>JAGVSL010000057.1:0-2400000 GCA_022494535.1 Himalopsyche phryganea | reverse complement strand
CATACACTGCTCTAGGATCACGAGATCCATACATACTAATACACTGACACTTTTTGTGTTTCCGAGATCGGTCCTAATCATTATGAACATGTGGAAGTGGTACAAGCAAATTGTGCTTTATTTTTGAAATATAATTCCTTTCCACCAAGAGCTGACAGTTGTACCTTAAAAGTCATTAATAAAGAATATTGGATGAAAGGCTATATTTACGTGATTTTATTTCTCCGTGACAGCGCATTTATAACATTTTGGTGTTTACAGCAGTGCTTCCCAAACTATTTAGGTGAAAATTCTTTAAGTGAGCTTCAAGTACTTATTTATGCATTTTTCCTTTTAAATACGGATACATTTATTATTTGTTATATAGAACAAATTATTAACGGTTTTATTAAAATTTTGTCTTTGAGGAGATTTTAGAAAGCAGGTGTTTGTATATATATAACGTAAAATAAAAATTTTGATAACTAAATTAATATGATTTTCGCGGTAGGGGTGGACGTTTATTTTTGCAAATTTTTGTGGCCCGTGGGATGAAAAACTTTGATAAGCACTGGTTTAGAGTCTAGAGATAGTGTAATCACTAACTAGTATTTAGTATCGTTCGTTTATGTATAAAAATATTAGCAATGCAACTAGATTCATAATTTATTTCTCAATGTTTATGAAATACATTTTTATCTTTATAGAAACCCCACGCCACCCGATGACAGCATCCTGAACGGTCTGATTTGGGAGCCGTCTCTTCCAGGCGATCACAAATTTCTGGACATCAGCAAAGACTTGGTCATGGGTACTAACCCTGTGTCAACAAACGTTGCCTTCTGGGATGGGATCTACGCCACGTATTCCAAAGAGTCGAGTACTTTACGAGAGAGGAATGAGTTGTAGTCATTGTTGTATCATAATTAAAACGTGAACTGTAAATTGAATCGCTTTTATCAATACTGTCGACATAGGTAAAAAGAAACCTTACTGGAAAAGATATAAATATTCGTAAGTAGTCAATAAAAAATACAATGAACGAGATCAGAGTGTACGTATTACATTATATTTAATTGTTCTTAATACGTGTTTTATCATTAGTTGCATTTGTAATTTATTATGACCGAAGAAAAGTGTTTTGTGCTACATGATGAAATTTAAGCTTCGATATTTCACTATTTAAAATAAAGATAAGTTTCGTGTATTAATATAAGATTACAATTGAGAACTTACTTATTCCACTGGCCGTGTTACTAAATGTGACAACCTTTTCTTTAAATAATTATCTAGTACTATTGTCGTTTGTGTTACTTACCCCGTTACAACGTTTGATGGAAGAAAACAAGCCCTCCTTCATCTTTAAGTTGAGAATTAGAATCATTTTTTACCTTATAAATAAATAACCATGCGATATAGTTAGTCTGAATTTGCTTCTTAATGAAGCGAAACACGTGTCACATTCAGTAACACAGCCAATGGAATAACTAAGTTATCAATTTTAATCTTATATAAAAAATGAATTTTCACAAGGTTACCGCCAAATCCATCGAAAATATTCGTGTATTGAAATGGTCTTAGAGATATTTTTTACAGTAATTTTTGACATAGACCAGCGGTTTCAAACCTTAATGCTACAACGCCTCCCCAAAAATGTTTTTTTTCCGCGCCTCCTTACCTTTAATTTTTTAACAATATTATAATATATACACTTTTTAAATGATAAAAACTTTATTAAAAAATAAAACTGTTCACTAAAATTAACAGGATTTTGCTATTACGTACATGCAGTAGAGTAGCTAGGGGTTTTGCTGTCCCCCCACCATTTTTCCTCCAAAAATGAATTAATATATACAATATTGTTGAATTTAAAGTATTTTCAAAATAACTTACTATTTATTTTAAATCATAAACCATCATGGTACAGAGGTGTTAATTTAAAAATTTTGGCGCCTCCCCGGTTGAAAACCACTGACATAGACAAATAATTGTAATAAAACATTCATTTATGTAACAATAGAACATACAAAATATACTTGAAACTTAGACCACTGTTAGCCACTCAATTGATGAAGAATAGACTAATGATTTTTTCTATTTTTTATTCCAATAGATATTACTAAATTAAATGTTATTTATTGTTATGCTACATTTTATTATTGTTTTATTCTATAGCGAGAAATATTACTGACGACCTAGATAGTTTTAAAACATTTATATATTGATATAATTTAAGACATCGACTGAGGGTGCCTGATGGAATTTCAATATAAAATTTGGATTATTAAGATTTTGTACACTTCCATGGCGAAACCCGGGTCGTTAGTGACAAAATACATGGAAGTGTACAAAATATCAATAATCCAAATTTATATATTGTATTAAAAATTGATGGAAAGAAACAACTTCCTCATTTTACTCTCTTTTAATTTTTGACCGAAAGACAATACCATATTTGGGTAGTTAAGTATTTCAAATCTCACTGGCGAGAATGTTAAAAGAATAATTATTAAAACAGAATATTGGAAATAATTATTATTAATTATGTTGAATTATTATGTTAATTATGTATTAATGACAGGAAAAACAGATTAAAAATAATAAGTACAAAACATTATATAGAATGTACTCGGCGGAGCTACGGGAGGGTTGCTGAATGACCTAGGAGGAAGTAAAAAGACTGGCATGGGACAGATAATCTTGGAGGAGCTGTGAGATGGCCATATGATCCGAGCAGGGAGCGTATATGGTTAAAAAAAATATGTAGAAAATAAAAACGTATATACTGCATGTTTTTCTTGTAAATATTATATTGAATTTGAATTATTGAGATTGTGTACATTTCCATGTATTTTGTCATTAATTTGGAGTCGAGCTGACAAACTAGTTTGTCAGTTCGTACGTGTTTGTCCGATTGAAATTCCATCAAGGACCCTCAGTCGATGTCTTAAATTAAAAAATGAATGGTATTGGTTCTAAAAGTTGAAGAATATAATCTGTCGCGATATTAGGTGTATGGTATAACAATTTAACTAGTGGCATATCTGTGTATACCCTCATAATGCTGAGGAGCCTCTCAAACTGGGCATAATGTTTTCTGGTATCATTTATTGACTTTCATGAAAAGTTTCTTTTTAATATAGACCTGAAGAGAGATGACAAAACGATGAAGTTAGTCGAAATCAAAACACAAATAGAGGTTAACGTAATACCCATGATTAATTTCTTGTATAATTATATTTTTTTATCTTTATAATAGCAGTCAAATGAACTATTATTGTACTACAATATAAAGTCATGTTATTTTTCAAATAGCATGGACGCAAGCCGTTTGGCGATTAAATAGCGGAGACACGAAGGTAATTCTTTTATTCGGACTCGAATAACATGGCGCCTACGTATAGGCAAGATGAAGTACCGTCAACTTTATTTTAAAACAAGCCAACTTTATGTAAATTGTTAATTTATAATAATCAACGTACTTATATTATTTTATCATTATCACGATAGTCGCACCTGAGAATGACTTGAGAGATGTTGTTTAAACAACGAAATTACAGGAAATTCTTCTAAAGCTGAGGAGGACGAGGAAGAGGCCGACAGCCATGGCGTCCGTATATCCAGTAAGGTACTGGGCACGTCTAGCATAAGAATAGTTAACTCTTCAATTTTATTGATTGGATTGGCATTTACTTGGTAGAACTCCATTATAATAGGATAAAATAACAAAGTATTTAGATCTAAATTTTTTTTATCAGGTAGTCGATAGCTATTTCGGCTTTACGCCATCGTCAGAACTATCTGTTTAGTTACTTGATAGAACTCCATTATAATAGGATAAAATAACAAGGTATTTAGTTCTACATTTTTTTTATTTGGTAATTGATGGCTATATCGGCTTTACGCCATCGTCATAACTATCTGTCTAGTTCTGACGATGGCGTAAAGCCGAAATAGCTATCAACTACCTGATAAAAAATTTGTAGAACTAAATTCTTTGTTATTTTATCTTCAAGTTTACGCCAACAATACTGTTAATGATTTAAAGACAATCATTTCTGTAAGAGTTATTATTAATATTAGATGTAGGACTATCAAAAAATGTACCTTAGCAAACAAAAAACTTTTTATTTACTGTTTTAGGTATTTTCGTTTGCTCTCTAGCTACTTGGTAATGAATTACGAAAGTTATCGCCATTTAAGACTGAGCGATTCGTATTATCTTATTTTTTCCCCATCTCAGTTTAAAAGAATCCTCGATCCTGGAGATGGTCATGAGATAATGTGACGCGTCCATCAGACATCGTTTCGAGCGAGGAGTCTCACGCAAGATTAATCGTCGGCTGTCACGACACGCGTGCCTTCCGAAAATTGGCTGAGGCGTCGAAACGGTTAAGAGAGAGTGCCTCAAGGCGCTATGTAGCGATAAAATAAAACACTTTTCATGTTTAAATTTCAAGCAATATGCGTTGATACGTGCTTATTATCGCGCGTATAATATGAAAGAATAAAAAAAATGTAGTAGAAAATATTTTGAAGAGTAAAATAACTAAATTGGGAATAGATCTACCTTGAAAAATGGGTAGCAAAAAGTTATCGTCGTACGTTGAAAATTATTTGTGTGAAAGTTGTCTAAAAATAGTATTTTAAAAGTTAAACTGTATGGGGATATATTATTACTACGCATGATGGGTGGTAGAGAGACAACGATTATGGAAGTAAATTAAATACAAGCAAGAATAAAACGAAATCAGGCAGTCGTGAATATTTTGTTATTCAGCGAAATTCGCATCGAAAGAAATTTGAGTTTATTAATTTGAAGTCGTTTAGGGAGAATATAATAAAAGGCCGTTCGCATTAATTTTCGAAAATCGTCTAAATGAGACCAATTATATTATTATTCGAATTATTTGAGCGAAGTTACTTACTTAGGAGGCACTTCCTGCACAATTTTCCGAGATTATTTCCGTATCAGCTTCTTTTTGGAAATTGATTAGTAAAACGTATAAAAAGGGAGATGAGGTTTTGTAAGAATATTGTAGACAAGTCAAAAATCTTTTCAATTGTGTTTTTTTGATTTCGTTATTTCTAAGCCGCCCAGCCAAAAATATGTTTAATATTGACATATTTATGAAATTGCAGTCATTAATTGTTAATTGGTTAAACGTTGTGTTTATGGATATTTATTTCTTACAATTCTACGACAAACATTAATCTGTATTTAATCTGTAACTGACCATTTTTGGTGGAAAGGCATTATATATATAGAATTATAGAAGACACATTTTTTCTGTTTCGCTCATCAATTTAAGGAAATTCATTAGAAAAATTGACTGACGGGAACAATTTGTTACGGAATACTCACATAGAGTTAAGATATTCATTCACCCGGAAGAAAACAGTTGTGACTTAAAAAACAAAAGTGACGGATAAATAAAAATAATGACCCTTTATTAGTAAACAATATTAAAAAGAAATTAAGAATTTTAATGCTTTCAAAAAAATATATTAGAGCAGTTTACCAACATTTAAAATGCCCGAAAGCATTTCTGTGATGTGAAACTTTTCCTTAACTCTTGCAAAGTACCTGTCTCATTTTTGAGCAAGTTCCCCAAGTTCGAACATTTTACACGATAACTTTACTCAGGACACTCTAGTTGAAGTTTAAAACTATACAGAATGTGCACTTATATGATTCTTACACGTGAACGTCGTGGTAAAAAGATATAAGGTATTTTTTTTACATCTTTTGAGAATATTTAACATTTGAAGTTTACATAAAATATTATAGAAGAGCACGAAGCACTTGAGAATGGGAGACGTTTTATGATCACGAACTCTATAATGATATCCAGCTGAAAGGAAAAGTTGTTATAAAGAGGTTAACTGGTCCGGTAGCCGAGTGGTAAACGTTCTTGGGCATCTGATCCAATCCAACTAGCATTTTCATTTTGCATTTTAGGACATTAAAATGTTCAATTCTACCGTCAATTTAGCATCTATATTTAGTAAGAGTTTAATTCAAAAACATACCTATAAAAATACAAAGATAAAATAAATGACTTTAAAAATACAATATCAAATTAAAATTTATTAAAACTCAGCATGGGACATATTTCTACAGATTCTTTTTTGAGATTCGTACGACGATGGCTAACAATAGTTATATTAATTTATTAAAATACCTTTCAGAATCCACACTATTGATAGGACACTTGGGAATTGATTTTAGAGCTGCACAACCAAACTTTTCATATTAAATTGTTGTTGCTATCAATAATAGCAATATATCTGGCGTGGATTCATTTTTTATATTATCTATTAATTGTCTAAACAAGTTTCGCTCTGTCTTGAATAGTTACATTAGTACGTTATTTATTTTTAGAATCGCCATTTTGAATATTTAAGTTAATTGTTATTTGATGACTTTACTTATTAGTTATTAATATTCCTTATTGTCACTGTACATTATAAATATGTAGACTTAAAGTATAATTGAGGAGACATGATCTTCGGTGTGATACAAATAAGTTGAATGAAAATTTACATTAGTACGGCCCATGATATTTTGAGGATAAAAAATATTGTTTTGTTAACACGGAACAAGATTTTAATGACACGGAACAACAAAACTTCGACAACACTAATGGAAAACACAGCGCGAGATCAAAACTTCCGGAATTTCGAAAACAAACAAATAAGCGTGCGCAGTGGTTTTTCCAACGCAATAAGTATGATTATAACCCTAAAAAGATTGACAATAGACAAAAAGTTTATGTTAAAAATAATTAGTTTTACATTTATTTGTTTGTTCATTTATCATCTATTAGAATATTTTATGAATTCCGCATATATTAGCATCTATTCCGAATTTTAGCATATATTTTGCATTTATGGCAAGATGCACAAAATCCGTGACTCTAGTTATTTCTAAACGTATATTAAGATTAGTTTCATTCGAAAATGTATGGGCAATAAATATTAATTCAAAAGTGTACTTCAAATACAGTAAGTTCTTGACTTACGTGATTTATTCGTTCCAAAGGTTTTCGTGTGAGCTGAAAAATCGCGTAAACCAGAAAAATCTTAAATTCGAGGAATTTTTGATATAATTTGTGTCAGTTTAAATGAATACGTGGAAATAATATGGACTTATTATTGTTTGCCATGTAGCCCTTGTCTTTTCTTCGTAAATACTTCATAATTACTTCGTAAATACTTCACAAGTATGCATTGGTACTGACTTTTTTACATGATCCATAACTCGAACTTTATCGAGTATAATTGTTCTAATCGTAGAATGACACATTTTATATGCGCGTAAGATGTCTGCCATCTTTTCACCGTTTTGGTATTGCTTTATAATTTTAATTTTGGCCTTCATAGTAATGGTATGTGTTATTTTATTATTAACCCGAAGAACGTGTGGACCATGTTCAATAATTTATCTAGTATTTCCGGCCAAACTAGAAAGCGACACTTGTGGATATATGATTAAAAAAAATAGTTCAAACCTTTAATTAGAGAAATTAGGCAACATATCATGAAAATTTCAAGTAGAACACAAGGAACTTTTGAAAAGATCTCTCAATATTCAGTGTTTTAAATATCAGCTTTGAACTGCTGATATGCAGCATTAATCGTCAGCCCTATGTATTACACGTACTTATTCGCCTACGCCTAAAGACTTTCCGCAGCCATTTTGCTTACAAAGTCGTAGATTACATATTTTTCAGCTTCTTCATTTTCTTAGATTTATTTAGTTTAGCGACGAGTTTAGTTTAATTCTTGATGTATTTGGAATAACTAATATATACTTCACACACTTCTCCATTTTTTACTGTTGAAACAAGGGTTAATCCCACACTTTCTAACTCTCTTATGAACATAATTAATAGTTTATGTAAACGAACGCCGCGGAGAAACAAAGCGCATACAAATCGAAGTTAAAATTGGAATCATGTATCCGTTCTGCCAGATTTCGATTATATTAAAAACAAATATATTTACATAAAGTTAACCTTTTTATTTCACGGAAATCTTTTAGATAGAACAAGGCTCCATCTGTTACAAAATACCTACAGATATTCGCTGCGAAGAAAGTTTTTCGGGCATAGAATATGCCGGTAAAAAGAACACTAAATAATCGAAAATGAAGTGGCAAAATCGATAAGTTTATCTTTTATCTAAATAACAAAAAGGGTTCTTGTATCTGGAGAGAATATCTTTCGGAAGTGGGTGAGTTTGCTGTAGATATATTTTCTTTGTAACGTTATTATGGGTACTTGACTGTGTAAATGTACTTGTTTGGTGAACTATTAAGGGAAATTTATTATTAAGTAAAATTTAAACGGCTGGGTGAACAATGGATGAATTCTTTTAATGTTTTAATTTGTTAGTCTAGAAAATTAATCTCGTAACTCCACAAATTTACAACTTTACAGGAGAGCTTATGAATTGAAAGTGAGTTTTCTAAAAGATTTTTCTAAAAGATTTTTCTAATTGATTGTTGTATTATTTTATTTGTGTGTTATAACCGAGCCTGTGGTTGAGTGCTCAATGTCATTTACGGTGTTTACGGGCTCGAATTCCAGTACGAAAAATTTCATAAATTTGTTTTTTTTTTATATTTAAAAAAACATCTGGCATTACAGCTGTCTTACAAATATTTTGGAAATTGGAAAATCGTACGAGATAAATTCGATAATAATTTTTATGTCACTCATGTCCAAGACCACAAATTTAAGTTGAAAAAAATCTAAATTTGATATTGGCCTTAATGGGACTTAAGCCAGGATCACATGATCGGCAGGGCGAAGCTCTTACCACTACACCACAGAGGCCGACAAATTGATTGTTGATCGATTTATGGAATTATCTTCGGAGGCATGGATGTCTGTTATGTTTACAATCCCCTTCGACTCATCCTTACATAAAAAAATGCGACGCAGCGAGAGCGATTGGCTTACCACTAGTTATGTCCTAACCCTATTTTTCTATTCCTTCACTCTTCAGAAAAATTCAGGTTGAGCAACTGAGTGGCAAGCAGTTATCGTAGAACAACTTCACATTGGGAGGGGACATGGCAAAAAATAAGTTGTGTAGAATATTATCTTCATGTTGGATTTTAGTGTTAACTTGACATTTTCTTTTTAGGATCAGTAAATGGTTTTCTAGTTCTGACAATGGCGTGAAGCCGAAAAAGCTATCAAAAACTGATAAGACTGAACTTGTAGTCCACCTGCTCCACGCTGGGATCAGACATGGTTTTAATATATATGTATATTCATAAGGGCACGCTGGCGTTTGCTTTTTTATCCTACTTGATTATTCACAAGTGATATTGTGTGATAGAGACAGAGATACAACCATCGCACGTCGATTATATATATATGTATATCAGACATGTGCAGTGAATTTCTTTCTCTCTCGCTCAATCACACGTAAAGTGAAGGGTGCAAGCGAGATACAAAGAATTGCTGGCGTTTGCTTTTTATCCTAGTTACAAGTATACACAAGTGAGGTTGTGTGGCATACATCCACCTCATACCGATGATACATAGAATAGTCGTGTGTAGTGAATTTTTCTAGGCGACTAATTATTTGGTCAGTAACTAATTCCGTTAATGCTAGTAATTAATTTGATAAATGGTCGGTTAATAATAATTTTGATTAATTATTGACCATTTATTAATTTCACTGATCAAAAATTAAGATACCCAATTAATGCAGACCCTTTTGATCATACTTACTTAGACACAAGTGATGTTTTGTACGAGATACATGCACCACACGCTGATGATTAAATATATGTATTTACTTTATATATATATACATATATATAGTAAATGACACATTAAACGTATAGTAATCGTTTATTATCGAATATTTACCTCACAACGAGTAGCCAGTTGACGGTTGTTGAAAGATACATACTGAAATATTTGTACCAGGCGCCCACACTTTGTAACAGATAAGAGCTGTGTTTATCTATCGATTACCGTAGTGAGAAGGAAAATGGGCAAATGGTTCAGTTTTATCAGATGAAAAGCAAAATGAGACAATCTAGAGTTGGATGACTGAACAAAATGATCGATGAGTGAATTTATTAGCCGTCTATCTCGCCACGAATAGCTACGGAGGGTGTGGAAGGTGATATGCGGGTGGGTAGGCGATTCAAAATCCACTCGAAAATCCACAAGGGCCTCATAATGGGCGCGCTTTCAATGTCGCGCGTGGTTGTAAACAAAATATATGTTTACATAAGGTGTCGGAGACGTATGGCCCGCGGACCATTCAGTTTCGGTCATATTTTTTAATATTATACATTGATCAGAATTTATATTAAATGGTCATAATGTATCGGTCAGAATTACAGAGGGCAGAATAAATAATTATTGTACGTATTTCTAACCTAGTCGGCGTCCCTGGCGCAGTTGGTAGCGTCGCTGGCTACGGTTACGGATGTCCCGGGTTCCAATTCCCGGTGCGGACGGTTTTCGTAGACTGATCTTTAGATCGATTTATGGATTTCTGTTCGTTATCTGAGTGTTTGTGATGTCTAAAAACCCTCTCCCACCCATCCGATATATTCTCTATTGCTCTATTCTTCTATCCCTACTCTCTTCTAAAAAAAGTGAGGTTGAGCAACTGAATAACAAGTAGTTCTCATAGAAAAATTCTATTAAGATAAATCCATTAGGAGACATATGCTCCACATTGAGCGAACATGGAATATAAATTTCTAAACTAATCTTTTATTCAGACCGTTAATATTTTTTCCTGATCAAAAATTGATTTAATTGATTTGTTGCCTTTTTTTACTTTCTTGCACCATGACTGTTTCCCTTAGGTATGTCAATGTTCAATATATGTAACCCTATTAGAGTTTTTATAAATCAATATATCGCAATATGTCATATCTATATGAGGGCTCTAGTATCATAACTATGAATCTCCATCCATGCTTGTTTTTGGCAAGCCCATAAAATTCGTTTTCATACTACAGTTACAAATGCACAGAACAGACGCTTACACCATGATACGTAAACAAACACTGGTGGCCATGAAAGTACAATGCTGCACTTTCATTGGCTAGAATGGAGATTATTAGATTAGAAAATTTAAGGGCATTAGAGAAGTTTAGAAATATATTTTAAAATTGAAACGGTGGGTGTGAACACGAAGAATAATGCTGCATTCATAACTAATTTTTTTCATATCCTGGAGATTATGAGTTCCCTATGTCAAAAATAATAATATTTCCGTTACAGTAGTCAAAATAGATATCATCATAATATCACATGTCAACAAATGGTTAAAACATGACAAAGCATCATTAGATATCTAAAGAATGTTTGTAAATAGTAAATTAACGGCTATGTTTTACTCGCTTCCTGAACACTAATAATTTTTGTAGTGTCTTGATAAACGGCCTTTTGTAGAATCATTGCATTTTTGCAAGTAGTAATTTTTAAAATACAACCAAAAATGTTATCCCTGTTCAACAAATGTGTAAAATAATAATAATAATATTTTTTAAAACATTTCACAACAAACAAACTTTTTGGGTAAAAACTATTATAAATACATAAATAATATAATATTCTCCGCCTCAGTGGTCTATTGGTAACAGCTTTGCCCTAGCGATCGGATGTGTCCTGGTTCAAATCCCAGCAAGGTCGATATCAAATTTAAATTTGTGATCTTGGACATAATATGACTTATAAAAATTGTCATAGAGTTTATCTCGTGAAATTTTCCAAATGATTACAACCCTGCCATACTGTTCTTTCATATAACACGGCCAATTAAAACTACATTTTCAAAAGAAGTATATAACTATTAATATGAAAAGATCTTAATAACCGTACTAGTTCGAAATTAAAGCGAGTTTTTTGTACCAAAAAAATGTTTTCTAAAAAGTGACTGACACCTGTCTGGCGCGTTTGGGTAAAGTAACGTTCGATAGTTTTGTTCTGGTTCTCAATTGGCTTCTTAATTTCTGCACCTCTCGCGATTATAGCATTGCTCATTAACTTTTGTCAGACATAGACGACTTTTTCCTTTTAATACTAAGACTATTTTTTTTTTATTTTCTCATCAAACGTAGCTTATTTGGGACAGCCCGAGGTGTCCCGCTTAAACGGAATCGACTGTGAATTGATTAATTGTATTTGATTGACAAACACATATTTAACATAACTTTGCTCAAAGCAAATATTCTTGAGTTAATAATGTTTTAAATAATTTTCATTTCATACACGCAATGAAAAGAAAATGATTCCATTTTTAGATTTGGTATTGTGTTAAAGCTAATTATTATGTTAAAGGGAATCATTAGGGTCCGTTTATACCCCTTAATATTTCAATGTATATTTCGTGGCAGTGAAACGTTACTGACCTCTACTTAACATCAGTAGTGGACAAACTTCTTTGCCTACTTAACCCTCATTAAAATAACTATAAATAAGGTGAGTGTGTACGCTGTTTTCCTAGTAAGACTAATAGAGATGTTATTAGGTTGCCAAACTATTGGGTATATATATTTATGCAGTGGAACCCCAACCTATCGTTCCCGAATTCATCATCTTAAAAGCAATGAAACGGTTAATATCATTGTATTAATAAGTAAAACACAGAAGCAAAACTAACTAATTCCCTTTTCGGTGACATCAACGAGTATGTACTTTACTGTCTTAATTTGTATTATAAAATCGAAATTGGTGTTTCACTTGTTGTGTAACTATACGAAGCATCATCAGACGTGTCACATCTAGTTATACAGCAGTTATCTTAACAAAAGTTTTTTCTGAGAGAACTTCTTGTTATTCAGTTGCTAATCGCTCTCGCTCCCCGTCTTTACACTTGGATAGGTAGGAAGGAATTTTACACATCACACACATTCATGCCTACGAACAGAAATCGATTGAAAAATCAATTGTTGAAACTGTCCTTACCAGGACTTGAACCCGAGACATCCGTAACCGTCGCCATCGTCGTTGACCACTGCGCCACGGAGCCGACGAATATTTAATTACCTTTCTTTATTTCTTTTGGTGGCAGAGCACGACGATAAAATATAAGGGTCGCGAGAACTAAATGTTGGCCACAAGTATTAGGATTTTAAATATAAAATTATAATTTAAATTAAATTAGCACATAGCTAAACATAGATAAAAACATAACTAATATGTATTTTTTTTAAGGTGTTAACTATCAATTCTTGGTGGAAGACATTCTATTTTAAAAAATAAAACACAATTCACAACTTCATCAGTTGATAATGCTCGTGATGAGCGAAACCGGTCTTGATCATTATAAATATGTGGAAGTAGTACAAATGAATTGTGTTTTTTTTTTTTTTTTAATTATATGTATTTATACAATATTTATGTGATATGATTGAAATTTATTTCGGCATCGCGCCATCTGTAATTTTGCGTGGCGTGGCAATGGCGTGTCAAAATAGCTATCAAATTTATTTCGTAATTATTGTGAATCTACATTTAATTTATATTTTTAACTTTTTTTTCGTAGTAATTATCGAGGTCAAACCAGATTTGGCCATCGAGTAAGCATATTCAACTGAAGAAAAATATTTTTTACGAATTGTGGATTGTGTTTTTGTGCATTATTTTATTATTTTACCTCCTTATAGCATTGTTGTACTGATATTTTGAATATATTGTTAGAAACATTACATTTGAGTGAAGGTATTGTTCGAGTTTAGTTTGAGAAAAGATTGGGTGTCACTGGAATGACCCAAGTAGCGAGATAATACGTACAAACGTGCTTATACGTCTTTGTTCAATAGACTAGTGGTTATCATTGAGTCAACACTCAATATAGACATGTTTGATATTGGCGAAATATAATCCAATCTCGAAAGGGTGAGCTATGAAATTATCTGACTGACAGAGTTTAGTCAATAATAGAAGATAATGGATTTTATTGGTTTTCGATGGCGAGAGTGATTCCATTGAAATCTAGAGTATTTTTTTCCTTTTTACACACCCAAAGGGTTCAAGTACTATTTATTTACTTCGTAGGGATATGGAAAATAAATCGAAAATAGAATATGGCCCACTGGACGTCGTACACGTAAACGTTATAAGGGGCGGCATTTTCGAAAATGAATAGAAAATTTCGACGGTAAAAAATTATTCTTTATATTTACATAATAAATGCGAAAGTTATATTTCCTTCATCATGACTTCTTCTGTCTAATTTGTGAGTCTATGAAAAAATATACTCTTCTAGGGGCGGTATTTTTGAAGACGAGTACACAATTGTGTGGCTAATAAACAAGTAAAAATTGTTATGCCCTGTGACTCGATGACAAAATATATTTCTGTTTTGAAAGATCTAAGAATACTCATGAAGCCTCAATGTCACAAATATCGAAATGCTTTTAATTTATTTCCTCGCAATTGTGCTACTAGTTGTGATAGACGTTTTCCGAAAATGAAATCAATAAAAACAATTTAATATCACCAGTGAGCAATTTGCAATTAAAAAATACTGTCAATTGGCAGATAAAATAGATCTTGATAATGTTGCTGACGATTTTGCTAAAACAAAGCGAGGATAAATAAATTTGTTATAATATTTTTAAATGTTATTCAAAAAAATCTACTGAATCCTTGTCAGGATTGTAAAAATATAGTAGGTTTTTCAAGAAATTATATTTATTCTACAAAAAAAATTCCTGATTCCGGCGTAATGTTTTCCGTCGTGGTGGTTACAAAAATTATTGAAGAATAAGTGTAACAGGGGCGACAAATTCAAGGACCGCCCCTGGTGACACAAGCCCTAGCTACGCCACTGGGTAGAGGATGGCACGTAATCTTTTCTGTACCTCGCTGTGCGTAAAACTAAATGCGCTTGATTTGGGGTAACTAATTAAAAAAATTAAAATCAAAGACAGAATGTATATTGTACATCAGTGGTTTCCAAACATTTTATGCACATGGGCTCCTTCTTAAAGCAAACACCTGAACATGAACCCCAAGTAAAATAACTCTAGATAACTGCATAATAGAAAACATATACATTTAATTTTGATGTTTTCAATTGTGACGTAAAAATAAAATATAAATACAGCATTATGATATTTAAATTATGATGGAAGACGGGAAAGCAATCAACATCCTCGGTACAGTGACCCTGTGTTTTTGTAACCAGATTTTGTGGTATCATTGTTTAAACATTGGTTACCGCTCCTCATTTGTGGATAATTCAGCAATTTTATTCATTTCGATTATCATAATAATGAAAATGTGTCACAAATATTTTTTTCATATTACACGTTTCACGGACTCATCGAAGTTTTCCACGCACCCCCAAATTATTTTTAATTTGCCACAGACCCCGTCAGCCTACTGGGGGTACGTAGGAAACGCTTTGGAAATCTCTGGTGTATATCATTATTTGTACAATCTAAAAGCTCCAAATTGTCACGTAGCAACATTGAGTGGAAACTCATTGCTAGATTTCATTGTTTATGGATTAAGCTTCATAGGAGAGGTGTTTTGGTCACGTACACGTTATGTCGACTTAGAGTTATCTGGTCTGGTTATCGAAGCATATTCACAATTGATGTCAAACTAATAATAATTCTTTCTACGTCGCAGATCGATAACAATATTCGAGTTAGTGAAATCTCAACTTTGTAACTACTACATCTATGAAGTGCTCCCTGAATCTTCACACGGTACTCATCGTTATAGCCTCCACCACTGCGGATTAATATCGTGTTATTATGGCCGTAGTCCGTGACTCATGATGCGAGGCCGGGAATAAACTTGCATGGAGAAATTGGGAAACAGTGGGAAAAAACAATTATAATATCAAATTTGGATTATTGAGATTTTGTACACTTTCTTGTATTTTGTCACTAACGACCCGGGTTTCGCCTTTCGGCATCTTCAGGCATTCGAGCACACGAATGGACTCGGCGGACGAAACCCGGGTCGTTAGTGACAAAATACATAGAAGTGCACAAAATCTCAATAATCCAAATTTGATATTAAAATTCCATCAAGCACACTCAGTCGATGTCTTAAATTATAATTATAATATCAATGATAACTGCATATTATTTTTAGCATTTGGTAACACATATTTTAAGAGCGTGACATTTTTGACGTATGCCAACATTTTATTCACAAATTTGAGGTTACGGTGAGTTTATTAGTTCGATGATCTAGACCAGTGGTTCTCATGGAAAAGTTCTCCGTGGCCGCATTATAAATATCAGTGGTCTTATGGAAATGTCTCGTGGCCGCACCAAATTTTTCAATCGTGATTTAAAATATTAGGCCGATGCATTTACTAAAAAAAGAGATCAACATATAAGTTTATTCAATAAAACACATTGAAACATATAGGGGGTTTTCCTTGAGTTTGTCACCCCCCTCCCTTTTCCTCGGAAAATAATTATTTATATTTACAATTAATAGTGTTGCGTTGTGGATATTTTTAAAATTACCAATTTATATTTTATATTAACAATAAATCATTACGCGACAGAAAATACCGCAGCAGCCAGAATTTTTTTGTTTTTAAATATAACGTCTTTAAAAATATGTACTATATTTTTACAATCCTGTCATTTAAAGTTAACTATACAGATGTTTACATATTTATAAAAAAAAATGAGAACACACTCACTGATAAACATGTATTTGGATAATCTCTCGTCAATGATAATTACACGATTGCAAGATGAAAGCGTTGGTTATCGTACAAAAGACCATATTACTCACTGCACTGCAGCCTAAATTAGTCCAACGAGGGTTACTCTACTGATCCCGATATTTTTTTAATTAAAAAATTATCCCTATTTTGATAAAAACATTCATTTATTACAAATACGTTTTCGAGCTGTATACGTACGCAATACGAATAAAGAAATGCCATAATTATTTTATACTAGCATTTTTTTTAACATCAATATTTATTTCTATAGAACCGTTGGCCACAGAAAAATCCTCTGGTGGCCGCACATGAGAACCACTGATGTAGACCGAAGCAAGGTACTTTATTCAATATCAGATTACTTTTGACATATATGTACACTTGAAGCCAATACAAAATATTTACGGAAACGTTCCTGTTTTTATGTATGAAGTTAATCTCGGTGGGACACACATATCTATGTGTGTACCTGGACTCAATATGTTGGAAAAACAATGATAAATATCATATTTAATAGTTGATTCCTGATTTTCCGGGTTTTTCCCAGCCATTTAAAAATTCCCGGGTTTTTTGCCACACTAGTACCGTGACACAGTTTGTTTACCATACACGATGTAGCCATTTTGATTTTGTTTATTTTTAACGTTTATTAACTTGAAAACTGTAAATAATTGTAACTTATTTGTATTTTAAACAAACCAACACGTGACATAGAACTTGTGTTTTTCTTGAGGATTGTCTTGAAAGGTGGAATCCTGTCATGCTCAAGCGACCTGTCAGTTCATATCACAAGGTATTATTATTCCGCCCTGATTATATGATCATTTTAAGTGTTTTACAATTGTTGTGATTTAAAAACAGAAAAATATTTATTTCTCATAAAACAATTACAAGTAAAAAACGGAGAATATAGGATAGAGGGATCACAAAATATGTAAAATGGGAGCTCAGCGGAGAACTAGGATTAAGTTATCACAGGGAAGTGGATAAGGTTTGCCAATCTCGGTACACTTTACTTTGTTCTGTAAGGAGAAATATATATATGTGGTAATTAAATTTTGGGCGCCAGGCGTGAAGATACACGCCAAATGAAAGATGATTATAATAATTAAAACACGGTTACCGTTAAAAACACATTTAATAGAGATGCGGAAACCGTAGATGCACAGAATTTACATTATGAAGAAATGGAACAGAAATTATACGACAAAACAATATTTATGAACAGATGGTCACACTAAAACAGGAAAACTATTATAATATATATAAATATAAAACTACGACCTTGGATGATAAACCATCTCGGCGGCGAACTCAGCTGTCCGAGGCCAATCTCCAGCGTTTTACCGACGCATCCTACCCGTTCCACATCCTGGCGCGTAATAAAGTTTTAACGCAGTTCTTGGTGAGGCTTGCCCTTCGTCTCCTACCAACGTCGCAGCGAGGTGCGTGTCGCCGATATGTGACGATTGTCATGTTGCGACGAAATCGTAACACAATGAAGTGAAATTATTTAATTTTTTTTATTCTGGTATATAAAAATTTCCAAATAATATGTCTAACAATAAAGTGTCCCTTCAAATTAGGTTATATAATATATAGAATCTTAATAATCGATCACGAAAAAATCCAAATAAAGGGTGTTATTTTTAATTAGTACTATAATTAGACAGACATTTTTATTTTATGCAGGGCGAAACAAAAATTCAATTTTGAATACGGGTCCTAAATGTAGGTATTTGCTATTATTAATTAATTAATTAAAAAAGTTGTCTTTAAGTCACGGAACACATTTTTAAATCACTTATATTTGATTTACATTTGTAATATCATTATTATTTTTTATAACTTTGTCTTGTATCATACCAATAACACTTTTTGATAACTCCAATCATAGTTAATGGAGTTAGGTCTTTTTAGCGTTTGAAATTGTCGCATCCGCCTTTATTAACATTATAATTGTGTTATTTAAATGGGTGAGAAATGCCCAGAGGGTGATTAGGGTTATCTTACAAACCTCTGACCTGGATTTAGACTATAATAAACCTATGACACATAAATTGGATAGGCAAGAGGTGAAGTGAATTAACAAACAAAAGGGCATTATGTAAAATAACTGTATGGAAGTAAAATGTAGAACACGTTCAACAATAATTCATATGTAATCAATAAAATACTAATGATATGCATTGTTTTGGGCAATTAATAGCATTTTAAAGTGATGCTTCGTAGTGTTAAGGACCTGTGCTTAGCGTTCAGAAAATAAAAGAATCGAGTTTTTTAAGATCTAAGCTTTCATAGTGTTATGTGTGGGGACGGAGAAGGGGGTTCCTGTGGTTAATAATTTATTCTTTCGAATCCGTGGACACCGCAACCAAATAGGACTAGCGCTTAAGGTTGCTGACTGCTTGGCTACAAGACCGGTGTGATTCACTTAATCTGTTATCGCGGAAGTGTAGAGGAAATATATCACGCACCTTATGACGAATTGTGTGGAGACATAAGGCGACAGCTTGTCGACTAGCGCAGTGCCTTTCCAACATTTTAAAACGCGGACATGGAATCTGAATTACTCAATTCAATTAATTTAGTTATCGAATGCTTTACTTTGCATTGTTTTATAACTAAACACTGTACAACATACGTGATTATATGTTCTTTGCATTTTCATTGTCTTACGCACTTAGTTCTATAGGTAGGCATACAAAAACATTGGGAAAAGTAGCTAATTCTCGGTTCAACTAGCCACTTATAAGTCTTTACCTAAGATCTGAAACTAAAACTTCTAAAACTATAAACTTTTAGAAATTTTGTATAAAATAAGAAACTAGATTTAAAATGATACCACTGTCCCAACTTTGAAGAAGACAGTTGCAGCCGTTACTTTGCAACTGCGTTTTGAATCTTTGAGACGCTCTTCTGTAAAATGTCATGTTTACAGATACGGAATAATACGTAGGGAATGTCGATGTGTTCTAATATAATATAACAATTGTACGCATATGTTATGTATATGAAAATATATTTGTTCATAAATACTTATAGTTCCACTGGAACATTTCGTGCCAGACCCAACTTCTCCCCTCGACCCCTTCATATGAGACCAATAGTTTTGGAAGCACTGGATTAGAGCAAGCTGTCTGCACGTGCTGGCCGTCTATCTTGGTGTACTGTACGAAAGGCACGACAGCTTCGAAGAAATGTCGATTATTTGTGACAAAAGTGGGTTACTGTAAGTAAAGTGACCAACCGTCTTCCTTTTTCGAGTTCTGTTCTCCCTTGAATTTGAAGAGTGATCTGTAAATCTCGGTATTCGACCGACAGAAATATGATGTTAGAAAATGAAACATTGACAAAAATAATTCAGTCAGTGGAAAAGTACTTATTATAATAATTAATTGTTGAAAACCATAATTAAAATACAAAATGCAACAAATGTTTTTATTAAGCATTCTTCTATTATTTACTATTTTTTTTCAATTTATTTGTGTCCTGATTTCACTGTAAAACAGTTGGTCACCTTACAGTAAGAAATTTTATCTTCTGTATGATAAAAACGGTAATTGAATAATTGGTATTAAAAATTGATATTATATACATATAAATCATTTATTTCAATTAATGTATTGGGTGCTTTCACTAATGAAAAAATTGACAAGCATCGCATGTAGGGTTGTCAACTTTTTCTGAGACATATTGCCCAAAACTGAAATATATGTATATATTTAATTTCCCAATATTCTCCACTGAGAAACCACTGAACGTAACCTGGAACAGCAACCTGGATTCTGGAGAGAAACTTCATTTCCTGGACAATTCAGGCCAATCCTGGACGGTTGGCAACCCTAATTGTAAACTTTTAAAATCTGAAGTCGAACTATGGCCGAATGAAAATTAAAAGGATTTAAATGTACCAATAATGTGCTTTCCAATGATGACGTAGTAAAAATGGCGATATTATTTAATATAATACCGGCAATTTTTATTCCTCGTAAATCCATGACTCAAAAGATCGTCATATGCAATCAATACAAAAATTACAAATTGTAACTCTCGTATATCCGATTTTTGAGGAAAAATACTGTTTTATGGTTGTTAATAGAAATTTTAATATAAATGTTGAAAATTAATACATTAAAAAAATTGTTATGTCGTTGACGGTTAAATTTTATTTGTATACATACAATAATAAAGTCAAGAATTCATTTTTGGAAAATGAATAGTTCAATAAAATATAATCCATTATTTCCTTATTAATTTTCTATTAATTAAAAATAGTTAAAACATTAAAAAAATTACGCCCGAACAGGGACTTGAACCCTGGACCCTTGGATTAAAAAGTCCAATGCTCTACCGACTGAGCTATCCGGGCCGATGCTACGGTCGGCGAAAGATTCCGACAGTTTGATTATTGCGATTCACTATCTTCTTTTGGACACGCTCGTGCAAACTCAGGGTTATCCAAACATAATGTGTTATAAGGTCATTAATAATTTGAGAAATTATAATGACTAATATTTAATGGTTAGGATGGTTCAGAATATTTTATCGCATACTCGAAACATCAATCTTATACGATAGCTGTTTTTGGAGTTAGCAGAAGCTGTCTTATACCAGAACACTTCGGATGGTAAGTTTAGATGACAAATACCGATGTTATATGATTTTACTCTGATTGCAAATCAGAAAGGTTTTAGATGTGAGTGGTTACGAATTACGTTTAAGGACACAGATGCACTAAAATTACAGTATTTATTTTAGAATTTAAAAAAATCTGTTTTTTTAAATGTTTCCATTAGGGTGCTTGTTCCTAAAGTCAGCCGTCACCAGTAGTCGGTCTTATGAGCTTAAAACTTAAATAATAGCGGATATGTTTAAAAAAACAGTTTTTTTTAATTCGTGTAGGTAGTCTTGCTACTTGCCAGTGTATATCTGCACTATACTGACCTATATGATGCAATGCGCAATTAAAAAAAGCACATTTTTACTTCGCAAGTTTCGACAAATTCATGGTTTATGGAGATCGCTAACAAAATATATTTTATATTGTCATACTTTTCATCATTATGTTTTTTATTGTTCTGTCTACCATCAGTAAATTATTTCGCGAATATTCATGAAGTTTCATAGTAACGAAAAGCGAACCATTGGAGTTTGGGGGCCGACCACTGGGACAATTGGCATTCTTTTTGTAAACTTCTTCTTCTTCCTTGGTACAATATTAACTATTTTATTTCAAGTTGGTTACATTGCTTAATCCCTGTTTAATGGAATAACAGCGAATAGAATATGTATTTATCATTCATTGACTCAAAGTCTCTTTTGAAAGTACAACTGTCGCTTAACTGGCTGAGCACTGACGAATCGACCTTTATTTAAGTTTTAAGCTCAAAAGGCCGATCACTGGCGACGGTTGACTTTAAGAACACTCGCCATATGTCCCATTTTGATAACAATGTACTCATTTATTATGCCACAACTCTGCTTAAGACAACAGACGGGATTTGGAAATATTATATAAAATATTGAATACTTCGGATACTCAGAGTAAAATATATTATTTCTCAGTAAATAATATTCGAACAAGTCTGTATCGTATTTTTTGTAAGATGAAATAAAAATTCTGTTTTTGATTGAGCACCTACGTCTTTTCTGTAATCATATTTTCTCTTGCTTCCAGAAATGATTATGCGCGATACGGGCTTATTTTATGCTTTGAATATTTAGTAATAAAATAAAAAACGTAACACCGCACTACAATACAAGAAAATTGAAGCATAAAAAGCCAATTTTGCGAACCGTATACGATACAAACTCGTTTATCGGAATGTGATTTTTAAATCGCAAATACTTTACGAGGTAAGTATTTATTTGTTACTCACTGATAGAATGACACTGATGTATATGTAAATTGTCGAGCTATGTTACTGTTATGATTTATGTTTTATAAATTGATAATGCTCGCTTTAAGCGAAATCAATGGTCCTGATCATTATAAACAAGTGGAAGTAGTACAAATCAAATTTTGTTTTATTTTATTAAAATATATTTCCTTTCCAACAAGAATTGACAATTGACACACTAAAAGTGATTATATTACTGAACTTGCTGATTGTGAGACCACAGCAATAACGGCGTGATATTTATATAATACAGTGGAACCCCGATTCTTCGTTTTACAACGACCCTAAAGAAATTATAGATACGGGAGAACGGTAAAAACTTGAACAATTTAAGTCTTTCGGCTAGAGTCCTAAAACTCTATATGAAATACGAGGAAAAATGAGCGAATTGGACACTGATCGACTCTGTGATACAACATACGTCTGTATATAAATAGTTGCCCAGTAGGAGTCCCGCTTATCGCGAGTATTATCGACCGTTGATAATGCTCGCGATGAGTGAAACCAGTCGTGATCATTATTAACATGTGGAAATAGTACAAAGCAAAACGTGTTTTATTTAAAAAAAATTAAAATATTTATTTTTTATTCTCTAGTGCAGGGGTGCTCACACTTTTTTCCCAAGTCCCAAGGGCTAAGAACTAGCTAATTCATAATACCAACATACTGTAGGTTTGAATTACGCCCTTGATACTTACGGGCAAGTGTCAAGGGCATTTCATTGTATTGTGACAAAATCAGCTTCTGTCTGATTTATAAACTCAAATTAAGTCCTTTCGACGAAAACATTGGTTGATCAATTGCATAAAATTGCTCGTGACTTTTTATCCGCTTTCGGTACTGCTTATTTTTATGAAAGAAGTATGGAGGACCGGATACCGGGCATGTCCAGCCAGCTATCGCTTTTTATCGTAATTTGGACACCTCCTATCTAGTGCACTTGAATTTTATTTGATTATTTTTCTTTCGGGTATTGAAAACTGTACAAGTTTTCGAATATTAGAAGGTCAAATTTCGAATATTCGATATTTGAAAAATTTATTTTACGAATATTAAGAATCCCTAGTAAACGCTAACGATGAATGTACATGGAAGAATATTTTCTGCTACCCAGAGATAAATACTGTCATTCGCAGTAGTGAACTAAAACTGATATAAACACGCTTTTACCTTTAAAGTGACGGCATTATTCAGTTTTTAGAAACATGTCACATATAATTGAGTACCTTGGTATCAAAGTCGGACAAACGCCACATCCCACGAAAGTTATGTTTTTATTGTGTGTGGTAGTGCAAGTGATGATGTTTATAAAAACTCATTAAAAATATCAGAATTCAACGGTTTCATATAGATTATTGAGTTTAATGTTCGTAAATAGTTTCACAAGCGGACTAAACATCCATTTTCGCGAAATCAGTGGACATATGGACATATGTCCACTGATTTCGATCCACACATTGACCAATCACAAAGGTTTGATGAAGTGTGGAATATATATGAAATGAAAAATCACCATTGCTGTACATTTTCATAGATGACTTATGTCCGTCTTTGATACCAATGTACTCAATTATTTCTGAATGAGTACTATAAATTTGACGGTAAGTGCTTAGAGCATCATTAATGCAACATTTTTTCGAAATGTTTTAATTCGTATATTGACGATGAATAACGTTGTACCGGAGTTTGCGCACAGACGTCACAGGAAAAGCATGTGGCTTGGACGCAAGTGGAGTTAGCAGGTATTTTTAGAATTTGACGAGCGCTGCGGACGTTCGTAAAGATCTAAGTATCTCACTAATTTGAAATGGTCTAAGCGTGTATTTAATTAAAATATAAAGAAATTTGATCATGCAACATTTTAATAGAATACTCAAATGTGGCACAAAATAAATATATTCGAGTATTTTTGTATTTGTTACTAACTTCGATAGCTGTATTCAACTTTGTAGAACCAAATGCTATACAAATATTGATCTGGAATGGCTGTGGTGTTCTTCCCTGTTGAATAGTCCTGGAAGGTGTTTATCCCTTGCCGACGTCAACAGAAGAGAACTGCTACACTCTATACCTCCACCCAAGCCCAGTCGGGTGTATCATTTGGTTAGGTTAATTAAGATATCGACTAAGGGTGTTTGATAGAATTTTAATATCAAATTTTAATCATTAAATTTTTGCACATTTCAATACGTTTTGTTACCAACAGTCAGTTCACGTTTATCCGTGTACTCGATTGGCTGAAGATGCCGAAAGATGAAAACAGGGTCGTAAGAGACAAAACGTATGGAAATGTACAAAATTACATATTCGAGTTCGTTCTTAAATAAATTTATAAGATATATTCACTTGAAAATATTCGCGACGAGTGAAACTGGTTTTGATCATGATACAAAATTGTCTTTTATTGTTATGAATACAAATATTTTACATTTACACAGCTATTAGTTAAAAAAACTGAGTAGAAAAAAAATACTAAAATATTCAAATTTATATCTTAGAGCAGAAGTCTTCAAACCAAGGCCAGTGAGTACCACAAATTCAGCCCGCAGTAAGAAAATGTAATACCTTGCTGGTTCATATTTGTAATATGAATGTAAATGGATATGTTCGGTCTATGTTATATTGTGACCGGCCATGGCAAGTTCAACGGTAAACTATTTGGGCTAAACAAGTTGGTTGAAAGACCAGATTGCACTTGTGGATACAACCATCATGACGTTAATCACATTCTGTGGGACTGCCCCGAGATGAACGCCGAACGAGCAGAGCTGTTTGCTGTGGCCCGTCCTCATACAGGCCCAATAGGCCACGCTGACTTGATCTCAACCAAGGCCAACTTTGAGGCATTCGATAAGTTTGCAACATCATATGGGGAGTAGGATATTTTTGATTCCTCTTTAGATTCAACGCGGAGTAGATTAAACTCTAGCGCTACGCGGATTCTCAGTATACGGATACACAGGATACTTAGCAAGGAGGCTGAGCAAGTCACATTTTTTTTCTATCTTTTCTTTTCTTAAGCACAATAGTGCGTGGTTAAAAGATCGGCACGTGCAGCTCACAGTAAATTCACTTCTCGTCTTGATCGTTATTACGTTTGGAAGGCAACCGTGAAACAGCGGCTGCATACACATAACGGGTGAAGATGTTGCAACCAACTTGTATGTTATATTGTGATAAAAACTTTAACAAGAATTTTTGTTTAATTTTTTTAAAGATATCTTTTCCGCTCGACTTTGAGGAACAGTCAGTGTGGCGCCTGGTCGAAAAAGTTTGGACACTCCCGTCGTAGATTATCGATTCATCAATTTCAGCTTTTTTTCTATATATTGAGATATGTTGCGAATTTATTTATAGAGTCATTACTCACTGTCTGTTCTATTTTCTACACCACTATACTTCACTATCTCATCAATCTATCGTAGGTACAAACCACATTATTATAATTTATAGTAGTGTTATTTAATAAATTCCTCTTGATTGAGAATTGTATTACTAGAACAAAATCGGTTTTTATGTTAACTTTGTGAAATATGCATGTTCCATAATATATATTTTATAATGCTATTTATCAAGAAGTAATAGTTGACAATTTGAAATTTTTATACTTATAAAATGTTACATATAAATATAAATGTATTCTAAATTTGGATTATTGAGATTTTGTACACTTCCATGTATTTTGTCACTAACGACCCGGGTTTCGCCTTTCGGCATCTTCAGGCATTCGAGCACACGAATGGACTCGAACTGAGAGACAGTAAACAGTGTCTAACGCTTATATAGAAGATACAAATGCGACAAATATCATTTACGAGGCAATACATTATACGTCTGAGAGCCACACCGATACCTGAGTTAAAATTTCGGAAATCGTCCTAATCCTTATTTTGTAAACACCATATTACCAGAGTGGCGATTGCCGAAGGCGATTGCCGCTTTTCAACTTCTTTTAGAAATACCAGTGATTTTACAATTATAATAGTATTGTGGGTTTTGACGGGATGTAATTCGACGAATGGGTAAATATATACAATCATTCCACATTTAGTGAAATCTGTTAGGTGTTTCAACGTATCGGATATAATAGCGGAGAATTAGGAAGGTTCAGCTGCTCATTCAAGATTGGTAAGGAGTATAACTGGCCTCTATTAATTTCTAAAATTTCCTGATAAAATAATTTATGATCCCCCATGTTTTTATGCAACAGTTTAACCCCATCATCCGCATTAAACGTATGGTTCTCCATTAGCAAGTGATTTGCGAATGTCGAAGTTTCTTTTTTTAATCTAAAGGCAGCTAAATGTTCTGATACCCTTATATCTAATGTACGTGTGGTTTTACCCACATAGAAATGTTGGCAATCATTGCATTGTAATTTATAAATACCAGATTTGTTCTTAAAGTTTACTCTATCTTTATTGTTAATAAGTAATTTGCCTAGAGAGTTTTTGCATTTACGTTTACATTTGTTTACAGGTACATTAGTGAATAAGCTAACAACGTCAAAAGAAATTAATTTGGCGTTTAACGGAATGTTATAATTTTTAATTTTATCTACTAACTCTAATGAATTTTTAATACTATACAATGGCTTTGCACAAGCTTTAAAATTAAAAAACAACTCGCTGATAGTGTTAGACCGGCGTTCTATTGCAAAAACTCTCTAGGCAAATTCGCCACTCTGGTAATATGGTGTTTACAAAATAAGGATTAGGACGATTTCCGAAATTTTAACTCAGGTATCGGTGTGGCTCTCAGACGTATAATGTATTGCCTCGTAAATGATATTTGTCGCATTTGTATCTTCTATATAAGCGTTAGACACTGTTTACTGTCTCTCAGTTCGAGTCCATTCGTGTGCTCGAATGCCTGAAGATGCCGAAAGGCGAAACCCGGGTCGTTAGTGACAAAATACATGGAAGTGTACAAAATCTCAATAATCCAAATTTAATATTGAAATTCCATCAAGCACCCTCAGTCGATGTCTTAAATTAAATGTATTCTACATGTTTATCGATAACTCAGTTCCAAAGGTCAACAAATCAAAAAGCATAGTTTTGAGGTTAGGAAACAAGATTTTGGGCAGGCTTAATCTTGTACTGTCAATCTAATTTTTAAAGATTTTAATAAAATTCTAAGATTATTTACAGATTGGATCTAAAATAATAGAAGCAGCTTTCATTCTAAAAAAACCATATATTAGCACGTGCTATATTATGGAATTGGTAGATGTCGGTATTCTAATCATTATTTCATGCTGAACTCAAAATTGCAATTTTTTTTACTTATTATATAATAATTTGCAATTGTATCGATATATTTAGGTCCGCTCGTAATGTGGAGCATCTGAACCTAATATAATTTATCTCAATTGATATTTGTCTACGAAAACTGCTTTTTACTCAGTTGTTCGCCTCCTTTTTTCGAAGAGAGTACGGATAGAAAGATATTGCTAGTACAGGATTAGTGATTAGCCAATCGCTCCCGTTGCGCCCCGATTTTAGGATCGTATGGGTTGGACTCCAACCCATACGATCCTAAAAACGGGGCGCAACGGGAGGTTGGAGGGAATTTTAGTCATCATACCTTTGAACAGAAATCTATAAATGAATTGAAAAATCTTATCAACTTGTGAAACTGTCCGTTTTGGGATTCAAAATTGTGAGCATCGCAAACGAAGCCAACGACGTTGACTACTCGACCACGGATCCAGAAATATGAAAATCATTATCTTACAAAAAATTCAAATATATTAATTGGATTTATTTAAGAAAGTTAAGAAGAAAATAATGCTAATAGTTATTTTTATAATAATTTATGTTTTATTTATGACTTCGTTAGAGTATAACACTTTTATTTGAGGCATCTAAAAACAAAAAACCTATAAGTTCACATTTTGATAAAATCTAACAACAAATATTTTCATATACTGTGAGTCATTTCAGTTTACATGGGATGATATCGACATTCCCTGCGTATAATCATGTAAGTGACAAATAAATATGTGATAATAATATGTCTTTTGCATTTTCGTTGTCTACACGCTCAGTTCTATGGATATGTATAAAAAACAGGGAAAAATAGAGTAGCACTGTCCCAATTTTGAAGAAGATATATGCAGTCGTTAGTTTGCAATTGCTTTATGAATCTTTAAAATGCTCTCGTGTAAAATATCACGTCTGCATATACAAGATTATACGTAGGGGGTGTCGATATATTACTTGCAACATATGCAGTAGAAATGTTTAAGCTCTTTCACACGTCACGGAATCACATGCGGATATTGATAAAATGAATGTCGATATGACCATTTTTTTCATTTTATTTATCGCAATTAGCGGTTGACTGGCTAGTAAAAATATACGTTTTGTTCTTAACACTATCAGCTCGAGCTAAAATCACGTAAAACAACCTCTGTGCCCGGGACATTTTTGAAGAAATTTCATTTTTCTTAAGCGTTTAATAAAAGTGTTATAATTATGAAATTAGTGGATGAAATTAAATAAAACTATGTGGTATTGTTTAAATCATTTTAATATTTAATTTTTTTTTTTTGTAAAATTGCCAAAATTTCTTTTTTGAAGAGCCACACGACAATGTTTACACATGTACTGAGTCTCACTACTTTTCTTGTGATTTGCACTCACGTTGCATGTTCTACAGAGCTTATTTTTTTCTGTTGACATTATCGGTATCATAAGTGCTTAGACATATCCCCCGACAACCTGTCTTGTAGATCTTGCAAAACTCTAGCTCGGAGTGGATTCGATATCACCGTAATATCGTCTCCAGAAAGGGGAATATTAAAGAACTAAAATTCGATTGAGATTTTAAGTCGATAAAATCAAAACCTATTTTGGCATTTATAAAAATTCGATGACTGTTTTGGAAAGTATTAAATCTTGACTATAATTGAAACCAGGATTCCGTTGTAATACGTGCCGCTTCATGACTCAAATATGATGGTTTCGGGACTCAAGCGATGGTTGTTGTATCACGTGAAAACACGGCTCCGGGACTCAATATGTTAATAGGAAATATAATTTGATTAAAAAAAAAGCTTTTGATGCAACCAATAATTTAAGTATCATACAAAAAAACGTCGCTTACTAGTTTTACTACCAACCATGCGAAATCGACATATCGGATTTTGATTTTAGATGCCTCACGCAAGGAGCTATTTTTAAAATAAGATTATTGAAAGATTTCGAAATCACACGGCAGAAAAAGTAACCGGGATCGCCATCCCCATTTGATACGTAACTCAAATAAGGGCGTATTAGGCGATGTTTCGTTTACAAACGTGACTTACTGTTTTGTTTGTAGCGGGTAAAAGCGGTTAAACGAAAGCGAAGCGGAACGAAAAAATTCATTTATTTTTTTAAATCTATGCTTCCAAATTTAAAATTGTCGCTTACACGCTTTTGCGTCGCAAACACAATATTCATTCATTCAGAAAATGTGAAGGAATTTATGACATAAATATGTATAATGCACGCCCACACATTTCAGAATACGCAGTTAATATTGAAAATTTCAAGAAATATGACTATACGAGAAGCGAGTATTTCTAAGGTATGTATGAACTATCGCTAGCATTTCTGATGTATGTATTGTACAGGTAGACCTCGACTTACGACAAACATTTTTAAAAAGCATTTTTTTATTCCATCGCGTAGCACCATTGCCAATGGATTGATACATACGGGAAGAAATATCAGTGACAGCATTTACACATTTGAATTTTTATTTTTATAAATATAGTAATTGTATGGAAAATTTTTGAAGTTAAATCGTACCTTTAGTGTCTGGTAAACCATATCTGAATAAAAACAGTTATATATTTTATGGAATACAAGTGATAAAAAAATATAAAGACTTAGAAATGAGACATAAACTAATCAACGATATGAGAATGGTAAAATCAAATCACAATTTCATTCACTTGCATTATAAAGCAAATTTTAATTTTCAACGTAATTCTTGCAGCCAAACCTTATTTCAACTACTTATTTTACAAGGCGAATAATAAAATTGTATTCCCAAGGCTTTAGTATCTGTTTTATTTATTAAAAACAGAGGAACGGTGCGCCAATTTGCGATTGTCATTTGACAGCTACAATATTAGATTTGAAAAACACGCTCTGATGCATTAACACATGTCCGTATCATTTTTGATTACAGTTGCTTTATTTTCACAAACAAAGTTGACGCCGCTAAAACTGATCTGAACTGAACAATATTTAATTTTAATATTTTGTATGCAATTCAACTTACGACCAAAGTTCAGGATCGTATCTCGGTCTTAAGTCGAGGACAACCTATACTACTGAAGTATTCAGGGCATTACCGTTTGTTTCGTGCTGCTTTTAATGATTGAAGAATAAAATTACCACTTTCATGTATAGATAATACATGGAGGGTATACTGACAGAAGGAATTATTAATTCATAAAAACAAGTCTTTACCTGACATTTTAGCCTAAAATGACATTTGATTGGAAAATGTTGTATCAGTCACATTCTACCATATACATTGATTTCAGACTCATATATTGTTCAATGAGGGAGTTAGCAATACGTCGGACATCTATCCTCACATTTTTTTTCATAAATTTGTTTTGTAAGGTTCTATGAATCGATATAACTGCTTATTATCATCTCACAGAAAAAACATACACTTCACAGTTTTTTTGAAAAGGTTTTAACGTCATGTCGATCGTTCTCCGCTCGATAGTTGGTGTGTGTTTCACCCTTTACTTCTATTGTTTTATCGATGCGGTCATTGACGAAAATCAGCTGAGTTCGTTCAAACATTCAAAGTATATGTGTATTATTATTCTGTTGTATTATAATAGTATTGTTAGCTTATATGGTTCAACAAGTCATGACAATAAATAATATTAATAAATATCTCAAAAATCGGAACACTTTGTTTGATAAAATCGAAATATCCGATAAAACCTTTTCAAACAAACTATTGTTGTCATTGCTAATTAAAGCTTTATATACTCATTATTTTTTAATGTAAAGGCTTTAGTTAAAATAAATTATGTAAAAAACAAGTAAAATATTTATATATATAAACATACTCGCTAATTAAAAATACATATTTTCCATCAAAACACAAACTATTATCAGTCAAAACTTCAAACGCTCGTATCTCAAAACATGGTCAAGTGGAATTAGAACCTTTTTGTAATATTATGTTGCGTGTAAATATTTTAATAATATTCGATCGTTATTGAATCAAATTGGTGATATACATGCAATAATTAATTGATAACATATTTTATAATTATTTCATGATTGCTAAGTTGTAAAGTATGAAATCAAAAATAAAGCATTTCAAAGTGTGATATTTTTTAAAACATTCCGCTTGGTAACGGCCAGGTTTTCTCTCACAAGGAGTCTCTTTTCTTCCTCCTGGAAACTTCCTGTTGGAATATACCATACACTCTTTTGGTTTCTTTTTTGCGAAAATTTGAAATGGATGCGTCCATTCAAGCGCTCGTCGGTGTCAACTGTAGAAAGTCGCTGAGGTATATTATGCTCCATAATTAATTTTTTCCATTTCCGCTCCCAATGTGGAGCATATGGTCTCCTAATGGAGGTATCTTGACAGAATTTTTTCTACGAGAACTGCTTGTCACTCAGTTGCTCAATCTCTCTTTTTTCGAAGAGAGTAGGGATAGAAGGATAGGGCTATGACAGGACTAGTGGTTAGTTAATCGCTCTCGGTACGCCCCGTGAGGATGGGATTGGTGGGAGGGAGGGCTCAAACTATGAACAGAAATCTATAAATCGATTGAAAGATCAATCTATGAAAACCGTCAGCACCGGGAATTGAACCCGAGATATCCGTAACCGTAGCCAGCGACGCTACCAACTGCTCCACGGACGCCGTCAATAATTTGCTTATTTATTACTATTATAATAATATTTTTTCTTATACCTAATGTCGCAATCGGACAAAACACACCTGTATATTACCAATATATGGTATCTGAAAGGAAAGAAAGGCAATATAATAATCGTAAATTCATTTTTAAAGTGTGCTGTAAAGTGTCTATTCCGTCTTAACTTAAGAGTACTAAAGTAAAAATAAACTCAGTTGTGAATGTGAAATTAAAAATAAAAACCCGAACAAGACAGTAAAATATCATATAAATCAGTCATGACAACTAATATAAATAAATGTATTATATTATGACAGAACAAGACTTTATTTTAATGACTAATATATTTATATATTGTTTTCAGTTAACCATGGACCGCCTTTTCCTAAAGTGGAACAACTTTTTAACTAGCTTATATAACAAACAAGTTAAACAGTGTATCGTATTAGTTTATGACAAACGGTGTAAAAACGCAGCCCGAAACTCAAACTTCTGCGCACATCATCTAAAGTTACGTGCCCTCCATCGCGCGAAATATCACCTTGTAAGCAGATACTACGATGTGTCTAGTTACATAATCAATAGAGTTTTATTAAATTGTAGACTTGAATATGAAAAGATTTACAGCATAGTTAGTCATCTGCGACATGAACACTGGATAGATAGGTTAAGGCGAAATTGTAATACGCCTTTCGAATATGACAAAGTGCCCATCCGCTATTCACGCTCAGAGAAAAAAGCGACCAAAGAACTTCAAAAACCAAGAATACCTTGACTTAGAATTGAAATATCTGGCTGACATCAAATAATCCTGCTTTGAAGACCTCCGACCTACTACCATACAACGGGGGACATTACAGTAAATATTTTTAAATTATAAAAACATATTATTAGTGATAGGATAAAATAACAAAGTATTTTGTTCTACAAAATTTTTATATCAGGTAGTTGATAACTATTTCGGCTTTACGCCATCGTCAGAACTATCTTTGTGTTATTTTATCCTATTATAATGGAGTTCTACCAAGTAAATGCCAATTCAATCAATATTATTAGTGATTTTATTAAAAATTTGTTTTTGAGGCGTTTGTAGAATGTAGGTGTATACATAAGTATATTATATAATCGACGGTGTTTTGGTCAATTAATGTAACCCTCAAAAAATACGAAAATGAATTAATGATTGGATCTCATTTTAAAGACGACAGAGCAGGTATCGGCCAAATGATTTAAATTAGAGAAATTAACTGACCACTTTTTGGAAGGGATTTTACATTGGTATTAAATTTAAAAATTCTGACCCGGTCACTTGATGTAGGCCACTATTATATCGACACTCCTTACTTATAACCCCGTATCTGTAAACATGACAATTTACAGGAGTGCATTTGAAAGATTCATAACGCAACTCACCATATAGTTTTTTCGATAAAAACAGTTTTTACTCTCTCCTGAACAATTAAAGTTTTGAAGGTTACATCGATTGGCCAAAACACTGTCTATCCAATAAAGCTTTTATACCTAAATTAATTTATTTTGGGTTAGGGGGACGTTGTATTTTTTTTTCAAATTTTGTGGTAAGTGGAATAAAAAAGTTTGTGAATCACTGTCATGGAACATATTTGGATCGCCTAATAGTCGTAACAATGTTTATTTGGTATTAGTTTAAAGTTTTTAGCAGTACTGCCATAGTTGTTATTGTATCAATTGATACAAGATTCAAGATAAAGAAATTAAATATTGGAAAAAATTCCATACCCATTGAGATAATTTTAATTTTAGTTCGAAATCGTACTGGAGAATATTTTCAAGATGATAAATTTGACCTAAATTCCAATACTATAAAGCACTTTACATTCCTTTGGCTTGATTGAATCGGATCGTATATTTTTGACATCAGTATTTTAGCTCTGTTCCTTGTTATGTTCGAGTAATATGTAGCGATATATCAGAGTAAAGGGTAAGTGTTCCAGCAGCATTCAGTACAAATTGCATATGGGCAAAAAAATGTAAAACAACAAAGTATTTGAATGGGTGATAAGCTATATATTTTGCATTGCTTTGGTATGGGATCTTGGTTCTATCGTATTTTTGTAGCCGTCAAAAGCTGTCGACTTTGACTACTCATTTTTTTAATAACTTTATATTTGTGTATGAATTAAATTTTTGTTTATTTAAACCTGTATGATCATCTTAACCTATCAATATATATATATCGACTGTGGAAAGGAAAAAGAACTCATCCCTTCGTCTTTTCAAAGTATTTTCTTTCGATAACACAATGCATACAATTTAATACACGTTTTGTTTGGGCTATATAGAATATTTTTTGTGTGTGGGCTATGTACGTCCTTTTTCCTTTCCACAGTTGATATAGATAATATCAAATGTAAACTGATAGAACGCATAGAGTCAGTTTTCGATGATTTTTTGTTATACGTGTAGGTAATTAACACTCCACGTAGAGTAAACGCTGTAAAGCTTTGCACTTTTTATTACCTTGAAACGCTTTCTGTATACTACACAAAGCTTGTCAGTGTATTAGTATGTATGGATCCTAAAGTCATGTATGGATCTCCTTATCCTAAATCTTAGAGCTGGACCTTAGAGCTGGAGTGCAAAGTAATACGGCGTGTGCACTACTGATAGAACGCTTGAAGTTATAAGACATAATAACGTTGAAAAAAAAAAGTTTTAAGTCTACTATATTGTTATTTTTTTATTTTGGCAAAAAGTATGATATAAATATAACTCATAGATACCAAATTAAATGATTTGTATGTCAAAAAGATTGTTCTTTATAACGTACAAAAAAAATTTTAATAAAAAAAAGGGATAGGCAGTTATTTGAAAAAAAATATATTATTATCTCAGAATTTGTTTTTATGACTTAATGCCTTCTGTTAGTATACACTCGATAGATGGTAAAAAATTGAAATTAAGCTATAAAATAGGATCACAAAACATAAATTTCAATCTTATATTATAAAATTACTATTATATTGCATATTTCTATTAGCTTTTTTGAAAAGCAAAATTCTTTGAAGCATATTTTTGACAATGGCGTGATGCCAAAATATCTCTCGCAAAATTATTTGACAATCGTTGTGTGACTTAATGCATCGCTATTTTTACCTTATTATAATAGAGCTCTACCAACCAATTGAATAGTCAATCAAACATATCGTCGGCTTAACTAGCAAACTTTTTATCTACATTTCAGCAAAATGTTCAGGAGAGCTTAAAAATAGAATGAATTCTGCTTTCACGGCAAATCTACTTATCAGAATATTTGCCACTGTCCAGGAGACGCAAAAAACATCATATAGATTAAAAAAGCAAGATGTTATATTTTTGTTAATAACATATATTTTTATTGCAAGTTTAGATGAAACAAGGTAAGGAAATTCATTATTTATATTACCAACACTTTAATAATTTAAGAATTCCTGGATTAGAACATAATGGAAATAGATAAACTAATAAGTGTTTTGAAATATTCAAATTAGAGCCTTCTTATTGGTCCCCCATTAACATATTTTCCAGGTGATGTAGAAAATTGTTTTTAATACTATGGCATTTAAAATTTAATTTCACATTTTTTTTTGATAAGCGGTTTTGCCGTGGAAGCGACGATATGTTGCATGAATAATAATTCAACATTATATATACAACTTATGTAAAATTCATGGAATAACATTGGTTAAAACTGAATTTATTCAGTTTTTATGCTCTGCTGAACATTTTGCTAAAATGTAAGTAAACTGTTTGCAGTTAAGCCGACGACACGTTCATTAAGATAATATTCTGTCATTTTAAGCAAAATCTCCCATTATTTTTTTAGTGTATTAATTATCTTCAGAATAATTAAAAAATTCTCTTGCAAAAAGCTAAGTCAACAATGATTATTGTGTAGCTCTAAAATAAGTCGTATTTTACCACTCGTCACATTCAACAAATTTTTTTTGAGCTTTTAGTCTCCCGACTATATTGAATACCAAATTAATTGCTGTTTTGCTTAGATCTTATTCTTGTATTAGTTTTACCAAGTAAATGCTTATTAAAATAATATTACCTTATTCTCTTTGTGCACGAATTTATTACACGGAATCAAAATGACAAGATCTCAGAAAACGGATTATTACTTTTTGAATTATTACAATTATAATTTAAGACATCGACTGAGGGTGCTTGATGGAATTTCGAGTCCATTCGTGTGCTCGAATGCCTGAAGATGCCGAAAGGCGAAACCCTGGTAGTTAGTGACAAAATACATGGAAGTGTACAAAATCTCAATAATCCAAACAATTATAATTACTATCTTATATTGCTTATGCCAAAAGCTGAAACAATTTGTTGGAATAAATTTTATTGAAACTAAATTGATATTTAAACTAAAATCATATTTTTTGTGACTAATTTTATTGCTAACCAAATCCTTATAACTTTATTTGGCCATTTATTGACATTAAAAATATTATTAGTATGCAGAGCTTCCAATCCCAGGATCCGGGTCAATTATTCAATACTGTAATTCTGGGATTTCAAGATCCACTATAAATGCTAATAGTTCAGATTTCAAAACTGCTTGATTAACTACAATGTGTACCTCTGTTTATTCTTATACATAGTTTTTTTACAATGCTTATATAGTTAAGATAAATGTATTGTGGTCTGCCTCCTTCTCATGTTTCATAAGAGCTGTTTTTACACAATTTGAAATGTAAGACCATATTTTGATGTGGCATTGAAAGATTTGTCCTTTTTTTAAATATCATTTGCTAAAACCTAAATTAATAATGCAACAAATAATGAAATAAGTTTCATCATTGTTTTTCGATTTTTTTGTATATGACTGTTCAATTCCCGATAAATAAAAAAAAACATTCCAATACCATAAGAAATATTAAATAATATATATGCATTCCAATTGAAGCAATAATGGATACAAAACAAATTTTAAATGTACAATTTAACACATAAAATTACACTTAATGATCAATCCCGGGATTGAGAAATTCTGAATCCTGAATTACCGGGATCATAAAAAGGGTTCGGGATTCGATGCCCTAATTGTATGCATTAATAAAAACAAAATTAATTTTACTTTTGAAAATCGTAGTTATGCTATTAAAAATAATGAACATTATGTCTCATTTTATAATGTACAATAAATCTTTTCTTTACACGGTTTTTGCACGTTGGTCTTTGGAAAGCATTAAACGTATAAACAGAGTCTTTTCTTTACATGATTTCATTTGAAAGTCATAAAAACAAAGCAGATATGTTGATAAAATTATAATATTCCGGCTTAATACGGACTACAATGATTATGAATCACTGTTTTTATCCAGCCATTTTATTTAATAACCGCAAATCTCTAGGCTTTATTCGGATATAATAATATTCGATGTCATATTAATTCCAAACTCAGCGTAATAAGACTGCCCCGTCAGAAAATAATAATCCCAACATGACATGAGGTCGCTGTGAAAATATAATATACATTTAACGTTTCAGCGAGCCGATCGGAGGCAGCTGCCGCCAGCTGTCTGCACATCGGCCATTTTATAATATTGACATTTGCGTTCCATTTTTCAATTTTCCGAATAGCTATTTTGACACAAGAGCGTGTGCGTAAAGAACAACCATAAAGGTAAAATACGAGCTCAGTGACAATGACGTGTTTCTAATGGAAGCAACAGCTTTTTGCGACACATTTTGTGGTTTATTTTTATTATGTAAATATATCAGGGATCTCCAAACTTTTTAGCTTAAGGGTTACACTGAATCCTCGACTAAGTCCCGAAATCTAGCTAGCTTATTATACCAATATTCTGTAGTTTTGAATTACGCGCAAATTTTCGTATTCGTACTAGCCGGCGATTGAGAAATCTATGGAGCAAGCGCGGGGGTGGAATTTAAAGTCGTCATTGCTGGAATTTTCTAAAATTTGGTAGTGGATGTTTCCGCTTTCGGCACTACTAATCTGTGTGGAAAAACGTTCTCCAAAATGAAATATACAAAATTGCATCTCGAATCGAATTGCATCCCGTCGAAACCCACAATGCTATTATAATTGTAAAATCACTGGTAATTCTAAAAGTAGTTGGAAAGTGGCAATTCGCCACTCTATTAATGTGTTGTTCACAAAATAAGGATTAAGGCGATTCTCGAAATGTTAACTCAGGTTCACAGACGTATAATATTTTACCTCGTAAATAATATTTGTCGTATTTGTATCTTCTATATAAACGTTAGACACTGTTTACTGTCTGTCAGTTCGAGTCCATTCGTGTGCTCGAATGCCTGAAGATGCCGAAAGGCGAAACCCGGGTCATTGGTGACAAAATACATGGAAGTGTACAAAATCTCAATAATCCAAATTTGATATTGAAATTCCATCAAGCACCCTCAGTCGATGTCTTAAATTATATAATAATTAAATAATTTGTAACAAAAAAAATAATTTGATAACTTAGTTATTCCACTGACTAATTTTATATCTCACTAACCAAAATTATGATGTTTAATTTCATTTTGTGAACTACCTATGTATGTGACTTAGTTTTTAGGATAAATCTCATATCATTAATTACAGTTAAAATGTTCATTTTCATTACGTTCCTCAATTATTGTGTTTCTGAAATGTTCATTAAATAAAAACATATGATTATAATTTTTTAGGTGTTAACTGTCAATTCTTGGTGGAAAAACATTATATTTTAAAATATAAAACACAATTCATTTGTACTACTTACACATGTTTATAATGATCAGAACCTGCTCGTGATAAGCGAAACCGGTCCTGATCATTATAAACATGTGGATGTAGTACAAATGAATTGTGTTTTATTAAAAAAAAAAGATTATTATTTTGTATGATTTACTTACATTGTACAAATTTTACAATGTAATCAAAATGACGGGCTGGATACCGGGCATGTCCGGACTACAGTAGCGGGCCGGATTGTTGGTGCCAACGCACCATGGTTTGGAAACCCCTGATGTATATGAATACCATGGTTTGCTCCGCTTTACAAGTAAGTATATTAATTTCCCGGACCTGTAATCGAGTGGCCAACGGCGTTGACATCAGTCGCAGTGTTCAAGCGTTCAAATCCCAGTACGGACGGTTTCATAAATAGTTTTTTTTTAAATCGATTTACGGATTTCCGTTGGTAGGCATGAATGTTTCTGATGTCTAGAATTCCCTCCCACCCTTCCGATCCTAAAAAAGCTATGCGTAGTGAGAGCGATTAGCTAACCACTAGCCCTGCCCTAACCCTATCCTTCTATCCTTACTCTCTTCGAAAAAGAGAAGTTGAGCAATTGAGTAGCAAACAGTTTTCATAGAAAAGTTCTGTTGAGATAACTTCATTACGAGGCCATATGCTCCATACTGGTAGCGGACATGGTAAAAAAAATTAAAGTAGATAAAGAATATTCAAAGCAATAAGGTATGTAGTTTTAATACACTTTCAAAACTTAAAAGCAACTCTTTTGCATTACTAACCGAAAACTAGTAAAGACGATTCCTGGGTGCAAATGATTGTGAAATATAATTGATTTAATCAGTTACTCTGATTGAAAACAAACGTACAAAGATCAGCTGTTAAATGATTTCTGGGCGAATTCATCAGTACCACATGACACCACCTGGTACTTACGGGGCGGAGAGGGGTCTGCAAGCCATTCAAAAGCCGTCTACAGACTCTTCTAAGTAGGCTAAATATCATAAAAGGGATGGTTTTTAACAGCACCGAGAAATTCTTAATAGTCAAATAGTAAAATCGCAGCAATTATTAATAGTTTCAAATTAATCTTCATCGGTAATTTAAGTAACTATTTAAGGTTTCAATTTCATCATCCCCTGGCAATGAATTTGAAATTTGCCGCGCTTTCTGTGTTCGAAAGAAATTTTAGTGAAAAAAATTATAGCGTAGACAAAATGAAGCCGAAGTACGAACTAACCATTTCTCGGTTTGCCATCAGGTACTGTTTTTGCGGAATTGAAGCCTCTGTGACAGGGTTAGTTCGAGGAATTCGCTCAGGAAATGCAATGAAGGTAAACCTTTTTGTGTGTGTCACATACAGATATCTTACTTAATAATTAATAAAATCCATGGCAGTTATCATCGATTAGAGTTCGGCTGTTGTTAGTTTTAACGCCCAATTTATATCTGATTTATATTCCTTCATTTTTGTTATGCACAAGCTGAAGTTGATTAGTCCGTTAGCCTAAATCTTAGATCGCCTTGAAAAAAAAAACAAACTCATTTATATAAAAATAGTTATACTTGTAGCGATGCCTCACTTAAAGTTCAAAGGGAAAATATATATAGTGAAAAAAAACAAGTCTTCAACAATAAATTCTTTTCAAGCAATTTTGAAGTGCCACTTGCGCGTTCGTCCAAAAGGTTCGGTACCTATGATGTATTGGTCAGCGTCAAAATTTTATAACAAATTTCATCAGTAGATAGTGAGGATTCGTAAGCGAAGGAAGAAGGTTGCCGAATGTGACAAGGGGTTGTTTTTAAGGAGGGAGAGTAAAAATGTGTTTTCGTGATCCAAAGAAAGGGCTCGCGGTGGTGACGCTCGAAATTTCGGCCGGGTGCCGATATTTCAAAATCCCAGCCAACAGAATCTGCGGTTGTTAGTATCCGAGGAGCAAGTGTGTTGTGTGAAACCCCCTGGGTCTATTGTATTTCTCCGTAGTAAAGGATCTGTTTGGAGTAGCATTTTGTTGAGCAATTGAATTGTGTGTCTAAACGTGTAATAAAGTTTTTAATGTGTTCCAAGCCTAAATTTTGCAACAAATAAATGCGAGAGAGCGAAGATAATAGAGTGTCTATACACCTGTGCTCCTTTGTCTTTCCGTATTACACAGTGTTTCAAAATAAGCTATTATTGTTTTACGATATATTTATGCGCACCAGGATTGTCTTATTATGCGCAACAAAGTTCAGAAATATGCTCGACACGACACCAGATACGACTCAACGATCTAGTTGTTCAACAATTGTGCCTGCAAAATCATCAAAGCAATTAAGAAATTCATTCACCTTTTTTACGTTTAAAAAATATTTATAGTTCCATCATCGTGCCTCATTATTCTATTTTATTGATTATGTATTATATTACTAACTAACCTACAAAATGAACAACGCGTTCCATTCAAATTTCAAGATTTGCGAAGTGTTCAAAGCAGGAAAAGTTTGGGGAAGCCTAGGATAGATTTTTTGAAAGATCGGTATTTAATTTGAAATACAGATATTTGACTTCTTTATTCGGTATTGCGATCTTAATAAGCAGTTTTTTTTACGGATTCTTATCTATTTTTGTAATATCGGTACATATTATTTAAAAATGTTATCGTCACGTAGTCCAATCTCTACTTACGACAAACATACTACAGACAGTGTTTGTTAATATAATGTATCACAGTACTTATAACAGTAAAAATATATTATTTATGTACACAATATCTATTTTTAAAATATAACTGATTTAAAAGAATATATCAACAATAAAACACGAATTTAATGTAAAATGTTAAAATGTTAATACGGACGTTTTTACTTACTTCAAATGGTATTTCATTATGGTATGTTTGTGCCATGTCAAACCATAGAGTAGAAAAAGGTTCAAAGGCTTTTTCAACGGTACGCTGCGGGAACAGGAAGTGCTTTTTTTGTCTGCTAACATGTGCATTTATTTTCAGAGTGACAATAACACCTTCACGTGGCTGATCAAAGGGATGTTATATTTTTAATTTAACTTGTAAATTCTGAGTTGTTTGCACTTTTAAACGCAAACGTTGACAAAGAAATTTAAAAAAAATGATTCTTTACCAAATAATGTGAAATTGAATTCTTGACGTATTTAGTTTAACAATTTATTGTTTTGTAAAAGTTTTCGTCTGTCATACAGTACGGGTATTGAGATATAATGCGCCACCTTTGAAATCTGTAAAAAGCCTGATAAAAAAAACACTGAACACTGTCTTTCACCGCCATTCGTTAAACTGAATATTCAATTATCCAAGTTAATGTTGCCAATTAAAAAACATAATGATATTCAATTACGATACGGAATTATGTTTGACAGATTCAAGAAAATCTTAGGTTTCTTTTTACTACTAGAGCCACGACCGGAAGTTTACAGCGAAAGCTTTTAGCGAATTTAATTAACTATAAAATCTCCCTGGATAGGTAATTTAATAATAAAAGAACGAAGATGATTATTAAAATGGAAATAGACTTTTTAACACGAATCGTGGAGCCGAAGATTATAAAACGCTTGCCCGCAATGTAGAAGAGTCGAAATGGAGGGATTCTCTACAGACGTATTGAAGTATTGTTTTTAATTTTGTATAATTATGATATTCAAAAGCTACAAATAAGTAAATTAAAGACCTGCATTTATTGGGTTAGTAATTATTTCAATTATTGGTCGGTAACTAATTCGATAAATGGTCAGTATACACGTTGTCAGTTAATAAATTAAACGGTCAGTAATTTATATAAAATGTTCAGTTTTAAATTAAATCTAACCTTACCTAACGTTTGTTCATTTGGTAATTATTTACTGAACAATCATAATTATATTCCACACGTGAATGCAGGCCATTTATGGAATTAGTCACTGACCAAATAATTAGTTCCTAAAATTAAATATTATCACCTGATCTAAATAACAGTAACTCAATCGATTATTGGAAAATAATGATTGAATCATAACATCATATTATAGTATAGATAAAAGATAAAACCAAGCCCATTAAAATTGTGGTGAGGGTAGGTTGCAGAAGGAGCAGCTCTCATAGTTGAAACATTCACAGTTGCAGTAAATTATATAAAATACAGTATTTCGTGATAATATTATTTAATTGATTTATATTTATTTTAAATGGGTGGAGTCCTCGCATTTTCTTTGAGAGACCCTGGATACAACAAATATTTTCGTTTATAAATTTAGCACAAAGAATAAAAATATCTTTTATCACATTTGATATACTTATGATATTAAATTTCAGAATTATCGATATAGCAAGAAATAATTCAACTAAAAGGTTTGACCATTTTGCTTATTAATGTAATGTCGATTTAATTCGTATTTGTGACATAAAGTACTCTTTTTTATAATTTAAAGGAAAAGAAAATGACGATGCCAAGTTTCACAGGGACAATTTTTTGTTTTAAAGAATTTCTACAGTTCAATTAAACGTTTGAAAATTGGTATTTATTACAAAATCACATGGATCCCTTTAGAAACTTAAACGCGGCATCAAATATCAAATATTTCTTCCAATTGCACTTCAACATACAACATAAGGTAGGTACTATCTATCACCTCAAGTGTTTATTTTTATTTATACAGTCATGTGTTAAAAAGTTGCTTTTCCAGCTCAATACTAAGAATATATCTTGTAATTTAATTGTATTGTTGAGGTATTATTTGTTACAACGTTAAGTGACGTATTCAATAGTCTCTCATATAGCCGAGTGATAAAATCATTAAATCAATACAAATTGCCGATAATCTTATTATGCGTTGCAAAAGTTATCGATTGAAAACGAAATAATTCGGTTGAATTGTCATTTGTTTCTTTTAACTTTGTTAGCTGTCCATTCTTGATAGATTATTATATTTCTAAAAATAAGAAGCACAAATATCAGTTTTTTAAATTATCGCGTCATTTATTCAGTAGGATTCCATTATATCAAGGTGAGATATCGACCCTGTTTAGGCAAAAGAGAGTCAAATTTACAAAAAAAAATTAACAGGAGGCATGAAAAATGTTTTTGTAATAATGTTGAGCTAAAGTCAAAATAACTTTACACAAACTTAAGGTGAACGGTGAAAAGTAAATTTATGCATTATTTTTGTGATCTGATAATAATTAAAGAAGTTTTTAAAGATAAATCATCAAAATTGAGGCTTAATGCTTTTTCCTTACCAAAAATTATTAACACTGTTGGAGTTTTTCCAAATTAAAAAGCTGAATTTTGATAATAATTTGACGTTTGCGGGCTTAATTCCTTTTGACGGAATGTATATTTAGTTGAAAAAATTGTGATCTTATATATAATAGCCAGGCGCATGCGGTGGTTTTATCTCTTTTTTGCTCAATCACATGAAAAGTAAAGGTGCAAGCGAGATGAAAGGGTATGCGGTGCATGCTCTTGTATCCTTCTTACTCATACCAAAATTATGTTGTGCGATAGAGATAGTGATAAGTCCACCGCACGCCGATGATAATAGCCCAGACCGGTTTGTATGTGTAGAAGTTTTAATATTATCATATATTTCATCTAGGTATGAAATTTACTCATGAGCTAAGCGTCCGAGGTGTATGTATTTAAACAATACACACAGTTCCAACGTGACGCAAATTATGACGCAAACAAACAGCAATCAGTCCTTCAGTATGGATTATAAAGAACAGTTACTTTAGACACTCAGTATTTCAATTTCAATACCGTCATCTATGACGGGCGTTCCCACTAGTTATGAAATAAAAGCACTTTTGAAAAAACTAAGCCGTACTCTTTTTTGCTTAAACAGAATTGATATCATAAAACATTTGATTGTAAAAAGAATATGTAAGAAAGATGATTGCTTTATTATTATTACGTAGTCTTCATAATCTGGTCTTTGTAGTAATGCTGCAATATAATTAAATACTTTTTTAAAACTTTAAAATAAAAAAAAAAAATATAATAACTGAATATACCAAGAATTGAACATGGGATCTTAAGATAGGCGTAGAGGTTGTCTAATAAACATACTTATATATGATAGAATCGATTTATAAAGTGTTCAGATGCCCAAAGAAATGATCGAGCATGAATATAAAATATCAGCGTATCGTTAAAATTGAATTTGAAAACAAAAACGACCCAAAAACGTTTAAATGTGAGGAAATTTTATCTCAGGGAAATAAACGATTCGCTTCTATCATTTTGATTGAGTATTTAAGGATGAAAGAATGTATAATATATGTATACGATAGCATATAAATGTAGGTAAAGGAGAATACAAATCTCAAAATAGATTGTTACCTGTTACCCAATGCTCCTTGCCAGATTTCCTCCAGTAACCACAGCCTGGAAAATGTTAAAATTAACCAAAATAATCCAAACGGAACGAATGGAAACGGAAAATCGACAACCGTCCATATTCCGTAGATTATATTAATGCTTGAACTGGTTTTTCAGTATCAAAGGCAAGATATATTTTTACAGTACATAATACATATGTTTTATAATAGTTGAGTGTAAATGTAGTTTATAGTTTGCACAGTGTATTGATATTGATGTTCGAAATTGCAAATAAACAACATTGTGACCAAATCACGCCGATAAGGCGTTGAGGGGATGAGAAGCGTGAGAGCCTTGGTACCTCATAATAAATGAAAAGACACAATTTAAAAAAAAGACAATTTATTTATCTCATTTATGTTTGGCCTTCTTCCAATCCGTTGTGGAGTTACGGCTTAAGATTCTGGATGGAAACTTTCATACAATGATTTTTAAATCGATTTATGGAGGTAATGGTTTATTTTGATTTAAATTCGTTCTATAATGCTTCATAAAGTTAAGTACTGATATCAAATCAGTTATTTTGAAAGAAAATAAGTTCATTGATTATATTTTTTTTGGTATATTCAACACTTAAAAAGATATTATTAATCTTAGGCAGTGTTTTCTCTTAACTGCACTCATGTTGAGTTGGCGCGCACTTCAATACAAAATATTCAATTCATTGATCAATAACGTAACCTATTCTTTCATTCTACAATAATTCGTTTTTACTGAAGTTCCAAACAACTATGATTACTCAATGATGTGTCAATTGGACAAATTAAGAAATATATGAAAAGTATTCTTAAAAATATACAGTACTGAAATTATCCATACGATGAGTGAATAGGTTGGATACAAAAACGAGCATATAAAAGTGATCGATTTAAGATTCTGAACGAGTCAAGAGCCGAAAATAAACACAGATAAAACACTTCCAAACATTTCACCCAAACCGTATCAAGGAAATTGCTTTAAATTCTTAGTGTCCGGCTTGAGTGGCAAATCTGTGTATAAGGCCGATTCAAAAAAGGGTTAAATTATGTGAGAAAAAAGGTTCAACGAAAGACAGTGATAATAAGATTTTCTTAAGGTTTGCGAGAGTTAACTGAAAGAGAAAAATACAAATACTGATTTCACTGATGTAATTTTTAAAACATGTTCGCTATCAACATGGAGTATATAAACGTCTTATCTAGCATACTTAAAATAATTTAAGACATCGACTGAGGGTGCTTGATGGAATTTCAATATCAAATTTGGATTATTGAGATTTTGTACACTTCCATGTATTTTGTCACTAACGACCCGGGTTTCGCCTTTCGGCATCTTCAGGCATTCGAGCACACGAATGAACTCGAACTGAACTCGAACTCGAACAGTTCGAGTCCATTCATGTGCTCGAATGCCTGAAGATGCCGAAAGGCGAAACCCGGGTCGTTAGTGACAAAATACATGGAAGTGTACAAAATCTCAATAATCCAAATTTGATACTTAAAATAGTTGGAATCGTTAAAATTTGGTTAGTAAGTATCTGGGTTTTTCTTTTTTGCATCTTCAGGCATTCAAGTGAACGGATAAACTCGAACTAAATGTTAGTAAACAGTGTGTATCAGTTATATATATAAAAAAAGCAATATTACCACCACTCAGTCTTGGAGTTATTAAGCAAAAGATTGTCTGCCCTGTCTGCGATAATGGCATTTGGTGAAGTCGGCACGATCATGAAAACATTATAAAATTGACGGAGCGTTGGTTGACCGCCACATCGTTGGATACATGGGTGGTCAAAAGTACTACGTGTGCTGGTGGTCAGCAATTGGTGTAAAAAAGCGGAGGACTGAGCGGAGTGGATAAAAATAGCTGAGGCGGTCAAGGTTCACCATGGACTGCAGCGCCAAGAAAGAAGAAGTTATGTAGCCATATTGATTTAATACCGATTTGATATCTATAACGAATAATAATGATTACAAAATCATTTACTAAAATTCAGAACGTCAGAATCAATAGAGTGTCATTAAAATGCAATTGTATAGAAATGATCTTAGCATATAAATCCTCCTTTAAAGTATGATAAATATCAGACACCGTATTTCGTTAGAATTATTGAAAATTCAATTATTTTAGTAATCTTAATTCAAGATTGAAGTTCAATCAATCACCCTTAGTCGATATAATAACACTTCTTATAAAACAACTAGGTGTTAAGTCAGTGATTCAATGTTAAGAAAGGACTTAGCATAGGGTTAGTGGATGATGATAAAAAAAATCTCAAAAATTCATACATTTTGGATCAAAAACTAGAAATCGATTGAAATTTAATTTAAGAAGGTTAGTATGCTAGAATTTGAGCCCTCGACCCCACGTCCAAGTAAACGAACGTCTTTGCGGCCGACGACACGTTATATTTGTGTGTAAAATTATTGAATTTTAATAAAAAAAATATATGGTTCACAGATCAAGTAGAAATACTTAATTATATTCTTTTCAAAATAATAAGATCTGATGGTACAAATTACGTTTAAATTGTATTTAGATGAATAAATTGTATAAATGATCTTATAGGCAAATTTAAGATTTTACCGGAATTAACAACGAATGAAATGATTTGGTCTGATATAACAATACGAAAGAATAATTTTTAAATTCTAATCGACTTAAATTATCATTGTCGTTCTAATTCTTGATAATTTCATTTAAATTCTTAAAAGAGGAATTTCTTATCAAAAAGATTTTCTTTCTTTCTTTTTGCTACTGACAATTTGAAAGTTCAAATAGAACGGAGCTTTTGCACTTTGCAATTTTATTTTTTTCTTATTCGTTTGATTCGAAGGGGAATGCCGTTGACACTTTTGGGTTTAGTATGATAAAATATAAAATTTAAATTTTGTGAAATGTGGTTTTAATTACTTTTGTTAACGGGGCTGTTTTTTTAATTATACTTAGCTGGCTGGATGATTGTGATCGAATATATTGTCATTTATAAACAATTTTAGACGCTTTCGCGGCATCGGGTCACATACATTTATAATTATTTTATAAGAATTCATAATTTTTAACATTCATTCATAACACATTTGTTATTATCTATATAAAAGCTCGGTATCCTTGTATGCACTGACGGAATAACATTTAACAATATGCAAAATGTCTGGGATTTACAGCTTTATTCGACCAAATAGAAAAACTTTCTATTTGTCGTATGAATGCTAATTTACGGTAGAGAAACACGGCACTTGGGTAGGCGATTAATAATTTCAACAGTTTTTAATTTTTATCGTTTTGTGGTGGAGAGAGTTGTTATATTACTGAATTTCGAATAGATATTTGGGTTATATTTTGTGATTTTAGTTTGGTGAATGTTCGGATTTCTTAGTATTTAAGTATTTCAACATTGAGTAAGTTGGTTTTGGATTGGTTGAGTTTTGGACTAGTTCTGAAAAAATATTTTAAACGTAATATCAAATATTAGACCACTGACAACTAAATGTCAAACAAGCTTTCAAGCCAAGATTGCCACCGACGCTATGGTATCTCCAGTGTTATAAGTGTGTAAATTATATTTATGGTCAAAAACATAGTATTTCATGTAAATACAACGGTTTGGCATGAACTTTTTTGCCTAGAGGACTTACAATATATTATATTATGGGTATACTTTTATAACGGTAAGTATAGAAAATGCAATATTTTAATAGATAAAAATATAGGCTATCTTTGATACGTTCCAGTACTTAACTCATTTACGGCCAAAATTGGAGTTGCAACATTTTAAATCCAAGAGATCGATATGGTAAATTTTTTAACTAAGCAGTTAAAAGGATAAGTTGAGATATTGTCAATCGTGTGGTTCGCATTTTTCATGAGACTGTATGCCTTACCTGTCACTATTTAATCTAACTTATAGAGACAAATATATTATATATAACGAGTCCACACACTCCACATTGACAGCGAGCATGGTGAAGAAAATATTCATTTTAAACTTATTTAAAAATATCTTATATTTGGGATCTCCAAGGTAAGTGTGCACTGTCCTTTTTAGTTTGCCGCCATTTGCTTTCTTTCAATAGTCATTCTTTCGCATTGCTTTGAGCGGTACTGAACAAGTTAAAGTGAAATAGTATGGGCGGTGTGTTGGGTCTCTCAGAGGCGATAGCGATTTTTATTTTCTTTTGCGAAATTCACAATTCAGATAACGTCGGAATATCGCTTAACTTAGTAACTGCGGCTAGCTGTTATGTGCGCTTGGGGCAGGCGGCATTACCGCTCTGGGGAACATGTCTAAAGCGGTAGATCTGGAAGTGAAGGTTACTGCTCTTTGAAAAATCCAGTTGGCGAGTTTCAAACTATTAAGAAAATATTCAGTGAGACTATAATTAATAATAGTATTTTCTCGCGAGCTTGTGTTTCATATGACATACTAATGTCGATAGTCAAGTTCATTACTCAAACATTTCCAAATAACCCATACTGCGATAATGAGTATCTAGAATATTTAACCAATATTTAAATACAAATTGACAGTTGTTTGTTTGTATTAAATATAAATCCATAACGTTTTGTGGCAACTTTTTGGAAATTCGCATATAAAATTAAATTCATGTTAATAACTTTATTCATTTGGTTGTGTTGCTGGATTTTTATGTCGATCGACCTGCTTATTGCTCAAATATCTTCAAATAACTCATAAATCAAACATTATTAATATGTATGTATATTGACTGTGGAAAGGAAAAAAGACGTAACCAACACCAAAAAATATTGTGTATAACTCACACAAAACGTGCTAATAAACTATATTTATATATGAATATATAATATATCGACTGTAGAAAGACAAAAGGACTTATCCTTCTGTCTTTTCAAAATATTTTTTTTCGATTATCACAATGTATGCAATTCAATACACGCTTTGTTTTGGCTATACACAATATTTTTTGTATGTGGGTTACGTCCTTTTTCTTTTCCACAGTCGATATGTATTTATTCATTTTATAAACAGCTGTTCAACAATAAATTAATGTACTTTCCGAGTATAATCAGTGAAAGGATGTTTAGAAATATTTTTTTACTGAAATAGATAAAACAATATTTTGTTTAATACTGGCAGAAGATTATCTCCCTCAGCATTTTTTCGAAACATTTTTGAGTTATCATTAATTAACGAGTTAGCATTTTCTGATTACTGAATCAGATAATGCTTACAATTTAATTTTTTTAGATTCTTCCGGCTAATGAACTGGACGATTGATATAGCAACTTAACAAAGGTTGATTTTACGAGTGGAGTAGTTTTATTCAGTTGCAAAGCCTCTCTCTGTTGGAGAGGGAAATTGTCAAACGGTGGGGATAGGAAGGACTGGATAGCTAGTAAATATAAGTCTAAATTTTAGGATTTGGTACTGAGTTTCTTTCAGGCCAAAGGCAGTTATGATAGGGCTAGATACGGTCAATAACTTTTAAATATTACTAGTGTGCACCACAATAGAAATGAAAATTACTCAAAAGAAATTATAAAAATAATCATTCTTATTGTTAAATTTATATTTAAGTATTGTATTATTAAGAAAATTTCAGATTTGATATAGGCATAATATTTTCCAAATATTATTAACCTGCTTTAACGTGATGTTTATAACCTACAATCATAGTGCTAGATTTTATAATCCGTAAGAGATTACGTTTATGATTTTAATGTTATATTATAATTGTGTTAGATAATAAAATTAAAAATTTATTATGACGACAATGTAAGATAGGATGTAAGGAATAAAACTGTAGTTGATTTAATGAAAGCGTGGAAGTAACAGGAAATGGAGTCATTGTGCTGTGGTACTCCAATACAATACAAAACAACACTTGCAAACTTATTTAGTTAATCATTAAACAACCACATGGACACCTGGTGGCTGCCCAATCACTGAACTTATCGGAGAGGATAAGGATATAAGATTGGAGGTACAAAAGGAAAAGTAGTTAGGTAAACCTTCTCGCTACATTTTTTTAGATCAAATTTATGGGAGGAAACGTAAAAATCACAGATATCCATGCTTTTAACATTTTTAGTCCTACAGGGCCGATTTATCGGCCCCATTTCATACGATTTTGACTAGGCCAGGATTCAAAAACTTAAACATGAATCCATAAACCATTTATCAACAAAATAATTCATACATAAGAATACGTCAATAAAACGATACTCCCTACGTATAACCACGTAAGTGCTAAATATGTGAGTGTATCGATGGCCCAGTTACATAGGACGATAAGTCGACAATTTGATATTTTGAGTTTAGTAAGCCATTATATTCGATTACAGCTCGTCTACAGTTCCATAAAAGTACAGCTTGTAAAATTTATAGGTTTTCTCTCAAAAGGCAGATATTTGCATATGGAAATCAGCAAAATTAAATAATTGCTCAGTTCCATATACATACATATCGAAATATTGTATTGTGGAAACATATTTTTGTGAACCGTGGCGTTTCAAAAAGAAACGACCTTTAATCCTAAAACTATAAAAAATTTACCACCTATTTGAATCAAAATGCAATACAAATAATAAGCCATCATTTTTTACGGTCAGTTTAGATGAGTCAAAGCTTTGGTCGGCTACATCTCAATTGTACCACTATGGATCTCGGTCATCGATATGAATTTTGTATTTTCGTTTCATACGCACTCAGTTCTATGGGTAGGCATCAAAAAACAGTGAAAATTAGATTTATTTAAAATTGTAGCACTTGAGAAGACCCCGGATCGAAGAGAGGCGAGCGGCTGGTTATCCGGAGTCCTGGAAGGGCTGATCTCAGACAAACACCATTTCAGATCCGGTTCAAAACTTATTTATTTTCCATTCAAGATGCAGTGGTTTAATATTACACAAATATATAAATCTTAACACATAAAATTGATTCTACATTTACATTTACTTAGCAACTGAATTTACTTTAAGTTATAATACAAATAACACAACGAATTTAAATTAAATCCAACGCAAATAAAAACACAAAACCAAACAGTTCACATGTCACCTCCGCTGTCACGAGACCGCAGCTCGTCCCACTCAGCGGATCGTAATCGACTGTCTACCAAAATTTAAAAAAACTCCGTGCAAAGTTGGAGCTACCCTTTTCAGTAAAAATGGACTCGTCCAGCGGCCGAAGCCGGGGGCTTTTTTTAACGCCTGGCAACAAGAAAGAGCGTATTCTGCGAAATATTGCTGTTTGCCGCAGGCCGATTTCAGTTCAGGACACTAATGACACTTATACTTATGAAAAACCAGGGTGTGTCACACTGTCCCAATTTTGAACTAGGTACAGGCAGTCGTTAAGAATCTTTGAAATACTCTCTAGTGAAATCTTATGTTTGCAGATGCAGGATGAATGTCGAGAATATGACATTTTTTAAAAATAAAATTGCTTATTATTTGAGAGGTATTAGATTTGCTAGAAGAATGGCTCAGCTCTAGTGATTTCAACCATCATTGATTTCATTTCGATAGCAATCTAGTACAAACTTACATATAATAAGGATTACAGTAAGAAGTTTAATAACATTCATTTAAAGTGGAATCAAATCAATTTATAAGATAACGAAATACAACGGAGATGTGATATAACTCGTGGAAGGTAGTCAGGATAATGCCAGATAGAGCGCAGAAAAATAAAATAAAAAGAAAGCAACATTAATTTCTTTCTTCTTTCGCTCTTACTTTTTTTTTACAAAGAGATTTGTATGAAGATATCTCGCCAACAGAAAGGTCGTGTCCTTAATGTGTAAACATCGCAACTTTTCTTTTAAGGCCCAAAAAAATATTACTTTGACAAAGCTTTGCAAAAAAAAAAAACACGAAAAACAGCTATCATAAACTAATTTACAACTGAAGTTAATTTATTATGTAATTTTTTCGCCAGTTGGAAAAAAAAATATTTGTTAAGTGAAGCCCAAAAAATTTTTTATTAATAAACTGTAGAATTAATATGCATTTCATTTACCTAGACAAACTAATTATATAATAACTAGTATAACCATACCCGTCATGGATGACGGTATTGAAATTGAAATACTGAATGACTTAAGTAGCTACTAGGTCGGAACTGTGTGTGCATTGTTTCACCGCAAACGCTTACGTCATGAGAAAATTTCATATATATGTGTGATATGTGATAATAATAGAGCGAGAGGGAGTTTTAGACATTGCAAACATTCATGACTACGAATAGAAATCCATAAATCGGTTGAAAGATCAATTTATGGAATTGTCCGCACCGGCGCCTGAATCTGAAACATCCGTAACCGTAGCCAACGACGTTACCAACTGCGCCACGGAGCCGACGAGTGTGCTGATGTTGAGTATATAGACTATCTCAAAGGAAGTTTATCGACGAGAACTGCTTATTACTATAAAAGGATATCGCTAGGACAAGACTATTGGTTAGCTAATTGCTCTCGCAAATCCCGGTGCCGACAGTTTCATAAATTGATTTTTTAGTCGATTTATGGATTTCTATTTGTAGTCAGTCCGAGTGATTAGCTAACTACTAGCCCTGTCCTAGTCAACAACTGAGTAATAAGCAGTTCTCGTAGAAAAGCTTCTGTTGAGATACCTCCATTAGTAGACCATATGCTCCACGTTGGGAGCGGACATGGTAAAATAAAGAAACGTAATGTTAGACATTCTCAAGAAAGTATTATGTAATATATTCACGCTCTCGCGTAAAGCTCTAGATTATTTCGTAAATAAGTGGGGAACATGCGGCCTTCTAGGTTTTAAAAGAAACATATTCCATTGCTTCAATTCATTTGAGAAATTCATGTTTAAACATTGAATGCGGCCTTCCGCAATGTAAAAAGGTTACTCTCTCCATATCAAATCTGACTATATCGCTGAGCTCTCAGTATGTTAATATATAATATATTTTTTTATACGATACGATTACATAAGTTTTATAATATTTACTATACTATATATGTTATGGTGAAGGTGCTTAAATAAAAAAAAACTATCCTATGTAAACACATAAGTCAAGATGAAAATTGACTATATTCCTTGTGAATGTTTACTTAGGTCAAACATTTTTGCTCCAGCCCTCACTGTGTCAATGTTTGTAAGACAAATTCATACAAGGAATGTACATAAGCCTGCGCAGGGTACATAGTAAGTAGGTTGATAATATGTACAAATAAAAAAAACTTGTTATATAAGGTACATTTGGAGGTAAACTTACTGTTCTTTACATAAACGATTTTTTACTATTTAAATGGAGTTCAATTTTAATTTTTTTTTAAGACTTTTTTAGACCATATCCACTCCAAATCAAGTATCTCAATTAGGGCATTCAATTAACCGGAGATAATTACTAACCGGTTTTCGGTATTTTTGTTGTCAAAAAAACCGGTTAACCGGTTTATACCGAAATACCTCATTTCATTATTTAAAAAAAAAAATCCTACAGAAGTTTTTAAATTTATATTAGTATAATATTAAATTTAAACAATATATATTTAAAATTATCACTTAAAAGGAAAAAGAAATATAATAAAATAAATACCACACAAAAATATTTAGCGTATTGTAAGTTATACATTTTAAAATTGCTTACTTTTGTAATATTACAAATAATATTTCAGTCAACGATCTCTTCAAGATTTCTACGGATGATTTGTCACATTTATAATAATAGCTATTGTGTATCATTTGCCTTATTTATCACAAATAGTTTAAGAATTTTTGTGTTTTTTGATAATACCGTGTAGTTACTTATCGCATGAAATCATTTCTATCCATAATTTCGACAACTTTGTGACATAGGTGATTATTCAATAATATGTAAATTTCCCCTCTGAAACATGTTGAATTTTTAAAATAGTGAAAATAAAATAATTTAAAAAACGCGGTTAACCGAGTGAAATAAACCGGGTTTCGTTTTTTCTCAAAACATGCGGTAAACCGGTTAACCGGTTTCGGCTTAAGCCGGATTGGAAGCCCTAATCTCAATAGAAATTTTTCTGCCAGAACATGTTGTTATTCAGTAGCTACACCTCTATTTTTTGGATACAGTAAGGATAAAAGGATATGACGAGGACAAGACTAGAAGTTTGCTGTCGCTACACCCCGTTTTTAGGATCTAAAACAGGATTTTGCATGGCAAATGTGATGTTTGACATGATTCACATGTCAAAAAAATTGTTTTTTATAAAATTGTTTACCAATTATTTTTTTTTTGAGATTTTTGAAATTTTTTCAATGAGAACTGCTTGTTATTCAGTTTATCAACCTTTATTGTTTGAAGAGAGTAGGGATGGAAAAATAGGGCTAGGACAGGACTAGTGGTTAGCTAATCGCTCTCGCTAAGCCCCGTGAGGATCGGATGGGAGGGTGGGAATTTTTTAGACATCATAAACACTCAGATTACGAACAGAAATCCATAGATCGATTGAAAAATTAATCTATGAAAACCGTCCGCACCGGGATTTGAACCCGAGACATCCGTAAACGTAGCCAACTACGCTACCAACTGCGCCACGGAAGCCGATGATTACCTATTTACTATTTATATATAATTAAAATAAATATCGATCGTAGTGTCGAGGCAGACGACAGAAGCCGACTTAATCACAATGGAAGGTAATAAAAACTTATCCCCGAAAAAGGATTACTATTTATTACTTTTAGTTATTCTTTTGAGATTTTTTGTTGCTCTATTTCTTTAAAAAAATATATCCAGTTTAATTCTACTTAAATATCAGTCAGAAAAAGTGCGAGAAAACGAACTTTCTTTTTGAAATGTACCAAACATTTAAAAAATCTTTATAAAAGTGTTATATTCAATAAATTACAAATTCCGTCACAATCACTGTCTTAAAAATACTTTGTTCTACGATTTTGTCTCAGACATCAAATCTCAATAACCTACAATAAACCTTAATCTAGTCACGGCTTAATGCACATAAAAGCATTCCTGAAAAACAGACTTGAAAACTTTACTATTTTTTTTTACAAACAAATTGTGTTTTATTTTTTAAAATAAAATGTCTTTCCACCAAGAATTGACAGTTAACACCTTAAAAGTAATTTACTATTTTCATTTAAATAAAAGTGCAATAATGTAAACTTTGAGAGAGCAATTTTTAAAAGAAAAAAAAAATATTTCAATGTTTCATATCGGCAAACGATTTTCGCGAAATGAGAATAAAACCTATTTATTTGCCTTAAGACAATTGTGCTAAAATATATATTATTTCTTGGCATATCGAACTTCTCAATGACTTCTCAGGGCCACTTATAAAAGTCAAAGTGTCCGAGAAAGCTGCCTTATCGCGTTCCTGGCCGTCATCTTACTTTAATTGACTTTTACTCTCGAGAATAGTGCTATTGAAAAAATGAGAAAAGCCACGTGTTTTGACTTGAGCTTCTTTGATGAATCTATCACCGAGGGGATTTTAATATTTTCAAGAAACTGTAAGGGCCTCATTACACGGAAAAACTTAATGCTGATTTTTTGAATCCATTTATTACCAGCGTCTTTCAGTCGGTTCAGGAGAAGGTTTTTCTTTGTTAATGATTGGAAGAGATAGTAAACATTTTTTCGATAAATGTGTATTTCTCCTAGTTAGGCCACCGCAGTAGAGTCACCGCAGAGTAAACAGATTGACTGTCAGTATGCTACCTGCATAATAATACTTAATTGAGTGGTTGAGTAAGTATTTTCTCTCTGCTTTTTCTGGGCAGGGTATTGCATGGTTAAAAGATCAAATCCGTGCAGGTCAGCATAAAGTCAAGAGTAAAATCTTTTGTTTTAGAATGTTTGTAAAAGCGGCTGTGTACGCTCAACGGTCGGTAATGGAACGACCAAATTGTATTTTCTTAATCTCCTTTATTAAATGTATATTTTATAAAATTCCCCATCACACATAAGTGATTAAATAGTACAGAAAAATCTCGAAATATCGGAATACTACTGACAAGGGAGTAGAGAAAATTCGGAATATCATAGGTTAGGTTAGGTATTCCGAATGCGTTGTTTCATTGGAAACTGTCAATGAAGGCATAACCTTTATAAAAAATGTACTAATTCAAGAATTTTAAATAGCGAATTCGGTCCTGATCATTATTAAAAAATATGAATTAAGCACAACAAAAATTGAGTTTTATGAAATAAGTAGTCCACAGCTGGATGGTGGAAGATAGTTGGGGAGACCATAACCCACACTTGATGGCAACGCTAAGAAGCAGAATAAGGAAATATACTCGTTGAAATAAGGTAAATATTTTTTTTACCATATCTTCCAGCATGTAGCATATGGACTCTTAATGAAAGTATTTCAACAGAAGTTTTCTATGAGAACTACCTGTTACTCACTATTTTCGAAGAGAGTAGAGATTGAGCTAAGACAGAATTGGTTGAAGAGAGTAGAGATAGAAGGATAGGGCTAGGACACGACTAGTGGTTAGCTGGTGGGTGGGAGGAAGTTTTTTTAGTCGTCACAAACATTCATGACTACGAACAGAAATCCATAAATCGATTGAAAGATCAATTTATGAAACTGTCCGCACCGGGAATTGAACCAGAGACATCTGTGACCGTAGCCAACTGCGCCATGAAGGCCGAAAATATTTACTATAGTCATAATATTTCTTTGGGTTGATGACGCATATACGGTTCATTAATTTACGTTATGCAGCGGGGCAGGATGTTTTCAATGTTACTTTTCAGAGCACTCGACGAACGAGCAGATCTCATTTTATTCACAAAGCTTTCTCACTGCTATTATTTCAGAAGATTTTAATGCCAAGTGTACTTGTTTTGTTGCTCATGGCGTATTCCTTTTAAGTGAAAGCACTCAGAGCTGTTGTGTCACGAGATACGCCTTTTAAAAAGTAGTAAAAAAGTCCTAAAGATATTTCACATTAGATCTGAAAGACATAAAATAAATGTTCATTTTATGGTTACAATTTAAATAGAATAGATAACAAAACCTACCTTTCCCGCATGCGCGTGCTTAATCTTGTAGCTTAAACAGAAGTTTTTTGTTGCATATAATTATCGAAAGCTCTCATTAAAAATTTCTTGCTGGAAAGCTCAAAGCTCGCCGAAGAGGAAATTTTTAGTACACAAGAAAGTTCACTTGGATGGCAAGTATTATTTTAAAACTGGATGTTAGAAAACAATTTTTCTCGAGTAGAAATTTAAAGACGACACATTAATTAATATAGATATATATATATATTTCGTCTTGATTTATTTCAAATTTAAATTTCGTTTTTCAAAAGACATTAGAAGTCATTAGTAAAAGATTACAAATAAAATTAATTTATATTAACGTAACTGATAATAATTACAAAAGACAGTTTTGCAGTAAACAAATTTATTGAATATTTTTTACATCATTTTAATATTTATAACTAGAGTTTATTAAATATTTTTTTTTTTAAATTAATTACACTTTCTGTAAAATCACATACGAAGAAAACCTTCCAATGACACGGTTTATGTAATCCAAGTTTTTCAAAATCGTGCCGTTCGCGACTCTATTCTAAGGAGTGCATCTTTGCGGTCTCTACTCAACGACCAAAGCCGTTACTGACCACGTGTCTATTCTTTTAAAATTTGAACCCTATTTTTCAAACTGTGGTTCCTAATTAAATAAATATTTAAAAAAAAACTAAAAAGTAAAAAAGCCTAATCGAAGTATTTTTGTACGCTAAATTTATGTTTATATGAAAGTACTAAAATTTCAACTAACTAATTCTATTTAGTTAGAATGTATGATGTTACAATTGAATGTCAAGAAAATTAGAATATTTTGAGATAAAACAGAAATTTAATTTGACATTATTAGTATAAATTCGTCAATTAGAGTCCATTCGTGCGCTCGAATGCCTGAAGATGCCGAAAAGCGAAACCCGGGTCGTTAGTGACAAAATACAATAGTGTACAAAATCTCAATAATTCAATTTTGACATTTCTGTACAATTTCTATATGTATTTAAGTTTTCAAAATAAAAATATCATTACTTAAATACTATGTATTATAAAAATCAAAGTTACTTAAAACGACTTTAATTTAGCATATTTTATAAACAAACCATAACTGTTAAATATTAAGTAATAATTAAATATTTTATTTATGTAAATTATGTAAGTATAAAAGAATCGCAAGAAAAATTTTTCAGCTATTCTAATAAAAAAAGCAGTATAACTATTAATTAAACTATTACAAACAAAAAAAACTTATAAAAGCACTTTATTTTAAGCTCTAAAATTCAATAAAAAAAAATAAGCACAAAGTCTAAAAGCTCTAACTATTTTTACCTTGATCGTTAATACTCTGCATACTAAAAATAATGTGTTATGATAGAACACGTATTGTTTGATAATCGAACAATGTACTGATTTCCAAACTTATATGTGGATTTCGTGAATGCATAAAGTTAATTTTTTTTACTGTTTAAATGTCAGTAAAATTCTTAATTTTATCTGTGAATTATATAAGTGTTTTTCAAGTTAACTTTCATATGTAAAAAATATTGTTTTATTATTATATAGTATGTTTTATAATGTAAGCATGTTTAATTGTTGCTAAAAAATGATTGTATATTGTAGAAAAACTTTAATAATTTGAATGGTTAAGAAACTTTTATGGACTGTGCCTAGTTAGAACTGGGTAGCGTAATACTTTTATTAGACTAATGGACTCGAAATTAGATAAATTATATACCACTGACAATGGCTAAAAACATCTGAAGTACTGGTCGAACGTTTAAGACTAGTGACATTGGCTTGCCTTAAAAGCAGTAGAATACTATACGCAATATATTCAGTCCAGTTCAAACATGTTACTAGGTTATAAGCTAGTATTTAATGCGATTTGTAATTATTAATATTATATATCCGAAAAATCAAAAATAAGTTTTTTTGATTATGATTGATTGCTAAACAAAAACACTTCTGCTATTAATTAAATGTGACAAATAAGGGTATAGTGTACAGTGATGATTTTATTGTCTCTTTTTCATATGAACGCATCTTTTCATTATATTTTATAATTTATTTCGAACTAGTAGAAAGTTATAGTAATTGCTAAGCTAATTTTTTTAAGTTGTAAAACACATGCGTTTAACAATTTAATTATCATTGTTCTATTCAATCTACGTACTAATGAAAACAAATCGAGCACACTCACGTCTCAAATATCAATAATGGACTAAGTAAACAACTACTTTATAGATTGTGTGCGTTGTTTATCACGCCATCTATAAATTTGAGCCGATCAAAACATGTTGTGTTTGAAATATGTCATATAAATATTATTCCAAAACATTATTTTGAAGACATGTCATCAATACTTTATAACTACTTTTCTCAGAAATAAATTTTGGAACATATACAACTTTTGGTACCCGAGTCTCATATAATGTATTTGTGTATTTTGTGATTGTTAGTTTATCTTTATTATCAAGAGTATACGAATGATTGAAATCAACCTTTGTGGTCTAGTGTGTAGTGGTAAAGTTTTGCACCAGCGTCCATGGGTTCTGGTTCAAGTCCCAGAAAGTTAAAAATCAAATTTAGATATTTTCAATTTAAATTTGTGATCTTGGACATGAGTGACTTTATAGAGTTTATCACGTATGATTCTCAAATTTTCGAAATATTTGGCGGATTGGTTTGTCAACTTTAATGCCAGATCTTTTATTTTGTAAATTTTAAAATGAAATAAAAAGATTAAAAAAATATAATGGATGATGGTTTTAATCGATAGTTAATTAGTTCTTTTATACAATATAATGAATTGTGTTATGATGTTAATAGCTATTTCTGCATCAAGCTATCATCAAAACTTATTGTTAGACAGTGAAATAGCTTTCAACAATATTATATAGTGTTGTGTATATTATTAATAATTTACTTTTTTCTACGGTATGATTTGTTTCTAGATGTTTCAAGACGGTTAATCAAATTGAATTGCATTAAACTTAGCAACAATAAATGAAAAAATTACTCGTTTTATTTAAAAGATCTTCTAAATACTCTTAATATATTTGAGGGAAACAGTATTTACGTACTTTTCGTCGGAATGGTATTGTGCGTGTCTATGCTTCAAGTCAGAGTTGCTATCTGTATTGATTAGTTCAGACAGAGATAAGATATACAATATTTTTAGACGCATTTCTCACGTTAAAAACTTTTTAACGGCAAGGGATTCGAGCCCAGATTGATAGATTGCCATTTTCCATGTCAAATATAATATAAAAGTTCAGAAAAATAACGTATGCTTAAGCGATGTAGTGAGTTAAAAAGTTCGGAAAGATTTCTAAGCAGCTTCTGGCGAAAGCTCCGTATTTACTGTGATTGTTTGCGCGGCCTTGATATGGAGACTTTTGTTTGACACTTGTTTTACTCCAGAGACAATTATTAATTAACCTTGGCTAGTGCGGGAGCATGGCAGGTGTTTAAAATCCATGACAAGGTAACTAAATAAACGTGATTTTAACTGAACAGAGAGCTTACTAAATGTTTGCAGTATTTATTACTGTTATCAACGTGTTTTGGAATGATACACATTGGTGAATGACAAGTGATAGGCATTAACATACAAGTGCCGAAAAAATTGTGCAGACGAATTGAGAAGTAACTTTATTTTGTACGAATTCAATAATATTTTACATTAAAAAAACTACAATACTCACAGAGAATCTAAGAAAACTGGTCCAAAAAATATGTAATCGAAAGTGATTTTTTTTGTTATGATATTTTTATTATTTAATCAAAATGAAAGGTTTCTTTTAATATAAATTATTTTAAAGCATCTACAACTTGTATTCATTGAGTATATCGTTATTGTTCTGGAAGAAGACTAACTAAAAAATAATAGTTTTATGTAATTGGACTTTGAAGTTTTTTTGATGTTTTTCATTTTGTTTATTTTTATAAAACCGTTTTTAAGTAAAAGTATGATTTATAAAAATAAGCATTTTCTTACATAAAATAGAGTTCAAAATAAGGAGCATTTAGTTTTAACTAACTCAATATGTAAAATTTTTTCGATTAAGTGTTATCTTCCAGAACAGCGATGATATTTATTTTCATGTTTTTTTAGAATAATATACTTAACAATATTTGAGAATATCTGTAATGGCTTTGGAGCGCCTAGTGGTGACCACCAATCAAAGCCAAGTATTTTCCCAAACAGTGACATTGTTGTTTGTCTTAACATTACTAATATGGAAAAAATTATTTATTCACGGCTCGTTAAAAATGAATGAATTTATTGGTATAAGTTGGCCCAATGCACAGCTACACACAACACTCATGTGTGTAAGGAAAAGAACGATGAAAGAAACAATAAGCGTAGTGGCTTGCTTTGTCAGATAATTTAAGGGGTGACAAAAATTATCCTTAAACTGATAGTTCCCATGATGAGTTATTATATTCCGAGTTTATTTTAAATAGGAATTCTTAGGCGATTATTGCGCTTGGAGAATAGTTCAGAATCCGTTTCTTTGTTGATCATTTTTCTCACAATATTAATATTTTACACACTGATGATTAGAATCAACTTAATGAATTCTCCGTTGTTAATGTTTGTTGTCTTGGGAATATCACTTTTAATGTTTTAATAATTATCATTTCAGGCTACATATTTATAAAATTAAAACACAAGATACCAGCTGATAATGCTCGCGATTATCGAAACCGATATTGACCATTTCATAAAATTATGGGAATTGGGACAAAAAAATGTGTTTTATTTTTATAAATATTGGGGAATATGTTCGTATAAAGTTGCAGTTTTTGTTTTATTTATGTTATAAACCATTCTTGAAAATCTTCAATTTTAACAGTTTTTATTCGCGCGTAAATTGTATTCATAGTAAAAAAAAACGAATTTTAAGTTACGTTGAATTTGTTTGCCTTGTTGCCAAATTATGAGTTTGTTTCACAAGTTTCAGAAAATTTTCAAGAATAGTTGACGATGTGTCTTCTCTGTGTGCAAAAACTTGTTTTCATTAATCCTTATAATTCACTAAATCCACATAATGTCATTAATCACATTTTCGCTAAGACTAAAAGCAAGCAATTGTTTGCCAAATAATATGCTAGGTAGACGCAGCAACTATTTTGCCTGTATTTTTGTTTGACTTACTTTCCTCCTTGAACTTTACACGGTCTGAAACATACAAAACATTACATTAAGACAAAAATAAGAGAAAAATAACTTTTTTGCAATCGTTGCCGGAATAGAGCAAGTATTCTTCAATAAACACATCCGTTGTAATACAAAGCATAAATAAAATGGAACACGTAGGTAATAAATACTGTATAAGTTTTTAAAAAAAGAAACGGCTTTGGATGTTCTGTTACTGAACAAATATAAATTTCGAGCTAATAAAAATATTTCCATTTCGAATACATATGTACTACAGTTGAAAAGATAAAAATTCAAACTCAGAACACAAATATTAATGTCAATATGTTGATAACATATCGTTCCATTTTCAAATACATAATAAATTTAATTGAATTTTTAGCAGGATAAGTTCAGTTAACGAAACATTTTAAATTTAGAAATCTGAACATTATTTCTTTGCTACTCATAATGCAATACATAGTTATATAAGTTTGTATTTCATATTTCGAACATTTAATGTTGCAAGCATACAATTTATTTAATAAGCTAGTATCATAAAAATTAATATTACAGTCAACATGTATCACGTTTCAAATAACAAACACTTCTAATGGTAAATATTGCTTCTCATGGAATTGGAAATGGCTGCAATTTCAATATGTTTTATCTTTGTCTGTATATGTATGCATTTCATTGAATAAAGGTTATATTTATATAATTATCATGGTGGTTTTCTGTTATATACGGAATTGTGTGAATATTTTTGGTTACAATGTTTATCACCAAGAAACATGATTACAAGCAATAATTTAAAAAAATGCACTATAACAAAAAAATACACTGTTAGATTAAGTCTATATTTACCTAAGTAAAGTGTATTTCGGTTGTGTGAAAGTTGGCTTCAATTTCAGTGCTCCTGGGCTCAAATCCCAGGACGTACAGATAGTAAATAGATTTATGGATTTCTTTTCGAGGGTATGAATGTTTGTGATGTCTAAAATTCCCTGTTCCCCATCCGATCCTAAAAATAAGGCCTAGAGCGACTGACAAGCTCTAGTCCTGTTCTAGTTCTATCCTTGTATCCTTATTCTATTAAAAAATTCAGTTGAACAGTTCTCATAGAAAAACTTCTGTTGATATACTTCTATTAGAAGGCCATATCGTCGTTTCCAATACAAAAAAACATTTTTTTTTGGGAGAGCATAAAAATGGGTTAAAAACAACTTTATCAAATCAAAACTCTTAATTAAAATATATTTAATATTAATAAAGTCGTTTTTATTATTTTTTTAATTTGTTATAGTTGTTTCCTAAGCTGTTTTTTTACTCTTCCGAAAAATTTTGATTTTGCAAATTTACAATTTTGCAATGGAAACGATGATATGGGAGTTGTTGAGAGTATAAAAAAGTAACACATTTTGATTCAGTATTATTATTGTAATTACTAGTTTACAAAAAAAAAAGAATTTCTAGCAAGATTATTAAAAACCTATGTCTAACAGGAAAGAAGGTTCCCGATATCATCTATCAAATTTAATGTTATTAGATAAACAATATTCAAAGAAAAGAAATAAATTAATAACAAATTATTAACAAAAATATACTAACTCCCATGAGAAAACATCATCCACAAAGAATTTCCAATTTTTAAGATTTAATTCTATACAATTTACGCGTGTAACAAGGAATCGGAGCCGTATATTATATTTTCAGGTGGTAGATAGATAATGATTGCGCCTAGTATGGTTATCTAAGTAAATATTTACGACATATTTACACGTTTGTTTACCATACAGCGTTCATGTTTGCCTGGTATAAAATAAACTCAAAGAGTATCTGAATTGTGTATAATAATGATATAAATGAGATGAAAACATCGTGCGAATGGTGTTTGATATTTCTACCTTTTCCATTTTATGATTTCCTGTTACGTTATTATTAATTAAATAAATAATGAAAATGGGAATTCCAAAACATATGTTGGTTACTGTTTTGTATGAAATAATAAATGCTTCAAAAGAAAATAATAATTGTGTCGGTCGGTGCTGGTTTGACCAGCACCGACCGACACAATTATCGTGGCCTACTCTAAAAATAATAAAAAACTATGTATTTATTAGTTATGGATAAAAATTGTTCTGTAATAAGTAGTTAAATATTTTTAATTTCCTTCACACCCATCCGATCCTAAAAATGGTACGTCGTTATAGCAATTAGCTTACCACCAATCCGGTCCTAGCCCTATCATTCTATCCCTACTCTCTTCGTAAAAGAGAGGTTGAGCAAGTGAGTAACAAGCAGTTTACGTAAAAAAATCTGTTGAGATACCTCCATTAGGAAGCCATATGTTCCACATTGGGTGTGGACATGATAAAAAAAATATTTTTTCCACGATTGATGTTTTTATATCAGAATGTTTATTATTATTTTTTTTTCATGTCCACTCCCAATGTGGAGCATATGGTCTCCTAATGGAGGTATCTTGACAGAATTTTTTCAACGAGAACTGCTTGTCACTCAGTTGCTCAACCTCTCTTTTTCTTTTTCGAAGAGAGTAGGGATAGAAGGATAGGGCTATGATAGGACTAGTGGTTAGCTAATCGCTCTCGTTACGCCCCGTGAGGATGGGATTGGTGGGAGGGAGGACTCAGACTACGAACAGAAATCCATAAATCGATTGAAAGATCAATCTATGAAAACCGTCCGCACCGGGAATTGAACCCGAGACATCCGTAACCGTAGCCAGCGACGAAACCAACTGCGCCACGGACGCCGACAATTATTCACGTTTATTATTACTGTTGTAAATACCATCAATTTGGGTAAGTTCGCCCATCGGTCTAAGATTGGCCCACTACATGGAAAAATGTGCTATTATAATACCATAATACATTATTTTAATGCCATATGAATATTTTTTAGTTAAGCAAAGGTATTGAGTACTCCCTGGTGGTAAAAATATGAATTAATGTGCAACATAAATTGTTTTATTGTTGAATTTGTAAGCTGTCAGCTTGGAATGATAAAACACAATTTAAAAACTTTTCTTGAAGTAAATTGGATTAACCATATTTCAATTTGTATTACTAATCTGTAAATCAAATGCTGCATATTAATGTACAGAATATATGAAAGCATAAAGAAAAGTTGTCAAAACTAAATCACTGAATTTGTAGTAATTACAGTGATTATTTGTATCGTTGGCCAAAGTTACCCGATTTAGACGAAAATTTTGCCCACCTTGTTTTATCTATATTTATGTACAAATTCTAACAATAAATCTATTTATTTTAAATAAATTTCACCTTAAGATTTTAGTACACTTCTATGTTTAGAACAATACCACATATAAATACAATGGTGAACCATAAAAATACAAAAACCGTCAGAACTGGGTCAAAGTCACCCAGATTTACCATAATTTCTTTTTGCACGGTTTTTTTTTACACAATTTCATAATTGCACGGTTCAATGTAATGGTGCCTATCTTTATTTTCCTATTTTTATTCCAAGTTTTTTACACGTTTTTTTTGCTCGGCTGTTTTTCATCTACCACTGCCCCTGTGTACAAAAGAGGATTGAGTGTAGTTTAGTTACTATAGTTATATATTTTTTGAAAAATGATTTTTTTCTTTATAAACATATAGAAAGCGTTAGCAAAAAAACTGCAAATTTCTGTAATATTCTACATTTTAAATTGATTAAAAAATCAGCAATTGTAATAAAATGTAATATTACTTTTTATCACGCTTTATCGCAGAGAAGTATATAATCTATTATACAATGTATCGTCTTTATCAATTCAGATAAAAGAATATCTCTTGTAATTATTTTAAGTAAACGTCACATACCCAACACCTTGCTAAATTTATACTCGCCTAATACAATTAATTAATTTAAATAAACATAATTAAACTTAATTGACTGATAATATTGTTTTAAATTTGATGTAATTATTGCGATACAATATGACAATCATTTATCATTTCAATTATAATAGTTGGAAAACTTTCAAAATATTTCCCCCGTTATAATTTATGTTCGCCTGATACATTTCATTAAAAAAACAATAGCATTTAGTGAATAACATTTCCATCAATTAGGCAACCATAATGGTGTGAAATACATAGAAGTCATTATTATTTACGCACATTTTATCGCGTGTAACGATCGTTATCACGGAACTACAAAGCATGGATATCTCCTTTACATTTATGCCAGCCTAATACCTACTTGTTATTCCTATCTGTATTTCGCCTCCTTTCACCCAATTTTTTAAGGTTTTATTGCTTTCCATATTTTCTTTCGCAAGGTAAAATTCGATGTTTTTTTACTTGGGATACATAGCTATATATTATTTTCGTGAGCTGAGTTTTTTTTCGACAGAAGCGGTTCTGATTCGCTACATAAATCAGCATTTTTCCACCTATATCAATTGCGAATTGACGTGATGAAAAATGATTTTGTTATAAATTTTATTTATTCGTTTATGCGGAGGATCTTAGAATTTTGTGTTTTGTTTGTAATAATATTATTTTCGCTAAGCACCTTCAGATATTAAATTTATTAGAGGCTAATATAATAGCTGTACTAAGCCGCTCCTTATGGGAACAGATATAATTTAGAATGAACTTTAAAAGGTTAAACTAATAAAATAAATATATTTTCCTTTGCTGTTTATTTTCTATGCATTCGTTAATCATAAATAAATAAACTCATAATCGGCCATTGGTTCATATTCGAATCACAACAAGTATTTATCATTTTTGTGTGTCATAAAAACATAAAATTGCTATGTGCATCGACTCAAATTTTTGGAAAACTTCATCGAATATAACATATTCTGGCAATACTAGCTGCCTCGTTTCATTGTCAATAGGAAAACATATGTCATGGAAAGAATAAATATGTTATTTGGTATTAAAAGGATAAAACAATAGTTTTACAACTATTATAAATTTTAATCGGTCACCAATGTTAGTCTCAGATAAATTAAAAATTCGTGCAAAGGTATAGATCAGTGTTCCGCGAACAGTATGCCAAATTTCAAGAAATTCGCCATGCAAAAATATTAAATATAAAATTTTTTCGCCTGCATGTTTACTTGTATTTTTAGTTATGGTTAAATAAAATTAATTGGTAGATCATATTATATTTGTCTCTATTTGGATTATACTTGATGCATGGTCGCTAGGTGAGAAATTCCATAAAAATTTGTATCTTAAAAACAAATAATTTATTTCATGTAAAGTGGTGTATTATATAAAACAAAAAATTATGAATCAGATACAGTCGTGCAATAGATTTTTGTATGATCATTTCTTGAGTTTTATTTTGTTCAAAATAAATATGAATATTTTCTACTAACATGATTAACTTTGTATATACGCCAAACAGAGAACGATGGCCTCTAAAGCAATTTCAAGCACATTTGGGTGCTTTTTTACAACACACGATAAAAGCGATGCCATTTTTGATGAATAAAAATGAATCCGAAAGAAAATTTTCTTACTGGAAATGAGAGTAAACTCAATTTTATTCGCTTGTATACGACGTATAAAAAATATTTGCCGGCGAGATTCTCAAGTAACAATATATTTCAGAAAAATAAATGAAACAAATGTCTTAATTATTATCTGTTTCGAATGTTTGCAAACGAAACGTTGGTATGAGCTAAGTGCTATGTTGTATTACATAATTAGTAAAACTTTCAACTACTTTTAACCAGTCAATAATTAATGATTCACAGCTTTAAAAAATCTATTTACGTTGCTTTCGGTTGCGGTGTTCACGGGTTCATATCCCACTACAGACATTTCGTAATTTGATTTAATTAAATGTAATTCCCTCCAACCCATGAGATCCTAAAAATTGGGCGTAGCGAAAGCAATCAGCTAGCCAACTTATACTGTGCTAGCCCAATATCATTCTATCATTACTATCTTCGAAAAAGAGAGGTTAAGGGACTGAGTAATAATCATTTCCAGTAAAACAACTCCGGTTGATATTTTCGATAGATTTGGCGTATCTTTGTGAAAATTCATTTTTAATATGTAATTAAAATTGATAACTTAGTTACTCCACTGGCTGTGTTACTAAATGTAACGCGTTTCGCTTCATTAAGAAGCATCTTCAGACTAACTAAACTCCGGTTAAGACGGAACATTTGTTTTGGAGCTAAAAACTATCCACTAGGTACCTTGTTTTTTTATAGTAATATCTTTTCTAGTACAACAACGACTTTTAGTAGGAACTCAGTTAACGATATGTTATCTTTGTTTGCGTGGTGCTACAGTCGAATAAAGTTGATAGTCGAATGATAAACCGTCCTCCAGACTCTCTCCAGTCCGTTACACTCTTAGCATCCCTCTTGATGTTGTCCGCCCATTTCCTCCGGGAGCTCAGGGGTCGAGTGTCTACCGGGGTTTCATCATATACCCTACGGCCCTTACGCAAAGCTCTCGCATCTAATAAGGTAACCCGTTCATCATTGTGCCCTCAAGATGTTCATAATATTGTGCGTCAGTACAGCTAAAAAAATCTTTGGTTTTTTTCGTATTCAAATTGTAAGCAACGATTTATGCAATTATTTCTGAAGTGATACATAAAACTATTTTATATCGTAATACCCTTAATCAAACGAGAGGTAAAATGCTTCCCACATACAACTCGGCTATTATTTAACATGCAATGTTCAAGACGTATTTCTTACAACCTGTCAAAATTCAACAACAAATATATTGTCTATGAATCGAACCTAATGAAGTAGTAATAGAAATACATCTGCCACTTTGACAGTTAATTGTTTTACGTATTTGCTATATTTATGGTACGTTGGAAAGATATTGCCACTGTCTTATTAAGGGTTAACATTTCAAATTCTATCAAACATATATCTCGTGGTAAATAATTAATTATTATGTCCAATATAAAATTTATATGATTAGTATATAACTAAATATGAAACATTCATTTCTTTGAGAAGTACAACCATCAATTTTATATTTAAATAATAATTAGCACTTCCACGTTGCGCCAATGTGTCGAGAACTCTCCTCGAATCACCTCTCACTGCGCAATTAGTAGAGAAATAGACATTGGCAAATCAAATATTCATTCAATTAATTCAATTGTCAGTAAAATTAGAATCTTTGTGCAAATGTTTACCTGACCGGGTGTTACAATCAATAAATGTGCTTTGAATATATTTATCTACCAAATTAATATGAGTATTCTCCGAAATTGCACGATTCAGTTATCCAGAATATTCAAACTAATTATCATTCATATTAAAAAGATATTTATCACAAGTAGACAGTGTATTGTATAATAATTAATTTGACAATATCCTTGCCACTATGGGTGTGCGGTGGATCACTATCTCTATCGCACAAGCTAATTTGGGTATAAGCAAGAAGGATATAAGAGCATGCGCCGCATGCCCTTAGATCTCGCTTGCACCTTCACTTTTCATGTGATTGAGCGAGAAAGAGATAAATCCACCGCACGCGCCTGCTAGCTACTTAGTAGGGGATCGCGATCGGGATAGTAGACAGAATCATTTGAATCAAATAACTAATATTCATTTTTTTCAATATCTAAAAGTTTTTAAAGCATAATTGAAAGATTTTTCAATCGATTTATTATTTTCTGTTCGAAAGCATGAATGTTTGTGATTTATAAAATTCCCTCCCACCGATCTAATATTGCAAACGTGGCGTAGCGAGAGCGTTTAGCTAACCATTAGTCATGTCCTAGTGTATTCTTATATATCTACTTGAGCAACAAAACCTCTATTTGGGGGCCGCAAAAATGGACATTGCTTAGAAAATATTCATTTGTCTACAATTTTTAGTGGACGTTATAATGCCCTTTTATCTGTCATAATTAATTGTATCGAATTACTATGTTTTGTGACTCAAAAGATGACGACGATATTTTTTTTAAAGATCCTCAACCTCGTTGAGCAAACGCAAAAGATGATGTAAGATAAAATTGTGGATTAAAATATAATTGAAAAGTGAAATTATACACGTTGATATTTTCAGTTTCATATTTATTAAAGAAGTAAGTATTAGGGTTGTATAGGATAAATGATAGTCTAAGCTTTCGTGGATTTAAGGGTTGATATAGTGCGAGTAAAATTTTATCACGCGACCCACTGTGTCAAGACCTTTCTTCTTAAATTATTCATGGTGATATAAAATAAAAAGAAAAGTTGTCGAGCGAAGTGACAATGATATTTTTTTGACTGTTAGGAACACGTGCCACTACGCGAAAACATCGTTAGCTGTTATTGAAGATCGAGTAGTGATAGAAAACGTTTTAAATCACTGATTTATTCCTTAGTAATGAAACAAATAAAGATTGATTTTTTTCAACGCTTATTGGAAAGACGAAGATAAAATGAAGAAATTTTTGTATATTTAGGTAATGCTTGATTTTTGTGTTAGAAACGAGACTGCTTCCTCCCTTCGAATATAAGTATATATAGTTTCAAAATTGAAATCGAAAGGGTCGACAGCTATGTATACCTCAGACAGCAAATGTCTCTAGATGGAGGCATATATGACGAGATTGCTCGGAGAGCCAAGGTACAATGGAGTGCATTCTGGCGCTTAAGTAATATCTTCAAAAGCGACCTTCCATTATGCCTGAAGCGTAAAGTGTTCAACCAATGGGTGCTACCGGTGTTAACGTATGCCTGTGAAACATGGACTCTGAATACACGAGAGGTCCAAACACTAAGAGTGGCGCAACGTGGTATGGAAAGGTGCATGTTGGGCATAACGCTTAAGGACCGCAAAAGAAACCAATGGATAAGGAAGCAAACAAGAGTGAGAGATGTGATAGAGGTCACCAAATTGATGAAATGGTGGTAAGCCGGACATATCTCCCGGCGAATAGACAACCGCTGAACAAATGCAGTCATTCAGCGGTACCCGAGGGGTACAAAGGGGCACTAAGAGTGGAGGAAGCTGGAGGAGCCCTTCATCGAGCAGTGGACCAACTCCGGCTGAAAATGATATATAATTTTATAAGTTATAACGTACGATTTCGTTGAGTCGCACTTGTTATTTTGTCATAATAATTAGTGTTTTGTCGAACATTTTTCGAGACTGCATATCGAGACTGCAATTCTGCAAGCGTTGTCTTGTTGTTATGATGCCAGCTCATAATGTTTCCGCTGATGATTCATCTGCTAAGCACGTATCTATAGACTGCGTACGCACGTATATATTCTTCTCGTCGAGTCAGTTTTAATTTTTGCCTTGTACTTATTCTGACTTCCAACTTAAATGCCCTCATATGAATGATGTCACGGGTTTAGCTGAGAGAGAAAAAATAATTATGGAAATATGCTTTACAACATGCTGCTCTTTTTCTCAGTTCTGAAGGAAATTTAATTACAAATTAGAAAATGCCAAATTATCATACATAGGAATCAGAGAAACTGATAATTTACATGAAATATGAATACAATATCAGTATTAAGCAGACACCATAATAATATACGTCAAATGAAACTTCTTAGAACAAACGATAGAGCAATAATTTCCCAAAATAGTTACGGCATACTTCGTATTTCTTATAATATGTTGGTTTACTTGATTTCAGTTTTTGTTTTTTGTCAATTTCCTATCCGCAATTTAATTCTTTAGAGAATTGTATTGTTTTTAGCAGCATTAAGTATTTTTTTAAGCCATAAAAAGAGGAGCAAGTTGTAAAGTGTATTTACGATAATTATATAAGACTTTCCTGCATGAATCGTTTTTTTCAGGTTCGAGGTATCGGGTCCGAAGTGCAGTGGTAATCTTCGTTGGCTTCGGTTACGGATGTTAAGGCCTCAAATTCCCTTACGGACAGTTTCATAAATTAATTTTTCAATCTATATGTGGGTTTCTGTTGGTAGACATGGATGGTGATGACTTGAATTCCCTCCCACCAAATCCGTTCCTAAAAACAAGACGTAGTCAGAGCGATTAAACACTAGTCCTGCCCTAGTTCTAACTTTTATTCCTACTCTTTTCGAGAAAAGATAGCTTGAGAAAGTGAGTAGCATGGAGTACTCATAGAAGCGTACATGGTCAAAAGAATCCCTTGAAAAACGATGAATCGTAGTTCTACTGTACTAGTTTTTTAATGAAAATACGGTGTAGCAGTAATATGTCCAGGTTAGGTATAATTCATGTCAGTTAGACGTCAATCAATCCTATGTCAGGAGCCAAATTTTTCATTTAGCAGAGTCACATATTCGCTTTTAAGAATTGAATGCCGATTGACGCTGACATTTCGCCTGTATTAAATTTGTCAATTCGATTTTATTCCGCGCCATCTTCAACGAATCGGATATTTGGCAATTAGCGTTTGAGAGCTATTTCCATATGCAAAGAAACGTTACAAATGAGAAGAAACACAGTATAAGGAAGAAAAAATTAAACGAATGTCTCTGATAAAAATCAATTTAATATTATACGAGAGTCGGAGGGGTAAGTAAGTGATGTTCTTTAATCTTTCTATTTTATGGAAATGTTTTTTTAGACGTGGAAAATAATTTTTAAATTGCTTAGAATTATTGTTTGAAGTATAATATCGAATAAAGAAAGGCTCAGTTTTATGAATAAAACTTTTTTTAGGTAATCACAGTTCACAATTTAAACGAGTAAAAAATAAATATGCCGAATTCTCTTTTTGCACGGTTTCAAAACAATATTTTAAACTGTTTTTTGTTTAACTTATAAACGGCTATACAAATATTGTAGGCTATGTGGTGCAGTGGTTTACGTCGTTGGATACGGTTACGAATGTCTCGGGTTCTAGTCTCGGTACTTATAGTTTCATAAATCGATTTGTGAATTTCTGTTTGTAGGAATGAATGAATGTGATGGCTAAAATTCCCTCCCACCCATCCGATATTAAAAGCGGGGCGTAGCGATTAGAAAACCAATAGTCCTGTTCTAGCCCTGTCACTTTATCCCTACACTCTCTTCGAAAAAGAGAGGTTGTGCAACTGAGTAACAAAAGTGTTTTGTCAAAAACATTTTTCTTCTTTTTGCTTAACTAACGATGTAAAAATTCTTAGCTTCGTTGATACCAATATAAAATAATTGTGTTCTTATGTTTGACGCGTCACGCGTGTTTTATTTGTTTTATAAGTATCTTCAGATTGCAAAATACAGTTTTTATATTGACTCTAGTCAATTCCGTACTAGAAACCATGATTGTTTTTTTAATATAACAAGTAATGTAAGATTTTTTTTATCATGTCCACTTCCAATGAGGAGCATATGGACTTCTAATGGAGGTATACCGACAGAAGTTTTTTCTACGAGTACTGCCTTTACTCAGTTGCTTAACATCTTGTGTTTGAAGAGAGTAGTGATAGAATGATAGGTCTAGTGGTTAGCCATTGCTCTCGCTATGCGCCGTTTTTAGGATTGGGTTCGTGGGAGGGAATTTCGGACATCAAAAACATACATGCCAACGAACAGAAATCAATAATCACCAGAACTTGAACCCGAGACATCCGTAATCCTGCACTACTGGTGAAACCATTTCTGAAATTTAATACAGAATCTAATCGTACATATCCGGATGGTTATTTCATTAGATACACACTGCGAATGATATTACTGCAATATCAATAATTCAAAAGCTGATACATCACATATGGCCTACGGTTAATCTTCATCCCACGTTTCATTTCCGGCGGCCACCGCCAGCACCGGTTTCGCCGGATGTAACAGGAGGCGGCGCTCAGCACGTCGCGGTGGCTTCCGCCGCTACGTCCTAAACTGAGTATTCGATCAGCGTGGGCGGATATGGCATGACGTCGCACTTCAGGCTGTGTCTCAAATAATGATCTTTCCAGTGTCTTAGTGCTTTCCCACCTCTACCGGAACCCACGATTCTTGGGCTTATCATGCTGCACGTATATCGTTATACGCAAATATAGAATTATTTCATTTCTTATAAACCTTTTTTAAACAATATAGTGTTATTTCTGTGTGCAAATGAAAAAGGGAGTGAAGTCAAGTTAGTTGAAAAACGAGTTAAATATTCTAAAAAACTACGAAATAGTTTAGTCTGCGAAAGGAAAATGGCGTTAAGTCTAAAATTAGTACTTTTCAGGAGAATCAAACGAAATTTGCATTTGTATGAAATTTGATGAAAAATGTGACGTTCAAACATAAATTTTACCAATTCAGCAGCATTGATTCCACATCTTTTTTATATTATATAATATGCATGGATGTATTAAAGTTATTTTTATAACCCGTTTTTTAATCAACTCGACTTTCCAAACAGAATTATTAAACAATTTAAAAAAATCACTTTCAATTACTTATATGATTTTTTTGGAACCATATGCGCTTTTAATATGGAACATATGATCTTCTAATGGAGCACATCTCAACACAAGCTGTTCCATGAGAACTGCTTGTTACGCTCAACGTCTATTTTTGGAGAGAGTGAAGAGAAAAAAATAGGGCTTGGACAAAAATGTTTGAATTGAGGCATCGCATTCATTCATGCCTTTGGACACAAATTTATAAATCGATTGAAAATCAATTATTTATGAAACTTCCGTACTGGGATTCGAACCTTTCAATATGATATAGATATGATATACCTGCCCCGTAGCCAAGTAGTAAAGCTTTGGACTCACTACTAGCATTAATTAAATAAGGTTTAAATATGTTCCCTTTAATAATATCTAAAGAGAGTACTACCTAACCAAATTTCTTTTAGGAATGCCATCGTTTCACTTTCTTGAAGCTGTCTTGAAGATCGTTTTCAAATCAAAACATTTTTCTCTTCTTCTTCAGAGCCGATTTAAGATACCTGAAATTCTTAAGAGCTTACATGCTCCCAATTTTTACCTATATGGTCAAAATCATAAACAAACAAAATATTTTCTTAAAAATTGTTTTTAATGTCAGTCACATGGGACGCCAGTTGCAAGAGCCGTTTGACTGATCAATACATTGCTAGAGAGGTGGTCGTTTTCAGCAGCGAACTCTGTGTATTGTTTTTTAGATTTTTTCATGTATGAATTTGTATGTAAAAAAATTATCCTTATTCAATTTTAGCAATTTTTAAAGATGTTTTTATTATATTACGTACTGTCTAAATACATTGCACATTGGCGTCATCCTTAATGCCATGTATTGCCGTTTTCATTTAAAAATAAAAATAAATACATCCGTAATATAGAATGTTTCCTTTACTCAACGAAAATATTGCCGAGGGAATTATTTCCGCTATAACAGCACATCTAACTTTATTGGAAGAAAATATTGTATATTACTTTGCTTCCTTAAATATAGAGAATTATGAATGGGTACGAAATCCATTTGCCACAATTGATACATAGAGTTGTGAATTTACATACCAAAAAGAAGAAGAATTTGTCAGCTTGTCAACGAATTGTAATCTAAAAATCAAATTTTCTGAGGTAAGACGAATACCCAGCTCTCTGCATGAGAGCACTGAAAACCTTGTTACAGTTTTCAACATCATATTTGTGCGAGTTCGGTTTCTTAATAATAACTAATATGAAAACTAAAAAACGAGAAACACTAATGAATTTTGATTTTAGACGAAGAATTGGGAGTACCTGTATCAAATATTCGACCTAATATCTGCAAAAGCCGCAAAGTTCAGATTTCACATGAATTAATTTTCACATCAAATAATCTCCATTTCATTGAGGATAATTTTAGTTATTCTATATGTATATACCATACATATGTATATCTTTTCTTTAATTATTTTTTTTGTTGTATTTTTTTTCCATGTCCACTCCCAATGTGAAGCATATGGTCTCCTAATGGAGGTATCTTAACAGAATTTTTCTACGGGAACTGCTTGTTACTCAGTTGCTCAACCTCTATTTTTTCGAAGAGAGTAGGGATAGAAGGATAGAGCTAGGACAGGACTAGTTGTTAGCTAATCGCTCTCGCTACGCCCCGTGGGGATGGGATGGGTGAGAGAGAGCACTCAGACTACGAACAGAAATCCATAAATCGATTGAAAGATCAATCTATGAAAACCGTCCGCACCGGGAATTGAACCCGAGACATCCGTAACCGTAGTCAGCGACACTCTCAACTGTGCCACAGACGCATACAATTGTACAATTTGTTAATTTTATAATGAATTTTATATTTTTTTTTTGTTTTTTACCCGTTTGATTTTAGTGCACCGCCATTTTTTCTTATGACAAAAAGTGCACAGTAACTTCGAAAACATTGATAATCATTGTCTTTAGGAAATGCATTGATCAGCCGAACGGCCCTTGCAACTGACGACTTAGTTATGGTTTCGGCCACGTAGATAAAAATTTGGTTTATGTGAGTTTATATTCTTATGAAATTCAAGATTATAAAATCGTTCCCGAAGAAGAGAAAAATGCCTTAGTACCGTAAACGATATTTGAGTTTCAAGAGAGTGGAATGACAGTTTTCCTAAAAGAAATTTGGTTGGGTAGTATTCTTTGAATGAATTATTAAACGGCATACAGTGCAGCGCCTGTAAACCGATGCCACGCGTGCCACTAGGTGGCACGCCTTGAAAAGGAGGAAAAGTCATCAACAGAGTTATTAATTTTTTAAATTAAGTAAACATATTTTTAATACAAAATGTCTTGATTTAAACAATGGCAATTTTAATTTAACATCTTTAGCAAACATTAGAGAGCATTTAAATTGTTTAACGAAAAATTTCTAGGCGAGAAGCAAACTTTATTACGATACGATTAGGGATTTCAACTATTCGAATATATTCGGATATTCGATTAGTTTCTGAAGTACGAAAATACTATTAAAATTTGATTTGAATAATTAAAAACATACCATTATATAAATACACATTCCAATACCGTTACATCGTAGTAAATTATTTAAAAAAAACAGCTGTGGCCGATTAACACAACAGTATTTCTTCCATAACTGAAATTTCGACATATTTCAATGGTTTTTCAACCCCTAGTCATTCATAAGATATTGGTTATGATAAGAAATGAAAGTATTAAAGGAAGTTTAGATGTACCAATTTAACTTGGTCGCTAGTGAAGGTGCCACCGTCACGTTAAGAATGTTGCCATACTAAACCAGAATTGAAATTTCAATATATTCCAAAACTGATATTATAGCGACGGTTATTAAAAGTAGACAAGATATTCATTTTGCATAAAATGGCAATTGGATAAATTTATTATAGACTGACAATTCTAGTTCCAAGTAATATTTTAAATACAATCGTTTTTTATTTTTAAAATATAAGCACTTATACATCTACTCAGCACTAATATTAATATTTACTAATGCCTCTTATTTTGTGTGAGTTATTGTGACATCTAATCATGACTTGAGTTATTGGGCGGTTGTATTAATTAATAAACTGTCATATTGCAAAGTGTGGAATATAAATAAAATTAATAAGCAATCATTAAAAGTACGCGCTGGTTCATTAAAATCTTGTTCAAGCTATTATGCTGTGATTGAAATTACACTGTAAATTTTGTAGTCATTTATCAACCTGAGAGCACTAAAAGCTTACCAAAGCTCGCTAAAAGCTCTAACCGAAGCATCTGACACCCGAAATAAACTTTAGGAGCTTTCACTACAGAAAATCCACCGGTGGTAGATTTTTATGAAATATATTTCAAAGTAGTTTAAGAATTAAAGTTTATATTTGCAAATGTATCAAAGGTTCGTATAGGCAATATATCGATGGTGTTTTAACCAAATTATATAGCCCTCAAAAATACGAAAATGAGTTGATGATTGGATCTCATTTTAAAAACAACTGAGCAGATCTCGGCGAAATGATGTAAATTAGAAAAATAAATTGACCACTTTTTGATTCAAGGGAAAAATCATTTTACATTGGTTTTAGGTTTTAAAATTTTGACTACTCACTATATTCAACATAAATGAATTTGGAATAATTAGTGCGAATTACATCCATGAGAATCGCTCCACATTTCCACACTTAATAGTTTCCAAAGCGGACCATGCCTGCTGTTGATAAATCGATCGCCTAGTTCATTAGTCAGACAACTTCAAAAAAAGAAAATTAAATAAGCAGTTTTATGTAAAATTTTACACTTTCATATCGACTGTGTTTTGGTAAATTGATGCAACCTCCAAAAATACGAAAATGAGTTAATGATTGCATCTCATTTTAAAGATGACAGAGCAGATCTCAGCCATTTGACCGAGATTAGAAAAATAAAGTGAGATTACATTGATTTTAGGTTATAAAAATTCTGACCTGGTCACTTGATGTAAGCCACTATTATATAGACACTCCCATAATCCCGTATTTGCAAACATGAGAATTTACAGGACTGCATTTCAAAGATTCATAACTCAACTCACCGTATAATATTTTAGATAAAAACAGTTTTTACCTTCTCCTGAACAATTTAAATTTTGAGGGTTACATCAATTGGTCAAAACACTTTCGATGTGAATTCGTGGTAATGAACATTCATTACCTCGAAACCAAATGCTTCTGTTGAGATACCTTCATTACAAGTTCATATGCTCCACATTGGGAGCGGACATGGTAAAAAATGTGTCTTCATCTTACTTTACTTATTATATTAAAAAAAAATAATCATGTGACACACCCTGGTTTTTCTTTGTTATGTTTAATTTTCATTAGGGTCCAGAAATGAAATCGCCTAGCGGTAACGACAATAATTCAGAGACTTGGCCCGATCTTTGTTGCTAGGGCGCTGGTTCAATAGCCGGCGGGCACGACCGCTGGACGAGTCCATTTTTGACGGAAAGGGGTAGCTCCAACGATGCAGGGAGTTTTTTAATTTTATGTGTGCACAGTCGATTACGATCTGTCGAGCCGGGCGAGTTGCCGGCCTCGTGGTGGCGTAGGTGACGATGTGAATTGTTTGTGTTTGTTTAGAAATTGGACGTAATTTAAAATCGTTTGTCGTGTAATTTGTATTATAACTTAAAGTAAATTCAGTTGCTAAGTAAATGTATATGTAGAATCAGTTTTATGTGTAAGGAATAGTATTTTTGTGTATTGTAAACCACTGCATCTTCAATGAAAAATAAATAAGTGTTGAACCGGATTTGAAATGGTGTTTGTCTGAGATCCAAGCCCTTCCAGGACATTCAATAACCAGCCATTCGCCTCTTTTCGATCCGGGTCTTCTCACATGATCGTTTCAGTATGAAAGTGATTAGAGTCAATATAAAAATGATATTTATTTTTAACAATTTTGTCTGAAGTTGCTTACTAGAAAAAGACGTAATTGTACACTGTAAGTGAATTTAAATGAATTTAACTAAGGCAAAGATAGCTAAGAGTTTCTGTTACAATGGCAATTGTTTTATTGCATTATTATTGTTTGTAGCAGATATATAACCTGAAATTGTATTCGCCCATTTTGAAAGCCATTTCACCATTCTATTAATATTATGTAATGCGATCTTTTTAAATAATATGAACGAAGATCTTTGAGCATAGACAGTTTCAAAGATATCCTATTACCTTGTCAAATTTATCTTTTAACACCGATCTTTGACTTGTCACAAGATCAGAGTGTCAATCTTGTAAATTATAAAAATAAAATATCAAAAATTAAATTCATACTTAGAAAAAAATTATTGTCAATCGATTTGTATAAATATAAAATTACACAAGACAAATTCGTGCATTAAATTATTAAAAGAACGATGCCAATTACTGAACGGGTTCAATTCTTTACGTAAAATGATATGCCAGGTCCGATGTCGACTGGTCAACATCGTTGATTTTGGTAGCGGTCCTCGTGGGCTCGAATCCCATTACAGAGAGTTTCATAAATTTATTTAACAATCGATTTATGAATTTCTGTTGAAAGTCACGTATGTTTGTCATGTCAAAGAATTACTCCATAATCCCACCTGATCCTCAAAACGGGGCGTAGAGAGAGGAATTAGCTAACCACTAGTCCTATCCCAGGCTTAAGAAACGAAGAGGTTAAGAAACTGAGCAAAATCTTTGTTATTCCACTGGTTATGTAACTAGTTGTGCCATACGAACATCAAAGCTGTGTTGTATAATTTTACATTAAAAATGAATTTTCACAAAGTTACCGCCGAGTCCATCGAAAAAATCAACTACTCAACATTTACGCTCCAACACACTGTTGCTCAGCACATGCGCTTACAGAAAGTGTGCGCGTGTGTGTGCTGCGTTGAATATAAACAGAGAAATCAAGAGAAATATATATAACATTACCAACATTACTTGGCTGCCGACGAATTTGGAACTAGAATTGTCAGTCTAGAATCTAGAATAAATTTCTCCAATTGCAATTTTATGCAAATTAAATACGTTGTCTACTTTTAATAATTGTCGCTAAAATATCAGTTTTAGAATTTATTGAAATTTCAATTCTGGTTGGGTATGGCAACATTCCTAATGCGACGGTGACACCCTCACTAGCGGCTAAACTAGTACATCTATAGTAAATTTGGATATTGAAATTCCATCAAGCACCCTCAGTCGATGTCTTAAATTACATCTATAGTAACTTAAACACTAGAATTATTATGTTTATGATTAGAAATATAGCTAAATTAACAATTCACTGAATAATACAGTACGACTTTACTGCAATGGCAATATTAAAAGCTAGTTAAATTGTATTGATTGAATTGGCATTTACTTGGAAGAGCTCAATTGTAATAAGGTAATGTCTGAATGTATTTAATTATACAAAATTTTATTAGGTTCTTGATAGCTATTTCGGCTTAACGCCATCGTCAGAACAACACTAATACTTATTTTAGCCTAGCTATGTATACTGTTTAGAAGACACAGGCTATATCATGTAATCTCATGTATTCCAATATCGTAACATTAAAATATTTAACGTACTTACTGTGTTTTTGGAAAAGGGGCTTACGTGGTATGATTAATTAACCGTTAAAGCAAATATATTGAAATTTTATTGATTAGCTGCAATTACGTGAGTTTCTTATAATGGCTTAAGTAAGGGTAGTGAATTAATGTTTAGCGTAATAGCTATCAACTACCTAATAAAATTTTGTAGAACTAAATACTTTACCCTATTAGTAGAATTTTATTGTAAACTAGCGAGTACTCGGCATGCCACTATGCCATGCCACTAAAGAAAGAAAGTGTTTGTGTTTTAATTATGTTTATTGAAGTGCTTTTGGATACACAATATTTTTTTGTTTTCCAATGCGTGAGCAGGCCACATACGGCTGTCCATGTGAGACGTACGGATTTTCGAAATATAGTCCATACACTTGTAGCGATTGTCCCTGAGCTTTCTTTGTTGATGGTCATCGCACATGCGAATCGCATGTTTGAATTCGAGTGACATATCTGTCGAAATCATTGGGATGCGTGACTACAGTAGATTTTCTCCTTGAAATTTTCCATTTATACCGGCAATTGGAATTTAACAATTGACACCAGTTGTTCTATCACACACGAACTGAAATATCGCTGTCTGTACCTATTTGATTCTCTTTTACTTTGCCTTCGCGGGTGTGCGCACAGCAATTCACCAAAGTTTCATCGTAATCGGATGAATAGTAAAAGAGCGCATACGGGACAAACAAACAAACAAACATTCATTTTTATATAATAGATAATGAATTCAATTCACGCAAGCCAATATAATTTGGGCTCATATATGACGAAGAACATTTTTTTTGTTTTAATCAATATAAAACAAAAAGCCACGTGATACTAAAAAAAAGAAATTGTCTTATATTAATGTAAAACATACAATGCCGTTCACTAGTGGTTATCCAATCATTTTGTTTTTCACACACGTGACAAAAACAAAGCGTTAAACAAAAAACCGCAATTTATGTGTTCGTGCGGGTCGCCGAATAAAAAACACAAATAAACCCATAAACGGGGGGTTTCCCAATAAAGTTATCATCCATCGTTGTGCGGTACCCGAGGTATCAGGCGCTCAGCATGGCGTGGAGGTTACGCGCGGCAGGCTCGCGGGTTCCCATAGCAACAGGTGGCAGGCGTACTGGCGGGGGCAGGGGGCGTCGTGGGCGGGACAAGGTCGGCACACCCGGCGGGGAACAGAGAGGTGAATAATTTTAAAATGGAACATTTTCAATATCGATAATGCGAAAACTTTTGTTGCGTTCTGATGCCCTGATAATGACCTGTCAGATTGGAAACAAAATTGACACTTTTGTTGTGTTTTGTTTCAAACAAAATCCATTTACTTTTTCTCGAATTTATTGAATTGCCATTTACTTGGTTTGGTGCAAAACTCCATTTTAATTGGATAATAATTTTTTAGTTAGTTGGCAGCTATTTCGCCTTCACTCCATCGTCAGAACTATCGATAATGTGAAAACTAGTTCATAATAGTTCTGAAGATTGCGTGAAATTTTGTACAACTGAATATTTTGATAGTTTAGCCTAATAATTTTAAGGCGAAACCCGGGTCAACTCGCAATGTAGTATATGGATTACTAATAGAGCTTATTTGAACAGAAATATTTCTTTGAGAATTGCTTGTTACCAAGATACTCAACCTATCTTTTTACGAAAAGAGTAAGAATCTTCTCCGTATGCTTCACATTGGGAGCGGAAGTGGTAAAAATATATATATTTAATGTTAATTACGTATTTTTATTTTTGTTTTAATTCTATAATTATTTTTTAAACCATTTTATACGTTACAGCCAGTGGAATAACTAAGTTATCAATTTTAATTGTACATTAAAAAAGAATTTCCACAAAGTTATCGCTGAATACATGGAAAATTTTTTATGCCCCCTGCAAAATTGAAGATAAGCAACCCGATAAGATATAAACGCTGCCATTCCACTGCGGGATCTAGATTATCGAATTAGAGGATTTGAAAAAGATTACATTTATAAAGTAAGTCTTTGTTTGTTATGTGTTTTAGAAGCTTATGGGCTAGTTCGTTGACTTAAACGTGCTCTATTTATTCTTTATCCGGTGCCAAAAAGACCATTTGTCTTATCAAACAGTCGTAGGTCGTAGACATTCGTTGAGGGATTTTCAATTTAAAGAATATTATTTAACATTGGTGTAAATAACTGTAGTCTAAATAACTGTGTTCTCATGTTTGATTTTTAATTGGAAGAAATGTAGTAATAAAGATTTTTAGCAGTAAAAGTTTTAATGTAAAAGTACACCAGCCATCCCTTGATTAACAAGATTAATAGTTTTTTTCAAAACGCTATGTGATTCAATACAGTGTAAAAATATAAATGAAAGTAAAATGAAATAACATTGATTCTAAAATAATGCAATTACTTTGATTTATTTGATGTTAAAAAATAAAAGAAACAAGGTACATAGTGTATTTATACATAAAAACAAATCAAGAAATTTTGGATTGAAGGTGGGAAAGATAAATATATAATAGAGCTATTTTTTTAATCTGTATCTCTATAACATATTTTATTTATTTAGTGTATGCGTGTACTTTTTTTGATGATTATTTGATAATGCTTGCTTGAAAATGATTATGAAAAATGTCGAAGTACTACAAAAGAAACAGTGCTTTATTTTTTAACGTATAATGTGTGTATGTTATCATCTTCATTAATGAGTTTTTTTTTATTTTGAAACCTTAACAAGCCGAAAATTTGCAATTTGAGTTCATATATTATAAAATATTTATTTGCATTGTCTAAGACAGGTCTAAAGCAGCGTTCATGAGACAGGGAAAAATATTTTCAACGGTATCTATGAATATTTTGAAGTTTATGCAAACTATCTCTGTCAATGTTATATGATAACCACCGCACAACACACGTCATACACTCACTCTCTCTGTCTGCGCAACTTTTATATAAAAAATATAGTCTTTGTATATAAAGAACTTATTTAAATTTATATTATATTTAAGTATGTATACTAACCGTTTTCTTAAGCACGAACTCAAATACCAGATAATTTATTTAGCGTATTTTGAATCAAACATGCCAAAAGCTTAGTCTTTTCTAGCATTAGCTACGCAATAACCATTACACATCTGAGCTTTTAAGAACCCCGTTCTGCCAAAACAGCTGACCAGTGAAAGAAGGTAAAGCTCAAGGAAATAAGACTTCTATTTGTTTACATTATGTACATAGCGTGTAGCAATTTAAGGGATGATATTTTGAAGGCAAGGCTTTCACTGGAAGGTTGTTGTGTTGACCCCTTGATTCGGAGCTTTGAATAAGTTTATTTGACTAAGATTTAGGGTGTTTCATGGAAAATTTATAAAATCTACACAATAACGAATATTACAGGGTTCTTTTTTATGCTTTGGCGGACTAACTTTTACGAGTTCTTTTGCGTTTAATATATTTTCCCAAAAGTTTGTTATGTAAATATTTAGTTACTTTGGGAATTTTTACCATTTTTGTAAATAGTCAGTTTAGGAAAAATTGTTAATCTGAAAAATTATTAGTGAAATATTTACGAAATATTTTATATTATAGGTACTTACAGCTTACAGGCCTCAGTTTTTTGCTCACTTAGCGGACTTAATATTAAATTAAAATAATATCTTTGTAATACAACTGAATCTGTAACTATGAATCTTCAGACATCAATTGTCCAGTTCATTAGTCAGACAACTGTTTCAGTACTCAGCTACCAAAAAATGCCAAGCTAGATATCCTTCTACAGTATTAAACAAAATTTGATATTTCCGTGTCAGTAAGAGGATATTTCTAAATATTGTTATGCTGACTATAATTGGAAAGTACTTATATAAATGACATTACTTATATAAATGTAGCTTACAGTTTAATATGTTCTTTAGAAACAGTTTCAATAAACGTTTACTCATCCATAAAATAAAACGAAAGTGATTACTGGTTTCATAATCGTCAACGCATAAATATAATTATATATTTTCTTTACGGTCTCATTGAATAAATTATTCGTGTAATCACGCAACCACATTTTTTACCAACACAATAATACCCTGAATTGCCAAATCTAGCATGACCTTAGTATCAGTAGCAATCTAATGGGAGACCCCTTAACACAAAAAACTGTATTCATATGGCTTTATTTGGCAAATGATCTCTATATTTTGTAAATTATAAGTACAACCCTAGTTTTAGGAAGACAAACGAAGACAAAATTTCGCAAGAAATAGATTAAAAGGTCTTTCATGTTAAAGTAAATTGAAGTGTTTTCAGGGCGACAATTTTGACGACAATGTCGATTGGAGTGACAGATTACATGGTATTTTGAATGTATTATATAGACACAACTGTTGCACTAAATTCATGAATTCTCATCAAAAGTCGTAGTTTTATTGTGACGTTTTAATTCTCGCCGACACAACCTGATTCTAAAAAAATGGGGCGTAGAAAGAGTGCAATTAGCTTTTTGAGTTATTGAGATTTTGTACACTTTTATGTATTTAATTTTTATTATGTATTAACAATTAGCTTTATTTACTATTCTATTATCTAAGTGGCAGGCAGCAACACGACGACTGCCGACGGAATCATAATACTATGTTTATAATCACGCGTAAGTGTGTGTACGGCAGTACTTCACTTAAGTTCTTCACGTTGGTAGCTGATATGGCAAGTAAAAATAATTCGTGGTATTAATTACATTTTATTCGTTGAATAAGTAGAGTTTATTGATATATGAAATACGATTACTTTGGAAAACGCCAATATATTAAAACACATAAAATTGACAGATAATATGGATGGACGGAGGGAACAATCACATATTTTAATATGTCATGTTTTTCAGGATATAGTCTTTTTATATCTGTCGATAAGTCAAAGAGCATTGCTAGAAACAAAATAATAGTGAGTATCTGATCATATAAGTCTGTTTTATACTGTGATTACTCGTGTGTTTGAAGAACGTTGTTTCGTGTATTATGAACAATGTCTTTAACTACAAATTTTGAGAGTATTTGGCCATTGTGTTGGAGCACACGTGTGAAGATTGAAAACTTGACTTATGCTATCGATCACGCCAGTTATTGATATAAAAATTTATCTTTTATGAACAGTGTTGTACAGTCATCAAAAGGTATTCAAAAATATTATAGTTTGCGATGTATTTTAAATTAACAACCGACCGCGTAACACAACCTTTGTTGAAAATTTCAAATTGAAAAATGTTTTCATTTCAACAAGCGCCGAGATCCCATTGTCTCGTCCACAAATACACATTCCGTTGCACACATCCGTCGGTAGTCCGTGTATATTTCATAATACAGATCGTATTTATATTGTAGTATTTTATTATATTTATCTGGCAGGGGCAAAAATGGTTCAAGTTTTTGTTTTGACGTTGACGTCATTTCAATTTGAAACTGGGCAGAGCTTTTAATGAAAAAGCTCCCAGTATTTCTTTTCAGGCTTTATGAAAAATAAAAATGACTGAACTTTGACTCGTGCTTTTTTGTACTGCAGAGGAAACTGGTGCAAATTGATACAACTAAATAAAAAACAGTTGATAACTGTTTATTTCACATGCTTTTTTACAGTGATATTTTTAAAAGAAAACAACTTTACTTAACCTTCCCGTTACCAAGATTGTCAAACGAGTTGAAAACATTAATATCTCGCTTATTAAGTTTTACATAAAATTAGGATTTTAGCTATTTGTAAATAAAATAGTAATGTAATAAAATTAAAATTAATAAGTGGTTCGATTCAATGTTTTCATCATTAAATTAATGAAATTACAAAATTCTGATGACAATATTATTCCGAACTCAATGAAAGTGATAGCGATGTATAAAATTCTATACGCAAGAGTGACGCACAATATATATTGGTTAAATTGAGACAAAGCGAGAAACGGTATTAGTTAGAGGGAGAAAAGACCGGATGCATCTTCGCTTGTACTTGGAGTTACTATCTCTATCGCACAACGTCAATTGTATATGAGCAAGTAAGATACAAGAGCGTACGCCCGCAAGCCCTTGTATCTCACTCGCATCCTTCACTTTGCATGGGATTGAGCGAGAAAGAGAGAACGGCATGTCAGTTGTTATAATATGAGTCAACTCGTCAAGTTTCCATTTTAAACGGACTGTATAAGGCAGAAGCAAGACATGCCTGAACCTTTTGTGACGTGCTTTTTCCATGTCGCCCATATCTCGATTATATTACATAAACATATGTAAATTGCAAGCTCTAGACACAAAATAAAGTGTAAAACGATAACAATATGATATTTAAAAATAGAATAAACATTTTAAAGTGATCAATCAGCTTTAAAAATGCTCAATACATGACCAAGTCCAAGTGAGACAGTCTGTGTCGACTACGGCTGGTAACGTGATTTTTTTAGCACGGACGGGAAAAGGTTAACAGCCTTATTTCTGGAGCTTGATCTATTTCAGGGCTTGGCAGAAGTTGATATATCTGTTTTTATCATTTTGGCAATTATTCAGCAATTATCCATTCAAAAGATACTTAAGAGTTGAAAAAAAAATTATTAAAATGAATGAGAAGTCAAAAAGTATTATATTACATTACACGAATAAAACATCATTTTAACTACATCTACCAATTCATATCTTCCGTAAATGTTTGAAACGGTGTTAAAATATCATATTCAAAGTTTATATTTCTTCTCCTGCAAAATAAGGTAAAACTGACATACCAGCTTTTGCCATAATACCACAGATTTATAGAAGTGGGTTAAGTAAAATTGATTTAAAACGTTGAAACATTTTTTTCTATTGCATTAATAAATTTAAGACTGAGGGCGCTTGATGGAATTTCAATATCAAATTTGAATTATTGAGATTTTTTACATTTACATATATTTTGACACTAACGACCCGGGTTTCACCTTTCGGCATCTTCAGTTATTCGAGCACACGAGTGGACTCAAACTAACTCGAACAGACAGTTTATAACGATCATATACAAAATAAAATAGGACAAATCTTATCGCTTTGTCTAAGAAATTAACATCTGGACTAGTGACCACCTTACGACTGAACAGAAGAGTGAGGGAGGGCTTTTAAATGCAATTCCAAGAAATCTCAATTGCAAGTTGCAAGACCATGGACCGATGTATTAATATGGGAAATTCATTACCTTGATTGTTAATTTATGTTTAGTTTTGATTGTTAATTCATTTTTTTTTACGGACTCATCTCACCACGTACAGGGTACAATAGAGGAGAGTTTGAAAGATTCAGTTGTTCCTTCAAAATTGGTAAGGAAATGTAAAATTGTCAGCCCTTTGAATCATCCAAATATGAGTAGATCGATTAGAAACCTATTAGTAATACATGTGGTCTATCATTGTAACTTAGTTACTACTAATTAAAAAAAAACAGGTAGTCTAAGCGTTACTGACTGAAAAAAAGAGAGAGAGAAAGCTTAGAATAGATATTACAATATTATACCTGAAAGACAGGTTTTAATTTACAGTAAGTTGTTATATTAAAATAATATTATACTACACTATTGTAACGGAAGGTCAAAATGGTATACTTAACGATTTTGTTTTTAACTTTAATATTTACTGATAATAAACATTGTAATAATAAATTTTAATGCTTTATGCCCAGTAATAATCTGCCTGAAACATTAAATAGTAAATAAGAAATTTTTTACTTAAATAAATTAATCGGTGGTTTTTCTAGCATACATTAAAAAAGTGATTTTCAACAAATAATTGAATATAAATAATTTGTAATGGTAAAGGTCACTCTCCCCTTTATTGCAATGAAAATGTCCGCATTTTCGTATTGTACAGGTTAATTGAATTTTTCATCCAATTGCCTCACGTAAAGCTATCACGATAATAAAAATCGCAAAGGACTTAGGCCCACAGATAAATAATGCAATATTCTATTCTTTCCGTAATTTAAAGAATAAAGTTTTTGTCTCTCGGCGAATTGAATTCTGTTTACACAGACGAAAATAATCCCAATGCCAGCTGCCTAAAAAAAGTAAAATAAACAATTTAATTAAAATCTGTGGGCTAGTAGAGTGAAACCAATTATTCTCATAATATAAGAGCCATGCCGGATTTATCTCGATGAAATGTATCTTCTTTGTGAATTAACACGTTGAGTTCCGAGCAATGTTCCCTCGAAGCTGCGCGAGTGCGCGACCACGCAGCAGTTTTAAAACCACCGCGCACTAGTCTCGGGTAAGCCCACACTCCAATACCAACTACTAAATTTTATTTTTTAATAAATGTTCTACACAGTGTGTACACAGGTTATAATTACAATTTTAGGTACTTACTATCTCCTAATAGAAAAAATTCAAGATTATAATCATTCTAAAACATTCCATCAATTAGTATTTTTGTCAAAAATAGTTACTAATTTTATAACAATGCATCTCAGTTTGTCGCAGTTACCAAGCCGGGCGCACTTCGAATAATAAATTTGAAGTATCTTCCATGCAGGATGTCATTGCACACGCTTAACAACAATTTTATTTTAATACCAGCAACATAAAATAAATGTCACTACATGTGAAAATATTATTATATGACTTTCCATAAAAGAAAATACTGGCGATATTACCAGAAACTTTAATTATTAAAGAGTTTTGAACAATATGAATCTTTCCTTTGATTTGACTGCGTATTTTCATACGTAGAACACTTTCACAAACCCCTAAGAATGCGTGGTATTTAATATAAAATTGACAACGTAATTATTCCACGGGCTATGTTACTAAATGTAGAGCGTTTCGCTTATTTAAGAAGTATCTCAGACTAAGTACTAATATTGCAAGGTAAATTATTTCTAAAGTAAACAATGATTCTAATTCTTAAATTAAAAGTGAAATGTATTATGGGTTTATTTCCTTCTACTGGACGTGGGAAGAGGGTAAGACACAAACGATTATTGTACAATATTACAGGTAAGTCACCACTTTTAATTTATTTACCTTGGGATTTTCACCTCCAAACAGTAGTATTTAATTTTGTAATTAGTAGTCCAGTAGAAGGAAACAAACCAAACCTACTCAGCATTTAGAAAAAAATAAGCATACGATATAGGATATTGTCAGCCTGAAGATGTTTCTTAAAGAAGCAAAACGCGTTACGTTTAGCAACACAGCCAGTGGAATAGCTAAGTTATCAAATTTAAATTTATATTTAAATGAATTTCTAAAAAGTTACCCCCGCCGAGTTCATCGAACAAAAAAGTGTGGCATTTATTAAAAAAAATAGCCGGGCGCACGTGATAGTTTCTTTTGAGTTGTGCCGGTGCTTAAAGTGTTTAAGAGTCAGATGTTGTTATTCATTTGTTTGGCAGAAAAACGAAATAACGAATTCAGAATTACTTTTTCAAAAATGATTTCGAATTATTAATTATGATAAAGAAGTATTTATAAATCAAAAAATAGCCTCCAAATTTCTTTTATGAAGCATTACAAAAAATACTTTTATACAAAACACTTTTCCTGGGGTGCAGTATGAAGATGGATCTAAACAGTAGAGGGAGGATCGATCAGTTAGATATTCGGTAGACTGGTCGGCGTCCGTGGTGCAGTTGTAGCGTCGTTAGCTACGGTTTTCATAAATTGATCTTTAAATCGATTTATGGATTTCTGTTCATAGTCTGAGTGTTTCTGATGTCTAAAAAACTTCTTCCCACCCATCTGATCCTCACGGGGCGTAGTGAGAGCGACTAGTTAACCACTAGTCCTGTCCTAGTCCTATTCTTCTATCCCTACTCTCTTCAACCAAGAGAGGCTGATCAACTGAGTAACAAGCATATCTCATAGAAAAATCCTGTTAAGAATACCTCCATTAGGAGACCATATACTACATATCGCGAGCGGACATGGAAAAAAAAGATTGTTACTGTAAGACTGTATCACTTGAACACTATGCTAACTATAGAGGCAATTGAATAACAACGGAATGGTGCATAGTCACTTAGTTCGGAAGGCTGGTATCAATAGGACCGTATCAATTGACAACTATGTGACACGCTCAGATATTTTTGTGAACATTTGTCTGTTTTCTTGGAAGGTATGGAATGATCCAGAACGGCCGTTTGGACACTTTTGATATGGCAATTCTTGGAAGTCTACCTGACTCGACGATTATTAGCCGAAATTAGAATGCGGCTACTTTTTAATTGCCCCGTCTACTTAGCAACAGTTAGAAGCCATCGAAAAAAGGAGGGGGAATAAATTTTTTGAATTTTAATTTTTCGGGAGTCTCTCTCGAGTAGCCAGCTGTTGACTTACGTCCGCTGGGTCACATCGCTGTCATTTTAAATTTTATTTAATATTTAATTTAAAATCATTTTTTTGTGTCAATTGTGTTAAAATTTAAATGTAAATTTATGTGTTAAGTGTACATGTAAATGTAGTGACGGTAATTTTTTTTTGTAAAATCACTGCATCTCATAAATGAAAGAGATTAACCGGACTGAAGTGGCGTTTGCATTAAGACCTTCCAATTGATGCTGGACGCAGGTAAACAATCATTCGCCCCCATTGCAACCGGGAATTCTCACAAAATATATTAAAAGAATCATTCAGAATTAACGGACATGGTTTGAAAAAAACACCTAAGGCATTAATTCATATGTATGTGTATACATATTACAACTGAAATCCTTTTATTTAATACCCGTTGCTTCAATGCTTCGAAATGACAGCGGCATAAACATGACGAACGCATATAATAGAGGGAGGATAAATTTTAATGCTGTTAAATATTATACGAAGCTATGGGATATAACGGAGTAAGTGTACTACTGTACCCGCATTCTCAGGCATATAGTATATTTATATATATGCCAGTATATTTATTCGAATAAAACCCCGCAGAGTTTTAAAAGCTCGCAGCGCGAAAGAGGTACCTACTGAAATCATTTTAAATCCTCCCCTTTAATATGCATATATTTTATACGAGATATAAAAATACGAAAAGAGTAGAATTATACCAAGAAATTGAATATGTTTATAAAATAGATTCAAAAATTCACAAAAATATTTTTTTTCTTTTAGCCATGTTCGCTTCCAATGTGGAACTTATTATGGCTTACAACTGGAGGTTTCTCAACAGACGTTTTTCTACGATATCTGCTTGTTACTCAGTTGCGAGTAAGGATAGAAGAATAAGACTAGACCAGAACTCGTAGTAATATAGAATTAGTACAAAACAAATTGTATTTTATTAAAAAAGAAAAATCATAGATATACATATAATTTAGAGGTCTGCTCGGGTTCGGGGAGGCCAAGGCTCGGGGCAGGGCAAGAAATTTAATTTTCAAAAAAATATTTCAGACTATGTTCAGTTCATGAGTTAACTATAAGAGACTACTATTCATAGTCTAAATAACTTATTTCATATGTGTTATTAATATCGTTGGAAATACGGAAAGAATAACACATCGTCGTTGTTCTGGGAGAAAACACTAACTGAAAAATATTAGTTTTGAATAATTGGGCTTTGAAGTTTGTCAAATGTTTGAAATGCGATACCTTTTTCATTTTGTTTGTTTGTACAAACCCGATTTCAAGTAAAACTATAATATATAAAAATAAGTCTGCTCTTTCATACAGTTTGAAATAAGGAACATTTTGGTATAATTAACTCTATTTTTTTGATTTAGTGCTTTATTACAGAAAAGCGACGATATATTGTTTGAAAAGTAAAAATGTATTTCGATATTGTCTTTTTTTGGGCGAAGAAAAATAAATCTTGGCTTCGGGTCGGGTTCGGGTAACAAGTGTGTTATTAAGATTTGGATTCGGACTAAGTAATTTTATAAAATTTCGACCCGTGCAGGCCTCTTATTCAAGTAAATCAAGACACATATAATTACATAATCTAAGTATTTGAGTTATATTTATTTTTATGTTACAGTGTTTATGAAATTTACGGTATGCATTACTTGGTTTGATATTACTTGAAGTTTCATTGAATTTAAATGATATTCATAATTAGTCTATTTTTTGATAATTTTTGAGAATTTCATATGAAAACACTTCAAAGGCTTCTAGTGTTTTCTGCCGTAAATTTACAAATAAATTGATATGCTTCAGGTGCACGACGAAATTTATTTTCTCGGAATATAATATTTGTGTAAATGTATTATGGTGTAGAAATATTTTCAAATATCAAAATTACTTTATTTAATAGGTTTTCTCCAAATTATATTTCTGGGAAAAATGGTTAACATTCGATTCGTTTTAAATGATATACATATTTAATATGATATTTTACATGTGCACGTAATAAAAAATTTAATGATTTTCATTACTAATCCTAGTCAATAGAGTTTATGTTTATATGTTTAATATATGAATTACCTGTATATTCCCAATTATCAAGGGTGTCAGCAAAGGTGACACAGTCTCACCCAAACTATTCACATCCACTCTAGGAGTTATATTTAGACGCATTGACTGGGAGAAGAGATGAATCCTTATCAAGGGGGAATATCTCAGTCACCTGCGCTTTGCAGACGACATTCAGGAACTCAAGAAAAACTCCAGGGCATGATGCAAGAGCTCGCTAATGAAAACTTGAAAGTAAGTTTCAAGATTAATGCCTCAAAGACAAGAGTTATGATAAAACACTTTGCTGACCCAAAAGCGATCTTCATCAACGGCAATTAAATTGAGAGGGTCAACAGGTATGTCTACCTCGGACAGCAAATGTCTGTGGTATCATTCAGTGGTATCCGAAGGGCACTAAGCGACCTCAGGGGTGTCCCAAAACCCGCTCGATTGACGAACTTGAAAGGTTCGGTGGAAGTGCGTGGCAGCGCAAAGCTAGGAACCCACAGAAGTGGAGGGAGCTGGGGAGGCCGTCATCCAGTAGCGGATCGACCACGGCTGAAAATGACTGGACATTACAAAATATACCAATTATAAATGTGGGGAACGAATCAATATAGATGGCAATACTAAAATAGAAGCGTACCGGGTCCGACCGTGTTTCTGGACAAGTCGGCGGCCATTATATTCTTAAATTAAATCTCTGTAATGATACACGTTAGGAACGCGATTCCTAGATAAGTTTATAGCTTTTGCAATGTAAAAAAATATTAAGAATGGTAAAAAAACAAAAATAAAATAGTAAACGTTGAGAATTGACAAGGAAGTCAATCTAGTAAGCTCAGACAGAATCTTAATTAATAAATTAAAAAATAATGCTCGTCTTATTACACTCGCGTCCTAGCGAAATATATCAACATCCAAAGCAACAAGGTTTTTAAAGCCTTTCCTTTTCCATCCTCATTGGCAGGCTAGTTCTACACTTTTGAACAATAATTCATGTCCAGGGTTCCTCAAAAAATGACCGGGAATATAAAGCTTGACATTTTTAAGAATGGTGTAATTCTAATTTTAGCGTCGTATACGTCGAAAGAAATATGTTGCCAGTTACATTTTTCTTTGAGCTGTTATTTACCTCGTAGTACGTTTGGTAGGTCGGAGGTACAGTATTATGTTATGGCTAGATTAAATTTCGGTAATTATGTCAGGCTAATCACAAGGACTTAGTTCAGAGAGTAGGTGATGAAATCATACCACTCGTGATTTATTTCAAATGTTTATTCAATTTGAGAATTACAGATACAATATTTAGTGTGTTATTCCGCAGGATGATACAAAATAAGTGATGACCAAATTATGTTGTAATAGATATTATATAATACAAATTTCAGTGGGTTTCTATATGATAACAATTACAGCTTAGAGGAAATGCAGTTAAATGCACTCGTATGCTCGAATTCGTAGATAAGATGCATTGTGTTAACGGTCATTTTCGGTTGGGTGAAACTGTATTTTAGGGTGGTTCAATAACTACTTAATATTAATAGAAGGTAGCATACCAAATCCTTAACAGAGCGGTCAATCCATTAACCCGATGACTGCTAACATCTTGATAGCTGATACTCAAAAGTATAAGAGTATTTACAGTGTAAAAAAAATTGTGCACAAGACTACAAGTTAATTATTGTATTTAGATATAGTCTGATTTTTCCTGATAATCTCCATAAGTTCTATTAACACCAACACTACTGAACTATTTTTTGAAATATTTGGTCTTTTAATATCTTTTAAACGGCTCAGCAAGGAACGAGTTAAAACCTAAAAGAAAGCTGGTTGAATAAAGCCATGGGTTATTTTAATTATCTTGGTTGTCTTCTTAACGAGACTAGATCGTAGATTATGAGATCAAGATCAGAAATGAGAAAGATTGGGGTTGTTTTGAAGAATGAAGCATCTCTTGTACAATCAAAATATACGCTTTTGCATGTATTGTTAAGAGGCAGTGTAAAATGACAATTTTTTGTGGATCCCATATTTAGATATGATTGCAACTATCTTTATAACAATTAATTATTTAAAATACTTACAGTAAGCAATCCTGTACGCCAAAAAGGTGTAGAAAAACGTTGCTCATCTTTACATTACATTGTAGTACATGACAAAATATTCATTAAAAAAACGAACTTGAATTCACTTGATTCCTATGAAATATAAATTTTGTGACGTTATTTCAAAAGTTGATGTTAGTTTAATCTTATCCTACAAGAGAAAAAATATAAACCTTGATAGGTTATCAAAAATTCAAATTAAATAGTTAATACACTTATTCAATGGATCTTCTTTATGAATAATAACTAGCATACCGAATTTTACAACCATATGCTAGCAAATATTTTATTGTAAGAGTAAACTCAATATGACAAAACGGACATACCATCTTTTGTCATAATGTCATAACGTCACAGAATTAGTGTACTATGTTAATTTTATTGATGCTATGAAAATGTACTTGCATGATAATGATTTTCAAAATAATGTACAAGTTTTTTGAATGCAATCTGATTTTGTTACAGATTAATCAATGCAACCTGTCTGGTATGAAAAGTTTCCCCATTAAGACACTTCAAGTTTGTACTTTTAGTCCATATTTTTAAACAGCGATATATTGGGTAGATTGATTTTTACTGTCAAAAAAGCTTAAATTAATATTTGTTACATTTAGTACTCCACTATTTAAAATAATGAGATGTTAACCAGCTAAATTTCATGTGACTAGTTGCAAATGTAATTCAAACCAAGTCGTTTCATATTATCAGTAGCGACCTGGGGTTAGATTGTTTTGGGCACCGTTAAGCATTAAAAGCCGAGACTATGATCTAGTTTGGCATGAAACTTTACCTGAAGCTGACACGTCGTATACTGTCGGGTCTAATATGGAATATAGAACTAAATAACATCAACTGGTGTATAATTTTGTAGCTAAATACTAATCAGAACTCAAAGTAATGAAGGAAAACTAATATGACATTGTTGCAGGTGTTAAGTGTCGAACGATCCTGTATTGGATTCATTCTCAATAAACGTTTATCACCTAAATGATTTCACTTTAACTTTTTAATAGTTAACCAGATATTTCCATTTTACAAAAGTACATCTTTTATAAGAAAGCGAGCCGTTGATGGCATATCAACTAAATACCTAAATCCTACTGTTGCATCAGGTCATATAGATCAAAATCATAGGGTAACAAACTCATTAAGATATGTATAATATAAGCTCATACAATGTGTTTTCATCTATCACTTATATTGTATCATCCTACCTAATTAGATATAAAATATTGTCTCTGTAATAAACATTATTCTTAATTGAATAAAACTGTTTAATAAATCATGAGTACTATAATTTCACTCATCATCTGCTCTACTGAACGAAGTTCTGGTAATTAGCCTGACATAATTACCAGAAATTTTATTAATAAGTAAAAGTCTGTTGACTTCTTTAATTCTTAATAGATAACAAAACATCCAGCTGTCAATTAATTCTGTTTTGAAGACTTCCAATCTATCACCATACGTCGAGGTACATAGCAGTACGCTTGTTTTTATGTTGCCACCTTTTATCGTTACCCTCCAGCTCTACGGTTTTTGATCTAGGATCTATCTATACACGGGTCTAGGATAGGGTTGCCATACGTCTCGGTAGACCGCAGCACTTCCCGGTTTATAGATCTGTCAATCTCAGTCTGTGAATCATTTTTATCGGTACTTTATCTAGCTAGTTAGTCACACAAAAACAACTGAAGTAAAACAAGTTAAGAAAGAAAGGTGCAAGAGAGGTAGGGGGCACACAGATAAGTGTGAATGACAGATACGAATATCCAGAGCTAATCAAATGCTCCTCCTTACGCGTTCCCGTTGCTCTTCTCATGACATTTATTTGTTTATATTAGTTGCCATCTTCTCACCAACTGACTATTATATTTTGTGAATAGAACTGTACATTTGTTGATTTTATGCGGTTTTTTTTCTGTACCTTCTACCATTCGATTCCCAATCGTCCTAGTTAGCGTCAACACAATTATGGCAACCCTACTCTAGGACTACGGGGTACACACGCACTAATTCACTGCAAACACTATGTGTATTATACAATAAGCTTAAAAGTGAAATAAACATTCAATACTATAAATCGTATACTCTGATAATCACTGTCTGATTTGTTTTTGTTGTCTTCTAGTATACTAATTACAATCTAATTACGTTTCGTAATTGTGAATTAAACAATAGAAATGCTAAAAATATATAAATTTATATTTACTGTATTGTAAACAAAATTTTAGGTTTGATTGAGACATTTAATTTTCCACTCATTAACCTGCATCTGACGTGAAACTCACAACCTAAAATTATTTCGTTTTCAATTTACGTTGAATTATATAAACAACGTGGCGTTAAATTTTATAATCCTGTAAGGATTATGTTTCTAATTTTAACGTTGTGTTCATACTAGTTAGGCATATAATATTACCAAAATTGTGAGATAAGAAAATTATGTATTTATTATGAAGACAATGTAGGGAATATTCTAATGATAGACATCACATGGTTATGTGACAGGGTGGGTTGTAAGGGATGAAGCTGTGTTTGACATAATGAAAGCGGTTAAATATTAGCAATGGAAGTCATTGTGTATGTAATACTCACATAAAATTATACATAGTTACACGTGTAAACTTTGACTGTCATAAATCAATAATTTTTGCTCCTGATGTGGAGAATATATAATTATAATGTTGCATAGTAGTTTTACAGAAACTGTTTCTTACCAACTTACGAAACCTCTCTTCTTTAGATTAAGGAGTGTAATTAAGAAAGATCATTTAGGTTATCGCTTTCAGGATATGCATGTAAATAGCAAAGATATCAATGCCTTTCAACAGTAATTTATTGTAAAATGAATATACAGTAGACTCACGATTAGGGCTTCCAACCAAGCTTAAACCGAAACCGGTTAATCGGTTTACCGCGTGTTTTGAGAAAAACCAAAAACCGCTTTATTTCACGCGGTTAACCGCGTTTTTTTTAAATATTTAAAAAAACTTTTATCTACCCTATTTTAAAAATTAAACTTGTTTTAGATAGGAAAATGTACATATTTTTGAATAATCATCTATCTCACAAATTCTTACAGTTGTCGAGATTAAGGACAGAAATTATTTTATACGAAAATCATGTTCATGACATCAAAAGACACAACTATTGGTGATAAATAAGGCTCATGTTACACAATAGCTATTATTGTAAATGTGAGAAATCATCTGTAGAAATTTGAATAAATCGTTGACTAGAATATTATTTGTAATATTACAAAAGTAAGCAATTTTAAGATTTATAGCCTACAATATGTAAAATATTTTCATATCTTTATGTAATAGTTATTTTATGAATATTTAATTTTCCTTTTAATTGATAATTTTAAACATTACACTAATGTAAATTTACAAACTTCTATAAGATTTTTTTGAAAATAATGAAATGAGGTATTTCGGTTTAAGCAGGTTAGCTGGTTTTTTTTGTCAAAAAAACACCGATAACCGGTTAGTAATTATCTCCGTTTAATTGGTTGCCCTACTCACGATTATCAGTGCATGATTTTAATGTAAAAAAATCACTTGCTTCATTTTTAAGCGTACGTGTTCCTGAAAACAAACCAAATTCACAGATTTTCTTAGTAAATAACGAGTATTAAATATGTTAAAATAATTATCTGCTTTAGAACTGTATAATATCGATGGTGTTTTGGCCAATCAAAAGATATGAAAATGATATAATGATTGGATCTCGTTTTACAAATAACAGAGCAGGTCTCGGCTAAATGTTGTAAATAATAAAAATAAATTGACCACTTTTCGATTGAAGGGAAACATCATTTTACATTGGTTTTAGGTTTAAGCCACTATTATATCGACACTCGCTACACATAAACCTGTATCTGCAAACTGGATTCATAACACAAATCACCATATTATAATGTTTTCGATAAAAACAGTTTTTACTCTCTTCTGAACAATTTCAATTTTTGAGTGTTCCATCAATTGGCCAAAACACCGTCGATATGTAATATTTTAAATAGAAAAAACCGTTTAGATTATTCATGTTTTTCGTTTATCAGTGCCTCCTCTCCTCACCATTAGCCTAGAAAATAAGGAGTCTACTATGTGCTAGTTGCGAATAAATGCTTGAATTATTTTTCACTGTGAATAGTAATATAAATTTGATTCCAAAATATTGAAACGAAAAAAAAAAACAGTTTTTATAATAGGAACAATAAAATTCCAATAACAAACAACAAATCGTGTTAGATTTTTCTTTTAAGAAAATTGAATTATTGGGATTTTGTACATTTCCATGTATTTTGCCACTAACGACCCGGGTTTCACCTTTCGGCATCTTCAGGAATTCGAGCACACGAATGGACTCTACACGAATGGACTGGACGCGAAACCCGGGTTGTTAGTGACAAAATACATGGTAATGTACATAATCTCAATAATTCAAATTTGATATTGAAATTCCATCAAGCACCTTCAGTCGATGTCTTAAATTTTAATAAATTATTTAAAAGTTTAATTAACCTACCAATGATTATCGCTTAAACTATAAAGTCAAAATTTTTAATGTATAATTACTTTATAAAAATAAAACACATTTATTTTTGTACTATTTACAGATTTTTATAATAATTATCAGAGCCGGTTTCGGTCATCACGAGTATAATCGACGCATTAGTAGGAGTAAAACAAGAGAAATTGTTTTTTTATTTTTAAAATATAAAGTCCTTCACCAAGAATGGACCGTTGACACCTTTAAAGTGATTTATAATTACATTCTCGAGTCAAAATGAGAAATAAAGGAAGCCACAACCAAACATGACCGCATTTATAATTTGAAATTCTCAGGAGATCTATTCCATACAGCAGGGTATCTCAAACTTTTCCTGCGATGGAACATTTCGCAAATCCTGAAATTATAACTGAGCACCTAGTTTATTTTGTACTAAAGGTATAATATTTATACAATCAATATTGAAAAAAAATGAGAAACGGCAATAATTACTTATAAAGTACTTTTTAAAACATGATACGAAAATATAAGAAAATGACTTTTTTAATATATCACGCACAATATTCGAAATTATTAATATTTGAATTCTTATATCTGGTGTGGCGTCGAGCTTGTTAATAAGGAAATTATAGCTTTTTTGAATTGTGAATTGTTGAGATTTTGTACATTTTCATGTATTTCGCCACTTTTCAAGTACACTAATTAACTTGAACTAACTTAGTTTATTCATGTACTCGAATGCCTGAAGATGCCGAAAGGCGAAACCCGGGTCGTTAGTGACGAAATACATGGACTCGTACAAAATCTCAACAATTCAAATTTGATAATGAAATTCCATCAACATGTCTTAAATTATAAATTATATCTTGTTTTGACACACTGGGATACTCTTCTTATAAAGTTTTGACTACTTAACACGTATTTTTAAGCAGTTTTGTGATCAGATTTACGATTGATGTTTATCAGCGTTGCCCATCGACCCGGCAATCTGGGTAACTGCCGATAAACTGACAAGTTGGGTAAAAACAATGTACATTGCTCTCTTTCATGCGAACGATATATGAAAAAAAGTCATTCCGCTCACTCGCTTGTCAATATGACAAAAATGTTTGAATGTTTTGTAATCGTTGCACCATAAAACCATTTCAGGTTTTCTCGGAAAACCTATTCACGTTACGCGAAACAAAGTTTGGGTAACCGTGACATATAGAATTTATTTATAGTATGTATAATATAACCAGAAAATGGTAAGTGACGAGAAATTATTAATTATGAATTCAGTATACGTTGAGAAACCTTTTCTATTTTAATTATAAGCTTGGATTATAGAATATATAGTCACCGTACTGGCAGAAGTTGGTAAGTAAAATATTGACAGTTCTGAGTAAACAGCAAATGAAAATACTAGGTCGAAAGATAAAGCATCTAGCCACGGTATTTTATGTTACATATCGACCGAGACAATAAAAAAGGATGTAACCCATACCAAAAGATATTGTGTATAACTCACACAAAACGTGCTAATATCGACTCTAGAGAGGCAAAAGGACTGATCTCTTCGTTTTTTCAAGATATTTTTTTTTCGATAGTAACAATGTATTCAATTTAATACACGTTTTGTTTGGGCTATACACAATATTTTTTGTGTGTGGGTTACATTGTTTTTCCTTTCCACGGTCGATAAATATATATATATACACATATTTATTCCATGTCCGCTCCCAATGTGGAGCATATGGTCTCCTAATGGAGTTATCTTAACAGAATTTTTCTATGAGAACTGCTTGTTACTTAGTTGCTCAACCTCTCTTTTTTCGAAGAGAGTAGGGATATAAGGATAAGGCTAGGACAGGACTAGTGGTTAGCTAATCGCTCTCGCTACGCCCCGTGAGGATTGGATGGGTAGGAGGGAAGACTTAGACTACGAACAGAAATCCATAAATCTATTGAATGATCAATTTATGAAAACCGTCAGCACCGGGAATTGAACCTGAGGCATCCGTAATCGTAGCCAGCGATGCTACCAACTGCGCCACGGACGCCAATATATATATATAATTTTTATATCAAAATACAGATGGATTTTTGTCAATCTAACACTTATTAAGTTTGGGATCGATTGATATGGGCAATTGCTTGCCTATAATTCTGTATTAATATATATATATACACTAGGGGGCACTAAGCGGCCTCAGGGGCGTCCCAAAACCCGCTGGATTGGCGAACTTATCAGGATCGATGGAAGTACGTGGCAGCGTAGGCTAGAAACCGAGAAGAGAGGAGAAAGCTGGGGGAGGTCTTCATCCAGCAGTGGATTGACCCCGGCTGATAATGATATATATTTACATTTTTTACCATGTCTTCTTCCAACGTGTAGCATACGGCCTCCTAATATAGGTAACTCAACAGAAGTTTTTTATGAGAAGGATAGGGCTAAGACAAGACTAGTGGTTAGCTAATCGCTCTCACTACGCCACGTTATTTGAAGATCGGATGGGTGGGAGGTAGTTTTTAGACATCACAAACATTCATGACTGCGAACAGAAATCCATAAATCGGTTGATGAAACTGTCCACACCGGGACTTGAACCCGAGATGTGCGTCACCGTAGCTAACGACGTTACCAACTGCGCCACGGAGCCGACAAGTATTAACATACTCACTGATAAAAAACATTAGTGTGTTTTTTTCTAAATTGGTATTAATGCACATGCTGAGTTATTTCAGACAAAGAATTGATATTCAAGAATATCATTCTGCACTTACCTAGTTTCCGTAAATTTTGTTACTTACTAGCTTCTGCCAGTACAGTGACGAATTAGTCATACTTAAGTTGGTGGTGATGAAACGGAAATATCTCTAATGAATTTAAATTCGAAAAAACTGCGCATACAAAATTTAAAACATTCCGTTCGTGGATATATTCTTCATGAATTAATGTCAAATCGCTATGTGTGCGTAAGTACTTTAAGATTGGACTCCATGGTGTACATCAGTTTTGATTTGTACATTCCCGTTGACAAATATGTTTAATGATAGGGTTTATAATGAAGAAATATTGTATGAGAAGACCCTAATCGAAGAGAGGCGAATGGTAAGTTATCGACGTCCTGGAACGTCTGGGATCTCAAACAAACACCATTTCAAATCCGGTTCAACTCTTATTTATTTTAATGCAGTGGACACAAAAATGATTCCAAACACATAAAATTTAGTCTACATTTACATTTACCTAACACATGAATTTACTTTTAAGTGACACGACAAACGATTTAAAATTAAGTCCAATTTCAAAACAAACAATCCACAATGTCAACGGTACCAGCCACGGGGGCCGGCGGTTCTCCTGGCTCGAAGGCTGGCAATCGACTCCCGCACCGTCGGAGCTACCCCTTTCCGTCAAAAACGGATTCGTCCAGCGAACGTGTCCGCCGGTGATTGGCTGATCGCCCTTCACGGCAAGAATCGGGTCGACTTCCACGAATAACCGTCATTAACGCGGTGCGTTCTCAGTTACGGACCCTAATAAAACTTAAACTTAACAAAAAAACAGGGTGTGTCATGTAGTTATATTTATAGCTATATGTAACACTTTACGTCTCAAAACTTTTTGAGTTTTCATAGTTAGTTTCAGCTAATTATAAGAAATAATCGTAGTAATTTTTTGAGCCAGATCGTATACTTATTCAATATAATAAAATGGAACCATAATTCACATTAAAAATAGTAGAAAGAAATATGTTTTTTTAAACGTTGTAAAATTGTTATTTAATAATGCATTTTTTCAACCATATCCATTACAAACTTGGGGCATATAAACAGATAAATATTTTTTTTTCTCCAAGAACTAGGAAAAAAATGTCCTTCAGATAAGAACTGCCAGTTAATCAGTCGCTCTCATTCATTTTCTTCAAAAATACTATGGATTGGGCTATAATAGGAGTAGTAGTTAGCTATTCGCTCTCGCTTCACCAAGTTTCTAGGATAGAATGGATGTGATAACATTGAAGACATCCATGAATCGATTGATAGATCAAATGTAAAAGATATCCCTCTAGGGTTCAAACCCATGGACACCACAACTGAAAACAGGACTCGTCTGCGACTAGATTACAGGCCTGCCGAAATTTTGATATTATTATAATGAAGTTTTACTACGGGAATCCCAATTCAATCTATATATTTATAAATGAATGTTTGTTTGTTTGTCCCTTATGGGTTCCTATACTATTCATCCGATTGCGGTGACACTTTGGTGAGTTGTTGCGGGCACATTCGCAAAGGCTTCAAAACAAAAATCAAAAATAAATAAATAAAAAGTATCAAATAAGGGTGACATAACGAGTGGTGTTAATTGTTAAATTCTAATTACCGGTCTGAAGTGGAAAATTTAAAGCGAAAGATGTACTGTTGCCACGCATCCCAATGATTCCGACAGATATGCCAGTCAAATCAAAACGTCTGCAGTTTCCGGTGCGACTCGCATTTGCAATGACCATCAACAAAGCACAAGGACAATCGCTACAAGAATGTGGACTAAATTTGGAAAATCCATGCTTCTCACATGGGCAGCTGTATGTGGCCTGCTCACGCGTCCGAAAGCCTTCTGATTTATTCGTGTACGAGACGGAATAACAAAAAATATTGCTTATCCAAAAGCACTTCAATAAACAGAATTAAAATACAAACACTTTCTTTCATTGAGTGGCATTGCAATGCATGCCGGGTATTCGCTAGTATATAATAACTTTGACTCAGGTCATCTAAGATTCAAAATTAAAGTCTTTTGAATGGTGTATCTGTGATAATAAAGCTAGGGAAAGTCCTGTGTGATATTCAAACTTACCCTTTCAGCCAAGTTTGTCGTCGACATCAACTTTTCCCGATCGATACAAAGATGTAGCTTATATGCACACATACAAAGTTTAGATGAAAACCACATAAGTTTGTATTGAAATTAGCATTGAATTGATTAAACTGTAGACTTTACTATCTTGCACGTATTGATACATTTAATTCAGCGTTTCCCTTTTGCACAATATAATAATGAATTATTTAATAGAAAATAAGCACAATCGTTGACATACTTCTTAAACCAATAAACGCGCAGGTCATGTTTAAATCTCCATGACTTTATCTCGCATTTTTAGTCAAACTAGAACGAAACACTTGTGGATATATGCTTTAAAAAATAGTTCAAACATTTAGGTAGAGAAATTAGGCAACCGATCATGAAATATCAGCTTTGAACTGCCGATACGCAGAATTAATCATTAGCCCTATGTATTACACATAGCCATGCGGCTATGCGCTTGCTTGTGTACGTGTTGGCGGTTTATATACTGTCTGCAGCCATTTTGCTTGCAGAAAAAAGGATTTAATATTTTTTAGGTTCTCCGTTTTCTTCGATTTATTTTAACGAGATTGCGATGAATTTAGATTACTTCTTGATGTATTTGAGATAACTTATATATATTTCACTGAATTCTTCATTTTTTACTGTTTAAATTGATATATTTTTAACCATAGTGAGCGTTTTAACAGATCAATTGACTGAAAATAAATTTGTACGACAACGGCTCGCGCAGTGTTCAACGTCGTTGGCTTTGGTTATTGACCTCGCAGGTTCTAGTCTCAGTTTGGACAGTTGGACAGTTCCCAGATCTAAAAATGGGTCGAAAGCGAAAGAGATTAGGTAACCACTATTCCTGTCCTAGCCCTATTCTCCTACCCCTTCTTTTTTTAAGGTTGAGTTGAACAACTGAGTAACGAGCTGTTCTCTTAGAAAAACTTCTGTTGAGATACCCCCATTAGGAAGCCTTATGGTTAAAAAATACTGCTCAATTAAAAATTTGCTTTAGCATAGTTTTGACAATTAGATGTTGATGTAATAACTGTCCAAATTTTGTAATTATTGTGTTACTAAATTCTTTGCTATTTTCACCCTTTTAAATTAAAAAGCGTTTTTATTCCATAAACATATTTGAATAACAAGGTGCAACGTCCTTACGATAAAATTATTTACTTTCAATAACGTTGAGGTACTGAGTAACAAGCCATTAGTAGGGCACATGCTTAACTTTTTAAACAATACAATTAAACATTAAATCAAACTTATGCAGTTTTCAAAATATTCGAAAGTTTTGGTTGAACAACATCAATTAGTCAAACCCCAAGTTCCATAGCTTTTCATTTGAGCACAATGCTTGATAAGTAATTATGACAGACGTGCAAGTCCGCAGAGGAAACGATTTTTAGTGCAACCAAACTGCCAGGAAGAGCTTTAGAAACTGAACTTGTACTTTCCGAAGTTCCAATCCTTCATAATTTGATATATTCTGGTTTCACGGGAATTTGAGTTAAGGAAAGTTTTCGAGACGGTAGTAAGTTTTAGCCAATCTATTGATGTATGGACTGCCTCTGAAATCCAATTGTATTTAAGTAATTAAGCAAATCAGATTAACAACAATTTTTTGCTGCTGTTTTGTAAATGGCCTTTGATAATGATATCTAGGTATTAAAGTTACGGTATAATAGTTTTAATAACTGAAAAAATATATTATAACAATTGAAATCTTTCAGAATGTTTTCCGTTATACAATCAAATGGCCAATGCTCTTGGATTTTATTCATACTCGATTGTTAAATCAAGGGTTCGTATTCCCGAATGGATGCTTTTATATACTGATTTTTCAATTGATATTCGGGTTTGTTTTTGAAGTGATGTTTATCTGTGTATTCATAACCCTCATGTGAGATCCAGAAAATATGATAGATAGAGAACGATTAGATAACTTTATGTATAAAACTATTCCATACCCTGTACTTGTTTCACCTGTAAAAAGAGGGATTATGCTGTTGAATTTGAGCAATATATTAACATCCTAATATTTCAAGATGCTTCATTTGTATTTAAATGGCGTTAACTGTTGGGAAATCCAAAAATAAACTAAGTGTTTGTGTATTATACGAAGATTTTGTTTATTTTTGATGTATTCGCCGGTAAATCTGTGGAAACTCATTTTTAATATAACATTAAAGTTGATAACTTTGTTATTACTAAATTTGGCAATAAACCCACCCCAACTTTCATTTTGTAGATAAGAATTAGAAGGATTGTTTACCTTAGAAATAAATAGCCTTGCGATATAGTTTGTTTAAAGATGCTTCTTAAAGAGCCGCAACACGTTTCACATTTAAGCACACAGGTAGTAGAATAACGAAATTATCAACTTTAATTTTATATCAGGAAAGATGATATTCTTAGTTAAAATTTTTGAATAGTCGTTTAAACTAGTTTTATTACATTAAGCTCTCAGTATGCTGTTATTAGTTTAGGGTGTGTTGATCTTTCTTTTATTTTAAAGATTAACATATTCTTTCAGAAATGATTTAATACCCAATTAAATTAATTATTAATTTACGTTATTTGGCTTTACAATTGACGCCCGTTTAATGAATATTCCACAGAATAATGGTCGACATTAAGAGTTTAGATTTGTTTCAGCGTTAATTTCGTGTAAACAATCGGAAATAACGCCACCGGGTTTCTTAACAAGAAGTGTTTCCTTAAAATGATAATTTGAATTGATTTAAGCCATCAAAAGCAACCTGGCTTCAAAGTTTGCTTAGTTTCCTTTCGAAAATAATTGTAAAAGAAAATTTGGTAACTTTGAAAGATTTTTCCTCCTTGACAGCTCGGTCTACATAAAGTTTAAGCGAGGCTTAATGAAGTATCTACAAGATTTCGTGCTAAAATTACACCATTCACTCCAAAAAATACTTCAAATGGGAAAATTTATGCAAAAAAAAGAAAACTCAAATGTATTTTTGTTGATTATTGACTTCTCTTAATCTTGCATAAAACGGGGAAGCGAGCAATCGGGTGAAAAAATACTTTTTCATCTCACACGTTAAAAATACATATTATAAACAAGATGGTAGTACCAGAGGCTTCCAAATTTATAGTGTATTATCTTAATCACTATTACTTTTACTTGTTCAAAAATAACATGACTTTCCATAAAATTAACCCTCGTTTGTTCTAGCATTGGTTTTAACCGGTTGTCTAATGCCAATAGAGTCTTAAGACGCGCAACTTTACGTGAACGGAACGCTGTTCATACAAAAATGACGTGTTTGAACGTTCCACTTTAAAGACAATTTTACTAACGTAAATCAATTATTTAAAACATAAAAATATGTTAAACACACAACGACATCTATTGGAATTATCGTCACACACTCAGAATTGAAACAAAATTCAAAATGGATAGATAGATGGTGGCACAATCAGCGTAATCTTCAATTATTTGGTTATTATACTTTTAAAAACGACCAATTTTGAAGGTTTTATTTTTGAAATAAAATTCTCGGCGTACACGGTACCGCCATACATACACCTACCGGTAGTTAAAAGGTTAATATGTAATTGATTTAGATATAACTTCCAAGCAGTTCTCGATATTAATTCAAAGCATATTGACGAATAATGGAATGTTCTAAGAGTAGTTATTTTTAAAGAATAAAGTTTTTAAAGAAATCAGCCATCTTCTACTATTTTAAAGCCTAAGAATGCAAAGTTTACGCTTCGAAGTAATTATAAAGAATTTCGCTTAGACATATAAAAATACACTGTGTTTTGGCCAATTGATGTAACCCTCAAAAAATACGAAAATGAGTTAATGATTGGATCTCATTTTAAGGACGACACGGCAGGTCTCGGCCAAATGATTTAAATTAGAAAAATAAATTGACCATTTTTTGGAAGGTAAACATAATTTTACATTGGTTTTAGGCTTAAAAATTCTGACCCAGTCACTTGATGTAAGCCACTATTATATCGACGCTTCCTACGTATCTACAAACATGAGAATTTACAAGACTGCATTTCAAAGATTTAAAATGCAACTCACCATATAATGTTTTTGGTAAAAACAGTATTTACTCTCCCCTGAACAATTTAAATTTGAGAGTTACATCAATTGATTAAAACACCAAAGAATGTACGTTTTAAGGATTAATCAATGAAAATGGCCAACTGTGAATTGTACGTCGATTTTAACTAAAAAAACAAAATGGAGTGAACAAATGACTTTGGATAACACCAAAGAAAAATATGTGGTACATTAGACATTAATAATTTGCACAAATAATTTCGAAATGGTGAATTTTTTTTGAAAATACAGTACGGAAACAATTAACCAGCAAAAAGGAGGATAATTAACAAATCAAAAAGGATGACTCACAAAAAGATGAAACAGCTAGATATTGTGCTAAATGAGCAGAAAGGTTTCATTAAAATGGGTTGACTAAATTATGAAAAGGGGGAATGAAAGAACAATTATATTTTTTCAGGCCATTTGACTAATAAGCTGTAATTTTGATTTAGTTATCACCATGACAAAACTGACATCTAAAAATAAATGAGAAAAATGGGCAAATAATAATGTAACAAATGTTCTTGTAATTGAGAATATATTATACTTGTATTTTTTAGCCAGCTTCGCCCAAGATAGGGGTGCGCTTACAAAAGTTCATTTAACACTTTTCTCTTCGTTTTGGGAATAATTCTTCTAAAACCTACGAAATGAGGATATCACCGTTTTAAATTTTAAAATTTTAAATGATGGATAATTTTTCGCTCAATCTTTTGATTTTTTTTACAAATTTTACGATTCGCATGAAAAGTTATTATTTGTGACATATTTAAAGTCACTAAGAAAATTGCACACAGATTGAGGTGTTATGACGAAATGACCGATTATTACAGTATGGAGCAGTTGCAATGCAACTATTTGCTTTTCTATGAGACGTAAAATTATAGCGTTTTCCGTTTGAGGTTAAAAGCCAATAGCTGAGAGTTGAAATTGAAAATAGCATAGTTGATCTAGAAATGGCAGCCAAAATGACATCATATGATAGTACACATATCAAAGTAAATTTTCAAAACCTCTCTGTTGATAAAGTTAATTATTATTATACTATTCCACTCAAAGTTTACTGTATATAATTAAAAATAAGTTCATATGAACCAAAACGTGTAGCTTTATTTTAAAAACTGTATTGCAGCTTTACGAAAATAAAAAGCTTATACTAATTATTTCATTAATTCAGTTAGTAAAACAACCAGGCAAGTGTAAATAAACCCTAGATGATTAAAATCACATTTTTTTCGCCATATCTGTTCCCAATGTGGAGCATTTGACTTTGTCATTAAGATTAGATTAGATTCAGATACCTCCATTAAGGTATCTCAACAAGTTTATAAACGAGATATGCTTATAACTCAGTCCCTCAACCTCACTATTTCGAAGAGAATACGGACACAGGGATAGGACTAGGACAGGACTAACAGCTCTCATTTTTTGAAAACTATATACGCTCCCTATTCGGAGCATATACCAGTCACACGGAGCCTCGATGATTCTCTGTCCCCCACCAGTCTTCCTGCTTCTTTCTAGGCTATTCCGGCGTCTCGTAGATTCACCGAGTACATCCTAGGGATGTTCATCAGCTACCTTCAAGGGAGACCGAATCCATCCAGTTAGTAGAAGAGAAGTTGGATCTCGCTGCACCCCATTTTTTTTCACACTTCCTCATGAGAGTTATAAGAATTGAGCACTTTTATTTACTGTCAATATTTTATTTACTGCTAAAAATCCCAGGAAATATTTGTACGAGGTTTTCCTGATTGTTTCTCCCACATTCAAAGCCTTTTAGTAGACAGAATCTTTGGTAAGGCAGTGCTCAGTTAGAATACATGTGGAAAAGGCAAATTAATAATACTCCACTGTATCTAGGACACTAAGAAGCTTGTTTCAGTAGGTTAATCTAGAGGTACCTAGTAACAAAAAATTAAATCCCAAGACATTTGAGTGTTTCCATCGAAAATGTCATCCAATTTTTTGTTTTCTTTTTTTCTAAATGAACATAGTTACTTATTATATAATTTTCGCTGACGATACGTAGGATGATCGGGGATGAGTAAGAATTTAAGGGATGTTTTGTACAATCGGCTTTTATTACACTTGGTAAAATGAGAAATAAAAGAGATGAGACACAATTTTGTCATACTTTTATAGCCTAAATACCGGACAGAAAGCTTTCACGGAATAGCGAGCACTTTATGAAAATATGTGAAAATTCCTGAACTTTTGCTACTAAAAGTTTAACAACATAAAAGCAAGCGCTACATAATAATCCTTCCACAACATAAGCAATGAATTTCCCTTGATGAGAATTTTCAGGATTCTGTAGAAATTTTCCAAATTATACGGAAAGTGTGTGAAATATTGTTGAATATATTGTCGTTCGCTTTGTGCCAAACAATGAATGTACATAACATTTAAAGTCGGGGTACATAGCTGGTTTAGAAATCGAAATAAAGGTAGTGACGAAACCAGGATCCGGACATTTATACTATTTTTAATAACCCTAAGTATTGACTTTTAAAATGTTATTAAGGATTAAAAAGTGTTGATAGGATAAAATATCAAAGAATTTAGTTGTAAAATTTTTATTAGGTAGTTGATATCCATTTCAGGCTTAACGCCATCGTTAGAAGTATACTAAGACTTGTTTTAGGCTAACTATATAATATACTACTTAGAAGAGATAGACATTATTACGTCATCTCACGTATTCAAACATCATAACATTTATTAAATAAATTAAATTAGATAAGTTAATTATCACGAAAATTATCATTTAATTCATATTATATTAAAGGTATGTATTGTAGGGATAAATGATATTTACGATTTACGACATTATTATACCAATAGCGACAAGGACACGAGTGAAGATTCAAGAAAAGGACCAGTATTCTGTCGTCAGCCGTCAAACTGGAGACATCTCCCCTGAACTGCATAATCGTTATCATTATAATCATCACTCTAAGCCTACAGTTAAATCTCGGCAATCATACAGCAATTGGAATTATATTCCTAAAGTATTATAAATCACAACCAGAGAGAAATTGGCTACATTTTAATTGGATTTTGATATCCATCAGGGTAACCACTGCTAATTATTATGTAAAATGATATTACGGCTAACTATTAATCAAAATGTTTTCAATCACCAATACCGCAATCCGCCAAATGTTGCACGAGGATAAAGTTCATAAATACTGTTTTATTCGAACAATGGACGCCAGTTCAACATGTGCGGGTATTACACAAGTTCTGATGCAGCCAGCGAAATGTTCACCATTTTAATTAACAATCGTGAAATGCAATTTGGTCGGTTAAGTGCGGACACCATTATTGCATCGAGCCGAATGACAATAACTTGCGTTGAAATTATATCGGAGAATAATGAAGCATTGACCAGTTGTTATTGATAAATGTTCTGTTTGAAAGTAAGGGTTAGTGTTTTTGTTAATGGGCCCTTCCGTATTCATGGTGTAACAGTGAGATATTTCGGCCTTTAAATTATTTGTGAAAGAGTTCTACATGTAATTAAAAATGCATTCAGTTTACGTCTTCATTATATAATCATAATTTGTAAACCTCGTCAATTTTACCATCGAAAAACAAAATTATTGTATAGTATAGTAACAATCTGAGATGCATGACATTACCGTGTCCAACCGTTTTGTTTCAAACTGCACCGAGACACGTCTCGAGCTTGTTCTGCTATGAAGAATTTCAATTCTTGCGTCTTTCGATAATTTCGCATAGTTTGATATGTTTTTCAGGTTTTACACTCAAAATATACTACATAAAACCGTAGTACACTTCATAAATGCTTTTATATGACTAAACCAACACGGAAACGAAATGTGACTGCATGAGATTTGAAGGGATTTTTTCAGCATGAAAACGGGAATGTTAAGGAATAAATAGAATATTATGTATGAAGAAATTGTAGACATTCATCCATGCCAACGAACAGAATTCTATAAATCGATTGAAAAATTAATTCACGAAACTGCCTGTATTAGGATTTGAACATGTTACAGATTTGACAAAAAAAAACATGGATTAAATATTAGAACATAGCTATGATGCAATATTTTATATATGTGTCACTTAGAACAGTAATGGTGTAACTCCAATTTTGAAGTTTTGAGAAAATCAAGGTTTTGTAAAATGTTCTTAGGATCAAATAACAACCATTAATAACTGTTTGTGAATCAACTGAAGAACTTAAACGTTAGTGTAGCAGTGAAGCCGTGAAGATATTGCAGTATTATTCTGAAAAATATGGGAATATAGAAACAAAAAACAGTTTTTTAAAGAAATTAGAAGTATATATGGAAGTGCACCATTATTAAACTAATAGAATAACATCTTTTGAACGTGTTTGACGTATAAATTTATTTTTCGTAATTTTGGAGTTACGCCATTACTATTCTAAGTGACACTTATAATAGCACAGACCGCTCTGTAGACGTTTTATTATTATTACATATCACATATAGGTATGAAATTTTCTCATGACCTAAGCGTTTGCGGTGTAAATATAAAGTAAAATATTATGCAATGCAGACACAGTTCCGACGTACTAATTATTTTAGACATTCAGTATTTCAATTTCAATACCGGCTACTTTTACTAGTTATACATAATTGAGACACTTAAAACTTCAATGTGAAGGCGAATAAGGTTTTATTCTCATTTCGGGTAAAACGTTAATCGTTTTCCGTCGCCTAAAAAAGCCCTCGATATAGACATATTATATCGAGGTTATACTGACAGAAGGCATTAAGTCATAAAAACGAGTTCTGAGATAGTCGCATTCAAAGCATATTTTTTTTCAAGAGAACTCTCCGTGCGAAGTAAAATTTTTTGAACATTGTAAAAAACCTTTTTGGAAGACAAATCATAAGATTTGGTCGATGAGTTTTAATAGTTTTATCGTGCTTTTTGCGAGAATAATGTCTTTTTATCAAAAACGGACTTAATGCGTTCTGTCAGTATACACTCGATATACAGGAAACAATAATTAATTAATGAATGACTACGAAATCATGGAAAACCTCCTTTATGTGTTTTGTCAGTATAACCTTGATTTTCTTAATGAGTTGAGCAAATGGAGAAAAAAGATGTAATCAGATACGCCACGACGACAGTTGTTGAAAATTCTTGAGGGTCTCATTAAAGTATACCTTATATCAATCCACTTCAAATATAGCAGCCAACGTACGACATAATTCAGAAGTCATCAAAAACTCACAAAAGACTATTTAATTTATTTATTCATAAAGTAGCGATAATGATATTATTGATTACGTTAGACTTTGTAGAGTGTACGAAGGACATTATTGGATTTTCCATTTAAAATTTATAGCTATCGTTAAGCTATTTTAAATTGGGCCATACCTGAGTACCTAATCTTTTAAACACATTTATCCTGTCCGCCATCTCGACATTGTTTCAGACGAACTCCGCCAGAGTGACCTAGTCTAGAAATTCCTGTGCCGTAAAAATTGCGAATGAATCTACCAGAGAGTGATCGAGAATTTTACTGCAGATTATTTTTATGTCATCCTTTAAAAAAACGCTGACTCAAGTATAAGGCCAGCGTTTATTTTTTCATATTTCTCGTATTCTCAAAAGGAAATATTCTTGCGAAAATATGCAATTTAAACAAAATCATAATTTGTATCCGCAGGCAAAATGTGCGAAATTCGCATGTTTTAACCATTTGAATTTATCCACGTACTGAACGTTTTATTTATGCTAAACATTGTTTTAAAACTTTCAAGCGATTATATAAAATTCGGCGTCCGTGGCGCAGTTGGTAACGTCGTTGGCTACGGCTACGGATGTCTCGGGTTCAATTCCCGGTGCGGATATTTTCATAAATTAATTCTTCTATCATTTTATGAATTTGTTTCGTAGTCATGCATTTTTGTGATGTCTAAAACTCCTCCTTCCCACTCATACGATCCTCAAAAACGGGGGCATAGCGAGAGCGATTAGCTAACCAAAGAGAGGTTGAGCAACTGAGTAACACACAAAACTTTTTTTTGAGATACCTCAATTAGGAGTCCATATGCTCTCCATTGGGAGCGGACATTCTAAAAATTATTATAAAAAAGATTATAAATGATGTTTGATTTTTTTAATCATGTAGGATCCCAATATGGCGTCCTAATAGAGCGTTCTCAGCAGAAATGACAACCGCTCGTTACTTAGTTGCTGAAATTATCTTTTTTTTTTTAAGAGAGTAAGCATAGAAAAGTAGAGCGAGAGCACGAATTGTGAATAGCTAATTCCGTTCCGTTTATATGATCGGATGGGTGCGAGGGAATTTTACACATCATAATCATCCATGCTTTCGAAGAGAAACCTATAAATTGAATGAAAAATCGATTTATGAAACTGTCTGTACCGGGACTTGAATCCGAGACATCCGTAACCGTTAATATTAGGACATTTATTTTGGTGCGTCCATCAATGCTAAAAAATGAATGTTGAAAATATCACCGTGGACCGCACCTCATGCAACACCCACAAGATATAGTCTATCAAACAAAATGTTAAAATTTGAAAATGAAATTCTTGTTCTAGATTTGGTCGTCGCAAGTAAATTATTATTTTTAGATACATTATACATTATTTGCTGTCATGAAATCTGAATTTCAACAAAAAAGTGAGTTAGTCTCTAATTACCAACAATTTACTGAGGCAAATGGTTTACTCAACAATACGCAACGGACCGCATGTGGCAAGAGAGCTTTAAGCTTCGTATTCACTGCTGGACAAAATGACAACACGATCTGCAGCATAGAGTCTACGTGACGCTGCAGCAAGGTCGCACTTAAGATAGTGCGGCATTTATACGTGACGCGGGACATGCCGCATGCACATGTCAGGTGTTGTCGAGTGTATACGAATTATTTCAATTATAATTGTCTTTTTTAAGTTGTTAACTGTCAATTTTTGGTGGAAAGGAATTATATTTTTTAAATTAAGCACAATTTGTCTGTACTACTTCATTATAAACATATGGAAGTAGTACAAACAAATTTTGTTTTATTTCTAAAGTTAAAAATGAATTTATTATTGAAAATTATAAATCAACTTAATAGGACGGAACTATGTATGTCTTTAGAGTGATATATTTTCGTATTACGAACTTTTATGACCAATATGCACTATTATACACCACTCCGCTGTTTTGAGGTTACCATGAGGTTGAATATTTGACGTGGGGTGTAAAAGTGACATTACTATTTACATAGTTAAGAGATAATAGTAAAAATATTTGCCAAATATATCACGTTTTTCTAATAATTATTTTGTTTCAATTCAAAATGCTTCAAATTTTACATTCTATAAGACAATATTCACAACTTGTCAGGCTACACTGACGTGAGCCTGGTATGTACAAATAAAATTGTAAGTGGCATTGTTTTAGCAGTATCGACGTGGATCGTCCACCTCTAGAGAACGAGTCCCGCGGCATGTTGCTCATTTTTTCCCCTAGTGTAACCGTGGCTTTAGTTTGCCCAGGCCTGATGTAGAAGACACTCGGAACTCAAAATGAAAAGTTTGAAGATCTTTAAGACTTAAAAGATCAAACATTTTGTATAAACATTATTAATTTGTTATTCGCTTTTAAATTTCAAAAGACACCACTAAGGGCTGAGTGTACATTTTGGACGATTAAACTCGTAAACATTGGTACCTGGAAATTTTTAAGTTATATACATTTGAAGAATGTTAAATATTCAAGTTTAAAGAAAGCCTCGGCGAGTTTTCAAGTCGAAAACTTTTACCCAATTCCCCCCAAATTTGGAGAAAATTCTCGATTCGGCATTAACCGCTCTCAAAGTGCGTTACAATTGTTATTATTCGATAACTGCTAAATTGAGATTACGTAACTAACGCTTTCCGCGAACTTAATTGCCTTCGGAAACTTCTGAAAAACTTTTCGAGAATAATTGTAGGCTTTGAGAGTTATGAAGAGTTTCGCCATTCGATGATATTTTTTACGACCTGATTACAATATTCGGCGATAAAACGAAACAATTATCAAATGGATTGTCATTGAGTAAGTACTTTATGATTTGAAAAATTTCCCCGTTTCCATCCCGTATTGCTCGGATGCAAAAAGAAAGAATATTTGGCATAAAGTTGGTATCCTTTGACACCGCCCCGTACTTATGGGGCGGACAGGGTCTTCAAAACCAATCTGCAGACTCTTCCTATTAATGAAAATTTAAAAATGTAATACCCCTCCTGAGGCGTTTAAGAGTTGTGTCGTATTTGTTTGGTTGCTGTTGTTGGTTTGCAGTTTGAAGTGGGGGAAGGGCCTGCGACCCTGCCAGCGTCAGTGGGGTCCCGACCTTTCCCGGGGGAAGTCGCCGGCGAAGCGGCGGCTTATTCCATCGCTTACTATAAAACCACTTACAGAGTTTAAATTAAAAGTGTGTAATTCTGTTGTGTCTAATGTCTTAACTAACTGAAACTAATTGCAAATAAACGAGAAGAGTATACGGATAAACGACCGGGGTTTTAATGGAAGACGAAGGAGCCGTTGTTTTGTCCTTTGTTTGTCCTTGTCCCAGGACGCGGGCCTTGAAGTGTTTTGAAGCCCGCACCCCGCTTCTCCCCTCTCCTACACCGTCATCTCTCGAGCGGCGAGCGAGACAGATGTTGTTGTTGTTTCGTGTACCTACTCTCTCACCTTGTGGAAATTCATTTTTAATACAAAACTAAAATTGATAACTTAGTTATTTCACTGGCTGTGACATGTATTTCTCTTCTTAGAGAAGCATATTCATGCTAACTACGTCACAAATGTATTTATTTCTACGGTAAACATTGATTCTAATTCTCAACTAAAAAAATGAAGCATGGCGTAGGCTTATTTCCTTCTATTGAACGTAGGAAAGAAATAAGACACAAACGATAATAGAACTAATTAAAATAACACTACTAATTACAAAATTAATTTGTAAGTTTTATATTTAAAAAATATCTGGAATTAAAGCTGACAAATATTTTGCCAAATATTTTGAAAATAAGAAAAACATACGAGATAAACTAGATGAGAATTTTGAGAAGTCACTCATGTCCATGATCACAAATTTAAATTGAAAAAATATAAATTTGATATTGATCTTTCACACTTACCACTTGACCACAGAAGCCCACAAGATTAATTACGAGTGTTTGACGGTGAAATTCCAAATGGAAATAAGTCCACCACTACTATTAAATTTCGGGTACGTGGCGCAGTGGTCAACGTTGTTGGCTACTTTCACGGATGTCTCAGGCTTAAGTCAATCGATTTGTAGATTTCTGTTCGTAAGCATAGATGTTTGTGATGTCTAAAATTTTCCACCCAAAATTTTTCAAATAGCGATTAGATAACCACTTGTACTGTCGTAGTCCTATTCTTGTATCCCTTCGAAATAAAGTGGTTGGGTAACTGAGTAACAGGTATTTCTCGTAGAAAACTTCTGAGCGGACATAGAAAAAAAATATTTGTCAATTTTAATTTTATATTACTAAATACCTTTTGGAATCGTTCATTTTACTTGTAGTATCATAGACAATTTTGTTCTCCTAATGAAGGTATCTCAACAGACGTTTTTTTCTTTGAGAACTGCTTGTTACTCAGTTGATTAGGGATATAAAACTTGGGCTAGTGATAAGCTAATCGCACTCGCTACTCCTTGTTTTTGAAGATTGATTAGGTGGGAGGAAGTTTTATACAATAAATAAGTCGTTGAAAGATCAATTTATGAAACTCTCCGAGACATCCGTAACCGTAGCTAATGACATTACCAACTGCGCCACCGAGCCGACAGATAATATCTGCCGAATCTGTCGCTGACCTGCACGGCCGATGGTCAATGAGAATATTACTTTTTTTTTTTTTAATGACCAGTAAACTTTCATATAATGGTCGTCAAAATTCAGATATTTATAGTTGCACGTGTATATATTATATCACTTTTAAGGTGTGATCTGTCAATTCTTAATGCTCGTGATGAGCGAAACCGGTCCTGATCATTATAAATATGTGGAAGTAGTACAAATGAATTGTGTTTTATTTTTTAAAATATAATGTCTTTCCACCAAGAATTGACAGATAACACCTTAAAAGTGAGAATATTACTGTCTGTCTTATCGTCAGTCTCGGTGTATGGTACCGACGGTGTCTCTGCTTCCTCCAGTATGGCAACTCGTCTGTGTTGTCATTCGTATTTATTCTTTCCCCACATATCTTCTTCATATTTTGGTAACGCTATTAAGACTAGATATATTTTATTCGAAGCGTAAATTGCCAGCTGTCTCTCAATTTCTTTTCAGAATTCTGTTTTGTGGTGATCTAGCAGCTGTAATGGCTTATTGCATAATACGTAAGATTTTCCCCACGTCCGTTATACTTTGATGATAATAACAACTCCCATCTAACGATAAACTTTGTTTTGTAAACAAATATTGCAGCGGTAAGCTTTTAAATTGAAAATAAGAGCTTCCTACGTTTGTTTGTTCTGGCCAATTCGGGTCGTGTAATAGATCTGTTAACACAGACTGAGTATTATTCAGTCAACTATTGTGAACTATCAATAATTCGAATTTACTTTATTTACATTACAGAACACAGTCGTTAAAAAACAATTACAATGGCACTGTTTTTGTAAGTGAATCATTTTATTGTTTCCTCACCTTTCCTCACGTAGAATATATAGATAATATAGAACAATAGATCAACTCACTACTTTATATTAAAAAAAAATTAACAAGTTAACAAATACAAGTTTTTCTAGTAGAAAAGTTAAATAATATAAAAAACAGACTTTTATATTAAAGTATCCACAAAATTTTTATTACAAAACAGATGTAGTTGTATAACATATTTGTTATTTAATACACATATAAAATCAATGTATCGTAATTTTGAAAATACTTTCGAGTTTTTTAAACGTTTATTTTTGGAAGAATGAATGTATTTTGAAATAGGATACCGTAAACCCAAATCTGAAAATAGTGTATTCACCATAAGCAAATAAACAGAAACCACGATGATATATAATTTATTGGGCTTACTTATTTAACAAAAACTATTTTATTATAAAGTTTAGTAATATAGAATCAACCGTAATAAACATAGTGAAATACCCAAATTGTAATTAAGCAACGGGATTTTTTTTATAAAAAGTAAATAATAATACATGCAGTTATCTGTTTGTGTGTTTCTCGGTTGCAACTTGCGACACCCATTTGTGCTCTTCAAAGCAATGTCGAGTTTGATAACAGCAAACAGGCGAAACTTGTGCTGGCTGCATGCGGTGTTTGCCTCAGGCATATCTCAACCTAGATCCTATTCGTTCATTTGCTTAACCAAACAAGCTTTTCAAAAGCTGCAACTCTCAAGCGTTGACCTTTCTAGAGCTTTTGAATGCTACATTATAATACATTAGGAACATTTATATTTGATTGTGTCAAAATTTTTTACTTTGTAATTATATTATGATTCAAACACAAACGAGGTAAAACGTAGAGCTTAAAGTAATCTACCGAATTCTTAAGAGTATAAGGGTTTTCAATATTGAAACCACCATCGTTTCAAAATTTTCAAAAAACATACAGCGGCCCCATATCTTAAAAATTAAATTAAATAGTTATCAAAAGCTTTGTTTGACGTTCTATATATACGCCTCCATTATACAATCGCTTCAAAGACAACATTTTAATAAAAACACAAACAGTATGGAAAAAATGCATAATTAAAAACTTGTAGCTCTACTTCTACGCTGAAGCCCTACGGCCCACAGTTTGGGAAGCACTGTTCTATACAAAATATGGTTGATTGAATATAGAGTTGCCACTTTACAACTTTGCACTCCAGCTCTAGGATCTAGGATCAAGGGAATCTATTCACGGCTCTAGGATCCATACGGATCCATACACGCCTCTAGAATCACGGTATCTATCTATACATACTTATAAACAGACACGCGCTGTGTATTACACACAAAGCGTTTTAATGTTGTAAAAGTGGAAAGTTATAAAGAGTAAATACTGTCTATATACGGCTGTAGGTCGAATTTTCGACAGCCAACTTCCCGACACACTAACTTCCCAGAAGTTCAACATTATCACAACCAATATCCCGAAAAACATAATATATCATTTGGACCAAAATAATTTTTAAACTGAATTATATGATTTAATTTAAGATTTTAGCTGAGGGTGCTTGATGGAATTTCAATATCAAAATTGAATCGATCGTATTGTGTACATTTTCATGTATTAAATGTAAAATAAAATACATAGAAATGTACAAAATTTGATTTTTTTTGATTATAAGAACATAGTATTCATGTTAGTATATATCGTCGCTGTTCTAGAAGAAAACACTAAACCGAAAAAACGAAATATTGAGTAATTTTTACCAAAATGTTCCTTATTTTGAATTCTACCGTATGTAAGAACACTTATTTTTATAAAGTATATTTTTACTTAAGAACAGTTTTGTACCAACAAACTTAGTGAAAAGGTTATAACATTTCAAACATTTGAAAAAATTCAAAGTCCAATTATTCAAAACTAGTATTCTTCCAGAACAACGACGATATAATCTACATACATGAAAAAACAAAGTGCATAATATAATCAAGTGTTTCATATAACATAACGTTCATATGCAAAACAAAGATAATAATTATGTTTCATAAGTTTTAAAACGTTATTACAAATCGTTTGACAAATAGCGTATACCATCTCTCTTGTGAAGACTGTCAAGCTTCTTATGTAGGACAAAGAGGTAGAAATTTTAATATTAGAATTAAAGAACATATAGAGATAAAAAGCTCAGTTCGAGTCCATCCGTGTGCTCGAATGCCTGAAGATGCCGAAAGGCGAAACCCGGGTCGTTAGTGACAAAATACATGGAAGTGTACAAAATCTCAATAATCCAAATTTGATATTGAAATTCCATCAAGCACCCTCAGTCGATGTCTTAAATTATATAAAGATAAGATAAAATTAAATTAAAATTTGATGTCTTAGTTATTCCACTTGGTTTATCACTAACGTGACGCGTTTCGCCTCTTTAAGAAGCATCTTCAGACTAACCGTATCGTATTGTTATTTACTTCTAAGGTAAACGATGATTTTATTCTTAAAAGGGTGGAGGTGGTTTTATTACATTCTACTGGACGTGTGGAAGGGGTAAGCTATAAACATTATTACACTATAAACAAATCAATTACTGGCACCTGGATGTGAAAAATCCAAAGGGAATAAATTTAATAATGGCGAGTTTTAATTAAATTGTATATTAAAAATGAACTTCCACAAAGTTACCGCCGAATTCATAGAAAATACATATAAAGATGTCCGGAAAGTAATAATTTTTCAGATTTTACTAATCATTTAATTGAAAATGTTCATAATTTTTATAAAAATAGTAATGTGTAATAAGAATAGTCGGCGTCCGTGGCGCAGTTGGTTTCGTCGCTGGCTACGGTTACGGATGTCTCGGGTTCAATTCCCGGTGCGGACGGTTTTCATAGATTGATCTTTCAATCGATTTATGGATTTCTGTTCGTAGTCTGAGTCCTCCCTCCCACCAATCCCATCCTCACGGGGCGTAACGAGAGCGATTAGCTAACCACTAGTCCTGTCATAGCCCTATCCTTCTATCCCTACTCTCTTCAAAAAAAAAAAAAGGTTGAGCAACTGAGTGACAAGCAGTTCTCGTAGAAAAAAATTCTGTCAAGATACCTCCATTAGGAGACCATATGCTCCATATTGGGAACGGACATGGAATAAAAAAAAAAAAAAAAAAAAGAAGTCCACCGAGTAAATAGAACAGGTATTAAAATTAATATCTTAGAGTTTTTAGATATTAATAAAACAATGAATAGTAATCGATTATTATTAAATAAAATTTGGAATAAGTTAAATTTATTTCCCTTGGGATTTTCACCTCCAAACACTAGAAATAAATTTGTAAATAGTGGTGTTATTGTAATTAGTAATATCATCGTTTATATTGTACTTTCTTCCCACGTCCAGTAGAACGAAACAAATCCGCACTAGCCTTCATTTTTAATTGAAGAATTAGAATCAATGTTTACTTTGGAAATAAATAACCATGCGATATAATATAGTAAGCCTGAGGATGCTTTTTATAGAAGCAAAACGCGTTACGTCAGTAACGAAGCCAGTGAAAAAAATAAGTTACCAATTTTTGTATTTCCATAGAGTTACCGCTAAATCAATAGGAAATACAAATAGTTTACTTGCACGTACAGATTAAAATGAGTTATTTTCCACGCTGTTTGCCCTCACACAATGGCCAACAGAACATTTCACAAAAGCGGTATTCTAATAATATTCGATCTAGGGAAATTCCCTATTTTTAATATTCCTCGCATGCCAGAGTTATCTCAGCCACGTACGCCCATATAAAGATATTTCAGAGCGTGGCGTCCATCGTGGTATGAAAATAAACTTTTCGCGCTGTAATTTATTTAACTGCGCGAAAAATATGATAAAAGAGCTACGCACGATTCGGCAGTGATTGTTTATATGCTTTCGCATGAAGTGTTTCATTTAATTGAACAGTTAAAAAGCACAATGCTACAACAGATTTTTCTATGATAGAGTGTCTCTATTGGTACTTATTAACACTATTTAGTGTACCAATTACTGTTGCGAAAAATCCGAGAACTTTAAATAAATTGTGAATAAAATGTTAAATACGATATTTTTTAATGTTTTTTCAACATATTGGGTCCAGGTGCACATACACAGTATGCGTTTAATGTCAAAGTTAACTTAATACATAAAAACAGGAGCGTTTCTGTAAACATATTGTGTTGGCTTCAAGCATACATAGAGTTTCTTACTTCCATCCATAAAGAAATATGCTCCTATCTATATTACCAAATTAATAACTCACCATAACCTAAAATTTGGGGATACAATGTGTGCATACATTAAAAATGCCACGCTTTTAAAATAAGTGTTACCGAGCCCTAAAAATGATGTTATCATTAATATAAAGATGGTTTTTTCTTAATTTTCCCATGCGAGTTTATTGCCGGCCTTGCATCACTAGTACCAATTCCGTATGTAGTTGGAATTTAGTGATCTATTCCGCATGTATTTGGGCTTGCAATTCTTTGTTTATTTTTTGAGTAAAATGGTATTTTTCATCATACTGAAAACTTTAACATTTTAAGATACGAGTTGTACATATGTTAACATAAATATGCACATTTTAAATATATATATAATTAAACAAAATCCCTTTCCTTTATATAATTATTTTTAAACGCGTAGTAAAATAATTCGATAAAAAAGCGTGCACAGATACTTAATCCGGCCCGTTTGTAATTATTTCTGAGTTACAAAAAGGTCGCCGTCATTCTATAAAATTAAATTTTCGTATAATTACATCCGCCCTCGTGGGGTTAATAATTATTTTACACATACAATTTTCAAACCAACCGTATTTCGATCCGCAAAAAATGCCATTGACAATTTTATGTCATGCTAATAGTAGTTGAATGACAGTTTGTATTTTAGGAACAGCCAAATTCAGGACAAAAGAAGAGGTTATGGTACACCATAATTGCTCCTTGACCCGGGTATTGTTTTGCCTATTAATTGCATATCGTATCAAGGGTGTACTGACAGAAGGCACTGTTTCGTAACTCTGAGACAATCGCATTTAAAGTATTATTTTTAAAATTACTATCTGTGACATGTATAATTGTTTGTTTTATGAATAAAGCATAGTTTGTTTGTATTAATTTCACATGTTTATAATGAACAAGAACAGTGTCACTCACCACCAGCATAAAAATGAGCAAGTAGTACAAACGAATCGTGTATTATTTTTAAAATATAATGCCTATCGACCAAGAAATGACAGTTAACACCCTAAAAGTGACAATTGTTTATTTAAAATACTTTTTGTACATTGTAAAGAATAATCTTTTTGCAATACAAATCATAAGATTTGGTGTCGACGTGTTGTAGTAATATCATGCTTTTTTCCAGAATAAAAAAATAACAAGATGACTTAATACTTTTTTTTCAATATTATATCCTATGACTTCATACATTCTACCAGTATTCGTAATCAAGCATTAAATTGGATATATCTTGACATTTAAAACAGGAAACCATCAAAAACTTACGTGAACGCGTTCTGTCAGTATACTCTTGGGAAGAAAAAAATTGATAAATTACTTGAACTATAAAAATTTTGATGCTTGATAAAATTTGAATCGTTCAAAATTTTGACAGAAGCGATATAAACTGTTTACTGACATGAATACCTGAAGATGCCGAAAGGGGAAACCCGGCAGTTAGAAATACCGCTGTAGTAATCTAACGCAGATGTTAATTTTAAATTTTGTAATAAAAATAAATATTACTCTAATTGCACACAACGCACGGGTGTGTTAAGGTTAAGCATGCAGTAATTTCAGTAATCGAAGAAATACTTTGTTGTAATAATCCGACGTAGCAGCAAATTTTAAATATTGTAATTCAATCGAACTGTATTGGAATGTATATTTACATAATGTTATGTTATTAATTATTCAAATTGAATTTTAATGATTATTTTCATTGTCACTTCGAATAGTTTCAGTTTTACTATTCGATATTCAAATAGTTGATAATGACGAATAGTTGGAATCACTAATTAGTCTCCTTGGATGAGAAACGCAAGTATAAAAAGAGTAATGACACAGAAATATAGTTTGCCAAATGTTACGATTTAATCTACTGTATTGTGAACATTCGAGCGTTTTGAAAACACTATCCTTTAGTTAGCCCGATTTCATTTGGCATACAAGCATGACCTTGATAAGGTATTTGGTACACTCATTAAGCTGTACCCAACATCCTGCCAGTGCGCACGCGTCTATTTTAGTAGGTACTAAATCCAGATGGCGAAGAATGCTCGGAATCTGTTTTTATGTGTTTACTGTATGTACATTTTCGTTTTTAGTTCTAAGTAATAAAATTCTCCCCACGTTTTTATTGCATTCGAAATTTTGGATATTGTACAAGATCGTTTGAGATCAATTCAATAATACTAAAATATTGTATTTTTATGGATACTAAAAATATTATATTTTAATTCAATATTACCAGCGGTTGAAATCGCAGCGCATAGGCAAGTAAAGTGTCTTCAATAGATTATTAATTTTATTTAAATATAAAGTTAGTATCTATATTCCATTCATATTTTTTTATAAGAGTTTTTTTGACATTTAAAGCATTAATAAAAAAAATAACTGCCCAATCTTTCATTGTGCCAATTGACCACGTTGATTTGTTGGCGAATAAAGCAGTTACTAGACCTTTCAAAAAATTGTGGCTTCTCACGGAGAGTGAGTAGACCTCAAGTAATATAAGCTTGTGGTTTAAGTATTTTTCTTCTTAGTTGTATTCCTTACTTGTGAGGGTCGTGACCTTCACTTATCTCAACAACTCCATTTCCTTTGACGATCTTTCGCCATTCGCTTCTGCACTCCGTTGTTCCTTCACTTGGTCACTCCAGTGAGTTGGGGCCTTTCCACATCCCCTTTTGCTTTCAACCTTTCTTGTGACGACAAGCCTCTCAAGATTGTCGGTAAGCTTGCGGGTGACTTGGCCAAAAACGCCAAGTAGGCGTCTTGTATAAACGGCCGAGAGTCTATTCTGCTAGTTTATGTAGAGAAATTGATTTTCTGCACGCCACCAAATCTTTAGGTAGTTAATTCTAAGACACTCCCAGTTAAAAAAACAACTGTAGATACGCTTAACGTTTGCTACGCCACTGGTTGTGTCTAAAATTAATTCATGGGAAAGTAGTGGTGCGTAGAGGAATTGTTTACAGCAGCGGTTGTCAAGCTTTGGGACCTCACGGATCATAAAAAAAATAATAAATCACTTTTTTTTGATAAAATGGTGTTGAAACATTATTATAATACATTTATAAGTCATATTATTATTGCTGCGTTTTCAAGTTTAGTGATAAATTTAGCACCCTGACATTTGCGCTTGGACTTAAGTGCGCCATTAGAAGCAGAAATGGAATATGTAAACCAATAATGAGAGATTTGAGTCTACAAAGTACATTATCTTCTTCATGTAATGGAGCCGCTAAGAATTTAGTAGTATTTAAGATGCTATGGAAAGAAAATTATAGTGTATTTGTTGGAAACGGGTAGAATGAATTTCATGTTAGATTAAAATTTTCCGATACTCTGTTGGCTCATATATATTTTATAAAATTGTAATTTTTAAATTATTCTATACGTTTTAAACGTAAAAACTTACGAACTACTTTACGCATTCTATAACCAGTCATAAAATCTGACTATCTAGCTAGTAAAATATGTTTTCAGTTATCCGAAATATACTGTAGGATTTATGTATTTATTAGTTTCATATTTTTATTAACATTCTATACTATCAACTTTGATAAGTTTGCCCATCGGTCCGATATTAGCCCACTACATGGAAAAAGGTGCTGTTATAATACTAACGTCATATGAATATTTTTTAGTTAAGCAAAGGTATTGAGTAGCCTTTAGTGGTAAAAATATGAATGGATGTGCAATATAATTTAAAAACTTTTCTTTAAATAAATTGAATCAGCCATATTTCCAATTTGTATTACTAATCTGTAAACCAAATGCTGTATATTTTTTTCCATCTTAATTATGTACAAATAATATGAAATCGTAAAGAAAAGTGGCCAAGACTTAGAGTACAGCAATTAGCTTACCTTCTATCCCTACTCTCTTCGTAAAAGAATTCCGTTGAGATACCTCCATTAGAAGACCATATGCTCCACATTGGGTGTGGACATGATAAAAAAGTATAAAAAATTAACTTCCGGTAAAAGTATTTTTTCCACCATTGATGTTTTTGTATCAGCATGTTTATTATTTCTGTTGTACATACCATCAATTTGGGTAAGTTTGGCCATCGGTCTAAGATTGGCCCACCACTTGGAAAAAGGTGCTGTTATAATACCATGATAATACTAATACCCTATAAATATTTTTTAGTTAAGCGAAGGTATTGAGAAATAAAAATATGTGTTAATGTGCAACATAATTTGTTTTATTGTTGAATTTGTAAGCTATATCAGTATTGAATGATAAAACACAATTTAAAAGCATTTCTTGAAATAAATTGGATTAGGCATATTTTCAATTGGTATTACTAATCTGTAAATCAAATGCTGCATATTAATGTACAGAATATATGAAAGCATAAAGAAAAGTTGTCAAAACTAAATCACTGAATTTATAGTAATTACAGTGATTATTTGTATCGTTGGCCAAAGTTACCCGATTTAGACGAAAATTTTGCCCACCTTGTTTTATCTATATTTATGCATAAATTCTAACAATAAATCTATTTATTTTAAATAAATTTCACCTTACTATTTTAGTACACTTCTATGTGTAGAACAATACCACATATAAATGCAATGGTGAACCATAAAAATACAAAACCCGTCAGAACTGGGTCAAAGTCACCCATATTTACCGTATTATATTATATAGACCATAATTTCTTTTTGAACGGTTTTTTCACACAATTTAATAATTGCACGGTTCAATGTAATGGTGCCTATCTTTCTTTTTCTATGTTTATTCCAACTTTTTTACACGGATTTTTTGCTCGGCTGTTTTTCATCTACCACTGCCCCTGTGTACAAAAGATGATTGAGTATTGAGTGAACCAAATGCTGTATATTTATGTACAAGGTATATCAAAGCATAAAGAAAAGTTGTCAAGACTTTATAATCACTGAATTTATAGTAATTACAGTGACTATTTGTATCGTGAGCCAAAGTTACCCGGTTTTTTAGAAAATTTTGCCAGCATTGTTTTATTTTTATTTATATATCAATTATATCAATAAATCTATTTATATTAGTTTTAAGACATTAGTTCATTTATATGTAGAACAATACCACACATAAATGCAATGGAGAACCATAAAAATAGAAAAAAAAACATCAGAACTGGGCCAAAGTTACTCAGATTGACTTTACTTTAAATATCGAAGAGTATTTTTTTTTGATAGAATTGAATCATCTACTAATATCGAAGTGTTCAGTTATAGAAAACAATTAGAGGAATTGAATAAATTATTATTGAAATATGGATTGTAGAGCTTTAATTTGTAGAAAGGTTTTATATTGTGATGTCTTCAACAATTTTAATTGTACGTATTCAGTAAAAACATGTAGAGAGATTAATTAACAACATGTCTTCGTTCCAACGTTCATCGCATATTTTATCGTCTCTGTGAAAAGCTTAAAAACTGAATTAAGATCAGTTAAAGCAAAATATAAGGATTGTGAAAATAAACTGTTAGGCATATAAACTAGGGATGAAAACTATTCGTCATTATTGACTATTCGTATATCAAATAATTAAACTCAAACTATTCGCATATATTCAAATAGTTTCTGAGGTATGAAAATAATATTGAAAAATCGATTCAAATAATTAATGAGATAACATTATATTATATAGGTACTAAAATAATAATTTAATAGTAGAGTAAAATTTGTGATAAAAGGAGTATATTGATACTAAGAATAAAATTTTTGATGGAAATGAGATACCTACATCTCATATTAATTTACGACTTCCCACTTCTGTCAAATCCGAGATAGAGACAATATAAATACAATATTTAAAATTTGCAACATTATCGGATTTCTTCAACGGCATTTTTTCAATAACTGAAGTTATGGCTAGTAATAAAAATTTATCAATGATATATTTTCATCAGTTTAGTCGACGGGTTCAACGAGGGAGGGTAGCCGTGAGAGACGGCGGAGTTTTAAAGTTTTTAAGAGGAGGGCTTGGACCGAGGATTCGCTCGAAGTAGCGTTTAAGAAGAAGGTTTTAGGGGAGAAATAGTCATAGAAAGTTATGAACTGTGTTCAAAGTTATTGAATCTGTAATTGTGATCACTTATAAACATTTTGTAATTGTTTTTTTTTTATTTGTAAATATTTTGAAAATTAGAACATCATTCGAGATAAACTCGATGAGAATTTTTAGTAGTGATTGATGTCCAAGACCACAAATTTAAATTGAGAAAATCTAAATTTTATATTGAGCCAGGACCCACCTGATCGCTACGGCAAACACTTACCACTAGACCACAGAGGCCGACGAGTGATACGAGTGAACGAGAGTGGGTTTCATTGAAGTGAGTCAGCCCTGAGTCGTATGTAGTGTGAAACGGCCGGGTGTGTGTCCGAGAGTAAGTGAAGTGTTGCTTGTCTCTCGCAACCCAGTGTCTTTCATCCACTCCTTATTCAATGTATATTAAAAAAAACAGTTATGCGTTTGGTGCAAAACTGCTTTTATCAATAAGAAATTGAATTAAAACAATGCTATGCATTATTCATTTAGCCAGTGAGCATGGTGTAGAAAAAAAATGATTTGTTTATGAGATTTAACGACGTTTCGTAAATTGTGCTCGTCAACATAAAGAAATAAAAAAGCTGAACTGCAAAAAGCTTCTTGTCGGAAAGAAGAAAAAGTACAATATAAGTAGAGCGTCCTTAAAAGCTCAATGAATATTTTATTATGCGAGATACAGCGTTAGATCATCAGCATAGAATTCTTGCAGGATATTTAGATATCTGAGATTTTTTTTGTGAGCTTTTTAATAACCAGTAAACTTTCATATTATGGTCGTCAAAATACAGATATTTACAGTTGCACGTGTATATATTATATATAGATAACCGAACAAATCAACACAGATAAAAAACTGCTCAGTTGAAAAATAAAACACATAATAATTTTGTCGTATCTATTTATCAATTAAATACAACACAATATCAAAGAAATATTTCTAAATATATGAATTTAAATAGAAGATATATTCCGTAATTGAAATGTTTTGAAAGTGTGTTAATTTTTGTAATATAATTTTATTTATTATATTTAAAATTATTAGTATTCAATTCATAAATAGATACGACAAAAATATTACGGTTTTTATTTCTCCCTGTTTTGTCACTGTTCTGATTTATCACCGAAATCTCCATATAATATAGGTATACTACATGGGATCGCAAAGGTAGATGCTTTTTATTTTTTTTAAGAAAAAGAAAATATGAAAAAAGGTTCCAAATGTTAGTCTTTAATGTTGAGATTAGTGGTCCATGTTTTAATGTAATAATTTTAGACATATCGCTTCGTCGAATAAGGTATCAACTATATGTTATAGCGCATGCCAAATTTTCCTTATCAATGATTCAATCTCGTATTGTTAAATGTCATCGGCGTATTTCATTCAATCTTTCATAATTCAACTATAATAACACAAATTGCAATGATCGATTAATACGTATTGACCGGTTTCACTTAGTGAATGGCTGAGCAGTTGATACTCACTTCCTGAATGAACCTTGTTCTGATTATATTAAAAACATCCTGACTTAGTTTCTATAATTTATGTTTTATTTTTGTAAATGCCAAATACTATTTCCGTGTCTGAAGAGGTTTTATTTTAAAATGGATTTGTGGTTACATAAAACCTTAAATAACGTTATTAATTTTCCGTAAGAGCATATTGCCATTAAAAAGTCTTGATTAGTTAAGTAGTTTAGAATCCATTACCATTATCTATTTAATCAAAATCTATTCAATTTCGGATGTATTTAATACCTTTGTTTGCATAGAAATCGATTTTTCAGTTATTAATTTATCAATCAAGCAATCATAATAGAGTTTCCAAGGAATCTCGATTAAATATTTACGATAGCCCATTATTTTTTTATTAATATTGATTTTCTTTTGTATTCAAACAATGTGCACATTGAAACTTTTAACAATAAATAACCGATGGCTAGAAAAGATATACTTTTGATTGAATTGGTTGGTAAAGTACATTTTAATGTATTTTACTATGTAAAAAAAAAACAAGAATACCATGACATGTTTCAATTTAGATTCGTATTTCTAAAGATGGCTTACTCAGATATTGAATAAGTGATTCTTTTATTATATGTATAATAAATGAAAACAAATTTTGGATTGAATGATAGGGGAAAGCTTTTAAGGGGAAGGGAGGCGTTGAAATTTCTGCGTAGAAACATCTTTTGATAAAAATATTTAGATAATAAATTTATATGTATGTTTAATATAAGATATCAACCAAGGGTGCTTTATTGAATTTGTAACGTTCACATGTTTTGCTACTAACTAACAGCCCTTGTTTCACCTTTTGGCATATTTGTGTATTCAAGTGCACGGATGAACTCGGACAGACAGTTCAGTTAGCTTGAGATCGATTTCGAGAGTAACAAAACTTTTGGAGGTTTTCAAAATTTGTGCGGTTCAAATTTGATTTTATATGAATGTGTTTAGATACGTGATTCATTCTTTGCGCGGATTTGTTTTAAACACAAAAGATATTTGACGGGTTTAAAATTATTACAGAAAGCATATTTTCATCCATCGATTATAATTTAAACCAAATTTAAATAAAATATGAAGAAACTTCGAGGAAATGAATTGGACACTGCGTATTATCTATGACATAGTCAGCCTCTGTGGTTTAGTGATAAGACTTTTATTCTAGTGCTCATATGGGTATTAATTCAAGCCCAGGCAAGGTCAATATCGAACACAGATTTTTTAAATTCAACATTTTGAGCAAGACCTTTGTTTTTTCTGTCCCATGTATTTGCTCCTCGAAATATCTGTCACTTGCTATTATTAGCTGTAATATTATATAACCAATGACTTCTTCTTTTTTGTTTTCTCTGTCGGGTACGTGGTGCAGCGGTCAATGTCGTTGGCTTCGGTCACTGATCTCAAGGGTTAAAATTCATGTTCGTACAGTTTTATTAATCGATTTACGGATTTCTGTTCGTGGGAATGGTTTTTTGTGATGTCTAAGATTCCCGCCCACCTATCCAATCATAGAAACAGGACGTAGTGAGAGCTATAAGCTAACCACTAGTTCTGTTCCAGTCCTAACCTTCTATCAATACTCTCTTGAAAAAAGAGAAATTGAATAACTGAGTAACATGCAACGGAAAAACGTCTGTTAAGATACCTCACTTATCAGACCATATACTCCACATCAGAAGAGGACTTTCCTTAGAAATAAGTACACGTTGGTTGTGTGGAAACTTTGGAGAACGAAAAGCAACGGAAAAAGATTGAGAAGAGGTTCGCCAGTTTACAATCAACTCTTGATCAGGACGGACCGTTTCCTCTACCGTCATCATCACCAGTTCGTCCTAATCAAGTCTAAAATCAACTTTCGATCAGAACGGATCACTTCCTCCGCCGTCATCATCAGCCGTTCGTCCTAATCACTTCAACTGAAATATAAACCTGGAAGCAACACACATATTCCTAAAGTTGCCTTACCTCCACCCGTTGTGTGTATGCAGCCGCTGTTTTACGGCCACCTTCCACAAGGAAACAAACGATAAAAGAAAACAAATAAATATATTTATCACACATATTGAGCTGTACGGGAATGATTTTTTAATCATACAGTATTGTCCCTAATAAAAAAAAATGGAAATAAAAAAAGAGACAGCCACTTAGCTGAAGTGATATTAAGAATATGCCATGACAGTACAATTTTAGTCTACTTAGAGTTGAATCTAAAGAGTAGTCTATAACAGTGTTCCCCAACCAGTGGTCAACGGCCTAGTGCCGGGCCGCAGAGACTTTCCACTGGGCCGTGAACAGTGTGTCAAATTTCAAGAAATTCGCCATGCAAAAATATCAAATTTAGGACTTAGTTTGCCTGAACGTTTACATGTATTTCTAGTATTGTTAAATAGTATTAATTGGTAGGATGATGCGACACGATGGTAGCTGGTTTTCTCAGAACCGATATTCATCTTCTTAGGTACACTTTGGGAGAACGGCAATATCTGCTCTTGGAAAGTGAACCCAGATGCAAAACCCTACCTAAATATATTTCCAAGAATTTCATATGTATATTTTTTAGTTACGGTTATGTCTATGTGTCACGATATAAGATTAAAAAAATAATACATAAAAAACCATTTCTATCTCAGTATTAGTGGTCCGCGATTTTTTTTTCCTTTTTTTGCCGGTCCGCAAGTGTAAAAAGTTTGGGGAACACTGGTCAAGAATATTTAGATCCCAATAATATATGATACTTAAAAAAAACTTTTTTTTTATTTCTCTTAAAATTGATTGCAATTCGTGTAATATATTTGCAGAGCTACTTCTTCGTTGTCAGCCTCCCTAATATCTGATATTCCAGTAGCGGACACATAAAATGGGGCGATTACGCATTTGAACTGCTGCCAAAGCCGAGCACCTGTCTAAACGGGTTTTTAATTACCCACAGGCCGCGTCATGCCGAGAAATTTGGACGAATCTAACACTCGAGGAGTTACGCTACTGTAACTACATACCCCACCATATAGGCTGATTGATTTCAGTATCATTTCCGGTAATAATTAGAGCACGTCGAATCGTATCATAAATGATACATAATGTTTTATTTATCTGATCGCTGTATCTAAAACTGTGGCGGTTTGTAATAATGGAAAAAAATAGATCAATACTGTTACCATTTATGTGGGTAAGTTTGCCCATCGTTCTAAGATTGACCGACTAGATGGAAAAAGGTTTGAAATTATGCTGTTATAATACCATGATAATACCAATACCATATGAATACTTTTAAGTTAAGCAAATGGATTGAATAGCTGTGGTAAAAATATGAATTAACAACATAATTGGTTTTATTGTTGAATTTGCAAGTTGAATTCATTTTTCACCGTTTTCTAGAGATATTGCAATTGATCTGTTAAGTTGCATACACATACATACACAAAGAATATGAAGAATAATTGTGTGTAATTATGTCATTCGGCAATATCGTTTTTGCTTTTAATGGCTTCATATATTATACTTCGTTTTTGGCATATTTTCAGGACAGGTTTTCGATGATTATGTTGGTAATCATTTTATTAAACAGGAATTATTTGCTATGATGAATTGCTACATTGTTCTTTTACAAATATTACAATAGCTCTTTTTAGTAGTTAGTCGTTGAATCGCATCATATGGTCGAAGAAAAATCTAAAGTGTATTTTTAATGATTTATTTGCTGTTATGCATAAATGCATAAATGACCTTAAACTGTTAGTAGTCAGGCCTATTTTTTCATTAGAAGAAGCTACACTTGGCCTACTAAAAATTTCTTGATACCGACATGTTTCCAGGATCTTGGTTTGTCTCTAAATACCATCCAAATGATGTATTGCGTGAAGTCACGACATGGTGGTGTAGTCTAATAAGAAGTCAGAAGGAGAATGGAGAACCCCAGGAATTTTCGAACGCGTCAAGTGATGCCTATATTCTCCAATTGAAGAGTGAAGGAATTTAAGTGCAAACACAACAAATCGTTAAATATTAATTTGTATCATTCATCACCATGTGTACACCCTATATATTCTATGTGACCAGCAGCTTTGCCCGAAAGTCTATATTGCAATATTGGGATCTCCCAACCAGTTTTCGGTATTTAACTTTAGTATAATTAAGCCCACGGAAGCTGATCTACAAGTCGAATTAAAATAAAAACTAATCACCTCTTACAGAGAAGCTTTAGTTTCTCGACGCCTACACTTATAAAAGCTATTTATTTAAAATTAATGTAGTGTGCCTTAAATAAAAATTGAGCCTAATAGTACTTATTTCAAATCATTACTTTGCTTAGTTAAAGCCCTCTTGCTAGAGTGAAAACTTGTACAAGTATATATATAAAAATAAAAAATATCACCCTTACAGATACTGCTGGTAGAGTGTCAGCAATCATACAGCAATAGTGGAGCATGCAATCTAAATTTTGTTTCAATTTGAATTGTTCAGATTTTGCACATTTCCATGTATTTTGCATTTCCACTGAATCTGACAAGTTTGTCAATCCAGCGGGATTTGGGAGGCCTCTGAAGCAGCTCAGTGCCTCTCGGGTACCACTGAATGCCCATCGGTTGTCTGTTCGCCGTGCCACATGTCCGGCCCACCGCCATTTCATCAATTTGGTGACCTCTATCATATCTCTCTCTTGTTTGCTTCCGTATCCATCTTGAAACCAGTGGTACCACTAGTACCTCAAAGAATACCTTTTCCCATGGTGCAGGGAACTGACTACAATATAGACAGACAAATCGATGCTTTGCGTAAAAATACCCTTCATGCGGTCGTCTTTGAGGAACTCTCGCAAGTCATAGTAAACTTTAAATGTTTAATATTACATATTGATAAGAAATGAGTCCGTTTGTTAATTGAATACCCATTATTATACCAATACTTAGATAGAATCAATGAAATTTGATTTAGTACACCGTTAAAATAATAATAGCCACAGAACTGATAGCCCGCTTGGCAGGCCCCACATAGTTTCAATATAGGTAAGGAAAAAACGAACGATTAAAAGTAAACAATTCTCAATTTAGAAATCAAATAATTTAAAGTGGAGTTATTTGTACACATTAGAGAAAATTTACACGTACAACGTTCGTGTGCGTAACAATTTCCAGTTCTAGAAAAGATTACACCTACGAAGTAAATTCATTTAATTATCTGGCATATAGAGAACTTCAGCATTAAATATTCAAAGGATATGAATTGTAAGTCAATAATCTTCTTTCAGATGGGCTGCATTAGTTATAATTCTTAGTTCAAGATTATATTATAATGATAGTTATTAATGTATGACTTTTTTATTGGACAATTAGTATTTTTGATTATGGAAAGAAATTATGAAGGAGTCCCAAGAGATCGACCGCGCTAACACAACGATGAAAAATAATTTTAATTAAGATTATTTATAAAGTTGTCATTCACAATAAGTCATTGTTCATGTTTCATAAGTTTTGTTCTACTAAACCCAATGATGTGAAATTACTATTATACAATCCGGCTTGTATTTGAAGTTTGATGATTTTAGACATTCATTAGAAAATTTGCTCAATACTTTAATAATGAGTTAAACTTAAGGAAGTTATTAATCCGGCAGCCATGACAGATTTATCGAACGTTTACAAATGTAGTACTAATCTTTGTATAATATAATCTAAGATATGTCTTTTTACTAAATACCATTATTGATTTACTTATTTATAGAGTTATTCACTTGATAATGCTCGCAATGAGTGAAACTGGTCTACATCGTTATACAATTGTAGAAGTACTACAGAATAAATAGCGTTTTATTTTAAAAATATAATAACTTTTCACTATGGATCAAGTAATCCCGGGATTGACTCAATACCAAAACCGGGATTTCGGGATTTGCAAGAAGTTGACCGGAAAATAGCCCGATTTTTTTTTCTGAAAGTAGAATTCGTTCCCGCCTCACCGTGTGACGGACGCGTGTGAGCGCTCGGGTGTCGCGGGAGCAAAAATTATTTTTTCCACAATTTCAAAAATGAAATTTTTGAAACACAGTTTGAAACGTTTTTTTTTTTTTTTAGTAAATTGAATTCTTTATCAGACCCACAATTTAATTTACGGACTCGTGAACGCCTGGTTGTCGCGTTAGCGAGAAATGTTTTTTGATATTTTCTAATATGAAAATCTGGCTTTTGTTCAATCCCGGAATCCCAGGATCAGAAAAGGGGTCCGGGATTGGATGCCCTACTTTCCACCAAGAATTGGGAGTTTTATATTTTTAGGATCGGATGGAATTCAGTAGGACATTACAAACCTTATTGCTTTTGAACAAAAACATACGATGTTATCATCTTAAATCTTACATCATAAAATGTTGACCTAAATTTTATTACAATAATAAACATAGGCCAATATTCATCATTAATGAATATGTATATTGTATTATTCATCTAATGTAAAGTATATGTTAGAGAGCAAATTTTCTAAACAATAGGAAACGAATGTATGCTTAAAAGCGGTTGGAAATTGGTTTGTGGTTATCCATGGAAGAGCATACGGCAATTGAAAATATATAGCGATAGAAACAATAGCATGCCGAATATGATACAAGAAGTTTTTAAAAGATTACGATTCTCTGTTAATAAATATAATATATATTGAATTCGTAAGACGTATTTCGTGGTATATAAAATGTCATGTAGGCATTTTAACTGTAACTCTGTGAAGTTTTGACCGTTACACAATTAATATGTTAAATATTTTAATTTTAAATAAATGTTATGATGTTGGAATAAACGACATGACATAATAATGTATATCTCTTTTAAAACAGTATACACCCGATTATTTATTTATGCGATACATTCGTTCGATTTTTTTGTTAAAACTACATGTAGACAAATACTAAATAATAATGTGGTTTGAATGCGCCTTTAGTGCGCTCTGCCGGGGATAACTGATCATGCTGCGTCATCTGGTTAGCATGCGTCATCAGCGACACATGCGTTGGTGAAGTGGAGAAATAGATAGTCAAGGGTGATTCAATTGTTAATTGTTTTTGATTTTTATGGAGAATTGTAGATTTGGATGATATTGTACAGGGTCAACACTTCTTAAGATATTTTTTTAAATGCAATAACTGGGTTTACATAGCTAAGCTAAATTAAGTTTAAGCATAGTAATAAGAGTAGCGTGAAGTCGAAGTTGCTATTAACTACGTAATAAAAAAATTTTGAACTAAATACTTTTATTATTTTTTTACTTCTAGATGTCATTGTCATATAAACGTCACTATTGCTGGTCCCATTTATTAAAAGTCTATTGAAATCATTGGCAGCGTATAACCCTCTGCCGAAAATTTTTGCTATTCTTTTGGTGTGATGCAGCATCTTTGAAATTGTGCCGCAGAGTTGGTTTGACGATAAAACAAAAGCCAGTTGACGCTTTGATTATCCAGAAATAGCTGTCGATACACCGTACACGCATTGTGATCTCGTTTTAAACTCTTCGGTCGTACGCTATTGATTATTTTAAGCTAGCTCTAGACGCTGGCAAGACTTACAGTCAACGTTCATTGAGTAGGCTTAGTTGTTTTTAGAGAAGCTTTATTGTGCCGTTATCGAAACAAATTTGATTAAATGAGAATCGGCTTGGAGCCTCCTGTCCAACATCCAACCAGGATCCATGTGTCTTGCTGCAAAGAAAAATCTCATAATCCAGAGGATTAGACGGTGATTTTGCAGTTTACAATGTACGTGAATGATATTTATAGCCAAATATTAAGAATGTAAGTGACACTTTGAGAAGCAATATCAGAAGTGTTATTTCAAAATCTGATTATATCAAGGTGACGTAATTTAAAAGATAGTTTAGTTTATCAATTTTCAGCATTTTTATATAGTCACATAGTTTGAGAATATATGTAATCTTTATATTTTCGATGAATTCGGCGGTAACTTTGTGAAAATTCGTCTTTAATATAAAATCAAAGTTGATATAGTAGCTATTCTACAAATTAATAAAACCATTAACAGTAATCGATCATTAGTATTAATCATTAGTAGTAATCGATCATTAGTGTTATAAAAAGGACAAGTGGCTCACCATTGTTAATTTTATATCGTGTGGTATTTTCACCTCCAAACACTTGTAATTAATTTTGTACATAATCTTGCAATATATTTAGTCTAATGGTGCTTTGAAGCACGTGTCATGCTAGTAACACAGCCAGTGGAATCAACTTTATGTTGTAAAATATTAAATTGAATGTTTGGTATAATTAAAAATATCGACTGAGAGTACTTTATGGAATATAAATATAAATTTTAAGTCATTCAATATGTTATTACTGGTATTTCCCATTTTAAAAACTGGTTTTCCAGTGGAACAAATGGAATGCCGGGATCTCGTTTTCGATAATACCTGTATTGAAATATTTAGTTGCCTTCTGTAGCTGGCTAAAATACAGCTCAATGTTAGCGGGCAACATTAAGATTTCAACGTTGTTCTCAGTAATGAACCAAGTTCATTATCTGAGAAAAGTTTGAGGGCGCATTCGTTGAATTTTACTCTAATTAAGCGCAAAACGTATACAACAGAGAGAGGCTCTAAATATCGCTTTAACTTTGTGTTACTGGCCAGTGGAAATTTTGTCATAAATATAGAGCGAACGTTAAAATGCTGCTTTAAGATTTCATTCAATTTATTACGAAAAATAAATTACGAAGTAACTCACCTTGAATATTATTTGAAGTTTGAAATAATGAAATTAAAAAAGCAATTTCATCTCAAAACTATCGCAGAAATTACGCGCATGGAGAATAATTCAACTTGACTGGCAATTTTATCTCCTGTAATGTAAATTAATCTTCTAAGCTTAAATTGGTTTAAACGCTTTTTAATATTACCAAATTTGGTATTAGTAAAATATATGAGAAAGATGATTTAATTTAAAATTCCATTATTAAACACAAAAAAATGCATTAATATTACTTCATTAATTTAATATCGCTTAACTTTTTATTTAAATGAAAAAAGCAGTTTTTTTAAATGTAATGTTGTACAATTTTCAATAGTTTTTCGCACATTGAATGTTTCGAGAAAGACGTATAAAATATGATGAAATCATACAAAGAACCCATACGAAGCCTTAGAAACTTTTATTAAATCATGGGTTTTTACAGTTTTTCTATTTTAATTTTTTTAAATCTAGGTCGGTAAAATTTCTTCTCATACCGATTTATAGGCAACGGTGCACAGTATGACAAACGTAAAAGTGGCATTCAAAGGGTTATTCATTTTTATTCAGTGTTTGCTTTTTATAGTAATATTTAAATAAAAAAATATGTCGTGCAAATTATCATTAGCTGTAATTTAATATTTCAAAGTCTTTATATGTGTACCAAAATGACTAAAAATCAATTATGGAACAATATGTTCATGTCACTTTTGATGTGTTTATTCTACGCGCGTGCCTCTTATTATTTAGGGTAGCACGAAGGCTTTTTACCAAATATTCTGCACCCCTTCGCCGTCAAAATCTTCAAAGTCAAATTAACAATGTTGACAAACTTGACAAAGTGGAGCTTTCAAAGCTCAATTTGATTACGAAGCGATGTATAAAAGTTTATCAAGTGCAGGGCTGCCAACTTCAATAGAAAAGTTTTGAAGCTAATCGAATTGAATATTAATATTGTTATTATTCCAATCGAAGAAGTAAAGCATTTCTTTTAAATTAATACTTTCAACGTAAAATATTGATTTAATTTCGATGTTACTAACGATCTCATATTCAAATTACTTATATAATAATGAATAAATATATGTATTAGTAAAGTTATTAAAGTAAGTCTAAGAATTGATTTAAATATATTGAAATGGTTATATATATTGAATTAATCATTTAAAAGGTATGATTATAGTAACGTAATAATGAAATTCAACTTAAACTGCGTAGATTATTAGTGTTTTTTTTTTTTTTAATAAAAACGATTATTAATAGAATACAAGAAATACGCTTGATGCAAACCATGGGTAGATAGAAAGAGCGAATGTGTGTGTCAGTCCAGGGGCCATTGATACAAGTCTAAGACAGGCAAGCAATACTGGACTGACAATATCAAGTTTGAACATTTGAAACGATGATGTAATTAGCCAATATCGAAATAGACAACCCTAATTGCAGCGATATTCAACAATAGAGGGCGTGCATAAAGTGGCTGAGAGCTTTATAAATTGACAATTTTCTTTAGAGACCGAACTAACTGAGTTTATAATTATTCAAAATGCCTACAACTTAAAAAGTGTATTTATCTTTCGAGTGCCACGTAACTTCTCCTCTTAAAGACAGTACCCGCCCAAATTGGATTTGTAGCGTTTGTCAAAATCCACAATTATTCTAAAGAAAGTATTAAGAAAATATATACGTAGATATAATGCGACTAGGTATTGGTAGGTACTACTTACTAAGATATTTGCATAGCATGACTATATTATATTGCCTTTGCATTTAAACGTGTTACGGTCGTACTTCTATAATACATCTCCCAATTTCTATCATTACTATTTGACACCGCCCCGTACTTACGGGGCGGACATGGGTCTTCCAGCGGTTCAAGACCTGTCTACAGACTCTTCCTATTAATGCAAATTTCATATGTAATGTCTCTGCTAAGGCAATAAGTATATTGATTATTGTGCATTACACGAATTGTTATTAATACTTTACATAACTCACATCTTTTTGCAAATATGTATGTACCCTAGTATTTTTAGCGTTCAAAATTAATTTGTCATATTTGTTTGTTTACCGTTAGCCATAAACAAAAAGCGTCCGAGAGGCTGAGCGTTGTCGGCAAGGCCACAGCAGCTTGGGGTCGAAATTGCGACCTTATCGTAAAACCACGTTTTTAAATTAAAATCGTGTATTTTAAACTGTGTTTTTGTATCGGTTACTGCCTTCGAGGAATGTATTATTATAAACTAACTGCAAATAAAGAGAAAGTTAACTGACGAGCGAGTTTTAATAGAATACGAAGGAACCTGTGAATCATCCTTATCAGCACGCTGGACCTGGGGCAGTCAAAGTATGTTGACGCTCCACCAACCCCGTTATCGTAGAACCTTCTCATATAATGAGGATACCACTCGACTTGAAATGAGCTTAAAAGCAGAAAGTGCTAGAAACTTTTTGTATGAATGCAGAGTGAATAATAATAAATTAATAGTTGTTATCATAAATAACATGTGACCAAGCCACAACTAGGGTTCCCAATCAGCGTCAATTAGTCGGAATTCGGGTAACATGCGTGATATTAAGACTCGGGCATGAACATGACGCACTCGGACCCGGTAATTTTATAAAATATCAGTCCGTGTATACCGCTATTTCAATTTCTTCAGAGAACTTTATCGCTTTAATTGCGAAGAGTGGGTGAAGAAATAAACCTATGGCGATATTAACTATTCTTATCTATTCACTTACTGCGGACTGGTTATCGCTGACGCACGGACCAATATTTGAATAGCACTGATCTACATAACTAGAGTAACTTTTTGAAAAAAATTAAAGATCGTTTTACCTACTCACTTTACAGTTATCAACATTGTTATTTGTTGATAAATTTTCGTGGCATTTGTTGAAGTCAAAACCTTACAGTATTTCACACTACAGTACATGAGGTATCATGTCACTTATTTTTATATGTGGTAAAGAGCTTTATTGGCTTTTAATTTCCTTGATAATATTTAAATCAAAAACAGACATCAGCTTTTAAGACCAATCCATTTATTGATTAACGTTTTGCATTGTTTTTGTCAGCTACGTGATGAAGTGCTTAACGTAGTTGGCTACGGTTACAGATGTCTTCAGCTCAATTCCCAGTGTGAACAGTTTCATAAATTGATTTTCAATCGATTTATGGATTTATATTTGTAGGCATGAATGTTTGTGATGTCTAAAGTTTTCTACCACTCGTCCGATCCTAAAAACGATAAGCTAACCACTAGCCCTGTCTTAGCCCTATCCTTCTATCCTTACTCTCTTCGAAAAAGGGAAATTGAGCAACTGAGTAACAAGCAGCTCTCGTAGAAAACTTCTGTTGAGATAGCTCCATTAAGAGGCCATACGCTCCACACTGGAAGCGGACATAGTACAAATAACATATATTTTTGATGAAATTCTGCAACCAGAAGTCCATACACCAGCTTTGAAAGGTAGCTCAACTGTACCAAAATATTTTGACTTATCCATTACATTATTGTCGAAACAACAATTGGTAGACGAGTTTAACGTTACAAAATATTAGTTTAGAAACAAAATTCATCACTTAGTATTAATATTATGACGGCGCTTTCACTCCACATTCATCCATATAATGAGCAAGTTAACCACCACGGTAGAATAAAGTTTATGCCACGGCATGTTTGTTTGATCATTACATTAGTGTTTAACTTTGTTGGGTTGTGTTGTAGTATACGAACAAATCCTGGAATAAAATGGCGCTATATCCACTTTTCCAGTAAATGTGGCTTTGCAAAAACTTACCTAATTGAATATATTATTATCCATTCAAATAACTGTTTATGAAATAAATATGGTAGATATTTTCTATATTTTGTTTACTATGTCGAAACTCTCTACGTATAATCACGTAAGTGCCAAATACGACATTATACGTCTTTTGCATTTTCGTTGTTCATGCACTCAGTTCTATAGACAGACGTAAAAAACCATTGGGAAAAGTAACTAATTTACCGTTTTTTCGTAAAGTATAATCCGATATCGTATCTGTAATATTATGAAAACTAAGACTTTCAGCAAAAATTATATATAAAATAAGAAACTAGATTTAAAATCATACCACTGTCCCAATTTTGAAGAAGATAGATTCAACCATTACTTTGAAATTTATTTTTGAATCTTTGAGACGCTCTTCTGTAAAATGTCATGTTTGCAGATACGAGATTATACGTAGGGAGTATCGATGTGTAAGAAACATGATTTATTATAGTCTAACACACGGGCGGCCGGGAACCTTTTCGAACATTTATCGTAAAATCAAGTAAGGCCGCATTTAAGAAACATACATAAAAATGTATGTACATTATTTTGTAAATGAAGGAAACTAACGAAATTTATTTAATTTATATGTGTTTATTTCAGTCAAAAAGGCGAACTTGAGACCCTTAAACGCCGCAAGTTCGTCACACTTGTTCTAACGTATTCGGATTAATGGTATATACAGAAAAGCTGTAAAAAAATGTAGACAGCACTGGGAAATTAAAACAGCAAAGAATTGAAGAAGTGCCAACTCAAATTCTGTGGTGAAAAGAATCCAACATTTTATTAATTTTACATAACAAATATTTATATTTAATATAATTAAAATTAAATCAACGATAATAATAAAAATAGAGAAACAACCGATAATTTGAAAATTAAATAAGACGTGCGATTTAATTATAGAATCTGACAAATATAAAACATTACGTAGGTCACTAGGTGTACATGTCTAACGAGAATGAAGAGAAAAGTTATTTTTATACTAGAAAATATCGTTTTTTTTCAATCACGACTGCTTCCAATGTGACGAATATGGACTTCTGATGACGCATTTCAACAGAAGTCGTTTATACTTTTGAGCGCAAATAAATAAATAAATCAATTCAATAAAGTGTTTATACTGGGATTCGATCCATGGACACCGCAAAAGCATAGCACAACGTAGACAACTTGACTTGGCAAGAACGACATCGATTTTGGATGTCTTTCTTGAAATTCTGGATATGGAACAATACGTTAAGTAATTCAACAGATTTAAAAAATATTGCGTATTTTTATGCATTTAAAACCAATATTTTTATGCATTTCAGTAACACATCAAAACATTTGCTGCCAAAATAACTCAAATAAAATCATTTTTTATAGGATTATTCACAAATTAAGAATATTGATATTGAACATCTCGAATTAGGAGCTCAATGCTCAATCGTAGAAGTTTCTTAATGAGCTGAAAAGAGAAGGATTACCACTTTCTCATATTCAATTGCGTACATCTAATTCATGTTGAATATTTCAACTCTCAGCAGGGATCGTTATTAGTACAACAAAATTAACACTGTTTGTTTAAATAATTATGTGGGTTACACGTTTGGAGAAACTCTGTATGAGCAGGATAATAAAATTTACAAATGTTAGCTATTACTTTCAATGTAAATTATGATGTAGTTTTATCATTTTTTTAAATCACATCCGCTCATAATGTGTACTATATGGACTCCAAATAAAGGTTATCTCTTATTTATTTATATTTCCATGTCCGCTCCCAATGTGGAGCATATGGTCTCCTAATGGAGGTATCTTAATAGAACTTTTCCACGAGAACTGCTTGTTACTCAGTTGCTCAACCTCTCTTTTTTTTTAATAGAGTAGGGATAGAAGGATAGGGCTACGACAGGACCAGTGGTTAGCTAATCGCTGTCGCTACGCCCCATGAGAATGGGATAGGTGGGAGGGAGGACTCAGATTACGAACAGAAATCGATTAGTCGATTGAAAGATCAATCTATGAAAACCGTCCGCACCGGTAATTGAAACCCAAGACATCCGTAACCGTAGTCAGCGACGCTACCAACTGCCCCACGGACGCGGAAATTATCTCTTATACATTTTTATAATTACTAAGGTAATTTGTAAATATCTAAAATTGTGAATTTGTAAAAACAGATGCTTGCGGCGAATACCTGAAGTACAGTGGTTTGCCTTTGTCAGGAACTCGGAGGTAAGAGAGAACGCAGAGCAGCCCCTTATTACGTTCAAAATAAAAATAAAAACGGCGATGGACCTGGCTTGAAAATGTGCTGCGACATGTGCATGTACCCCCCAGGGGAGCATGAATCCTGCCTGTCTCTTCTGCCAACCGGATGGATTCCGTCGCCCTGATGACCGTGCTACGGGACGCTGGAATGACCTGGGAGCTGGGAGGAAGCAAGAAGACCGGCCGAGGACAGAACATCTTGGAGTAACCTTGTGATGGCCAAATGCTCCGAATAGGGAGCAGATATGGTTTAAATTTATTTTATGTTAAAATCACATGTTATTTAAAAACAAATAGAACTTTTACACACCTGTACAAGATAGTTTTATCGATTGGAAAAAAATAATAAGATAATAATTGCAATAAATGTTTATCTACTTTGATATGATTAACGCTTAACCCATAGATGTTGCTTATCTATCTCTATGTTTTTTCAATGTGAGTATGTATTTTTAAAAATTGTCTCTTGTGGTTCATTGTTTATGTATTTGTTTAAAGTTTAAATATTTTTTTATTGAAATGTTAAAAATATTGGTACAACGCGAAAACGTCGGCGCGCAAATGTCGCTCCACCTAATTTTTAATAAGGTTGAAACAAACAATTCCAAGTGAATTTGATAAAACAAAATAAACACAATTTATGACACGTCCAAGATCCTTCTAGCGTTTGCGAAGCTCACCATTCTGAGGGTTAATAAAGTTTTGTGCACAATAATACAACCCCTCATTGTTGGTATTAGTCGGGTGAAGCTTGTGTTTTTGTTCTTGGCACCTAGGTAGGTATATACGGTGGTCAGTGTGGTTTAATTGTATCAGCTTATATATAAAGCAATATTAAGCAATGTAATTTATTGTTAAATAAATATTTATATGTGAAAAGCGAAAAAATAACGACATGTTACTCACTTTTGAAGTATCAACTTTCAATTCTTGGCGGAATGCCGTTATATTAAAAAAATCTACGAAGTAAATAGCGCTGTTTATTTTTCATCAATTTATAACGCACGCAATGAAGGAAATAGGTCCTGATTATTAAAGAAAATATGGAATTAGTTCGGAAAAAAATGCTTTTTTGTTATTTTAAATAAGACGTTATTATATAATTTAAGAGTCCATTCGTGTGCTCGAATGCCTGAAGATGCCAAAAGGCGAAACCCGGGTCGTTAGTGACAAAATACATGGAAGTGTACAAAATCTCAATAATCCAAATTTGAAAAAGACGTTTTTAAATTTGGATTATTGTGATTTTGTACACTTCCATGTATTTTGACACTAACAACTCGGGTTTCGCCTCTCGGCATCTTCAGGCATTCGAGCACACGAATGAACTCGAACTGACACGAATGGACTCGGGTCGTTAGTGACAAAATACATGGAAGTGTACAAAATCTCAATAATCCAAATTTGATATTGAAATTCCATCAAGCACCCTCAGTCGATGTCTTAAATTAAAAAGACGTTATTAATTTTATAATATTTAAGAAGAGTTATCCGATTAAGATCAGAACCAAACGCAAAATCCAATATGTATAATGGACTCCTAATGCAGCATTTAAAATACAGTACATTTTGTGAGAACAAACATATTAAGTCGCTTAATATCTCTTTTTATAGAAAGTAATCATTGAAGCATAGTTAAATGTATAGAAGAGTTGTTTTTGGTTAATTGTTATATCCACGTTAACGTTTTCAGCATTGGAAGTGCTTGAAAATGGATAAAACAACATAAAAATCTATGCTGTTATTTCGAAAAATCAACATGTGAAAGCGTTCATCTTTGTAGAAAGTCGTAGAGTAACCACTCTTTTTAGGTCATCGAAAGAATGACAATTGAAATAAATTAAGTATAAACAAGCGTAGTAATTTTACTTCCAAGTGAAATTAAAATTATTTTTTTTTATATTTACTTAATATTAGGTAACTAATTATTTGCTCAGTAACTAATTCCATAACCGGTCTGTAAGAAAAAATAAGCGGTCAGTTCATAATTATGTTTGATCGGTAAAAAATTGACAAATAAATAAAAGTTAGGTGAGGTTGAGTTTCTTTTACTTTTAAATTACTTACCCTTTAATTTAATAACTAATCATTTTATATAAATTACTGACCGTTTATTTTATTAACTGACTATTTATTATATCTTACTGACCATTTACTGGACTAATTACTGACCAAATAATTAGTTGCCAATTTCAATTTGGATATGTATGCTCGTGAATGTGTTGTCATTTCTTACCGAGTTTATTTCTTGTGGTTTAAAAATTCAAAATATTTTGCGTATTTGCAATTATAAACTGTAATTGGTAATATTTTTTATTTCCATAATATACATTCAAAATAAAAAAACAATTAAAATTTTTTTTTTAAAGTAAAATCCTGAATTTATTAATAGTAACAATTTAGATTGATTAATACAAAATTAGTTGTCGGTAAAACAAACCGCCGCAAACTGTTATGAAATTGATTTTTTTTTAATTTTAATGACGTGTACGCTACACATTTATAAAAATACTTATATTGATAATGATAATAATAAATAAACCCAATATCACGGATTATAGATAACTCTCGTTTTTTCCAATATTACATTTATATTTTAATATTAAATATAATAAACATTGAAGCTGATAAGACACAATGTAGTGTCTCAATACATCGATATCACAAAGTCACTGATAATAAATTATGTCTTTGGTACACGTAAAGTGCCAACAGTCAATCACTGTACACATGGCTTGCCCACCAAGCCGGTATAATTTTTCGTAAAAATATTACAAAAATGTTTTCTAGCAGATTTTTCCGCTTTTGTTTTTGTGTGCTTGTGCACGTGCTGTTTCACCTGCAAGTTTCCCAGGCGCAAGACACTGGAGTGGAAATTGTGCAGGGAAAGCTTTCCGGGAAATACTACGGTACTGTATCACAGTTAACAAAGTATTATTCGTTCAAGGGGATACCGTATGCAGAGCCCCCTGTTGGTGAATTAAGATTTCAGGTGTGAAAATTTATATATTATTTAAGTTACTTTCAAGTAAATTTAATTACAGTTCTTTATCACTGTCTTGTGTGTTCGCCGTATTCAACTGCAGTGTTTCGGGTTCGAATCTCCTTACGAACATTGCTATAAATTAATTGATATATAATTTAAGACATCGACTGAGGGTACTTGATGGAAATTCAATATCAAATTTGGATTATTGAGATTTTGTACACTTCCATGTATTTTGTCACTAACGACCCGGGTTTCGCCTTTCGGTATCTTCAGGCATTCGAGCACACGAATGGCTCAGTTCGAGTCCATTCGTGTGCTCGAATGCCTGAAGATGCCGAAAGGCGAAACCCGGGTCGTTAGTGACAAAATACATGGAAGTGTACAAAATCTCAATAATCCAAATTTAATTGATATATATTTTATTCGATCTCTATGCATTAGAGATTCCAACTATTCGTCTTTATCAACTATATCTGAGGACTCTGAAGTATAAAAATACTGTTAATGATTCGATTTGAATAATTAATAACACAACATTGTATAAATAAACATTCCTTTGTATTACAGTATTTAATAAAGTTGTCAACGTTGTTGGCTACGGAAACGGATGTCTCGGGATCAAGTCCCGGTACGGACAGTTTCATGAATAAATTTTTCAATCGATTTATGGATTTCTGTTCGTAGGCATGGATGTTTGTGATGTCTGAAATTTCTTCCCACTCATTCGATTTTAAAAATGGGGCGATTAACTAAGCACTTCTCTTGCACTAGCCCTATTCTGCTATCTCTACTCTCTTCAAAAATAAAGGTTAGGCAACTGAGTAGCAAGCAGTTCTCGTAGAAAACTTCTCTCAATATACCTCCACTAGGATGCCATATGTTTCACATCGGGAGTGGACATGATAAATAAAATAAAATAAAATTATGCTCGTGTTTTGGGTGAAGCCATTTCATTTATAGTTAAAAGTGACATCTCTCTAATAAACAGATACCTGTCACGCTCGTGAGATTCGTTTTAACGTTCAGTGGAGTCTTTGACCATGCTTTCAAACATATAGTTACAATCCTTACTTGTTCTGTTATACCAGTGCTTCACAACCGTTATGCCGCGAGACAATCCCACATGTGCCGCGTCACAGTGCGTTCAAAATGATATAATATTTTTTTAATAGAAAAAATGAATGGCTAAGGTCTCCGCTTAAATTATTCTCAGTGAAACAAATATGGTATTATTTCATATTTAACGGAAAAATTGCATTAATATTTGCACCGATATTGTAACTGCAATAATGAGGAATAAAATTGAGTTTGTCTCGAGTGTAAAACAAGAAATCCTACCGTAAAAGTTACACATTGCTGCATATATTGAGAAACATTGATGGCGAAAATTTCCCAGTGAAAACATTACAAACAATGAACCAAGTGTTCCATTACTTTGAAAAGATAAAAGTGTTTATTTGCTTTTATTAAAAAATATATTTGCTACTATTTCATAATCATTAAATGAAAACAAAGTAATAAATTGTAAGTTTTGGTGTGTCGCAAAATATTAATGAATGCTGTGCCGTGGGTGAGAAAAGGTTGCGGAGCACTGTGTTATACCATAACAATAAAATGTTTCGAATAATTGTAAGCTTCATAGTGTATGTTATTCAAGCTTTTTTAATAAATGCATTTTTCAAATTCATCGGACCAAAACATGTAACAGTATTTAATCACTTACCAAACCATTGAATTTACTCAACTAAATTTCATTGTAAATACATAAATTATAATTAACCTTTGTCGACGTACAGTAAATGTGTTATTAACTTCAACTGATTTACTTATGAACCCTTCAATTATATTCCGCAAGTATAAAGGTTATATATTATATCAGACATAGAAACGTAGCACTTTGTATACTATAGAATATGTGTACAGAAAATGTACTTTACGAATAGAGTTGGGCAGTAGCTCTCAATCATTTCAAAGTTACAGAGCTCTTTTGATAACAAAAAAAATTTGAGAGGCACTGAAGTTACAATGAAAACGAAAACTAATAATGAATATATCGACGGTGTTTTGGCCAATTTATGTAACAAAATTGAAATTGTTCAGGTGAGAGTAAAAATAGTTTTTATAGAAAAAGATATACGGTAAGTCGCGTACTGAATCTTCAAAATACACTCCTGTAAATAGTAATGTTTGCAGTTACGGAATTGTGTGCAGGAAGTGTTGATATAATAGTGGCTTACATCTAGTGGCCGGGTCAGAATTTTTAAAGCCAATACCAATGTAAACTAATGTTTCCTTTCCAAAAAGTAGTGAATTAACTTTTCTAATTTACATCACTTGGCCGAGACCTGCTCTGTCGCCTTAAATTGAGATCCAACCATTAACTCATTTTCGTGAGAGTTACATCAATTGGTTAAAACACCATCGATACTATAAATACACCCTCGCAAAATAGAATTTATTATTTAACTAAAATATTCATGTATATTTAAAATTGAAGCTGAAATAACTCTTTTAAAATTGGAAAAATATTACATTTCGCCGACTGCTAACGCAGAAACAAAAATATTTATTCTACAACTATTTTTGAGTTGGCAGACAATTTCTGTGTACCGGCACCGGTTCGCAAACCACTGGTTAGGAAACACTGACTTAGACTAGGCACGATCCGCTGGCAAGGTACCCGGTAATTCTTCTCCTTGCAAAGAAAATATACAACTCGATATATTATATAAACTGTGACAGCCATAAAGCGAAGTTTCCTATCTTGTTCGAGCTTCTAATAATTTCGCGGAACACCGGTTTAGATTCACTGAAATAGAACATTATTACCGTTTCGTATCTTGTTGAAACAAAATACTCGCACAGTTTCATCCCCATGCGTTACACCCCCTTTTCACCACTTGTGAAAATTAAATTATAATATAATATATACGAAATCAAATAATGTTTACAATGTAAAATAGCTAAATACATTCGTATTCAAATTATTGCGAATCATTTTAGGTATGAACACATTTGAGCGAATCGATGTAATGCTATATAATCGAATTAAACAAATTTCCGTATACTGCATTTTCTGAATATCTTTCTTATCGAGACTCAAATCTAGTATGACTTGCTGCGATTGATTTATAATTTAGAATTAAGAGATTTAAAATACATACCACACACGTGGCCGAACTGTTTCGTGTTGCGACTATTTCATTTGACAGGTGGAAGCAAGCTACCAATTTTGAAAACAAATATATAAGTAAGAGATTGTGAAGAATATTATTCTAAAATAAAGAAATTCATTTGTAGATTAAAATAATAAACAATAAGACGTGATATTAATGCTGGATTAGAATTAGAGTTGTCATAATTATCTTTCACAGAATGTTCATTACGAATTATGAAATAAGGGCTATGAAACTTCAAAATGGATGGTTTCATAAATAAATTACAAAATCCTCCATCAAGTGTTTTCTTCATTGAAATTTAGCTTCAAAACTTTTTGGAATACATCCGGAATTGGGCATATAAACAGTTCCCATAATTTTTTCTTATGAAGCAATGTTTGACTAGAAAGAAATATAAAAGTTTCATGAGTGTCATTCCACAATTTTGGTAGATCTGTATTATATGAATTATTAAGAATATTGTTTTATCTCTACTTAAATATTTACCCTGCGCAATCTCTGAAATGGGGAGAAGACAGTGATAAGTTTATTAATTTAAGTGTGAGAGACAAATAAATATGGATGGCAACAAAGATGACATGGCAATACTAGACAGAAACATAGACACATCAGCAGAAACGGACGACGATACTTTCTCACTGGCCGGCGGCTGCTCTATTCTACAATAAAACCTCTGTAATAATACAAGTTAGGAAGACGATACCTAATTGGATAATTCGCATTTTCTTTGCAAGAACTTACGAAAAACTTACGACTATTATTAGTTAAACGTCTTCTGTTGTAATGCAACATATTATAATTTTAAAACATAATGTTATGTTATTATTTCAGCCGCCAAAACCACACAAAGGATGGAAAGGCACACTCGAAGCTGTTAAGCATGGAGATCGGTGCCCAAATGCTGACCACAGTGATGACGATGGACCGAATGGAAACGAAGATTGCCTATTTCTAAACGTATATACTCCATCTCTTAAGAAAGACCTTGACAAACCACTTCCAGTTATGTTCTGGATACACGGTGGATTCTTCAGAAAAGGTTCTGGCAACGCAGATTTTTATGGACCAGATTATTTTATGGACGAAGATGTTATTTTAGTAACTATAAACTATAGACTTGGAGTTTTAGGCTTCTTGGATCTAGAAGATGACGTTGTGCCAGGAAATATGGGTCTTAAAGATATTATACTAGCTTTGAAATGGGTCAACAAAAACATTGGTGAATTCGGTGGTGATCCAAAAAGGGTTGCTATATTTGGAAACGGATCTGGGGGTGTTGCAGTAGACATTTTACTATTAAGTCCTGTAGCTAAAGGACTATTTAGTAGAGCAATTCTTCAAAGTGGAGTCGGAATGATGTCTTCGTATTTTGGTTGGGGTCCTCGAAATAGATCGTTTGCTCTAGGAAAAGAATTCAAAATTGATACAGAAAATTCTACAAAGTTGGTCAAAGAATTAAATAAGATTGAAGGAGCGCATTTGGTTACAAATGCATCAAAAACTATTGATATTTATGAAACATATAATAAACAATACGGAGTTTTACCATTTTCACCAAGTATAACTAAAATAAAAAAAGATGCAATACTTACAGAACTACCGGAAGATGTATTCAAAAATAATGCAGTTGCAAATACAGATGTGCCCATAATGATCGGATTTACTTCACAAGAATCAATACTGACTAATAAATATTATATACAAAGACCTCACTTTTTGAAGACTCTTCAGAAAGAGTTTCAGTTTTTAATGCCGATACGAGGGCTTTATTCAAAATTTGATTCGGATTATTACTACGAGATAATTCATAGATTAAAACATTTTTACTTTACCAATGGTACAATTATTATTGCAAACGATACAGCTCTTCCAGAATATCTTAACTTTATGAGTGATACACACGTATACCCCATCGATAGAACAGTGCGAGAATATGCCAAGTCTAACAGTGCTCCAGTGTTTTATTACCGATTTTCGTACGAAGGCGGCTTAAATTATTTCAGGAATAAGGCAACAGTGCAAATATATGATGATTTCCCAATTGACGTGGAAGGAGCATCAGAAAAAGATGAACTTTGCTATCTTTTCAAATGTAATATAATGAATGATGAATATAAGAGATTATATGAAGACGAAGATGAGTCTGAAGACTTAGCAATGGTGGAGAAGATGGTCAGACTTTGGTCAAATTTTGCCAGAACTGGGTGAGTTGGTTTTACATTTTTTTGTCACTTTTACAGGAAATTCGATATTGCTCATCTCGTAAATGTTTAAGTAATTTGTAAGTTATATATAAATATATTTTGTTAATCCATTCCACTCCCAACGTGGAGCATATGGTCTCCTTATGAAGTCATCTCAACAGAATTTTTCTATGAGAACTGTTTGTTGCTCAACCTCTCTTTATCGAAGAGGGTAGGGATAGAAGGATAGAGCTAGGACAGGACTAGTAGTAAACCAATCGGTCTCGGTACGCTCCGCGAGGATTGGATGGGTGGGTGAGGAGGGAATTTTTAGACAACATAAACACTCAGACTACGAACAGAAATCTATAAATCTTTTGAAATATCAATATATGAAAATTGTCCGCACCGGGAATTGAACCCGAGACATCCATAGCTGTAGCCTACGACGCTACCAACTGCGCCAAGGACGCCAATTATAATAATATATATGTATTATTGATACATGTATTATTATTATTGACTAAATGTCAGGGATAGGGAATTATTCTATGTTTGACAGCAGAATTAATATACGTATTAGTTACGTAATACAGCAAGAATTTTCAATAAGATGTACTCAAAACTGTAGGTATTATTTAATCACAGTTGGAATTTGCATTTGATGTTTGCAATGTTTGCATATGAAGAGAGTATACTAATTAAGAATATGGGTAAACCTCAACTAATTTTTCGCCTTAAAAAGTAAGCGACGGTCTTTTATTTAAAATTCTTATCGATTATCTACCAAACATAAATAAAATATCTACCTACTGATAGTATTGAGAGTCTAAAGCTGTGAGGCTTTTGCCGATGCTCAGATCAGTCCAACCTTCCATTGGGCCGATCGGCCACGCTGACTTGGTGGCGAGTAAGGCAAATTAACAGACATTTAAAATATTTTCGGTGTCGTACGGAGAGCTAGTAGACTTAAACTTATACAAACTTTTCGTTTATATGGAGGGATTGATTTTCTGTTCACTTAAAGCACACCATCAAGTCTTGAGCAGTTGCTCCAAAGATACTCACAATTAAGAAAAAATCTGTACATACGTTTAACGTTTGTTACACCACTGGATACTGCCGTATGAAATTAACGTATGTGAAAACAGTGGTGTGTGGAGAAGGGTAAGGTTATTGTGAGGCTCTTAGTTTACTTGTTAATTTATTGCTTGGATGGGTAGTTAGTATAAATTGTACTTTCCCGCACTTATTCAAGCTAAGTATGTTCTGTCATACTAAAGATCCTATAAACAGAATGTTTTAAATGGATATAAAGAAACCCCTTCCTAATACTGACTGTAAAGTTTTTGGAGTGGGTTAAAATAGAAGAATTTATTTTGAGTTGTACAATCTGCTTCAGTAGTCTAAATGTAATTTTTTGATGGATAGAATGTATATTTATTTATTTTTTTTGAAAATGACTATTGCCTTATGTTATAAAGTGTTACTTTTCACAAAATTAATTAAAGACAATATAAAATCAGAGATAATTTAGAAGAATAAACCGTAGACAAACTTGAATTAAATGTGGTATTATCGTTGCGTTCTAGTTTTCCACTCTATTATACTTATAAATTGGAGATCTACCCCTTTGCTAACTAATATTTATTCCCTCTCAGAAACCCCACTCCGGACAAAGACGACGATATACTCAACGGCGCAATCTGGCCTCCAGTCACCAAGGATCAGAAAAACTTTTTAGATTTGGATGCGAACTTGGCCGCCGCAGTGAATCCTCATTTTAAGAGCGTCGAGTTTTGGGACGCCATGTACGAGCACTACTTACCGCTGGCGACAGATGGCGTTCTCGGCGATAAAGAGAAAGACATCAAAGATGAACTTTAACCTTAAAGACTGTTATATCTATTGTTTTACTATCATAATTATAAATTATAAAGAAATAAAAAGTGTTATTTAAGCGGTATTTCTTTTTAAAAATATCTTCTTAAAATTAAAATAGAACTTTACAGAAAAAAGCAGACCTTGTCTATAATAATAGTTAATTATAGTACAGCCAATCATTCTACAATACGGAGACAGTTTTTGTGCTATAAAAAACTGTACTCTAGACTAGTTCTTCCCAGACTATGGACCACGACCCCTGGGGGGGGGGGGCTGTAGGGCTTCTACGGGAGACGCAAAATGTTAGCTAGAGTACAGTTACAAGTATTTAATCATGCATTTTTTTACAAATGTAAATATTCTTTATATATTCGTAATTTTATTAAAATTTAAATCTTTGATGCGATTGTAGAATGCAGGCATTTGTATGAGTATATTAATAAATATTGTCAAATAAAGCTTTCGTTAATTAAACTAATTAAATGTTCAGGATATGCGGTTTGTTTATGCAAAGTTTGTGGGCCGTGGAATAGAAAAGTTGTGGAAGCACTGTTCTAGACGTTTAGAGTTATGTGTTAGTATGAAATTCGGGGTTAGTTTTTAGAGATAAAAAATTGATATGTTGTCTAAAAAAATATTATTTATGAACTTTTTCTATTGAAAATGTTAATCATTTTTTTTAACACTGTAATTATAATATTATATTCGGGTCAACGCTGCTCCTCTATTGCTAAGCATGTGGCAAATTTTATTTTTTTATTTATTTATTGTAAATTTAAAATGCATGATATTACAGCTGACGCCAATGTGCCATACATTGCACACACATAACAACAGTAACAATAATAATTATTATTGAAAACAATAATACTAATAAAAAAAATAATGAAAATAATTTTTTTGTTAAATTATTAAATACAAAAAAAAACAAGACAAATATTTGGTGAAAAATACCCAGAGCTTAGTGATGAAAATATCCAACTCTCTAGGCTCAACTCTCATTGCCAATTTGCTAAAAATATTCTGTATCACAATTTGACAAAAATTTCAATACGCTTTACTATCCGGTTTAATCTATTGTCAACCAGAAGCTCTGTTTGATAATGAGATACCAAATATTTATTGTAAGAATATCGTCGTTGTTCTGGAAGAAGACATTAATTGAAAAATACTAGTTTTGAGTAATCGTACTTTGAAGTATGTCAAAATGCTTTAACTTTTTCATTTTTTTTGTTTGTACAAAACTCAATACGTAATTTTTTCGATTTAATATTTTCTTCCAGAATAGCTGCGATATAATGTCACCTACAGAACATACTAGCTGCCCGTTACTGTTTCCTAATAGATCACAGAACAATTATTCATATTTTTCTGATAATTACAGTAAAACTGGGGACTATAGATTACTGTCAGATGTATTATATAAAAGAAACCACCATGACCATCTTTACTAATACCCGTAGCTATATAGAAATCTATGATGTCGTAATAACAACTCAAACTGTTCACTTTTAAGGTGTTAACGTTTTTTTTTCGCTCATCACGAGTATTATCAACTGATGAACCGGTCCTGATCATTAAAAATATGTGGAAGTAGTACAAATGAATTGTGTTTTATTTTTTAAAATAACTCAAACTATGTTTAAGTCACTGCTGCCTACTGAACTGTGGTACTGATTTGGGGATTACTGTTAGGTTTTTGATTCATATATAAGAAATACCACGAGGGATTTAACACAAGTTATCATGTAATTCTGACATCTGCGATATTATCAAAGCAACGATAATTTTTTTGGTATCGTATTGTGGCTGGTTGTTATCAAATCAAATTTAATACAAATAATTATAATGTAGTTGCCAATAGTAATGAAATCGTAAATTTCGTAAGCATTGAGGTGGGTAAAATTTTCATCCAAATCGGGTAACTTCGGCCCACGATATAAATAATCACTGTCATTTTCAGCCGGGGTCAATCCACTGATGGATGTAGTCCTCCCCCTGCTCCTTTCACTCTTCTCGGTTCCTTGCTTTTCGCTGCCACGCACTTTCACAGAACCTGACAAGTTAGTCAATCCAGCGGGTTTTGGGGCACCTTTGAGGCCGCTTAGTGGGGCAAATAATCACTGTAATTACTATAAATTCTTGTCTTGGCAACTTTTCTTTATGCTTTCATATATTCTGTTCATAATTGAGATGGGAAAAAATATACAGCATTTGGCTTAAAGATTAGTAATACAAATTGAAAATATGGCTAATCCATCAAATTTATTTCAAGAATAGTTTTTTAAATTGTGTTTTATCATTTCAAGCTGACAGCTTACAAATTGAACAATAAAACAAATTCTGTTGCACATTATTTGATATTTTTACAACCAGGAACTACTCAACACCTTTGCTTAACTATAAAATATTCATATGGCATTAGTATTATCATGGTATTATAACAGCACGTTTTTCCATGTAGTGGGCCAATCTTAGACCGATGGGCAAACTTACACGACTTGGTGTACTGTAACAGAAAGGCCTTTAAATATATTATAATATGTTTCTTAGCAAGTATTAAATAACAATTTTGATGCATAAATCTCAATGTACCTAGATTGTCCATTTTTCGAAAGAAGCATTATAACAGAAAAACTTTGTATACTCTTATTTGAGATACAGAACTATAATACGTTCAGTTTTTCAGTAAAGAGAGGTGATTTCTTTCCCATTACATTCGCTTCATAAATCCACGGGTCGAAAAACACTTTCTCGCTGAATGCCTCACGGGCCTTTTCAAATGTTTCGATTACAATTTAACGCGAAGCCCCTTAACACCCAAGGCTCTAAACTAAACACTTCGCCAGGGGCGGACACTCTCTCCGACCTATCGCGATATAAATCGCGATGCTCGACAGATCAATAATAAATGCTTTCTATTCTGACACCCATCGGAAATTTTTCTAAGTGGTGTGTTCCAAAAGAAGAATCACGATTTTAATGTCACATTTTTTTAAGCCATATCCAATGTGGAGTATTTGGCCTCCAAATAAAATGAGATATCTCAACCGATGGTTTTCTACAAGAACTGCTTGATTAATTGATTGGTATCATACACCTAAAAACGTGGTATCCAGGCATTTCTCTATTCCCCATTTCATCTGTAGATGAATTGATGTGTAAATGGTTGGTCTGCGTGTGGAGTGATGGGTTCTTGATGGTGGTTACACTGATCGTTGATTCAATAATTTCAAGCTTTATCATGGAAAAGTTTGGACTTATATATACTGATTTTATATATACATGTTTTGTCATTGTTGTTTTTTTTTTTGGTTTGTGTTGCGATATTTTGCAACACTGACAATTTTCGTTTCGCTTCTTTTGTTTTTCATTATTTATCCCCGAGAGGACTTCAACCTCTATTTTTATAAGAGAGTAGAAGTACAGCTGGGGAAGGAATAGTGGTTATCTTTAGTATTACCAACGTTACTTGGCCGCCGCTGAATTTGGAACAAGAATTGTCAGTCTAAAATAAATTTCTCCATTTGCCATTTTATACAAAATAAATATCTTGATTACTTTTAATAACCATCGCTAAAATATCAGTTTTGGAATTGATTGAAATTAACGTTTTGGTTGAGTATGGCAACATTCCTAACGTGACGGTTAATTGGTATATCTACAATCGCTCTCGTTACACTCCGTTTTTAGGATCATATCGGTAGAAGAAGGGAATTTGAGACATCGCAAAAATTCTTGGCATCGAACAGAACTCTAAAAATCAGTTGTAAAATCAATTTATGAAACTGTCCGACTTGGGATTAGAAATCGTGAGATCCGCAACCAACGCCAATGACGTTGATCTCTGCACTACGTTCCCGGCAATGTCACAAATACCTTCTCCATAACATTTATTTTCTTGTGTACGTGGATATACGTTTCTGATACTCGGTTGTTTTCTCTACACGATTTTTTACTGTATGAAAGCTCCTTGTGAGGTCTTTAATCTATTCAGGACTGCTGCTATGCAATTCCATGTGCCATGCACTTCCAATTGATTTCGTTGATAAGTAATATAGTAGTATGTATTTCAAAAGCGGATACCTAGTAAATGGCTAGCAACATTATTATAAAGTGAAACATAGCACAGTATCAAGTTCTATAAGAATTTTCAAATACTATTGATAACTTTTCCGGTATAGCGCTATCGTCAAAACTATTTTTCGGATATCAATTTGATGGAGCGTTAAGTCCTAAGGCGCGTTAGCGTAATAGTTCATTGAGTCTCCTTTATCTCTAATGTCAGTTTTTTTTTTTGTTTCACTTCCATCTTTGCAGATAGAAGGGCATGATCGCTGCAGAGCTAAGAAATCCACAGTGAAGCCAATTCACGTGGCCACTAATTGCATATAAATAAATATACCTCCCGCATACCGCACCCACACACATATACATATATAAACAAACGCATACACATATGCACATACAATACGCAAGGAAGCATCCAGAGGAAAGTCATTTTCTATTACAAGGGGTCTTGTTTATTTAATTTAAATTAAATAAATCCCTGTTTGCATCTATGAGGGGGTCGTCGAGCAGAACTGCTCTCGGTCTAAACCGATTCTTAAGTATTGTCGCATTGTAATTAATTGACATACTTTAAAACTTTATTTAATTATACTAAGACAATATTTAATTACTTATTTGTAGCTAACACATTCAAATTACAACAAAACATAAATTTAATATTTTATGTACATATCAAATGCGTTCGAAATTAAAATAATTTTAGACGAAAAGAAACTTATGATTTTGAATTATATGAATGTGAAAAAAAAACAGTCAATAATGACATAAAAAGCTATGATTTAATAATTATAGAACGAAATTGAAGGGAATTTGGGTCATAAGGTCCATTATTATTGGGAATGAGTTGAATTGTTAATTCGCAATGCTCTCAAGATGAGTGCCTCCTGCAATGATATATTCCTGTCAAATAAATATCTATTCAATACATACGTACGTATTTATTCATATCGAAATCTAGTCAATAGACATAAATATATTACAAAAGCAAAGAAAGAGCACATAGTTTAGATACAGGAATGACGTCCAATTTACGAAATGCTTCTTGGTTTAAGCTTTAAACTTCTCTGCAGTTGGAAATAGAATAATATTATGTTTGAATCAAGATTTATACATCAAATACTTTAATTTATTCAGCCAAATATTGAAGCTTTGCGGAAGCTAATATCTTGGAAATTCGTCGAGTAATTTCACAACTAAAACCTGATTTCTTAAACCTGACGCTTGCTTTGTCCTATGAATTTAAAGTAAAGATAAACATCAATTTTCAGCAAAATAACAATTACTATTTTTGGATAAGCTATTAATTATAATTGATATTTGATCAAACACGTAAAAAATACTTTAGACGTAGAAGACCGTCGTTTGCATTGCAAAACTATCCATCTGCATTTGCGTTTTTGAATTTTTGTATGATTGATATTGCAAAAATTGCTCTTAAGTGCATGAAAAATAACAAAAAAGACAAAAATTACTGCTAAGTATTATTATTTAACGTCGATGTTTTGGACACTAAATCAAAAAAATTGAAACGTGTTGTTTTTTTTTGTTTTAATTCGATAAAGTTATTTTTTAAACAGTTTTATTTTCACCTGAAAAATTGAGATATTGCAGATATACAATTTTGGATTGGAAACGACGATATTATACAGAATACGGAGAGCCGAACTTTACTGTTAGTACGGAATGATTTCTACTATAATTTAAGACATCGACTGAGGGTGCTTGATGGAATTTCAATATTAAATCTGGATTATTGAGATTTTGTACACTTCCATGTATTTTGTCACTAACGACCCGGGTTTCGCCTTTCGGCATCTTCAGGCATTCGAGCACACGAATGGACTCGAACTGAGAGACAGTAAGCAGTGTCTAACGCTTATATAGAAGATACAAATGCGACAAATATCATTTACGAGGCAATACATTATACGTCTGAGAGCCACACCGATACCTGAGTTAAAATTTCGGAAATCGCCCTAATCCTTATTTTGTAAAAACCATATTAACAGAGTGGCGATTGCCGAAGGCGAATTGCCGCTTTTCAACTTCTTTTAGAAATACCAGTGATTTTACAATTATAATAGTATTGTGGGTTTTGACGGGATCTTCTATATAAGCGTTAGACACTGTTTACTGTCTCTCAGTTCGAGTCCATTCGTGTGCTCGAATGCCTGAAGATGCCGAAAGGCGAAACCCGGGTCGTTAGTGACAAAATACATGGAAGTGTACAAAATCTCAATAATCCAAATCTGATTTCTACTATGTTATTTGAAAGAAATCAACAAGATAACAATAGTTAAAAAGATTGACTCCAGGTGCTTTCGATGTAATGGAATTGTACATGTAAGATATTTGCATGATTTCAATATTCTGAAAATAAAAACAAAGCGTGTTGGAGATTAGTTTGACAAGGATTGTTATGATATCGACACTCCCTACGTATATATATTACAGACACAACATTGATCGTCGGATTTTAGGTGAAGACTTTCGTATAAGTGGCTAGTAAGTACTTTTTTCAATGTTTTTTGATTACTAGCTATAAAAATGAGTGTGTAGAAAACGAAAATATAAAAGACATAATCAAGTTTGTGGCTCTTAAGTGATTGTACGTAGGGAATGTCGATGTGGTGTAATAAGGTTAAGTTACTGGATTCAATTGACAGTGGGCATGTTGAGTACACATTCTCGAAGTTTATTGTCTTCGTATCACAAATAGTCAGACGGGTATTACGTATACAAATATTTACCGTCAAGTGATTGAAGAATATTCTCTTAAAGTAATAAATACAAGATACCCGGGTGGATTATGGAAATAAACGCACCCCTGCATTGCATATACCTAGTAGCGAAACCTTAAATCACGGAAAATGTTTACATAACATCGTGCAATGTAAAGCGCTCTTTATTTCCGCTCAAGGAAACAGCTCTTGCTTGAGGTTTTATGATTTTCTGTACGAAAAATCTGAGGTAAATTGGGTTTTCCTGTTTTACTTACTATTTCCATGGTGAATAATTTCGGATAACATCGTCGTTTTTATGTAAGCTAGGATGTGGCGACTATTGAAAAATCCCCCTCCCTCTCTACAGTATTCACTTATCTTTCCATCTTATTTTAAATGATGTCATAATCTTGTTAGTTTTCTAGGGTTTTGACTCTAGTAGTCAAATAAATATTATGTCACCTTTGAGAAAATGAAAAACCGATATTAGGGGGGCTTAGGGACACAAGGGCAAAACTTCAAAAATGTCTTGAGTTACATATACCATTTCCATAAAAAAATGCATGTGAGTTAGTCAAATAAAGATGAAACTCATATGCACAGCATAATAATAGTAGTAAGTATGCAATAGTAAAAGGACGAATATCCTCTTCAAATTTCGTATCAGTATTTTTACAAAAAAATTAATTAAATTACTCTAATCAAAGATTTTTCTGGCATTACAGTTGATAGCAAATGAGTAAAATATGTAAAATCATACGAGTAGCTCGATAAGAATTTAAGTTTTATAAATCATGTCCAAGATCACAAATTAAAATTGAAAAAATCTAAATTTGATATTGATCTTGATGAGACTTGAGTCAGAACCTACATGATCGCTAGGGCAAACAAAGCACATACCACCAGACCACAGAGGCTAACAATGACACGCTATGTAAGCTCATACAAAAGCGTTGGGAATTGAGATACAGTGTTATAGGAATGAACCTGAATTAAAAACACGCTTATTAAAAAATGAGTTTTTTGGTTATATGTGTTTCAAGCTTAAATACGCTTTTATCCCTGTCTTATGTCTGGAGTATGTTTACTTCACTATTGTTAGTTTTGGCATTGTATGATGTGCAAGGCTGTATATTATTCGATTAATAAACTAAAGCGTGTTTCAGGTTGAGAAAGTAGAAAGACGCCACTGGCACCATATTTAGCATACAGTATGGATAAAGAATAACTTAATCAACTGATATTTAATAAATAGGATAAATCACTTATAAGGTTTTAACAATCAATTCTTGGTGGAAAGGCATTATATTTTTGTTTCAACATAAAACACAATTTTTTTGCACTACTTCCACATGTGTTTAATGCTCAGGACTGGTTTCTCTCATCACGAGCATTATTAGCTGATAAACATACAATTAAAATATGGCTATTTATATAAAATTTTATGTATACAAAACAGTTGGTTCATGAATTAACATAAGAATTTACAGATCATCAAACAAATTATATAGAAACGAAATTAAATAGTCTACAATTAAAGTGTTAAGCACCTCTTACAAATCAATAAATACTAATCAGAAATCAAAAATAAAGCTACTTTAAAAGTCCATTAACTGAGCAAAATTTTGTGTTTAATGACTAACTAATGTGTAAATATTCATTAAACGTAATAGCAGATTGCGAAATTTAAAAAAAAAATAGTTAACCATTTAAAAACAATGAAATATTGAATACATAATTGACATTAACACTAAGCAGCCATGGTAAATAGAGAACGAAGATGGGCCAAGGCAAAGCCCCCTATAATTACAAGCCATTCTGTACGGCTCGTCAGCCGGTATTTTTGGAGACGTTACATATTAACTGCGGAGTCATGAAATCGATATTTTAGACTAATTACGATAAATTCTAGCATATTTTAATAATGTGAAATAGTGGGTAATTAAATGTAGTATCTTTAATGTTAATAGGAATAAAGATAATTTGGGATGGATTCGGTGGAAACTTTGGTGTTTTAATATTAAATTAAGGTTGATAACTTAGTTTATTCCACTGGCTGTGTTACTAAATGTAACGCTTTTCGTTTCTTTAAGAAGCATCTTAATTAAAAGTAAAGAGTAGAGTGGGTTTGTTTTCTTCTACTGGGCGTAGGGAGTGGGTAAAACCCAAACAATGATAGTATTATTTATAAAATTAACTACTAGTGTTTGGAGGTGATATAGTTAGTGATGGTTCGATATAGTTAGTCTGAAGATGCTTCTTAAAGAAGCGAAACGCGTTACATTTAGTAAAACAGCCAGTGGAATCCAAAAAATATCAACTGATTAAGTTATTCCTGCTGAATGCCATTTAGATTTTATAAATAACGCGAATATCTGTAAAAGAATCTTTTGCTACTTAACTTGATCTATAGATGCCACTGTTTTGAAAAACCTCAGCTATTTTCTGAATATTAAACATTAACACGTAAGCAATATTTAGAGCATAGAGAAATGATTGTTGTAATTTTCCCCGCATGGAAAAAATCCTCGCGTCTGCGAAATATTTTGCAGAAAAATTAGAAATAAAACTTGGAAGAAACCCAAAAAGAAAATGATTAATTTCTTTCGAATCGACGGTCTACCATGCGACAGATTGTCTCGCAAGAAAGCGAAAATCGAATAAATCATAATATGAAGCGACCAGCTACTCCCTTTTAATTTAAAGACAATGCTACCGTTATGTCGGTTTTTCTTTTGTGACTGTATTTTACTTTTTAAATAAATCAAATGCAATCAATCAGCTTGATAAGCTAACCGCTGGACAACATCCACCCACCACTTCTACTTCCACAGTCATCTATTTTATACGACGGTATTCAGTTAGTGTTGAAAAAAAAACAGATTAAATTGGGAATAAGCAGTTAAACATGATGTTTTTTAATGTTCTTTTCAACATATTGAGTCCAGGTGCACATGTACATGTGTTTAACACCGAGTTTATCTTTATACATAAAAACAGAAGTGTTTCCGTAAATATTTTGTGTTGGATTAGTTTTTAAGTATATATAGATGTCATACGTGATCCGATATTGATTAAAGTTTATTACTTTCTTTCATAGATAATTATACTTCCATCTATATTAATAAGCCACCATAACCATAATTGTCGTAAATAATTTGGGGATAGAATGTGTGTATACGTAAAAAATGCCATGCGTTTTAAATAAGTATTACCGAAAGCTAAAAATGATGTAAAGTTATCATTAATATTAAAATGGTTTTTCCCAATTTCCTATCCAAGTTTATTTCCTGGTATTTACCTCACTATATTCAGTAGCGTTATCAGCATTAGGTGTATCTACCGTTTCCCTTATAACCGGGAGTATTTCAGTAGCAACTTTCCCAGATATGGTGGTTGCACTTGCGAGACCACTTTTCGTGTGAAAAATTGCAATATTAACTGATAAAATGTAAATTTTAACAAGGCTGTTTATAAGAAATTGAATGTTTATAATTAAATGGGAGCGAACATGGTTGAAAAAATATACATATGCGCTTATTACACGTATTCTTCGAGACCTTTTTATTGTAAAATAGAATACTTGGAGCTATGGAACATTCTATAATGTATTGAATATACCTTTGTATCGAATCTCACAGCGATAAATTCCAATCCGTTTACATACGAGCAGAACCTGAGACACTTCTAAGATCGTAAATCACTCCCGAAGTTGGCTTTATTTCAGGCTTCGATATCACACACAATCGCGCGCCATTGTTTCATTGTATTTCGCTAGCGTCGGAACTTTCGCAACAATCGCAGCTTTTGCAACAATCTGAGCTTTTGATTTTCAATGTTTGTTTACCTTTGTGTATTCAAAATTGAACACAGGTTGTGAATGAAGGAAGTAATAATTTTCTTGTATAGTAATACAAAAAAAGCAATATAACAATGCTGTATTTATATATATATAAATGAATATTTAAGTAATTTAAGACATCGACTGAGGGTGCTTGATGAAATTTCAATATCAAATTTGGATTATTGAGATTTTGTACACTTCCATGTATTTTGTCACTAACGACCCGGGTTTCGCCTTTCGGCATCTTCAGGCATTCGAGCACACGAATGGACTCGAACTGAGAGACAGTAAACAGTGTCTAACGTTTATATAGAAGATACTAATGCGACAAATATTATTTACGAGGTAAGATATTATACGTCTGAGAGCACACTGATACCTGATACCTGAGTTAAAATTTTCGGGAATCGTCCTAATCCTTATTTTGTAAACACCATATTAACAGAGTGGCGAATTGCCGCTTTTCAACTTCTTTTAGAAATACCAGTGATTTTACAATTATAATAGTATTGTGGGTTTTGACGGGATGTAATTCGACGAATGGGTAAATATATACAATCATTCCACATTTAGTGACATCTGTTAGGTGTTTCAACGTATAGGATATAATAGCGGAGAATTAGGAAGGTTCAGCTGCTCATTCAAAATTGGCAAGGAATTTAACTGGGCTCTATTAATTTCCAAAATTTCTTGATAAAATAATTTATGATCCCCCATGTTTTTATGCAACAGTTTAACCCCATCATCCGCATTAAACGTATGGTTCTCCATTAGCAAGTGATTTGCGAATGTCGAAGTTTCTTTTTTTAATCTAAAGGCAGCTAAATGTTTTGATACCCTTATATCTAATGTACGTGTGGTTTTACCCACATAGAAATGTTGGCAATCATTGCATTGTAATTTATAAATACCAGATTTGTTCTTAAAGTTTACTCTATCTTTATTATTAATAAGTAATTTGCCTAGAGAGTTTTTGCAATAGAACGCCGGTCTAACACTATCAGCGAGTTGTTTTTTAATTTTAATGCTTGTGCAACCTAAATAACTAATTCTATGCCAGATTCTAGGGTGGTCTATGTCTTTAGACAAGTTCCCGAAATATAGCATCTTTTCTGCTAATTTACGTTGTTTTTTTTTATACAAGACTATCTATAAGAGACGCCTCATAGCCATTATTAATGGCAATTTGTTTAATAATGTTTAGTTCGTTTTCAAAATTAAATTTATTGCTTTTTTATTTAAATTCGGAATGTAGAATTTTCCGTTCAGGAAAGATATTCGGATCATTATGAAAATGTGGAAGAAGTACAAAACAAAAATCTTTCAATTAAATAAAGGCTCAAACGCCAACAAAATCAAAACTGATTTTTTGTCATGTTATTCTAAAAATAAAGGATCAAGTCACAGTTAAATCGATTGTGAATTACAGAAAATAATAGTCTAACTATAATATATCAACTGTGGAAAGGAAAAAGGACGTATACCTCAGTTTTTTCAAAATAGCTTTTTTCGATAATCAAAATGTATGCAAGTTAATACACGTTACATCAAAGGGATGTAAGCTGTAAATGCCGAATTAGTATCAAGTGACTTTGAAATTTGCGGCGAGGAAAAAGGACTTACACCACATCAATAATATTATTAGTCGCTCAGGTAAAATTAGCGTTATCGTACATTACAATTATATTGTTATAAAAAAACCCTGTTACAACAATACTATATCTTAAATCATATATCACTCATCACTTGTTCATATTAGACGAGGAAGTTAACACAATTTTTGTTATATTTACTAAAAACATCACCGTGCGGTTTTTAGGTTATGTGTCTTGTCAATCTATTTACCTGAAATTATCATAAATACGCTTATATTTAGGATTGAAATCTTTTTGATAGACGAATATGATTAGTATTTACTGCTTTATATACAGTTCTAATATTGTACGACGCATACTATTCGATTATCTTGTAAATTAGTCATAAGAACAGTTCAGGTTACACTGCTCGTTAAATGGAATAAATATGACGTACTGATATATTCTCTCGTCTGTTTTTTCATGCATAATGTATGATAAAATATGTATTAACTTAACTTACAGTAAATAAATAGTAGAGTATTAATAGGTAATATCATGCATTGTTTTTTAAAAAATTGTTGCAGCGTGCTATTAGGCTTGTATTGATATAATTATAACTAATATTTTTGCTATGCTATATACTGTATGTGATTTATTATACATATTAATGAAATTGACAGTTAATTAATTATGATGCATTCCTAAGAAAGCTATTTTAAATATATGCAGAAGTGTACTAGTTGCCATAATTCTATAAGTTTATTCAAAAAGTCATTTTAAATTGGTGAGGAAAAAGGCTGTAAGCTTCTTAACTACATTGGTGTTGATAATTTTTGTCTGGGAAAAAAGATGTAACCATCAATTTTATTGGTTTTTCTTAAATAACTTATTGAATTAATATCAGATTGGGTAAATAAAACACCATATTATTAGTCTTCATGCAACTCAAGGTTGTGTATATTTAATATTTTGATTTTGGCCGAAAATCATTAAAAACCGTTTTTCGTGGCTCAATATCCTCAGTCAATATGTAAAAAAAATCAGTACTGTATAGAGAAGATCGGTTTAACGGTTAACCGAAGAAATGAGTCGCAATGTCAAAGTGACAAGTTAGTGTTTAACTTTTGCCAAAGAAATAACGAACTAAACTTATTCTGAGAGTTCTCTACTGAATTTCCGATACGTAATGCAATATCAAACTTTCTTCTGGAACTATTAACTTGTGTAGCGTATACCTGTTGGAATAAAATATAAAATTTATCAAAAATGTATCCTATCTAAAATAGTAAAACTGAAAAGTCTAGCTAAAAAGATATAGCATTTCAAACATTTGAGAAACTTCAAAGCCCGATTACTCAAAACTGGTATTTTTCAGTTAGTGTCTTCTTCCAGAAGAACGACGGTCTGTTAATAATTATGTTTTGTCAGTAAATAATTTCCAAATAAATAAAGGCTACGTTTAATGAAAAAAACTGAGCGTTTTATATAAATTTATTTAAGTATATACTGACCGTTTATTGAATTAGTTACTGATCAAAAATTGAAATAGCTACTCACCCAATAAATGCAGGCCATTTGTTTAAACAAAATGCCACTACTTTGACTCAATTTGAAGGGCTAAAACATCACATCGAAACATGTGACCTAGGAGGTACTGAGCGCTCAGTTCATTTGTCGTGTGAAAACACGGACCCGAGATGCAAAGTATTAAAAGAAACAATATTAAATTGAGAAAGACATTTTGTTTTTATTCATATATTTCGAGAGCGTGGTTGAAAATCTTTTTCAGCGTCTGATTCGTTTATTTCAATATTAATAATTACAAAAGGCTTGATGTTCGGAAGGTTCTATTCAACGCATATGCGTAATCTCGTATATTATTATTCTATCGCTGAACTGAAGTGAATTTCCCATAGGAATTGAAGATCGTAAGCTACTTTGCGTGTAGGGATTTATATGTATTATTTACTGTTTATATTATATATTTTATCACGTCTAGCTTCTTGCTTGGCAATTATAATACGAAACTTATATTTGAAATAAATACCTTTTTCATTATGTCAACTCACTGTTAAGGTGTCAACGTCAAGTCAACTGTCAATTCTCAGTATGGTCTAATCCGTGGAATACTTAACAACTCGACCTGTCCTTGAGTATGGGCTCTTGGCTGCTATTGTGAGAACTGGATTCTCACTAGCGTAAGAGAGAGTCTTGCCTTGTTAAAAACTAGAAGAAATCATTTGTAGACTGTATCAATTGTATTGATGGAGATCATCTGTAAACTTGTATTGTATTACCAAGCAATAAAGTAATATTTGCCACTGAGACGGAAATTTTTCTGTGGATCTGTCCGGAGAGAATATCCGGACCTGTAACCGATTGTTACTGTAAAGTAGAGAACAAATCAGTGTGTTTTCATTCTCTCATTCGATCCCCACCTCTTTGGTAGTATTAAATAGTATTATATTTTATAAAAATAAAACACATTTTTTGTACTGGTTCCACAACTCTATGCTAGATCAGGACCGAGCATTTTCAATTGAAACTGAGTTGAAATGCTGGCAAAGAGCGAAACCATTCCTGACTCAAATAACTACAAAATAAATATGTTTATTATTATAAATATTTCGGCTCCAAAATGAAGTTTTTGACAATGTGAATGAATTGAGGGCCATTTTATAAAAAAATCGTCTTTATCTTCTGAAATGGCGCTCCACTTGATCATACCGATAGCTCGGTTCCAAAGTTGAAAAGTTTACAGTTTTGAGTTGAGAATGAAGTACTGTTTCGAATACCGATAACCATCAGTTCCAAAATGAAACAAGTATTAATATGTGGTTATTTTAGAATGACAGTGGTTATTATTACTCTAGATAAAAACTTGTGAAAACTACTTTTATTACTAGCAGAAAAAAATAAATTATATTTAAAATATTTCAGATATAAATATATTTTTAGATAATCCTAGAATTACATTAAAACCTTCAAAAAATTGTACAGTATAATGTAGAATATTAAGCCTAACCTAAATCTTATTTGTTTATTACGGCAGAACTATGCTTTTTGAATAGTTTCACTTGGAGCTGAGATATCTATGTTGTGACCATGGTTTTTACAGAAGGTGTTTTACAGAAAGACTGACCATTATATCTATCGCTGACTGTCTCTTTTCAGAAACATTATATATTTAGTATTGTAAAGCTTGTACAACCAAAGCCTTGCATACAACTTATTTTAATTATTAGAATTAAAGTGGAAATGTTTTATAAAAATAAGGTAACCATACTGTGATGTTTCTAAATAAAATACATTCTTTTTAAAAACAAGTCATTTGTCTTTTTTTATTCTACTTTAAGTAAACATATTTCAATGATATATCTTGAATATTTTTATAGACATATCCGCTGTCAAAGTAAACCATAAAGACTTTTATGGAGCATTTTAACGTATTATTTATAGTATTATGTGAAAACTAATAGTAAATCAAACCTTACTCAACAATTGATCTTAGTTCAATATATTTACACTAAGACCGTCGCTTTATTTAAATTCTTGTTAGTGGTAAAAACATGCTAATTTTTTTGTGTGCGACAGAAAAAAGGAATAATGCCCTAAAAATCGAAAAATGAGTTGAATATCCCAAAATAACTAATAATTATACATATAATTTAAGACATCGACTGAGGGTGCTTGATGGAATTTCAATATCAAATTTGGATTATACATATGTTTATGTGTCAAGGAGTAAAGAGACCAGTCGAATCGATAATGCTGCATTAGAAAATTTCATATTTCTTCTACATACGATTTTGGAATGTATTTTATTTTCATAAATATAATGATTTGCCAACAAGGATTGACAGTTAACACCGTAAAAATGATTAAATTGCATCAGCAAAAGCTCTCATTTTATTTAAAAAATAAAACAAAATTTGTTCGACTACTTCCACATGTTTATAATGATCAGGACCGGTTTCGTTTAACATGAGCATTATCAATTGATAAAAATACAATTGTCACAGGGCTGTTTACATAAAATATCATTTTTTAGAAAGTTCTCAATAGCACAGATCTGGTTTTGGCTCCCTTGAAAATTATCAATTTTAGACTTAATGCTCTTTTCCTTTAGCACACAGATTTATACGATATAAAATCATGAAATTTAGCGATCGTAACACGTCACACGAAACGAAGAATGACGAGAATAACAACTCAAAGCTAGTCGAAAATATTATATTATTTTCTGTATCAGAAATGTGTTGTACAATTTAATTTATAAAAGAGGATTGTATCGTAAAGCTAGGTTTTTAATTAAGGAGGAAAAAAGTAAGACATACATGGTGAATAATTTAATTAATACCACCATGAATACAATTATTGTTCATCTGTATTTTCGATGACTTCATCGATAAATTTGTGGAAATTCTATTTTAATATAAAATTAAATTTGATAACTTTGTTATTCCACTGGCTCTGTCACATTTTTAACCAATCATTATTATCAGGGTACTTATTTCTAAAGTGAATAATGATTCTAATTCTCAATTTAAAAATGAAGAGTTGTGGAGAGGTAGTTATTCTGAAGATGATTATTCAATAAGCGAAATAAGTGTCACATTTAGTTGAATGCCAGTGTCACAGTCAGTGGAATAACAAAGTTATCAAGATTAATTGTAAATTATTATTCAGTTGCTTCAAGTGGACTTGAGTCAACTTAAACCTTAGAGGTAGACATGCCATTATGGGATATGAGAAAAGCACGCACTTATTTACCCGAGGGGATGGTTTCAAAACAATTCGGCCCACAAGTGATATAAGTTCTGAACGTGTGTTGGTAGCCTTAGGTATACACAAAGGCCCAGAAAGTGGAACTAAAAATAACCGATTTATATGATAATAGATACGGAATTATTATTTTCAAATTTGAAGGCATGATAAAATAAAGTGATGTATTATATGATTTGAATAACTAACTATAATGCAACATGACGAGGCATTATTTCGTAGTTCTTTTGATAAATTACATTAAGTCCTTTTTTGAGTAACTTGTTGGTTAATATTTATGTCGATAAAATACAATTAAACAATATTTTATAGAATTACGAAATAGGTTATGTGGGGAACGAATAAATACAAATGGCAACACATACGAGCTTTCAACACTGGTAGGCGGTAGAGGCATCGACAGAACGCGGGTTACCGTCAAACAACATTACTATATTAACTGGCCGTCGACCGCGGAAGGTCGGCGGCAGCTCTATCTTTAAATTAAATCATTGTAATTATAACATTTAAATAAACGGTTCTTAAAGTTGACTACATATTTCTTTCGGCTTATACGAGACCAAAATAGAATTCTACCATTCTTGAGAATGTCAAATTTTATGTTCCTTATCGCTTTTTGAGGAACTGTGGACACACATAATTGTTTGTTCTTTCAAAGTATACAACCAGCCTGCCAATGGCGATTCCACTGGCAATAAATTAAAAAATGTTCAACGGTAGTAGTTTGGTTATTAACATATTACACGTGAGTACTATTTTCATTTATGAAAGAAGATTTAACTGAAATTCAAAAGTTTACTTCTTTACCATATTTCAATGCTTACTATATTTTTATCGTTCTTCTCATTGCAAAATCATGTGTTTATACAGTGAAAACCCGACAAAACGTGCACGGAATTCACGTTTTCCCGCTATTTTAGAAAAATTTCTGAGGTTCCGTTACATTTAAGTTAATTAAATACTCGCTTTAATTTTTTGATTTCATGCAATTCGTTTCTGAAATATTAAAAATTAAATTTAAAAAATATAATTTTTTTGATAAAATATTAAAGGCCTAGCTATTTTATTTACTAGGTTTACTGACGCACACGATCAAAGAGATTTTTTATAAAAAATCCAGAAATATTATTTCATTACAAATTTAAGTAAGTTTTTAAATCTATACCCACAATTAGGGCTTCCAAACCGGTTTAAACCGAAACCGGTTAACCGGTTTATTTTCCTCGGTTAACCGGGGTTTCTAGAAATTTCTCTTTCCATATTAGATATAATAGGGTTTAATATGTCTATTCATACGTAGAGTTATCAGTTATTTAAAAATATAAATATTGTTCAATTATCTAGTTCCTGCAATATAAATGAGGTAAAATTATGAACAACAATCATTTTTTAAATCGATTTGACGTTACATACAAATTAATATCCAAAATTTGAAAGGATTCTCATATTATATTTTCGATGAGAATAAAACTAGTGTTACACAATAGCTCTTATTGAACTTACGACACATCTACGTTTATTATTTATTTTTCAGATGCAAATAAAATTTGGAAAACCCCTTGTAGGTACTATTATAAAAATATATATATATTTGTAATCAATTTTTTTCTAATTTTTCACGATTACTTCTGATTTTTATTAGAAAGATCTGATTACTACCTAAGCTTGGTATTGTAAAAAAAATATTTATAACGAGGAATATAATATTGCTTATCTTATCTTATATTTCGCATTTTTTTTTTACCATGTCCGCTTCCCAGTGTGGAGCATATGACCTTATAATGGAGTATCTCAACAGAAGTTTTATACGAAAACTGCTTGTTACTCAGTTGTTCAACCTCTCTTTTCGAAGATAGTAAGGATAGTAAGATAGGGCTAGGATAGGAGTAGCGCTCTCAGTACGCCACTTTTTTAGGATCGTACTGGTGAGAGAGAATTTTAGACACCACATACACCCATTCCTTCGAACAGAAATTGATTTATGGTACTCTCTGCTCAGGGGCTTAATCCCGAGACATCCGTAACCGTAGCCAACGACGTTACCAACTGCGCCACAGACGTCGACACCCATTACATCAACTTAAATATTTTTAGAAGGATTTTTCGTTGTTAGATGTTTTTTGATGTTGAGTCAACATCTAACATAACTGCTACCCAATAAAAAAATCGAGAAAGTTGTGTAAAAAAAAGGTATAGGGATTTCTAAGCCAAACGGGATAGTGTGTTTTATTATCTATTGGGAAAATAAAAAGTTTAAATAAACAAACACACATCCATAAAGTCAACGGAAACACAAAAATTCAATTGTAAAGCATGTTTGTTGGTATTTCCGACAATAAGTGTCATAAATCATAAATCGTTTGTCATAAATCGTTTTCTTAGTAACCTTTACTTTAGACTTAATCTCTTGTAGTGCGAAAGGAACAATAATAATAATGTCTCACAAATATTCGTAGTTTAATGAAACACGAGATGCAAAGTGCATTAGAGTTTTTAAACAATAAAGAAAAAATGGTTTAAAATTGCGAAATAATGTTCTTGGAATATACAATCATGGTACCTATGATAAATATGATAATATACACATTAATAATTATTATGGTATCTGTTTAAATACTTATTTTTGGTTCTATATAATACACACACTACAATTATTGCGCCAAAGCTATATGCATACAGTAACAATTATATATAAATAAAACCATAATGTGGAGCATATGGACTCTTAATGGAGTTTATCGCAACATAAATTGTTTCTACGAAAATTCTTTATTAATCAGTTGCTCAGCCTCTCTTTTTCGAAAAGAGCAGGAATACAAGGATAGGGCAGGACTAGTGGTTAGCTAATCGCTCCCGTTACATCTCCTTTTAAGAATTGGATATGCAGGAGGGAGTTTTAGACATAGGAGGCAACTGTATTTTCGAATAGAAATCTATCAATAGATTTAAAAATCATTTTATGACCTCAACCGAAGCTAACGACGTTGACCACTCAATTCATATAAAATAATATAGGTATTTATACATTCAATGAAAAAAAGTTTAGAATGAAAGTGACATTAATGATTTGATGTAAAGGCAAAATTTAAATTTTACGTCAGTTATTATTTGAGAGTATATTAGTTTATTTTGTTTTTGTAATAATATACTCTAAGTTACATAATAATGAAATAAAAATAATTTAGATTATAAATTATCAAGATTACTAATTAATAAAATAATAGTATTTACTACATTGAAAACGTAACACATTATTTAATATTCATTCCTATTTAAGTATATAAAATTTTAGCATATTTTTATTTTTCTTTAAAATACAATACATACAAAATATGTATTCTTTTTACTCCGTGCGCAATTATCATGAATGCATTTGTCTTTTCTGCATTTGCATTGTGTGTATATGTTTTATCAATGCGTTAACATAATAATTGAATTATTACCAATTGTATTTTGCGTCTGATTAAATATTTTGTTATGGTGCGTTGTATTTTGTATTTGTGTTGGTGTATATTTAATTCACTTGTATAATAATAATACAGGGGCTCCCAGCCTTTAAGTACATTATTATATCAATTATCAAAATATATTAAATATACTAAAAATTATTATATCATTCTCAAAGTCAGTATGATCTTTGGCATTGCATTTCATTGGCCAGTGCTTCATAATAAGGAGAGCTTGATGATATTCCTGTCAGTAAACAATCATAAAGATGCATCCAGTGTTTAGCAGAGCAGCCAGACAACATAAACATTTCGACTTATGCAGACAAATGAGTTCGAATAAAATTTTTATCAAATGAGTTTTTTATAAAGTTGAGAAAATGAAATTCAAGTAATAAATAATCTGTCACGGTAATTCTACACCGATTTCTATAGATTTGCTGCGATAAATTTGTGAGCGCCGAGCGCACACAAATCGGTGAGCGGGCGCCATGTCCGCCGGCACGGGCTTGAGAATCTCTGGTATAATACATACCTATTAGTTCATATTAGTAAATTTTATGAAGAAAAATACCTTGTTTTTCAATAGTTACACTATTACATCGTGGTACCAAAACTGGTTTTTGGAAAATAGTTAATACGTATATTTCGGTTTAAACCGAAAGGCGAAACCCGGGTCGTTAGTGACAAAATACATGGAAGTGTACAAAATCTCAATAATCCAAATTTGGTACTAACATTTATTTTGTATCCATGTCCGGTCCCAATGTGGAGTATATGGACTCCTAATGAAGGTATCATAACAGAAGTTTTTCTACGAGAACAGCTTGCTACTCAAACGTTCAATCTCTTTTTTCAGAGAAAGTAGGGATATGAGGATAAGGATAGGGTAGGATTAGTGGTTAGCTTGAAAACGTATCCCCTGGAGTGGACATAATTTAAAAAATCTGAACGGGAACCAAACGGAAACGCTGAGTTCACTCGTCGATACAATTGTCACGTACAGAAATGAATGCGGCAGAAGTATGGCGATTTGTGCAAAAATGTGAGATTGGGCGAAATGGAGAGAAAGAGGCGTGGGATAAAAGCTTTTGTTATTTATGAAACATCTGTGTGAATGAAGCTTTCATGAGAATGAGCGCCGAGCGCACACAAATCGGTGAGCGGGCGCCGTGTCCGCCGGCACGGGCTTGAGAATCTCTGGTATAATACATACCTATTAGTTCATATTAGTAAATTTTATGAAGAAAAATACCTTGTTTTTCAATCGTTACACTATTACATCATGGTACCAAAACTGGTTTTTGGAAAATAGTTAAAACGTATATTTCGGTTTAAACCGGTTAACCGGTTTTTTCGTCAGAAAAAAACCGAAAACCGGTTAGTCCTTTTGGGCGGTTAATTGGAAGCCCTACCCACAATCTATGTTATCTTTATATTTATATTTAAATTCGTCGCTTCCTTTTAAAAACGACAGAGGGCTTCACTTTATGTATAAAATAAATAAATAAAATAATATCATGTGAATACAGTGGAACCGCGTTCTATCGTTTTCATTAAATCCTTTATTTTGATAGTAGGCTTTGGAAATTTCCCGTATTGTTTTGATGAACAAGGCTCCACTGTAGTAAAAACAAAATAAACATATTTCGTAGAAAAGAATACGAATAAAATAATTAATTGCAAGATGACAGCCCTCGTTGACCAGTCCAACCAATGAACGGAACAATAACTCCAAAGATTGTTCTCAATACGCTTCGCAAAGAACTTCACGGTCTTCACAATGGGGAAAGAGTCTGCGTCGTCGACCCGGAAATATTCGGGCAATGCCCACCGAGCGTTTGGCACGAGTATTAAGTAATTTTTTACTCACGCCAGACTCAAGGTTTTATAGGATTTTCTTTTACACAAATAAGAAAAAAAATTCACATATCAAAAAAATAATATTTCATAAAATTACTATTTAAATATGCCGTATGTTGGCAGGAACTCAATGCGGAAAGTCTGGGACTCACGGTTGTACTCGGTCAGAACCAAGTGCCACTTATTCAACGCATGCATCCTGACGGTGTTGCTTTACGGTTGCGAGTCATGGCACCTCACCAAGGCACAGGGTAACCGTATACTGTGCTTTGGAAACAGATATGTGTGGCGAATATTAGGAGTACGGTGGCTTGATTTTGTCAGGAACTCGGAGGTAAGAGAGCGGACGGACCAGCCTCTTATTACGTCCAAAATAAAAAAGCGACTATATACCTGGCTTGAACACGTGCTGCGAATGTCTCAGATGAACCTAAATCCTGCCTGTCTCTTCTACCAACCAGATGGATTCCGTCGCCCTTGAAGGCCGCTGATAACCATCCATAGGATGTATTCGGCTGAGCTACGGGACGCTGGGATGACCTGGGAGGAAGCGAGGAGACTGGCGGGGGACAGAGAAGCTTGGAGAAACATAGTGATGGCCATATTCTCCGAATAGGGAACGGATATGGTAAAAAAAAAGGTTGGTAGGTGGTACACAAATATATTTTTTAGACCATGTTTGCTTCCAATGTGAAGCATATGGCATCTTAGTGGAGTTATATCAACAGAAGTTTTCTACGAGAACTGAATTTCCTTTTCGAAATTATTTTCAAGCCATATGAGATTTTCTAATATTTTTTTAAATAAGCGTATGCTACTATGTGGCTCGAAATACATCTAGTCATCGGCCGGCACGCATTACAACTGGTTTCCACTGCCTAAAAATTGTTAACCAAGTTACTGCCAAGTAAGAAAAACTTTTTTTTGAAAAAAAAAAAAAGCATTTTCAATATGAATATGAATAAATCTACCCCACTAAATTAAGTCAAATTTCGTCATACTCATGAGTAATAGCGTTTTGAATTTTTTTCAAAACCTTGTTTTTTTTACTTACTAGCACGGCAGAGTAACAAAATGTTGTAACATTTGACAGAAAATGTTGTCTGTTTTATCTAGGCTTTACTATATATTATAAATATCAATAGTACCAAGTTGATGTTAGGATGTGTGTATTCACAAATGGGTGCTAGATGAAACTCGAGCTATGAGGGTCGCCCTTACTCGTCGAGCCGTAAGATAAATCGCAAATCTACCCTTAGCTAACTGCGAGCCGAGAAAGCTTTTTCCGCATGGGAACTAAATAATTGGTTTGGCTTTTTTCGCATGCCAGGAGATGGGGCATAGTTTACTTACCTAACGAGCCAGACAGATCACTAACTCCTCTCTAATAGCCAGATTTTTTAAAGTCATTTTATCAGCATTTATAAATATTTTCAAATAAAAACTAGATAAAGTTTATTTTGCGGAAAAGTTTTTAAATTGGTTGGTCTTAAGGTGTGATATTTCAGTTTTTTTCACAATTCATAGATCTTTGAACGTATTCGGTTTTGCTTAGAAAAAGCGAGGTTAAAAAGCATTTTCAAATAAGAAAGTCTTTTGAGATTGATAAAAAATAATGATGAACACACACATAGTAAAATAAACTTAACATTGAAAACTTCGTTATTCCATTGGCTGTGTCACTATATGTGACACGTGTTTCGCTTATTTAAGAGGCCTGTTCAGCCTGGAAATGCTTCAGTGAAATACAGTCAGTGAAATGTTAATGTTATTATTTTTTTTATTAAAAATGAATTTCCCTTGATGTTCTTTTTACCATGTCCACACCAAACGTGGAGCACATGGTCGCTTAAAGAGGTATCTCAACAGAAGTTTTTCTATGTCAACTGCTTATTACACAGTCACTCAACCTCTATTTTTATGAGGATAGAAGACATGACTAGCGGTTAGTTAATTACTTTTATTACATCTATGAAAACTGATGTTCCATATTATGATTAAAATAAATAGTAAATATATTAGAAACCACCATAAATTGAATATGAAAAAGAAAATCTTTACTGTCAAAAACATACTATCCATAACTGAAATAACAAGCTTGTAATGGAACCAGGAGCTGTCTAATTTTCAAATTAACAAAGCCAAAAAAGGTTACGTAGAAACATTTATATGAGGAGTCGTCAACCTTTTAATACATTCAGCCCACTTTCGTATTTCTGTTAAAGGATTTAATGCACAACGTTTGGCTATACACAACATTTTTTGTGTGTGGGTTACGTCCTTTTTCCTTTCCACAGTCGATATGTCTGCTTTATGTAATATTATGTTTGTACATATATATATAATTAAAATTTAATCAATATCGGTATCTCAACCAATACAGCATCAACTGTTGCGGGAGCTGAGATCATTGAGGTCGATGCTGTGGGACATTTTTTAAAAATATTTTTAATTAACAGTAACACACGCCAAAAAGGCACATGTATTTAAATTTTTAAATAACATGAGATCAAGTCAATGAGATTTTTTTAAAGTTAAAAGAAAAAAGAAATCACAAACACCTATGTCGGAAATCTCAAATATTAAATTGAAAAATCTAAATTCGATATTGACATTGCCATGATATGATCCCATACCCATATGATCGCCAGGGTACAGCTTTTACCACTGAATCACAGATACCGATATCTAAAAATATTATATTTGATATCTGTTACAAGTGTCAGTAAATTAATATGTATTTATCAGGTAAATTATTATCTATATTCAAAAGGAAAAATGACGTAGCCCACTCACAAAAAATATTGTGTATAGCCAGGGTTGCCAGATTTCCAAATTATCTGATCGCGGCATTCACTATTTCGAACGAACAAATAAAAAAATGTTAAAAAATTAAGGAAGACAGATTTATAAAAATACATCATTTCAATCAAAATATGATATATGTAAATAAGTACATCTGTATATAGAAGAAGACATATATAAAAAAATTGTCACATCACAGTTATTGTGATATATTGATTAGATACAATTACAGGAATTACATTTTGATTTAAACGCAAAACTTTCTACAATCATATACAGTTTTATTAAAAGTATTTTTCGAGTTTTAAGCTTTTTTCAAAATATGTTCGTCATCTTTGCTTGAAAAAAATTAAGCGAGCCTCTTAACTTCGTACGTACATTTTTGTACAAATAATAATTTTGTTAAATAGGGATTTTCAGAGGTAATGCGGGACTCGGGATTTATCTGTTGAACTCGGGATATTCCCACTTAAATAGGTGCGTCTGGCAGCCCTGTATGTAGTCCATACAAAAAGTGTATTAAATTGTATAACTACATTGTGATTTTCAAAACAAATATTTTGAAAAGACGGAGGGATATGTCTTTTTGTCTTTCTACAGTAGATAAGATATATATATATATATATATATGTACATAAACACGTTTTGTGTGAGTATATTTTTTGATGTGGGTTACCTTCTTTTGCCTTTCTAAGCTCGGCATATAAAAAGTCCAAACTAACAAATTTTTCGATAACAATATACGGGCAAAAAACGATATTTGAGTCGTATAGTATCAAAAGTAGAGCTATCCACTATTTGAGTTTCGAAATAATCACGAAAAATGTTTTGATGGCCAGATTGTGACATTACTTAGGCCACTTAGGGTAACTCTGTGATTGGTTGAAAGTATGATTTACCAAACTGTTCACATATGTTTTCAAAGCTGTTAATCGTTCTGATTTTGGTAGCAAGCATCATTTTATTTTACGTTTTTATACCACACGTGCATGATTTTGATACCAAAATTTTATTTCTAGCCATACACTATGACCGGTAGAATAGTGTGGCAGCATTAGTTCAATTTAAACAAATATGGAATAGTTCTACTTTTGATACTAAAAGACTCATTTGTAACAAATGACGAAAACCCCCACCCCCTACCATGATAACTTAACACAATGGTGAGGCCCTGGTTGACGACAGCTGATATATATAAATACTGATTTGAATCCCGTGATATTACGTAGTCAAAGAAATATATACATCAAAATTCTCCAAAAGGCCATTATTGTAGATAAAGCGGACATTACAACATAATACGGAAGAAATGATAAGGATCTAGAAATTAAGCATCAAAGGAATTGGCAAGGCAAAATTCACGAAGTAATAAATCAAAGAGGGTTCTTTTACTTGACGATAATTCTGAGAAAGTTGGTCCTGGGATATGCATAGAATTTTTAATATAACAGATGAGAGGTTTTGTGATGGGAAAAAAGGAGATTACCCCGTAAACGATCCATTAAGTGAAGCATAAAATTAATATAGTCAACAAGTAAGATAGTTTATTTTGTTTTGTTATGTAATATTGTAAATTATTTTACCCTACGAATGAAATATCGTATATTTCAGATGAAAATGCTCATTAGCTGGTTGAGGTCTGCATGGACCCGGGCTTGGCCCGGGTAAGGAATTCAAATTTAAGAAAAATATTTCGTACTATGTTCGGGTCATGAATAAAGCAAAAGTATTCATAACTTATTTGACATGTGCTATGAATATCGTTGGAAATATGGAAACAATAACACATATCGTTTTATAAATGTAAATGAATTACTACATAAAAAAAAAATCGGAATTTTTTCGGGCTGAGAAAAATAAATCTGGGCTTCGGGTCGGGTTCGGGTAACAAGTGTGATATTGAAACTCGGGCTCTGAGTAATTTTATGAAATTTCGGTCAATGCAGACCTTTACTAGCTAAGAGTAACCGTTGTTGATTATAAATTTTAAAAATATAAGGATGGGAGTGATAGGCTTTTTTTGCGCATATACCCAAAGTTTTCTAACGTCTGATTTTTGACATAACGTTTGACTTCATGCGTAGAAATGGGTAGAAGAATTAATATATTTATTTGCTAATTGTCTTCTTTAAATTTCAGTTAATTAAATAAGTTATCAAAAAACATCAAATTGGTTTGTAAGTATAATCGCTCAGTGGTCAATTGCTGAATATTTTTTTTTTTGTAATCTATATTTTGGTAAAAAAACAGTCGAATCCCAGCCCGAAATTGTTCATTCCACAGCTTAAAAAATTTGCAAAAAATAAACCACGGACCCCTACCACGAGAATCAAATTAATTGAGCTTTCAAAAGCTTTATTTGACATTATATATAATATGTTTTTACATATATCTGAATTCTACAACCGCCCCAAAGACAAATTTAAATAAAATCACGAATAATGTGTTCTTATATATAAATTATATACATATTATGTAAAACGACAAAAATTCGTAATTAAATACTTGTAGTTCTAATGTCGGCGTCCGTGGCGCAGTTGGTAGCGTCGCTGGCTACGGTTACGGATGTCTCGGGTTCAATTCCCGGTGCGGACGGTTTTCATAGATTGATCTTTCAATCGATTTATGGATTTCTGTTCGTAATCTGAGTCCTCCCTCCCACCCATCCCATCCTCACGGGGCGTAGCGAGAGCGATTAGCTAACCACTAGTCCTGTCATAACCCTATCCTTCTATCCCTACTCTCTTCGAGAGGTTGAGCAACTGAGTAACAAGCAGTTCTCGTAGAAAGATTCTATTAAGATACCTCCATTAGGAGACCATATGCTCCACATTGGGAGCGGACATGGAATCTAATGGAACATTTAGCAGCCCATAGTTTGGGAAGCTCTGTTCTAGTTAAACAAGCGCTGCCTTTTAACTTAATACTCTATTTTCATTGCATTGTTGTCGTTAATTTGAAAGGATAATGAATCGATCACTTTTAAGGTATTAACTGTCAATTCTTAGTAGACAGACATTTATTATTAATTTAAGCCAATGAAACACAATTTGTTTTCATACTGATCAGAGCCGGCTTCGGTCATTTTGCAAAAAATGGATATAGTAATAAAGAAATTGTGTGTGTGTTTTTTTTATTAATATAACTCGTTTAGGTTTATTTATAAAAATGTAAAATGTTTGCGACGGGTAAAACCGGTGCTGCATAAGTATAACAACATTGTATTTAATTTATATAAATAATTAAAGTTCTTGGATTTGGCTGTCCATCATAACATCGGTTCTCACTCCTGTCCTAATCTGAGCTAATCTAGCTTATATCGAAGGTATACTGACAGTAGGCATAAAAAAAATCTGAGATAATCGCATTTAAGGCATTATTTTCTTTTCAACGTGCTCCCACGTCACAAATTGTTTGTCTCTTAAAAAGATTTTTTGTACAATAGAAGAATAATCATTTTGACATACAAATCAAAAGATTTGGTATCGATGAGTTAAAGTCACATCATGCTTTCAATGCCAGAATAAAAAAATAACAATATCACAAACTGTCTCTATTTTAAAGCCATTATATCTTATGACTTGACTCGTTTTACCGGTACGCGTTAAATGTCTTCATTTTTACATTTCAAACAGAAAATCATGAAAAACTCACTTTAATGCATTTTGTCAGTATACCTATTCTCGATATATAATACTTACTTTATCAAGATAAAGATAAAAAATCATGCCAACTTTAGATTTTTTTACGATGCATTCATTTATCGGTTCAGTAACTATTTCAATTTTTGATCAGTAAGAAACAATAAATGATAACTTTTAAGGTGTTAACTGTCAATTCTTGGTGGAAAGACATTATATTTAAAAAAAAATAAAACACAATTCATTTGTACTACTTCCACATATTTAAAATGCTCATCACGAGCATTATCAACTGAACAGAAATTCAGAACTACGAACAGAAACTCAGCTGATAATGCTCGTAACTCGTGATGAGCTAAACCGGTCCTGATCATTTTAAATATGTGGAAGTAGTACAAATGAATTGTGTTTTATTTTTTACAATAAATGATCAGTAACTTATTCGATAAATGGTCAGTTATTTATGTAAAGTGATTAGCTATTAAATATTTATATAAACGGTCAGTTTTTTAATCAAACCTAACATCCTAACCTTACCTTAATTAGCATTTTTTGGATGGATTCGGCGGTAACTTTGTGAAAATTCATTTTTAATATGAAATTAAAATTGACTGGTAACAGATGTGAGTCTGAAGATGTTTCTTCAAAGAAGCGAAACTCGTTACATTAGTAACACAGCTAGTAGAATGACAAAGCTATTAATTGACAGTTACTTACTGACCAAACTTAATTATTAACTGACCATCTATCAAATTAGTTTTTTTTTCTTCCATATACGCTCCCAAGTGGAGCATATGACTTCCTAATGGTATGACAACAGATTTTTTTTCTATGATAACTGCTCGTTACTCAATTTCTCAACCTCTTTTTCTTCGAAGAGAATAGGGATAGAGAGATAGGGCTTGAACAGGACTAGTGGTTAGCTAATCGCTCTCGCTTCGCCCCGTGAGGATGTATTGGATGGGTGGGAAGGAGTTTTAAGACATCACAAAGACTTTACAAAGATTACGAACAGAAATCCGCAAATCAATCGAAAGACTAATTTATGAAAACCGTCCGCACCGGGAATTGAACTCGAGACATCCGTAGCCGTAGCCAACGATGCTACCAACTGTGCCACGGACGCCTACACTATCAAATTAGTTACAAGCAAAAAAAGTATAAGAATTATCTATGTATCTATGTACGCATAAATTATCTCGATTACATAATACGAGTTTTATACAGTAAGAACTTTATATTGTCGTTTCTTTTGTCTGATAACGTATCGAAATACTTCCGTTGAATAATGAAAACATTCTTTCGGCAAAGAAAAAGTTAAGATTAGATTCTGAGAAATGTGGACTCATTAAAGCGACAATGCCGAAGCAATTTGAGGCATTCCATTACGTACATCGAATACATTTTATTACGATTGTTTTACCAAGAAGCAAAAACAAGAATATTATATCGTTACATTTTGAGAACCACTTTATTATGATTGATGGCAGTAAAATCGTCGTATTATAACAGAATTTGAAATCTTTCTGATTTGATAGCGGTTTGATCTACCATACACTTGAACAAAATAATAAAAGGCCAGCATTTATTGGGTCAGTAACTACTTAAATTTTTGGTCAGTAATAAATAACAGTCAGTATACACGTGGTCAGTTAATAAAATAATCGGTCAGTAATATATATTAAATGCAATTATTTACTGACCAAGCAATTTTTTTTAACATGTCTACTCCCAGTGTGGATCATATGGCCTCCGAATGGAGGTATCTAAATTGAAGTTTTACTACGATAACTGCTTGTTACTCATTTGCTCAACCTCCTTTTTTTTTTAAAGAAATTAGGGATAGAAGGATAGGGCTAGGACAGGACTAGGCGTTAGTTAATCACACTCGCTATGCCCAGTTTTTAGGATCGGAGAGGTGGGAGCAAATTTTAGACATCACAAACATTCATATTTATGAACAGAAATCCATAAATTGATTGAAAAATAAATTTATGAAACTGTCCGAGTCGAGACTTGAACCCGAGACATCCATAACCGTAGCCAAAGACTTTAACCATTGCAACACGGAGCCGACAACTTTCTTTACAGATAAATAATGGCGAGTTTTTCACTTTTACTGAGGTGTAGTTTACACCTCAGTAAAAGTGAAAAACTCGAAAAAACGTGAAATCAATTCTTGGCGGAAAAGCGTTATATTTTAAAAATAAACACAAATAATTGTGAACTACTTCCACATTTTCATAATAGTAAAGACCGGTTTTGCTCATCGGAAGAATTATCAACTATCATCAGTTGTTAATGCTCGCCATTATATAACTAGGTACTATTCTTGAACTAGCCCCATCCATACTCTGAGAATGAACAATTAATTACCATAAATTCGAAGTAATTAGCCCTTTGCTCCCTGACGGCACAAAAAATTACAACGTCAAAATAAATCCCATTACTGAGTAAATATTTTCCAACTTTATCTATGACAGTTCTTATTTTAAACGTATTGGCAGCAGGGCAATTTTTAGTTCGGCAAAATATCGCCACGGCAGTAAGATATAATTGAGCAGTCAGAGAAATTTGTCGAGTAAAAATCGTGATACTTTGAAAGACGAAACGTTGGCAATAAAACAAAGTTTTTAGTATTTTTATCATTTAAAATTGTGAAGTTGATTTAAAAATACATTATGTAATTGTGACCTACTGATAAAAATAGTATGATTTTTTCCCTTCTAATACCTGACGGTACTTATTAATACCAGTGAATTTTTACAAATTGGGTTTTAAGGAGAAGACAAAAGATACGCTATAAAAATGTTTATTTATATGTTTAGGGAGCATACGATTAACTGTATATCCTTTTGGAAAGTAATTACATCTATACATTTTTTTATATCTAAAATGATGGAATCCCGGTGTCGTATAGCATCTTCGGTTGAGATAGTCAATTGAGAGTACGTTACCTTACTTTGAAAAGGTTCTAACTGCACTTGACTATGTTTTGAGATACGAACGATTGAAGATTTGGACTGATCACATTTTGTATTTTGAAGGAAAAAATGTATTTTTAATTTAATTTAAGATATCGACTGAGGGTGCTTGATGGAATTTCAATATCAAATTTGTCAGTTTGAGTCCATTCGTGTGCTCGAATGCCTGAAGAGTCGTTAGTGACAAAATACATGGAAGTGTACAAAATCTCAATAATCCAAATTTGGTATTTTTAATTAGTGAGTTAGAATACATTTATATATACATATATAAATAAATAAATGACTTATTTTTTATAAAATTTATTTTAATTAAAGTCTTTATATTAGAAAATAATGAGTATCTAACACTTCAATTAGAACTGACAACAATAGTTTGTTTGAAAAGGTTTTATCGGGTATTTCAATTATATCAAACAAAATGTTCTGATTTTTGAGATATTTATTAATAGTATATATTATCATGACTTGCTGAACCATATAAGCTAACAATGATATTGTAATACGCCAGAATAATAATACATGTATTCTTTAAATGTTTGAACGAATAGAAGTAAACGGTAAACGGTAAAACACACACACGAACCATCGAGCATAGATTGTTCGACATGACGTAAACCTTAATACCTACAACATTTTCTAATCAAAATGTCATTTTAGGTCAAAATGTGAGTTAGAACCTTTTCAAAGTAAGGTTATGCGTAGGTACATATGCTCCACATTAGAAGTGTATGTATTTGAAAAGAAAACATTTTTCTGTTTAATTTATAGATACAACTTCACCTAAAAATCAATGTCGAATTGGTTATACAACTAGCAAATTCCAAATGACTTCTTAAAAGATCGAATTTCTCGTCTAATCAACAATTTACATACATAAGCCCGTCTGAAACCTTTTAGTTTGGGGTAACCAAAAAGTAATAAAATATTCAAACCGTTTTCATTGGATTTGATTCTATCGATTTATGTGTAAGACATCTCACAATATTAAGTTAGCATAAAAATGTGTAATACCGTATGTTAATAAAATGTGATTTGAAAAAACATAAAAGATTATCTTTTTGTTCATATTTCATCATCGCTACTTTTATAACTTTGAATAAAGTGTAAAATGGCAACGTATTTTTTTTTAACTATTTCAACTTTCAATGTGGAGTAATTCGTCGTTTCCATTGCAAAATTGTGTATCTGCAAAACGATTTTTTCGGGAGGGCATAAAAACTGTTTTAAAACCACTTTATCGAATTGAAATAAAAATAAAAAACACGTTACTAGTACATATAATTATATATTATATGATAATAAATACGTGTTTTTATCATTTTTTTAATCCATATAGTTTTTTTTCAAATATTTTAATGTTATTCCGATACGATCTATTTTTCAGAAATTGACGAATTGAGCTCCCAATTCAGGATGTCAATAACCTTTTTTTCAATCGGTTGCTCCACCTTTCTCATCAAAGAGATAAATGATAACATAATGGGCTGAGGAAATATGAGTAATTAGCTAATCGGGAGCAAAATTGGATATGCGCTGGATGAAGAGATAAAAGTCGCACTCTCCGACTTGATTTTTGTAGAAAATGCCGTTTCGCTCATCGTTTCTCTATAGCAGCGTTATTCAGTTAGACAGTATTCGCGTGAGGCCCAATTGACCCTTCTCTGTGGCTCTTTTTATGCTACGAATTACTAAGAGGTAACTATAGCATTATATTAATATTATTTCTTAACATTTTAAATATACAGCACATACCAATTATTGTTTTATACAGCTTTTCATTAGTTATATATATACACATTATTAAAAAAATGTTCTGTTGTTCTATTTTATTTTTCGTTAGTTGAAAACGTTCGCGATGATGTGATGATGTCAAACAATTGTGGAATTCATGCAAAAAAATAATGTGTTTTATTTTTATAAATTAATATACTGCCTGTCTTGCAGGAATTGGGCGTTAAAACCATAAAGAGTTATTATATCTAAAGAGATTTTTTATATTAAATATATTAATATCAGAAATAAAGTAAACGTTATAAAAAAATACGCATTTTATTGTCATAGAAAAATGTACTTACGTCTTTTTAATTCAAAACGTAACAATATCCGCGCAAGTTGGTGTGCCGATCTAAAAATTATTAAAGCTAGTAAATTTAAATTTCGGTTGTTGAGATTTTTCACATTTCATGGAAATTTTCAAAATCTCAACATTTTAAATTTAATGCTAAAATTTCACCAAGCACCCTCAGTCGATGTCTTAAATTAAATTAAATTAAAGCTAGTAATTATGATGCCTAAACAATTCATCAAATGTCTGAATTCCATGCGTTGACAGTAACGTACAGTAACCTAACTATAACTTCATTTGAGCTACTCAATAAATAGCTCGATTGCGTCTGGACAGACCTAGATGAAAAGTAATGCCTCAGAGCCCATTCGTTATCAACCTAGAAAAAAAAACGGTCTGTTTGTACACAATATTGAACATAGAGAGCTTATTAGATTCAAAGTAGAATTATATTTCAGTTGTTTCAAAGTTAAAGAACATTTCTTTGATATGTCATTTGAATATCTGAAATAAAAAGGCACTTAGTGCCAAGAAAATTAAAATTTGACAAAATACGTAGAAAGTTCTATGGGCTATCAATAATACCATAATAAGTCCAATATACGACACACATATCATTTGTGTGCTTATTCACTTATGATTAAGCTGGTCTTGTAGCCGAATGGTAAAGGCTATTAATCGTTTATCCCTATTAATATATCAGTGATTAACTTTCAAAACAGGACGTTTTCACAATTCACACTTCCGAGATTAATGAACTTTTCTATAATTCGATTTTCCTGCAATGATAATTAGAAAAATGTATTTACTGTCAATGATCTATACATTTTTAAGGCGTTAACTGTTAATTCTTGTTGGGAAGGCATTATATTTTTAAAATAAAACACATTTTTTTATACTACTTCCACATGTTTGTAATAATCAGGGGCGGAAACCAGTCCTGATCATTATGAACATATGAAAGAAGTACAAACACATTTTTTTTATTTTTGTAATATGATCTACACATAAAATATCAATTTTAAAATTTTATCTTAAAAACGTTGGACTTGTCTTGATTTGAAAATCAACTCATATTCCGAGACTCTTTTCTATATTGTACATTCATATTGGAAATTTTCAGTTTTGAAAGTCAGCTACTGATAAACAATGCGTTTTAGCTAGTAGCTGACCTCGTTTCGGTTTACACATTGTTACGTGTAACTTAATTAAAGATAAAATTTCGCTTCGTGAGTATAAAATTGTCTCTTTTTGAGATTTCTGCGGTATCAATGTCAAATTTACCACAAAAAGTTTTATTCAAAAATATTTGAGAAGCTAAAGATCAGAAGCATTGGTTTCATTAAATTATCTTTTGCATAAGTATATCCAATTAGTTCAGGTGGAATTTAACCATATGAACTTTTCAAGAGCTTAAAAGAAGCTCTACGCAAATTTTAGTCAAATATTCACTTCATATATTGTATAATATTTTACAGAAATCGAAAAGAAAACGTTCGACGAATAAACAAAGTCGTATCGGCAATTTCGGATCACCGTGTAAGGACGTGGTTCTATAACTTTTTATTCGATTATCGTTAAACTTGGAGAAGCGTGGTGGCTTAAGAGATTTCGCTGGGTCTAAAGCGCTCGAAACAAAATCGCATATTATCAATAATATTATTTCGCTGAGGCGGCATAAAATTTTATGCTGCCTACAAACGTATTTAAGGTTTTTTCCACCAGAATGCCGGTAGAACCGCATGTAGCAATGCGCCGAAAAATAATTCATCTTACTACTTAATGTTAGAAAGAGTATATTGCTCATGATAAAACAATACCTTGTATACCAAACGACACAAATTTAACAACATGAGACGTAAACTCTACTCACTATTATTGTATCAAATTCCGAAAAATTGTTCATTATTAACCAAACATAATTTTGCATACATTAAAGAAAGGGTTCTCAACCTTTTTAAAACTCTTAAACACATTCTGAAGTATTGATAACGCGCTGGGCACTACTTTTTTCGAAGCAAATTTAAAATTGAACATGCAATAAACAAAACACAAAAAGAAATTAAAAAACGTTATATAAAAATTATAATATGAATCTCAAATTCAGTGCCTCATAATTAGGAGAGGACGATGTTATTCCTGTTAGTAAACAATCATAAAGGTGTTTATTGGTGAGTTGATGTGCTATATTTTGATCTCATTGAATGAATTCATATTTGAAAACAATCATCCGCAAAGGCGTGTGGAACTTGATTAATTATTTTTTCTTACATGGCGCATTTTTTAAGAATGGATTTTTTTTCTTTAAACTGTATTCCAAAATCCGTGTGCGTACACGAATAAATCAGAAGGTTTTTCCGAGATGTCCGAGCTGTATGTACGTATTTGATTCTTTTTTTTAGATTTAAGATTTTAATTTTTTTTCAGAAACCTTTGCGGGTGTGCCTACAACAACTCCCCAAAGTTTCATTGAAATCGGATGAATGGGTAAATAACGCATAGAGGACAAACAGACAAACAAAAATACATTCATTTTTATATATATAGATAGATTGAGAAATATAAAATTGCCTGTACATACTAATTAACAATTATTATTACTAATATTAATACTTAATTAAATATGACATAGGCACTTGTAGCATTAAGCCCTAGATATATGAAGGCTAGTCATTAATGCTGAAATCTATTAATCAAGATCGCGTATTTGTGCAAATAAGTCTGATTGCAGAAAAAACCGTTCATAATTCAATACTTTTTGAGCGATCAGTAATACATTCTAATATCGATATTTTCAAAACCGTTATTTTGGTATCGAAACAACGTTGATTTACCGGGATCACGGTTTTAGTTTCACCATTATTGCAATCTCTTGCAATGTATTGATATTTTATCGTAAAGTGACTTCGCTGAAGACGCAAAGTTCATAAAGGCTAAATAAGCGATGGCTGTACCAAGGTTACAAGTCACTTCGTCGATATTATAAATGCAAACGTCTCAAATAAAATAACAATTCGATCCGAAATTGCCTTCGTAAACATAATACGAAATGAAAGCTTTCAAATACACTCAAATTTTACCTCTGTAACCTAAAACTGGGCTACTAAAAAGGTCTCTCAAAACACTGGATTGCCTCTTGGTTAGAATAAGCAAGTATTAAGGAGTCTGGGACAGTTCTCATGGGTATTAATTACACCCTTTTGACAGTGTCGCAAGCTTTTACGTAAACCTTAAGATTTGTTTTGTCTGCCTCGAATTTACGGACTTCTAGCCGAGGTGTGGCCCAGGTCGACTTTTCTATGTAGAAACTGCAACTTTGATTTAAGAAGGTGGATCTATTGCATTCAGCAAAAAAATTATTACATACGAATTATGTAAAACAGTTGAAAGCTATTCAATAACTTAACACGTTCACTGCGTATAAAATATCTCATGAAGTACAGAGTACCTGAAAATTCGCGAATTTTTAACCCCTATAACATTGTTTAAAAGGAAAAATTATTATCCTATACTAGCTTATTCCTTCCATTCTCGAAAAAAAACGTAGCCTTAGCGATGTATCGTAAACAGATAGTGTCGATCACGGCGTAACATTCCATGCCGAACGCATTAAAGGCGCATTCAACCCGCACGCTTATTTTGCATTTATAAATATTTGTTTTCAACTAAATATTATTTTATTAACTTTTGTTGTTTGTGTAAATGAGCATATTATGAAATACGCTACACACGACCGATCAACAAAAATTATAGATATAAACTAACGTGTGTTTAGTCACGCGGATCATATTTATCAATTTTTTAGCCCTGCTAAATTTTTTTCGATCTCATATATGTTAAAAACAAAGTGAACACATCAAGTGTGGTCTGACGCACGGCTACAATGTTTGTATGGACACACCATGTGTGTCGTACGCGCACGACGTGTTAAAACGTATTACATTAATTAATGTAAGAATTATTTCACTTGTAAGAAATCAATTTTAAGTCTCATGAGCATTAACTCGTATAAATAAAACAAAAGATCGCACATTATACGTGTCTTTTTTCATAAATTATTTATTATTTTAAAACCGGTAACATAGTTATTCCACTTTGGCTTTGACACGAACGTGACAAGTTTCGCATCTTTAGAAGTATCTTCAGACTTTCTTCTAAGTTACCTGTTTTAATTCTATATTAAAAATGAATTTCCACAAAGCTACCGCCGAATCCATAAAAAATAGTTATTAATTATTTAAAGTGAACGAAGTCAACTTTCTTTTGTAAATGCTCCAGTTTCTTAGGCCTGATAAGGAGTTGGCCTCATCCTTACGAGGTGTGACGTCAAGGCTTACATTATTATGCATCTCTAGCGAATTCTTATTCTCCTAATAGGATTATTTTGGGGTATCGTAATATTTTTTTAAGCGGGATTATCCTGATAAAGGATTTACGTATAAATAATGTATTTAATCGGCCTGAAAGACTTTTTTTCGATCGATTGATACAATTACAACCCTACGTAAGGTGATTTCTTAGAATAAAATATGTTCGTAACCAGAATATTAAATTTTAAATACGCTCTACTGCAGAACTGTCAAGAACCAATAGTTCGGTCTTTAAGAAACAAATCAGGTTAAAGATTTTTTCGTACTGAATTAATTAAAAAAAAATATATTAATATAAAATTTAAATTGACAATTGTGTTATTTTACTGTTTGTGCTACTAACTATGACACGTGTTTCACCTCTTTGATAAGCATGTCCAGATTAACTTTATCGTATGGTTATTTGTGTACAAGGTAAACATTGATTCTAATTTTTGAATCATTAGTTACAAAAATTAATGTTGAGACTTTTTTCGTTGCTTAGACCAGGGGCAACGAACCTTTTCCTGTCGGGAAGCCGCATTTAAGAAACATACATAAAAATGTACGTACATTATTTTGTGAATTAAGAAATCATGAATAGAAACATTGCAGTAGTTTATTTATTTTGGAAAATTCTAAGCCTTATACATTTGACAATATTTAACCCTTACGTATTCGTCGTGTAACAATGAGTTGCCTCAGCTTTTAAACCTTTAAATTATATGTGAAATAAGTTATACAAAAATTTAAAATTTTAATATGTAAATAAAATACTTCTACATATAATTGAAAATTAAAAATAAGTTATAGTTTACGTTTTCTTTGTATAATTAATCATAATTTGAAAAACTCGTCAATTTTACCATCGAAAAATATAAAATTATAGTATAATAATAATTTATATAGTACAGTAGCAATACGAGATACAAGACGTACCGTATGCAACCGTTTTTTTTCAAACCGCAACGAGATACGTCTCGATCTTGTTCTGGTATAAAGAATTTCGATTCTTTCGTCTTTCAATAATTTCGCATAGTTTAATTTGAATTTCAGATTTCACACACAAAATATGACGTAAAATAATTACTTAATACTAAATAAAACCATATTTCACTTTTTGATATTGTCACACGGTAACGCAATGTGACTACATAGGATCCGAAGGGATTTTTTAGCATGAAACCGGGAAGGTTAAAAATGAATTTTATTCTGGTAGTTACAGTTAGTAAAAGAATGGAGAATATTAGATAATATATCTAACGATATACCCACGTGTAGGAAAAACTAAAACATTTTTCAAATTGACCTAAATCACTTCAGCTAATCAAGTGGTTTACCGATATCACGTCTTTTAATTTGATTTGAGACCACAATCAATCTGTTTTCCCCTTAATTTGATTATTGTACCGGAAGAGTGCCTTAGTGTTGTCTTTTTTTATATACAAGGGTAAAGTCGAGTACCATGGAACAGCTGTAAGAAAGGTTTATTTATCGTTCAAATAATTTACAACATATTGAGTGAAAACGAATGTTTTTTTTTTGATTTGATTACGTTGTGCAAGAAACAATAAAAACTCTCTTTAGATATGATAAATATGTTAATATTGGGCTAGAAACGCACATATAGTAAGCTGGTAGCTTACCCTACGACCAGTTTACAGAAACAGATTGGTCAGTGGTCTTGGAGATGTGGTAGCTACTGTTGAAATCTTACTTACTAAGTGAGTTACACATATTATTAATTTTAAGTTAATATGAATAAACAATGAGTTGGGTACGTGGTGCAGTAGTCAACGTCGTTGGCTACGGTTATGGATGTTTCGGGCTCAAATCCACAGTTTCATAAATTGATTTATCAATCGGTCTACGAATTTCTGTTCGTAGGCATGGATGTTTGTGATGTCTAAAACTCCCCCCACCCATCTGATCCTAATAATTGAAACGTAGCGAAAGCGATTAGCGGTTAATCAACTGATTAACAATCAGTTCTCATAGAAAACTTCTATTGAGAATCCTCAATTTGGAGGTCATAAGTTCCACATTGACATGGTAAAAATAAGATGTGTGAGGCGCGGGGCGGGGGGGGGGAGGTTTTGATGAATAAAATTAATAAAAGTAGGAATTCTAATAAATAATATTTTACTATATTTTGGGTATAGTACTGCCGTAATAAGTAAAAAGCCAGTAAAGGCTAACGGAAAATCACAGTAATGAATTATGTTGGCGAATTCGAGTGACTCTCGAAAGGCAGTTAGAGATTGTCTAAGTAAACTCTTCAAGTTTTAAATCATATATCTAACAATGTTTAATAACGTTTTTTGCTTAATGAACACCTCGAATCAGTATTCGTAAAGAATTTTTAATATTTGTAATAAAGGTTTCTAGCTGAAAAAATATTTAGTAATAATAATACATTACTTCCTTGAAAACCATCGAGAAAGTGATAAAAAGTCTAAATTTGAAATTTGGATTATTGAGATTTATTAATTTATAATAGTAATAAAATCTCAAAAATCCAATTTGATATTGAAATTCCATCAAGCACCCTCAGTCGATGTCTTAAATTAAATTAGATAAAAAGTCTGTTCGCTCCACAGAAATAAAAATAGTCAAGACACTGAGAGCCTGCTTCGCAAACTCCATATAGTTTCAGTAGGTAAATAAAAGTGGATAGGTAAGCGATTAGGACGAGAAAATCGATTCCGGGGCTTCGGGACAGTTGTATAACAAAATAAAAAAGTTCTCAGTTTGTTATCATTCAAAATAAATATGATAATATATTTTGACATAACGGCAATTGTTTATAGTAAAATTATCTTTGCGAATCCAAAATCACACACTTCAATGCAAACCCCCATAACAATTTACACGTCTAAAAGGTCTTGGTAAAGCACTTTAAGTCTGCTTGGAGACGCACTAAGAAAGAAGGGGAACATTGCAATGGCGTAGGGATGAAAGATATAATAACATTTCCTGTAAAATATATTGGCCTGCATTTATAGGGTCAAAAACTATTTAAATTTTTGGTCAGTAAAAAATAATAAATGGTCATTAATTAATTCGATAAACTATCAGTGTACACGTGGTCAATCAATAAAATTAGCGGTCATTAATTTATTTAAAACGGTCAGTAAACCTAACCTAACCTAACTTTATTTCCTTGGCAATTATTTACTGACCATTTATCGAATGATTTACTTTGCAAATAATTAAATGCTTAAGTGTATTATCTATTAGAAATTATGCATTTAATTTCAATTTTTGATAACTTACCGAGTAGGGCATCCAATTAACCGGAGATAATTACTAACCGGTTTTCGGTCTTTTTTTGAAAAAAAAACCGGCTAACCGGTTTAAACCGAAATACTTCATTTCATTATTTTCAAAGATAAATCTTTAAAAGTTTTTAAATTTATATTAGTATAATGTTTAAAATTATCACTTAAAAGGAAAATGAAATATTCATAAAATAACTACCCCATACAGATATGAAAATATTTAACGTATTGTAGGCTGAAAATCTTAAAATTGCTTACTTTTGTAATATTACAAATAATATTATAATCAACGATTTCTTCAAATTTCTACAGATGATTTCTCACATTTACAATAATAGCTATTGTGTAACATGTGCCTTATTTATCACCAATAGTTTAAAAATCTTTGTGTCTTTTGATAATGTCATGTAATCGATTATCGTATAAAATCATTTCTGTCCATAATCTCTAACAACTTTGTGACATAGGTGATTATTCAACAATATGTACATTTTCCCTTTAAAATAGGGTAGATAAAATAATTTTGAAATATTTAAAAAATGCGGTTAACCGCGTGAAATAAACCGGTTTTCGTTTTTTTTCAAAACACGCGGTACACTGATTAACCGGTTTCGGTTTAACCCGGGTTGGAAGCCCTATTACCAAGGTAAGCTAAGGCAAAACTGACATATCAACATTGGCCATAACACCACAGAAACAAAGTGAATTATTTTAATTAATTGTCATTTACTTGGTAGAACTCCATTGTACCAGAATAAAATGTCCAAGCATTTAGTTCTAAATTTTTTATTTTTCAGTTGATAGCATCTTCAGCTTAAGTACGTCTTCATAGTTCTGACAATGGCGTGTGAATAAAGTGAATTATATCACAAATTCTTGTGTGCGTGGGTTTTTTTTACTTTCCTCTTAATAATATCTTGTGACGTCACTGTTATACGATGTAGAGTGTCGTCATAAAAACTGTGAAAGTTTTCCAGGAAAAACCATAAGCGCTAACAGGAAAAAGAAGAAAAACTGGCTGGATAAACAAACATCGAATAAAATTATATGTTATACGGTACGGGAATAGGACCATTTCGAGTTGTTTATCTTATCCTATTCAAAGCTGAAGTCTTAAGTCAATGTTTTATTGCTGTAGAAATTTCAAATAGCTTCAATACATACCTACTTAAGGTAAGCGAAAACAGGGTTATTTGTTTTTTCAAAAGATGAATTTGTAAAAAATTAGTTTTATGAAAACTAATAATTTAACTACGATATTTTGATGAATTAGAATGATACATAATTTATTGTTAAAGTCAGTATAAAATCATTATTTTATTTTTTAATGATTTAATAACTAAATCATAACCTAAACTAGTCTAAACCTAACCGAACCTAAATTAATGATTTATGGCATAATTCTTAAAAACAACAAATGAGTTCAATAAGGGTTATAAAATATATTTGATGGCTATTTCCACATCATGACAACGCATAGCTTCGTCGATATATACTATATCTTATAATATAACTATGGAACTCAATATCGAGACTATAATGACAAATCGCATTAAGTCAGTTTATGCTGAATTTCATTTTTAAATATCAAAATGTATGCAATTTAACACCACACGTACTGATAGAACCCATGAAGTTATAGGGTTATATATAGAGCATATTGTTATTTTTATATTATTCTGAAGTGATTTTTTCAGCAATAATGATTACACTTCATCATTTTTACTATTCTTTTTATCATTGTTTAGACATATATAAAAATGTAATTAAAACAAGAATTAACGGAACTGTACTTCTAGAACCGTAAACATATTTATTTAATGAGCAAACTTATACTGCTGGGATCATAAAATAATAATTATTACTTAAGTATTATTATAGACGCAGAGGTTTATTATAGTTTGAGAAGACCCGGATCGAAGGGAGGCAAATGGTCGATTATCGACGTCCTGGAAGGTCTGGGATCTCAAACAAACACAATTTCGAATCCCGTTCAACTCTTATTTATTTTAATTAAGGATTCAGTGGTTTAAAATACACAAAAATAATTCTAACAAATAAAATTGAGTCTACATTTACATTTACTAAGCACATCAATTTACTTTTAAGTTATAATGGAAGTGACACGACAAACGATTTTAAATTAAGTCCAATTTCAAAACATACACAAACAATCAACAACGTCAACGCTGCCAGCCACGGTGGACGGCGGCTCTCCTGGCTCAAAGGCTGGAATCGACTCCCCGCAAAAATCAAACATCGGACTCCCGCACCGTCGGAGCCACCCTTTTCCGTCAAAAATGGACTCGTCCAGCGAACGTGTCCGCCGGCGATTGCCAATCGCCCTTCACGACAAGAGCCGGGTCGACTTCTACGAATCATTGTCAGTAACGCTGTGCGTCCTCAGTTATCGACCCTAATAAAACTTAAACTTAACAAAAAAACCAGGGTGTGTCAAGTTTAATTTTTATATTTGAGATTTTTATTTAAAAACAGAACCATTTTCGCTGAGTAATCGATCACTTTTAAGTGCAATGGTTTATCAGTTGTAAGTATAATACTTCGCCATTTTTTACTGAAATCGATGACGCAGAAAGAAAACTTGATATATAATAAAAAATAAATTGATTTTATGAATTGATTGCAACGTAAAGTTACCACAAATCTCATTAATTCAAGCTCGATATACATTCGATTGAAGACTTATAAAAAACTTATTTTCGATCTTAGTCTAGACAAGGTCTACGAAAATATCTCAAATGAGAGTTCGTTGGCCAGACCTTGAGTCCCTAGGAAAAAACAATTTAAAAAAAATCTTATTGATGCTCTATTATTGAAGGTATCAGAGTTTGCCTTTTATTCTTATTAAGCGCATGAATATAGTACGAGATGCAGAATAACGTCTATTGACTTCGGAATAAATTTGATCACAAGGTGTTATTTTCTTCTTTGAATGGATGAATTATTCATTGTAAGTTTCACATCACTAATTTGATCATTTTATTTTTCTTTTGTGCAAGTATGCTCCGTGGTGCAGTGGTCAACGTCAAAGTGGTCAGCGATAGTTAAATTTGATTCATTACTCAATTATTTTTTTTCAAAAACAGAACTTTTTCATTCATGCTTAAAGTTGGTGCTCTAAATAAAAATAAAAATATATGACACTGCTTTGTATTAACTTTTTAAAGTATCTCATTACAATATAAGTTCAAGCTTTATTATTTCTCATTATACTGTTCATGATTGTTTTTTACTGAATGACAAAGTAAAAGAATATAAAAAAACGCGTTGAAGAGGAGCGTGTAAATTTGCGTGAAACAATTTAATTTAAAACTTTTGGCAACATCCGATAGAAACAAGGACATTTCCGTATTTTTCTGGACCGGATGGCCGCCAGCCAGACACCAATACTGGTCACTGGGATAAAATTTAACTTATGGCAGAATAAAACACAGAACACGATAAAAGAACTCGGCTATATTTTTATAAAATATTGCCCATCGTAAAGGGAGCAAGGAAATTTCCTGTAAATCTTTCAAATATATATTAGACGGCTGCGGAAAAGACTCGGAGATAAACGATTATTTTTAAACTATTTTTACTTGTAAAAGTAATTTAAGTAAAAGCTTTTTTTAACTAGTAGGCCGTTAGATTCTTTATATATATCTTAAATCAAACGTCAAAAATCTCTGCTCACTAACTACCGTTACAGTTTACCAAACAAGGTGTCTTTTTATGGTGTTAAGTTAATTGTATTCATAAAATTGAGACAATTTATTGTACTAATTCCATAAGTTTATCTAATGTTTAGGAGCGTTAAGCTGATCACCTAATTCAGGAGTCTCCTAACTTTTTCGCCTAAGGGCCACACTGGCTCCTCCACTAAGTCCCAAGGGTCAAGACCTAGCTAGCTCATAATACCAACATTCTGTATTTTTGAATTAGAGGAAATTTTCAAATTGGGACCAGCTTGCGAGTGAGATATCCATGGCACAGGGCGCGGAGGTGGACTTCGCATCAATCGCAATTTCAATAATTTACAAATTAACTGATGAGCATTTGAAGTCGCTGCTGATAATTTCCAAAAGGAAACTTCATGCACAACCGCAAAAAATTGTCAGTGGAATGTTATAGCTACATAAATCTCATTAATCATAATTATTATGTTTGATTTCATTTTGTGAAGTTTTTAGGATAAATCTACGATAAATCATTAATCACAGTTAAAATGTTTATTTTCATCATGTTCTTCAGTCTTTGGGTTTCTTAACTAGTCGTTAAATAAAAACATCTGATTATTATTTTGTATGATTTACTTACGTTGTAAATTTTATAATGTAATCAAAATAAACAATGGTGGGCCAGATTGGTGCTGCTTTCGGGTAGTTTGAAGACCCCTGTTCTAGAATATCAAATCACTTACACACTTTTTTGTATTAAAATATAATTTATATAATCTGATAATCTAAAATCAAGTTATTTATGGAAAAAAATACAAATTAATTTTAGACACAGCTTTATTTAACCCTTCCGTACTCATGGTGTAAAATTGCGTTATTTCGGCCTTTAAACCTTTAAATTATCAGTGAAATAAGTCGCGCAAAAAAAAATTGAAAATTTTGCTATTTGTAAATAAAATAGTTCTACATATGATTAAAAATTAAAAATACATTATAGTTTACGTCTTATTTGAATAATTAATTATAATTTGAAAACCTCGTCGATTTTACCATCGAAAAATACAACATTACTGTATTGTACAGTATTAAATATAGTATAGTAACAACCTGAGATGCATGACCGTACCGTATGCAACCGTTTTGTTTCAAACGGGATTGAAACACGTCTCGAGTCTGTTCTGCTACGAAGAATTTAGATTCTTGCGTCTTTCGATAATTTCGCATAGTTTGTATTTCAGGTTTTACACACAAAATATGACTAATACTACATAAAACCTTGTCGTTTCAATTTATAAATGCGTTTATATGACAAAACCCACACAGTAACTCAATGTGACTGCATGAGATCGGAAGGGAGTTTTTTTAGCATGATAACGTTGAATGTAACAATTCCGCCAACAACGTTAACAAGAAACAAAAAAAATTAAGTCACTTCTCTGAAATCATCTTCATGCTAAATGTATTATACATTTTTTAAATTACGTTTATTTTGTTCCCTTAATATTTTTTCATTTTCACTCACTATTTGGCCATCAAACGGTACCTCCACTCTATTTGCTTCAAGTCTCAAGTGATCAAAGCGTACTGTAGTTTTATCAACAGGGGCTTCCATGATAACGGAATCCATCCGGTTAAAAGAAGAGACTCTGAGGCACCCGCAGCACATGCCCAAGCCGGGTTCATCGCTGCCTTTTATTTTTGAAAGTTAAGCTGGTAAATTTGCTCCATACCTCCAAATTACTGATTTAGTTAAACTTCCTAATAATTTATGAAACTTGTATAATAAATTTAATGTGGGTAAATTTACCATAAAATAGATGGAACATTAATAATTACTTTTGTGTGCTTGGGAAAGCCCAAGGGAAATAAATTTTCATTTAAAAATGGTAATCATTTAGAAGTGCCGTTTAGTGGTCTTATTTCAAATAAAAAATACGATTAATAGTGTGCCATTTAGGATCTTATTGGTATCTAAGAACTTTAAGCTATTCATATTCAAACTATGTAAATATTTACGCAGATGTAGTTTTGTTTTATATAAGATGAATTGAATATTTGAAATTACCGAAACAATCTAAAACACTTTTAGTAACTATTGAATCAAACAAATATGAAATACTAGTATGATGGTATTGAAATTGAAATACTGAATGTCTAAAGTAGCTAGTACGTCGAAACTAAATATGTGTGCATTGCATAACATTTTGTTTTATAAACAGAGTACTACAGAGTGTTCTGGGCTATTATATACTATAAGATACTTTAAAAAATAAAACACAATTTAATTTAAAACTTTTGACAACATCCGGTAGAAACAAGGACATTTCCGTATTTTTCTGGACCGAATACTGGTCTCTGGGATAAAATTTAACTTATGGCAGAATAAAACAAAATATGACTTAAAATAATTTACTTAATACCATATTTCACTGTTTGAAATTGTCGTTTGACTTTATAAATGCGTTTATATGACAAAACCCACACGGTAACTCAATGTGACTGCATGAGATCGGAAAGGAGTTTTTTTAGCATGAAAACGTTGAATTTAACAATTCGACCACAACGTTAACAAGAAACAAAACAAATTAAGTCACTTCTCTGAAATCATCTTCATGCTAAATGTATTAAATGGGCTATTATATAATATAAGATACTTTAAAAAATAAAACACAATTAATTTGTACTACTTCCACATATTTATAATGATCGCTCATCACGACCATTATCAACTGAGCATGATGAGCGAAACCGGTCCTGATCATTATAAATATGTGGAAGTAGTACAAATGAATTGTGTTTTATTTTTTTAAATATAATGTCTTTCCACCAAGAATTGACAGTTAACACCTTAAAAGTAATATAAGATACTGTAACACCAATTAAATATTGTTATTACAAGAAAATATTAAAGAATAAATCAAGATGACAAACGAATAGCCGGGATGAACAATCACGTAAGTCAATATTGCAAGATTTTCAGGAGACATTTTTTCTTTTATTTTCAACACGTAACTGAACAAAAGAAACTTAAAATAAGTCACAGAACATTGACTGACTGACTTATGTGGTTAATCCCACGTGTATTTTGAAGAAAATATTTTCTTTATGTATTTATGAGCAATGTCATTTACTACATTTTGAGAGTATTTTCATTATTGTGTTTGAAAACACATGTGAAGATAGACACATAAAAACTTCGAAATGAGAAATCTAAGAACTTGACTTATGTCATTGTTCACCCCAGCCATCGAAATTATTCACAAAATTTAGTAAAATGCCATAGAAACCACTTTAAAAACGTAACAAAGGAGAGTTTGAAAGTTTACTGACGAATTTTTACCATTATCAAGTTTTCATTTTTTCTCTTGTAAAGTTTACTTAAAGTTAATAGCTTTTTTAAATTTCCTATTTCGGAATTTAATAATAATGAAAATCATAAAAAGGTCACGAACGAAAGCCGTTGACTGATATTACAGGACTGAACTAATTACATAAAGCGCCATGCTTGTTCTGTGCTTGTAAAGCAATCAATCACAGCTCCACTCCACTATTGACAGGAAGCTTAGTATTGGAGACGTGCACGGGTATTTTTAATAACAAATTTGGGCCTGTAAAAAAAACGAACAGATTTTATCGGAAAATTATGGATTCGATTCCGGTTTACATTAATTTGCCTCAAGTTGCTTCACCTTTACTTTTGGAAAAAAGCAATATTTTATAGGTAATTCGTAAAAAACTTTTGTTGAGATACTTCTATGAGGATTTCATATGCTCCACATTGAGAGTGTACATGGTGAAAAAATCTCTACCGTATCTTGAAAAGAATATAATGTGGGGAAAAACTAGAAAATGTCTTGGGAATAACGTCATACTGCCGTATTAAATATTTGACTGAAACTATTTCTGATTATATGATAACATTATCAGTCAAAAATTTATGCCTTATATTTTTATAAATATAATACTTTTAATATGCTAAAAATAGTAAAGTATTCAGTTCTACAAAAAATAATTAATTAGTTGATAGCTATTTTGGCTTCATGCCATCGTCAGAACTATGCTTAAACTTATTTTAGCTTAGCTATATACTGTACTGTTTTAGCTACCGTTTTCTGCTGAGCCGTTTAGAGGATTCTCCAATACCAAATATTACAAAAATTAATTCGGAAGTATTGGTGTTTACCAAACTTATGGAGACTGTCAGGAAAAACCAGGCTAATTTATACAATAATTTGCGTGTACACAAAAGTGTTAACAATGTTGACACTCTTATATTTTTGAGTATCAGCTATCAACACTCTGAAATCTGCAGTCTCAACAGTTGAAACGTTAGCAATCAGCGGGCTAGTTTTCTTTTAGTTTTATAGTTAACTTTTGTATAACTGAATACTTTGCTATTTTTCATCCAATTATAATGGAGCTCTAGCAAGTAAATGCCATTTCAATCAATATAACGCTTTTATATCAAAGAATTGGCAGGCAACACTATCAAAGTGATTTAAGAATTCCTGCTCCAGGTGTCTCAATTTGATAAATTATTGAAAATCGAATAAAGGCTCAAAAAACTATTGTTTTATCACCGAATAGTAAACAAAACGATAAAATTGTAACTATTTTGCGTTTATGGTGGCTTGGAAGTTTAAATATGGAACGTGTATACTATAGTAATATAAGAAACAGCTGTGGCAAGATAATCGATAATGGACCGTTGCAGAATACCGTTTCATACAATAATGACAATTTGACGCGACTTGGGGTTATTTGATCATACGCACATCAAGATAATGAATTATTATTATACCCGTGCAAAATTTTGTGTTTGACAAATACTTAATAATACATATGCAATGTCTGAGCAGGTATATCGGATTATGCTAAGTATGACTTTACTGTATTTAAGTTACGCTGTGAATGATTCAGATTTAAAGTAAACCTTGAAATATATTTTGTATGATTTGAGAAAACCCGGATCGAAGAGAGGTGAATGACTGGTTATCGAACGTCCTGGAAGGGTTGGGATCTCAGACAAACACCATTTCAAATCCGGTTCATCACTTATTTATTTTTCATCGAAGATGCAGTGGTTTACAATACACAAAAATAATATTCCTAACACATAAAATTGATTCTACATTTACATTTACTTAACAAATGAATTTACTTTAAGTTATAATACAAATGACACGACAAACGATTTTAAATTAAGTCCAATGCAAAACAAACACAACCAATTCACATCGTCACCTGCGCCGACCACGAGGTCGGCAGCTCACCTCCACTCGACAAATCGTAATCGACTGTGTACACATATAATTCAAAAAACTCCCTGCATCGTCGGAGTTACCCCTTTCCGTCAAAAATGGACTCGTCCAGTGGACGTGCCCGGCGGCTATTGAACGGCTAGGCAACAAGAGTCGGCCGATTCTTCAAATTATTGTCGTTACCGCTGAGCGATTTCAGTTCTGGACACTAATGAAACTTAAACTTAAGAAAAAAAAAAACAGGGTGTGTCAGATTATTATCAGTTTCGATAAGCAGCCGGTTCAACTACGAAATTGGGGAATAAATACGATCAATTTGGGTAAGTTTGCTCATCGGTCTAAGATTGGCCCACTGCATGGGAACAAGTGGTGTTATAAAACTATCATAATACTAACGTCATATGAATATTTTTTAGTTAAGCAAAGGTATTGAGTAGCCCTTGGTGGTAAAAATATGAATGAATATGCCACAGATTTTGTTTTATTGTTGGATTTGTAGACTGTCAGCTTGGAATGATAAAAAAGATATATTTTCAATTTGTATTACTAATCTGTAAACCAAATGCTGTACACTTTTTCCTATCTCAATTATGTACAGAATATATAAAAGTATGTTGCCAAGATTTCGAAATCACTGGATGCATAATATTTACAGTGATTATTTGTATCGTGGGCCAAAGTTACTCGAATTGGATGAAAGTTTTTCTCACCTTGTTATATCTATATTTATATATCAATTATAACAATAAATCTTTTTACGTTAATTAAATTTTATCTAAAGACATTAGTTCACTTCTATGTAGAACAATACCACACATAAATTCAATGACGAACCATACAAATACAAAAACCCTAAGAACTGGGCCAAAGTTATCTTGATTGACTGTACTACAAATTTACTTTTATTTTTATACATAACTTTCCTCAAATATTTAATAATTTAACGCATATTGAAGGCATGTCTCTGATGCCACCACTGTTGCGAAATATGCTTGTTACTCACAGTGATCGTTCATTTTTATATATGGAGTATAAAACAGGTCTAGCAGCTTGGCAGACTAGGTGGTCTGAACCACCACCGCGCGCTGGGCTTGCCAGTTTATAACCGGCCATTGCAAGTTCAACGGTAAACTATTTGGGCTGGGCAAGTTGGTTGTAAGTTTTAAGGTCTGATTGCCCTTGTGGACACAGCTATCAGGACGCTAATCACGTTTTGTGGGACTGCCCCGAGATGAATGCCGAACGAGCAGAGGCCTTTGCTCCGTCCTCATACCGCCATACGTCATATATCCGCCCCCAATGTAGAACATGTGGACTCCTGATGAAGGTATCTTAACGAGTTGCTCAACCTCTATTTTCCGAAGAGAGGTTGAGTAACATAGAAGGATAGAGCTGGGACAGGACAAGTGGTTAGCTATTCGCTCTCGCTACACTCCGTTTTTAGGATCGGATAGATAGTAGGGAATTCTAGACACACCACAAAACATCCGTGCCTACAAACAGAAATTCACAAATCAATTCTGTGTGCGAAACGAAAAGGGCGTTAAGTCTAAAATTGGTACTTTTCAGGAGAGTCAAAACAAGATTTGAATTTGTACGAACATGTATTTTACCAATCCAGCAGCATCGATTCGACTCTTCCTTTTCTATATTATTTACATGTATTTGTTGCAGTTATTTTAGAAAATATTTATCTCGTTTTTTCAATTAACTTCCTTTCGTACACATAATTGAAAAATCAATTTATAAAACTGTCCGTATTGGGATTTGAATCTGAGAAATCCATAACTGCAATCCAGATTTTACCCTTTTTCAAACCTACTCTTTGCATAACGGTAAGAAACGATTCGTGAAAAACAATGTTCCATTAATTCAGTGATCGAAATGAACAGTTTAATCAACCGGACCGCTCTCGCACACCGAGCTCTGCATCGTAATAATGTTTCAGTAATATACCTGTCATGTTTTGGCGTAGCTGCCTGTTTATGACATGTACGTAAAGTAGTGAGGCATTGTTGTTGGAAAACGCAATTATTCCTGCGTCAGAGCGATAACGGGTGAGATTAATTCGACCAATCAATGGTTTCGCGTTAAATAAAGAGGGGATTTCAATTAAGAGAGAACTGATTCAATTTAAACGATGGGCCGAACAAACACACTCACTGGTGAATGAAATATTGTAGACAATGTAACAACAGCTTTGTTTCGTTGCAAAAATAATTTTGTTGCTTTCGCTGAAAATATATTATACATACGTAATAACAATGTATCTCAAACATTTTTAAACTGTGCACCTCACTTAGGTTTTACGTCCAAATTTTTAGTAAGTGTAATGATACATGAAGCTGCAGATTTACGAAGCATTATGCTAGTCATTATTCTTCAACAATATAGACGAGGATAAATGACGAATAATATTTTATTTATTTATGCACTTAAAAATGCAGTCAGCGAAATCAAGCAGTGATCGATATACTACACGGATTCTGCATAGATTGCGATAAAGGCGAACGCTCTCAAAAGACAAGTGATGATGATTAAAGTAGGACACAGACAGTCAACGACAGTATATATATGAACAAAGCAAGAAAGACCGGATTCGTCCTGTAATCTCTCACCAAACTCGATTATGTCGCCACTGGCTGAACGAGAAACATTTCCTAATAACTATATAATCATCATCATCATCATTCGTACCTACATTCAAATCGTGTCACACATTCAACAAATTGGAATTATATTCCTAAATAAATATCGAATAAAGATGGAAGCTTTCTGTGCTCTATATCTTTAAATAAATATTTTATAAGCAACTAGCTGCTACGCTCATTAAATTTGTCTTGAATATTCGGGTCCATGTTGCAGTGATCAATGTCGTTGGCTAACAGTTTAATAAGTTGATTTTTCAATCGATTTATGGATTTCTGTTTGTGATATCTAAAAAAAAGATTTAAAAAAAGCGACTGAAAACTGAGATAAAAGGTTGTATTAAAAATTATGTATTTGATAAGCAAAAGTAATTTCAGTCTATCGATAACCTAATCATTTCAAAAAATATTTTTTTTATTCAGGAAATTGTACAGACCGTTTTAAGAAACGAGACTTACGATATTTTTTAAATATCTACCAAAAACTTCATTTGGACAGGGTCCTTTAATTGAGAGCCAGTGAATTAATAATGTTTTTATTTTCTGTTATTTTGACAAAAAATAAATAATAAGTTAATCATTTATCAAATTTGGATTATTGTGACGTCAGTTCGAGTCCATTCGTGTGCTCGAATGCCTGAAGATGCCGAAAGGCGAAACCCGGGTCGTTAGTGACAAAATACATGGAAGTGTACAAAATCTCAATAATCCAAATTTGATATTGAAATTCCATCAAGCACCCTCAGTCGATGTATTAAATTAATCATTTATATTGTATAATTTCGTTTATCACTCGTTTTATTGTATGAATCCAGAATAAACGGAGTAAATAAAACATTTTATTGAGTAGATCATCAGGCCGTACACCCACCTGTAACATTACACACAGAATGGCTAGTTAAGTGTACTGTAAATGAATAAGATATTTACTTTAATTTAAATAATCCTTAGACCCGCCCTAGAGTAGGTGACATCAGTGGCGCATCATAAGGGATATAAAGACCGAATATGTTGTAGTGCAAAGCTAGGTGTCCAAGGCTTCTGACTACTGTCTGACAAGCGCTTTTCATGATATTGAGAGACTTGACTGCTTTAGGTTCCTGGGGGTACAAATCATGGGAGATGGCGATCCGCGTAAAGAGATCTCGATCCAATTAGGAATAGTTGGAGCAGCTTTCAACTCAATGTGGACAATTCAACTCAACTCGGCCGGAACCAAGTGCCACCTATTTAATGCATGCATTCTAGTGGTGTTTTACAGTTGCGATTCATGGCAGATCACTAAAGCACAAAGTAACCGTATTCTGCACGTCAGGAACTCCGAGGATACTATATGTATTGCAATATTTTTCAAGACTTACATTGTACGTTTCTTTAAATATATGCACTCTTTTTAATATGATTTTGTTAAATTCATTAGATAACTTATTTACTTTACGAATAACGCTATTTCACTACCTTCCCCATAGCGCAACAAACCTAAAACAGAATAAAATACATTTTCGAGGGCTTTTAACAAATCGTTACCATACTTTGAAAAGGTTCTAATTGTACTTGACAATGTTTTGAGATACGAGCGTTTGAAGTTTTCAATGATCATATTTTGTATTTTGAAGGAAAAAATGTATTTATAATTAGTGAGTTAGCATATATTTATATATAAAAATATATTACTCGTTTTAATTAACCTTTATATGAAAAAATAATGAGTAACTAAAGCTTTGATTAGAACTGAGTTGTGCTGAGAGAATATTTTTTGAAAAGGTTTTATCGGATATTTCAATTTTATTAAACAATGTGTCCTGATTTTTGTGATGTGTATGTTTTTTCTGTGATATAATAAGCAGTTATATCGATTCATAAAACTGTATAAAAAAAATTTATGAAAAAATGTGTGAGTAGAATTTTGAAGTATTGCTAACTCCCTCATTGAACAATATATGACAGTGAAATCAACGTATATGGTAGAATATGGCTAATACAACATTTTACAATCAAAAGGTTTAGGCCAAAATATTAGATAGAACCTTTTCGAAGTAAGGTAACGAAATCTTAATTGCTCACTTCTGTCAAAATGTATCGAAATTCATTTTTGATTGTCTCGATATTACATTGATTACATCATTTTGTTTTCATGGTTCATTCAGTCATGTAACAAGTCAGTAATCAAGGCTGCAATGGCTTCTATCCAAAATCATGAATTTATTTGACGTATCGTGGAGTCCATATTTTTCACACTTCACTGCTTACCACCACATCAAGTCTAGCACACCCCACACCCCTGAATATTCGTGAAACGCGTGGGCTTTTGTTCGTGTGACCGAGATGTAGCCATCCTTTCCACCCTCTCTGAATAGTAATAGTTCATTAGACTTGAGGTCTGTGGGACCCAACATCTAGCTGGGGTCCTAATTAAATATAAATTGAATAGGGGCATGGCGTGGTGTCGGATGGGGAGGTAGGGCTCCTCCTGGATTTATCGCAGCCCAAAAGACACTGTCTGCTTTATAGTGGTGTCTCCGAACTATCGATTAACTGTCCACTTAGTGTCTTTTTGTCACTTACCGTTTCAATTCCCTAATAGCTTCTTTTGGTACCGTACACCTCATAACTTAAATAATTTACATCATACCGAAATATATTATAGCTAGTAGCTTTGATTACATATTAGATCAGAGGATTTTGGAAACTTGTTCATGTTGAAAAGATGCGTTGATTCATTTTGAACCTAATATAGTCATGTCCAAGAAACTTAAATTACATCATTATGGATAAAAAAATGTATTCAGTCAAAAAGCCATACTTGAAGATAAAGAAAGCTGCAGATTCCTTCCCCTTCATAAAGCATTCGCTTGTGGATAATTCAATCGAAATATGAAATACAAATGTGTCATCAAATCAAAAATAATATTTGTTTTCTTTAAAGTAATTTGTATGTCTTATCGTAAAAAAACTTATTTAAATATGTAAATGTTTTTTTTCTTAAACTGAATATAATTCGACGGTTTTTTGGTCAATTGATGCAATGATTGTATCTCGTTATAAATACGACAGAGCAGGTCTCGGCCGAATGATGTAAATTAGAAAAATAAATTGATTAATTTTTGGAAGGGTATCATTTTATATTGGTTTTAGGTTTAAAAATTCTGACTCGGCCACTTGATGTAAACTATTATTATATCAACACTCCTTACGTATAATCCCGTATCTGTAAACACGAGAATTTTCACTAGTTCATTTCAAAGATTCATAATGCATCTCACCATATAATGTTTTCGATAAAAACTGTTTTTACTCTGTCAATTTCTCTTGTTGGTATTCTTGAAAAAAGTGAGATAGATGCGTTTTGGTATTCTACATGTCATAAAGTATCATGAAAGTGAAATGAGTTAAGTAAATACAGGCTGCAAAACTATTTTATTCTGCAAGAAGTCCAATTAAATAATTTGTAAAATAATTAAAGAAGTTCATCAAACTTAAACTTTAAATAAACAAATTTTTCTAACATATCACTTGGCCCACTTCGCTTATCAAGGATTTAACTACTATAAAACGTAATAATAAATACAACAAATAAACCATTATTCTCACATGCATTTAGTCCGTTTATTCCGCATCTCTAAAGAACAGAGCACGTATTATCGCATTTCCACAAATTTAAAGTAGCTTTATGTAAAATGAAATAATTCATTAAGTAATTCAAAATTCCTCATTATTTTTGTTCCTTTCGTGAAAAGCTGCCTTTCACCCTAGCCAGTATAAAGCTGGACACTTAATTCTGCATCACTGTTTAGCGCATAATATAAATATTAGTCTATATTATTATTTTACTCACAGGAAATTCTACTCGCAGATGAATTCTAGTAATATAAAATGGACGGAATAAATTAAAAATAATTTCCCCTGCGAGCGCCGCGCCGGCGCCTTGAAAATATTCAAATAGTTAAAAACTTTATTTCCGCTTTATTAAATATGCATATCCGGCATTTCCGGAATACAAATGCACTATGTTAACTCTACTTTTGTTTTTAAAATTTTAACAAATAAATTAATTAAATGATTTTATTTTGGCCTGCGTTTATTGGGTCAGTAGCTATTTCAATGTTCGGTCAGAAATTAATCAAAATTGTCAGTAAGTATTTCGATAAATTATCAGTCAATGAAATAAACGGGCAGTAATTTATATAAAACGGTCAGTTTTTTAAGCCAAGACAGCCTGACCTAACCTAACCCAACCTCACCTGACCTAAGCTTTATTTATTTGGCAATTATTTTTTAACCAAAATTAATTATTAACTGACCATTTATTATTTGCTACTGACAATTTATGGAATTAGTTAATGACCATTTATAGAGCTATTTACTTACTAAATAATTAGTTGCCTTTTATTTTTAATGCCCACAAATGAAAACGTCTACCTAAAAATACGTAATATTAGAGATACATTTTACTTTTGTTTTTCCAACCATATGTCAACTGCGTAGTAGAATATTTTGTACATCTTCAAAAAAATTAGAATTAAGTTTCAAAACTAACTTTGTCAACCAGCATAAAAATTATGAATAACATATCTAATTAAACAACATACATATACTTACACAATTCACGTCAAATATATTTACACAACTTGTACTAAAATTGAAAAAGATATAAAGTCTTAAAAATTGAAAAATAATATAATTGTATATGCAAAAATACCTACAATGCATATATGCATAAAGCAGAAAAAAATATTTGGAAAATGCTGATAAATTAGAAAATTTCATATTGGATTCTTGCATTTTCCACCAAAGTTCATACAAACGCAAATCTTATTTGGCTGTCCTGAAAAGTACTTAACGTGTTTTTTCTTTCACACACAGAATTAATATTGATAACAGTTTTATAGTAATTCGGAGACTGCCAAACTATGTTAATAAAAATATGTTTTATTCATAAATCCCTTCCATTAATATCCAGCTGAATACTGTTAATGAAAAATGAACGACGTAAATTCGATCAAAACGACGTGACGTGTTGGTCATCTGTCACTCGTGGCACGATGCGACCGATTAGAGGCCCAAAATACCATCAAATTAGCACCAGCCGATTGACAGAGAGCTAGAGAACTCTATATGTGACGTCACAGACTCATCACTGCCCTGTTTTCTCCGACTAGCGCCTCCCCCCACCCTACCCACCCTCCGCGGGGATTTAATCAAGTAAAGTGGTAGTTTGCGGAAACACTGTAATTAAGGCAGGCGCATACGATACGTTTTCGAGGATGCTTAGACGAGTGTGTCAACGAGTCTTACTCATTGATGTACCAGCCGCCTTTCAATTTATATATATATGATACAAAAACCATGTCCACTTCTCAATGTTGAGTATATAGATTTGTAATGGAGCATTTCACCAGTCGTTCTCGTCGTAGTACTCGTTAACCGACGACTAGTGATTTTTGATGTTCGCTACTAATGTGGGGCATATCTGGACTGCTGTATCTCAACATATAACCATCTTGCTACTCAGTTGCTCAACTTCTCTTTGTCAAAGAGAGTAGAGATAAAACAATAGGGCTAAGGCAGAACTAGATTAGCTAATTGCTTTCACTACGCTCTGGTTTTGGGACCGGACGGAAATCCATAAATCGGTTGAAAAATCAATTCTCTTTTGGAAGATTTTTTACTCATGGCCAAGCAACTAAAAACGATGAGTGTTACTATTAACACATTATTTGCTCATTTATTATGGTTATCAAAGTGAAAATATGAACTAGCAGCCGGGAACGACATCCTGAGAGCATTGACCATTCGACTACGGGATTGGACAGATTTTTTTAATAACTGAAAGCCATGACAGACAAAAAAAATTTGATCAGTTTTTTATTGGTTGAATTTACATTAAAAATTTGTCTTCTTGTATTTTTTTCTTCGGGTCGTTTATTTCACCATGTATATGACAAAATAATAAAAAAACATCTTGATAAAATTTTATATCCTGTATGAGTTAAGCTTAAGTTGTCACCATACACTTGTAGGGTTTTGTTTTTGGAGCCAATTATGATGTTGGTAGAATATTATTTATGGAGTGCTGATCTATCAAAAAAATACATTTGCTAGTTTTATGATATCAATTTAATAAAACCAAAAAAAGTGAATACTGAAGTAACGCATGCATGAATTTATTTTTTATTAATGTAATGATAGAATTAATGTTAAAAAAGTCTAGAAGGGTAGCGTCCAGCTTATGTAATTTTTTATTCAGGCGTCAATTTATTGTTTACGTTGTGGTACCTCAAGTTTTCAATTCGCGCATGCGCACTGATACTGAATAATTAACATATTTACACTGAAGACTGAGTATTTTTTCACCTGCGTATTTTCATTTTTACAAAAAATATCACCACAATGATCGCGGATTATAGCCTCAATAAGTATATATTTTATGATCATGAGTGGTGAGTGATTTCAAATTTTGTTTTTCACTTTATCCTTGTCTATTTTTATATTGTGTTTGTATGTTTAAAAAAAGATATAAACTATAAATTAAAAAATACATATTAAATTTTTGTGCGAAAGGAATAGAGTGTTAAATCTTAAAAATTAAAAAAATAATTGAATATGCCAAAATAACTACAAAACACATGTGCATAATATATAGAAGAAAGAAGAACAGTTGAATCAAAACTGCTGAATTTTATTTTCACGTTGAGCCATCACATTTTTCATCAAATTTCACACATAGCAAATCCTGTTTTGGCTCTCCTTAATAAGCGTAACGCCCTTTTCCTTTTGCACACAGAAATATTACCTAGGGTATTCAAATTTATACCCAACACCAGTTGCTACGGCTACAAACTCTTCTTACAGGGTGTAGTCGCGTGTTTCAAACATATGCCTTGAATGTCTGAGTAAAGCTTTTGCAAAGCTTAGGTGCATGCAGTGTAGAGTGAAGAAATTTTAAAAAGGTGATGGAACAGCTTTTATTAATCTACTAGTATAAGCGTACCTGTCATAGATGACGGTATTGAAATTTAAATACTGGATGTCTAAAGAAGCTAGTACGTCGGAACTATGTGTGCATTGTTTAGACTGCAAACGCTTAAGGTCATGAAAAAATGTCATACCTACATGTGGTTTTTTTTGGATAGCAATTTGAGGAGCGTTAAATCCTAAGGTGCGTTATAGTTCTTTGAGTCTCCTTCATCTCTAATGTTTTTGTTTCACTTCCATCGTTGCAGATAGAAGGATGTGATCGCTGCAGAGCTAAGCAATCCACAGTGAAGCCAATTCACGTGGGCACTAATTGCATTTATATAAATGTACCTCCCCGCATACCAAACCCACACACATATACATATATATATATATATACAAACGCATACACACATACACATATGCACATGCAATACGCAGGGAAGCATCCAAAGGAAAGTCATTTTTTATTACAAGGGTCGTGTTTATTCAATTTAAATAAAGTGTGATGTGTGATAATAAGATAGCTTCTACAGAGCAGTCTGGGCTATTATATATAAGATATCAATTCGTTCTCTATAGGAAATCATGAACTCTTTGAATGATTAATTTACCGGTGATGTAACCAAGTCGTATTAAAAATGTATAGCTTATATCTCATTTTTGAATCATATGCGGATTATATGGCCACCTCGCGGCACTTACTAGATTTCCTGTCACCCAAAATAGCTTTGCTACTCCTCGTATCATGCAAGCATTCTATAAATCAACCGAGTAAATCTTTTGGATAATAGAATACACGCCTTATAACTTTGCACTCTGGGTCTAGGATTTAGGATCACGGCATCCATACATACTAATACACTAAGACGCTCCGTGTAGTATACAAAAGCGTACCAGTGTAGTAAAAAGTGCAAAATTATACAGCGTGTACTTTATTATCCAAAAGATTTACTCGATGGATTTATTGGATGCTTGCATGTTATGAGAGGATGCAAAGCTATTGGGAATGACAGGAAATTTGAAATCCCACCGCGGAAAATGCGAGCGAGATAGAGGTAATCCGGAAGTATCAGCAGCACGTGGAAATTTTCGTTTGATTTAAATAAAATAACAGAAAAATAAGTGCACCGTTACAAAAAACTACTAAAATACATAATGCTATGAAAATCAGTGTTGCTCTCTAGCAAATCTGAAATGCGCGTGAAATTGAAATATTTAACATTTTTTTATTACTTCATTTAAAATTTGTATATACATATTTAATCAGGGATGGTTACACTCATCGTAAACTGGATTAAAGTACGTCAGGTTCATGGCGTAGTGCTCAACGTCGATGGCTATGTTTACGAATGTCTCGGGTTCAAACCCCGGTACAGACAGTTTCATAAATTCATTTTTCAATCGATTTGTGGATTTCTGTTCGGTAAGCATGGATGTTAATGATGTTTATAATTCACCTTACACCCATCAGATCCAAAAACGGGACATAGCGAGAGCGATTATGCTAATCACTAGTTTTGTCCTAGCCCTATCCCTGTATCTCTACTCTTGTCGAAAAAGAGAAATTGAGCAACTGAGTAACAAGTAGTTCTTGTACATAACTTATGTTGAGATATTTCCACATTGGGAGCAATCATGTTCAAAAAACTAAAAAGCAGTTCTCGTAAAAAGACTTCTATTGAGATGCTCTATTTGGAGGAAAAATAATTATACTATCATGAAATGATGACAGTTGTACATAAATTATGTTGAGATACCTCTATTAGGAGGCCATTTGCTCCTCATTGGAAGCGGACATGGTAAAAAAAAAATGACGATGTGTACAAAAGAGTTAAAGTATTTCGAAAATACTCAATAGAAAAATAAAATTTATCACTACAGAAATCAAAACATAATGGCGGGAAAGTCAAGCGATGTATTAACGAATTTTCAAACGCCTTTCATTATGCTAAGAGTGTATCAAATTTCATTCGAAAGATATAATAAGCGACTGTTAGTAAAACATGAAGGATGAGCAACATTAAGCACGACGTTTACGATAAACTGATGCAAATACATGCGTTAAATTATTCAAACAATCTAAAACGGACGTCATTATCACTTGCGTTTTCCATAGCGTTTTCCATAACGTTTTCCATTTTGTATTCGGTCACTCGCCATTATCTTTGCAAACAAAACAATTGTTTTATTTTTGCGCGTAATAATAATGATTAACGTGAGACAAAACATACCTACTGTATATTGCAGTGCTCAGCAACCTTTTATCACCTACGGCACACCTAAGTACTCATTAGTATATCGCGGCACACCACCAAAACATGTAAATTTCGTAAACAAAACATACAATTAATTTGTTTTTATTTGATGAATTTGGAATAGTAGATTATATATTTCTCGTATAACACGCTCATATGGTTCTAGAAAAACGTCGTGTAATAAAAATCCGTGTTATACGAGGCTTGAAGTTCGTACAAAATTTTAGTATGCGTTCCAAAAAATTATCGAAGTTTGCTATAATTTTTTTTAATAAGCAATCGAAAAATTATACATTTACGTATTTATTGAAAAAAACAATAATAAAATATAATATATCATTCATTCATCATCGCTATCACTTACAATCCTATATGTTCGACTCTTTTTCACTATCGGAGTATTTTTGGATTCAGGCTTTAAATATTCTGTAATAAGAGATTGTTTGCTTTTAGCGTTTAAATCTTTACGTAGTTCGTGATAAGGGGAGATCTGTTGTAATTCCCTCTTTAACTTCAAACTTCTCTTCATTGTAGGTTTGTTTTCTATAAAAAATGCTGAAACCGCGTTGCATAAAGTCATCATTTCAATCATTAAGTGTGCTATATCAAAACAGTGTTGTATAAAACCGTGTTATACGAAGCCCAAGTGTAGCATTTTAAACATTGCTCACTTAAGTAATGAGTAGCTATTATTAAATTGTAATTTGAAGTAAGTCTGAAAGTGTTTCTCAAAGAAGCGAAACACGTTTCACGCCACCGCTGGGATAACAAAGGTATCTATGAAAAGATACCGCCTATATGCATTAATAAATAAAATTCACGCTTAAATAGATATTTTATTTCTTTTAAAATTTATAACGTTTTCATGTATGCATATTTTCATGTTTTTTGACCCTTTTGGTATAAATAACTCAAAACACAACTTTTTCGACATTACATGTTTACTGAAATGAAAATTATTTTATGAGATCAGTTTGGTGGATGGGTAGCAGCTACTTGGTGAATATTTACTCTTGAAACCATCCCAACAAACAACGGAATACGACTTATAAAACGCAAATGCAAAAAATACCCATGGGATTCAGAAGCGCTTGAAACTGACTTCCGGTTGCAATTAGAGTAACCGTTACCGGCCACCAAATACTGTTAAAATGGGTATTATTGTATTATAATATAAAATGATTGAAACATGAATCATAATGGCGTTTGGGACTTTGCAACAATCGTTAACTGCGCTTAGTCCTATGAATATTAAGTGACATTTGAATGAAAATGTTGTCAGTATGGAAATATGAGCGCAAACTAAATATTTTGTAATATGAATTTGATTTTGATCTATGGTGAGTAGTGTTACTAAAAACCCGGGAATTTTTAAATTGTGGGAAAAACTCGGAAAATTGGGAATAAACTGTTAAATATGATGTCTTTCATTGTTATATCTTTTGTGTTCTTTCAAAAATTTCCACATAATGCTCACGAGTTCAAATCTCAGTATGGACAGTTTCATAAATTGATATTTTCTGTTTGAAGACATGCATGTTTGTATTGTCTAAAATTCCCTCCCACCCGACTGATCCTAAAAGCGTGGTGTAACGAGAACTATAGTATAACCACTAGTGTTATCCTAGCCTTATACTTATATTCCTACTCTCTTTGAGAAATAGAGTAGAAATATAAGTAACAAGTAGTTCTCGTTGAAAATGTATGTTTAGATACCTCTGATAGGAGTCTCTCCATTGAGAGCGGATATGGCAAAAAATGTAACAAGTAATGAAAAATGAAAAAGTACAAGGTAAAACGACGCAAAACGCAATATTGAGTATTTTATATATTGTCAATTTTTCACTGAATCCATTTTCCAATATACTTCTAAATTAGTCATATGACACACCCTGGTTTTTTTTGTCAAGTTTAAGTTTTATTATGGTCCATAACTGAGAACGCACAGCGTTAATGACAATGATTCTTAGAAGTCGACCAACTCTTGTCGTGAGGGGCTCGGTCAATAGCCAGTGGGCACGTTCGCTGGACGAGTCCATTTTTGACGGAAAGGGGTGGCTCCGACGTTGAGTGAGTCCTTTTGATTTTATGTGTTAGCCATCGATTACCAGCCTTCGAGTGGAGGGGAGCACCGTTGACGTTGTGGATTGTTTGTGTTTGTTTTGAAATTGGACTTAATTTAAAATCGTTTGTCGTGTCACTTGCATTATAACTTAAAGTTAATTCAGATGCTAAGTAAATGTAAATGTAGATTCAATTTTATGTGGTAAGAATATTTTTGTGTAATTCAAACCACTGCATCTTTGATTAAAAATAAATAAGTGTTGAACCGGATTTGAAATGGTGTTTGTTTGAGATCCCAGCCCTTCCAGGACGTCGATAACCAGCTATTCGCTTCTCTTCGATTCGGGTCTTTTCACATAGTTATGATAATTTTCATTATATGTAGAATTAAAGCTATTATGTATATATTGGTTAATCAAAACTGTATAAACTAAACTGTTAGTGGTTCATTATAATCAAGAACTTAATAAACAGACACGTTTTCAAAATTGTAGTTAGCTAGATTTTATTAATTACATGATGTTTGTACAAAAAACAAATCATTTTTTAATTATTCCAATTAAGAGATGTCACTGCCGCAAAATTTGAAGCTCATCCTTAACTAACTATACGTATTTTTTTTTATTATAAAACCAATAAAATATTCAATATTCTCGTCTATTGAATGACGAATAAAACGCGTCAAAAATCAAGACGCCCTGCAATTGAGTGAAAAAATTGAGGCTTTATAGAAAGTTTAATCCTGAAAAATAAAACTTTCTAAAGCTCCCTCTTATGTGTATTTATAACGTTGAATGCTCGTTGCCAACCGATTTTTATAAAATTGAAAAGAACCCAAGCAAAAAACTTCCTTTATAATTTGAAAACTCAATAAAAACATTTTCAAAGTGGAGTTAATATACGAAAATAAAATATATCCAGCGTCAATAATAAATAGACAGGTATTAAAAATAAGAAAAACACAATTTGTTTTGTACATCCTTTTATAATGATTAAGACCATATCCGCTCATCGCGAACACTACCAAATACATAGGTGATATGTAAATTATATTTACAATTTGAATTGTTCAAATTTTCATTAATTTTGTCACTTACTACACGGATTTTGCACTTCGGCTTCTTCGGGCATTCGAGTACACGAATGAACTTGAACTGACAGTTCGTCTTATCGATCTGTCTGTCTGTGATTTAAATTTGGTATTGAAATCAAGCACCGTCAGTCGATATATTTAATAATATTTACAATGGTCATAAAAAAAAATTATTTTGGGAACGATAATGTACAATGCTGGGCATTAACACTGCCCGTAAAAATTATTGTCTTCATTCAATATATTTAAATAGCTCTTAATTAAAAATCCACAACCGTTGAACGAAACCGATACCGATTATATTTTAAAAAAATGCATTGATTATTTATAAACGTGTTACATTTTTATCAGAGAGCATTTAAAGCATTTACTCTTGCTATTAGATTTCCCTTCCACACATCCGATCCTAAAAGCGAGAGACATTTTATAAGTTCGGATCGACCAGGGATGCTGATGATGATGATGATGGTTACTAAGTCAGGGGTTCTACTTCCGGGCCAATCAACCAGTCAAAACACGCCTCTAGCTGCCAAGTATCCTTATTTCAGTAAGTTGGTTACAGTTGATTTTACAAATACAATGATAACATATTACACGATTCGCAAGTTAATAAAATACAGTAGAGTTTAAACAGCAAGAAGCTATTGGCAAAGCGACCGATACCTTCCGGTTAGCAGGGGCTCTGTCTTATATTTGAACTGTGAAGCGTACCTCTGGGGCGTAACGCCGGCGAACGAGCCCTACTCTTTTATCATCAGTGTTCTGACTGTGGCCCGCACCCGAGACCGTGGGCGGGTGCGGCGCTTAAAACTGAAATGCATAGCATGCTTTTGCAATGTCCGCAGTTGTCAGGGAATGGAAGTTCGCGTGTCTTGTCTTGAGCGGTTTTGCATTTCAATTTCAAACTCTATCCGAAAAAAAGAGATTGAGCGAGTCAATAGCAAACTGTTTCGTCGACCAACGTTCGATCAGATATCGAGGGTATATTAACAAAACGAATTATGGAATTATGTCCGTTCTTTATGGTTTTCTATTTTGAATGTCGAAATGTATGCAATTTAACACTTTATTTACTGGTAGAACGCATGAAGTCATATGATATAATGGCTTTAAAGAAAACATTATTTAGTCATATTGTTATTTTTTTATTCTGGCTGACAGCATGATTACAGCTATTACTCGTCGATACCAAATCTTAAGATACGTATGCCAAAGAGATTATTCTTTATAATGTACATAACATCTTTTTAAAAAACAAAAATTGTTCTTGGGAGAGAGTGTACTTTAAAAGCAAATAATGCTTTAAATTCGATTATATGAGAAAATGTTTTCATAACATAATGCCTTCTGTCAGTAAAAACTGGATATATTACATATAGGGATTATTTAAAGTGGGGAATGTATTCACACATTGTTGCCAACATCATAATATTATTAAATGTACTCTATATTAATAGAGTACTTGACCCTATTCTATATAGTATTCTGGACATTTAACATACAGATATTGTAATATTAATGAACAGTAAAATCACAATGGCTACGCGTCTTGCATAACTGTATGAATAAATTAATCAAGTCAGACCGCTTTCTAGATTTACGGTTCATTTAAATGTTAGTATTGTTTTGGAAACGGTTATTCCTGATTCAACATTAATATTTAATACGTTCTACAATATTATATATTAAAACTTAAGAATAATATAGAGGAATTAAAGCAATTAATTTTAAAAACATTACAGTGGTTAGGAAACGCTTTTATTGAGTGGAATTTGATTTGTAGAACTTTATTACAACATGTAAAAATTTGGCAATGCATGTTGTACAAGAATTATTATTATCCAATATTTTTGATAGTTATTTTGTTATCACACCGTCCTAAGAACCTACGACGTTGGCGCGATTCCGGTGTTTTGGCCAATTGATGTAACCCTCAAAATATAAATTTTTCAGGAGGTCAGTTATATCAAGATCCTCCTCTACATTTATAAATTCAACAATAAAAAAAGAAAACTTAAGTATTAACATTAGTTTTATTCAGTAAATCTTCTTCACTTAATAAATTAAAAATGCTTAATAAAATGCAATTAATTAAATTAAATAAGTCATTATAAAACTATTTATTAGGCTCCCGAAGAATTCTAAGCGGTTTAGCTACTCACATTTGGCTCTTTTGGTCCAAGGGGTTGTCGACCCCTATTGGATCTTATTTTAAAGACGACAGAATAAGTCTCGGCCTAATGATGTAAATTAGAAAAATAAATTAACCACTTTTTGGAAGGTAAACATCATTTTACATTGGTTTTAGGTTTAAAATTTCTGACCCCCCCCCCCACATGATGTAAGCCACTATTATATTAACACTCGCTACGTATTATCCCGCATCTGCAAACATGAGAATTTACAGGAGTGCACTTCAAAGATTCATAATGCAACGCACCATATAATGTCTTTCGGCTTTATAACATCAAACGTTTTTTAATAAATGATAGTAAATTTTTCCAGTGCTGTTCCGATAGTAAGCGCTTCTAGACTTTCGTCCAATTCAGTGGCGCGGTAATTACTTTAAATCATCTAAGTAGAGACAAATTCATGTTTGAATTTTGAATAGATTTTTGATTTGTATTCAATGCATGGATGTTTGTGATATTTTCATTCCTAATTCCCACCCAATTCAATCCTTCAAATGGAGTATAGATATAAAAAGATAGAAATTTTGTAACTGATTTACCTTGAATAAACACGACCCATTTCAATTTGAAAATGATTTTTCTCGGGATGCTTCTTTACGTATTGTATGTGCATGTGTGCGTTTATATATATATATATATATATATATGTATATGTGTGTGAGTGCAGTATGCGGGAAGGTATTTTTATATAAATGCATATGATGTTCTCGTGAACTGGTTTCACTGTGGATTACTTGTCTCTGCAGCGATCACACTCTTCTATCGAGAACGATGGAAGTGTGCTAGAAAAACAGTAAAATTAAGATGAAGGACACTCAATGAACTTTGACGCTACGCACCTTAGGACTTAACGGTCCACCAAGTGGATATCCAAAAAAAACTTTTTAAAAATTATTTTATTAAAATGTTTAATTATTCTTATACTCGATATTAGGTTCGGAAGGGGCTAAAAAATGTTGAGTATGCAATGTAAAAAATGTGTATCTATAAAAATATGATATATTATCATAATTCTGAACATATTTCAACGTAAACCTATGATTTATATTGGCAGCAATAACCTTGTAGGGTGTGAAATATTACCAACCACGAAAAAACTACATTTGCATAATCTCCATCCTTTCACTACATTTTTCATAATAAATAATTTATAAGCCTATTTTGATAATAAATTTAACGTATGACAACATTTTTTAATGTTTGTATTAAAAATAAAATGTCATAATACATAAAATAAATAATGGAAATTTTATCTCCCAAAATTAATTCACATTTATACGTCATTATACGGTGCGGATTAACGGCATTTCGTAATGGGCGTATCCGGCATCACAGAAGCGTTAAGGACTGTCTAATAATTGCCAGGAGTATCTAAGGACTAATTATGCAATATTTGGTTACCGTCGGCGCCCGTGGTGCAGTTGTTAGCGTCGTTGGTTACGGCTACGGATGTCTCGGGTTCAAATCCCTTTCAAAGATCCCTCAAAGATCTTTCAAACGATTTATGGATTTCTGTTCGTAGTCTGAGTGTTTGTGATGTCTAAAAAATTCCCTCCCACCCATCCGATCCTCACGGGGCGTAGCAAGAGCGAACTAACCACTAGTCCTGTCCTAGCCCTATCCTTCTATCCCTACTCTCTTTAGAAAAAAAGATAGCTTGAGTAACTGAGTAACAAGCAGTTCTCATAGAAAAAATCATTGAAATGCCTCCATTAGGAGGCCACATGCTCCACGTTGGGAGCGGAAATGGATAAAAAATCCATTTAAGTGTGGTAGGAAAAATACGAGATTGTGTGATGGAAAGCTTATTTTATTTAAGATCTACTCGCTCTCCGTATGAAGTATGAACTCAAAAAGCTATTGTATTAAATGCAATTCGTCGACGTACCCTCGTGATCACCAATTCATACGATTGTTATCACCGGATCCGTGCTGCTCACGTGTTTGAATCTCATAACGGACAGTTTTTCACACATAAAAAAAATATTTTTGAATCGATTTAGGCATGGATGTTTGTGATGTCTAAAAATTTTTTCCCATCACTCATCCAATCTTAAAACTTGGCATAGCAAGAGCGATTAACTTATAACAAACTAGTCTTGTCGAAACCCTATCTTTCTATATCTACTCTCTTCCAAAAAAACAGGTTGAGCAACTGTGGAAAAGGCAGTTCTCGTAGAAAAACTTCTGTGGAGATATACCTCCATTAGGAGTCCATATGTTCCATACTGCGAGTAGACCTGTATACGTTGAACATAGCAGTGCTTTGTAAGGCAGGTATTTGTGATAGCTGTTTCGGTATTTCACCACCGTCATAGCTTTTTACGACGGTGTGATACGGAAATAGGTATCAACAATATTGGATAATCATTCTTCTAATTTTTGGCTTGCTATATTGGAGTTTTACTTACTACCTCATTACCCCAATCGAACACAATTCACCTTACCCAGCTATGAAACGAACAAATAAAGTGTTCGAAATCAGAAGTTATCCGTAGCTTTTAAACTGATTTTTTGTAATAATTTATCTTCTTATATATTTATCTTCTTACAAGATACTTTCTTATCCAGAATGCATCAACTCATTCTTGTATGTTTGCTTATACCTAACTCTACCGCCATAAAATTACAGATACAACCCAGGCACGAGGTTCTTCCCACTGGATAGTTCAAATACCGTATGTAAAGAGTGTACTCTAACATAAGTCGTACTAAATTTTGTATTCACTTCTTACATGCATCTTCCGTCATCGTGATTCAAATTTGCGATCGTTGCATCAATCGCTAACGTAAAACCATACGACAAAGTTCACTTGAAGGGATTACCTTAAATTAATCACGTGAGATTTTACGATGATTCATTCAGAATATGTCGCAATTTTAGTAAGTCGTGTGACGTCAGTTATTATCACTTTTAACATTCCCGTTTTCATGCTAAAAAATCTCTTCGTGTCTTATGCAGTCACATTTCATTACCGTGTGGGTTTTTGTCATATAAACGCATTTATAAAGCGAAATGACAATTTAAAAAAGTGAAATATGGTTGTATGTAGTATTAAGTAATTATTTTACGTCATATTTTGGATCTAAAACCTGAAATACATTACAAATTATTCATAGCAGAACAAGCTTGAGACGTGTTCTGGTGCAGTTTGAAACAAAACGGTTATTACTATGCTATATATGCTATACAGGAGCGAAACCGGTCCTGATCATTATAAACATATGGAAATAGTACAAATGAGTTGTGTTTTATTTTTTAAAATATAATGCCTTTCCACCAATAATTGACAGTTAACACTTTAAAAGGTACTAGGCTATATTATTACTTTGTATTTTTCTATGGTAAAATTGACGGAGTTTTCAAATTATGATTAATTATACAAAGAAGACGTAAACATTTATTATATTTAATCAAAGACTTTTGGACATGGCAGTGTAAAGACCCTCTAAATGAAGACATTATATGTATAAGCCTCTCTACACACCTCTCCCTCGTGTACCAAGTTTATCTATTTGCGTCCATCCATTTTGTGAATGAAATAATTACGGTTTTACAGTAATTTTATGTTACCCATTATAATTGAAGATGATATTTCAATAGATAAAAAGAAGACATACAGAATTGATAGTTTGCCTAGATTTTCCTAACTGTCCATTGTATATATAAGATGAATTTACTGGGACAAGAATCTCTGAGGCAACTCTCTGAGGAAAAGTCGTCATGAAACACTCTAATAAGACATGGTCAACTACTGAAACATCGAGGCTGTTAATAATTGAACACAATTTGTTTGTAACAAGCTCTAATTTTTGATAATAGTTAAGACATTTGATCCATTATGAATTCACTTGCATTGTTATCATTCGGTCTAATGCTAAACGTTAATCGTTATTTATGTTGAATTTTTCTCTCAAGCGGTCAACTATTGGTACGTTTATCTTATAATATATATGTTCAATAAAATAATAATCTCGACTTCAGGGTTTTGAAATAAACACAGTTCTTAAAGAATCAATCTACCGTGTAAATCGAGGGATAGTATACACATATCTAAAGATAATAGCGAAGTCAGAAGGAATAGTACAACAAATCAAAAGCAATATAAAAGTTTCTTTATTGGTGAAGTTTTTGAAAATACACCGCAATTCAGGTTACGTATAAAAGAAGAAAAAAATCCCTTGATCACGTGTCCGTGGCGCACGTGGCACTGGGTGTCGTAAGTACAGCAGTTTCAGTACCCACCAAGGAGGCTTTAGAGCAGGCCTAGGTAAAGCTTTTGACTGAAGGACCGCATTACGAATTGAAAATAGACAACAGGCCCCCAGGTTAAATACAGTTCGTAAAAAACATTATGGAGGAAATAAAAGGAATATTAATATCGAAAATATGCAATTTCATTGAGAAATACGTAAGGCATACTAAGAAAAAAATTACGTTCGATTTCTTAACATAAAAAAAAGGATTGAAGTCGTTAAAAGATCGCAGTCCGTTGGTTTTGGTCATTCATTGATTCTATACGGACATCTAATTTAAAAAAACTTCATTCAACTATTTCATAAACTAAATAAACAGCTGACATGTAAGTTTACTTTTGATTTTGAGCTTAATAAAGAATTTAACAAAAGAGTTATTAAGTTTTTTCACATTATCTCAAAACGGAATCATTGTGACAAACATCTGTTTTCCCCTTGCCCTTTAAAAGTATTATGCAATGTGATAATATCGAAAATAAAATTAAACAGATTCTAGAGATAAATAATAATTTATGAAAACTGTTTTACATACGTCTAAAATATTTAATTTGCTGACATTGCAATATTAACATTACAAAATTGTATACATGCAAAATCTAAATTTTTCAGGGGAGAATAAAAACAGTTTAAAAAAATAGTAATGTGATAAGCTCGATATGTAACAGACGTGAAGGTAGTTAACAAAAATTTATATATCGTGATTTTAAGTAAAACTGCCGAGTACTGGGGGAAGCTATAATGCCATATCACTGCTTAATTGCCTTAGTGAGAGGTGATTTGAGGAGATTTATGGACAAATTTGTGCCTGGACCATACCAAACACGATTGGGTTGTGTCAAATAATATATATATTTAAATAATATAGACATCGCAATTTTATAATTCTTGTGAAACGTAAATACTTTGCTATTTATAACTTATTATAATTGTGTTCTAATTATATTTAAAAAACCAAATCAATCGCTATGATATAGCACTTGGATATGGATTCCGATAGTTGCGGCGAACGGTCCGCAAAAAAAGTGGCGGAACGCAGTTTACACAGGGCTGCATTGGAGGGTGTGCGAATTTCATTCACGTACTGTACAGTGCCCGAGTAACTTCAGCCCACTTTATAAACGATTGCCTACAATTTCTACGATATGGTAGGTATCACGGTCCACGCGGCGTACTCGGTAGAATCGCAATGATTGCCTGAAACTTTTCGAAGTTTTTCAGCTTAAATTTGCACCCCGCACGTAAGTGGATTATATACCTTCTTTTTCATACCACGTCCGTTTACACGTGGAATATGCCGATGTCAACTAGAAATTCCAATAGCCGTGTTATTTCGGATGTTTTTTCAATACCGAAATATCGGTTTGATAATGAAATATACCGGTTTCACAATGTATTACGGATATCAGGGTACAATTGTTCAATGACTGGTCTTCCATTAAATGTGGGAAGGCGTTCCTGTGCAGCTGGACTAATTTACAAAAGATCCCATCAAGATTTACAGATTTAAGCATTGCTCAACTAACTTTTTACGATGGTATTTTATTTCTAAGATTCAGTATATTTAAGATATTTATGACAATCAGCCTTTTTATGTTTATGATATAAGCACGGAGATATTTATAAATGTCAGCACTTTATATGAATTACTAAACAACGGGTATTAAATTCGTTAAGCGATATTGTAATCTCAATTGGCAGTAATGCATTTTTTTTATCCTTGCCTTTTTCATGCTAAAAAAATCCCTTCGGATCTCATGCAGTCACATTTCGTTACCTTGTGGGCTTTTCATATAAACACATTTATAAAGGGAAATGAGAAGTTAGAAAAGTGAAATATGGTTTTATGTAGTATTAAGTAATTGTTTAACGTCATATTTTGTGTGTAAAAACTGAAATAAATATCAAACCATGCGACATTATCCAAAGACCCAAGAATCGAAATTCTTCGTGCCAGAACAAGCTCGAGACGCGTCTCGGTGCCGTTTGAAATAAAACTGCTGCATATGGTACCGGCATGCATCTCATATTTTTACTATACTATTCTAATTGTTACTATACTATAATTTTGTATTTTTTTTATGGTAAAATTGACGAGGTTTTCAATTGTGACTAATTATACAAAGAAGACGTAAATTATAATGTATTTTTAATTATATGTAGAACTATTTTATTTACAAATTGCAAAATTTTCAATTTTTTGTGTGACCAATTTCACAGGTAATTTAAAGGTTTAAATGCCTAAGTAACTCATTGTTCCACCATGAACACAGAAGAGTTAGCCATGCCCGCTTGCAATGTTGAGAATATGGATTCCTGATGGAGGTATCTCAAAAAAATCTAATTATTCAGTCGTTCGGCCTCTCTTTTTTCACATAGAATAAGAATAGAAAGATAAATTTTGTACAGGGTAGTAATAAACTAATCACAAATACATAAATCAATTTTTTGAAAGTGTCCTTCCCTGGATTCTTCTCTATTCTTCTGGACACCACAAACAAAAAGCATGCCATTGAATGCTCGGCTATAGGCCAAGATATTCTGAATGCAAAATATATGTTTTATCCCTCTTGTCTGATGGTAAAGGTTTTACCTTAGCGATTAAATAGATCTGAGTTAAAGTCTCTGCAAGGTCGATGTCAAATGTAGGTTTTTTCAATGTAATATTTGATGTATTTCCTTCTTCAGTTGATCTCGAGTGTCTTTACAAAATCTCATTTAATAAAAAAAAAAAATTTGATTCTATTCTTAATCCATTTTTTTTTATTTTCTTGTTAGGCTAGATAGATCTGTGTTCAAGCCTCGGGAAGTTCAATGTCAAATATAGATTTTCTCATTGAGTTGATCTTAACACATTGAGTCTCGGAGCCGTGTTTTCACGTGATAAGTATTGCAACGTAATCCTGGTTTTAATTATAGTAAAGACATAAAACTTTCCAAAACAGTCATCTAATTTGTGTTATTGCCAAAATAGGTTTTGATTTCATTTACTTAAAATATCAATCAAATTTTAGTTCCATAATACTCCGCCTTCTGGAGACGATATTACGGTGACACCCAGTCCAATCCGAGCTACACTTTTCCAAGACCTACAAGACAGGTTGTCGGGAGATATGTCTAACCACAAATTGATATCAATACCGTCAACAGAAAAAAATAAGCCCTGTAGAACAAGTAAGGTGTGTGAAAAGCACAAGAAAAGGAGTGAGACTCGGTACATGTATAAACATTGTCGTATGGCTCTTCACAAAGCGAAATGATTGCAATTTTACTATAAAAAAATATTAAAATGTTTTAAACAATTCCAAAAAGTTTCATTTGATTTCAAACTCCATTTCTATAGTTATTACACTTTTAGGAAACGCTTAAGAAAAATGATATTTCTTCAAAAATGTGCCGGGCACAGGGGGTTGGTTTTACCTGATTTTAGCCGGAGCTGATAGAGTGACTTTACAAATTCTCATCAAGGTTATCTCATCTGTTTTAATAAAAAAGAAACATTTTTGATTTTAATTATTCCAAATATTCCTTATTTTTCTATTACATCGTTTTACATAATTTAAATACAAGTTTAGTAATCTCGCTTTTTCGTTGACAACTGTCAAAAATCGAAATAATCTGTCTTGAATTTGCTTAGCGACTATAAATATGTTGTAATATAAAAGTCACAAATAAAAACTTTTCATGCAAATCGTTAAATTTGTAAAAGAATCAAAAGAGTGATCGGAAAATTATCCATCATTTAAAATTGTAAAAATTAAAACAGTGAAATCCTCATTTCGTGGGTTTTACAAGAAGTATGCCCAAAAAGAAGAGAAAAGTGTTTGATGGATTAATATAAGCTACCTCTATCTTGGACGAAACCAAGTAAAAAATACTAGTTAAATAATATAATTAGACCTGTATTTTTAATTCTGTGGGCTAGCTTTGTGGCTGGATTCTTAAACCCCGACTGGATAATAATCTTGCCACTATAAATATTCTGTTAGCATTATAGAACAAAGTTCCTTCTGCTTTGTTGTTTAAGTTTACTATTCAGGAATGCTCTGACGTTTACATAGCCTCTCCCTCTGATGTGGTATAGGAAATAGTCTCAAACTCTCATTACGGAAGTCGAGGCATTACACAAATCGAAATACTTGCACTTTTAGGAATTGAAGTCGCTTTGAAGTATAGTTTATATGTGATTAAATTTTGAATAAACTATTTTCATGATGTAGTCACCTATCTTAGACATTATGGAATATTTTCGATGTATTTAGTGGTTTCTGTGTAGAAATTCTTTTTTAATCTATTATATCTATCTATATATATAAAAATAAAGATTTGTTTGTTTGTTTGTTTGTCCTATATACATTCCTTTCCCATTCATCCTATTTCAACCAAACTTTGGTGAGTCGTTGTGCGTACACCCATAAAGAATTCTGATGAAAAAATCTAAAAAAAAGAATCAAATACGTACAAATAGCGACATCTTTGAACCGGACGGCAAAAAAAAAATATGGAAATATGGAAACAGTAACATGTATTGTTTGAAAAGTGTAAATGAATGACTATATTCAAAAATATCAGGCTTTTTTCGAGCTCAGAAAAATAAATCTTGGCTTCGGGTCGAGTTCGGGTAACAAGTGTGATATTGAGACTCGGGCTCAAGCCGAGCCGGGCCTAAAGATGACGAGCTCGGGCCTGGTAATTTTATGAAATCTCAGTGCATACAGACCTTTTATCCAAAATCACTTCAATAAACAGAATTAAAACACAAACATTTTCTTTCTTTGAGTGGCATTGCAACGCATGCTGGGTACCCACTGGTTATATATATAATTGAATGTTTTTATGTTAGTTTGTCCCGTATGCGTTCCTATACTATTCATCCGATTGCGATGAAACTTTGGTGAGTTGTTGTGGGCACACCCGCAAAGGTTTCTGAATAAATCTAAATGATATGAAATGAAAAAGAATCAAATAGGTAAAAACAGTATTTGTTAAATTCTAATTACCGGTCTTAAATAGAAAATTTAAAGGCACTGGTGCCACGCATCCCAATGATTCCGGCAGATATGCCAGTCATCAACAAAGCACAGGGACAATCGCTACAAATGTGTGGACTAAAATTGGTAAATCCATGCTTCTCACATGGATTCACCTGAGATGGAAAACAAAAAATATTGTGTATGCAAAACCACTTAAATAAACTGAATCATAACACTTTCTTTCTTTGACTGGAATTGCGACGCATGCCGGATACTTGCCAGTATTCAATAAAAATCTATTATTTTTTATTTCACTTGTTTTGGGAATTGAAAAGTCCTTAATGCGGTTTTTTTACCATGTCCACTCATAGGGAGTAAATTAATAATATAAGTTTATGTAATATATAAACAATCCTTTGTATCGCCCTGGTATAGGTGACATTAGTAGTTCATATTTAGAGATAGAAAAAAACGGATGTATTCCAGTAAATGTCATCATTTAATGATGAATTATTATTGTTCTTCCTAATAGAGCATCTCAATAAAAATCTTTTATACAAGAACTGCTTTTTATTCAGTCGCCAAACCACACATTTATCGAAGAGGTGAAGATTGAAGATTGTTTTTGATAATGAATGCTTCCATTGTAGAGCATCGATCGGATGGGTGGAAGGGAATTTTAGACATTACAAACATCAATTATTTTATGAAACTGTCCGTACTACGATATCGTGAGATCAGTGACCAAAACCAACAATGTTGATGTCTCCACCAGATACCCGGCAATGTCACAAATACCTTCTACATAACATTTATTATATTGTATACGTGAATAAAAATAATGGTTTAGCAATTGCGTAACAAGATGTTCTCGTAGAAAAACTGTTGATGTATCTCCATTAGTAGGTCCATGGTTTAAAAAAACTTTTCTTATATTTATTACTGTGGTTTCGGAAAATAATGTATTTTTCGGCTCGCCTTAACTGTCCCACGTTAGGTAAGGCAATATACAAAACTGTCAACTTCTTATATCCCATTAAAAATAACCGCAAGCATAAATAATTGCTGTTGTCCCTTATCCTCGAACGAGGTAATAAATAGTGTACCCAAATCATTCTGACCCATTTTAAATAGGTCTGGATCAGGTACACTTGGCTGAGGTTTTTTGAATCGACATTTTTAAATCGACCTAGACAAAACGGCAACAACTTTGACCAGAGGCGAAGAATCTTTTGTATGACAATGACAGATTGAGTCAATTCAAAAACGACCACTGAATACGTTTCAATTGTACTTTATTTTATTTCTTTCCATGTCCGCTCCCAATATGAAGCATATGGTCTCCTAATGAAGGTATCTCAACAGATTTTTTCTATGAAAACTGTTTGTTACTCAGTTTCTCAACCTCTCTTTATCGAAGAGAGTAGGGATAGAAGGATAGGGCTAGGACAGGACTAGTGGTTAGCTAATCGCTCTCGTTACGCCCCGTGAGGATGGGATAGGTGGGTGGTGAGGAGGGAGTTTTAGATAACACAAACACTCAGACTACGAACAGAAATCCATAAATCGATTGAAATATCAATTTATGAAAACTGTTCGCACCGGGAATTGAACCCGAGACATCCGTAGCCGTAACCCACGACGCTACCAACTGCGCCACGGACGCCGATTTTATTTACTTCATAATAATTCTGTGTGCAAAATGAAGAAGACGCAATGTCTAAAATTGGTACTTTTCAGGAGAGCTAAAACAAGATTTGCATTTGTATTAAATTTGATGAAAAATATGATGTTTATTTAACCCGTTGAACGCTCTGGATATGTTGACATGTACAAAACTTTATCTCGTATTTCAGGCCAAACTAGAAGGAAACACTTGTCGATATGTTTTAAAAAATAGCTCAAACCTTTGGGTAGAGAAATTAGGCAACAGATCTTGAAAATGTTAAGTAGAACACAAAGAAATATGTTTTTGAAAAGAGCTCTCGATATTCAGTCTTTCGAATTTCAGTTTTGAACTGCCGATACGCAGCATTAATCGTCAGCTCTATGTATTATACATACTTATTTTGCTACGCGCTGGCTTGTGTGCGTGTTGACAGTGTATATGAAGACTAACCGCAGCCATTTTACTTGCAGTCGTTGATTAAATATTTTTCAGCTTTTTCATTTTCTTCGATTTATTTTAGAGAGAACGCAACGAGTTTAGTCTACTTCTTGATGTATTTCAGACAGCTAATATATATTTTACATTTCTGCATTTTTTACTGTTGAATTTGATCAATTTTTAGACATAGTGAGCGTTTTAACAGGTCAATTGACTGAAAATAAATTCGTGCCAAAACGGTTCGCGCTGTAGGGAGGGGTTCGACATGAATTTTAATTTTAGAATATTTAACTCGTTTTTTGATTAACTCGATTTAGTTTCCGTTTCCTTTAGCACACCGAATTACTCTTCAAAAATTAAAAAAATGCAGGGCCTGAAGACGAATGGTCAAAGTCGTTGGCTTTAGTTGCGAATCCCCGTATACACACTTTTATGATTGATTTTACAATCGATTTATGAAGCTGTGTCCGAAGCGATTTACTTACGACTAGTCTTGTCCTAGCTGCATCCTTCAGAGAGTTGGTTCAGATTCGCATAACCTCTCTTTTTCAGGGATGGTAAAGATGAAGGATGAGTTAAGTACTTACAAGTAGTAAGCTCTTGTTACGCACTGTTTTAAGGATCAAATGGTTGGGGGGTGGGTTAAGTGGTTTGAGCATTACATATATCCAATCATCAAAAGTATATTTTATGAATGCATTATTTTGTACATATACCAAAATAGCACAAAGGATTTAATTTCCTTTCTTCGTAGTATAAACAGTATTGTAAACATTTTCCGATATGCCTTATAGTAGTGTTTCTTATTCGACCAACCAACCACGAAATCCTGAATTACGCTTGGATACATCTCAAAAGCTTCTAATCAATTATGTAAAGCTCGGTTTGGTATCAAATCCTTTGCTTAGTTAGCGCTACAACATTCTCAGTGTTCAGCTAACAATCTTAATATGAAGGGCGTATAAACGAAAACGGCAATGTCCAACAAGCAAAAAATTACAACTAGCTTTGTTTGATCCGATAACTAAATTAAAAATAACAATTCTAAACGATGAAAAAAAGTGTTGTATTTATATAAAAATGAATGAATGTTTTTTTTATTTGTCCTCTATGCGTACCTTTACCATTCATTTGATTTCGATGAAAATTTGTTGAGTTGTTTTGCGCACACCCGCGAATGTTTCTAAAGATAAAAAAAAATCAAATCTAAAAAAAAGAATCAAATATGTACAAACAGCGACATCTCTGAAATACCTTCTGAATTATTCGTGTACGCACTCTCTGATACCCATCATACTTAATAATAATTAAGCTAAAATTATTCACCTTATGGAAATAAGCTTCTAATATAAATTTAAAATACATAGGTGAGTTATTGTTCTTATTGCATAAAAAAAATATTACGCTCCACATAAAAAAGCGATGGGCCTGGCTTAAACATGTGCTGCGGATGTCCCAGGGGAGCTAGAATCCTGTCGGTCTCTGCTGCTGATGACCATCCATAAAATGTACTCGGCGGAGCTACGGGACGCTGGGATGATCTTGCGAGGAAGCAAGTGGACTGGTGGGGGACAGAGAATCTTGGAGGAACCGTGTGATAGCCATATGCTTCGAATAGAGAGCTGATATGGTTTAATATATATATATATATAGAAGCAGTCCGAAAACTGAGAAATCATAATAAAACTACTGTGGAGTATGTTCTAAAACTCTTTACCGAGCCACTAGCTAGTTGTGTTAACCGCAATCAATTTTTTCACAGGAGCGTATCAGGAGCAATAAACTTAGACTTGACTAATGAAAGAATTTAGCATTTCCTTTGCATGAAAAATAATATTACTTACGAACCTTATCCACTCATTCTCCATATATCTCAGTAAGTCATAACGGTTCCATAACGAAACAGAAAAGAAAAAAACTATTATTTTTTTTTAACCATATCCGCTCCCTATTCGGGAGCATATGACCATCACGTGGTTCCTCCAAGCTTCTCTGTCCCCCGCCAGTCTCCTCGCCTCCTCCCAGGTCATCCTAGCGTCCCGTGGCTCCGCTGAATACATCCTATGGATGGTCATCAGCGGCCTCCCAGGGCAACGGAATCCATCTGGTTGGTAGAAGAGACAGGCAGGATTCAGGCTCCGCAGCACGTGTCGAAGCCATTTCCATCGTCGCTTTTTTATTTTGGAAGTAATAAGAGGCTTGTCCTTCCGCTCTCTTACCTCCGAGTTCCTGACAAAATCAAACCACCGTACCCCTAGTATTCGCCGCAAACATCTGTTTTCAAAGCACAGTATGCGGTTACCCTGTGTCTTGGTGAGGTGCTATGACTCACAACCGTAAAGCAACACCGTCAGGATGCATGCGTTGAATAAGTGGCACTTGGTTCTGACCGAGTACAACCGTGAGTCCCAGACTTTCCGCATTGAGTTCCAGCCACCATACGCCATATTTAAATAGTAATTTTATAAAATATTATTTTTTTGAAATGTGAATTTTTTTCTTATTTGTGTAAAAGAAAATCCTATAAAAACCTTGAGTCTGGCGTGAATAAAAAAATACTTAATACTCGTGCCAAACGCTCGGTGGGCTTTGCCCGAATATTTCCGGGTCGAAGACGCCGACTCTTTCCCCATTGTGAAGACCGTGAAGTTCTTTGCGAAGCGTATTGAGAACAATCTTTGCAATCAAAACGCAGTATACGGTTACCCTGTGCCTTGGTGAGGTGCCATGACTCGCAACCGTAAACAACACCGTCAGGATGCATGCGTTGAATAAGTGGCAATTGGTTCTGACCGAGTACAGCCGTGAGTCCCAGACTTTCCGCATTGAGTTAAAAGTTGCTCCTGCTATCCCTAATCGGATTACGAGCTCTTTACGCGGATTGCCATCTCCCGTGATGTGTACCCCCAAGTACCTAAGGCCGTCGACTCTCTCGATGTCTTGACCCGCGCTCGTCAGTGGATAGTCAAGAAATAAATAATCTGTAAAAATATTGAGTAACTTAAAAAAGTATAATAAACTCTAATATGCAATTAGAATGTGTTTATTGTAGATATTAAACACAAATCAGTACCTTGGTATCAAAGTCGGACAAACGCCACATCCCACGAAAGTCATGTTTTTATTGTTTGTGGTAGTGCAAGTGATGATCTTTTCAAAAAACTCAGAATCCAACGGTTTCATAAAGATTTTTGAGTTTAAAGTTCGTAAATAGTTTCAAAATCGGACACTAAACATCCATTTTCGCGAAATCAGTGTCACATCGTCCACACATTGACCAACCACAGAACTAGAATTTACTTTAAAGTGTCATGGCTGCTGGGCTTGATGAAGTGTGGAATATATATGAAATGAAAAATCACCTCTGCTGTTCATTTTCATGGCGTACGTCCGTCTTTGATACCAATGTACTCAAATATTTGCAAATTACCATACTGTTTATTTCATATAACACAAGGCACTTATTTTAATAATATTTTTTAACTTTTTGGCAAAAAAATATCTGATTCGCGAAAAATTTTAAAAATTGGAAATACGAGATAAACTCGGTGAGAAGTCACTCATGTTTATAATCATATATATTCAATTAATAATAGATACGAAAAAAATATTATCTAAAAATTGTTCTGTTCTTTCATGTTATGTTTAGTCCGGTTACAAGTCATAACATCTATTTAACCTTGGTTCGAACTGACGTAAGTAATTATTCCTCGTCATTTGTCATATCTCCTTCTCAGAGAGATGCATTTTCTACTTTGCTGCATTAAGAATCTGGCCTACTTGACAAGCGGCCAAGTTTGAAGAGTTTGGCAGCGAAGCCACCGAACACAGTTAAGAACTGGCTGGTGTAAAGATTTTGAATCATAACTTAAGTTGTATTTATTCCTTGATATCCGGGAAAAACATGAATAAGTCTGCTCTTTAAAGAGCCGATCAATGCAATATTAAAAATGCAACGCATTCGCAAATTAATATAAGTTGGATTAACTTACCCTGCTTTACTTCATGTTATATATGTCTAAAATGATTTTTTTAAATATTAGCCATGGTAAAAGACTCGATATAATACAAGAGAAGCTGTAGTTTTGAAGACAGGAATTCACCAAATGCTTGAGAAATATTTTGTTGTAAAATCCCTTTAAAATTAATAGTGACTGTAGGTGTTAATTTTTTAAAACTATATCCGCTTCAAATGTGGAGCATATAACCTGCGAATGAACGTATCTTAAAAGAAGTTTTTCAACGATAACTGCTTGATACACAGTTGCTCAACATCTCTTTTTTGAAGAGAGTAGAGATTGTAGTAGGACGGTTTTCATAGATTGATCTTTCAATCGATCTATGGATTTCTGTTCGTAGTCTGAGCCCTCCCTCCACCCATGCCATCCTCACGGGGCGTAGCGAGAGCGATTATCTAACCACTAGTCCTGTCCTAGCCCTATCCTTCTATCCCTACTCTCTTCTAAATAAGAGAGGTTGAGCAACTGAGTACCAAACATTAAGCCCACATTAAACCCCTAGTTTTTCCTTTTCTTTTTTTAACACTTATTTTAAATTTGGTTTTGAGCTTCCATGTATTTTGAAAGGCGAAACCAAGATTGACAAAATACATGGAAGTGTATTTTTCCATCAAGCACCCTCAGTCGATGTCTTAAACTTATTTTAAACATAATCTCCTACACAATAGAGTGCATGCAACCAAGTCTTGAGGAATTTCTCCTCGGACATTCCTGGTAAACATTTTAAACACGCATAATGTTGTTACGCTGCGGAATACACTCTGTAAGAGTGTGAAGCCGTATTGGGTGGTGGTGGGTACAACGTTGAGTACCCTAGGGCATTAAAAAAACTGAGTAACAAGCAGTCCTCATAGAAAAATTCTGTTAAGAAACCTCCATTAGGATACCATATACTCCACTTTGGGACCGGACATGAAAAAACGATATAGAAGCGTATTCGGATTGGGTTAGGAGTGGGTTAGTGGTTAGTTATTCACTTTACCTACTCCCTGTTCTTAGGATCGGATGGGTGGAAGGTGATTTTAGACATCACAAACATTCATGCATTCGAATAGAATGCATAAATCGATTGAAAAATAAATTTATGAATCTTTCCGTATTGGAATTGGAGCCCGTGCGATCTGTAACCGTAGCCAATGACGTTGACCACTACACCATGTACCCAACGAGGTCTAAATTTAACAAAAACTAAAAACGATTTTTAAAAAAAAAATGTTTTTATGTGTACCGTGTATGTGTGTTTAATTGCTGCTGATCTACACATTGTAGAGAAGAGGTTGAGCAGTAGTGAGATGAAGAAGGGGGTGGGATATATGGTGAAGTGGTTGTTGTTTTACTATTAGAAATGCTAACTTTGATAGGGAGGATTGGTGAGAGACGAATGACTTATTACTGTGTCTGTTGTAAAACCACTTGAGAGTTTACAGGAAATTTCACTTGTGGTACACACCTGTTTTGGTAGCTGTCCTTGTCTATGGTTCTGTTCTAGTATTGCAACCCGTATTGATTCGTATTCCACAAAAATAATAGAATAGATATGATTTCTCATAGTCTTGAAAACATTCGATAAATCCCGGAAAATCCCTAAATCAAACAGCCAGTCAAAGATTGCAATCCCTAACCCTGACCCGCAACGCAAACACAAATAATATTAGTATTGCAAACACGATTCTCATAAAAACCCGTGTAATTACGACCGTTACATGATTATTTAGTTAGTAATAGTAAAACTAGGGAAATAGTAAAACATTAAATTGGTGGAAAAAACAACATTCCATTGAGAGAAATAGCAATTAAGGGTAATAAAACCCTAGGGTGGTAGTTAAATAATTAACGGTGCCCCGTCTATTATTTACGAGGCTCATTTCAAACGCAAAAGTATGATCAGGCGTTTTATTTTATGGTGTAGATATCATTACTATTATAGCATTTCTGGCACCAAAACACAGTTTATTATATTGGATTCGGCTGTTATATTATAAGGTCATGTTTTGGTCGAAGTTATTAAGCCGCAAATGAACTTTTAGCAAGGTTTGCGAAACCATAAAATTTGCGACGCTATTTTTATTAAAATAACGAAACCAAGATACTCGGGGAGAAAGAAAAGGTTACCCGGCGGCAGGCTAAGGGAGGCATCGTGAAGGGATGACAGTTTGCATCTAAGTAATTCTTGATTCCAGAAATTTCCCATTACAGTATCATAAAGTCGTTATTTTTTATATAAATCTGTGCAATGGTCTCCAAAATCAACAAGGTTAGAAGCTGCTTCATTAATTTTAATTACTTTGTGAGTTTGAAATATATTATTTCATGTTGAAATACTCCTTTTAACGAAATGTAATACATTTTTTTGTAAAATGTCTTTCCTTCAATTTTTTTCTTGATTAACATTACTTTTTTTCCATGTTTGCTCGCAACGTGGAGTATATGGTCTCATAATGGAGATATTTCAACAGATTTTTCTATAAGAACTGCTTGTTACTCAGTTGTTCAACCTATCTCTTTTCGAAGAGAGTAGGGACAGAGGGATAGAGCTAAGTCAGGACTAGTAGTTAGGTAATCGCTCTCGCTTCGCACCGTCAGGATCGGTGGGGTGAGAGGAGGGAGTTTTTAGCTATCACAAACACTCAGATTACGAACAGAGATCCATAAACCGATTGAAAGATCAATTTATGAAACTGTCCGCACCGGGAATTGAACCAGATATATCCGTAACCGTGGCCGACGACGCTACCAACTGCGCCACGGACGCTGACAGTACGTATAGCAATAATGGTCGGCCTCTATGGCGATCAGGTGGGTCCTGGTTCAATTCCCAGCAAGGTCAATAACAAATTTAGATTTTTTCAATTTAAATTTGTGATTTTTTTGTGAAAAATTCTCGTCGAGATGATTTTCTAATTTTAAAAATATTTGACGCATGGCTCTCAGCTGTAACGCCAAATATTTTTTAAAAAATTATTAATAAAAAAAATATTATTGTAGTTTAAATCACACTTATTTGTAGTGATGGGATTCAAATCTGCCATATCGATCTTCATAATTGATTTAAAAACTTATGAAAAACTTGATTTTGAATGTGTATAATATACCAATGAACTAAAATCAGATTCAGTGCCGTATTAGCCCGACTATAAGAAAAGGTTTTTATCAAAAAAAGTAATACGAAAATAAGGGAGGGTCGCTTTATATTTATGTCTCAAACAAATGAACAATAGATTTTTTATTTCTTAATTTAATATTATATCATTATACACCTGTTCTCAAATAGATAGTAATAAATATTTTTCTATCTAATATATAAAAATCAATGTTTGTTTCTTCGTATCTTATGCACTGCCATACCGTTCATCCGATTCCGATAAAACTTTGTTAAGTTATTGCTTGCACTTGCGCGAAGGTCATAGGCATAGTACAATTAACTTACAGTATGTCTTATCATATATATGCAAGCATGAATGTTTGTTTGTTCCCTATGCGTTCCTATACTATTCATCCGATTGCAAAGAAACTTTGGTGAATTGTTAAACCCATGCCTGCGAAGGTCCCTGAGAAAAAAAATTAAGAGCTAAAAAAATAATCAAATAGATACAAACAGCGGCATTTCAGTTCGTGTATGACATAACAAGGGGTGTTTATTGTTAAATTCCAATTGCCGGTCTTAAAGGTAAAATTTAAAGGAGAAGATCTACTGTTGCCACGTATCCAAATGATTCCGACAGATATGTCAGTCGAATTCAAACGCCTGCAGTTTCCGGTGCGACTCGCATTTGCAATGACCATCAACAAAGCACAGGGACAATCGCTACAAGTATGTTGATAAATTTGGAAAATCCATGCTTCTCACATGGACTGCTCATGTGTTGGAAAACCTTCTGATTTATTCGTGTACGCACCAGACGGTAAACAAAAAATATTGTGTATCCAAAAGCACTTCAATAAATAGAATTAAATTCCAAACACTTCCTTTTTTTGAGTGGCATTGTAACGCATGCCGGGTTTTCGCTAATGTTTTGTAAAAATGGTGATCGCCTTATAGTTTTTTTTCCCAAAATAAATGGAGTCTCCTATACGGCAGTTAAAACCAACGTACCAATGTACCGGTGAGGATCGTTTTTAAATTTATCTATATTATGCTTTTCCCACATTTTAAATGGTTTTTATTACAATATAAAAAAAAATAATCATAGATTTTTAACGTTATATTGAATTTTGATGATATACTCCTTTATACGTGCTTTCAAAATAATTCACTGTTGGTGGGGCGTCTTTATATATGAATATTGAAATATGATACAAATAACATAAACATATCAATTTCTGTTTGCATTTTTTTTTTTTGGTGCTTAATACGACCGCTTCTAGAGCGATTAGGGATTCCAATCGAATATTCGAATCTTTTTTAATATTCGGATATTTGAATATTTTTTAAATCCAATGCCAGATATATGTGTCACTTAGAATAGTAATGGTGTAACTTCAAAATTACGAAAAATGAGTTTATACCTCAAACACGTTCAAACGATGTTATTCTATTAGTTTAATAATGGTGCACCTCCGTATATAGTCCTAATTTCTTTAAAAAACTGTTTTTTGTTTTTATGTTCTCATATTTAACGATATTTTTCAGGGTAATAGTGTCCGGACAGACTTTACTACTACACTAACGTTTAAGTTCTTCAGTTTATTGACAAACAGTTATTGTTATTTGACCTTAAGTACATTTTACAAAACCTTGATTTTCTTAAAACTTCAAAATTGGAGTTACACCATTACTATTCTAAGTGACACATATATGTAAAAAGCAATGAATATACTTGATAAAATTCATACATTATAATCTTTGTATCATTGAAATGTGTTCGAATACTATAGGGTTTTAATTTTTAATATTCGAATATTTGTTTTCAACGAATATTTAGAATCCCTAGTAACGATGTCGTCAAAGTGTGTCGATTTTGTTTCTTGCTGTAGCGAGCAATCACATGTGAAATAAATTTAAATATGTACATATAGCAGAGTACACGTGTATAACTTGCACTCCAGCTTTAAGGTTCTGCTCTAGAACTTAGGATCACGGGATCCATACATACTAATACACTGACACGCTCTATGAATTATACAGACGAGTGTAGTAAAAAGTGCAAAGATATATGACGTATACTATATTCATTTGGTTATTACGTCCACCATTTACATAATAAAACTGAAATTTATATATGTTTTAAGTAAAAACGGAGCACTGCAACTCGAAATAGTTATTTGAGTATTTTTTACTTTCAGAAAACCAGTGATAATTTCGTTAAATAAAAACAAGTAACTATTATTATCGATATAAGAAGCAGACGTAAAGAATGTTTATTAAATATTAAATACTGTTTAAAAACGTCAGCCATTTGCCAGATAGAAAATAGCTAAAGTATTTATGTGTGAAAGAAGTAAGACGTGATCATTTCTACAATATGCTCGACTTAAACGGTTTGTGTTTTCCAAATCATTAAATAAATTTAAAAAAAAACTCTCACCAAAGGAAATGAGTCCACTGTTGAGCATGCTCAGTTTGATGGTGTTCGGTATCGACACCAAACTGGTGGCACCGCTCAAATTCTTCTTCTTCTTCGGCTTCTCCAGGTCGGCGTATCTGGTCGTGGACCTGGAGCGATGCTTCCTCTGACTCGTAGCCACCGAGGAGCCGCCGAGGGTTGTTCGCCCCCCGCTGCCCACGCCCGTAGTTCCCGTACGGGTTGACATTTTACGAGTTTTAAATCACTTTGCACTAAAATAAGCTCTTTAAAACAACACTTTGGCAAACTACTCAAAAACAGCACACAATACGGTTCGAGAAAATAAACAATTCTATAGTTTAATTTATATTGATATATATAAGTTAACTCAAATATTATGATTTATTAGCCATAATTGGAAAGCATAACTTTAGTCAATGTATACTTTTATGAAGCTTAATTAAATTGATTGTTTAATATTTTTACTATCTACACAAAACAGGAATCCCTGCAAAGAAAGAAAAAAACATTTGATTAGTTAACATTATCATATAAACTTCAATACAATAGCTTCTTAAATGTATATTATGTATGTTATGTGTAGTTTATGCCAAGCATGTAGACGACTAATCAACGCTTTTTGGCTGTCGTCGTCTTCTAATGCATTCATTATCCACAGGTTCATAAATTGATTTAATGGGTTTGAGTTCAAAGAAGATGTCTTTAATATCTAAATTAACTTCGAAAACAGATGTTGAGCGACTGCGTGACGATTAGTTCTATAGAGATTAAGGGTCAAAATTTTCGTTTCTTATCGTTTGAGAAACGATAATGAACGATAATGATACATTTTAATTATTGTTATCGAACGATAATCGATAAGAAACGATAAAGAATTTTCGATTATCGATCTCCAAAGATAGTAATCGATAACAAACGATAATCATCGTTGCGTTACGAATGTTGCCATACTCGAACAGAACTGAAATTTCAATAAATTCCAAAACTGATATTATAGCGACGGTTATTAAAAGTAGACTTGGATTTTCGAAAGATATTTAACGGCAATTAGGGAAATTTATTCTAGACTGACAATTCTAGTTTCAAATTCGGTGGCGGTCAAGTAATGTTGACTGACAATATTTTACTCAGAATATTTGTTAGATAAAAGATGGATTATTAGAAATGAACCTTTATATATGTTACACCGAATCCGTGAAATTGCATGTTCCACGTACTGTATTACAAAAAGCATATTGGTTGTATGATGGTAGTGAAGGTATATTTAAAAATTACAAAAAGGTTTGCAGTCTATGATAATTATCGGTTACACAAACGACAATATCGATCAAAAGATAAATTTCAATTATCGTTATCGACCATTATCGAAGCAAACGATAAAAAAAAAATTTATCGCTTCGTTTCGTTCATTATCGATTCGGAAATTTCCACCCTTAGTAGAGATAAGATCCATTAGAAATCCACACTTTTGGCGAGTAATCAATATAGACGATGCAAATTCCGCATAATATGTATAAAGGCTAACACCGATGGAAAGCAGTCAGCAAATTCAAGTGATGACCGAATTAATATATACGACGCCAATTCCGCATACGTAATTACAAAGATAACGCCCAAGAAAATCTGTCATGAATTCAGGTAATGACTAATGCGGAAAACAACGATGACGGTATAAATGGAAAACCATAGAAAAGGACTGATATTCTATCGCTACGCCTTGAACTGAAAAAATCTCTCCCGGTCCACAAATCTAAATTCTCCACCTAAATTTAGATCTCTTTAATAATACAAAATTTGAAAAACAATTCCTAAACACTCATCATTGTTGAAATTTTGGAAATCAATAGAGCTCAATAAAACGCTTTACCAATTTTAAACGAACAAATGAATCTTCCAAACTCCCCTCTATTGTATCACTTAAAAATAAATTGACAGTCAAAATAATGAAATTCTCATAAGACAAGGCCCATTACTTTGGAATAAGAAGGTAGCTATTCAAATTCTATTTAAAACCCTCCATTTCACCCATAGTGCGTTTGTTTTCCTAACTGGGATTGGGGGTCATTGTTGTGATCAACCCAGGTGTCAATCTAGATCCCAGACTTAGTGATAAGATTTGTCGTATTTTATCTTGTATATATATAAAAATGAATGTCTGTTTGTCCGGTTTGCTGGTTTGTCCGGATCTTATAGGCTCCTAAACTACTCAACCGATCGCGACGAAACTTTCAGGAAGGACTTATTGTGATCATGCCGGGAAATATTATACAAAATAAATGTTTGTTTGTCCTTTACGCGTTCCTTTACCATTCATACGATTTCGATGAAACTTCGGTGAGTTGTTGTGCACACACCCGTGAAGGTGAAAAGAATCAAATACGTACATACAGCGACATCTAGGAAAAACCTTCTGATTTATTCGTGTGCGCACCAGACGAAAAACAAAAATATTGTGTTATAACAAGTGTGATATTGAAACTCGGGTTCGGGTCGGGCCAGATCTGAAGATGATGGGCTCAAACCGGGTAAGTCGATGAAAATTTGGCTTGTGCAGACCTCTAATCCAAAAGCAGTTCAATAAACAGAATTAAAACACAAACCCTTTCTTTCTTTGAGTGGCATTGCAACGCATGCCGGGTACTCACTAGTTTTGTATATAAGCGATGTAAACTGATGTCTGTAAAATGGAGTTGAAGATGCTGAAAGGTGAGACCAGGATCGTTAGTGACGAAATACATGGAAATGTACAAAGTCACAACAATTTAAATTTACTCACCATTGTGATTAGACATTGTTACAATTTTTTTTTCTATTTAAGATTTATTGTTAAGTAAACTCGTAATAGACTTCATAAATAACGAGTGACAGTAAAGCTCAACCATCTTAGAGTGGATTTACATTTCAATTTAATTATTAAAGCGATTTAACAAAGTTTATCAATTCAAATCCATCTACTTAGAGTGTTTTACTTCCATTAGTATTTTTTTGTTACGATAACTTTCTACTTATCATTTCTCATTTACAACTATTCAACTCGGATACTCTTTAAGATTTGAAATGGAGATTATAAGTGCTTGGAACTGAAAACCCAAACTTTGCATAGTTATAAGTTTCCATATCTTTTTATTTTTTGTGCTGTCTGTTGGGGTTGCGATAAAAAGAAAATTAATTTAATATTGATATAATATATATTAGCGCTCTGCACGGGCCCGGGCTTGGCCCGCGGGTCTTTACCTCGCCCGGCCCGAGAACAATTGACGTCTATTGAATTCACTTTTCAGAAAAATATTTATTCTATATTCGGGTCATGACTTAGGAGTCAGTCATGCGGTAATACTACTCATAACAAAAAAGTTAATAGCTTCAATAATTAAATATCAACTATTGATTGAAAAGTATGACAAGTAGTCATTATAAATATTTTTCGGGAACTTGAATTTGAAAATCTGAAACAATTCTTTCGTAATTTACAAATGACCGATGGTTTATTATTTGTTCGTGAATTAGTAATGTATGTATTTTTCAATAACTGCTTTCCATTGATTTTTGATGGTTGACAGTTTGTTATACTAGAAAATTCAATATTAAAAATGGATTATTTTTTTCATCAGGTTTTTCGGGCATAATATAGGCATCGCGCCTTGTCTGGGTAACGAGCGTCATATTAATACTCAGACCCGGGTCTGGATGGGTCTGAATGACCCGGGCTCGGACCGGGTAATTTTATAAAATTTCAGCCAAATTTTGGCATCTTCAGGTCCGGCCCGGCCCGATCTAGAGTCTCAATATCACACCTGTTACCCGTACCCCACTCAAAACTTAGATTTATTTCCCTCACACCGAAAAAAGCCCGATTTTTTCAATAAGGAAATTCATTTATACTTTTAAAACAAAACATGTTATTTTTTCCATATTTCCAACGATATTCGTAACACGGCTGAGAAAAAAGTATTTAAGTTATGAATAGTATTGACTTATGGCTGATTCGTGACCCGAACATAGTACGAAAAATTTCATAGAAATTAAATTCCAGAGACCGAATCTGATTTTTTTTATCCACACGAACGACGGCTAAAGGCTTACGGGCCAAGCCCGGGCCCGTGAAGACCTCTACTATATGTATATGAATTAGATTTATAATTATGATGCGCACTAAATTACATTCAGTGTTAATATTATGATATTAACCGACGAACGTCATCAATCGATTTAAAACAATTGTTTTGTAGAAATATGTCGCCTACAAGTCGAGTTTATGGGAAAATTATTTAAACCAAATCAAAGAAAATTTCTTCGATTATCTCAGAAATCACGTAACTTTAATGTTTATATACGTTTTCATGACAACGCGTTAATTGTTTATAACATTGAAATCAACATAATATATCAATCTATTCACCGGTGCTTGAAAGATTATTTGTGATTTAATTTTAATGTCAAAGTTCATATGAAAAACGCAAAAAACGCACTTATTATTGTGGATACACGTACAATAGGCTTTTAGTAGTATGTGGACCTTTTGTTATTTGGTTCAATCTTAAAGAAAATAAAAAGGATTTTGCGTAGCGCTCACGAGGCCACTCGTGCCTTGAAGAATTCTTTCGGGAAATCTATTATAAATTTCCCAACGTGATATCATGAGCGTAGTCAATTTATTATTATATATGATTTGATAATACGGAAAAGCCCGATTTCTTATTATTTATTTGTAGTGTATGGGAATTGAGATTTGGTGTGTTTATTGTATAAATATGAAACATAGTTAGGCGGGAAAAGGCACAGGTAAACCACAAACATCCAGTTCAATGGGGAAACTCGTAGCAATTAATTTTCACCAATATTCAGTTGGTCTGTGTTGCTATATTTAGAGTGTTTGTATTGTAATACAGGACCAAAATCGTTGGTAATTATTTGGATATTTTTATCCATTGCTTCAATTTAAATATACGTATTTTTTATCAATGAAATGACTGAGAATTTTTTAATTATTCGTATGTTCTTTGAAAGCACGTTCTGTCTAATATTAAATTATAATTGATAACTTAGTTATTCCACTGGTATTGTTACTAAACGTGACATGTGTTTCGCCTCTTTAGGAAGCATTTTAGACTAACTATATTGCAAGAATATTTATAAGGTAATCAATGATTGTAATTCTCAATATAGTTGAGAATTAGATTCATTTTTTACCTTATAAATAAACAACCTTACGATATAGTTAGCGACATTACTTAGTTAGCTTACATGCTGGAAAGTGACTTAGTCTATACTCACTCTATCACTGAATTTAGCCGGGAAAATAGGAGCCCGCTTCACGGACTCCACATAATAGTTTCAGTAGGATAATAAAGGTAGACAAAAAAATAAATTTAGATTGAAGATGCTTTTCAAAGAATCGAAACACGTGTCACATTTAATAACACAGCCAGTAGAACAACAGAGTTATCATTTTTATTTAATATTAAAAATTAATTTTCACAAAGTTACCGCCGGATCCATCGAAAAAAAAGATGTAAGGAGTTAAGTGTTAAGATCTACGTTGAGCATAATGTTTCGTATTCAATTCAAATCAATATGATATTTTGATTTTTTAATAAAAGTATTTGAAGTCAATAGGCCTGTAGCCAATTGGTCAATGTTGTAGGGTTCGGATTCATTGTCCATGGACTCGAATCCCAATCGAACACTTTCATAAATTGAATTTCCAATCGATTTTGTTCGAAGACATTTTTTATGTGACATCTAAATTCTCTCTCATATCCCCCATATTGAATTTGGACATTTCGGAGCATATGAGTTCCTAATAGACATACCAACTGTTTTCCGACGATTAGTCGTTATTTTGACACTCCCTACGTATAATCAAGTAACCACAAAATATTTGATTGTTACGTCTTTTGCATTTCCTTTGTCTACTCATTCAGTTCTATGGACAGGCATCAAGCAACAAGGAAAATTACTTTTAAGATAGTAGCGTTGACCCAATTTTGAAGAATATACATACAGTCGTTAATTTACAAACGTTATGAATCCTTGAAATGCTCCCCTGTAAAATCTCATGTTTGCAGATACAGGGTTATACGTAGAGAATCTCGATTTCATCGCTCAATCTATTTTTCTGATAAGATAATGGAAATAAAAAACAACTATTGATGTACAAATTTAACTTGGCCGCTAGTGAGGGCGCCACCGTCGCGTTAGGAATGTTGCCATACTTAACCAGAATTGAGATTTCAATAAATTCCAAAACTGATATTTTAACGACGGTTATTAAAAGTAGTCAAGATATTTATTTTGCATAAAATAGCAATTGGGGAAATTTATTCTATACTGACAATTCAAGTTCTAAATTCAACGGCGGTCAAGTAATTTTGGTAGTAAGTAGTTGTCCAGTTGGATGAGAGCTATAATAAAAATTACAAAACATCATTAATCAATTGAAAAATCAATAAATTTATTTGTCCGTATTGAGATTCAAACATAACGACACTGCTACCAAATAAGACGAACGTCTAAGAGTCCATGTCTACTCCCAGCGTAGAGCATATGGTCTTCTGATGGAAGTATCTCAACAAAAGTTTTCTATGAGAACTGCTTGTTATTCAGTTGCGCAACCTCTATTTTTTTCGACGAGAGTGGGGATAGAAGGATAGGTGTAGGACAGGACTAGTAGCTCTCACTACGCACCGTTTTTGATGATCGGATGGGTGGTAGGGAATTTTAGACATCACAAACATTCATGCCTACAAACATAAATCAACTGAAAAATCAATTTATGATACTGTCTGCACCCGGACTTGAACCTGACACATCCATAACAGTTAGTAGCCAACGACTTTAACCGATTGCATTACAGAGTAGACAAGAGAGTTTACCACTCCATGATCCCTCCGTTAAGATAATTTACTTTTAAGGTGTTAACTGTCAATTCTTGGTGGAAAGACATTATATTTTAAAAAATAAAACACAATTCATTTTTACTACTTCCACATATTTAAAATGATCAGAACCGGTTTCGCTCATCACGAGCATTATCAACTGATAAAAATACAAACATAACAGGCTTATTTATATAAAATTGAGTGTAAAAATGAAGGCATATAAAACTGATGGTTCATGAACTGAGACAAGAAAATACTGATTAACAAACAAATTATTCATAAATCAAATGAAAGAGTCTACAATTAAAATGTTATGGACCTCTTGCAAATCATTAAATACTAATCTGATATCACAAATATAGCTACATTAAAAGTCCATTAAGCTGAACAAAATTATTAATGACGTTACTAATATAATATAAAATAATGACTCAGGGAAATTATAAGTAAAAATTAATGAACCATTTAAAAATAATCAAATATTAAGTATGTAATTTTTTTATGTAATTTGATTTATGTGTAATTTGTTTGTTAATAAGTATTTTCTTGTCTCAGTTCATGAACCATCAGTTTTATATACCTTCATTTTTACACTCAATTTTATATAAATAAGCCTGTTATGTTTGTATTTTTATCAGTTGATAATGCTCGTGATGAGCGAAACCGGTCCTGATCATTATAAATATGTGGAAGTAGTACAAATGAATTGTGTTTTATTTTTTAAAATAAGATAATTTAAACAAAAAAATACTAAATTTCCTTTCATTTTTCCGACAGACAGCTAAGATCGTATAAAGATGAAATGTTTACATAAGAAATGTGTTGTTTATATTTTTGGGGTTTTGTATAGGGTTATTTTTCTTGGGTATTCCGTATTTATGACGGTCAAATACACCTCTCTTATGGCACATCAAAAATAGCTGTCCCACCTTCCGCATAAAATCACTTCTCACTTAATATCTGGAATCATTGATAGGAATGAACAGGTAAACGACAGCATCAAATGATTTACGACGCTGGTACGGCATTTTTTATGGAGCTGCGTGATACATACCGCACGACAGTGTTTCTCGTTAGGAATGCCGTGGCTGGTCGTAAGGGTAGTCGGGATCATCGATGAACGTGCTTTTTTGTGAAGCTCTAATGATACATGTTTTTTTTGTAGGCCATGTCCGCTTTCAACGTAGAGTATGTGGCCTTCTAATGGAAGTATCCCAACAGAAGTTTTTCAACGAGAACAGCTTTTTATTCAGTTTATCAACCTCTCTTTTTCAATGAGAGTAGGGATACAAGGATATGACTAGAACAGGAGTACAGGTTGACGAAACACTCTCGCTACACCTCGTGTTTTTATAATCGGATTTGTCGGAAGGAATCATAGACATTACAAACATTCATGCATACGAACAAAAATTCATAAATCGATTGAAAAAACAATTTATGGAACTCTCCGTCACGGAATTAGAACGCGAGACATATTAACACATCTTTTCCTTTTGTGTGATGTGTATCTAGTGCACATAGCTTCTAATAATTAAAATATCTCTATACATGTAATAAATACTGCATTTAGATTTTAGGTATTCCTCCGTTGTACACTTACGCATTCAATAACATAATAATAGTAATAAGAATAACATGCCATTGGGCGCAGCGGGAATATTTTGTCAAAAATCCGGGATAAAATTACCAATACAATCATACGTGTGCGAGTGTGTTATGTACATATTCTGAGTTGTGCAAGTGGATACAACGGCCAGCGGGGAACACTGAACATTTTTCACATTAGCTCACATAATGACAACGCGCGAGATAGAGAGGCCCTGTCGCGTCGTTTCTTTCAAGATTGCGCCAGACAAAAAGTGTCGAATGCAATCTAGTAGCTTTCAAGCCTACGTTTGGGGTGGTCTGTTAAGCGGTTTGTCGTCGGCCGATGTTTTTTCATGTTTTCAGGGATATAATTTTAATTATTACTTAATGTCGTCTTCAACTTTAATAAATGTAAGCGATGTCTGTGAATATTATTATTTTTCCGGCTATCAATCACTTATAATCTGTCATAAATGCATAATGTGTAATGAATACAATCCACCATAGCACGCGGATTTATTTTACATCGTAAGGGAAAGATTAATCGAAGCCAACGACGTTGATACTACGGACGGATGACTACGGACCATACTTCCCCAAACAAAAATAAAATGGTAAAATGGGGCTAGGACAGGAATAGTGGTTAGCTAACGGCTCTCACTACGCCCAGTTGTTAGGATCGGATGGGTGGGAGGGAGTTTTAGACATCACAAACATTCATGACTTTTGTAGTCATGAATGTTTGTGATGTCCGGAATTCATTAATCGATTGGAAGATCATTTTATGAAACTGTCCACACCGGGACTTGAACACGAGACATTCGCAACCGCAGCCAACGACTCTACCAACAGCGCCACGGGGCGCCGACAACTTTTAAATTCAGAAATTTTACTAAAATTTATATTATATTATGATTAATGTAAAGTTAATGGCAGTTAGACCCTCATAATAACAGTCAACAAAGAATAGATTATTCTATTGGTGAGCGATCTTCAATAAAGAACATTGGGACAGGAAGAGTAACGCCGAAATGTAAATAAACCGAGACATGCATTCTGAAACTGGCTATAATAACTTGCTGTCACAAGGCGCAGTTTATAACAGGACTGTCAAATTTCTTTCACTTTTCAATGTAAATTCAATTGATCAACTATATGACGCGTCATTTAATCTCATGCCAACACATAATACAGCAGTTCACTACGTAAGTTGTAGTTCTAAATGCTCATATGTCGACATCAAAACAAAAATAACCTCTTGCCATCTGCACTACTTATTGGACCATGCAAAATTTGATTTTTGAATGAATTCTACAACAGCAATAGATATATTATAATTTGCTGAGGATTTACATGCCAAAAGTATGATACAATCTTTTTAGAGACATTCTAACTACAAAAACATCCAAGTGGGCTGGATATTTTCATCTTTTTTCGCGTTTAAATTATTTTCATACAGTAAATATTTTAGAAAAAATCCATGTGGGAAGGATGTTTACTGCAAAATGCTTGCTTGTCCGTTAAAGAGAGCTGCAGGAGGTGGGTTCTTGTTTTATGAACCGTTTGTCCCAAATTCCCTCCAGTGTTGACATTTAATAATATTATGGTCCGACTCGTTGGGCGATCAAAACCGTAATATTTAATTAACATGAATGCTTGTTAATAATAACTGCACTACAGTTGAAGCCATCTTTGCAAAACCTTACATTAAGGTTCTTATATTCGGGCCAGCCTTATTTAAATACATGAATTGTAAATTAATATTAATTTATCATTTTTTGAATAATGTAGAAACCATCCAACCAACAAAATGGCCATTATTAATGAGATAACAAAACAATTGAATATAACAAACAACAAAAATGACATATTTTTGTTACATCAAAAAAATCTACAGTCTAACAGAGTAATGCAATGTTGTTTTTAATAATTTCTAAAACTTTACAACCCGTGTATACCGGCTTAACAATCGGTGCGTTGGATGATTTCTGCATTACATGGTCCAATTTACATTGGTGTCTTATCCACAATTCTATAATTTATATTATAATAAGCAATGTATGCTACGTGGTGCAATGGCTAATGTCTTTGGCTACAGTTACGGATGTCTTCGGTCCAAGTTTCGGTGCGGACAGTTTTCGTAAATCGATTTATAGATTTCAGTTCGAAGACATGAATGTTTGTGATGTCTAAAACTTCCTCCCACCCATGCGATCCTAAAAACGTGGCATAGCGAGAGCGATTAGGTAATCACTAATTTGGATTATTGAGATTTTGTACACTTCCATGTATTTTGTCACTAACGACCCGGGTTTCGCCTTTCGGCATCTTCACTGTAGAGTTCAGTCAATCTTGCTGTACTAGCAATATTGATATAATTTAAGACATCGACTGAGGGTGCTTGATGAAATTTCAATATCAAATTTGGATTATTGAGATTTTGTACACTTCCATGTATTTTGTCACTAACGACCCGGGTTTCGCCTTTCGGCATCTTCACTGTAGAGTTCAGTCAATCTTGCTGTACTAGCAATATTGATATAATTTAAGACATCGACTGAGGGTGCTTGATGAAATTTCAATATCAAATTTGGATTATTGAGATTTTGTACACTTCCATGTATTTTGTCACTAACGACCCGGGTTTCGCCTTTCGGCATCTTCACTGTAGAGTTCAGTCAATCTTGCTGTACTAGCAATATTGATATAATTTAAGACATCAACTGAGGGTGCTTGATGGAATTTCAATATCAAATTTGAATAATTGAGATTTTGTACACTTCCATGTATTTTGTCACTAACGACAAAATACATGGAACTAGCCCTATCTTTCTATCCCTACTCTCTTCGAAAAAGAGAGGTTAAGCAACTGAGTAACAAGCAGTTCTCGTGGAAAACTTCTGATGAGATACCTGATTTTAGGAGGTCATATGCTCCACACTGGGAGCGGACAAGGTTAAAAAAAATACATAGTGCTTTTTTTCGTTGCATGTGAGGGGGTTTGTATGTCGGGAACAGATTGTTATCTAAATGAGCTGAATTCAAAATAAACAGAGTATATTATAAATGATAGTTAAAGTGATAACACCCTTCTGAGAATTAAAACTTTATTGAATGTAGAGGTTCCATTATACTATATTCTTTATAGGATCAATTAAAATCGCATTAAGCCGTCTTCCATGGTCGGTTTGTGTTGGTTATCTCACTATTTTTATAATATCATATAGCCCGGGACAATTGTTCGTACACAATCGTTGTGTCACTTTGAAAATACATTTTGGCGCCATTTCAAAAAACTTGGCCCCCGGTCTGTGGGAAAGTTGGCATGCGCGATTCTGCCATACAACAAGGGAACTGTATAGAGCTAATTCAGACGGCTGATCGATGTACGTTTTCTTAAGCCAAACAAGACTCTTGGCTGACCGAGACCTAGATTGCGTCACTTTAAGGCAACACACCTAAGATCAAGTTTCTTCAACGATACGCTTAGTGAATGATGATAAAAGCAATTTTTAGAATAAATAAGAAAGGTTAAGATCCTCAGTAATAAATATTGTAAATGAATGATGAAGGATAGAAAAGAATTCTCGCAAGGTACTCGACAATTTTTGGTTACTATGTCCGCTCTCTACTCTTAGCATATGGTTCTCACAAGCTTCTCTATCCCCTACCAGTCTTTTTGCTTCCTTCCAGGTCATCCCAGGGCTTCGTTACTCTACCGAGTAAATCCTATTGATGGTCATCAGTGGCATTCTAGGGCGACGAAATCCATCCGGATGGTAAAAGAAACAGGCAGGATTCAGGCTCACTTGGGGGTATCGGTAGCACATGGCCAAGTCAGGTCTATCGTCGCTTTTTATTTTGGACCCAATAAAGCGCGAGTCTATCCGTTTTCTTCATCATACGAATTAAAAAGAAAGCGGAAAACCTGTGGCCACCACAACCTACTAGCACCCAACGCGCGCAAGAACATGGACCACTCGGCTGTAGGCCCGATACTTCTTCCAAGTAATATGTTTGATTCTACAAAACTGCAGCTTATAATAGGTAGGTATATTCATTAATTTATTTTTCAATCTCCAGTATTTATTTCTTATTCGTGCCGGGTCCGTGTTTGAGCGGTCCGCGTTGTTGGTTTCAGTTGCGGTATTATGGGCTTGAAAAAAATTTGATTAGATAAATTCCACTGGGAGGTTATATGCTCCAAATTGGGAGAGGAAATGGTTATAAAAATCGGATCGATTGAATCGGTGCTACCCAAATGTTGGTCTGTATATTTCCAGAATTCCCAAAACTGTATGAGCTTGCACGGAAAACTTTTAAAACCACGACTCTATAAGTTTTATAATAACACACCAACTCACATGTCATTTTTATGATAGTAAATACTTAAAAGTAGATGGCATTACTTGGTATAATATATCAAAAAGCATTTAAGTGTTCAGATATTGAATTTCTTTTATAATTTAAGACATCGACTGAGGGTGCTTGATGGAATTTCAATATTAAATTTGGATTATTGAGATTTTGTACACTTCCATGTATTTTGTCACTAACGACCCGGGTTTCGCCCTTCGGCATCTTCAGGCATTCGAGTACACGAATGGACTCGAACTGAGAGACAGTAAACAGTGTCTAACGCTTATATAGAAGATACAAATGCGACAAATATCATTTACGAGGCAATACATTATACGTCTGAGAGCCACACCGATACCTGAGTTAAAATTTCGGAAATTGCCCTAATCCTTATTTTGTAAACACCATATTACCAGAGTGGCGATTGCCGAAGGCGAATTGCCGCTTTTCAACTTCTTTTAGAAATACCAGTGATTTTACAATTATAATAGTATTGTGGGTTTTGACGGGATGTAATTCGACGAATGGGTAAATATATACAATCATTCCACATTTAGTGAAATCTGTTAGGTGTTTCAACGTATCGGATATAATAGCGGAGAATTAGGAAGGTTCAGCTGCTCATTCAAGATTGGTAAGGAGTATAACTGGCCTCTATTAATTTCTAAAATTTCCTGATAAACTAATTTATGATCCCCATGTTTTTATGCAACAGTTTAACCCCATCATCCGCATTAAACGTATGGTTGTCCATTAGCAAGTGATTTGCGAATGTCGAAGTTTCTTTTTTTAATCTAAAGGCAGCTAAATGTTCTGATACCCTTATATCTAATGTACGTGTGGTTTTACCCACATAGAAATGTTGGCAATCATTGCATTGTAATTTATAAATACCAGATTTGTTCTTAAAGTTTACTCTATTGTTAATAAGTAATTTGCCTAGAGAGTTTTTGCAATAGAACGCCTGAAGATGCCGAAGGGCGAAACCCGGGTCGTTAGTGACAAAATACATGGAAGTGTACAAAATCTCAATAATCCAAATTTGAATTTCTTTTAATTAAAAAAAAATACACAACATATCGTTGCTGTTCTGGAAGAAAACACTAAATCGAAAAACCACATATTGAGTTAATTGTACCAGAATGTTTCTTATTTCAAACTCTACCGTATGAGAGAACAAACTTATTTTTATAAATTACACTTTTACCTAAAATAGTTTTGTACAAACAAAATGAAAAACGTGTGGTATTTCAAGCATTCGGCAAACTTCAAAGTCCAATTACTCAAAACTAGTATTTTCCAGTTAGAGTGTTCTTCCAGAAGTATAAACCGGTCCGTACACTGTAGAAGTTTGAGTAGCGGTGCATCAGAGAACCATAAGTAAAATTAGAATCCAGTGAATAAGACATCATAACCTAAGCTAGTAAAATTACTGCATTACTGTTTAATGTCCGACTTCAAGAATAGAGTATCTGATCTAATGGTACACGAGAGATTAAGATAGCTTTGATCTTTTATCGATCAACGTTGCGCAAAACAACTGTATTTATTTTATTTCGCGTCTCCTCGTTTTCCGAGATCTGATCCAAGTTGGTCAAAATACGCTCTAATATATTTATTACCTTGGAACTGTTTTCCGATGACACATTCAAATAACATGTTGTTTTCTTGCATCAAATTTATTGAGAGAAAGTAAAATATTTTAAACAAATTTTCCAGACACATAATAGTATAGTTTACCATCGAGGTGTCACTGAACAATGATTTATATGAGTCATCAAAATAAATTACTTTTTATAATATTTACACTCGAACCTCGACTTTCACACGCTTTACTTTCTACATATCGCTATATCGCACATTTCGATATGGATTTTTGTTGACAGTGGAAAAACTGTGCACTTCAATGCAGTCGCTTTACTCTTCTTCGCTCACGTCACCATCTCAAATACGTAAACAAGTTTAGTCTTGCATTAGGACGCGTACCAATGCGTTGTGTTTTGCCAGTTTATTTGTTTATGTATTCAAGTCTTTGACAGTAAAAATATTAATGAAGCCTTCATGTATCTTGACAAATTATTACCTAAATCATGGAAGAATGTGATCCTAATTTCGCCATTCTTGATAATGTCAAGCTTAATGTTCCAGATCATGTTTTGAGGAGTCGTGGATTTGAATTGTTTGATCTATCAAAGTGTAGAGCCAGCATGTCGATGGGGATACCACTGGGAAGAGAGTCAATAATAATGTTCAACGGTATTGCTTCTTCGGATGTTCCGTGTGGACGTGAGTGAGTTCAGACGAGCACTATTTTTTAATGTATTTGAGTAGATTTTGTCTGAACTTACTACGTTGACTTCCTTGCCAATTTCCAATGTTTATTATTTTTATTTTTTTACTAAATTTTAAACGTTTTTAAAACATACGCTTACAGCATGATTTTTAAACAAACGCTGGTGGTCATGACAGTGCAATGCTGCACTGTCATTGGCTGGAATGAAGATTATAACCTTAGAAAATTATAGGGCAATAGAGAAGTATAATATAAGTTTTGAAAATTAACAAAATTTTCACATTCAATTTAGATAGAGTTTGTAAGTTTAGAAAGATATTTCATAATTTAAATGATAAGTGTGAACACAAAGAACATTTCTGCATTCATAGCTCATTGTTTTTATGCTGAAGATTATATGTTATGATACAAGAATCCTCATATTATAAATTTAAAAATCTCTTACATTTTTAAAAAAATATTAATCTATTATAAATGTAATCATTGATATTAAAATAGTTTTGATTGATTTGAGTTCCTTTTAGAATTTTAATTGCCGAGTATTTATTTTCGTTTACATATAATTTGTTTGATTATCTGTAAATTCTTGCCATAATTCTTGAGGCAATTGTTTGAAATACCTTGTAATTATTAACAATCAATTCCATTTAAATAACCTTGTTAATATTTGTATTTTATCAGTTGATAATGGTCGTTATGAGAAAAACTGGTAGTGATTATTATAAAAATGTGGAAGTAGTTCAGAACAAATTGCCTTTTATTTTGAAAATGTAATGCCCTTTCACCAAGAATTGATCTATATCACATTAAAAAATATACCATATTGACTTGGGTTTAATACAAAACCTTCTGCTCACTTAGCGTTAATCTCACCACTAGGCTTTCAAGGAGCGTTCGAATCATTACGAAAATTGCAGTCATTTCCTTGAAAAAAAATATTTACATTTTGATTAAAACAATGTATAAAATTGTCCAAATAAAAACCATCTGAATATCTGTGAAAATGAATTGCTAAAAGTTATCTACTCCAGTACAAAAAAAAAAATATTGTCTTTCTATCAACAACTGACTGTTAACGTCTCAAAAGTGCTTAAAATAGAGACAGTAATTGAAGCAATCGTTCTGATAAATAAACGCTCAAAAAATACGAAAATGCGCTAATGATTGGATCTCATTTTAAAGACAACAGGTCTCGACTTTTTGGAAATGAAACATCATTTTGCATTTTTTTTAGGATTAAAAATTCTGACCTGTCCACTTGATGTAAGCCACTATTATATCGATAATTTATACGTCTCATTTTGTATCTGCAAACATGAGACTTTATAAGATTCATAACGCAACTCGCCATATATTGTTTTCGATAAAAACGGGTTTTACTCTCTACTGAACAATTTCAATTTTGAGGGTTACATCAATTGACACCGTCGATATAATGCTGTGAAAATATTATTTTTCAACTAATTAATAAAGCTTAGTACGTACATACATATATTTTAAATATTTATTTTATAATAATTATCTTTGAGATTGTTTAATAGACGTAAATTAAGGAATGAATACAAATTAGCAACTGTCAATAAGTCATATTATTTCCTTAGTAAAATTTATCATTGGAAGCATTTGGGGTATAAGAAAATATGATTGTTTACTTCATTTGACAACCGATTTATTTTCATTTGACAGTTATGATGGAACGATTTTATTTCCAGAATGAAAGCGGATTTCGCAAGCTACACCATGCATATTTACAATAAATCATGATGGATACACAAAAAAACAACTTCTTCTTTGTAGCCCTCCACCAACGAAAGGTTGACTATAATATTTTATTATTTTCAAAGGCTTGCTGTTTAACCCCTTAATGACCAAAATTCTTTATTACTCTTAAATATGCACAGAGGAGCAGCCAATTTGCAATAGGCAATGGTCACATCGTTGCCAAGCTCTTCCAGCTTGGTCGGTTGGTATATAGCCCAACATGTAAATACGGCAATATGATTCAGCATGCTGATCACATCCTTTGAGAATGTTCGGATATGGACGAAGAACAGGAAAAATGCATCCGAGAAAAATAAATCAGTTGGATCTGTTGACTTGGTTGCATCTCTGACAACTGACAACTTACCACTCATTCAAATAGTCACGGCGTCCTATGGAAAGCGAATGGAACTCAATTCCTAAAAACTCTTTCACAACCCCTTTTTTATTACGTATTACTAAGTAACTTCCTGCAAACTAGACTTGAATTGAATGTTGTTACGCTATGTAATACACCATCTAAGAAGAATGTGAATCCGTAGCGTGTGACGGTGGGTACAACTTTGAGTACCGTAGGGATTAAAAAAAATGAATTCGTATGATTAGAAATACATAACAAACAGATTTATTAGTTGAATTGACATAAATTTCGCAGGTCACAATTCGTATGTATTGATGGAATTCAACCATTATTTTGATTAAAAAAATCCTGTTTTTTGTTGTTTACACTTCTGAAGAACAACGATAAATAATAACACATGCTGTTTATCATTGTTCAGCCACAATAAATATTTTTACTTTTATCTTTTTCACTATTGTTTAATGCCTTTTTCATGATAAACGTTCATATTCTATTTTTTCTGTATTAATAATGTAGTATCAATAAAAATACACAAGACTTTCCTGTAAAATGTTTTGATTACAGATTTTTCCTCATTCTTAAAATGTATGGAATGTGTCTCTTATTGTTGTTCAAGGAGTTCCTTCAAATGACGATATGACACGCACATTGGATGCCGTGAATTTTCAATTAAGATTAAGACTAACGTTATTTTATCATTGTTTTGTATGGAACATCATATAGCGTTGAAAAATACTCAAAAAGATCGACAAAATGATAGAAAGAGAACACCGTCCAAAGTATTCTCCTTCAAACAATGCTACAGAGTTAAATATACCACACATTGTCATGTGTGCAGACACTGGAAAGAAGGTCAGGTATCATCACTCCTTCATTACTCTATCTAGAATCTAGTGCAGTGCTCTAAAACAATTTTACACATGTGGACCGGTAAAATTGGACATATATTTACAATTAAAATCTTCTACCAGTAACCTTGTGGAAATTCGTTTTTTAAATTAAACTTAATACCTTTGCTTCTTCAAGATGTATCTTCAAGATATGTTTTCTTTTTCTAAAGTAAACATTCTCCACTTAAAAATGAAGGATGGGGTGGGATTATTTCCTTCTACTGGACGTGTGTAGGAGGCCAGATACAAACCATAATATTACTAATAACGATATGATTATTTATTACAGAATTAATTACTAGTGAAAATTTCAAGGGGAGTAAATTTCAAACTAGTTATCCGCCTGTTCTATTTGAAATGTTATTTATTTATTTTTATTTTTTTCGATGTCCGCTCCCAATGTGGAGCATATGGTCTCCTAATGGAGGTATCTTGACAGAATTTTTTCTACGAGAACTGCGTGTCACTCAGTTGCTCAACCTCTCTTTTCTTTTTCGAAGAGAGTAGGGACAGAAGAATAGGGCTATGACAGGACTAGTGGTTAGCTAATCGCTCTCGTTACGCCCCGTGAGGATGGGATAGGTGGGAGGGAGGACTCAGACTACGAACAGAAATCCATAAATCGATTGAAAGATCAATCTATGAAAACCGTCCGCACCGGGAATTGAACCCGAGACATCCGTAACCGTAGCCAGCGACGAAACCAACTGCGCCACGGACGCCGACAACAATGTTATTTATTAATAGTCAATTACCGTTAATAGCTTTATTAATTTCTAAAAACTCTATTTTATTTATTTTTTATTTACTCGATGAAGTATTTCTACTTTATTATTTTTGTTAAAACTATGATTATCTATTGTTTATTGGTTTTTAAATCTTTTACTTTAATATATCAAAATTATTGCAAGTACAAAAAATATGTTAGATGGATATTCTATTATTAATTTAAATAATTAACTACATATTTAACACTGTCAGTTTATAATATATTTATAAAACTAAAATCAAATCTGACATATTGATGTTTGCAAGAAGGATTAATTATGCAGCGCATTTGTTGGCTCGGCCTGTTCAGCCTTTGGATTTCCAGCGCAGAGAACTTCTCATCTTAGAGGGAACATTAGATGTTACTAATATTAGACAGAAATAATTAACACAATAAATAATCTTCATAAGAGATATTTCATGATTTTTTTAAGTTTAGTTACGTGTATATACTTGTGCGTGCATATCCCAAGAGACACAGAGTTGACGACTACTGATCCAAAGGAAAATGTGCGACCCTTAGTACGAGTCGGAGTTAAAAGAATACATTTATTTTTCTGCTCTAGTAACTTTGTTGTAAGAAGGAAAGAGTTGATGATTAAATTTGATTTCACGATGCTCTCTAAGTGGGCAAAACACGTGTAGTTATTACTATTACGACTACCCGGTGCGGACGGTTTTAGCATAAACTGATCTTTCAATCGATTTATGGATTTCTGTTCGTAGTGTTTGTGATGTCTAAAAAATTTCCTCCCACCCATCCGATCCTCACGGGGCGTAGCGAAAGCGATTAGCTAACCAGTGCTCCTGTCCTAGCCATATCTTTCTATCCCTACTCTATTCAAAAAAAGAGAGGTTCAGCAACTGAGTAACAAGGAGTTCTCATAGACAAATTCTGTTGTCAAATACCTCCATTAGGAGGCCATATTCTCCACGTTGGGAGTGTATATGGTTTAAAAAAAGCAGATAAAAAACAAATATGTGGTAAAAATGTGTGAAAAAATAGTCATGTATGTATAATAATGCAAATATTCGTATCTGCGAGCATCTTGCATCCAGTGCAGTCCCTTTTCACAATGGAACTTTTGATGAATACGCCTTTGTGTCCAGTGACGTGTAAGTAAAGGTTACGAAATTTTAAAATATGTTCCGAAATCAATTGTTTAGGAATATGTTTCCAGGTGTTGCATGATTGACAAGATTTAACTGTAGGTATAAAATGATATATCCAGTTCGAAGGTAGACGGCAGAATGATGGTCTTTTTCTTGATTGTTCAATCTCACGTTTGCAGAATCTTTTCTTCTATACTTAATTTTTATTTTATAAATATCACGTTTCGTCAATACCATTTAAAATGAAGATTTAACAAGATTCTCTTCAGACAAGTTTCTATAGTTCTAAGAGTAATCTGATGTTAGGTAGTTAAACAGAAATGTATCGCCAAAACAGTAGGGGTATAAAACGAAAGTCGTTCATTGCGTTATAAAAACTATAATATACAAACTGGTAATGAAAGATAGCATAGACTTGTCCATATAATAATTAATATGATAGATGCCCCATAAAAATATTCAAAATATTATATTTATAAACAAGACCATGCAATATGCCGCCGATACACATTTTCCGACACCACTGTTGTATGCAATCGTGACGGAAGCATTCATGCTTCTCCAAAAAGCAACTTGAATAATACAAGTGCTGTTCTGTTGTAGAGCCGAGCTGTAACGAACACTTGCTGCCTTGATTGGGCTATTTGTAACGTCAAACTTTCCTACTGGAGAGAATTTTTACGAAGTGCCAAGGGAGGTGAATCATTTCTACGACAATAGAGTGTACATAGTAAAAACTATCCATCTTAAGAGAAAACTTAAAGCCTTGCATTCACTAGAGCAGTGTTCCACAACCATTTCTCACCCACGGCACACCTAAGCACAAATTAATATTTCACGGCACACCACAAGCCAAAATATGTAAATTTCATAAACAAAACTTACAATTTGATAATTTATTTTATTTGATGAATTAGAAAAAGTAGCCAATATATTATTTAATAAAAGTCATTTTTTTTAAATTACAAATTGTAAAAAAATCATTTTTAAAATTTGTAACTAAAAAATTGGCCTAGCTACGTTGTATGTATACAATTGTCGCCCCTCTTGTTGTTAAACCAAATCCAAAGAAATTTTTCGATGATCCTAGTAGTAACTCGCTTCGTCAATGTTTGAGTTTCTTTTTTTTAACATGTTTAAGTTTTATAAACGTGTGGAAGTAGTACAAAGGAATTGGGCTTTATTTTTTAAAATATAATGTCTTTCCACCAAGAATTGACAGTAACACCTTAAAAGTGGTTTGAGTTTCTGTTTAATTTGTCAGAGTGTGTCAATAACTTTTCATTTTCTATTTAATTCATTCAGAAGATATCATCAATTTAGCAAGTTCATAATGCATTATTTCGATATTCATTCATTGTTTGTAATAATTCCACTAGGAATTTTTTCGCTATAAATGGTTCCCAATATATGCAGCAAAGGGTAATTATGGTAGGATTTTTTTGTTATAGACAAGAGACAACCTTCATCATTGCAGTTGCACGATCCGTGCAAAGACTAATACAATTATTTCATTAAATGTCAAAATAATATTATAGTTATTTCAACGAAAATAATGTAAGAGGAGAGCTTACCAATCGGATGGCTTTAATTTTTTTCTAATATAAAAATTCTTTGTTTTTCTTATTTTGGATGCTCTGCGCCGTGACACAAATAGGGTCATTTCGCGGCTCACCGGTTGCGGAGTACTGCACTAGGGGACAAAGTGTCCCGCGACATGAATTATCTCACAACGTTACACGTGGCATGTTGAGCGCACGGGTGGCATTTTCAGATGTTGGCGAGTGTATACGTGTGATTGCAATAATAAATTTATTTGTTATTGAGAATTATAAATCAAATAAATATGACGGAACTATGCATGCATTTTTAGACACCATTCCACTTATTTGAGGTTAAGAGCTTTATAAGTTGCACGTCCATAATATCATGAAAATGTGACGTGAAGTGTTAAAGTGATATCCCCATTTTTATAGTTTAGAGATAATCGTAAAAATTTTTGCCAGATATGTCACGTTTTCATAATATTATTTTTTTTTCAATTCAAAGTGCTTCAAATTCATAAAAATATGTATTGCTATGATATCAAAGGTTCAACATAAATTCAGTATTCTAAAAAACAGCATTCATAACTCATTTTGAATAAAAATTGACCAACATAGCCTTCTCGGGTCACATATCTGCGACAACTGACCTGAGGCCTGGTGTGTACAAACAAAATGTATCGTGACATTGTTCCCGCAACATCGCCGTAGATGCCCCGCGTCATATCCCGAGGCCAGTTCCTCCTAGGGCCAAGTGTATCCGTGTCTTAAGTCATATATTATTTACGTGTTAGGTATTTTTATGGTAGCTGACAATGTCAGATATATATTGATTTTTACCCATACATATCTTGACAGATATTCCAGATTGTAAATATGACAGAAAAATTTAGGCTGCTGGGAATTGCTTAGTATTTGCAATGAAAAGGTAGAATAACTTAAGTCAGTTCAATCTACGATACCTACGAAGGCAAATAATATCGTAGTATTTTGGTTCGCAGCGTCTCATGACAGAGAATAAGCCAATCACAATTCGTTGATTATTTAAAAACGAACATAAGTGTTGTTTTTCTGTATAGGTTATTGTATAAGTTATCGATTGTTGTTCTTGAGAAAATCCTGGCAATCACTGCCAATTTGAAAGCGCTTGACTCTGCTGTGCTATAAGGCACACCTTATAAAACTGGATACGAGAATTGAGAGACTCAGTTATTTTTAATTCACTGTAGCAGAATTTTTATGCTTTTGACTTCGTATGTTCTTATACCTGAGTTGTATGTAACAAAAAGCTCGTTGTTATACCTGAGTTCGTTAGCAAACATATTTTAATATGACATTAATGTTTCCCCTAATTTTATTACAAAAATATTTACATTTAGACTCTTATTGATTCACATTTATTATACAAAATGGTACGACGTTAATAAATTACAAACAATTGCTTATTTTTTTGGCATAACAGAAATTGATTTTAAAATATATTGTTATCACTTTTAAGGTGTTAACTGTCAATTCTTGGTGGAAAGACATTATATTTAAAAAAATAAAACACAATTCATTTGTACTACTTTCACATATTTATAATGATCAGGACTGGTTTCGCTCATCACGAGCACTATCAACTGATGATGATAATGCTCAACTGATAATGCTCGTGATGAGCGAAACCGGTCCTGATCATTATAAATATGTGGAGGTAGTACAAATGAATTGTGTTTTATTTTTTAAAATATATTGTTATGTTCATTGGTAAAGACCAAATCAGTCTTCCATTTTTTTTCAATAGATGTAATGACATACATTGTTGACTTTAATTTGCAATCAAATGAAGCAAACCGGAGTTTTTTGAATTTTAGGCATTATTTAAATTCACTTTAAACCTATTACATATCAAAAAGCGTTTAAGTGTTCAGATATTGTATTTCTTTTAATTCAAAAAAATATACAATATATCGTCGCTGTTCTGGAAGAAAACACTAAATCGAAAAAATGATACATTGAGTTTGTTATACCAAAATTTCCTTATTTAAAACTTTACCGGATGGAAGAACAAACTTATTTTTATAAATTACACCTTTACTAAAAGCAGTCTTGTACAAACGAACAAAATTAAAAAGGTATACATAGCATTTCATAAGTTTGATAAACTTCAAAGTCCAATTACTCAAAATCAGTATTTTTCAGTTAGTGTCTTCTTCCAGAACAACGACGATATTAGAATTTTGTCGAAAATAAATATTGCAGATTCTTGCAAATCAGAAGTATATGGATGAATTTAGGCAAACAAAATCAAACAAATAATATTATATTAAATCATTTCACAAAATAGTAATATTCCAAGCCTAATAAAAGCATATGAAAAAGTGTTTAAACGTTTAATGACATAAAGAATACAAGTAAAATATTTACATAATTTAAGACATCGACTGAGGGTGCTTGATGGAATTTCAATATCAAATTTGGATTATTGAGATTTTGTACTGTCAGTTCAATTCCATTCGTGTGCTCGAATGCCTGAAGATGCCGAAAGGCGAAACCCGGGTCGTTAGTGACAAAATACATGGATGTGTACAAAATCTCAATAATCCAAATTTGATATTGAAATTCCAGCAAGCACCCTCAGTCGATGTCTTAAATTATAGTAATATAATTGTTAAAATACATTTTTTAAATCATTTTATTTGAGGTGTAAGGAAAAGGTATGCGTGTCATATTTCTTCTTGCTTTAATCATGAGTTCTCTTTAAATTTATTCTACAATATTATAATCGCAAAAATATACTTCAACATATGTGTCACTTAGAATAGTAATGATGTAACTCCATAATTACGAAAAATGAGTTTATACCTCAAACATGTTCAAAAGATGTTATTCTATTAATTTAATAATGGTGCACCTCCATATCTATTCCTAATTTCTTTAAAAAACTGTTTTTTGTTTTTATATTCCCATATTTAACGATATTTTTTAGAATAATAGGGAGTTACCTGCAATATCAGGATAAGAGTAAAGTGTCCGGACAGACTTCTTTACTACACTAACGTTTAAGTTCTTTAGTTGATTGACAAACAGTTATTAATGGTTGTTATTTGATCCTAAGAATATTTTACAAAACCTTGATTTTATCAAAACGTCAAAACTGGAGTTACACCATCACTATTCTAAGTGACACATATAGCTGTCTTACGTAGGAAATATATGCCCACACGTGCTTTTAATATATCAAAAAAAAGTTTTAAATTTTCAACAGAAACTCGACAGTTAAATAATAAAAAAAGAAAACCTTGTACCATACATTATGTTTTTATAATGGCCTCACAAACTATCTTTCTTTTAAAACGTATCGATTTGACGAATATAAAAATAGCTTTGAATCACACTTCTTCAATATAAATTCACATACAGATGGCGTATAGAGTTCTGAACGATTCGTAGAAGTAAAGAAAAACCAAATATTGTATCTATAAATAATGTGACTGTCCAGTGGGACAACGTCATTCGAGGCAACGGATAACAATACCCACTTTAATTCTTATATAATACAATATGATTTCATACACCATGAGATATTTTGTGAGGTCGAATTCATTAGAAAAATTATGCACTGTAAACAGAGATTATCGTATATAAATGACACTGATGACACCACGCTTCCATAGCATTTCCAACTTGGTAGAACTCCATTACAATAGAATAAAATATCAAAATATTTATTTAACGCCACCGTCAGCACTATACTTAAACTTAAAAAATCACACAAAATAGCTTTTAATTCATTTCCGGTATGTCTGCATTTGTGTGATAAGAGCTTTACGCTGAATTTCTTAGTACAATTGGAAATTAATAAATACAATCAAGGCAATAATCTCCTTAATAGCCAAACAAACATTAATTCATCACCCTTACTTAAACCATTATAAGAAGCTCACGTAATTACGCATAATCAGTAAAATTTCAATGCATTTACTTTAACGATTGATTAATAATACAACGTAAGCTCCTTTTCTAAAAACATAATTAATATGTTGAATATTTTAATTTTAAATAAATGTTATGATGTTGGAATACGTGATGACATAATATTGTCTATCTTCTAAGCAGTATATTTATATATAAAACTTATATATAAACTAAAATTTATATATAAACTAAGCTAAAATAAGTTTAAGTGTCGTTTTGAAGATGAGGTTAAGCCAAAATAGCTATCAACTAGCTAATAAAATTTTGTAGAACTAAATACTTTGATATTTTATTCTATCAAAAGGAATGGCTTAACTGTAAGGTATGAATTTAAAGATAAAACACAATTTGTTTTGTAGTACTTCAACATTTTTATATGATCATGTACGGTTTCATTCGTCGCGAGCATTATAAACTGATAAAATAAAAATCTTAACAGGGCTATTTACATGAAATTGAGCGATAATAATTACAAGTCAATTTCAATATTTAAAAATACATATATTTTATTATTAATATGTCTATAGGGAACGAATTATTACGGATAGCAAACCAGGTGAGATGCCAATACTATAACAAAAGCATAGAACGGACAGAACGCCCCGATATCTGCCAATAAACGGACGACATTACATTCTCACTGGCCGTCAACCGATAGTCGACGGCCACTCTATTCCTAAATTGAATCTTTGTAATAATACATATTAGGAAAACGATTCCTAAATGTCTTTTGTTTTTATTCAGAACTCTTCAAATAATAAGCATGATATATACATAGTATCAAGTTTGAACTTAAATTAACAGTACATGTTCCAATGTTCCCTCTAAGACTAGAGTTTCTCTGCATGAAAAAACTAAAGGCTGAGCAGGCCAAAACAACAAATTCCTGGCATAATTTTAACCTTTTATCGCGAGGGCTATGAACTGATAAAATATAAATCTTTAAAAGGCTGTTTATTAGGTGGGAGAGAATTTTAGTATATCACAGGCATGTATGCCATGGAAAACAAATCCATAAATCAGTCCGCACTGGGATTTGATCCTAAGCCAACAACGTTGACCAATCGAGCACAGGTAAGGCTAAAAGTAAAAATACCGATTTTTATTTGCACTATTTACAGCAGGGGTGACCAAACCATGGCGCATTGCATCTTCATATTTTCAACACCTGAGTGCATTCACTTCAACTCATACAGCCTTCTTACTCACCCTTTCATCCAATTTTTTTGACAGTTTACAATTGTAGGATGTCCACAGTGTGTATTCATATGAGAGAAAGTGAGACGCGGTACGATTGAGATGTTGTACAATTGAGATGTTGTACAATTGAGACGCGGTGCAATTGTGCGAAACTACAAGACAAGACTAAATTATTTCCAATTTAGTAAATAGCATCAGTTAATTTTAAATGTTATTAAAATTGTTTATCTCTCAGTTATAAAATGAGAGTTTGAGTCAATTTCCAAACATTAAAGAGCAGAGTGAACCTCAACCACGAATGTAAAAAAGTAAAAAAAGTGATTGAGTTGTATGGCGCATCTGAACTCGTCTGTGGAAAAAATTGGCGCATGGCATGTAAAACGTTGGCCACCTCTGATTTACGGTATGTGTGAATAGCAAAGAATAATTGTAAGTGAGTACATAACGAAATTGTTTTTTTTTGTTCAATAACGTATAGAATAAATCTGCCAAAGTGTGCTTCTAAAATGGCGTGTCTGTGTGAAGCTAAATGAAATTTCTATATAATTGATCGTGCTGAACTAACTCAATAATGCTAGAACACCAATTACTTGCAATTTATTAGATTCTGGGTAGTTTTCATTGACACATGTCTAGTAAAATATTTATCGCATCCAAATGAAAAGCCTGCGACACAACTGCCCACGCGTCGTGTTATATTTTGTTTGATATAAGTAAGAAAATAGTTGGAGACAATAGAGATCAATATTTGACCTATTAGAGCAATTATTTTTGACCTTATGCCAAGCAAGATGGACTTATATATGTATATAATATTATGATACTGTGATATACTACGATTAGAAGCTCGCGAGGGTGACAGACAGATATTTTTGGTTTTTCTGTTTAAATCATTTCTTCTACCAGTGTGCAGAAAACGATCTCTTAATGAAGCATCTCAACATGGGTTGTTTTTCAAGAATCGGTTATCATTCAGTCACTCAAACTCTCTTTTACGAAGAGGGTAGTCATTAGGGTCGCTACAGTTACATGACATGAATGTTTGTGATGCCTAAAAATTCCCTTTCACCCAACCGATTCTCCAAACGAGGCATAGCGAGAACGATTAGCTAACCACTAGTCCTGTCCTAGCTTTAGTCTTCTATACCTACTCTCTTCGTAAAAAAAGGGTTGCGCAATTGGGTAACAAAGAGTTCTTGTAGAAAAACTTCTGTTGAGATACCTCCATTAGGAGGCCATATAATCCATAGAAGTTAGTTTATCGCTTTTAATAAAATCTTTTCTTCAGAATCGGATTGGTTGGAAGGAGTTTTAACTACACAGACATCCATGTCTCAATATAAATCCATAAATTGATATAAAAATCAATTTACGTAAGTGGATTAAAAACTGTGGACACCGCAACCGAATATAACGAACGCCCGAGAGCGTTGGTCACTTGTAGGGCTTCCAATTCCAAGATCCGGCCAATTAGTTAATACCGTAATCCCGGAATTTCGGTGTCTACCGTAATTCTTAAAAATAATTTATTTTTCAAATTAACTACTTCTTGATTAACTACAACGTGTACATCGGGTTGTTTAAATAAATACTTTTTTATAATATCTACCTAATTAATACATATTATATAGTTTGTTGTGTATCTCCTTCTCATAATTCGTAACTGCCGCAGACAGGAACAGATAATTTTAACCACAATATTTGTTACGGTTTTTTTGCACTATTTTATAAAAAAAACAATTTTAACTATTATCTGTAAATTAATAAAATGTTTTCGGTAAATAAAAAAATCATTATCATGATTAAAACACAAAATCATGTAGGTATATTATTCATCCTAATTGAAGCATTCATGGATACAAATTCAATTTTGAATATTGTTAATAAATATTTTTAATTTTTTTATTCGAATATGTGGCATTACAGCTGATAGCCAATGCGCTAAATATTTTGAAAATTAGATAACCATACGAGATAAACGCGATGAGAAATTTTAGAATTCATGTCTAAAAAATCTAAATTTGATATTGACCTTGCTGGAAATTGTACCAGGACCCACCTGAACGCTAGGGCAAACACTTACCACTAGACCACAGAGGTCGACATTCAATATTCAATTTAAAACATCAAAATACATAAATATTCAACTTAAAATGAGATTATGCTTAATGACAATTACCGGGATACCGGAATCATAAAAAGAGTCCGGGATTGGATACCCTAATAATATATAAATAGAGAGTCAAGAGTTCAAGTCTTCAGAGATTAATCTTTATAAATTGAGTTTAAAATCGATTTATGGACTTCGAATAGACATTCGTTAATATAATCGAAGGAGGGGCGTGTCTTGCGGTTGGTTGTGTCCAAATAATAAGTTTTTGAAGATTTATAGAACTTTTCTAACAACTGATTTACAGTAGGTTAATGATAGTTACTATACATTGACAACTAAGCCCGTGTGGGTGTATGTGGCATTACTGCCCCAATGATTTCAGACATTTAAGTTACTGTAGCAAAGCTCAACTTACTGGCTTACTAGCTCGCCTTGCTTGACTAGAGTATTTTTCCTATCATTACTTTCTTAACGACATTATATGGAAACTGTGAAGAAAGCTTTCAGTTTAATTGATAATGTATTACAAGGGCTTATACAAAGATTATGTACATATCCATCTTAAAATAAAAACAAGCAAAAGATTCTTTCAAGTAAATGTGCTTAAAAAAAAGAAAAACCCCGACGTTTACTGAAAGTGATGTTTCAATAATTAATAATTAAGTCATGAAATTTTATAAATACTTTTTTGTTATATGTTGATAGACTTTTTGCACGAGTTTTCGTGCAAAAAAGATATAACTGTTATTAACAAATACTGAAAAGCTTCAGTTTCTAAGACAGTATTATCAGTATCACTGAGAAAAATTGTTATATCTATTTTTTAAAAAACATTCTTGTAAATTATATAATCTATTACAGTGTTCCGCAACTTTTTCTCACGCATGGCACACCTAATTACTCATTAATACTTCACGGCACACCGCAAGCCAAATATGTAAATTTCATAAACAATACTTACAATTAATGAATTAATTTTTATTTGATAAATTTGAAATAGGAACTTATGTATTTTTTAAATAAAGGCCTTTTACCCTTTCAAAGTGACACTTGACACACAGAAAAAAAATGCGTATGTAAGGCTCTTGATTTGATAATGTGTAAAAAAAAAAAACTCATAACTCAAATAACTTATTTCACATGTGCTATGAATATCGTTTTAAGTATGGAAACAATGACATATATTGTTTGAAAAGTATAAATGAATTACTATATTTTTTTTAAATCGGGCCTTTTTTCGGGCTGAGAAAAATAAATCTGGGCTTCGGGTCGGGTTCGGGTAACAAGTGTGATATTGAGACTGGGGCTCGGGCCTGAAGATGACGGGCTCTGACCGGGTAATTTTATGAAATTTCGACCTGTGCAGACCTCTTATCCAAAAGCACTTTAATAAACAGAATTAAAACACAACCCCTTTCTTTCTTTCAGTGGCATTGCAATGCATACCGGTTACTCATTACTATTCAATAAATGTCAGTGACACAGAATTATGAATCTATTCAGTCATCCCTAATGGCTGATTGGTTGACAATAACAGTTAAGTGAAACCATGCCTAGTATATATATTATTGAGAATTATCACGAAATATTATGTATTTTTCTTCTTTTAAAATTAACATTTTTATCTACTGTTTTCATTGTGCTAATATGAAATTATCATGTTTTTCTACTGCAATTAGATAAGATAGTAGAATTTATCAGATAGCGTTGTGGAAAAAACAAGCAATAAATGCCAATTAACAACAAAATTAAATACGCAAATTTCGACTATGGTAATTTTCGAATTCGGTAACATTTATGATATGTATTTAGTAAAGGTCTGCACGGGACCGGGCCTGGCCCGTGAGCTTGACATGAAAGACATGAAACTCGGGCTCGAATACGGAATATATTTTTTAGAAATATATTTTGGACTCATGTTCGGGTCATGAAGCAGTCACGTGGTAATAATAGGATAGAATTTTTGAAGGACATTTTTAAAGCACAAAAGAGCGATATTTGGTATTTTTTTTTTCATATCGAATAGAATGTAAGATTTGATCGCTGTTTTAAATGGAAGAAATTTCGCTGATGCTTATCTTTTCTTAACGATAATACGTTTTCATTGAGTTTCAACGGTTTTGGGAATTTACATTTAATCCTTGTTTTGAAATCAATTTACAGCTAATGGGTTTAAATATTGACACTTAATGCGTATGAAATAAATCCAAATGAATCTGGATGCTATACAAATAATTAAACATTCAAACAAGATTTTCTAGGTAGAGGGTAATGTGACCTGATATACGACGGTAACTCAACGTGTTGATCAATCAACTGTTTTAATTATCATTGTATTCCCATAAAGAAAATATGCTCCCGTATATTACAGTGAAACAAAGCAAAATACCACTTTAACGTAGAAATATTCGTTAACTATATTTTAATTTACATTCTAAATACGGTAATTAAGTCTGAAAATCCATCTGATTTATGTCAAAAGTTGTCAGATCTACTGTATTTAAAAACACATTTAAATTATGAACGAATTATACATAAAACTTCATTACAATAAGGTGAACAGTATCAAAGAATAAAGTTAAAGAAGGATTATAAAATAATTTGATATATGTTTTAGAGCTACGCTATCATCGAAACGATCTCTTTAACTTTTTTTAAATCTAGACAAATATATTAGTATTATAATATTTCTTTCAATTCAAATGGTAAAGCACAACTTTAACGATAAAAAAAAAATATATGCCGTAAAAATATATCGATAAATTATTGAATTATTAATACTATATTACTTTATTTCTTCTTATTGTTGTTTTCAATAATTTAATACACGTGCACGGTAAGATGTTTGCCGATGTCGACGTGTACAATGTAAGTAATCCAATAATGTTATATTCATACGTCGATTTGTACTGGATAATCGTTGTGTTATTAATAAATACCTAATGCCGTTGATTCACTCCGACAGAGCTGCGAAAAACACGAGTGTTGAAAAACCCAAACAGCTGTTTCAGTACATTGGATCCTTCAAATGTCTAGCTAGCGGTACAAATCAGTCGTGAGAAGAACGACTTCGGTTTGAAGCATATTAGCACTATTTTTAAACACCTACATATCACACGAAACACATAAACACACTATCAAACCGATCACACATACGAACGCACAAAAACAGTCTGTGATACAATAATACGCGGCTATTTCACACATAAAACAAAACTAACAACCGACGCTGATTAGTGCGCTGCCGACAATTAATTAGAAACTTTAATTGAAACGCGTTAATTTGAAACAAACCCGCGGCGTAAAGAACTTGTATGTTTTTTTCGCTAATGCCACCTTTACGTCGCCTAAAAAAGTTTCGAAAACGAGAGCGAAAAAGCTCCTGCCAGCTACGCGTCGCTTTTAACACTGAAGAGATGAGCTTTCGGGCGTCGCGTTGAAAGCTGTCTACGCGGACGCCACAGTTTCCTTCTCTGTCTGTTTTGTCTGATCTGGCATGATGAAAATGAAATGAAAGCTCGTTTTCCGATGCAAAGCTTCCGGTGATTGCGCGAGTAAGATATCAGAGGGGGCGTGATCCGGAATGCCAGTCAGATCTTAGAAGTGATGCTGATTTTCCATTCGACGCTTTTTTTTAGCGGATGCTGAACGCACGATTTTCTTTAAGTGCACCATGATTAACATAATACTAATTAACTCCAAAGAATTCAATTGTTTCAAAACAAACAAAATTTAATTAACTAATTTTTTAACTTATTCAATTGTTAATACATCAATACATGGTCACCCTGACAGGGCCCATTACTTTGGAATAGTTGGATAATTATTCGAATAACATTTTAAAATCCTCCATTCCACCCATAATGCGTTTGCTTTCTCAACTGGGATTGGGGGACATTGTTGTGGTCAATCCAGGTGTCATACTTCCTAGACGTAGTGATAAGAATTTGTCATATTTTATCTTGTATATAAGCGATGTAAACTCTTTACTATCTGTCAGTTCGAGTTCATTCGTGTGCTCAAATGCCTGAAGATGCCGAAAGGCACAACCCGGGTCGTTAGCAATGAAACACATGGAAATGTACAAAATCACAACAATTCGAATGTGTTTGTATTACTATCAATGACACATACATAATCGGCTGCTTTATGAAGCTCTTTAATTGTAATAAATTTTATTATCGTATAATTTATTAATGAGATCATTTTTGTATGAATCAAGTAGAAATGGGGTAAATTAAATGGTAGGAAACCATCACAAGGGTGCTTTTATTAAAATTACAGATATTTTCGACGATTTTTTTGCTTTGGATTATTGTATTGGTTTTAAACGTTATTCATCAATTTTTTTTAACACAGTTGTTCTCAATTATAGATATCTCTTATGTATTGCCAAACAAAAATGAATAACATATTTTATACCTATTAAAGAATAATCAATGATGAGTCTATAATTATTTATATTTATACTATTACAACATTGGATAAATTAAATTAATAACACATACTGTTCAAAAATCACTTCAAAAAACATTACTGATTTTGAATTATGTACGTTTGTTTTCATCATTATACATTTGAAGCGGTAATAATCAATCAAAATATCAATTTATTGATGAATTGAAGGTTTGTTGAAAAAAAGTAAATATCTTATAAATGTGGAAATACACGACGCGCCGTATCGTGAAATGTGATACCTCAAGTGTCCGAAAAGCGTAGACGACGAGTCATCATTTTCACACAATGAAAGTCGGCAAACGTGAGAATGTTCCGCTGACCGAAGTCTATTGATTGTTATCGGAGACCTTCTGTGACCGTAACAATTTTCATATACGATTATCGGTAGACGGGTTATAGCGAGAAATCAATATAGAGAAAGTTTTATCAGTCTTTTGCCAACCACCAATCGGGAAGCACCTATTCATCTGTCATCATTATCCGTCGTCAACATCGAAAGAAACATACAAACCTTGAAGCAACATTAATTTCTAAGCACATTTTATTTTTCAATAACTTCATAATAATATCTCCAGTTTTTGATAACTTTATACTGATGGTAAATGCATCCTGTTATAAGATTATATTTTACGCTCTGTTCAACGACTGTCAACTAAAATTCACTACGGCTTACGTAATCACTATCCATTTTTATTTGAAGGTAAAATTATCTAACGAATATTTGGTCTGGAAAAGGTAACTAACAGAAATGCAGAAAAATGCAGAAATGGAGAAATGCAATAAAATGAAAATAAAAAATAGCGGAAACTTGTTGTTTTTAAGCCTTCAATTTTTTTATCATGTGTATCAAATGACAAGCATAACTTAAGATAATTAATGGGTGTACCCTTTTTATGTATAGTGATTTCTTGTGGTGTGCGAGGATATCTGGGAATTTTCGTTTGTGCCGTGGGGGAGAAAAGGTTACGGAACACTAGTCTATAGCAGTGCTCCGTGACCAATGTGCCTCGGCACACTAGATTGTTGGATATCTGTTTCGCAAAAACTTTCCAGAGTTGACTACCGGTGAGGACATTTTCTTAGCAAAAAACGATGTTTTTAAAGGTTATGACATTCGATGGAATTATTGTGTTTGTGAGTGTTTGCACGAATGTTGCAAACGATGGAGGATAAAGCGAGGTTTGTCTTGAGAGAAAAACAAAAAATTTTGCCCTAGAAATCACGCATTGCTGTATACATCGGGAAGCATTAATGGTTAAAAGCGTATATTAAAAATAATGAAAAAATGTATTAAAATAATAAACAAGGAATCAGGAGCCTTCAGTTTTTGAAAAATGAGGAAATAGGATTGGAATAATAATGCACACTGTGTTAAACAGAAACACTGGCTATTTTTAATTCAAATTATTAAATGTTAATTTATTTTTGAAATTTACATAATATATTTTTGCTTGTGGTGTGCCGCAAAATTATAAAGAGTCGTTAGGTGTGCCGTGGATAAGGAAAGGTTACGGAGCACTGATTTATAGCACCATGCAACTAAATTTCTGCCGATTGCAAATTGACGTCTTCAAGTCGCAACATGCTTTGAAGCTAATTTTGCATTAATATTTACATCAACAAAGAAAGCCGTAGACATTTAATTTGCAAATAACAAATATGGCCAGCAAAATCTTTATAAACAAATTACTATGTGTAAATGGGCATTGTATAGATTGGTTTTGTATGAAAGTGTATTTATTGTAATAGAATATGTTATCCTATGAAAATCTGGTATTGGTTTATACCTTCAAATACCCTTAGGCCTCGTATAACACGGTCATATGGTTCCACGAATATATCGTCTAATACATATCCGTGTTATACGAGGTTTTAAGTTCATACAAAATGAGGGTGTGCGTTCCAAAAAAAACATTAAGGTTTAACAAACGAAGAAAAACAACCGAAAAAAATATTCATTAACGTATTTATTGAAAAAAACTTAAATAAAATATAATAGATCATTCATTCATCATAGCTATCCCTTACAATTCTATATGTTCGACTCTTTTTCGAGATTGGTTGTGAGTTTTCAGTATCGGAGGACCCTAGAGTATTTTTGGATTTAGGCTTTAAAAATTGTGTAATAAATGATTGTTTGCTTTGAGAATATAAATTTCTAGGTATTTCGTGATAAGGGGCCAAGATCTGTTGTAATTCCTCCATGAACTTCAAACTTCTTTCCATTATAAGAATGATTTTCCATAAAAAAAAAATGCTGAAACCGTGTTATATAAAACATGTTGTACACAAATTTGTCACAATTCATCAACCGTGCTATATCAAAGCCCTGTTATACGAGGCCCAAGTTTATTAATGACTTTCGTCTTTCACTTTTAAGGTGTTAACTGTCAATTCTTGGTGGAAAGACATTATATTTTAAAAAATAAAACACAATTCATTTGTACTACTTCCACATATTTTTTTCCACTTTCCACTTTTCCACTTTTTTTTAATTACGATCGCTTACTGTCAATCTAAAAAAATAACAATCATTTTCAATAATGACTGTCTCTTTGTCTTAGGTAAACCGTAATTCCTGTTAAAAGATTGAATTATGAACCCTTTAAATGCAAGAATAAACTTCAAAGCTCCTATGTAAATAGGCTTAACCCAATTAAAATTATTTCGTGAATTTTCTTTCAGATACGGTCATTTCAGGAAAGAAGAAAAGAATTAAACTCCAGGGATTTTGCGACCGGTAAAACTGTAAGAATTTTCATTATAGTGTAGCTTAAAATCCAGCTCTGTAGCCGAATGGTTGCAGTGGCGTTGAGCTCCAATCCCTGTAGGGATAATTTGATTGATAGATGTATTAAAGGACCATGTGATGTTGACATCACCTCCCACCTATCCGATTCTAAAAACAGGTCGTAGTAAGAGTGATTAGCTAACTTCTAGCCCTTTCCTAGTTCCGGGGGTGTGGAGTCGTCCAAAAAAACGCGACTCCGACTCCAACTCCGACATTGACCAACAACCCGACTCCAACTCAGATTACGATTTAAAAAGTCTATATTTGTCAGATTTTTTTCCTACCTTTAATATTTATGAGTAATTGGTCTTCAAATTAAACATCAACCAACCAATTCGGCAAATTGACGAATTTTTCATATTATACATATAATATACACATATATATATATATATATATATATATATATATATATATATATATATATATGTATTGCACATCAAGAAGATGTTATAGGCATAAATAAAAATGAAGCAAGTATATTAATACACGCAAAAATGCAAAAGTGCACTTTATAGAAAAAGTGGTTGGAGTCGCTCGTTTTTTACAACCCCGACTCCGGCCAAAACAGTATCGATATAATCGATTAATCAAAACAGACTCCGTCTTTATATCCACCTTGTCTTGCCACAAGTCTTGTTAAATGAATTTGTACTTAAAATATAATTATATCTTAAATATACTAATCAAATAAAAACACAGCAATCTTGCAGATTGTTTTATGGTTTTTTTCGGTTTCAATAGGCATTTCTAGTTAAACTTGAGATAAACGAGTGACTTAAAGAAATACCAACATAGAAACATACAAATGAAGCTGTGTGTAATCAAAATATGATAACAGAATGAAGTTACATATGGCCAATTAGAGATCTGACGCAAAATAATATCACTAGCTTAACTCACATTAAGAAACAGTATTTGCGACAGGTTATATGTTATATGCGACATGTTATATGCTATATGCGACATTATTTGGAGTCAGACATAAATGTTACTCAATTACTTGTCTGTAATTTCGTTGTAAGTTGTAAGGCACGTGCAAAGAACGATATCAATCTCATTAAGGAGTCAATCTTTTTCCATCGCACCAACATGCCGGCGACTGCGCAATTGGCTTCACCTTACGCCAACCCTCACTGCACGTCAGGTAACAAAATCCAATAGGAAGGTCTTTCTGTATTACTTTCTTGGAGCAACGTTGTAAACTAATAGAATATGTAGTAGCGAGGAGCATTCAGTTAGCTGCAGAGTTGCCAACCATTGGCCACGATGGTTGGATCAGCGTACTTAAGTTTATGTTTTTCCGGAGGTCGCCAATTATTCATTATTAAACTGAAAAACATATCAACTATAATAGAATAAATAAACATGGGAGCATATCGATCGTCTAGTTTATTACACGCTTGGCTCCCGCAATGGAAAAGCTGATTTTTTAAATTGATTAATAGATTTCTAACGAAAGGCATCATTTTCATCCATTTATTTTAAAATAAAAAGTAAAGTAAGAAAACCACTTCATATTGATCGTACAGTTCATTACACAAACATCCCCAAATAACCCATATTGAAATAATGGGAAAAGTGACATTCAAACCGTCATCATAAATTAAATATTATTGATGTGTATGTGAATTTTATACATTAAAGAAAAACAATTGTTAAATACCTTTTTCTGATTGTTAAAATCAGATACTTTCCCAGTAAAGTCCGTAGAAGGATATTTAGAAATATTCTTTCACTGACCCAAAAATGTCAACAGCTTGATTAACTATTTAGAAGCTTATCTGCCTTATAATTGGATATTTAACTTAAATTTCATCAAATTTGGATTATTGAGATTTTGTACACATCCATGTATTTTGTCACTAATGACCCGGGTTTCGCCTTTCGGCATCTTCAGGCATTCGAGCACACGAATGGACTCGAACTGACAGACAGTAAACAGTGTCTAACAGTCTAACAGCCAAATTTGATATTGAAATTCCATCAAGCACCCTCAGTCGATGTCTTAAATTATAAATTAATTAAATTTCATCTTTTTGGAGTTTGGCTAATGAACTGGACGATCGCTATGGACTCATAATCGAGCATAACTGTAGGAATTGATTTAATGAGAGTAAACTGTGGTTTAGTATTCGGAACGCGTAGGGATATAATGATGCAGTTACGAAAGGATACTTAGTTAGTTATAGACTCTAAGACAAACATATAGAGAAACATCAGAAACAAACAAAAATATTTACTGACCAATTTACTGTGTTTTAATTGTGAGCTCATGCGAAGCAGACTTATTTTTATATTTCAAATGGTAAGTGGAAAATGGAGAAAGTTCGAAAAAATATAACACCATCCGATTCATAACTGGGTATGGTGGCGCCATTTATAATGTTGTCGTACAGGTTAAATTATTCGAAATATTATATTTTTGACAATATCAAAACTCTAATTTGACCAGAGTATGGTGTGTAAAGTCTGCAGAGTCCAAAGAGTAACACGTCGTCTGGTAAAAAAAACTTAAGTTCTGTTTCTGTGCGTATATTAATACAAAAAATATTGCCAAAAAAAGTGTAACAAAAAAAACAAATTTGTCATTTCGAAGCCTGGTGCCAAGTCCGGAGATGAACAATGAAAGGAAATAATTACGTCCAAACTTACTTAAACAGATAAACCATGTCGTATTTTATAATTTTACGGCTTTATAAGGAGAGTGATTTGATCTTAGCTCACAGAAGCTGTCCAACAACAAACTGTAATTTATTTATCACAAATCTGTGCGTAGTGACCGAGTGTTAGGAAATTTCTCTGGAGACACTCCTGGCAATCTCTCGAAAGCGCTGAAGGTTTCTTTGTTACAGGTTCATGGCCAATGATGAAAGGTAAAATATTGTAGTACACAGGGAAGATGAATAAAGAGATATTAATCGATAATTAGTGTAAATAACATTTTCGTAATTATTTCATATCGACAGCATTTTGAATGAATTATAGATTGGATCTCATTTTAAAGACGACAGAGCAGGTCTCGGCCAAATTATGTAAATCAGAAAAAAATATTGACCACTTTTTGGAAGGGAAACATCAGTTAACATTGGTTTTAGGTTTAAAAATTCTGACCCGGCCTTTTGATGTAGAATTTAAACTATTGTCATATCGACAGTCCTTAAGTATAATACTATTCCAAAAATATAGAGAATTTACAGGAGTGCAATTCAGAGATTCATAACGCAACTCGCCATATAATGTTTTCGATAAAAACGGTTTTTAGTCTCTGCTGAAAAATTTAAATTTTGAGGGTTACATCAATAATAAATAAGTTTGCGAACGTTTAAGCACTTTGTGCTATTATTATTTAAATCGGATATAAGTATATATCATTTTTTTCTTGACAAGGGAATCCCGGGAATTCAATTTTAAGCAATACCTTCCAAGCCCTAATACAATAGCGTGAGTTGTTTCTCAAATATTTATCAAACTTCTTGTTACACTTTCAAAATGATTTCGGATCAAAAATTACAACAATATTAAAAAGATAATATAATAGTAATGTTGAAAGTAATACCTCATTTTAAATACTTGCTATTCTTTTATTTAAGTTTGAGTAAAAACATACTAATTTCGACATCTATGATTGTGAAAAATTGTAGAATTTTTTTTACAAACATTCTTATGATTGATAAAATCTAGCTAACAGTAATTTCAAAAACATCTTACTTGATTAAAGCATTCCTAATAATACTATTCCAAGAATAATTTATTGTATATATGGCAGGTAAACACGTATTATTTATTTTCAATAAATTCATTCTTATCACAAAAATCTCCCGTTTAATTTCTTAAATATATTAAACAACAATAGATTATTATCACCTAGTCCTTTTGAGTTTGCAATAGATATTCATAGCTGAATAGCAATTTGCTAATGAGCTTTTCGCACACCTGTAAAACAACACTATGCATAGATTATTTGACACTGCCATCTACACAAAAACCTAGCTACTTACATTAGCTCAGCTTCAATCCTCAAAGATTATACATAAAAGATGAATGAGTTGAATGTTTCATATTAATCCAATAGATGTCACTATATATCATTTTATAAAAAAATTATCAAATCGTCAAATTACTATAGTAATATTACCAAGTTTACTTGGTCGCCGACGAATTTGGAACTAAAATTCTCACTCTATGATAAATTTCCCCAATTGCCATTTCATGCGAAATAAATCTTTAGAAAATTCATGTATACTTTTAATATTCATCTTTCAATATTAATATAATATTCATATCAGAGTATTATTTTTACGTTTAGTTACGTTTTAATGCAAAATTATTGTTTTAACGTAAAGATTTATACTATCAAAAAATTCTTTTTCTTGTTGATTAATACATACTAAAGTTTGGTGACATGCACAGTTCTATCCTAGGTTGACACTTTTCCTTAGCATCCTCAAACATAACTTAAATTTAAACTTAGTACATGTTAACAAACAGTTTTTTTTATTACCAATGCAGTGGAAATAAGTGGCCACAGCATGTTAAATAGTTCAAATAGTACAAATCTGTGGAAAGGCCCGGGATATTATAGGTAACCTTTGTCAGTTCTGCAAACAAAAAAATATAGTAAATAACCAATAATTTCCATCACTTTCCAACTGCCTAGTGTTACTCGTTATTATATTCTTCTGTATTTTTCTTTTAAGACTTTTAAATTTTTTTTTTAAATATTCCATACTTTGTGGTAAATCATTTTCAATAAAAAATTTAAATTGGTGACGTTATAATTGAACTTTTTTACCCAATTTTAATTTTCACACTTTTTATGAAAGTATATAAAAATATTTTTAAGAGAGTATTTAAAATGTCCGTTCAATTATAAGTTTTAATGTTTTAATAAAAATATCTTATTTGCATAAAGTATTTTTTTTCATCTTTAAATTTTGTTAATAAACAAATAATTTTGGTTGAATATGGCAACATTCATAACGCAATGCTGGCGCCCTCACTAGCGGCCAAGTAATGTTGGTAATACTAAACTAATACTAATATTGCTTAATACTAGCAATAATAATAATATGTATCTAGATACAAGTAATTTATTTTTAAAAAAATCATTCGTTTTTATAGCTAACGAAAGTTATTTAAATGTGTTTAACATTTAGAAACAAGTATTTTATTTCATTCTTATATTAATAATATGAGTTTTTAGAGGTTTTCATAGGATTTTCAAAGTTTTTACAATTTGGATACAGCATATAAAAACATTATCAATCTAAAATAACCACATATTTCCACTTATTACAATTTGAAACTGGTATATATCGGTATTTAAAGCATTTCTTCATACTTAACTCAAAACCGTTTTTTTACTTGCTACCCTTTGGAACTGAGGTATCAATATGCACATAAGCCTGTAACTAAGCCTGCCATCTGAGAATTTAAATAAATAATCTTTAAAATATTTAAATTCATTTTAAAACTCGATTAGGTACGAAAGAGTTTTTTTATTTCGGGCCTTATTGAATCCGATAACATTCAGTAGTTTTTGGGAATTAAAAAGAATCGCGCTAAAATAGAGGCGCTCTTATACAATCATTTATTTTATTTTGAATTCTAATAATATAAATAAGACGAATTTAATAATATCATATACCTAGGTGTTATCAATTCGGTAGGATTGACTTTTGGAAATAGCAGTCGACAGTCACACTTACGAACTAAGGTATGTATGTTATTTTATTTTTAATATACTAAATAAATAAATACGCCCCTTGACTATTTTTATTCAACTATTATTTGAGCAGAAAAACGATACAAAATAAGGATAGCTTTGAAAAAAAAATTAAAATGTTCATTCTTAAAATTTGAATAAACAATATATTCCCACGCGTTCATAGTTAAAAAAGTAAAACTATCGCTTTCACGATACTTTGACAGTCTATTGTTTAACTGTACAAGAAAGCAAAGTACAAAGCTATCCGATATAAACTAGCATTTCCGATTTCACCTTTTTTTGTAGCACCGATATCAAATAACATTATTTAATATTCATTATTATAATAGATATTATGACGTTATAATAGATATTATGAATCTTTTAGTTGTCAGTGCTGGTAACTGATAATAATACTAAGTTTGTTTTATCAGTAAGTTTGTATGACAGTAGGTCAGTGGTCCTCAAGTTTTCGGTGCGTGACTTACCAATAATACTCGTTTGTATTTTTGGTAGCTTAACTGTGTTTCAGTTGGTAACCGGACAAAACAGAACTGAGACAATTCAGAACAGGGGATAAATAAAGCTGACATGAAATATTTTTGTCATATTTATTTATGAATTAAAAACATAATTATACAACAGAATTTTAAATAAATATTTCATATATTATATATCAAGTGCAAGTTTTATATATAATATTATATGTATATTCATGCTGAGTATGTATATAAACATATTTATTATACTATAAAAAGTGTACACTATAAAAGAGATCTATGTAGTTGAATTCGACAAGTCTTACTAACATTGCAAATGTTTGTTCTCCTTTATGGTTTGTTTTTGTTAGTAGCCATCTTGTACCGACGACAGGTAAGACTTAGGACAATAACGTCGTTGTTCTGGATGAAGACACTAACTGAAGAATAAAAATGATTGAAATGCTATACCTTTTTCATTTTACTTTTTTTTGTACAAACCTGTTTTTAAGTAAAAGTGTAATTTATAAAAAATAGTTTGTTCTTTCATACGGCAGAGTTCGAAATAAGGTACATTTTGGCATAACTAACTCAATGTCATTTTTTCGATTTAGTGTTTTCTACCAGAGCAACGTCGGTATAATAATAGTATTATTTTAGCACATAAAATATGTATTTATATATAAAAATAACTTTTGAACTTGGAGACCACTGTAATGAATAGATTAAATTATTTATCAAACGAATGATTTGAGCTAGATCGCGAATCCTTAGTAAGATAAATATGTTATAAATAAATATCTTAGTAGGTCAGTTGACGAGATTTTTTTTAGTTCTCAGTGATGTGTCATAGTAACAATATTGTATAAAAAATCGTATGTAAAAAATGTAAAAGAGTAGCTGGAATCAATATTGTTAAAATCTACTAGCGACTCAGACGGAAATAGATAAAAGCTTTATATATTGCAAGCAGTAAATAAAGTACCAATACAGGTATACATCAGCTGTTATTTATGATATCGACTGATCAATAGTAGGAGGTAAGTTCCAAGATTTTTATATTTATAGTGAACCTAGTCAAGTAGACACTTTTCATCATTCAATTCTGTACAATTGATTTATTATCAAAAACGACATAAATTTTCCATATCTCAATTCTAAAGTGTTGTTCTGAAACAAGATTTTGAGTAGATTTAATCTTATACTGTGCATCTAATTTTTGTAGATTTTAATGAAATTCTAGGAGTAAAATTTATTCACAAACATTTTATTTTTTTCTATATTGATAGTACGAGTTTCCAAAAAAGACTCACCTATTTATACAAGAAATCCATCCTCCGATTCTTGGATTTTGAAAACACTTCAATAACACGAACATTAAAATCCGATATTGACGATACCAATTGTTTCTCTACACTTAACATCGCAAGAGCATTTAGTCTGTCTTGAGTCATGGTATTTCTCAAAAATGACTTGATCCTTTTTAATGTTGAGAAACAACGCTCACTTTCCACTGAAGTCATCGGTATTGTACAAATAATCTGTAATAACTTAACACTTTCACTAAATACTTCGATTAAATTATTGTTTGTAAAAAGTTGAAGTATGGACAATGCTCCATCGGTGACGTAAAAATCTTCCCTACTGTATATGACAGTTAATTCATTTTTAAGCTTTAGTTTGTCAATGAAATCGTAAGTTGATGTTGCAATATTAAAGTCCGCTAAAGGAAAACTTTTGTGATAATCCGAAAATTTTTCGCTAAAAACAATTTAGCTGCTACTAAATGATCATGGTATGCGAAACGATCTTTCGTTTGATTCACTAAAGTATCGCATACTTCATTACAAATGACATAATGGGGTAAGTCATTTGGTCTACGTCTTTTGTAGGTTGGACTAGTGACATTTGGGTATTTTCTCGGATATTCTGAATAGAACGCGTAAAACTTTCGATATTCTTATTTATCTCCAAAACATCTTTCGACCTAGATTGAAGTTGCATAAAAAGTATATCACAGTGTGGCATAACTTTTGCAAAGAAATCTAGCCAGTAATTGAAATGATCTTCGTTTAAATATCGAAACAGCATTCCAGCTTGATTGATGGTATCAGCGTCTAAATTTACGGTTTCTAAGATGTGCTCCATACACTCTTTCAACTGCTCGCGATAAGTGTGCACGACAGTCACTGTTCTTATATTAAAATTCCACCTAGTTATTGGTGCTGAAGGTATTCTTCTATGAACTATTTCTTTTAAAATGTCAGCTCTCTTCGCAGATCTCGAAAAAAATGATGGAAAAGATCGTAAATTTGCAAAAAAGTTCTGAACCATAGTGTTGGCTGAAGCACTTCTCTCCATTATCAAATTCAATTGATGTGCATAACAATGTATGAAATGTGCGTATGGATACGAAGCTTTTATCAAAGCCTGCACACCACCTAATCGCCCACTCATCACTGCTGCACCATCATAACTCTGCCCGATTAATTGTGCTGGTTTAATGTCGAGAAATTCCAGTTCCTTCAAAATTTCAGATGCAATACCTACCGCAGTATGATCTTTTGGGATAATAAATTTCCAGAAACGTTCATGTATCTTCCCGCGCAATTCGTACCGTATTACCAAAACGAGTTGTTGCGTAGTGGCTATGTCAGTTGTTTCGTCCGCCTGGATAGCGATATATTTGCTCTGCGATATTTCATTTTTAATTTCGTTGCGACACACCTCCAAAATTGAATCTAAAATGTCATTTTGAATTGTTTTTGAAGTTCCCTTGAAAACACTGCTGCTCTCTAAGTGCTGTTTCATTGCGATGTCAATCTCTGAGACGAAATCAATAAGCCCTCGATAGACACCTGGATTATGGGAATCTGCAGTTTCATCGTGTCCCCTTAAAGCTAATTCAAATGCACCACAGAACTTCACACAGTCAATTAACCTTGATAAAATATATCGATTTTTATCTACACGCTCATTAATTTGTTTCACTGACGCACGATACCCAGCATCCAATTGGGAACGAATATCTAACGATCCCAATACCGCAAGTTGCATTTCATTTAAAATGTGATTTTGAGAGCTACCGTGTTTCTTTATTTTGAATGATAGGTGAACCAGGTCCTTAATTCCACTCTCAGTCCAGTTAGATTCACCTCCAAACAACAGACACGGAAAACAGAATACTGTATTAAAACTAGTACAGCCACATAGCCATGGTGTTTTTTTATACGTTTCTACATTAAATTTCCGAGTAAACACTTTATTATTAAGCGTACACTTCTGAAATAAATTTAAGCTTGGCATAGGACGACCTGCTGCTTTAATTTCCAGCCTTTTCGAAAAATCCCGACGATTTTCTTTAATGTATGAGACAGAATATGCACTATTCATTATTGAAGCACGTAAATATTAGACGTATGTTAAAGAAAGTAAATAAATTTGATGGTATGCGTTTCTTTGTGGCAGGCTCAATACACTAGAGGGCCTTTCGACGCACGAACTAAACATATGCGACAGGTCTCTGCGAGTTTGAATACTTCGGGAACAGTCGTCATAATTCGGCAATACTGGTGCAATGATCCTGAATAACTAAAAACTTCGTATGAAAGTCGAATGTGTGACACAGATGACGTCACAAAAAAAAAAAAGTTTCCTACGGAATCCCTTCCACTTAGGGAGCGCTGAACCAAAATTGCACCGCCTCGACGTATTATTATTAGTATTTTTTCTGGCGCGGAATACGAGGTAGCATTGTGTGAATCATCGCTTGATGCAATATTTTTTTTTACGGGGAACACGCGGAAAATTTTAAAATGAGTGAATTGCTATGTTTGTATAATATCGCTTATTACTTGAATGAATAATAATAACTTGAATATGGGAGTACATAGCACCATTTATACTCACACTTTGATATCGATAGTTGCACGAAGCTGTAATGAAATGTCACTTATTCTTCTACCCTAATATTACTAAGTTAATACCATCTAATCCAAAGTGCAAACTATCGAAATAAAAGTTCAAGTGTAGCAAGTGAATACTGTCTAACACAAAGTGCAATTATTTATAACCCTTTATATTTTAGTAAAAAACAGAAAAATTTCCAGTTTCTACTGAATATCTTCAGTGTGGAAAAGAATGAAGCAATTTCTCTGGGGTGCAATTTATGGGATAAATTGCACAACATATACTTCCAGTTTCTTCACACTTATTCCGAATCAGATTGATTTTTTTCAAGTGTAAATTTTTTACTATGTCCGTTCTCAAGCATTTCACTTTCTAATGGAGGTATCTCTTTTTCAATTTATTTTTTACGACAAAATTTTTCTACGAGAACTTTTTATTCAGTTGCTCAATATCTCTTTTTTTTGAAGAAAGTAGTGATAGAAGGATAGAGCTTGGACAGGACTTATGGTTAGATAGTCACTCTCGCTTTTGTTATGTTTTTAGGATCGGATGGGTGGAAGAACAGAACAGTAGACATTACTAACATCCATGCGTTTGTACAGAAATTTTTAAATTGATTGTAAAAATAATTTATGAAACTGTCCGAACTAGGAATCGAACCTGTAAGATCCGTAACCTAAGACAACGATGCACTGCACCATGGAGCTGGAAAAAATAATTAGGATTAAAAAAAAATAGTAGTTTATTCGAATTTAAAAATTAATCTGCAGAGAATATTTGGAATTCCATGCTGTAATATGTATGCTGTATTTATGTTATCAGATCATGTCAACGAACAACATGGAGTCAACAGACTTCGTCGATATACTACAAGAAGTACCGGTTGACGACTGGCCGTCATTAAAAGACATGTTCAGAAGAAACTGGCCGACTGATATTTATGCCCATTACGTGATTCAAAACTATATGGAGTGGACAAAGAAGGATCCAAGTGTAGAGTGTAAGATTTATTCGCCACACGGGAGATGGAATGAAGGGACAGTTATTATTGAAGCGGCTATGGTAGGTATATTATTTTAAATAAATTAATAAATTACCGAGTATTTATATTCCACGGTTAATCCATTGTTTTTTTTTCGATGAACTTGTGCGTTATCACACCGAAGATCGTATTTACTCAATGATACATTTTGGGTTCCTATCATTTTACTAGGCTACTAAAAAAATGATTTCAATAATTATGGATTGAATGGCCGTTCACGGGCAGAGAAGGTAAACCTTTTCTCCAAAAGAAGTCGCAAATTCTTTGAATTGACAGAATTTTTCTGAAGAAGAAATTAGATCTAGATATTCGATAGGACCTTCGCGATTATTTCTACAGTACAAATTCAGGATATCATTTTCAATAGACATACTTGAGCAATACCAAATAATATGCTCTGAATCTTGATTTCTATCACCACACGGACAATTTGGGTCTTTTGTTTTATTTTAAACTCAAATAATTGCGTATTAAATGAACCATGGCCTGTGATAAATTGAGAGGTCCAGTGATCTAGAGTGCCAGTTTGCATTCTGACGAAAGAGAATATCTGAGATAAATAAATACCTAATTTTAACTCGAGGAGGCATTGACCACCGTGCTTGCCAAGTTGATAAGTTTAATCCATAACTACAATATATTTAACAACGACATGGTGCGGTCTTTGCTCTTGAAAGCAACAGTTCAATTTTAATGGTGAAATAGCTAAATGTAGGGGCTTAGGATTTTGTGACGATGCGATTCAAGGGGTGGAGAGGGTAAGGTGAAATGACACATGATCGTGGGACATCAATTATAGATGACCCCTTAAAATGAACAAGTGATTTCAATAAAAGCAGTAACTTTAAACAAAATCTGGAGTATTATTGACGTACTTATAACACTTTTGCCTCCATTTAACTTCTTAAGGATATCTTTGAAAGAAAAAAAATGTTTTTTTTTACAAACAGCACCCCATACAATAAACTTTTAGTGGATTGACATTACAAAGAATATCTTCAACATCTGAGATGTTCTCGAAATTCTAAAAAACTTCATTTTATTATTCACGCATTTGTGTTCATTTAAGTTCCTATTTTTTCTTTTCGTCTTTTGCGTTGCTTTTCCCCTTAAAGTCGACAACATAAATAAACTTAAATCGATTAATGTGAATCTTCTATTTTATTTTATTTTCAGACCACGCTTCCCACCCTGTACATATTTACAACGGAAAAAGACTGCGAATTACTGAAACAAAGTTTACTTACGACGCAACAAATCGACTGGAGTAAAGGACATTTTCTTTATGGTGTCCATACACAGCATTGGATACACGTAGAACAATCGCTGAGATCATTGGGCCTTAAATCTGAATATCAAATAACTAGTGATTATTATTGGATCCCGAATGAAAAGGGGAGAAAATTTCAGATAAAGTAAGTAGGGTGGTTTTTTTTCGATGGATACGGCAATAACTAGTGCTACTGTCGATTGTGTCTTACCACCCACCCAGCACCAGTAGAAGGAAATAGTCCCACCCAGCCTTCATTTTTAAGTTGAGAATTAGAATCATTGTTTACCTTAGAAATGTGGTGAGTTATCAATATCGATATAGACGATGCAAGTGACGACTAAGGCAGAAAACATACGGTCGACGACGGTATAAATTGACAACCATAGGAAAGGACCGCCCTGAACTGAAGACATATAATCGTCACATTAAATTACCATCCGACACCTAAAATTAGATCTCGCCAATTATACAAAACATGGAATCTAAATCGTAAAGAAATAAATAACCTTTTGATAAAGTTAGTCTGAAGATGCTTGTTAAAGAAGCGACACACTTTGCCAATGTTGAATGCTAGAAGTTGACTCGTGTAACAGCAACAAAATAAGTTCATCAATTAATAGTAATTATAAAAGTTGAAAGTTTAAAATATCACCGTGAACCGTACCTCATGTAACACCCACAAAATATAGTCCATCAATAATATTAAAAGTTGAATGTTGAAAATAACAAACTGTTAAAATGATTTCAGTATGTCTGTTGCCAATTTAATATTACACCGAGCAATAGGAAATTAAAAGGTAAAAATTTACGCGCTCTCCTTTTAAAGTAATACGCACCTCTTATTTTAGAAGCCACTGCGATAGTACATGCAACTTAGTGTGCGGAAGTCTTACAGATATATTCAGACATTCCTGTAAAACTGATGATTAAATACATTTCTTTTTCACTATTAAAATACACGACGATATGTTTATAAAAAAATAATTCTTCTAGATGCCCTGACGATGTCCGCATATCTTCGTTGACGGCTAAAGATATTGACGCAATCGATTCAGTCTGGCCTCATCGCTATCCCGGATCCAAGAAATTTCTTCAGCAGATCATCGATTACAATGGCGGTTTGGGAGTGTACCGAAAATCTGACAACATTCTATGCTCGTGGATCTTCAAAAATCAGCTCCATGGACTTGGAATTCTGCAGACAGCTGATGAGCACAAAAGAAAAGGATATGCAAAGATTCTTATAATGGCTCTTAGTAAAAAGATGGCTACAGAAGATAGAATGGATGTACATGCATGTATTGTTACAACGAATGCAGTGTCTCAAGCGTTATTTATGAGTCTAGGTTTTGAGCGTGTTAACGGAATAGTGTTTGAACAAATCGTAAAAGAAAATCCAGATACTTAGGGCTATTTAGTGTTGCAAAAAAACACGGCAAATTTCGAATTACCTGTAAAATTTTTTTAGACATTTTCAATCCATGTGCTATATGTACATAATTATATTTTTTCATACATTACGAAAACAGTATTTTTTTCTTTATAGAACTAGCCATCTGTTAAATTATTGTTAAAGCTTTTTCTCATATTATGTAAAGTTACTTTTTTTTTGCAACAATAGATGTCTCATAAGTCTATATGTAATTAGGATATTATAATTTTTTATTTGTATTATTTATTTTTGATAACACAAAGGTAAAATAAATTGACGGTTTTACTAAATGAAGACCAAAACATAATTAATATTACAGTTTAGATTTGGAATTTATTAGTTATTATAATCTTAACTCATTGAATACCGTGATCGACTATGAGTGAAAAAATGTTGGATGCCGGTCTGCATTCCAGCGTACCGCACATTCGGCGCGCACAACATGTACGATTCTCCGATCCATTTGTCGTAGCTTATACTAGAATGCACGCATTTCGCTAAATATAATATTTTTAGTTATCCGTTTTAGATCGCGGTAGCAAGTCACATAATCCCTTAAATTTATTACTACCGTATTTAAAAAGTCGATACAAAGAAGAGTGAGAGTGAATATGGTTGATTTTATATAATTATGATTCGGACGAAGACTTTATTCAATCGTGTTCATTCAAGTGACAGCGATGATGAATACGACGATATTATTGATGACAATGATATTTTTACTTTAAAAAACAAGAAAAAAAGTGAAACCAGGTGGTTTTGCAGGTGTTGTGATCTTCCTCTGCATTCCAGTTTGTATGAAACGAAATATCACAATTTCAAAACGTACTAAGTAAATCTAGTAATGTGTACTGAAAATTTCAAATTTTTAGCTCCATTATTTTTTTTATGTATTTTTTTTACTGTCTGATCTGCAAAATGTCTGGTTTTTGCTAATTACACAACAACTAAACTTAATTGGGTGTCAAAGGAGCGTTTCACGATTTTGGCTATGTATCTACTCAATAGTTAACCATTTGCTAGCATTATAAACCCGCTGAGACGTTTAAAGGATATTCCAATACCAAATATTTCAAAAAATAATTCAGTGTTAACCAAATTTATGAAGATTATCCGGAAAAATCAGGCTATATCTTAATAGAATAATTAGCTTGTACACAACAGTTTTAACACTATTAACACTCTTATATTTTCGAGTATCAGGTATCAACACACTGAAATCTACCGTCACAACAGTAGAGACGTTAGCAGTCAACGGGTTAAGAAATTTATATCGATAATTTATTTTCAAAAATAAAACATTACAATTTATCCAAGGATCCTGCTACAACATTACAAGTATAATGTAAACTGACTTAACATAACTTAGGCAGGTTATAGTGTTAACTGAGGTATATTATATCATCCAAAACACTAAACTTAGATAGCGATATTCGATTGTAATACCGCAATATGTAAATCTCATAAATTAAATCAATAAGCCAGCAGTTTACAGCATCAAAAAAAGTTTTTCTATTACTGACCAACTTAACGTCGTTCAAATATAACAATAAAATAAATCTTAAAACTCTATTCAAATTCTTAAAGTTTGAGCGAATTCTTTATTTTATAATTTGAAGGCTTTTTTTAAGTATCCACGAATCATGTTAATATTAATACATTATTTCTTAACGATAATTGAGTAATCCCTAAATGGGATAATTTTTTATATCTTTCCCTTTAAACCAGTGGTCTCCAAACTCAATAAGGATGTGAGCTACTTTCAGAAATTGAAATTGTCTGGTGAGCTACTTCATACACATTCCTTCTTTATAATTTTGTATCATCGTCCTTTAACGTACCATTCATAATATTATTATATTACGTAAAATAAATTAGGACATTTGGATTCCAATAAAACATAAAATGCGTACTTTAATTATTAAGTTATAAACAAAATAATAATATCTTGAAATAAGTGTGAATAAAAGTAAAAATGATTAGTGAAAACAATGGCATTCACTTTGTTCCACATTTATTTCAATTCTCGGCGAGAACTTTGTCACTCCCATCCGAATACAATTATCAAGATGTACATCTGTGATTTTGTTTCTATGTTTACTTTTAACCACTTTCATAGTGGAAAACGTTGATTCACATAAGTAGATAGAACAAAACAATGCCTTCATTTTGAGCGCAGTTCGAACTAAAATTGGGTACTTTTCTGTTGGAACGAAATGCCATACAGATTCTACAGTCGAAGCAGCACTCTTAAGCGACAAATCACATTAAATTTCTATCAATTCCATTACTGATAAAGAGCCATTTTCCTGAAAATTTTCAACGAAAATGATAAAATATCTTACGCGAGCTACCAATAATGAATTCCACCGCGAGCTACCAGTAGCTCGCGAGCTACCATTTGGTGATCACTGCTTTAAACGATACCGTTAAACATTTTTATATGTATGACAACAGACTATCAGTATAAGCTTTCAGGATGTAAGTATTCAAATCTGAAATATTAAAGCTTTAATATTATGCACTATTTGACTCTGAAGAATGCGGATCAGGATGTCGTCAAGGTAAAAAAAAAAACTAGACACAATGATATTAAAGAAACTTTAAATAATAATTCTTTGATTATAATTACAACTTACAAACATAAGCTAACAGCTGAATGGCCGCATATTTTTTCGCATTTTCGCAAAAAAACTATCTAAAATCACTATAATTTGGAAACTAATTGAGATATCTTAACCAAATTTGATTTGATGGCTTCCAGATACTTCGCCGCATAAATCAATGCCGTTTGAGCACTGGTTCGATATTTGTGAATTGCATACTTATGTGGTGTAGTGAATAAAACTTAAATCTACTAAAAAATCCTTACTTTTCATATCATCCCTATTGCAGATGTTACAAGTCACCCCGGTACAGGACACGGTTATCATAATGACTCAAGCACTATACAAAATGCCATATGGTCCATTCAATAAATCACTACGCATTCTGTAAATAATAATAACCAATACAACGAGAGAGAAAAAAGTAAACGTGTACCATCTAGGGGTAGTTTTACAAAACTGTGTGGTAAAAATATTATTTATGTTTTGTTAAATAATGCGTTGATGTGTATACCACCATCTCTCGTTGACATTTGAAATCAAGCTCGATTATAACCCAGTACTTTTTCAATAGAATGGAATGTATGACATTGGACTCATATATGAGTCCGCGGCCATTAACCTGTTTTAAAAGTATTATCTGTCTTATTTTTTATATGAATGCAGTGGGGCCCAATATTATCGTTTTTGAAGGTCCCTTATAGAAATACTATGAATATAGGAGTATTCAACATTGCCAGGACTATGAAAATATAGAGATAAATGTGGGAAAATAGTTTTTGAAGTATGAACATAATATAAAAAAGGGAATTGAATAATTAATAAAATAATATCATATAAAATTATACAATAATTTAATAGCTAAAATAACTAATAATAATAATAAATTTCCTTTTCAAATTTTAATTAAAGGTACATACATCTTATAATAATTTACAACTAAATCTGTTCTCACTTCTGTCAAATCCTAGATAGAGACAATACAAATAAATACACATTAAAATACCGTTACATTGTATTACTATATTTAAAATTTGAAGCTGCGTCGAATTACTCCAACGGTATTTTTTTTCAATAACTGAAATTACGGCATGTTTAAAGAGTTTTTTCTTAGCCTCGACTCATTCGTCAAACTCAAGTAATATAATACATGATAAGATACTAAAAGCACCCGAATTGAGTAAAGGCAAAAAAAAACCCTACCTCAGGTATTTTACTGATCCTTGACATTTGGAAAAATTGTAATGTGATCTTTCGTCGATTTATTAAAATAGTTCGTTCAAACTTATTACGAATTGTATTCGAATATCAAATAGTTAAAAAAGGGCCGAATATATTCGGATATTGAATATGAATGGAATCCCTGGTCTTTTTCTATCATTATAATTTAACCCTCAACCTGTAATAAAATGAGAGATTAAGCCACTAACTAAAAATCAGTTTTCATTTTAGAACCTATATCATTATTTTAAGGTGTCAATTCCTGTTGGAAAGGCATTATGTTTTAAAAATAAAACAGAATTTGTTTTGTATTATTTTAAATGCTTCATTCTAGAGTCTAGACATACTCATATTTATACAAATTATTACATCATATTATTTCCGTATTTTTTTTAATCGGTCATTAACTAATAAGTATCTTAAAATTTTTATGATCATCGTTTTCCTTAATTACATAGATTTAGTTAATTCATTTAATCAACAGCCTTAGCAGTCACGTAGCCGACTGTGCAAAACGTTATCGGGCGTTGGTGCTTTTCGTTTGCAGTCACGTATTCGAATCAACAAATTGACACTTCCATACAATGATCATTAAATGTATTTATGATTTCATTCCAAAACATTTTTTTAATGCCACAGGGTACTCTAAATTGTACCCACCACCACCCGTTACGGCTTCACACTCTTACAGAGTGTATTCCGCAGCCTAACAACGGTATGCATGTTTCAAATGTTTGCCAGGAATGTCCGAGGAGAAATTCCTCAAGAGTTTTCGTTTTATATAAGTGTTAAAAAAAGGAAAAACAAGGGGTTAATGTCTTAAGAAATTGTGTTCCGATCGCTTTCCATAAGACGCCGTGAACTCTTTAAATGCTTTATTATTTGTCACAGATGCAACGAAGTCGGCATGACCGACGGGACCGAAAGATCCGAGTGATTTTTTCCCGTTCGTGGTCCATGTCTGGACAATTCCAAATAATGTGATCAGCATCCTGGATCATATTGCCACATTCACATAGTGGACTATCTACCAACCGGTCAAGCTGCAAGAGCTTGGCAGCGAAGTGATCAAGGCAAGTTATGAATCGGCTGGTCCAGATATCAGGAGTAAAAACTTTGTTTATCTCCATTCGCCACTTTATTTTCGGAAAAAAATTATAAGCATGCCTGCCCTTAGAATTATCCCATCGATTCTGCCAAATCCGTATTGCAGCATCCATTGCTACACTAGGAGATGCAATTTTATGAACATTAAGCATGTATGGATTTAGTCGAGGAGGAGGCAGTAAAGGAATCCCCCCCCCCATCTCAGATTCGAAACCCTTATGCAGCATTACTGTTGCGCCTCTTACTTAAATGTGTGTAGATTTAACGGTAGTATACCAGCCAGGACTGGCAATGCATCTGTCGAAGTAGTTCTGTATGCTTTGGTTAGGGCTATCAACGCATTACGTTGTCCGCTTAGAAGGGTTTTGTGGATGAACAGAAGGTTACATCGCATGTACCATGTACTAGCGGCGTAGCCGGCAAATCCCATGTAAATGGAATCCTAAGCGAAGAGCACTAGCTCTCGGGCCCCAGTTACTACCGGCTAAACGGGAGATTCGGTAGAAGGCAGTGGTAGCCATGCTTACCGATGTTTTGGCATAGTAATCAAATGAAAGTCTGTCATCCAGAATTATCCCAAGGTAAGTGCAAAAGCATTGGCGTCTCTGATTATTACATCTCTTTGCACCCATAATAACTGATATCGAAAACAGGGTGTAGAAAAAGTAATTGCATTATTATTCACCTCTAACTGGTCACATCATTCTACCATCAACTTATTTAAATACAAAAGCTTGGCTCCTCACTATTTAATATGTATCTAACCGAGTCCGCGGTCGAGTGGACAACGCTATGGTATTCGATTTCGAATTCGAAGCAGTACCCATATTTCATTGCTGAAAATATCCACCTGTATAGCCAATGCTTTAACGAGCCGATTTTGACTAACCCGTCTAACGAGCTTGGCCGGTTAGTGGATAGGCCAACATGCAAATGTGGTGCTATAAAACAGGATGCTGAACACATCCTATGGGAGTGTCATTTAATGTATTAAGAAATGGAAGAGCTGCGCAAATCGGTCCAACATCCCATTGGATTGATTGGCCACGCTGACTTGGTGGCGAATAAGGCAAATTACGAGACCTTTAAAAAATTTGCGGCGTCATACGGAGACCGTATAGACCCCAACTCATAGAAGCTTTCCATTTACCTGGAGGGATTGATTTTCTGCACACTTAAGTGCACGCCACCAAGTCTTGGGCAGTTGCTTCAAAGAGACTCCCAACTAAGAGAAAAACAACCGTAGATACGCTTAACGTTTGTTTCGCCACTGGATACTACCGTATAAACGGATGGGAAAGCAGTGGTGGGTGGAGGAGGACAAGGTAGCCCTTACAACTGGTGACTCATATGTCGCAGGCGACCAAGTCACGCAGATAAAAATTAGGAGCACAGAGTCTTGTGAATTTCAGGATTATAAACTCGTCCCGAAGAAGAAAAGAAGGTTGCTTGAAAATCGAAATCGATCTTCGATTTAGTTCCCTCCCCGCCATCCGAACAAAAAATGCGAGAGTGATTAACTAACTCCTAGTCCTATCCTTCTATGCCTACTCACTTTGAAAAAGAGAGGTTAAGCAACGGAGTTACAAGCAGGTCTCGTATAAAAACTTATGTTGAGATAAACCCTATTAGGAGTCCATGCATGCTCCGCATTGGGCGCGGAAATTGTCATGAAAAATAAAAAATAACTGTACTATTTATGGACATCTACTAAATCAGTTACTTAGAATTAAAAACTTACAATTTTGTTGTTTGATCCTGTTTTTGTAAACATATTGTGTACTTTTAATTGTTTTTATCTCAACAGAAGCTGTTTTCAATAACTGCTATTAATTTAGACGTCAGATTTTGACCATTTTGACTTAAGAATCAGAAAGTGTCTTTAAGTGTTCATTCTTTTAATTGTAGAAATAAATCCCTTTGTCAGCCGGTTTGAAATTAATGAAATAAGAGAAAATCTCAGGTGTATGTCAAAATAATATTGCAGCATATTTTACACCAAGAAAAACCTATATTAACACAAGCGAATCAGATATTGGGATTTACTAGTACAAAAAATGTGTATCGTCATATGGGCAGCTCTAGCACAAAAAATCACCACAGTATTTGGCAACAGTAATGTGAATGATAATAATATATATTGATATTGAGAAATCAACAACAAACAATCTCCTGTACTGAACTAGTGAGTACCCGACATGCGTTGCAATGCCACTCAAAGAAAGAAAGTGTTTGTGTTTTAATTCTGTTTATTGTAGTATTTTTGGACACACAATATTTTTTGTTTTCTGTCTGGTACGTATACGAATAAATCAGAAGGTTTTCCGAGATGTCACTATTTGTACGAATTTGATTCTTTATTTAAGATTTTATATATATCTGGACGGTGAAATTAATTTTTATATATAATAAGACTTACTGTAAGTTAAAAATAAAAAAGTTGAGAGCCGGGCTCGGGCAGGGCCGGACCTGATTGTACTATGCCTATATCCTTCACGCAATTGCAAGTAATAGCTTGACAAAGTTTTATCGGAATCGGATGAACGGTATGGCAGTGCATAAGATACGAACAAACCCACGTTGATTTTTATATATTAGATAGCCCAGACCGCTCTGTAAATGTTTTATTATTATCGCATGTAATTATGAAATTTTCTCATGACCTAAGCATTTGCGGTGTATAATAAAATAAAATGTCATGCATTGTACACACAGTTCAGACGAGAAATATAGGCTTAGGACACGACTTGTAATTCATTTCTCTCGATATAAGCCGTTTTTAAGATCAGATAGGTGGGAAGGAATTAGGACGTCTTCATACTTTTTTATATACTAAATGTCGTGATTGATCATGTATCCATGGTTGACAGATGTAGACAATGTTCGATTCATTAGTCCTTTAGAATGGTGCCTCTTATCAGAATAGAGTTATGTCTACCTGACCTTAGTTGAGAGGTGATGATAACCCAGTTTAAGATGACCCTATTTAGTCTCGAGGAGCGTATCCGTTACGTTTGAAGCACCTGTTAAAATAACAATATATCAAAATGTCGTGAATTAAATTATCGACGCTGTAAAATAATATTGTTTATTGATTAAAATATGACGTAAACCAGTGTTACTAATTTATATTTGGTAGTTTCGTAATAATTTTGACCAAGGCTGTGAGCTTCTGTGCTGCGGTGGCAGAATCGAATTCTGTAGTAGTATGACTGTATTTAGGGACTGCAATACCTGAAAAATAAATACAGACGGCCTTTGGCTTTCACATGTAGTTGGTTCCTGAAAATGTGTGCAAATGTCGAATGTTCGAAAGTAAAGCAATGTGATTTAAAAATATTTATTTATCAATGGGAATTTTTTGTTTTTAGCATGTCCGCTCCCAGTGTGGAGAATATGGCCTCATAATGGAGGTATCTCAACAGAAGTTTTCTACGGGAAGTGCATGTTACTCAGTTGCTCAACCACTCATTTTCAAATATAGAAGGGGTAGAAGGATAGGTCTAGGAAAGGACTATTGGCTAGCTAATGCCCCATTTTTAGGATCAGATGGGTCAGAGGGAATTTTAGACATCACAAACATTCCTGCCGATGAACAGAAATCTAAAAACCAATTTATGAAACTGTCCGCACCGGGACTTGAACCCGTGACATATGTAACGATGTTAATCACTGCACCACGGAACACGGTATTATGAAGTTGTTGGGTCCGTGCTGCAGTGTTACGGATGTCTTGGGTTCAAGTACCGGTAGGGACAGTTACGAAAATTGATTTTTTAATCGATTTCTGTTCGATGGCATGGATGTTTTTGATGTCTGAAATTCCGTACCACCTATGAGATTCTAAAAATGGTAGCGAGAGCGGTTAGCTAACCACTAGTCTTGCTTCTAGCTCTATCCTTGAAGTTGAACAACTGAGTAACAATCAATTCTTGAATAAAAACGTCTGCTGCCAAACAACCTCCATTAGGCGGCTGGAATTTAAAAAAATAATTACAAACCATATACAAATGAGCAATAACATAATAATTACCTCCAATTGGGATTGCAATTTGACGAATAACCGTTATCTGAACATTTTATATGAAATAACTTTGAGAAAAATTAAAAGATTCTGAAAAAAACATAGTTAGCATAAAAAATTTTCAATTATTATTCGATATCGATTTTCTGCTGTAGATACATTTAACTTTTGCTACGCACAGAATATTGTTGTATAAAATGAACTAATGGGAAAGCAGTGGCGGGTATGGGAGGGTAAGGATTTTGAAATTTTTGGCACACTTAAGTGCACGCAATCAAGTCTTGGAGAGTTGCTCCTAAGACACTCGACTTAGGGAAAAACTGTAGGTAAGCTTAACGTTTACTATACCACTGGGTTCTGCTGTATAAAATTATCGAATGTGATAGCAGTGATGGGTGGAAGAAGGCAAGTGAGTTAGAATATTTGGCACATTTAAGTTAAGGCCGTAAAGTCTTGGATAGTTGCTCCTAAGATACTCTCGTTGTAGGGAAAAACTGAAAGTACGCTTAACGCTTACTACGCCACGAAAATTAACCAATCGGATAGCAGTGGTGGGTGAAGGAAGGCAAGTAAGGTTAAAGAAAAACTGCAAAAGGTATACGGAAGTGGAGAAACCTCTTACGAGTCGTCAAGACCGACAGCGGGTCGAATCAGTTACAATAATATTTCGAAATAATCATAATCTCACCTTTAAGAATTGATTTATTTCCTTAATAATTGTGAGCTGCTTAATTGAGAAATTAAATAAACGTTAATAAATCACGAAACGGTTTTGTTTAGCCTTGACACGTTCAAATAATTGCATGCTAGATAATAATATTGTATAAATACTATCAACACTAAATCTTATACGCAAAAAACACCTTTTTTTTCAATTTGACACGGGTTCATACAATAACTCAATAATATATTCATATATGATAAATCGCGCCAGCATCAAGTTGAAAATAAGGAAATTAAGCTTTCCTATTTCATTAACTATCTATTAGAGGTCTGCACGGGCCCGGGCTTGGCCTGTGGACCTTCACCAGGCTCATCCGGTGAGCCAGGCTGGGGCGGGTAAGGAATTAAAATTTAGGAAAATTATTTCGTATTATGTTCGGGCCATGGGTCGTCATAAGGCAATAGTATTCATAACTTAAATAATTTATTTCACATGTGCTATAACTATCGTTGGAAATATGGAAACAATTACATATATTGTTTGGAAGCATAAATGAATTACTATATTTAAAAAAATCAGCCTTTTTTCGGGCTGAGAAAAATAAATCTGGGTTTCGGGTCGCGAGCCGCTCTCGTTTTTTTTCTTTCATTTCCAAAAACCTCTTTAAAAAACCGAAGCTTCTAATCTGTGAGTTTTCAACTTGTCTTGTCCGCAGTTCTAATTTGTCATCATTTGTCGCAGCACACCTGAAACTTCTTGCGGCACACAGTTTGGCAGACACCGCTCGAAGCCAAATAAAAAAAAAACAGTCAGCAAATGGTCAGTATTAGGTCAGCTATCAATTTCTTTTTTAAATATTGACCAGTGTTAATTGATAATTCGAATAATAATTCACAATTCAACTATATTGCTGTCCAAAAAATGTATAAAATAATGAACAAATAACTACTAGATGCTAGAGACTACCCTCAAAAAATACGAACATGAGTTAATGATTGGATCTTATTTTAAAGACGACAGAGCAGGTCTCGGCCAAATGATGCAAATTAGTCAAATAAATTAAGCACTTTTTGAAAGGGAAACATAATTTTACATTGGTTTTATATTCAGCCACTTGATGTAAGCCACCACTATATAGACACTCCCTACGTATAGTCCCGTATCTGTAAACCTGATAATTTACAGAAGTGCGTTTCAAAGATTTGTAACGTAACTTACTATATTATAATGTTTTCAATAAAAACAGATTTTACTTTCCTGAACAATTTCAATTTTGAGGGTTACATCAATTGGCCAAAACACCGTCGAATCATAATGAAATTCAGTTTTACAAAATTAAGTATTGTTTTGAAATAAATTTCCGTAAAGTAACCACTAAATCTATTAAAAAAAACATTATGATTTTTTAATATACGTAAACAATAAACATTCCGTTTTATTGTCAAGAGGAAATAATTTTTTAGAATAAAACGATTGTTTTATGAAAATAATACAACAATAAATTAATAAATTTATTGCTTTTAATGCATCGATGTTAATCATGTTCACAATTGGGGGTATGCAAAATATTTATTAAATGTTAACATGATATTTTAAAAAACAATAAACCACGCTTAGGATTTGTTTCAGAAATTATAAAAGTCGTAATTTATCAGAATTTATTTGCCTGACAAATCAATAAATGGTTGATTAGCAGTGCAATAAATTAATTTTTAACTTAAAAATATTTCTTTTAATGCAAATTTTCATCAGACCATTATATTTGTCGTAAAAATAACTATTAAATAACGAATAAATGCTGTTGTATTATTTTTACATATATAATTAAATTGCAATTCTTATATTCTTTCAACAACAAATAATTTATGTTACAAAAAATATTGTTAATTTTTAATATCATTGACAGAAAATATGCTTCGTATATTTTAATTAAACTAAGTTTAATTTTCCTCAATAAAATATTTTTTTTATAACGTTAAAATAACTACACTGGTTTGCAGTAAGATGTAAGTATTATCATAAGAGGAATGACAAATAAGTGCCAAGCAGGGTATTGCTATCGAATATTAAAACCTTACAGTTATCGAATATATTCGAATACATAATAATATACCAGCTGCATGGTACTGCAACCTACGGGATTACTCAATATGATTACATACGACTGCCCAATTCATAGCACAACAACCTCAAGTACATTTTAATAGTTCAATTCTGTAGTTACTTAAATGTTATTGCTTATCAAAGCCCAATTGGTAACTAAACTTGAAGATGACTGTCAAATGAGTTGATTGTTGCTAATCCTAATAAAACCTGATAATAGAAACGGCACCAGCATTTGAGAAGGCCGAGTCGAAGAGGGGCGAATGTTTGGTTATCACTGTCTGGGAGGTCTGGGATCTCAAGCAAACATCACTTCAATCCAGTTCATATCTTATTTAATTAATGAAGATGCAGTGGTTTATTACACAAAAATTACCAGTAACACATAAAATTGAGTCTTCATTTACTTTTACTTAACACACAAATTTTCCTTTAAGTTATAATAAAATTGACACAACAAACGATTTTAAAGAACTCGTCCAGCGACGAGTCTATTAACAGTACCTGCTTTCTAATTTCAGCTATAGCCCATCGGTCGGTCAGCAACCGATCGCTTTTTAACGACAATAATCGGTTCGGCTAGGGAATTTTAGTTAGAAGTTATTCGGAGAATTGCGATGTTAAAAGTGTTCAAATGCCGTTTTGGATCACTCCAATCTTTCAAGAAACAAATAAATGTTAGCAAAAATATCAGGGCGTGTCACATTATTATCTCCAGCAACCTTAATTTTATTAAACTCCATGATTATCGGACAGATTCTCATTGTCCATTTAATTTAAATTTGAAGACAAACTTGATTTGATCGCCGGGAGATATTCTTGTTTATCCATCATAATCATATTAATTCTCCAGACACGTTTTTATCAACATAATATATTGTAATGGAATTGTCAAAGTTTATGTATAAAGTAACTAGTGAGTACCCGGCATGCGTTGCAATGCCACTCAAAGAAAGAAAGAGTTTGTGTTTTAATTCTGTTTATTGAACTGCTTTTGGATTAGAAGTCTGCACAGGCCGAAATTTCATAGAATTACTCGGTTCGAGCCCATCATCTTCAGGTCTGGCCCGACCCGAACCCGAGTTTCAATATCACACTTGTTATAACACAATATTTTTGTTTTTCGTCTGGTGCGTACACGAATAAATCAGAAGGTTTTTTAGAGATGTCGCTGTATGTACGTATTTGATTATTTTTTTCAATTTTAGATTTTCAATTTTTTTCTTCAGAACCCTTCACGGGTGTGTGCACAACAACTCACAGAAGTTTCATCGAAATCGTATGAATGGTAAAGGAACGCGTAAAGGACAAACAAACATTTATTTTATATAATATTTCCCGGCATGATCACAATAAGTCCTTCCTGAAAGTTTCGTCGCGATCGGTTGAGTAGTTTAGGAGCCTATAAGATCCGGACAAACCAACAAACAGACATTCATTTTTATATATAGAGATTAGGATAGAATAATATTTAGAAGAATATGAGAATTCTTAACCTTTGTCTTGACTCTATCTCAAAATGGTAATAACTGACAATACAAACCGACCAACGAATTGTTATATATCTTGATTCCTTTGCGAGACAGCGTATTACTGGTCTTGAAAATAAAATTTATAATCATTCCAAATTACAGTTTTTTGCCTTCAAATTTGAATAGGAATCGACAAAAAAAACATACGTTTGCAAAAACTTGGTTAAAAAATACCATTTTTGCTCACCATGATGAGAAAAGTGCATTATTTAAGTATCTTATATATAAAAGCCCAGACCGCTCAGTATAGTATTAATATGTAGGTATAAAATTTTCTCATGACGTAAGCGTTCGTGTTGTAAGCAATGCACTCAGTTCCAACATTCTAGCTACTTTAGACAATCAGTATTTCAATACCGTCATCTATGACGGGTACGGTTATACCTAAATATAAAAATCAGCTGTATTGATTTGTAAATAATCTCAGCTCCCAGACATAACAACGTAAACTTTGTTAAAAAGGAGACTGAAAAACATATATTTTTTAAATGTCTCAAATAATAAAATTTCACACTTCAATGAAAAATTTCGTTAGTATTCACGCATCATCCCAGTCATTATATAGTTACTAAATTCAAAAGATAGAGTCGAAAATAACCAAGCTTTTAAAAATAAAAACACTTAATAAGGCCAAAACTTGGATGTATAAAATATAGTATTTATGAATTTCATCATGTATGTTATTATTCATTGATTTGTTTTCATGTTTATGGTGAGATCTTTTATGTGTTTAGACGTACTAGTTATCAGAACGTGTTTTTAGTAAATATAATATTTAAATAAACAAAGTACAGTAAACAGAGGATTTTATAATGCGACGCCGAACGATATTTATTGTTAACCCAGTGGTTAATATTTTTAATAAATATGCGAACATAAAAAGAATAGCCGAATATATTCGAATATTCGATTTCAGTCCCTACCCCTGACATAAATAATGATAATTTTTTTGGACATGTAATTTTATTATTTAATTCACTGATTTTCTATTTTATGGTCCTTTTAAATATAAATAAGCATTAACATAGTTGAATTGTATTGATACAATAAAAACGTGTGTCGATTAATATTCTTTTCAGTTTTATTTTCGCACATAAAAATTGGTTGTATATCAAAAGATAAAAATCTATTTGAAAATGAATAGGGTAAAATAACAATTATCAGCCTACTGTTAAAATTATAATATATATTTGTCGCATTTATATCTTAAGCGTATAACCACGGTGAAACTCGATATAAAGTTTAATGTTTACTCGCAAAATGAATCTGGAACCTTTATTCAAAAATGTTGTTTTTATATCTCAGCTTAATTTATATTATACCACAGACAATAAAAAAAATATGTTATTTCAAAATCTTAAATAAGCAAAAGTTTTGACATTACTTTTAAACATAAAAAGTTATGTGTTTAGCTAATAGTAAAATGTATGTGGCCAAACCCGTATATGTTACTCTATTACATTATAAATCGAAATTGTAATAAATACGTTTATTTATAGCTATCAACAAGAGGATTTAAAACCGCGTAACGTAATCTTGGAAAAGCATTTATTTTTAAATAAAAAGAAATAATTATATGAATCATTATAAAAATAGGAAAAAAAGGAAATTGTATATTTTTATTAAGGATAAGCTAAAGACATTTTTTTATCTTATTTTACCTATTATAGACGTCTTAACGTTTCTTTCCGTATTAATCTTAGAAAATGATTTCGACTAAAAGTGATTCAAACGATAATGTGCCGTAAGGAGTTCGAGAATATCACTGTATTTTCATTATGATAAATAAATATTTTTTATAATGATTTACGTTTATGGGGTATAGTAGAAAAAGTAAAAGTATTGCATTGCATTATCAATCAACCCTTATTCAAAAAACCAACCCTGCCACGTGGATCAAACAAAAAATACTCGAGTAACAACTTATTGTCATTAATCAATTTATTTTTCAAAAATCGGTCGTATAAGTGTGACGTAAATTTGACATGATTAGCTTTATTTTTATTTATTTTGTGTGTACTTATTATAATAAAATAAATAAATATCTAGATATCTTGCCGATTCTCAATAATTCAGTGGAAAGCAATTAACCTATGACACTGATAATAAAATATATGAAAATGCTACTTGATGATGTTTTGTCACACTCTTTGAAAAATTAATGGCTTTAATTGTGTTTTATTTAATAAGTTATATAATGGTATTAAAATTGATCTCGTATACGGATATAGAAAATAATTTGAATATCCTAGACGAGGGCTTCAGACGCAATAGAATAACATTTGTTTATATAAACATAATAAAGCATATTTAATGATGTTTTATTTTAGATATAAAATATTTGAAAAATGTGTTTTACGTCCAGAAGAATCAATATAATTCAGCTTACGATTGAACTATTTTATTTAGAATATGAAACGGAAAAGAAATTATACATGGAAATTTCAATTTCATATCCGCTTTATTGAGAGTTACGAGATTTTTGCATGCTATGCTTCATTATCCTGCGTCTTGCTAAGGAGTCGTCAATCTTTTAATATACACTGCCCACTGGTGTCACACTTACTGAAGTTAGAGCAAGTTCGAAATGGATTTTAAAGGGGAGGTTTGTGAAATGTATCCATTGAATTTATTTTAATTAATTCAATGATATTTTCAGTTACTAGTGATGTTTTAAATGAAGACTAACTTATAAATAAGAAATTCGAAAATAATACAGTAGATTAAGATTGTCTTTCAATTTTTATATTCATGAGAACTTCGAAGATGAAAAGTACGATAAATATTTGCATAAGCAATGATGTATCGCATGTCCGCTATAATAGTTAATTTTGAATTAAGTAAATAGAAATTATTATGAAAAAGTTCTACACCTGTTGCATGAAATCTTAATTTTAGCTATTCTATTAATTTATGGATAGCATTTGTTCTATTACTACTAAACAGCTAGTTTGGAACAATTTGTGTTAAGACATACCCAAAACTGCAAATTCTCACGTTATTCTGGAAGAAAACACTAAATCGAAAAAATTACATATTTAGTTAGCTATACCAAAATGTTGTTTATTTCAAACTCTACCGCATGACATAACACACTAATTTTTTGTAAATTATACTTTTACTTAAAAACAGTTTTGTACAAACAAATAAAATGAAAAATGTGTGGCATTTCAAGCATTTGGCAAACTTCAAAGTCCAATTACTCAAAACTATTATTTTCCAGTTAGTGTCTTCTTCCAGAACAACGACGATATGACACTTGGGCATTGATCATTTACAATAAAAACGTATAAAAAATAAAAAAACCTATTATAGCCAGATAGACAGTTTTTGGATCAAATTTGTTAGTCTATTCGTCAATAATTTTATCAAATTTAAATTTTTTAAATCTAATATTATATTTGAAATCTTGGAGATGGATGCTTTTGATGTATTTTCTCCTTGACTTGATCTCATGTTATTTAAAAATATTAGCGGTAATTCCAAATATTATTTTTATTTCGTTATATTTATATTGGCTAAAAGAAATACCCTCCTCCCATAAGAACCATTTAGACTATGAATAGTTGAGACAATATTTAAGAATAATTCAAACCTTATTAAAGCCCTTCGAACATAACATATTCACATCGTGTGTTTAATAAATCATGATCGAATATAAAAATCTAGAGTTGACCGTGTTTGCTTTTAGGCAGTAGGCGTATTATTTGCTTAAATTATACGCTATTCTCCAAATATGGTACTGCACGCAAAGACAAATTTAACGCAGATAACTTTTAAGGCGAAAATATTAAGATCTTTACGATTATAAAACGTCCTGTATGACACAAGAAAGAGATTGCCAATCTATTTCCATTTTCCAATTAAAGTGTTTTTTTTATTCAGAAAGTAAGAAATTAACATGCGTAATGAAATATGAAGAGATTATATTATTCGTATTCCCGAACACACATATTTTTATAACTTATTCCCAAAGGCATGAATATTTGTAATGTTTTCATTTGATTCCATTCACATGACGCTGGGAGATTACGATATGTTAATTTCTACCCTTATCTTCAGAAGTTGAGAGGTTGGCTTATCATATTTATCTTATTTAAACGAATTTTACAAAGATAATTCATTAGAAGTACATAATTTAATGAATGATGCTTCAGAATAACAATGAACCAAGTCCATAAAGTCATATTTAGAGATAATTGGATTCATCGTTGATGGTTCATAAATAATTCATTCGGTAACTTAACCCCTAGAATTCCTATGTTGAGCTGGACTCGACATTTTACAGCACACTTTGAAAATTAATTTACAATTATTTTATTGCATTTTTTTCCCTTTTAAGTACCATTTATTGCACAAGACTTGTTTTGTCCGATTGCGACATTAGGTATAAGAAAACATTATTATTATAATATTAATAACTAAGCAAATTTATGGAGCTCAACGACTTTCTACAGGTGACAGCGCCTGAATGGACACATCCATTTTATATTTTCGCAAAAAAAAAACATAAGGACTGTACAGTATGTTCCAATAGGAAAGTTCCAGGAAGAGGAAAAGAGACTCTTGTGAGAGAAAACCTGGCCATTACACAGGGGAATGTTTTGAAAAATATCACACTTTGAAGTGCTACATTTTTTTATTTGATACCTTATAACTAAGCAATCATGAAATAATTATAAAATATCTTATTAATTAATTATTGGATGCATATCGCGTATTTGATTCAATAACGTTCGAATATTATTAAAATCTTTATATTAATTTAGAAGTGCAAAAGGGTTAAGACAGCGGACCACCAGTCATTATAAGTAAGTTTTTGCAGTAACTTATTTTGAAGCCAATTAACTATCGACTTATTTCCTATACGCAACAGTAAATATCGCTCTTATTAATTTGTTATGATTACTAAGGTGTAAATCCCGTTTCATAATAAATTTGAGCTGTTTGCGAGGTTTGAAATTGTGAATTTAGTGGTCCGTAAGGTTCGAAAGATTGGCGACCACTGGTTTAAGAAATTGACTGAGGTTGCTTAAGGCTCTTCAATATCAAATTTCAATAGTTGAAATTGTGTACACATACAAAAGATTTGTCACTAACGCCCTGGGTTTTGCCATTTGGCTTCTTCGGGCATTCAAGTGCACAGATGAACTCGAACTGAAGTCGGAGTCGGTTCAAGTTCATCCATCTATCGGAAAATTAAAAATTGTTTTTAATGCCGAGTTTGATTAATTATGGCTTTCGATATGAATAGCTGGATGGTAATAATGGCTTTTTTTTTGGGAGTTGATCCATTATTATTCTGAAGCACCTATATTATGCTTCACACGGGAGTTTGTCCGTTTTGGTTTAATTATAATTAGAAGAAGTTCACAAAATTGTACATTGTGGAATTGTTTCGTGTAGAATGATTTCAATAAAGAAGGAAGGGCACGGGTGCTTTATTTGTTTGACAACCACCGCATTGGCCGTTAGCCATTTTCGAAAAGGTTATAACGTCACACAGAACAAAGTAATTAAAATTGATTTGATTCGTAAACGATAATCCGATCCTACGGCCGATAATAATATTATGGCCGCCCGAACTATTAATTTCGATTTTGTGAAGCCTACTTAACCTATTGACCCGAGCGTCCGGCATTCTTCGAGCGTTTTACCGCCAAAAAATAAAAGTATTTTTTTCGGTTTTTAAATGTGACGATCCAAGGCCAACTATGAGTTGTCATCGGTGGCGGATTAATACCAAAATAGCATATCGAGCATATACAATGAAGGATCTACCAAAAGGCAAAGACTGGTAATTTTATAAGAGAACCATTTTTATTAATTTGATCGTTTATTTATTTATTTAAAACAAATTGTGTTTTGTAACATCAAATAAACAGTGTCCACGGAAACGAGTCACCTACGGTTTCAGCACCAAAAGTCAATGAAAACTTAGAAAAACCACAGTATTTTGACCGTGTTTGGGATAGATAAAAATATTTTAAAATCCGGTGAGGCGGTCCGGATTTAGTGGATCGCTCCCCTTTATGCGCCTATATTGTGTAGTGCTACATGACGCTGTTGATTTACGAAATATGATATTCGAAGAAATGACACTTATATCACGTCATCACTTGACATAACACAGTTACGAAACATTATATTCCTAAATATGTGATTGTAAAAGGAAACAGTCAGAAAATACAATATGACAACTAATGTGGGATACGAATAGAAAAGACGACAGAAGCGAAGAATAAAGAAAAACAAGACATGATTATGTTGCCACTCGCCGAACGGGAAGCATCTCCTCTAAACTACATAATTGTCATCATCATTATATGTTTAATCGCGTCAAGCATTCAACATTAGAAATATATTTCTAATTATGTAATAAAACAAACAGGGCCTGTAAAATCTTTTTTTCAATTTGATATTAATATTTAATAGTTTTATTTATTTAGTGGAATATTTTACAAAATTGCTTAGATCGCAAGATTGATTTAATGAAACGGCAGCCATTTATTAGCGTTTTTCTTTCAAATATATTTGTTTATTATGTTAAATCAATAATAAATTTGTATCAAGAAAACGAAAATATGCGTCAATTGTCACTTTAAAGTTATTCATAACATATAACTTGACTTAATAAAATGGGAATTGCGTAAATTATTACGCCCGGGAGGATAATCTTTAAATACAAAACACGTCCGAAATTTCTAATATCAGAATAAATTTAATATTAAAATGTATCTATAATGATTATCTTTAAAAATTCATCCTATCTAATAACTACTTAACTAATGAAATTTCTTAGATAACAATAAATTTATTTGTGAAAATTTGGAATATTTCGACATAGTTTTTTTAATTCTTGCATTAAGATACTATTTTCAGTATTAATACAACTACAAATTGGATAAAATCATTAAACCCTTACATCGCGAGTCGTTTTCGCACGAATTTATTTTCAGTCAATTAATCTGTTAAAACGCTCACTGTGGCTAAAAATAGATCAATTTCAACAGTAAAAAATGCAGAATTATGTAAAATATACATTAGTTATTCAGAAATAAACTAAAATTGTCGCATTCTCGCTAAAATAAATCGAAGTAAATAAAGAACCTGAAAAATATTTAATCTACGACTTAGCAATCTTCATATACATCCCCAATACGCAAACAATCAAGCGCGGAGCCTCATAAGTATCCCTAATACATAGGGCTGACGATTAATGCTACGTATCGAAGCGATAAGAGCTCTTTTCAAAAATATATTTCCTGGTGTTTTACTTAACATTTTCATGATCTGTTGCCTAATCTCTCTACTCAAAGTTTTGAACTATTTTTTAAAGCAAATATTCACAAGTGCTACCTTCTAGTTTGGCCGGAAAAACGAGATAATATCTTGAGAATGTTAACATATCCAGCGCGTTCATTGGGTTAATCTTTGCATTTTAAACGAAATTCAATTGCATATTTAAATCATTTAAATTTTGCATTCTTCTACACTGTCAGATTGTATTCGCTCATGTACTTGAATACCTGAAGATGTTATAATGGTGACACCCGAGTCGTTAGTAAAAAAACAAGCCGGAGAGTTTCTAGATAAGTATTCTCTTATTAATTATTTTGTCACGTGAAATCTTTGAATAAGAAAAAAACAGTGAAAAGAAACCCATAACGAATACTGAATCAAAGTGCTTAATTTTTATACTAGCTACGCGTTATTGCCTCCTACGGGGTAACCGGATATCAATATTAAGTTTCTAATACCCATAGCCGTGCACATACGTTTAAGCTACATTATCTTAAATCTATGATGTTATCTTACAACGCATATTTTTAAGTCTTACTGTTTGTTGTCGGTTGTTATCATAGAAACCCAAAATACACAATTATGTAAATGTCAAAAATAGTTAAATCCTAAATTTCATTATCATTATTGCAGATATAATATAGCTACTCGATTCGAAAGATAGAGCCGAAAATAAACAATCATTTAAAAATAAAAACACTTAAAACTGTCATAGCCTCACAGAGGAAATAAGAAAAAACATGCGTGACGTTATATATACCACGAAATACAAATTAAGATTTTTGTTTATATGGCGGACATCCCGCGACCCTCTACTGCCATTGTTTCGGGCCTGAACCATTCCCGGGAAAGTGGACAAGGATTCTATTAGATTATTCATTAGCTGTGTGTACCACCACCAATATTGTTGGTTTCGTAGTTCAAATAAAAGTCTAACCCTAATAAATGTTACTTGTAATCAGTAATTACTATATAATATCATCAACATTATATCGTCATTGTTCTGGAAGAAGACACTAACTGAAAAATACTAGTTTTGTGTAATTGAAATGTTTTTCATTTAGTTTTGTTTTTAAGTATAATTATAATTTATAAAAATAATTGTTTTTTCATACAGTAGAGTTTGAAATAAGGAACATTTTGGTATAACTAACTCAATACGTATTTTTTTTGATTTAGTGTTTTCTTCCAGAACATATTTATAAATAAATTAAATAAGAAGTAGCAAGGTAATTGAATTTGTAATATTAATTCATTTTATTTGATAATTTAGTCTCACCCTTCTCGGATAAGGTTGCCGATGGCTCATGTCTGGTCATGGAGAGATACTGGAACCTGCTGGATGACCTTCTCCGGATCCCTTCGGAGAGCCACAACGCTGCTTGCCTCTTCTTGCGACGTACGTCGGGTACTATTCATAGGATATAATCGGGCGGAACTGAAGAATGCTGGTATGTCATGGGAGGTAGCAAGGAAATTGGCGGGTGACAGGGAATCATGGAGGTGTCACATGAAAGCGAATGAGGTCCGAGAAGAGGAGGAAGGTATTATCAGGAATTGTCTATTTTTTTGGATAGCATTGTTTATTTTTGTCCATGATAAAATATTAATTTACTCCGGATGTAATTAAAGAAAAACGTAAATTAATAATAATCTACTTTCGGTTATATAATTTGTCAGGTCAAAAAAAGTGTTTTCGGCAATATGTCATGCTTTGTTTTTTTGGCAAATCATCACACAATTAATGGCCGATTCTATTGCAAACTTTATACTATATATGCAAATTGATTTATAAAACAGATTAAGTTATAATTAGTGCTTATAAAATTTGCATATATTAAGGTGATAAACTAATGCAGACTTATTTAAAAAAAATACCCACGCTTGGTGATTTATGCATATATATTAATTGCTTTGACTTATTTTAGATATCAGATTATTTTTTTATATGGAATATGGAATTATTTAAAAACTAATGTGGTTTATTATTTTTTTAATTATTATTGAAGACCTATTATAGTATTTTTGATATCGTTTGTAACAGAATACTTGGAGGTAAAATATTGCGCCATGAGTGACTTATATCAGTGTTATTTTGAGATAAGCTTAACCTACGGAGTATATATAATGTATCTGAAGATGAATCTCGAAAACAAAATAAACGTTAATGAAAAAATTTGGATTTTTGAGATTTTGTACATTTCCATGTATTTTGTCACTAACGACCCGGGTTTCGCCTTTCGGCATCTTCAGGCATTCGAGCTCACGAATAGACTCGAACTGACAGACAGAAAACAGTGTCTAACGTTTATATAGAAGATACAAATACGACAAATATTATAAACGAGGTAAAATATTAAACGTCTGAGAGCCACACTGATACCTGAGTTAACATTTCGAGAATCGCCTTAATCCTTATTTTGTAAACAACACATTAACAGAGTGGCTAATTGCCGCTTTCCAACTTCTTTTAGAAATACCAGTGATTTTACAATTATGATAGCATTGTGGGTTTCGACGGGATGCAATTCGACGAAAGGGTAAATATATACAATCATTCCACATTTAGTGATATCAGTTAGGTGTTTCAACGTATAGGATATAATAACGGAGAATTAGGAAGATTCAGCTGCTCATTCAAAATTGGCAAGGAATTTAACTGGGCTCCTTAATTAATTTCCAAAATTTCTTGATAAAATAATTTATGATCCCTCATATTTTTATGCAACAGTTTAGCCCCATCATCCGCATTAAACGTATGGTTCTCCATTAGCAAGTGATTTGCGAATGTCAAAGTTTCTTTTTTTAATCTAAAGGCAGCTAAATGTTCTGATACCCTTATATCTAATGTACGTGTGGTTTTAATCTCAATAATCCAAATTTGATATTGAAATTCCATCAAGCACCCTCAGTCGATGTCTTAAATTAATGAAAAAACTGTCAGACATATTTTCGATGGATTTGGCGGTAATTTTGTGGAAATTCATTTGTAATATAAAATTAAAGTTGAATACTTTTGTATTCCACTGATAGTGTTTTTAAATGTGAAACATATTTCGACTATTTGGGAAGCATTTTCAGACTAACAATATCAGGAATAAGTTGGTGCTGAGTTTTAAAAACTTACATGACCTCCTCCACCTACCACTGCTTTCTTATCTGTTAATATTTAATGGAAGTATCCAATTGTGTAGCAAAACTGAAGTGCTTCATTAAGCGGCAGAGCCTCATAAACAACTGCCTTAGATTTGGTAGAGTACATTTGATTGTACAGAACACAATAGTTGTCCTCGATAAACACAAAACTTCTTTGATCCAAAAATTGCTTAAACGTCTGGTGTTTTGTTTTATTAACATTATTATGTTGGAGTGTCTGACTGGTCCAGTAGATGGTTAGATCAATTTACGCAGCTCTTCTCTTACTTTAAACTTTAATTGACATGCTCATAGAATGTGTTCAGCATCAATAGATCCACATTGGTTTATACAGTGTCAAAAAATGTGATATAGTGTTTTGAAGTACCCTGTATGAATAATAGTGCAACAGTTAGACGAACAGTTATATCTCTGGAGTTTTCCTACTTACTTATTAACCCTTAACCCTACAGACACCAAAAGGACGATCATGACTTCGTCTATTCTAAACTCTCCTAAAACTGGTCTGCGACTCACTTTAAAATCTATCGACTACAACTTCAACTAAGACAAAATTAAAAAAAAAATAATCGCATTTATCGCTTTATTGCATTGTTTTTCTTTTATATTATGTATATATTTGTTACATTTTTTCAAAATTTTCACTTTGAGGCGATTATAGAATGCATATATATGTTTATTTACAATTCCACACAAAGCTATTGAATATTTAACTAATTTAATTTGAGGGATAAGGGGCCGTGGTTTATTTCTTGCAAATTTGTGGACCATCGAATGAAAAAGTTTGGGAAGCACTAGTATAGTGAACATCGTAGATTGAATAGCCACTGTAATAATGTATGCCTATTGTCATTTAAAATTAAAACATATTGACAAGTCTGTTATCGCATAGAAAAGGTTAAATGATCTCGTGATTTTCAATGCAATAAACTATTTGTGACAACTTACTGTCAAAGCTGTATTAATTCACGTTATATTTTTACGTGAAAAAGACATAAAACATATTACGTTACACTGTAGGAGAGAAAAAACGCACGTAATAGTTTTCACACTCAAAAAATAAACAAAAACATTTTATTATACCATTTTTAAATCCATAAAATGATCATTAAATTCGAAAGAGAATTATTGAATTGGATTTTAATCTGATCTCTGATTGATTTAAAATTTAGATAGGTCAATTAGGTAATTTATTTCAATACCTACACGCTTTTTTCGAAAGGTCATTATTCAGTATGGCTTGTTCGGGGAAATCAGTTTTGTTAATTTTTTTCGAACGATGCAAATTCAGAACATACAGAGCTATATTAAGGCATTTCATTGCCAATTATGTCATTAAACTCAAAATTAGAGACAAATCTAAAAGTTGTTTTCATTTTAAGCGGTTTTTTTCATTATGTTATTTATGAATTTTGAATTAAAATAGAATTTAATTAAAACTTAATATTCTGTTAACCGTCGGAATCTTTGTTTGAAAACTGTTAGTTCGGTGAGTCAGGTCCGTCTCGAAAGTTTCAGTTCCCTACGTGCAAAATATCTCGTGCAAGACCTCTCTTATTTTATAAATTAATGTACTTAATAATTGTTTTAACTTTGTCTGCTATCAATGTGGAGTATCTCAACAGAATTTATCACACGATAACTGGTTGTAATTCGATTGCTCAACATCGAATTGGATTGAGTTAAAAAACGACTAGTAGTTGACTTATAGCCTTCACTACGGTAAAAATTACAGCCAAGACAGTGGGTTTGGAAAGGGATGAAACATTATAAATATACATGCCTTCAAAGACCAATACATAAAAAGATTGAAATATCGATGTATTTATGTATGAAAGTTTCCATTCAAAGGCTCTAATTCTTGACTCATCAACCAAGTAATGTAAGCCAGTGTTTCCTAAGCTATGGGTTACGGCCTGTGGGCTGTATAGCTTCTAGGGGGTTCCACAAAATATTCTCATAGATCTACAAGTATTTATTGATACTTTTTTTACATTTATATATGTATATATTTGTTTTATAAGAACACCTTATTAGTGATTTAATGAAAATTTTGTACTCGAGGTCATTACAGAATGCAGGTGTATCTATATAAATATATATTATTTCACATAAAGCTTTTGATAACGAAATTAATTTTATTTGGGTAGGGGCTGTGTTTTATTTCTTGAAAATTTTGAGGGGTGTGGAATAAAAAAGTTTGGGAAGTACTGATGTAAGCGATGCGCTGGAAATATTCCTTTACTGAAGAGAAGATTCGAATTTTTTATACTTAAAACACTAGACTGCTACCATTAGAAATTTTCTCGGCAACTTACTCATAAAAAACAACAATTTACAAGAAACACTACTAGAGAATAGCTGGTTAATAGACCAACGTAACTTCTTATTGAAAAAAAATGCATATTTATATATACAAATGAATGAATGTTTGTTTGTTTGTGCTCTATGCGTTCCTTTACCATTCAACCAAAGTTGTCTACTCTTGACTGAGAAAAGTAGGATAAAATTTTTCGAATTGTAATTCATGGGAAAATGAAAATAAATTGCGCCGCAGGTAAAAAATGTTCTTAACATAATCTCACATCTATTTACATTAAAGCTTCTTTTATATGTCCTATCATAAGCTCAACCCCTGATTAAGATACTGATTACAATAAAAATTAGATTATAGAAAAAAAATCAAGTATACCGTATACATTAAAGTCTTCGCTGTTCACAGAAAGGCTTGGGGTCGCAACCCATCGTTTGGTAACCTACAATGCTCTTGAAGCAGAGGGCATAAGAGTTTTGTAACATCGTCAAATAAACAGTATTCGCGGAACAATCAATGAAAACTTAACCACAATATGTTGACCGTGTTTGGAATAGATTAAACAATAGAACGGCGAAGTTTTCACTCCAAACAAGTAGATGTAAGAAACCCTTCTGTATGACGTTTGGAAAGGATAAATGAAGAAGAAAAAAATTAAAATATTTTCAAATCCTAGGGCCGGTCTGGACCTACTGGACCGCCCCTCTATGTGCGCCCATACAGCCCTACATAATAACCACTTTTTTACTCATAACGGAGTCAACGCATTTGCATTCTATGCCGGTGATATTGAGCTATAGCAGCCCAACACCTTATTGCGTCTCTGTCATTAGTGAAAAAGGTAATAAACATCTTTTCGTAAATGAACGCCGCTCGGTGATATTTCGACAGGCCCTAATACAAATGATAAATAATATTATAAAAAGATTTTGACGACAAGTAATGTTACGATGTGTAAATAACATTTAAAAAAAAATTTCAATGTCTAATTCCAAGTTTACGGATTTCAATTATTGACAAATCGACTCAAAGCGTCGATTTATTTTAACGCTGTTTTTTTGAAAGTAATAAAATTAATTTATTTATGTATAATAAATCATTTATCGATCCTTTTACCGGTTTATAGAAATTATTCGCTTAGAATACACTATTGGTTTATCTCAATGCACGAAAATAATTGACTAAGGTATTTTGATCGTTAAAATTGACACGGTATTTCAGAAAGCGTCTTACTTTGTAACTACTGTTAGGAATCGTATTTCAAATTTTATTTCTAAGCTGTCTGATTTCGCTTGTGATGCATAATATATTATTATATTGCAGTTAATGTTACTCTACGAAAGGGTCTCCGCGCAGAAAATCCAATAACAAGCAGGCCAAGCCTAAAAATGTGTGTAATAATTTTAGCCTTTTTTCGAACATTAATAATTATAAATAATTTATTTATTTACTAACAAATGTCACCTAGAAGTTCATCTCTTCATTTGAATGACTGAAGATGCCTAAATGCGAAATCCGGGTAGTTGGTGACAAAACTAAAGTGTATACAATTTGAACGATTTAAAAGAAATTTTCTTATATGGAAATGAGAGTTTGTGATGTTATTTCTCCTCGAATTGATCTTGTGTGACTTCAAAAAAGTCACAATAAGCTTATCTCACGTGATATTTGGCGTAGAAAAAATACTAGCTATATATAGTCTAGCTTAGTCGTCGGCTCCGTGGTGCAGCGGTCTACGTCTTTGGCTACGGTTACGGATGTATCGGGTTTAAGTTCCAGTAAGTGCAGTTTCATAAATTGATTTTTACAATCGATTTATGGATTTCTGTTCGTAGTCATGAATATTTGTCATGTTTAAAACTCTGTCCCACCCAACCAATCCTAAAAAATTGCGCTTAGCGAGAGCAATTAGCTAACCAATAGTCCTGTCCTTGCCCTATTCTTTATACCTACTGACTTCGAAAAAACAGGGATTGAGCGATTGAGTAACAAACAGTTCTAGTAGAAAAATTCTATCACCTAAGATTCTGTCAGAGTAAAGCTTCATTAAGTGACCATATGCTCTGCATTGGGAACGAACATGGTTAAAAAAAGTTATTTTTTATTGTATGATCCGCTGAAAAGCGATTAGCTAAATACTAGTTCTGTCCTTGCCTTATCCTTCTTTCTCTACTGTCATCGGAAAAAGGTAGTTTGAGTGACTGAGTAATAAGCAGTTCTCGTAGAAATCGTCTGTTGAGATACCTCCATTAGGAGGCTCTACGCTGGGAGCGGAAATGGTTAAATATATATAAATATACATACTTACGGTCACTTTCACATCGAAAAAGCCATCAACCTATAATTATTGTATGAACCTATAATACTTTGATATTTTTTCTTTACCTATTATAACGGAGTTCTACAAACTAAATGTCATTCCAATCAATAAGCTAGCAATACTCGCTAGGGTTCTTTTCCGTGTGACAGTAATTAGCTGACCACCGTGTATTTATGTATGATCCTGTTCTTCGAACATCCTGGTTGCCACAGCATTAATACTCTTAGTGGTTATTTTTAGTTGTCTTATTATCTCGTGCCGTTTGCCGCGAAATATTCCGCATAGCTAATGTCATTACGATGAGATGATACATAATAAAATCTCGTCTTCGGCAAGGTTGTCAGACATGGAGGCCGTTGCGCCATGCGACATCGCAAAGGAGGAGATCCTAGATGACCGACAATAGGGTGACCAAATGATATCGCACTCAGTTACGATTGCTAATGATACGTCGATGTAAAATTTGTTGCAAAGTTTTTTTTTATATAGGCTTATGCGTTTTTATTCAGTGATATATAGAAAAAAAACTTTCTCATTGATGCTCTTATGGTACATCTAAGGTATTATTTAGATCAAGGATGTCCGACCGGTCGATCACAAAGCAATATTTGGTCGATTCCAAAAACTTCCGTGAGTTTTGAAAAAAATATATTATTTTATATAAATGAAATATATGCTTCTATTATATATAATAAAAATAATAATAAATGTTATGTTCAAAATATACGAAAATACTAAATTTCAATTATTTTGTCAACACATACTATTTTGCATTTAAAATAAACATTTTTAAGTTTGAGGAAAGGAAAAAACCTTAAATAAAATTTCCTATGAGAATCATATTAGAAGTCGCCCCCAGGAAATTTTAAATTGAAAAGTAGCTCCCAAGGCAAAGAAAGTTGGGCACCCTTGATTTAGATACACGCGAAAGAGACAAGCAACCAAAATAAGCAAAAGAGACAGGACCTGTGCTCCCTATACAATTATATGAAGTGCATTTGAAAGCGCGACTCTCGATCACCCGTCACGGTCGCTTGTTTCTGTCTCGCGCTTTCAAATGCACTTCATCTTATATATCCTAAAGAACTCTGTAGACGCTTTTTATTATTATCACATATGACATATAGGTATGAAATTTTCTCATGGCCTAAGCGTCACGGGTCGGGGTGTATAATAAAATAAAATGTTATGCAATGGACACACAGTTACGACGTACTAGCTACTTTAGACATTCGGTATTTCTATTTCAATACCGTCATCTATGACGGGTACGGTTATACTCGTAATATATAGTTGTATAAGGAGTAGATCAGAAACGACCAGTCTCAGTTTCGATCACTTGTCTCTGTCACGTGTAGCCAAATGATATCTTAAAAGCAACAATAAAGAATTGGAATAATTATAATAGTTTACGTTATTGTACAAAAAAATCATTGAATAGTGAGGAACAAGAGGGGTATAATCATTCTACATAGATGTTGAAAATAAACTAGACAATTCTACTTCATCGGCCATGTCTGCCACATATGTGAAGTGCATGGCCACTACACCGCAGATTCTCTGTCACGCTCCAATAGTTTTACTTCCTCACATGACATGATTCAAAGTGTAACAATCTGTGGTATGTCTTTTTAAAATTTGAGTCGTTCAAATTTTGTACATTTCCATATTTTTTGTCACCAACGACCCGGGTTTCGGGACATCCATGAAGTTGAAATACGTGAAGACGCCTAAAGGCCAAACATGTGGAAATTAAAAAAAAAATGAACTATTCATATTTGATATCAAAATTTCATAAACATTTTTATTTTTGAAAATATTTTGTAATTATTTTTACGTAGTACATAAAAAAATATTTCATTATTTCAACACAATATGGTCACCCGAGTGGTCATCTCTTCGAACGTACAATCAGTATTCAAATTTGATGTCGCAATTTGCGAGCACGATAAATTTTGTCAAAATATGTTGATTGTAATTTTTTTTAAGCATAGAAAGTATTTATTACACAGTCGAAATGTCAAAAATTTTAAAATTTGATTTACGATCGTTCAAAAGAATCGAAGCCACTGACTGCTTGGTTCAGCGACCATGGAATTAGTGTATTTTGAACATATAATGTTCTTGCTAATAAAGTATAATATTATGACGTCATCGCTGACTATTTTCAAAATTCTAGTTTCCACATAAATCCGCCATGGCGCTGTGAATTTTGATAGAAACCATCAATAATTTAAAATCAATTAAAATTGTCTCTCCACAGTTATTAACATACCATATTACGTAAATTATATATTTAGAATTTAATTAAACGGTAGTAATAATTAAATATAAATTGTAATTTTCGTTTTATTCATATTTGTTGTTTATGAATAATTTGTTTTCATTATAGGAAAAAAAAGGTCAAAAATCATTGAACAATGAGTTGGTTTTTAAAGAGATCAAACTATAAGTGCTGGGAAAGATTATTCATGTAAGTATACACATTTCACATTAACGAATCGATTGCCCACTCCGATTCGCAACGAAAAAATGACTCACGGCTCAATTCTAATTGGATTCTACGAAGGTAAACTTTTTTCTCACTCTACCTGCTACTGACAAAACACTGTTGGAATAGGGAAGACGTTGATAAGTGACAATTATAGATAGTAATATTCTCCCTGAGGCAAACAAGTGACTCGCGTTGATTACAAAAGTTAAACGGGTGATAGGATAAAACAACAAAGTATTTTGTTAAAAGTGGCTTAAGTAAGGGTGATGGATTAATGTTTGTTTGACAAACCATTACAAGAAGCCCATGTAATTACGCATAATCAGTAAAATTTCAATGCATTTATTTTAACGACTAATTAATAACACCACGTAAGCTCCTTTTCCAAAAAAAAACACAATTAATATGTACAGTAAATGATTTAATTTTAAGTAAACATTATGATGTTCAAAAATATGAGATGCCATAATATTGTATAATATCTCTTCTATGTATATATAGCTAAGCAAAAGTATAGTTCTGACAATGGCGTCAAGCCGAAATAGCTATCAACTACCTGATAAAATTTTGTAGAACTAAATACTTGTTATTTTATCTTACTATAATGGAGTTATACCAAGTAAATGCCAATTCAATTAATAAGTTAAATAAGTGTTAAAGTCCTGAATAGGCCGGAAACGAATTTTCGCTTATGAAAAAAAATTGAAATTTTCATCGATAGTCGTATAACTCCAAAACTAATTGTGTCACAAAGAGTTGACTTCGTAACAGACGTTTTTTTACATATTAATTGATTAACGGATTGTATCAACTAAATGCAGAATAAATGTATTTGATACATTAATTGAGCCAAAGTGAAGTGGGCCAATTGATATTTTTGAAAAAAACGAGTAGATGCGTTTTGGTATTCTACGTGTATCATAAAAGTGAAGTGAACTAAGTAAATACAGGCTGCAAAAGTATTTTATTATGTAAGAAGTTAAATTAATGTGAGAATATCATTTTACTAAAACTTTCAATAAACAAGGATCACCATTTTGTCACTCTCTCACTCTTGTCACTATTTTGTCAGCTCTCTTTACTTCTCGACGGCTAAATTGAGTTTACTTCAAATTGACTAATAAGCTAAATTGAAACAGGAAAAGAATTCATATACATCTTGCGAAAATCACAGAAACCTGTCACTCGATCAAATTTCATAGCCCATTGTGAGTTTTGACCACCAGCTGGGTGTCCTATTGTTAAAGTCACAAAAATATATTACGTTACATAGACACATCTTCATTGTGTCGCCTTTTTGCGTTGGCCACCAAACAATTAGATAAATCTCGAGTGCTCTTGCAAAACATTTATTATTTTTTTATTATCGAATGACCTTTTTGCACGCGTGCTGTTAGTTGTGTAATAATATATTGGACAATATTTCAATTCTGTTAATTTTGGCTACCATCGCTTTATTTCGGATAGTTTATGGTCCATAAACAATTCTCACACTGCTGACCGTTGAAGTATTTCCAAAAACTCTCGCGGAATCGCCATTGTAAAGAATAATTAATTTGTTACTGGCAACTTTAAATTTATTTAAAAAATAATTTTAAATGAGTGCCGACCACTTGTTCGACAATCGACAGATAACTGGTAAAATAATAATCAAAACTCCTAAAACGTCTAATTAGGTCCTTGTTTTATATCGAAGAATTAAATTTGCCGTAGTTTTTGATTACCATTAGATGTGATGGGTTCTGTTGTTTCTATTGCATCCGTGTTTTTTAATACACAAAGAGAATAAAAAACATATATTTACTTTGCATAACGCAGATGAATTATAAATACAACATAATTAAAACATACATCGATACCTCAGTTCCAAAGCGTAACAAGTCAAAAATTTGTAGTTTTGAATAAATTATGATGAAATGCTTACAATATCGATATCTACCAGTTCCAAAATGTAACAAGCGGTAATCTGTGGTTATTTTAGAATGACAGTGGTTATGAATATATTATATTTAATTTACTTAAATAAATATCTGGAATTACAGCTAATGCGCCAAATATTTTAAAAATTAGAAAGTCATACGAGATAAACCCGACGAGAATTTTTATAAGTCACTCTCATGTCCAAGACCACATTTAAATTGAAAAAATCTATATTTGATATTGACCTTGCTGGGATTTGAATCAAGACCTACTTGATTGTTAGTGCAAAGCTGTCACCACTAACTAGACCACAGAGGCCGACAATAATTAAGTTTAGATAACTTTCGACCCAATGTTTAACAACTCTCAAATGCTGAGAAAATCTCTGAAAACTTCTATTATTAATATAATAAAAAAACGAAATTTTAGAGTATTATAAATATATTTGTATAGGTAGTAGGAGATTACCCGCCCAAAATAATGTTTCCTAGTTATCTCAGAAGTACGCTTTTTGAGTTTTTACACTTTAGACCTAAGGTATCGATATTATTATACATTTTTTTAAAACTATGTAATGAAGTATATCAACGGAATAAGTGGTTGTTATTCAGTAACTCAATCTTTATTTTGCGGAGAGGTTAAACTATAAGCATGGTGCTACATCCCACATTTTTAAAATCGGATAGATAGGATGGAACGCAAAACCATAAATCGATTGAAAAATCATTTTATGAAAACCTCCGTACAATGTTGTGGACACCGCAATCGAATAAGACGAACCCCCGAGAGCGTTTGTTGACCACTCGACTACCGAACTGGAATAAATATTTTTTTTACGTTAAACACCGCCCATTAAACTCTTTTCTTTTAATGTTAAGTCTTAAATTTATGTGTAATTTATGCCCGCAGTAACAAACGTTCTACTCGAACCGGATAACTTTTTTTTCTTCTAAACATTGCTTGTAAATTGTCAATAATTATGCAAACATGTGGACGACATCTTTATTCTTATCCAGTGAAGTGGGAAATTAAATCTGAGAGGACGCTGTGAGGTAATGATACAGAATTTAAAAATAAAATAATATTGTGACCAAATGATTGATTACATTCTATAAAAATTATCTGTGGCCGAGTGTTAACGCTTAAGAGCACGAGTGAGAAGTCTTTTCATGTTGGAAGGTAACATTATAAAAAATATATGAGACACACTACGGAATGTACTTTTTTACGCATAGTAGATAAATAAAACTTAAATAATAAATTTATGGATTCTTGTATGTTTTTAACCCCTTCCAATTTCAAATACAATCTGTCCGATCCTGAAAACGGTGCATACATAGAGCAATTAAATAATCAATCTTAACCGTATCTGAAGAAAATGTAGTAAAACTGACATGAAATCTCAAAAATCCTTCTATTGAAATGCTCAATAAAACAAGTCCAGTCCAGTCCAGGGCTCGACTAACAATATAAGTCATTGAAAAAGTACAATGTAGAACTTTCTTCCATAGAAAAACAACACTGCTTATTTCTGATCTGAAGGTTTTTAAACGTATGTATAGATGTATTAAAAAATGACAAAGAAATCATAAATGTATATTCATTAATCCCATGCTCCATGTTAGTTTAATGAAACGCGTATATAACTCATATTATTACTGTAATTTTTACTAATCTTACTTATACAAATATTCTTTAATACGTTTTTGAATCATTTTTCACGTACTTAACATTCTGACAACTGTTTAAAATTGTTGTCATTCAATGTCACACTTAATTTGGAAAAAAAATAATATTTCGTACCTGATCAGCCCCAGGTTCCTCTTTTATTTTTACTCATTATCTTCTTAATTGTCTCATTCGATTATCTTATGGACAAATAAAATCACGAGATGGTATCACTGCTAATTTATTAACAAGTTGTAATTAAACAGATCTTATCAGTTTAGAGATGTAGTTATTTATGTTGATTTCTTAATATTCTCGTTATAGAAATTATGTTTTGCGTCGGTTTCAAATTAAAAGTGACACTTTATTATGTACTTTAAAACTATATTAGAATATATACAGTAGCTGCTTTTGTTTGTACCATACCCAATTTTAAAATATACAAGGATGATATTATTGAATAGGAAATCATTTAAAATTAACAGTACTTATATGTTGATTGAATTGGTATTTACTTGGTTGAACTCCATTAACATATGATAAAATATCAAAGTATTTAGATCTACAAAGTTTTATTAGGTGGTTTATAGCTATTTCGGCTTATCGCTGTCGTCAGAACTACTGAAATACCTATCATCTAGGGCGAGTGTGTTACGATTTCGTCGCAACATTACGATCGTCACCTATCGGCGATAAGTACATCGCTGCGTTGTTGGTAGGAGACCAAGGGGAAGCCTCGCCAAGAATGGTTAAGAAATGATTGCGTTGAAACTTTCTTATGCGCCAGGATGTGGAACAAGCAGGACGTGCCGGTAACGCGCTGGAGATTGGTCTCGGACACCCGTGTTCGTCGGTGAGCTGTTTTATCCATAAGGTCGTAATTTTATAAATGTATTATAATAGTTTACTTGTTTAAGTGTAACCATTTGTTCATAAATATAGTTCGGTCGTGTAATTCCTGTTTTATTTGTTTAAAATTTAAATTCTGTGCATCTACGGCTTCCGCATCCATATTAAAGGTATTTTTTTAAAGGTAACCGTATCTTCATTATTACTATCTTTAATTCGGCGTGTACCTTCTCGCCTGGCGCCAAAAATTTAATTTTCCCATGTATTTCTCCTTACAGAACAAAGTAAAGTGTACCGAGATTGGCAAACATTATCCACTTCCCTATGACAACTCTATCCTATTTCTCCGCTGAGCTTTCAATTTTTACATATTTTGTGATACTATCCTTTCTGTCGCCTTATTCCATATTCTCCTTTGTACTTCTCTAAAATGCCATTCAATTGCTTCAAAAATAAGTAATAATATTTTTTTTATTATTATTTACAAGTGTTTCTAAAATCAGCCGTCGCCAGTGGTTGGCCTTTTGAGTTTAAAACTTAAGTAATAGTGGATACATTAAAAAAACAGATTTTTTATATTTGTGTAGGTAGTCTTGCCACTTGCCGATGTACATGATGCAATTCGCAATTAAAAAAAGCACATTTTTACTTCGCAAGTTTCGATAAATTCGTGTTGTATGGGATCGCTAACAAAATATACTTTATATTGTCATGCTTTGCATCATTATGTTTCATATTGTTCTGTCTACTCTCAGTAAATTACTTCGCGATATTTACGAAGTTTCATAGTGATGGCCGAACACTGGGCAACGAAAGGCCGACCATTGGATTTTGGGTGCCGACTACTGGAAGAATTGTCATTTTTTTGTAAACTTCTATTATTTTATGCTTGGTAAAATATTAACTATTTTATTTTTAGTTAGTTACTTCGTTAGTTAGTAAGTTACATTACTGAATTCCTATTTAATGGAATAACAGCGAAAAAATATGTATTTATCATTCATTGACTCAAAATTGCTTTTGAAAGTACACCTGGCGCTTAACTGGCGAAATGACTCTACCTTATAAGATTTTGTAGAACTAAATACTTTGATATTTTATTGTTTTTGTATTTTTAAATATTTATCAAAAGTGTCCTGACGAATATGTAACCCACTACACTTCAGCATTATAATATATTTTTGAAGTAAAACACAATTTGTTTGTACTACTTCCAAATGTTTATAATGATCGGGACCAGTTTCACTCATCCCAAGTATTATCAACTAAGTACAAACAAATTGTGTTTTATTTTTAAAATATAATGCCTTCCCACCAATAATTGACAGTTTACACATTAAAAGTGATTATGTTAAATAATGATAATAATTTTTAAAATAAGTATTATTCCAGAAATGGTTAGATAATTATCGTTTAAAGTAATATTTGCAAAAGATCCCAAAGGGGGAAAATACACGTTCAAATGGGGGATCTTAGTTTTAACCCCCCAAAACCGTTTTTTGGGGGGGAAAAATCTTCCCCCAGAAAAAGTGCTGAATTCATCGGACCAGCTTGGGATTGAAAGGATTTTTCAAAAGGGGGAAAAAAAATCCCTTGTTAAACTCATTAAGAACCTTCAGCAGCCCATTAGGGCCCAAAATTGAAGTTTTTCCGAGAACCACCGGGAAAGGCCCCGACCCGGGGTTTTATTAAAGCGGCACGAGGGCCACAAGTCGTGACCCCCCCCTTTTTACCCCAGACACAGGATTTCCAAAAATATTTTTTCAGGGGGTTAAGGGAGAATTTTTCCGCCCCTGCGGGGACGGAAAACACGTTTGGTTTTTTGAGACAAGGGTCCCCATCCACCCCCAAGGACGACGGGCGTTACGTCCCGAGGGGTGGACGGCCCCGCTGACGATTTACAGTCGGGAGATTAGGTCAAGGCAAAGACAGGGCGATTCTCTTCACTCGCAAGATTGCCAAATCTTACAAAGGGAAAATCACCGTATGTGATATACCCTGCTCTTTTAGCCAAAAGGTCAAATACCTCGGGGTATACTTGGACCGCTCCCTCACTTGGTCTGCTCACATTGACGAAGCAAGACGTAAAGATCACATTGGAATCGGTGCGTTGTACCCGATTTTCAACGCCAGCTCTTCAAGCTTACGCCGACATTACGAGCAATTCTTGATAAGAATTGAACTTTTTCTTTTTTTTAAATGATTCAAAAGACAATCATTCTCGTAACGGGTGCTTCTTAAGTGTTTTCCCCACACAAAAGCCCTCAGCTGACAAAATCTTTTTAGATAGCAGTACTTAGCTAGCGTACATGCGGGAAAGGGGTATAAAGATAAACAAAGAAAAATATTAATATATACGCATATTTTAATTTCTTTAAAACAAGAATTGACAGATAACAATATTAACTTCTTCTCCATTGAGCATATGTACAGCATATGCCCACCATGTGACGCCTTCATGATTCCCTGTCGCCCGTTAATTGCGTTGCTTCCTCCCTTGACATAATAGTATCCTTCAGTTCCAACGATTACATTCTATGGATATTATGTCCAGTGTCTAATCCTCAGCCCTATGTATTCCACATACTAATGACACTATGCGTTTGCTTTGTGCGTGTTGGAGGTGTATATAAAGACTGGCCGCAGCCATTTTGGTAGCAAAATCGTAGATTAAACATGTTTCAGCTGCTTCATTTTCTTCGATTTATTTTAGCGAGAATGCGACGAGTTTAGTTTAATTATTGATGTATTTAGGATAACTAATACATATTTCATATAATTCTATATTTTTTACTACTGAAATTGATCTATTTTTAGCCATAGTAAGCGTTTTAAGAGATCAATTGACTGAAATTAAATTCGTGCGAAAACGGCTCGCGCTGTAAGGGTTAAAATAAACAGATTCAAACACTCCACGGACGCCTTGGACACCTGACTATGACAGAAGACCCAGCAATAACAATATAAACACGTGATTCATAAAAATATACCTGATTTTTCTAATTGAATTTCTTTTTAATTGTAAAACCAATTTAAAGGGCTGACGCTGCTCGTGATTCAGTCACGGCTTTTAAAAGACGTACATTTCCACCTGTTATAAAAAGATTTACAAACGGCAAACACAGTCGTTGACAGGAAATTTGCGTATTTAAACGTTAAATAGCCCGTTGCTAAATAAATTTCGCAAGAAATAACCATTAAAACCATACGGTAATGTCGTTTATATTTTTAAAATGCAATAAACGTTTCGTCGGCAGCCGCAGCTCTATAAATTAAGAATTCAAATCGGCGAATCGAAATTCAGATAATTTTCCATCCAAATGTCAAACAGAATAGGTATATGTATGCTAATATTAAAAAATATGACAGAATATGTTGGCCATTGTCAAGGTTCGATGTTGGTTTAGCGTTATGGCGAATTTGAGGCGTATATAACAAGCTTAAAGAATTTACATTTCGACGTAACCGTGTCCAATAAATATAATAACAAATAAAGCAGACGTAACCATTTTTATTTCAGGCAAGTTTTTAGGAAAATAATTCCAATTGTTTGTGGATTGACGAGATTTAACTGTAGATGTTGAATGTCGATTATGCAAGTCAGGGGAGATGTTTCCAGTTTCCCTTTGTTTATTCTTCACTCGTGTCCTCGTCACTATCTACAGATACATTCCGCCTCTGTTTTCATATTCGTGTTTTCAAATATAGTATTTGATAAATCTTACGTTTGCAGTATCTTTTCTTTTAGATATTTATTTATAGTTGCATAAAGGAATATCACGCGTAAGTCTGTAGTGTTATGTTGATGACATTTATCGAATAATTTTCATTTAAAATTATTATAAATTTGATGATAATAGTAAAGTTTGATGAATAAATATTATTTGTCAATTTCGCCTTGTCACTATTACTGACTCGACATAATACACTGACACAAAACAAAACTCTTTATCCAGTATAACGTTTCGTAAATATGCAGCGTCATGCATCACTAGTAGTCTTAGTCTTTTTTTTTCCATCGAATAGATTTGTTAACAAATATGAACATATCGAGGGTATACTGACAGAAGGCATCAGGTTATAAAAACAAATTCTGAAATAATGGCATTTAAAGCATTTTTATTTCAAAGTACTTTCTCCAAGTACAAATTGGTGTGTGATTTAAAAAGGTTTTTGTGGTGCCACCTGTCAAAATTGTCACGGGATTGTCAAAATTGTCAAGGGATTCCGACTATTCGTCATTATCAGCTATTCGTATATCAAATGGTAAAACTGAAACTATTCGAAGATTCGATTAGTTTCTGATTCGATTTGATTAATTAATAACAAAACATTATATAAATATGTACACATTTCGATACCGTTCCATTATTTTATTTTGCAGCTGCGTCGGATTAGTAGAACGGTATTCCTTGAATTACTTAAAAATGTGTAAAGGGTTTTTTAGTCCGTAGTCATTCGTCTAACTCAAGTATTGTGATAAAACACTGAAAGTGCCCGAGTTGAGTGAAGATAAAAAACGACTACCTGGGGTATTCATTATTGTTCTTGAAATCTTCAGAAATTGTGATGTGATCTTTCGTAGATTTTATAAAAAAAAAGTTACGAATATTATTCGAATAGCTGCTCAAATATTCGAATATGGAATAGTTAACAAGGGAGCATATTTGTTCGGATACCTAATATTTGAATATTCGAGTTGTAATCAATAATGGTATAAATATATTTTCAATTCAGTGTATATTTTCTTCAAACTTAAGTACGTTATTTGAAAAATATTTTTGTTGTGTAACATATGAAAAATGTTCCATATGTTACACAACAAAAATATTTTTCAGGCTCATCGTCCTGTTAATTATATTGTTCACTTCAAAACGCCCAACTCTGTCAAAATGGCGTCAGATTTATTTAAAAATTATAACATCTATTAAGAAACATCCGATCTATTTGATTTTTTTATGAATAACGATCGTGTTAATTTGCAAATGATCACCAATATTGAACACCTACGCATGTAAAATATATTTTTTTTTATGAATCATTCTTTTCGAATTTGGAGCTAGTGAGGCTGTGGTCGATTATTTATTAATGAGCGTTCAATTAAGAAATTTAAAATATTATTAATTAATGGACATCATTAAATTTCAATTAGAATTAAAATATGTTACAATAAAGTTGGAAACGGTTTCATCCTACGTCAAACGCCATATACAAATTCCCAGGTGTTCACAAACTAAAAGGAATGTTCTTCTGTAAATTTTTGATTTATTTTATGCGGGGTTTGGACCATAGTTTATAGTCACGTTACATCATTTTTTCAATTTCTGCTTTATTGGGCAATCAGGAGTCAAGCGGCTCACCACGCACTTAGATCAGTCCATGCTTTTTATTTCAAGCTTTCAAGCACAACACTTATAATTAAAAAAAAAAACAGTTGGTATTGGTCGTGATGAACGAAACCTGTCCTAATCGTTATTAAAAATGTGGAATAAGAACAAAAAAATGTGTTTTAAATTTATAAATACAGTCCTTTCCACCGATGATTGACAATTGACACATTAGTTTTGTTATTAAGTCATCTACGAAATAATCGTTTAATGGGTATAGGGTTTGACAAAAAATATCATTTTTTCCCATCGTTACTCTAATACAGGGGTGTCCAAGCTACAATCCGTGAGACAGCACCGGCCTGCCATAGTTTAATTTGATTAGATTGTAAAATTTACAATGTAAGATGTTTTTATTTAACGTTCAATTAAGAAACACAATCAGTGAATAACAAAATGGATATGAACATTTTAACTGTAATAATTAATGATATGAGATTTATCATAAAAACTTACAATAAGTGACTTACAGGTAATTAATGATATTAAACATTATAATTACGATTAATGAGATTTAAGTAACCATAGAGCGACTTTTAATGCTCATCAGTTAACTTGGATCTGTAAATATTTTGCAATGAAAGATCCTTGACACTTACCCGTAAGTACCGACCGAAATTTCGGAGCGGAGTCCACCCCCGCGCCCTGATATCATAGATACCTCACTCGCCAGCTAGTCTCAATACAAAAGTTTGCACATAATTCAAAACTACAGTATGTTGGTATAAAGAGCTAGCTAGCTCTTGGCAATTGGGACTAAGTGGAGGAGTGAGTGCGGCCCTTAGACTTAAACGTTTGTAGACCCTTGCTCTAATACATTGAACTGTAAAAAATGATTTATTAATGTGTCGTATACTCGTGGCTGAATGACTATAGAGTACGGACTGTGAAGAGTCTATTGCCTAGCTTCAGATCGATCCATTCGTTCAACTGTAATTTAAAAAAAATTATTTTGACAACCTGTCGCCAGGTATAATGTCTTAATTATTGGTAACCATTCTCTCAGCACAGGTAAGTAATAGGTGAAATGTATTTATAATAATCTTCTTCGAGGTCACTTTAGCATTCAAATAATACTCGCCGAAATAGAATCCTCGACAGCTGGTAACAAATGTATTGTATAATACAGGTAGCAACATTTTTTTTTATATCAATATGTGATAATGCATAATATTATTATGATATTTATTGTAATAATAAAATTTAAAAAAATACAAAAAAAGAACAAAGCAGTGTCTATTAACACCTGTAAAAGCTTAAAGAAACTTGTTCGTGAATAATCGTATGTAAGCAGTCGCTATGAACCATTTCTGTGAAGACAGAAGCGTGATTGAAATTACAAATACATTTACTTACTGCAAGTATAAATCTGTGGCGTTTTGGTAAAAGTCCGATTTGTTATATTTATATTTATTCTCACAGTAACATCTGTGTGCGATAGGAAAAATGGCGTTAATTCTTAAATTTGTATTTCTCTGGAGAGCCAAAACAAGATTTGCAGTTGTATGAAATTTGATGAAAAATGTGATGTTAAAATATGAATTTTACCAATCCATCAACATTGATTTGACTCTTCGTTTTAAGATTATATGCATGTATGCATTGTAGTTATTTTAGAATATTTTACTCGTTTTCAATTAACCGTTTCTTTTCGCATACAGAAATATGTGTTGACATTTTGTGGCAAAATTCGGTGGGTTAGTCATTATCGTATAGGTTCTTTAATTCTTGATTTAATGATATTTTGTTATATTCCTAAGCACTGCTGATAAAAATAGTAAAAATGATAACCTTATGGAGAGTATAATCAGTAGTGCTGAAAAAATTACAATAAAATAAAATTTGCTTTTGGTCTCATGAAAAATCGTATTTTTTGACTTATACTATAAGTCCACACATAATAGATGTGTAAGTACAGAATGATTCAATGTGATCGCAGTTTTATTATAGAAACAGTAAAGCCGAATCTCCACCGCTAGCTAAGCTAGGTTAGTACTAATTTAGCTCACATAGCTATTTCATAATTGCGTCTACGCCGTGAGCGAAAAGATTGTATATTATTACATGGCACAACTCACTTTGCTTAGTTCATGTCTCTTCGCTCGTGGTGGATCTCCAGTTTTAGTACTAACTATTAGAACTAGAATCATTGTTTACCTTAGAAATAAATAACCTTGCGATATGCTTAGTCTGAAGATGCTTCTTAATAAGGCGAAACGCGTCACGGTAGCGATAAACTAAGTAGAATAACTAAGTTATCAATATTAATTTTACATTAAAAATGAACTTCCACAAAGTTACCGCCGAATCCATAGAAAATATTAAATGCTAACTATTTGCGAACATGACTTATTTAATAATATTTGTCATTTTTAAGGGTTTTACTGTCACTTCTTGGTGGAAAAACATTATATTTTAATAATATATAATATTAAAACAATATTTAGAAAAAAAGATTATGTTTGTGAATTTAAACACGACAAAAATAGATCGCGTACCATTGGTTAAGAACTACTGTCTAATACGAACATTAAGATGTTGAGCGTATCCGTATTTTTTGCATAAAATACTCGAAATTCTTAAAAGTTATTCAATCTTTTGTATTATGTGTCTACCTACATTATTTATTTTCTGATCAAAAAAGGTTTTATTGTGACTAATTTTATTTGATTGTATCTTTATAAATAGAGATTTTGCTCGAAGATATATCAGATTTGAAATAAAATTTTATTTAGTTTCTTCATGCTCTTATCGTCACATCACGAAATAACGGTACTTATAATGTCCATTTATTTATGTCCGTTCGCAATAACATTGTATTGAATACTGAATATAAAGTTTAATAAGATGTATGTCAAAACAGTTTTATATTTCATTTTATTTATTGCATTCTTAAGGTAGGTTTTACCAGATGGTATCAGACAACAACACATGTCCATCAATTCGACTTGCCAAAAATATTGTCGTCCATCTATTTAAGAGCGGTCTTCCTTTGACCTCCATTTCAAATTTGTTAAAAACACCTGTTATGAAATATGAAAAGGAGTGAAACCAGAATACATTTATATTAATTATATAAGTGTTATAAAAACTATGAGCATAAACAAACCGAGGTATACGTTGTAGTTAATCAGGAAGTTTTAATTTGATTTATTGGGATATCGTTGGGTTGTAAGCCCTAGTCGCGACGTCCGCCTACCGCAGCAACTCGATTTCCTTTCGCTCGCTCCAGCACTCCGCTGCTCTGAATTCATCGGTAAAGAGAGGCCGGCGGCGTCCTTCACTTGGTCGCTCTAGTGAGTTGGGTTTCCTTCCGCGTCCCCTTCTACCTTCGACCTTTCTCTTGACGACGACCATCTCAAAATTGTTGGTAGGCTTTCGAGTGATGTGGCCAAAAAACTGAGTTGGCGTCTTGTATAAACGGCTGAAAGTCTATCCTGGATTGGGAGCTCTTTCAGGATAGATGTGTTTGTGCACTTGGCCGTCCATGGTATACGGAGCATCATTTTCCATTTTTTCTGTAAACAACTCATAATAATTAAACGTTTATTAAAATTATTTTGATAAAAGTTTAGTTGGTAACTATTTTGACATCATGCAATCATCACAAATATGCACGATACCAAAATATTATAGCTATCAACTATATTGTACAATTTCCGTTGAAATGAACACATTCATATTCCCTAGGGTGCTCAACGTTTTACTCACCACTACCCGATACGACTTCGCACTCTTCTTACAGGGTGTGTCACGCAGCGCAATAAAGTTCGTGTTCGTTCAAGTTTCATTCGTGTTTCAACCTTTTGCCGGCAATGTCCGAAGAAAAATTTGGTGACATACAGTATGTAAGAAAAGTTAGGTAATAAATAGTAAAAAAGACTTTGTGAAAGGGTTTTCATGAATTGAGTTTCATAGGATGCCGTGAACACTTTGGATGCCTTGTAATTGTTAAGATAGACACCATGGTATGTTTCAATTTAATTTATACATTGGTGTTCTACTAAATACATGCCATATATAGTGCAAATAAATGGGACGCATTTTTTGGAAAGTGGTTCGTCAGTAAATTTATTTATAATGTAATATAAAATATACTGATGTAGAAAGCCTGCACGCCGCGGGAAAAGAAATCATAACAGCGGCGAATAAATAAAAATAACTCCATTTGGTGTCAATGGTCTCCAAATTGGAAGAGACTTCGTGATATTTTATATCAAGGAAAACATCGCCATTAACAAAAAAATCACACTGAAGATTGGTTTCAAATATTTTTCCTGCATTTTAATTGTTTAAGCTTATTGATTTAACGCACGCGATGAAATAATAATCAGCAATAATTATGAAATATTAAATCAGAGACAGTATATTTGACTTAATCGTAAATATTTTTTCTCAAAATCATAAAAAAATGTTAATTTATAAATGCTGATTGATAAATTGAGCATTTTTCATAAAAACAGTTATTGATCAAAAACAAATCTAGAGTTGCAGAGTTCCCATAGTAGTATCATTTTGTTATCCATGTCCATACTCAATGTAGAGGTTTTTGGACTAGATCTGGTTTCAATTGATCATGAAAAGTGGTGAAAAGCGATGCCTCCAAGCTTTCATCTCATCCGCCAATCGCTTTGCTTCCTCCCATGTCATATTATCATAATTAAATTCCGCCAAGTGCATCTTTCGGTTAATATCCGACGACCGTATTGGACACCGGAAACCCACTGGACGGAAAAAGAGGCAAGCAGGGCTGAAGCTCTTCGAAGGCATCTGCATAATGTGACCCAGCCAGTTCCAACGTCTCTCCAAGACCGCTGACGTAATAGGGCGCTGCCTATTCTAATCTTCTAAAGTCCTAGTCACAAACTCGGGGATTAAGCAACGGAAAAAGTTTTATTGTAGTTTTTTGGCAATTTTTAAAATAAAATGGATCGTCGTCTTCCGAAAATCATTTAAAGGATTCAGTGACGCTGATTTTAATGTTCGCACTATTATGAAATGCATAACTGAACGCATACGCATGGACTGGACATGTGGAGGCTATTAAAGGAAGCCACGGCCCTCCCTATTTATCAGTTACGTAATTTGAACACACTTCTTCAGTACCATTCTTTACACTCTTAGGAAAATCATATGAAAAACATTTATACTAGGGCATCAAATCCCGGACCCCTTTTCGGGATTCAGGACCGGGATTTTGGGATTCAGAATTTCTCAATCCCGGGATTGGTCATTAAGTGTAATTCCATGATTTAAATTGTACATTTAAAAATTAACTTGTGTCTATTATTGCTTCAATTGGAATGCATATACGATTAATTTTTTTTTTGGAAATCCGTTTTTTTATTTATTTAAAATCAGACAGTCATTTACAAAAAAAAAGAGAATTTTTTTTATCATTTGCTGGATTGAATAATTGACCGGGATTCCGGATCCCGGGATTGGAAGCCCAAATTTATACCCTAATCATATGCAATATACATTGCGTGTGAAGAAGCTATATACTGATTTTAATCTGTTCGTGTCTTGTCTGTTCACATTATTTATCAAATTTTGGCTAATACAAATTAATTATCATTTAGTATTGTTTCCCGAAATACTGTGATTCATTGCGACGTAAGAGATTATTTTATTTAATTGTAGCTTTAATTTGATATTAACATGTAAACTTTTGACATTATTTATGATTGTAATTAAGTTAAATGAACTTTGTGTAATGTATTCTTAATATCAAATGACATGGAATCATTTCCAATACGATTAATTATTGTTTTATTTTTTTTGAATTGAATTACTATCATAAATAAGTAAATTAAGCTTCCTCTGCATAACATGAGTGTGAGCCACATGAAAGTTACTATTTAATTGAATGAATTATGTAAAAAACTTCAATAAAGCAACTTAGCAACCATAATTTAAATTTGGAAATTATCCCCATCCAAATTGATGCAAGCTTGCAATCTTCCCTTCGCAGTAAACATACATCGTTGGTTTAGGTGACAATGCTTACGGGCTTGAACCCTAGTACGGCCAGTTTCATAAATTGATTTTTAAATTTTTATTCGAAGGCTTTCCGTGTCTGTATTGTCTCGAATTCCCTCTGACCCATCCGATCATAAAAACGAGGCGTTGCGGGAACTATTAGCTACCCACCTGTTAGTCCTGCCCTAGACCCATCCTTATTTACTTATTTTGGTACTCGTTAGATATATAAACGCACTGGTAAGCCGCTGTGACAAAACACGAATCGTCTTGGCGCGCATGCAGGTTTGCAGCTAATTTCAAATAATTCGACGCAAGGCATTAGACCTCTATACTTTCGCATTAAGATAGTTTTTGGCTTTAACTGATTGACACCATGAATTTTAAAACACTATTACGTGAAGTCTGGTGAAGGCAATTAAACCGCTGTTGAGTTTTTCTAAAATTACAACGGACAGTATCTCCAAGAGGGTGCATTTGCAAAATTTAGGCTCGTTCTATTATGCTTTAGTTTTGTAGAAATTCAACGGCAGTTTCATCGCTGGAGATTTCACATAAGTTTTTTTTAAATTCATGGTGGGATAATACAGGCAAATAGAGGTCTAACGCCTTACGTCAAATTGTTGAGCGACCAAGTAGCATATACAGCACATGCGCAACGAGTGATTCTAGTATTTTGTCGCAGCGGCTTACCAATACGTTCGTATATCTAACAAGTACCCTTATTTTTTTTAAACAATGTCCGCTCCCAATGTGATGCATATGGGCTCCTAATGGAACTATTTCTACAAGAATTTCTTATTACTCAGTTGCTCAACCTCTCTTTCTCTGTGAGAGTAGGGGTAGAAGGCTATGACTAGGACAGAACTAATGGTTAGCTACATCGAATGCGTTGGAAGGGAATTTCAGATATCACATACATCCTTGACTACGAACAGAAATCCATAAATCGGTTGAAAATTAATTTATGAAACTGTCCATACTGAGACTAGAGCATGTGACATCTGTAACCAAAGTCAATGACGTTGACCACCGCATCACGAACTTTACTCTTTTCAGTAAGAGAGGTTGAGCAACTGCGTAACCAGAATGATTTTGGGCTTCGAAACCCTGAATAAAAACATTTATAATGTCAATTTCTTAATTTTTCTCCAAATGTTATGTTTTGTGTACGAAAAAGCATTTATGCCTTTGTTGTTTGTACTCCGATAGCAAGGTTTAGAAACTGACCCGTTCAAGTTAAACAACTTCTGTAAAGATGATCCATATTGGGAGAAGAAACATTAAAAAAATGGAAACTGTATTTGGAGTTTCTATTATGTTCCACATTGGGAGGATGGACTTGATAGAATAGACTACACAATCGAATAGGTCAAATATTCTCAAAACACATTTCGCGCCTTTAATGTAACTTCCAATAAATCATCACATTTCACATTTTAAAACGCTTAGAGACATATCAATATAATATTTTAATGATAATGAATGTGAGAATCATTTAACGGTTCAACAAACATTAATCAAACGAAAAAAAGCTAAAAAAGGTTAAAAGCTTTATTAAAATAAGTCGTTTCTTTAGCAATAAATATTTGACCTGGAGGTGAAGGGAAGAAGCAAATAAAAAACGAAACATTTATTAAATTAACCTTATTACATGTTAAGAATAAGAATTCTTATACATAATAATTAATCTCTATAAATTTAATATTGTTTTGTTATCATTGGTGAAGTGTTACATCTTATAAATAATAAATTTGGATTATTGAGATTTTTTACACTTCCATGTATTTTGTCACTCGAGTCACTTTTGTCACTTTTCGTTTTCGAGTTCGTGTGCTCGAATGCCTGAAGATGCCGAAAGGCGAAACCCGGGTCGTTAGTGACAAAATACATGGAAGTGTACAAAATCTCAATAATCCGAATTTGATATTGAAATTCCATCAAGCACCCTCGGTCGATGTCATAAATTATAAATAATAGCCCAGACCGCTATGTAGACTTTCATTATTATCACATATTACATGTAGGTATAAAATATTCTCATGACCTAAGCGTTCGCGCTATAAACAATGCACACACACTTCTGACGTACTAGCTGATTTAGACATTCAGTATTTTAATTTCAATACCGTCATCTATGACGGGCACGGTTACTAGTATTTGTATAAATAAATAAGCAATTGAGGCACTTTAAATTGATCAAGGGTAAGTGGAAATACAAGTAACCCTATGATAAAATAAAGATATCTTCACTTTAAACCATAGGATCCCAAACTTAAGTTCCCCGTGGACCCCTTGCCGTTCTTTTTATTTACCCCTCTCCCAGGCTGTCAAATATGGAGTTTTTCTAAACTTATCAAACTCAAATGTGAAATATATATATTTTGTAGAGTGAACAATTAAACAAAAGAAAAACGTGTATCGTTTTTTTTCGCATCTTTATTGAAAATATAAGGTTATTTATTGAAAACAAAATGTTGATAAATATTTGAATTTTTAACAAAACGAATTAGAGCCAAGTAAAATTCTTATATAAAATTAATTCACAAATAAATTCTGTCAATGAGAGTGATAAACCTGATGCTCCGATAGAAATTGGTCAATATTTGGCTTCAAATTAGAGACGTATAGTCGTAAATCTCCACGTTAAGTGATTCGCAACCGATTTCTTTTTTTCGAAAGGATATTGATAAGCGCGCTAAAACCCCATTCCACGAGGTGCGGAGATGGAAAAGCTATCAAAAATTTTCATACGATAGCTCATAATACAGGATAAGCAACAGAATATCTTCCTGAAGCCAGAAATACTGGTAACCCTTTCTAAACTGCACCTTAAATTCTTTGTATGTACTTAATCCAATCCGTTTTTCTTGTAATATGACATCTAATTACTATACTACGTCACTATGCATGCAGCCTTAATGGAATCCAATCCGTGGATCCCCATTTACTTTCTCGCTGACATGGACCCCCTGCAAGTCTATATGGACCACTTTGGAAATCAGTTCTTTAACCCATATCTGCTTTCACGGTCCCCTAATGAAGCATCTTTGCAGAACTTAGACTAAACGCTAGCTAGTCGTTACTTGCAGCCAGTGGAAGCCGGTGACAAGAATATTAGGGTCTGCAAAAAGGTTCACTTTTAATATAAAATTAAAATTGGTAACTTTGTCTGTATCATGACGCTTTTTACCCTTTCAAGAAGCTTCAGACTGAAGATGCTTCTTAAAGAGGCAAATTTCAAATTTCTTACATTAAAAATACTGTGAAAAAATGTGCTGTAACGCCGTTCCACTACGTTACATGGCAAAAAAGGCCTTGCACAAAGCAACACTGTTCATACATTCGGGAACGCTCGTCGTAATTCGGCAGGAGGTGCGCTACTTGCAAATATGTTAAAATTTCCAATACAAATCGAATCAGCGACACACGTGATGTCACAAAAAACTAAACTACCATACGAAATACCTCAATCCCAGGGAGAGCAATACGAATACCGCCCCTCCTGTGCATAGGCAGTCTTTCACAAACGTAGTATTATTGTTTTAACGTGGAATAGGATCGCCTAGCATTGTTGTGAAACATCGTTTCCTGCAATATTTTTTTATAAGGAACACTCGAGAAATTTAAAATTGGTGAATTGTTATGTTTGTATGTATATCGCTTATTACTTGAATATGTATGTGGGAGTACAGTGCACCTTTGCTCCTTTACAAGAGCTGTCCTTGCTTGCACCACCATGTTTTCAGTGTCTGATTAGGGGTGTACGAGGTGGTTTAGAATATCACAGACAAGAATACCTGAGGGTAAAAATCTTTGTATGAATATTTCTATTCTCTAGAATCGACTGTGCGACCAAGTGAACGGAAGCCCAAAAGTGTCAGCTTTAATATGACCGATCTAAAATTGAAAAAAAAAGAATGTTTTGCAGTTCTGAATACGTTACTTAATTATTTTTTATTGATGCAAAGAATTTGATAAACGTTTTCTTACCAATTGGAATTTAGTTTCAACATATTTATATTATTTTAGATGAAAAACATTAAAATTAATTAAACACGAATGCGTGGGATTATAACACATTATTATTAATATGTGTTTTAATCTACAAAGCTGTGTTATTGGCATTCTATTTAGTTTATAATGATTAATATTTCGTTTCTTAAGAAAATTCCGCTTGAACGTGTCAATAAGTGTTCGCAAATATATCGATCGTGTTGAAATATGGGCTTGGATTATTGATGTTGGCCATGACGATTGAACATAGCAATGTCCACATAATGTTTTCATTTAAGATACGAATAGTATTTTTAACACATGAAGATAATTTTGCGTTAGGGACTGGTTTTGTGCTGTTTTTTTTTTGTAATAATATTAAAAAATATCTGGCATTATAGCGCATAACAGCCAAGGCACAAGGTATTTTTAATTTTTAAATCACATGCGATGTTATTAAATTCAACTTGACGAGAAGAAACATCAAATGATCCAAATCTACAATCTTAAATTGAAGTCGAAAACGTATAAATGTGATATTGACGTTGCTGAAAATGAAACTAGTCTCACCTTATCAATAAACTTACGCTCTTACTACTTGACCATATACGCGGACTGTTAAAATAACACGAAAATTAATACCTTTTCTTTTTAATTTTTTTCAATGCGCTTAAAATTTGATTCATATTGACTAATTATACAACAATTAAACATGCACATTTCATAAAAAAATATGCCCTCTTGGTCCAGAAGAACAATTTTATTTGAAAACAATAATAGTTCGCCAATGAAGGACGCCACTGTCAGCGAAATCATAACATAGAATTATTCAATTCATATTTATTTTTCCGTTACATATCACCCTCAAACAACGAATCCTTTCATAAATTTACCCTGATTTTTGTGTTATACAAATCCTCATAAATATAAATGTTATCTGCGTCCTCCCCTTCCCGGTAAAGTTATAAATAGAATCTTAAGCCTCGTATTCATTAAGGGACAAACTGTCCCGCAACAAAGAGTCTACGTGATGCTGCAGCGTCGCACGCGACATAGTGCGGCATTTCTACGTGACGCGGGGCATGTTGTGGGACACGGGTGGCATCAGATGTTGGCGAGTGATTTCAACTATAAATGTATTTATTATTGAAAATTATAAATCAACTAAATATGACGGAACTATGTATGTCTTTACTGAGTGATATCTATTTTCATATCACGAACGAACGTTTATGACCAAGATGCATTTTTATACACCAATCCACTTTTTTGAGATTAAAAACATTATAAGTTGCACGTCCATAATATCATAAATATGTGACTTCAAGTGTCAGTGACATCCCCTATTTCATAGTTCAGAGATAATCGTAAAAATATTTGCTAAATATGTCACGTCTTCATAATAATTATTATTTTTTAATTCAAAATGCTTCAAATTCATAAGAACATGCTATAATTTCATAGGCTTACATTGTATATTCTATAAAACTACATTCATAACTTATTTCGTCTATAAATTGACATACATAAACTCCTTTGGCGACAATTCTGGCATGTTGCATGGGGCATGTTGCTCATTTAATCCCGTAGTGTAGCCATACCTTTACTCTCAGGGGAAGACTGTTGGTAAGGATAGCAGTATTAAAAAAATCTATATCAACAGAGAAGTTTTAAAAAATATTCTTACTAGCTAGATTTTATTGAGTACTAAACTTTTTTTTTTAATAAAACACAATTCATTTGTACTACTTCCACATATTTATAATGATCAGAACCAGTTTCGCTCATCACGAGCATTGCTGAGCTCTTTATTGTTAATATTAATTACATACTTAATATTTGATTGTTTTTAATGGTTCAATATTTTTTTCTTATAATATTCCCAATCCACTATTGCTTATTGCATTAGTAATGTCATTAAAAAATTTTGCTCAGCTGATGGACTTTTAATGTAGCTATACTTATGATTTCAGATAAGTATTTATTGATTTGTAAGAGGTCCATAACATTTTAATTGTAGACTATTTTATTTGATTTATGTATAATTTGTTTGCCAATCAGTATTTTCTTGTCTTAGTTCATGAACCATCAGTTTTGTATACCTTCATTTTTACACTCAATTTTATATAAATAGGCCTGTTATGTTTGTATTTTTATCTGTTGATAATGCTCGTGATGAGCGAAACTGGTTCTGATCATTATAAATATGTGGAAGTAATACAAATGAATTGTGTTTTATTTTTAAAATATTGTGTTCTATATTGTCTTTTCACCAATAATTGACAGTTAACACCTTAAAAGCCATTTTTTACTATTGACGTTCAGAATGTCACAGAATTTTCAGCATTTTCTATTCTACTAGTATAACCGTACCTGTCATAGATTACGGTACTGAAATTGATACAGAATGTCTAAAGTAGCTACTACGTCGAAACTGTGTGTGCGTTGTTTATACCGCGAACGCTTACGTCAAGAGAAAATTTCATACCTACATGTGAGATGTGATAATAACAAAGTGTCTACACAGCGTTCTGGAATATTATATATAAGATTAACAGGGTATCATAATATAAGTAGCAAATCACTATTTATAGTGTATGCCTTTTCAGAATATTGAATTTTTCCGTGCAAATAAATTATTATTCTTTATCAAATTCGCTAGTAAATTATTGTTCGACACCTTCCACATTAGATCCCAATTTAAATACATAAATAAGAAACTAAATCGTCTATCACTGATAAAATATTTTTAATTATAACTCATTCGTTCAAATATTCTATTTACATATCAGCGGGGAGTTAAAACATGGCTGCCACTATCGTGTTCGTAAATTCCACGGTGATCTTAATGGTATTTTTTAGCAATTAAGAACACACCGCAAGTTAATCAATTGGAGTGTTTATTTTTAGATAAAATGTCAATATGTTTGGTGTCCAAAAACTCCGTAATATGCGCATAATTAGCCAACTTATCTTACATTAATTTATTTTTTATCACCTGATTATTGTCTTCAGCTTTTCTTACCTCTGTGTGGTATGCAGGGACGCACCGAACGGGAATTTGGGTGTGCGCAGAAACCGGGTGGTGAAATTAAGAGTGGGCGAAATATTGAATCAGAAAATACTAAAAAAAGATTTTTTACTCAAAATGTTCTTAGTACATCAAGTATAGTATTTAAAATCGATTAACTTTGGACTTTCGAAATTTTCGATATAATAAATGTATCTTCAAAAAAAAAAAAGAAGAAGAAGAAAAAGCGAAACTTTCGTTTCACACGAGTCAATATTTATTTACTTTTTATTGAAAATATTGTTAATTTTATTCAATTTTCTATCATACTCTATCTTACGAAATACCAGCTGAACTCATCGATACTAATCTTCGTCAAATCAAAACGGTTATATTAAAGCAATATACATATTTGCAATTCAGATTTTAAAATCTTATAAATGATATGATATACGATTTTTAAATAAAACGTTGTGTCAATGAAAAAAGAAGATGTAAACTTGTCTAAATTTTTAAAATATGAAGGGGGGCAACCACTCTGTCCAGGGGTGCACTAACTAAGTACACCCCTGGTACTAAGTGGGTATTTTACTACTGTGCCACAAAAAATGACAGTTTTCAATTGAGTAGTTAAATAAAAGTTTGTCGTAACTTTAGCTGAGTGATCATCGTCATTGTATTTTATGGATAGTTTTTGTGTTAGAAGGCATGGATGTCTGCGATGTTTAATAAAATATTTCCAAAATCCAATCTTAAAAAAAAAGGCGTAACGAGAGTGATTAGCTTACCACTATCATACGGGCAGTTTTCGTAGAAAACGTCTGTCTGTTGTGACTTACATTAGGAGTCAATATTTTCTATATTAAAAGCGGGCGGGGTCATATTACTTGGGCACTCCAGCTCTAGGATTTACGATCACGAGATACATACACCGCTCTAGGATTACGGTATTCATACATAATACAGGGTTATAAATAATTGCACTTTGTGTTAGATAGTATTCACTTGAACTTTTATTTCGATAGTTTGCACTTTGTATAAGATAGTTTCAACTTAGTACACTCAAACTTTGATTTTAATCATTTTCACTTTGAAACGGATTCTTTTAACAAAGTACCATAGACTAATTTTGATAGCTTGATTTTGAAAAGGATTATTTTAATTTTGTATGTTATGGACATTGAAATAAATTATATTAACATATTGCATGTCCACTTAGAACCCTGCTTCTTCATAAATACCACTCCTATAATATACTAGTGAATAAATTCCAATGCGTGGAGCAAAGACAATACAGGCGGCCTAATATAGAGTTACGACAAGTAAACTAGTCTATGGTGGAAAATCCTGTGTTGCAAGTAGTAAAGAATAAGTGACATCTCATTACAGCGTTGTGAAACTATCGATTTCAAAGTGTGAGTATTTATATTGAGTGAAAACTATTTTGTCTGTGTGATAATATTTGTTCGTAAGTGCAACATATTTTTTCAATGTTTAAATATATTTTATTATACGGCATCACTTTATTTTTAGTGAAATAATTTGTTTTTTGTGGAATGTATTTGTTATATGTGAAAACTATCTTTACGAAAGTGAATATCATCTAAACAAAAGTGCATTTAATTGTAAGCCCATAATATGCACTAACACGCACTGTGTATTATATACAGAAAGCGCATCAGTGTAGTAAAAAGCGAAAAGTTATACCTCTTTTATTCTAACATTGTGTTCAATTCAACATTCTGTCAATAGCGAACCATACATGATCACTCTTTCAATGGAAAAAAACGCAAATGCTAATAACATATTGGTTACTATTCAATTATTTATGCACTCCATGTTACAAATCTACATATGTGCAGCTAACAATGACATTTTGATTTCCCACACACGATAAAATTAAATTCAATACTTCGAACACTTCTCTTTTAAATAATTATCATTAATACAAATTAAGTGCATATTTAATTTGTTTTGCACCAAAGTGTGGGAATAAAAAATACATTTTATTGACAATACACTGAAGCATAATATGCATTAACACCTATCTATCGATTTACCCGACTTGACCCGTTTTCACACGGACAAATTTAATATACAGAGCTGTTACAAAGTCAGTTTCCAATGTAATGCATATAAACTTTTAATGCGCGTAATCTCAACAGAAATTCCTTGTTACTCGATCGTTCAGCCTTTCTTTTTCGGAGAGAGATAAAGGTTGGATGGGGAGAGAATCGATCGTTAGATAATTACGCCCAGTTATCAAGATCGAATGGGTGGAGGATGCTAAGGCATGAGACATCCATGCTTTCAAACATAATTTCATAAATCAATAAAAAAAAATATTTATGAAAACCGTAGCAAAAATCAACTCTGTTGACCACTCGGCTTCAGGTCTGAATTTAATTTAAATAATTTATTTAATGTTCTTAGGAATTGGGGAAGAATAAAAAATAGATTCCGTTAACATTGTTAGAATATTATGAAGAAATCAATGACTAAATAGTAGTGATGTTTTTCAATTACGTATACTGCACGGGCCCGTGCTTGGCCCGTGGGCCGGGTTCAGGCTGGTATAGACAATTCAGATTCGGTCTCGGGCCGAGCCCGGGTAAGTATTTTAATCTTTAGAACGTTATTTCGGACTATTTTTGTGTCATGAGTTAGCCATAAGGCAATACTATTCATAGCTTATATAATTTATTTCAAATGTGTTATGAATATCGTTGGAAATGTAAAAACAATAACGCATATTGTTTGAAAAGTATAAATGAATTTTTAAATTGAAAAAAATTGAATTTTTTTGTGGCAGAGAAAAATAAATCTGGGCCTAGGGTCGTGTTTGGGTCACAACTGCGATACTGAGACTCGGATTCGGACTCGGACTAGGTAATTTTATAAAATTTCACCCCGTGCAGACCTCTAACATATACACACAATACAAAACCATTTACCTCAACTGTCTGCGTCGGAAATAATAAAATTATCGCAAAGGACTTCTTGTAATATTACAAGAATTGGATCACTCGAGTGTGATGCCGTGTAAATCAATAGATATTTCATACATACTACAAAATTGAATAACCGTACAATTTACAATAATTGAAAAATTACAACTTTTTTCCCAATAACAATTAGCGAGAAAATCCAACAGAAAACAAAGCAATATAATATATATTCAAACATATTGCGACAAAATTTCGTAATGTGCATTACTTTTCTGACAAGTTTTTAAAATGTTTACTTACTCAGATGTCAGTCATTTGCCAATAACAATGGCGAAATATTTTTACCGTTTTTCCGTGAGAGCGATTTACGTATTTGGTTGCTGCAATAAATTCTCACCGCATATGTTTCCTTTCGTATCGATTGTTTTCTAATACGAACGATTTTCCACGCAACACTACGACCAAAATGATACAAAGAAAATGCGCTTTTCGCTTTCTGTAGTAAGTTGTTTGGTACTTACATAAAAATGAAAACTGACTTCAACTGTTATTTGAGTCTGTCAAATATGCTCAAAATTTGAATATCGAATGTGTACCATGTATATTAATTTGATTGTTTTTATTATAGAGTATGAAACAGGCATATCAAACTTCCCTCGTTGTCTTTCTTAACCAAGGGTCTCCAAAAATTTTAGTCTAAGCGCCACACTACGTTCCAAGGGTCAAGACTGAGCTAGCTAATCATATGAAGATAGCCGATAGCCGATAGCCGACAAGGAGATGACCAGGTGCTGCTTGGTTTCGACAAATTTAAATTTAGTTAATCATTTGCAATGTAGTGTCATTTAATGCATGAAGAAAGAGAAGAGCTGCGCAAGTTGGTCCGACCTTCCATTGGACCGATCGGCCACACTGCCTTGGTGGTGAATAAGGCAAATTACGAGCCGTTGAAACAATTTGCTGCGTCATACGTAGAGCGAGTAGACTTCAACTCATAGAAGCTTTTCATTTATCTGGTAGATATCGATATTCTAGGCATTTCATCATAATTTATTCAAAACTACAATTTTTGACTTGTTACGTTTTGGAACGATGTATGTTTTAATTCTAAAAATTTCATCGTGTTTATCTCGTATCATTTTCAAATTTTCAAAATATTGGCGCATTGGCTGACAGCTGTAATGTCAGATATGTTTTTTATAAAAAAAATATAAAAGAAAAGCCGCATTTGAGAAACAGAACGGTGGATATATATTTAGATAAATCACCGAGTTGGACGAAATTAAAGAGTGTTTATCATTCGACTACAGAACCATCTGAAAAACTAGTTTCATATAAATCGACGGTGACTATTTGTACATTAAGTGTAAGCCATACGGCAAGCTATCTAAAAATTTGTGAGTCGGGGCGTGTAGTCAGATAAATCAGAATTTGACATTTTTATATACATTATTAGGATAGAATAATATTTAGAAGAATATGAGGATTCTTAATCTTTGTCTTGACTCTATCTCAAAATGGTAACAACTGACAATACAAACCGACCAACGAATTGTTTTATATCTTGATTCCTTTGCGAGACAGCTTATTACTGGTCTTGAAAATAAAATTTGTAATCATTCCAAATAACAGTTTTTTACATTCAAATTTGAATAGGAATCGACAAAAAAAACATACGTTTGCAAAAACTCTGTTAAAAAATACCATTTTTGCTCACCATGATGAGAAAAGTGCATTATTTAAGTATCTTATATATAAACGCCCAGACCGCTCAGTATAGTATTAATATGTAGGTATAAAATTTTCTCATGACGTAAGCATTCGTGTTGTAAGCAATGCACTCAGTTCCAACATTCTAGCTACTTTAGACAATCAGTATTTCAATACCGTCATCTATGACGGGTACGGTTATACTAAATATAAAAATCGAGAAAAGACGAATTTAATATTTTTTTTTGTTACACTTCTAATATTATATTTTTTTATGTGGACTTCTAAATATACTTTTCATTTCAATAATTATGTTGTGTGTTTTGCGAGATATTTTAAAAAATATAATAATTTTTTTTTGTAAAAATAATTCAAAGCACAACGTTATCGGCGAACTTTTTTTGCCATAACGGCAAACATGTTTTTATAGTTTTTCTTTCGTAAAATATCGATATTATCATTGAATAACACACTTTGTCGATTAAATAACGTTTTATCATAATGCAAATGACATTTTCTTTTAATGATCAACCGCGAAACATACGATTTTATACGAATATCCACTTGCATTTTCATTTCACTAAAATGTTATGCAAATCTCGGTAAAACCTAAGCCGTTTTATCTGAAGACGTGTCAGTAAAAATATTTAACAGTCCATTAACATTCTAAGCCGTCAAAATTATTCACCATAAGATACTTTGAATCACTTTATTGATTGGATGACCATTTGAATCTTAAATACGTTTTAGAAAATTATACCAGATAATTAACTTTCAAACAAATTAACCAACATTATACCTTTATAGAGTAATCTTAACAGAATACCACTGTTTTTAAGATAAAATTTAATGTAATTGTTTTTATATATCAACTCAAAGAAACGTTAAGTTCTAAGACGCGGTAGCACAGAGTTCTTCAAGCCTCCTTCATCTCTAATGTTACTGTTTTTTGTATTTCTTTTCAATTGTTGTCGGCAGAAGGGTGTGATCGCTGCAGAGGTGAGTGCAGCCAGTTAGCGTGGAGACCATAAATATAATGTATATGCATCTTTTTCTACATATTGTCAGCTTAACTAGCAAACTGCTTATCTACATTTTAGCAAAATGTTCAGAAAAGCATAAAAACTGAATAAATTCAGTTTAAATAAATGTTATTCAATGAATTTTAAGTAAATTCTTTTTGTTTTTTTCCATGTCCGCTCCCAATGTGGAGCATATGGTCTCGTAATGGAGGTATTTTAAAAGATTTTTTCTAAGAGAACTGCTTTTTACTCAGTTACTCAACCTCTTTTTTTTCGAAGGGATAGAAGGATAGGGCTATGACAGGACTTGTGGTTAGCTAATCGCTCTCCCTATGCCCCGTGAGGTTGGAATGGGTGGGATGGAGGACTCAGACTACGAGCAGAAATCCATAGAAAGATCAATCTATGAAAACCGTCCGCACCGGAAATTGGGCCCGAGACATCCTTAACCGTAGCCAGCGACGCTACCAACTGCGCCACAGACGCCGACGACGAAAAATGATACATTTTTATTCATATAACATATGTGAAATACAAAAATAACAAAACTGAATTTATTCAGTTTGTAAACTCTTCTGAACATCTTGCTGAAATTTAGCAAGCCGACGATCTGTACATCTGAAATATGTCTAGAGGAGCAAAGCTCCAATCATTAAACTTTATATTATGATTGATACTATTGACTCAAAATTACCTTATTGCTTATAAACTGTATTAACCTCGGGTACAAATCAATAATATTTGATCTATGGTGACAATTTCAATAAAGCTTTTTTCATTATTTCATTGTGGGTTATTTAGAGATGTTTGAGTTAAGAACCGGACGATCAATATATCGACTGTGTTTTGGTCAATTGATGCAACCACCAGAAAATAAAAAATGAGTTAATGATTTCGGCCAAATGATGTAAATTAGAAAAATTAATTCACAACTTTTTTTCAACTCAAATGTATGAATACCGGAATTTAGATTTTTTTTTACCATGTCGTAGCATATGGTAGCAAATGGCCTCCTAATGCAGGTATCTAAACAGAATTTTGTTTCTATGAGAACTGTTGGTTACGCAGTTGCTCAACCTCTCTTTTTTCGAAGAGAGTGGGGATGGACGGATAGGACTAGGACAGCACTAGTGGTTTTCTAATCGCTCTCGCTACGCCCCACTTTTGAGGACCGGATGGGTGGGAGGGAGTTTTAGACATCACAAACATTCATGGCAACGAACAGAAGTCCATAAATCGATCAATTTACAAACCTTTCCTCATCAGGAATTGAGCCCGAGACATCCTCGTAACCGTAGCCATCGACGTTACCAACTGCGCCAAGGACGACAATCGGTAACTTATATATTTAATTATTTTTTATACCGGGATGTAGGGTTTCTTAGAATCAAAATATGACAATGTCGGTTCCCTGGTGTAGTGGCTAACGTCGTTGGCTACGGTTACGGATGTCTCGGGTTCAAGTCCCGTTGCAGACAGTATCATAAATTGATCTTTCAATCGACTTATGGTTTGTGATGTTTAAAATTCCATGTCACCAATATCCTAAATACGGGGCATAGCAAGAGTGATTAACTAGCCAATAGTCCTGTTCTAGTCCTTTCATTCTATCCCTACTCTCTTCAAAAAAGAGATGTTAAGCAACTGAGTAACAAGCATTTCTTGTAGAAAACTTCTTTTGAGATACATCCATTAGGAGGCCATATGCTCCACACTGGAAGCGGGCACTCGCTGCTTTCACTATCAGAGAGGAAATGCATTCGATTGCGATTTTTTGAACAGACTTCTTAAAAATATAATCGCGTAAAAGTAAAAAAAAGGAACAGTGCCATTCAAAAATCGCCTAAAATGACGACTGGGTGCGAATACCGGTATTTCTGTACTGAAAAAATAGCCGAAATACCGCGATACCAGTTTCGGTAATATCGGCAGAGCAGCCCCTTATCAGATGTAAAGTTTGTACAATGCCACACAGTGTGTGTGACCAGTCAATCCGGATGCGACATATCTGTATTGAAATCCTGATTAGTTATTAGCGTCTTCAACAGGTGAGACACCTGCTGCTAACACCGTCGATCTGGCATTTGTCACGGCTCGTTCCGTGACAAATGACAGACGCGATATTAATATGAATAAATTTCTCAATTCAATCCCGATAGATATGCGCATTTTTAGTGAACCAGTTAATGCTTTGTGTTTAAGAATTAATATTATTCTATAATTAAATCTTATATTTTTTTAATGTATTTTTTTTCGTTAATTAAATTAATATGTCTTCGTTGTTCTGGAAGAAGACACTAACTAAAAAATACTAGATTTGAATAATTGGACTTTGAATTTTTCCAAATGTCTAAAGTTCCATATCGTTTTCATTTAGTTTGTTTGTACAAAACTGTTTTCAAGTAAAAGCAGATAATATTTGAAAAAGAAAATATTTGGTTCAACATGAATTGTTTATATCGACGGTGTTTTGGCCAATTGATGTAAACCTCGAAATCGAACTTATTCAGGAAAGAGTAAAAACTGTCACTTTTAAGGTGTTAACTGTCAATTCTTGGTGGAAAGACATTATATTTTAAAAAATAAAACACAATTCATTTGTACTACTTTCACATATTTATAATGATCAGGACCAGTTTCGCTCATTATTATTGGCAAAAATTTGAAACACGCATAACATTGTTACGGTGTGGAATACACACTGTAAGAGAAGTGCGGAGAGTGAGTACAGTAGGCCTATTTTGAGGGTTACATTAGTTGGTCAAAACACAGTCGAATTGATAGTTATTTCGATATTACGCTATCACCAGCGTTAGTAACGCCATTCACAATAGACACATAACCGTGTTATACAACATAGGTAACGTTGTATAATCCAACTGCAATAGTGGGAAACTGTCAATAGGCAATAAATTAATTTTGAATTCCTCGTACGCACTATTTCGATTTAAATTGGATGAATATATTTTGCAATAGGCGACGACACTCCTACAACACAACTGACACAAATCATGCAATGCGTAAAAATTATATATTAGAGAATAGTTATTTGCAAAAACTTTAATTAAACTCCTTCACACGTACAAAGAGCACTGGAATTACGGTACGTCTTTCTTTATTGACAGCATTATTATATTATATAAGTTTTATAAATAATAAGTTGATACTGTAGATGTTTTACGTCCGTCTTTTTCGGCAACGACGGCCGCGAGCTCGAATACCCGTACGGACAATTTAATAAATCGGCTTTCAATCGATGCCTGAAATGTTTCATTCCCTTCCACTAAACCGATCAACAAAAAAGAAGCTTAGTAAGAAAGGTTAGATTGACTACAACATTTGTCTATAGGCATCTTTACATCCTCACCGTCTCAGAAAAGAGAGAGGATAAAAAGCTACTAAATAACTATCAATTTCCGTAAAATCAACTTTTATCACATCCACTAGAAGTCCGTTTGCTCAAAACCAGTAGAAGACTTTTATAATGGATATAATAGCATGCATTTCATGTGTCCTCTTCGGTTGTATTTTAATTTGTGTAAATTTATATAAATAATATTTATTATCCGACTTCGTCCGGAATAAAAAAAAGGCGTTCAAATCTGGTTATTTAGACGTTAGCGTTATTATGGTGATAGTTATTGTTGAAAATTTAAAATATCACCGCAAACCGTACTTCATGTAAAGCAGGGGTACCTACAGACCCCCAGGGGTCCTTGTGACCGCTGAAAGGGCCTGCGGCAAATTAAAAATAGTTTGGGGGTGCGTGGACAACGCCAGGGGGTCCGCGAAAATTTGTCATTATTATGAAAGTTGAAATGAACGGCAATAAATTAATTTATAGCGATTTGTTGAGTGTTGGATACTTTTGCAAGCAGACCCACTAGCTCAGATGAATAAATACTAGTACAGGAATAATTTATTCTATTACATCACCATTTACTATTCAAGACATCAAAATTATTTTTTCTAATATGCAGTGACACCACCCCGTACTTATGGGACGGACAGGGTCTTCAAAACCAGTCTGCAGACTCTTTCTATTAATGAAAATTTAAAAATGTTATACCCCTCCTGAGGCGTTTAAGAGTGGTGTCGTATTTGTTTGGTTGCTGTTGTTGGTTTGCAGTTTGAAGTGGGCGAAGGGCCTGCGATCCTGCCAGTCAGTCGGGTCTCGACCTTTCCGGGGGAAAGTCGTCGGCCGTCGAAGCGGCGATTTATTCCATCGCTTACTAGTAAAACCACTTACAGAGTTTAAATTAAAGTGTCTAAATCTGTTGTGTAACTGTCTTAATTAACTGAAACTAATTGCAATAAAAGAGAAGGAGTATACGGATAACGACCGGTTTTTAATGGAAGACGAAGGAGCCGTTGTTTTGTCATTTGTTTGTCCTTGTCCCAGGACGCGGGCCTTGAAGTGTGTTGAAACCCGCACCCCGCTTCTCCCCGCTCTTCTACACCTTCCTCGATGCGAAGCGGCGCGACAGACGTTGTTGTTGTTTCGTTTCATACTCTCTCAGCAGTTATGTAGAGTTATTTTACTTGGGGGTTTATGATCAGGTTTTTGTTTTAAAAAGGTATCCATAGGCATAATAAGTTTGGAACCAGTGATGTAGAGTATACGCATATACCTTTGCTTTTTATTACTCTGATACGCTTGCTGTATAATACACAGAGCGAGTCATTGTAATAGTAATGTATGGATTTCGTGATCCTCGAGCAGTGTATGGATACCGTGATCCTAAATCCTAGAGCAGGAGTGCAAAGTTATACGGCGTCTACTCTAACACCCACAGAATATATTCCATCAATTATTAATAATAATGTTAAATGTTGATAATAACACAGTTCACTTAGAAATAATGACAGCCAGAATGCCATATTGTGGCAATTTCACCGTTTGGGAAGAGTGCTTGTGAAGAGTCAGACAGATTGATACATGTATTTTCTGCTGTAGTATTTTGAAATTAATACACGTGCGATGCTCCAGCTGGATAAAGCATTTTGATTTATAATGAACAGTGCAAGAAACTTAATACACTATGTACTTTCTTTTAAGTTCTTTCATACAGACAACCTTACCTTACAGTATTCATTTCTGGATAACGCCACCCCAGAATGACTGTTCAAGAGGTGGCTGTTAAGCGATTATTCAACCTCTCTTCTAAGAGAAGGCATGGTATTTAATTACTATTTTAGTTTTAACATACACAGTTTCACGATGAGGAATTCTTGTGACAGACAGATAGATCTATACATATGATAAGTAAAAATGTGATCTCCTTTTTCTTTCAATGCCTTTCTGTTTCGAATAACAATAAATACTATATATTACAAGGGAATGTTGACTCAGGGTTAACTATCGAAAGGCTGCATTTTGCAAATATTTATTTTTAATCATTATAAAGAAATACGTCGTTGTTAGTCGATGAAATAAATATCATAAGTTCAATCCTGTATCTAGATTCACATTAATTTTTTGCTGAATAGTTATTACTTACTGTCTCGATTTTTTTTACTGGTATTTGAATGATAAGTAGCTTAATCGTGTTTTATTGTGTACAAAAATAGATATTATCGATCTATTCAGTACTTAGAGTTTAGTCTCAACAACTTTTGATACAATCGAAAATTTAAATAACAAGTCTAACAATGTCTCATGGCCGCCTTTCACAACGCTATTGACAGAAAAAAACAGTATACCCCTCACGCTCATGGACCGAGCAAAGCTGCATGGGACTGATTTTTACCATGCACTGGTGTTGCCGTATCTTCTATTGCTATTTTCGCTGCTTATTCAAAGTATAATATATGACACGGTGCGTCCAAGCTTATTTCTCTTCTTCAAGTATCTTTGCTTCCTTCCATGTCATTTCACTGTTCCATAACTCCAATAATAATTTAAGTGAATTACGCAATATTTTGCCGCAAAGTTGTTGTGTTATTTTAAATTTTTGTCTATGGTTTGTTCTAACAACAACCATTTGACATAGCATGACCGTGTTTCGAGTAAATTATCAGTTTCCTAGATACCATTGATTAATATTTTGTCAAGTTACGAACCGTCATTAAATTTCTTTAAGAATCACATTATTTTTAGCTGTATTAAGTAATTTTTCAAGCATAAAAAGAGTAACATATTTCGAAAATTGTGTTTTATTTTTAAAATATAAAGCCTTTTCACCAAGAATTGACAGTTGACACCTTAAAAGGAAAATAGTAAAATGTTGTAAAGCAAATTTACCGATTTACATTTAAATTGTCAGGTACCATAATTATACGTAACAAAGTAGTTTTTCCAAACTAACTTCGTTCTTGAAAACGTTCTTTGAATGTGCCTATCTGACAGTTCAGAGTCTGCTTAAAATACTAATAAAAACATACTTTATATTTATACACTAATTATAAAACTGTAACTGAAGAATTTATCGAAAATATATTCATATTATTACTTTACATAAGTATGTTGTTTGTTTTTCAAGACAACATTGATATTTTAATTGAATAATCGTGTTTCACTTATTAAGATCGCTGCATATTAAATATCAAAAATATGCTCGAAACTTTACATCAGATATAATTGAAAAATCCTTGAGAGCTGATCCTGTTGAGTATCTTTTCGAGATTGATGGAGCAGCTAGATCACGAATGACATTTTGAAGACCGATATTATTATAAAATGTTAATTATATGCAAGCATCACTTAACTTGATTCAAATCCTATAACTTAATGGATTTGTTGTAGGCATTTATCAATAATTGTCGTATTAATACTTAAATACTTACGTCATCAACGGTACGGTGATACTTGGAACTATTTTCAACAAATTATATCATTTACAGTTGGTGATCGGTTAACGAGCAGTTTGGACTGCGGAAAGATTCAAGAACGAACACATATTCCGTTAACGAACTAAAACGATCTTTCCGATCTACTTATTCTATCTGTAAAGCTAATCGAAAAAATGATATGCAGTAAGGGATCGGTTAACGAACAATTCGGATAGCGAACATAGTCTAGGAACGGATTATATTCGTTTACCGATCTTCCACTGTATTTAAGATGTTGACAAAGCCTTAAAAGTGACGTCAATTTATCACAATTTTTATAATCTTTCAATTGTGATAACGTACGGGAACATCGCTACAAATATAAAATTATGTAAAGCAAAAGAATAAACATTGTTAAGCGTGAATTCAATTGACAAATATATTCAAACTAGTATAACCGTGTCGGCGTCTGTGGCGCAGTTACGGATGTCTCGCGTTCAATTCCCGGTGCGGACAGTTTCATAAATTGATCTTTCAATCGATTTATGGATTTCACTGGTCCTGTCCTAGCCCTATCCTTCTATCGCTACTCTCTTCGAAAAAAGAGAAGTTGAGCAACTGAGTAACAAGCAGTTCTCATAGAAAACGTCTGTTAATAGCTCCATTAGGAGACCATGTGCTCCACGTTGGGGACATGAAAAAAAAATAACCGTACCCGTCATAGTTGACGGTATTGAAATTGAAATCGAAATACTGAATGTCTTAAGAAGCTGATAAGTCGGAACTGTGTGTACATTGCATAACATTTTATTTTATATGTAAACCGCGAACGCTTAGGTCATGAGAAAATTTCGTACCTACATTTGACATGTGATAATAATACAACGTCTACAGAGCGGTCTGGGGTATTATATATAAGATGCTTTCATAGCTCAACAGCAGTTATTGTTTTTATGATATTTAAGCTACTGTGAAGTTGTCTGTGACTGATACAGAGAGGACGAAAGGCCAAGAACGTTGACCACTCGTCCACAAACCAGCAGCTTATAATAATATATATATATATATATATATTCAAAATGAATTCATCTAAGTATAAACATATTTGAAAAAACATAGATATAGTATAAATATGTTTAGAAATTCTCGTAGTAATTGAGCTAATCTCAACAGAAGTTTTTCTACGAGAACTCAAATCGTCACTCAAAATATTTCTTTTTAGAAGAGAGTAAGTATAGATGAATAGGGTCAGTGTATCACTATTGGTGAGATATAGCTTCAACTAACCAATGAAATTTTTTATCACTTTGTTATTTTACCATATCTTTCATTATTTCCTATGATATAAGCAATGTAAACCATTTACAGTTTGAGATCCGTGTCATTGAAGGAATGATGAAATATGGAACCCAAGTCATTAGAGAATATAAAATTTTACAATTTTTATAAAGAAATGCTAAAATATATATTAAAACCTAGACCGGTCCGCAGGAGTTTTATTATTATCACATATCACATGCGGGCATGTTATGAAATGCACACACACACACAACAATACACACAGATCCGACGTGACGCAAAGTCCGAGGTAAATAAACAAAAATAACAATAACAATCTATCGAAGATTAACGTTGCAAACGTTTTTTCAACTAAATGATTCCATTCAATGATATCTTTCAATTTACAGCAATGCACAAGGAACACATACCTCTATTTCATAAAAATTTGTATGCAGAAATGTTTTTGCCATGAATTTCTTTAAGCATTCCGATTAAACACACAACACACAACAATACATTTATTTCTTACTAGCTACATTAGACATTCAGTATTTCAATTTCAGTACCATCATCTATGACGGACGTCTCACTAGTTAAATTATAACAGTGTTTCAAATTATAATGAATCTGAAAGTATCACCTCAAAATTGAATTAAGCCAAATTCAGTAAAATTTTTGAATCTATTAAAAATGTGTATTTCCATACGTGTCTCATTTTCCATACGTTTTATCTCTGAAGACCAGGCTTCGCCTTTCAGCATCGACAGGCATTTGAGTACACGGGTGAACAAAATTTGATATTGAAACTCCATCAAGCACCCTCAGTTGATATCTTAAATTGAATCGGCCAAAATTATTTAGTAGGATAATTAGATAAATAAACACTTTTCCAAAATATTTTTTTTTGAAACAAAAATTTGCATATTTTCCGAAACAATTTTGGAAACGTTTTCATATTTGGGCAATAAAAGTAAACTTTATATTTCTTTCAGCAAATTAAATTTAATATAGAAGTAATTTAAGACATCGACCGAGTGTGCTTGATGGAATTTCAATATCAAATTTGAATTGTTGTATATAAACCATAAACACTATTTACTGTCTGTCAGTTCGAGTTTATTCGTGTACTTGAATGCCTTTAGATGGACATTCGAGTACTCCAAAAGGCGAAACCCGTATCGTCAGTGACGAAATACATAAAAATGTACAAAATCTCCACAATTCAGTGGAGATCAATTTAAATTTAATGTAGAAGTGTTTTGAACATGCTTGAGTAAGTTTAATAAAAATATTTCTTAGCAAATTAATAAATATGGAACCGAAACTACAATATCGCAATAATAATAATTCTAAAATGTTATTGTCAAAGCCTCTCAGTGGGCCATCAGATCAAGAATTGAAACTGCCTTTCGTTGTTTTTTTAATTTTTTTTTTTTTTTTTTTTTGAATTGTGGGTCTATTATCTATGACTCATTCTCTACAAGGACTTCGTGTTTGGTTTTAAAAGACAGATTGGTTTTATTTATATTGTATTATTATGCTTAGATCCTTTTATTTATGTCCTCATTAGTGTGTTTGAGTGTAATATTGTGTCACTTTCGAGGCTATAAAATAACGTAATGTTGTTCTTTTCTCCAGGTGCGTATATAATGGAGATAATGTTTGATTCTTTATTGCATTTTTGACCTGCAGGGTAATTGGCAACAATATCACATAATTAAAGAAAGACCATTGTGTTTTAAATTGGATTTTAAAATATTTATTTAATATTGTAATGTTTCATATTAGATTTTGGTTATGGCTTTTTAATCCGTAGACGTCCGAGATTTATATTACTTAATTTTGGTGTTTTATTGATAGTTCCGCGAGAGAATAACACGTTATTTCTTTCGGTTATTAAACGAATTCTATTTTTATTTCTATACAGCTCTAAAGTATAAATAATTATGTAGCATACTCAACCTGTCTGTTGCGATTGGCCTAACCTAACCTAACCTAACCGCAAGTTTAAAGAATTATTTCTCAATTCAGCATGTGATATTTTTTTTATTATTTTCTACTACATCCAGGGATACTTTTTTATTTACTCTTTAGATTATTAAAAATTAAACGAATTGGAAAAATGCTCTTTGTAATGCGTTCTAGAAGGCGAATCCTTAAGTAAAATATTTACCTACAGATTAAAAACGCGTAAACTCTATGTAGAGAAAATAATTTCAAATCTTACATATGATTCGCTGAGTCGATAAGCACGCGTTTTTAATGTACGTATGCTCTATCGATAAATATATCAATTTTTCCAGTTGCAAGTCTAAAATTTCTTTCTGTTTCATCACCTGTTCGAAATTGAAAATTTATCTAAACTTAAAAATGTCGTTTTTTACACAACTTCGATCCTCGTTTTACACGGTCGACGCACACCGAAAAAACGACAGTGTAAAAAAATATTTTGCTGTTATATATACTTAGTAAGATACAAAATAACTTAAATTATACTAAAAACTATCATACTCCCCTTGTCTACTGTCTTTTTTTAAATCTATTTACCATCGTAGGAGTGTGGTGGATGCAAAGCATATAAGAATGTTTGTCGGCGTCCGTTGCGCAGTTGGTAGCGTCGTTGGCTTCGGGCACGGATGTCTCGGGTTGAATTACCGGTGCAGACAGTTTCATAAATTGATCTTTCAATCGATTTATGGATTTCTGTTCGTAGTCATGCATGTTTGTGATATCCAAAACGCCTCCCTCCCACCGATCCGATACTCAAAAACGGGGGGTAGCGAGAGCGATTAGCTAACCAATATTCCTGTCCTAGCCCTATCCTTCTATCCCTACTCTCTTCGAAAAAAGAGAGATTGATCAACTGAGTAACAAGCAGTTTTCATAGAAAACGTCTGTTAAGATACCTTCATTAGGAGGCCAAATGATCCACGTTGGATGCAATGGTAAAAAAAAGAATGTGTACGCTTTATAAAATCAAAAGTATTACACTAGGTATCTCGATTAGGTGACTTCTATGAACTGGTTATGGGCTACGGCTAAAGGACGATTGGGCCGAGGAATAGACCTCCCGGGACGGAGGGTTGATGGTGGCGATGCCTTGGTACTTAGAATAGGTGTTTTGCATTGGAAGGCAGTGAAGGCAGGAACCATCTACTTAATAAGGCTAAGACCTAAGATTCACGCGACTTGTTGAGCCAAATGTAATGATGAATTTACTTACGCATATTCTAAGGGGAAAAGATTTTAATGATTAGGGAACATCACTTTCTCCATTATTTATGATAGTGATTTTTTGTATTAAACGAATTAATGGCCTCACTTTATCTGAAACGATCCCACGTTGATTGTTTCAATTAGCAATACTCCTGCTGCTTTTTTGATGATTTCGATCTAAGTCTAATATTTTTCAAAGAATCGTGATGAAAAAAAATCGATAATCCCAAGTATTGATAAATAACATATCGATACTCCGTACGTATAATCCCGTATCTAAAAACATTAGATTTTAAAAGAGAGCATTTTAAAGATTCATAAAGTAATTGCAATGTAACAACTGCATGTATATTCTTCGAAATTGGGTCAGTGTTACTATTTTTAATTTAATTTTCTTTATTGTTTGATGCCTATCTATAGAACCGAGTGCGTAAACAACGAAAATGTAAAAGACATAATAATCACATATTTAGCACTTACGTGATTATACATAGAGAGGGTCGATATTTTGCCGAAATAATTTATACGAGGAATAGTTTTTATTTTTTGTCTAACTTATTAATCCGCTATTTTTATAATAATTAATATATGATATCGACTTGAAGGACTGCACTGACGAGCCACGGATGAACTCGAGCTCAACGAAATTACAAAGCTTATGTCGTTTTTTTTAAGTTTACATATATTCGTCTTAATTTTGTATAATACATTAAATAAAAGCTATTTTTATAACACAGTTGTTTCTAAATGTCTTGCATTACAAAAGTTGATAATAAATTCATCGATATTAGAGCATCCAATCCCGGATACTTTTTGAGTTCACGGGATTGGTCATTGAGTGTACTTTCACGTGTTAGATTGTAAATTTAAAATTTTATTCGTGTTCATTATTGCTTTGATAGGAATGTTTATATGATTTTAATGTTACTACCTTAATAATGAATTAATATTTGTTTTGGGTACTGGAATAGTTTTTTTATTGATTGAAAGTCAGACGGTCATTTCCAAAAAAAAGAGGAGAACACAAAAAAACGTAATTTTATTTAATGCATTATTAAGGTAGGTTTACCAGACGGTATTTGAAAAGAAAAAATGTCCTTCAATTCGACTTGTCAAACATATTGTCAAAACCATTTAAGAGGCTTTTTTCTTTTGTTCGCCATTTCTAATTGGTTAAAAAACGGCCGTTACCAAATATGAAAAAGAGTGAAACAATACATAAAAGTATTATAAAAAACTAGGTAATTAAAAAAACCGAGGTACACGCTCTAGTTAATCAGGAAGTTTTAATTTGATATATAATTTTTTTTTAGCAATCTTGGAATTACGGGATTGAAATCTCTAATCGATATGATAGTAATCCTGATAAATTGAGTCATGTCTTTATTGAATATTGACTAGACAATATTTAATAAATTAATTTTCCTAGGTAAACAAACAATTTGCAATCAATTAGTCAGCAATATGTTGCATGTATTCAAGTATTATCTATATAAAAAAAGCCTAAAATATTTGAATGAAATATGCATTGCTAAAATTATTAAGCTTTTTCGATTTAATTGCAATATCCATCAGATACGTGAGAACAAATCGTCGACGGCCGATGGCATAGAGTTGTCACTCACGCACGCACCTACCCACAGATCGCCGACGACGGATTGGTGGGGCCTCCAACATAAAGCCTCATATAAAAGCACCTATGCCACCTCCCAAAGGTGTTGTTATCATTTACCTCACCTGCCAAGCGGGTGGATAACTTGTGAGAACTAAATACATACATGAAAATCATACATGTGCCGCTAAGTCTTGAGTGAGAAGTTAGTTACATCTGTTCAGTTTCACTTACGCCCGTTTTGCACGGGAAGTTAGTACCCTTTGACACTAATCGAAGATCCAAGGATTACTTTTGGAGTCGGCGCAATGTGGGTGATAACAAGAGAACCATGTGAGTTTATGTGAAAGAATTATCTCGACTTATTTAGGGATTTACGTTCTGTGATTTTTATCATTTGGAAAATTATTCGGCATTTTGTGGTATTGTGTTTGGCCGTTTTATTTTTGATTATATTTTGTGATTAGTGGTAACATAACAGAATCTTTAAATTAGCTTGTATGATAAATATGATTCCAAGTACACTGAAAGTGGTTAAATACACACATCGGGTGCAAGATAATTATCATATATTTTATATATTTATCTTTACAAATAAAACATCCGTATTGATTTTAATGATGCACGTAAACTTTATACTATTTGATTTAATATTTATAAAAATAAAACATAACTTTTTTATAATAACATTACAACTTTTTAAATTATCAGTGCCGGTTTCGCTTACAGCGAGCATTTTCAAATGATTAGTAGAAAGTGCTCGCTACAAAAACCAGTCTTGATCAATCGATAAAATCGGGATTACTACAATATATATAAATTGATTATTTGTATTATTGACTATTCGGAAATGATAAAGGACTAATTGTGAACATTTTCAACTTATAAGTAGACAATGCTCGCACTGAAAACCAGTCTTGATCAATCGATAAACTTGTGGAATTAGTACAATATATAAATTATTACAGCAAAGCAAATTGTCAATTCCATTAATTGACTGTTGCATTAAGTATACAACAACGCCTTTTAACCAACAGTTAACAACATAAAAGTCAGGTACAATATTTTTTTCAAAATATGTGAAAATTTCATATTTTTTTTTATTTTCAACTGACTTAAGTGTACTTTCGATAATTTTTTTGTTTCATATTACTTGACAATTAATACAAATATTTTTTGTTTCAATTGAAAATGATCTCTTATGAAAGCCTAATAAGTTGTATAAATTGATTATTTGTATTATTGCGATCAAAAATTATAAGGTGTCACTGGTGTTTTAGACGCATGTTTTTTAAAACAAATCAACATTTAATTACTCCAATGTAAAGGATATTGTGAAATAAATTATAAACAAAAACAGGAATGATTTCATAAAAGTGAGTCGAGTGTAATAAAAATAATTAATAAATCTTGCATTAGAAAGTTATACAGCTTGGATATAACATAGAGTTATTAAATAAATACTTTATTTAACTTATTAATTCATATGAGATTTCAATAATGAAGCATTACTTTCGGTCTCAAATACTTTAATCCTTTAAAAAACGTTTAATAACATTCACTTTTCACAATCGTAAATCAGACGTTCTAAAAAATAAATAATACCAAAAGTATTTTACTATTCTTCTTCGCATTTCCTCGTATTTGAGATAGCAACCGTTCTAAAACTCTGGATCAAGTGTCTATATCTCATTTTCCAGCCTTGAGATGGATCCCAGATATATTACCTTTACCTGGTCTTCTCAAGTGTGCATGCCCTCTTCATGCATCTAGGACCATTAGATTTTCCAGGTTTTTTATTTGTATAGTCCACTAACTAATATAATATTTTCCATAGCATTTATGACTGATCACAATAAACCATTTGAATGTTTTTATCCTTTAGCAATTCAAGTTTTAAAACTTTTTGAATGCGGCCTTGTTATGTTATGGATAAATAAATGCAGCCGTCTGACACGAAAAAGTTCACCACCCATTGTATGAATTGATAATTTTAGATGGAAATTCATTATATTTATAAAAAAAAATATGACAAAAGTTCATTATGAAAGAAATAAAAAATTATTTTAACTCTCATAAAAAAAGATAAGTCTCTTAATAAGTGAAATTGATCCAGGTCCTAAAAGATTTTCAATTATTAATTATATACTATTAAACAGGTGTTTTAGTAATATTTTCTTCATATCTCATAATTGCATGCCACATAGCACTAGATTTTGTATTATTATTAAAGAATTTCATATAAATATTCGATAGAAATATAGTTAACAAAAGATATATTCAGGTTTTTTGTGTATATGAATACAAATTATAAATAATGCGCGTAGCACCTTGAAAGCTACTGTTAATAAATAAAATATACTTACAATTTTAAAAAATAACCTTAAACTTAGCCAGCGTAGTGTAATTTTTTAATAAAAAATCGTTTTTGAGCTGTTGTAAAATTGATAATTTATTCACTAACCTTACATAAATATTATCTTTTATCTTTGAGATAAAAAAATGACGCACAGTAAATAAATATTTATTGAGAATTGTTAAATCGGTAAAGTCTTTTTAAAAATATTTTTCTTCTTAGAGCTGTAAGGTACCGGTACAAGGAGAATGCGGAATTCTATTGGAGTATTAAAATAATATGTGCCTTATATTTAATAGCCCTGACCGCTCTTTGGAAGTTTTATTATTATCATATATCACATATGGCGGTGTATATATAAAATAAAATGTTATGCAATGCACACACAGTTCCGACGTACTAGCTATTTCAGACGTTCAGTATTTCAATTTAATACCGTCATCTATGACGAGTATGGTTATACTTGTTAGAAAGAGTTGGCTTGAGTCAATCTGTATACTATTTTTGAAACAACTGTTATTATAACTAGGGACTCCATCTCCATCATTCGAATATTCGATATCTGAATATATTCGGTCTTTTTTTAACTATTAGATATTTTACAAACTCGACGAAAGATCACATCACAATATCCTTTTTTTTTTTTTTGTCTTCACTCAACTCGGGTGCTTTCAGTATCTTATCGTAAGTCGTAATACTTGAGCTTGACGAATTACTCAGGGCTAAAAAAACCTTTTATAAATACCGTCGGAGTAATCCGAAGGGTATTGGAATGTTTTTTTTTTATATTGTCACTATATGGGAAATGACAGAAGTGAGAAAAGATTTCGCCTTATATTACTATAAGATGTAGATATCTCATCCTTGAAAATATTGTATGTATATCAGAGATTTAGAATTTGAACAAATATAATTTTTATTGTAAATGAGTTCGTTTTCTTGCAAATTTTAATATACTATTAAATTATTATCATCTATAATGTAATGATATAATTATTCAAATCGAATTTTTAATATTATTTTCATACTTCGAATAGTTTCAATTTTGCTATTCGATATCCGAATAGTTGATAATGACAAATAGTTGGACTCCCCAGTTACAACATGTAATATAATAAAGTTAAAAAGTAACGATGTATTACGTTCCAAAAGATTGCAAAATATATACATTTCGAGCACGTAACATCGTCAGAACTATGCGTTATGCGTGAGTGTAAAAATACGAAAATAAGGTAAAAGATAGCTAGAAAGTATTTTGATCTGAAGATTAGTAGTTTATTTAAATTCTCAAGAATTATGTCATATTATTGATGGCGAGGTGCTGAAATTGTTATATTGCATAACTTTTGTGGAACTAGCTACCAAAAATTTCAATTAGATATTATAAAATACGACTGAATGTTGCATATCTATACATTACGTAGACTTTTCAAGTAGGACACTTTTATCATAAATATGTATAATTGAAAATATCATAGTAAGTCTGATAAAAATACTAAATCATCGTTTATTTAATGTTTAAAATAACTTATACATCGCTTGTCGGCGTCCGTGGCGCAGTTGGTAGCGTCGTTGGCTACGGTTACGGATGTCTTGGGCTCAATTCTCAGTACGAAAGATTTTCATAAATTGTTCTTTCAATCGATTTATGGATCTCTGTTCATAGTCTGACTGTTTGTGATGTCTAAAACCCCCCTCCCACCCACCCTATCTTCACAGAGAGTAGCGAGAGCGATTAGTTAACCACTAGTCCTGTCCTAGTCTTATCCTTCAAGCCCTACTGTCTTCGAAAAAAAAAGAGAAGTTGAGCAACTAAGTGACAAGCAGATCTCCTAGAAAAATTCTGTTAAGATACCTCCATTAGGTGGCCATATAGGACAAGGAATATATATACATCGTCACCGTACTGCCAGAAGTTGGTAAGTAACATATTGACAGTTATGACTAAACAGCAAATAAAATTTTGAACTCGTAGGATAAAGTCTATTTAATGTTAAATAGGTAATTTTAATATCAAAATATAGATGGATTTATGCCAATCTGACACTAATCAAGCTAGGGATCAATAGACAGTCATAATTGCCTGCCTAGAAATATGCATTAATATACTTACTGATAAAATAAATTGCTGTGTTTTTCCAAACTGGTATAATTAATGCACCCACTGAGTTATTCCAGACAAAGAATTGATGTCCAAGTATATACCATTGTGCTCTTACCTAGTTTCCGTCAATTTTGGTACATACCAACTTTTGCCAGTACAGTGACAATATATCCGTTGTTAATAAAATTGAAAAAAAAAACTTCAAAGCCACCGATTTACAATCTAATTCTCAATTAACTATTACAAATTATCTTTTAAAAATTACCATACATAAAGACAATACGATATTCAAACGAGTTTATAATTCAAACGCTTAAAGAAAAATAACCGAAGAATATTTTTTTAATCTTAGACAAGATGCTATTTCGATTTCGAGGAAAAATGTTAATCTTATAAAAAAAACTCCATGATATGAAAATAAATTAATTTGTATTGGTATTCAAGAATGTGGAACAGTTTGTGTAAATCAATAACTTGCATTGATAATCGGATACGCCTTCTAACTAATTAATTTATTTGCCTTTCTCCTAATAGAAGCAGTGTGCAATAAATATTTAGTATGTATATTTTTAAATTTATGTATAATATTAGAAAAAATACGATGCAAGTAAATCTTTAAATTTGTTGAATACTAAATTATTTCATTTTTTTACCATGTCCGCTCCCAGTGTGGAGCATATGGCCACCTAATGGCCACCTACTTGCTAATTAGTTGCTCATCTTCTCTTTTTTGAAGAGATTAGGTATAGAGGGATTGGGCTAGGACAGCACTAGATTTTTAGGATCGGATGGGTGGGAAGGAAATCAATAAATCGATTGAAAAATCAATTTATGAAATTGTTCGCACCAGGACTTGAACACGAGACATCTGTAACCGTGTGCAACGACGTTAACCGCTGTACCACGGAGCCGACTACTATGATAATAATAGTTCCAACAGGACCTCTACTTACATCCCATTTTCTACAGAAATTAATGTTTCAATATTGATAATCATATCCTTTGAAAAAACAAATTCATTGAACTAAAGTTCCATTTAGCTATAATTATTATAATATCGACGATATTTTGACTAATTGGTGTAGCCCTCAAAATTGAAATTTTTCAGGAGAGAGAAAAAACTGTATTTATCGAAAACATTATATGGTGAGTTGCGTTATGAATCTTTGAAATGCACTCCTGTAAATTCTCATGTTTGCAGATACGGAGTTGTATTTACAAAGGAAGTGTCGATAAAATAGTGGCTTACATCAAGTGACCGGGCCACAATTTTTAAGCCTAAAACTAGTATACAATGATGTTTCCCTTCCAAAAAGTTGTCAATTTATTTTTCTAATTTTCATCATTCAACCGAGACCTGCCTTGTCGTCTTTGAAATGAGATCCAATCATTAATTCATTTTTGTATTTTTTGAGGGTTACATCAATTGACCAAAACACAGTCGATATGATATATAAAAAGATACGGCAACTTGTTCATTAATTCATTGATTAATACGTTTAATTTTAATCTGTTAAATGAATATGGAGATACAATTAAAATGGAATTTATAATTGTGTCATTACTGGTTAAAATTTTGAAACAAGAAATTATAACTGGATAACATACTGATGACTTTTTATTATTTGATTGTGGATGAAAATTATTCCATTTAGAAGAATTTTATTGAGTTTTCATTAAGTAAGTGAAATTTATGAATTATTTTTATCAATCAGATTGCAAAATTGTATTAATTTCGGCAACGAAAATATTTGTTGTATGTTGCTGGTTGAAGTGTCTAATAAATTCAAAAGATTACACTGCTTTCAATTCACACTTCTGCTTTAATCTGACACTGGTCTTTTAAATACTAAAATATTATATAGGTATATCATAAGAAGTACAAATAAAGAGTATGACAATAGCTATAGTTACAAGTCATGCTGTAAGGCCTCAAAGAGGGTATTTTTGCAGGCAAGTGTTCCATGACATTTACTTGTCATGAAGTCATGAAATCGAAAGGAGACAATGTATTATAATATATGATGTTATTATTGACGAAAATTACTATTTTTTGTTAATTATCAATAATTTTAATAATATGAAACACTGCGTAATTAAATGTAAAAGATATTAATTTATTTACTTGCGTAGATTATAATTATGAAGCCTAGTCATAATCAATAATCGTATTTGATCAACAATGCAAATTGTGATTTTTAAAATGTTTTGTTTATCACTTTACTAGCATATATATAGCAGTTTTCAATGAATCATGAATAATATGATGATAGTGATAAAGAATTACAGAATAATCTTGCAAGAAATCTTTCCAAATATATGTTATATGCTGATGATGTTAGATGCTTACATACAACATTTTATGTCGCGTCATTTTTTTCAATTTTCTCAGTAATGTTGGGGCTTTTCCTGCATTTTTTTTCAGTCATTATTATAGAAAATAATGTTAGTCATCTTTTGAGCTACGGAATACAATGATTCAGATACGTTATAGATGAGAAAAATGACGTCTAACACGACTTTATATGGATATATAAACAGAATTAGCGTAGAAAATTTACTGTCAAAAATAATATTTGAAACAAATGAACATTGATTATTTGATTCGAATGTGTTCTTTTCGATTGGCAGCCATTCGGATAATAATATCATTCAAATATGGATAATAATAATTTTAATGGCAATGTGTGTTTGTATTTTTAGCGTAAATATAAATAAATACTTCCTTATCATGTTCGAGAGTTTTGAGAGTTTTCCGTAGATTTTTAAATCTGATAATCAAAATTAATTTGGACTGTTTGTTTCTATTGTAGAAAATTTCTCTGAAGATCTTATATAATATTAATGTTAATTACTTTAATGGGTAGCATTTATCAATATTTATCAAAAAACTCAGCGAGTGAGTGGATTGTACGAAATTCATTTAGATTATTTAAATAATTAGTCGTCTGTTTTGAGTTGAATAATTTTAAAGAATTTGGATGTATTTTGATTTGGCAGTGGGTCAAAATCGAATATTATTCAACCAAAAAAATACGTTAGAATATTTTCAATGACAAAAGATACATTCTGTGGTGTGATTTTGCAATAGTTTAAAGAATCCTAAATCGGCCGTGAAATGTGAAAAGAAAAAAACGAACTCTTGGTATTAAAGACGCATAATAGTTTGTTATGGCGCCATTGATTACGTATTTTATTTTGAGTCGTGCCTATTCTCTTTGTAATAATTTTATTGAATAATTTTGATGGTCAAAATATGCATTAAAAGAAACCTTTCATTCAAAATGAACACCATACAAGATAAAAACGCCTTAGTTGAAATATTCATAAAAAAGTAAGTACCTAGTAAGAGATATGCCAATATGTTCAATTGATTCAGCAGTTTGTGGAAATTTATTTTTAAAATATAACTAGAATTGATAACTTTGTTATTTCACTGTTTTATATGTAAAGCATATTTAGATTGAATTACACAACCTTACAGACATTGAGGATGCTTCTTATAGGAACATCAAGTGTGGTACATAGTTAGACAAACAGTGGAATGACAGCAGCTGATGTCAGATTTTGCATTTTTGCCTGACCACCTAGATCACTGGTCGTCAACCTGATCCGTACCGCCAACTAGTGAGCGATTAACGTGTCCATGGTGGGTAGTGAGTAATTAAGCTTTTTTTAGCTGTTTTCATCAAAACTATCTGTTAAGTTCGACTCGCGGCCAAGTTTACTTGAAGACATTTTGAAGACAATTCGCTTCGCTAACCCGACAGCCAAGGGAAGGGGTGCATAGGGATGGTTACTTTTGTCATTTTCTCTACCTTTCTCGCTTATTATAGCTATCCAAATGAAACAAAATATTTGTCCTGCTCTGGCCTAACGGTTGACTTTCAACTTGTTTGTTTGTAAAAACAGTAAACACAAACACTATATTGAATTACTGCACTGTTGGTGGGTAGTAAGGAAATTTTATTTAAAAAAAATATGCAAAAATGGGTGGTAGGTATAAAGAGGTTGACGGACACTGACCTAGATTGTGAAGACTTTTCATGAGTAAACATTGTCAATATGCAGCTAAGTGTACTAGGGTTTTGTTGGGGTTTCAATAAAAAAGGTAAAATAACTTACTCTGTATTTTTCAAGGAGAGTTGTACCCTATTTACGATAAAAACTGTATATTGACAATAAAGGCTTCATTTATAATACCTTTAAAATAAATCGAATAATAACTGAATAAATGAAGCTTTTTATTTCTGTAAAATTCTAAAAGCTGTTTATTGCAAAGAAATGTTGTCAATAATTGTAATTTTAAATAATTGAAAGATGTAATTGAGTTTTAACATGATTTAAATGAATTTTACGATACAATGAATACGACACAGTGTTTGGCTTTTGTGATTAAGATATGAAACGATTATTTGCGTAAACAGAAAGAATTTTAGACATTCTAAATATGTTCGATCAGAAAATTCTTAAGATATTTTGTTAATTCTATTAAACGAGTTAATATGTGACAAGTGGTCAACTAAAATTTCGTCGAGCAAAACGATGCTTTAAGGCAATATCTCAAATGAACGTATATAATAGATTTTGCACCCAATCTCCTGTTAAAAAATCCATACTGTCGAATTCGAGCTACCCACGCAAGTCAGTTAGGGATTAAGGACGTTAAATTCATCTCTTCATGTTACTATCATTGAACTTTTGATTAGTGAATACCTCAATAAGTATTCGTAGGGGGGCTTCTTATTTTTTTCTCTGATTCAAAGCCTTTGGCTGATACCATTTTTTAAAACCATTTTTAGCTGAAATACGTGCGAAATGAACATAAAGGCGTTGTCTGTACTCGGTACCCATCAAACAAACGAAAATAGTTCGCTTCGTAAGCTCCACATAGTTTTATTACCTGAAAGCTGCCACTCGGCTACGACGATTATATTAAGTACGTGACAAATTTATTGATAATATAATGCAAAATTGACTTGCAGGCAGTGGCGGCCGGTGACAAGAATATTAGGGAGTGCAAAAAAGACTCACCTATTTATACAAGAAATCCATCCTCCGATTCTTGGATTTTGAAAACACTTCAATAACACGAACATTAAAATCCGATATTGACGATACCAATTGTTTCTCTACACTTAACATCGCAAGAGCATTTAGTCTGTCTTGAGTCATGGTATTTCTCAAAAATGACTTGATCCTTTTTAATGTTGAGAAACAACGCTCACTTTCCACTGAAGTCATCGGTATTGTACAAATAATCTGTAATAACTTAACACTTTCACTAAATACTTCGATTAAATTATTGTTTGTAAAAAGTTGAAGTATGGACAATGCTCCATCGGTGACGTAAAAATCTTCCCTACTGTATATGACAGTTAATTCATTTTTAAGCTTTAGTTTGTCAATGAAATCGTAAGTTGATGTTGCAATATTAAAGTCCGCTAAAGGAAAACTTTTGTGATAATCCGAAAATTTTTCGCTAAAAAACAATTTAGCTGCTACTAAATGATCATGGTATGCGAAACGATCTTTCGTTTGATTCACTAAAGTATCGCATACTTCATTACAAATGACGTAATGGGGTAAGTCATTTGGTCTACGTCTTTTTGTAGGTTGGACTAGTGACATTTGGGTATTTTCTCGGATATTCTGAATAGAACGCGTAAAACTTTCGATATTCTTATTTATCTCCAAAACATCTTTCGACCTAGATTGAAGTTGCATAAAAAGTATATCACAGTGTGGCATAACTTTTGCAAAGAAATCTAGCCAGTAATTGAAATGATCTTCGTTTAAATATCGAAACAGCATTCCAGCTTGATTGATGGTATCAGCGTCTAAATTTACGGTTTCTAAGATGTGCTCCATACACTCTTTCAACTGCTCGCGATAAGTGTGCACGACAGTCACTGTTCTTATATTAAAATTCCACCTAGTTATTGGTGCTGAAGGTATTCTTCTATGAACTATTTCTTTTAAAATGTCAGCTCTCTTCGCAGATCTCGAAAAATGATGGAAAAGATCGTAAATTTGCAAAAAGTTCCGAACCATAGTGTTGGCTGAAGCACTTCTCTCCATTATCAAATTCAATTGATGTGCATAACAATGTATGAAATGTGCGTATGGATACGAAGCTTTTATCAAAGCCTGCACACCACCTAATCGCCCACTCATCACTGCTGCACCATCATAACTCTGCCCGATTAATTGTGCTGGTTTAATGTCGAGAAATTCCAGTTCCTTCAAAATTTCAGATGCAATACCTACCGCAGTATGATCTTTTGGGATAATAAATTTCCAGAAACGTTCATGTATCTTCCCGCGCAATTCGTACCGTATTACCAAAACGAGTTGTTGCGTAGTGGCTATGTCAGTTGTTTCGTCCGCCTGGATAGCGATATATTTGCTCTGCGATATTTCATTTTTAATTTCGTTGCGACACACCTCCAAAATTGAATCTAAAATGTCATTTTGAATTGTTTTTGAAGTTCCCTTGAAAACACTGCTGCTCTCTAAGTGCTGTTTCATTGCGATGTCAATCTCTGAGACGAAATCAATAAGCCCTCGATAGACACCTGGATTATGGGAATCTGCAGTTTCATCGTGTCCCCTTAAAGCTAATTCAAATGCACCACAGAACTTCACACAGTCAATTAACCTTGATAAAATATATCGATTTTTATCTACACGCTCATTAATTTGTTTCACTGACGCACGATACCCAGCATCCAATTGGGAACGAATATCTAACGATCCCAATACCGCAAGTTGCATTTCATTTAAAATGTGATTTTGAGAGCTACCGTGTTTCTTTATTTTGAATGATAGGTGAACCAGGTCCTTAATTCCACTCTCAGTCCAGTTAGATTCACCTCCAAACAACAGACACGGAAAACAGAATACTGTATTAAAACTAGTACAGCCACATAGCCATGGTGTTTTTTATACGTTTCTACATTAAATTTCCGAGTAAACACTTTATTATTAAGCGTACACTTCTGAAATAAATTTAAGCTTGGCATAGGACGACCTGCTGCTTTAATTTCCAGCCTTTTCGAAAAATCCCGACGATTTTCTTTAATGTATGAGACAGAATATGCACTATTCATTATTGAAGCACGTAAATATTAGACGTATGTTAAAGAAAGTAAATAAATTTGATGGTATGCGTTTCTTTGTGGCAGGCTCAATACACTAGAGGGCCTTTCGACGCACGAACTAAACATATGCGACAGGTCTCTGCGAGTTTGAATACTTCGGGAACAGTCGTCATAATTCGGCAATACTGGTGCAATGATCCTGAATAACTAAAAACTTCGTATGAAAGTCGAATGTGTGACACAGATGACGTCACAAAAAAAAAAAGTTTCCTACGGAATCCCTTCCACTTAGGGAGCGCTGAACCAAAATTGCACCGCCTCGACGTATTATTATTAGTATTTTTTCTGGCGCGGAATACGAGGTAGCATTGTGTGAATCATCGCTTGATGCAATATTTTTTTTACGGGGAACACGCGGGAAATTTTAAAATGAGTGAATTGCTATGTTTGTATAATATCGCTTATTACTTGAATGAATAATAATAACTTGAATATGGGAGTACATAGCACCATTTGCTCCTTTGCAAGAGCCGTCCCTGCTTGCAGGAGTGCATACTTAAGTGATTAAATAAATAATTTGTTTGTAGTTCTATAACAGCCACGCAGAGGTCTTTGGGCGTCCATGAAAACAAGCCAAACTTTTATGGAGATATCATATTTTTATTTGTTATGAAATTAATAATTTATCATAAAAGTCAACATTGCAAAATAATATTTAACAGCGAGACAAAAAAGGACAACAGTATTTTTAAAAACAACACTTTTTCACTTTTATGGTGTTAACTGTCAATTCTTGGTGGAAAGACATTATATTTTAACAATAAAACACATTTCGTTTTGTTTCTCCGGCTTAGCGAAACCGGTCCTGATCACAATAAACATTTGGAAGTAGTACAAAGAAAATTGTGTTTTATTTTAAATATACAACACGTTTTTATAGCTTTATGGTTTAAATCAGTAGTTCCCAAACGTATTATACCCATGGAGCCCTTCTTAAAGAAAAAACTTGACCGTGAACCCCCGAAGTAAAATAACTTTACGTAACTGCATAGCAAAAAAATATTAATTTCAATTTGATGTCTTAATGGTAAACGGTGATATAAAAATAAAAGACAAATACAACATTTTGATATTTAAAGTATGATGAGGTTCATAACTGCACTACAGCCTTTGTACAGTGAGCCATAATGCAGCATATAAAATTGTCATCTGTTTTTGTAACTAAAATTTGTGGTATCTTGTTCAGACATTGATATCCGCTCCGCATTTGTGGATTATTTAACAAATTTGCTCCCGTATTGGTATGGATACATTTAAGTTTGTGGGTATGCTTGCAAAAGCGTTCAACACCCAACAAATCGCTACCAATTTGTTTATTGCTATTTATTTCAACTTTCATAATAAGAAAAATGTGTCACTGATATTTTTTTATATTAAACCTTTCGCGGACCCCTTGACGTTGTCGCCGCACTTTCAAATTATTTTTAATTTGCCACAGATGCTCTCAGCTATCACAAGGACACGCGGGGGTCCTTAGAAACCGCTTTGTGAGTCACTGGTTTAAGTAATATTAAAACCCAATAATCATTCTTCAACTACGTCCACCAGGTATGAACATTTTTGATATTTAGAGCTTTTGATATATTCGAATTCTATATTTATTTATATATTCATTCGATTTATGGATTTCTGTTCATTGGCAAGGATGTTTGTGATGTCTAAAATTTCCTTTCACCCTCCCGATTCTAAAAACGTTACAAAAGCGAGAACGATTATCTATGCAGTACGCCTGTACTAACCCTATCCTTCTATCCCTACTCTTTCTGAAAGAAAGGTTGAGCAATCGAGTAACAAGCAGTTCTTGTAGGCAAGCTTCTGTTGAGATACCTCCATTACGAGTCTATCATTCACTTTAGGAACGGACATGATGAAAGTGAAATTTAAAAAAAAAACAACTGTAATACCGGTATCACGGTTTCTGTAATATCGATATTGCAAGCCCTAGTTGAGATTACATAAAACAGAATGAAAACAATTTTACAGTATCGAGAAAAACGGAAAAATAATAATTGTATTTATTTACATAAACAATTTTAAAAAACGTTTTTGGTTTTAGTCACGTAGATGTATTTTTTCTCACTTCGGGTAAATATTCAGAAACGTTATTTTTATATTTTAAAAAGAAATGGGATTTTAATCTGAGAAAGAAATAAACATAGTCCGAAAAAGCATCCAGTAATAAATATTAATTGTTTGCAACGGCTATTAATGAAAATTAAACGCTTTGCTAAAGACACAGCTAATATATATTAGCATACATCGATCGTAATCGAAAATTAGTATAGCCGACTGCCATTTAAACATAGTCGAGAGATCGCGTACGTGAGTAAAAAAAAATTATATTGCCATTGCAATTAAGAATAAAATTAACATAAGCTTCATGTATTCTTTCAAAGAGCAAATTATGTTTGAATTGCAATTGCGTCTATCCCAATCTCCAAATTTAAGTCACTTTTTTTTTAAATGTGTTTTTGAAAAAAAATTTGTACTTCCTCCGATGTCAGCTTCTTTGGTCTAGTTTAAAGCATTCGTGGTTCCGTTGGTAGCTTCGTTGGCTACGGTTACGGATGTCTCAGGTGCAATCCCTGGTTTTCATAAAATGATCTTTCAATCGATTTATGGATTTCGGTTCGTAGTCTAAGTGTTTGTGACTAAAATACTACCGCACCCCCCCACATCCGATCGTCACGGGATGTTGCGAGAGCGATTAGCTAACCACTAGTCCTATCCTTGCCTTATCCTTCTATCCCTACTCTCTTCGAAAGAAGAAAGGTTGAGCAACTGAGTAACAAGCAGTTCTGTTAGGATACCTCCATTAGGAGACCACAGAAGTTTTCTATGAAAACTGCTTGTTACTCAGTTGTTCAACCTCTGTTTTTTCGAAGAGAGTAGTGATAAAATTATAGGGCTAGTACTGGACTAGTGCTTAGCTAATTACTCTCGCTATCGACACGTTTTTGAAGAGGAGGTGGGCGGGAGTTTTTTTGGCCGCGTAAAACGAAATTATTTTATTTAAAACGGGATTATTTTGTTACTTACTTTTGATTTTTTAAATTAAATAATATTACTGAAAATATAGCCACTGTTCCAAACAGCATTATTTTATGTATATATAATTTTATCATCGCTGTTCTGAAAAAAAACACCAAATCAGAAAAATTACTTATTGAGTTATATCAAGATGTTTCTCATTTAGAACTCTACGGTATGGAAGAACACACTTATTTATATAAATTATACTTTTACCTAAAAACAGTTTTGTACAAAAAAACTAAATGAAAAAGTTATAGCATTTTAAATATTTGACAAACTTCAAATCCAATTACCCAAAACTAGTATTTTTCAGTTAGTATCTTCTTCCAGAACAACGACGATATACATTATACATGTGTGTGTATTAGAGGTCTCCACGGGCCTTAACTGAAATAATTCATTTTACGTGTGTTGTGAAAATCGTAGGAAACTTAGAAATAATAACATATGAGAGAGTAGGTAACACGAAACAAATCACATCTGTCTCGCCGCCGCTCGAGGGATGACGGTGTAGGAGAGCGGGGAGAAGCGGGGTGCAGGCTTCAACACACTTCAAGGCCCGCGTCCTGGGACAAGGACAAACAAAGGAGAAAACAACGGTTCCTTCGTCTTCCATTAAAACCCCGGTCGTTTATCCGTATACTCTTCTGGTTTATTGCAATTAGCTACAGTTTCACAAGACATTAGACACAACAGAATTACATACTTTTAATTTAAACTGTGTAAGTGGTTTTATAGTAATCGATGGGATAAGTCGCTGCCGCGACCTCCCCCGGGAACGGTCGGGACTCCACTCACTCTCGCAGGATCGCAGGCCCTTCCCCCCACTTCAAACTGCAAATCAACAACATCAACCAATAAATACGACCCCACCCTTAACGCCTCAGGAGGGGTATTACATTTTTAAATTTTCATTAATAGGAAGAGTCTGCAGATTGGTTTTGAAGACCCTGTCCGCCCCATAAGTACGGGGCGGTGTCACATAATATATTGTTTGAAAAGTGTAAATGAATTTCTGTATTGAAAAAAAATCTGGATTTCAGATTGGGTTCGGGTAACAAGTGTGATATTGAAACTCGGGCCTGGTGACGTTTAATTGACCCGGATGGGTGGAAGAGAGTTTTAGACACCACAAACACTCAGACAACGAAACAGAAATACATAAATCGATTGAAAGATCAATTTATGAAACTGTCCGGACCGGGAATTTAACCCGAGACATGCGTAGCCGTAGCTTTATGTATTCTAAATCATCATATATGTTTCACTAAATGTACAAGCCTTTCCATAACAGCGATGATTTTCTAATCGCTAATAATTGTCCGCTTTGCGTTGACTTGTCACATTATTCACGAATCAGTCGATGGTGGGTAGTCAACACGGCCCTCTGTGTTGACAAACGGTGTGTAGTGTAGGTTTCACGTTGTCACATTTCGACATAGTTTTCTTTTTTTAGAGTGTAAGATATGAACTATTTATACATAATTTAACGATATACATTGAGACGACTAAAGAAATTCTTTCCGTAGAAATTTGATCAAACGACTGTCCGATCTTAGGGTTACCAAAATAACTATTACAATTAGAGGACAAGTAAAGAAATTAATTTATAAAGACTGCAAATAAATATTGTTCACTCGGCTCGTATTTTTTAACTATGTCAATGGATTTTTTCTTACAAGAACTGCTTGTTATCCAATTGCTCAACCTATGCATTTTTCGAATAGAGTAAGGAGAGAAGGATAGGGCTAGGGCATGGTGCAAGAAGCATAGGTGCTGGATCTTTGTTTATGTAATATATATGTGACGTCACTTTGACTAACCATATTTTTACTGTCACGAAAACGCTGTCGTAAACATAGTAAATAAATCAATAAACACGCGATGACGTCAACAAATACAAAAATGGCGACTGTCGTATCGCTTTGTAATATAATATTATTGTGAGTCCACCCCAGATATTGAAATTAGTGTTACTAAATATAAAAATAATTATTCTTCTAGCATATTGTATATATTTATCACTTTTCCACGTATTTTTTTAACCATGTCCACTCTTAATGTGAAGCTTATGTCCTCCAAATGGACGTATCTTGATAGAAGTTTTCTACAAAAACTGGTTGGTACCCAGTCGATCAACCCCTCTTTTTCGAAGAGAGTGGGGATATAGGTGTAAGGCTTGCACAAGACTAGTGATTTTTAGGATCGGATTGGTGGGAAAGAATTTTTAGATATCACCAACAACCATGCCTACGATCAGAAATCCATAAATCGACTGAACTTTCAATTTATGACCGAAGTCAACTATGTTGACAACTGCACCTCGGACCCGACCACGCACTTTTCCGCAAATATTGAATAACAAATCTAATACAGACAGTTATAGAAAAGTAGGTACCCCAAAAAATTGATTTTTTTTAATCATAAGAGAACATTTCCTCTCTTTTTGGAGTGGTAACCCTACTATTAACTCTATTCAAACATCTTATCTTGATAATATATCATATCAAACGCAGACGACTGGTGCTCGATGACTATATTGGAATAAATTAACATATTTAATACCACTTTCAATTACTATTTTGTAAATGAATACAGTTAACGATTATAATTTATATATTTTTAAATAAAATAATGGATACATTTCTGAATTTATTAAAAAAACATATGCGATAATTTGATAATGGAAATTTAATTTTATAACAATATTTCATGGTCGACTGCATGGCTTAGATTTTATATCATAGGTGGGCAATGCGCCTAAATATTATTCTATATCGTATTTCCTGTGAATCGGGCCTATGGCCCACTGGTCAGCGCCGTTGTCTTTGCTTGCGGTGCTCGTGGGTTTGAATCCCAGTACGTTCAAATTTATAAATTGATTTTCTAATCGATTTATGGACTTGTGTTCAAAGGCATGAGTGTCTGTGATGTCTAAAATTCCTTCCCACTCTTCCATTTCTAAATACAGGACGTAGTGAGAGCGATTAGCTCACCACTAGTCCTGTCTTAGCCACGTCCTTGCTCTCTTCGCCATTTTTGTATTTGTTGCCGTCTTCATGTGGTTGTTGAATTACAATCTATTATGTTCACAACAGTGTTTTGGTGAATACATATTTGATTCGTCAAAGTGACGTTACATATTTTACAAAAATAGCAATCAAGCTCACCTATACTTCTTGCACCCTAGCCCTATCCTACTATCCTTTTTTTACCATGCCCGCTCTCTTTGTGTAGCATATGGCCTCCTAATGGATCTTTCTTACAGTATTCGAAATTAACAGAGGTTGAACAACAGAGTGACACGCAGTTTTCATGGAAAATTTTCTGTTGTGATAGCTCTATTAGTGGCACATGTGCTTGACTATAACGGATGATGATGATTATTATTATGCAGTTTAGAGGAGATGTTTCCCACTCAGCGAGTGGCCACAGAATGATGATCCTTTATTCTTCATTATTCACTCCTGTCCTCTTTTCTATTCGTATTCCACATTAGTTGTCATTAGGGCATCCAATTAACCGGAGATAATTACTAAGCGGTTTTCGGTGTTTTTTTTGAAAACCTTATATCTCATTCCATTATTTTCGTAAAAAAATCTTATGGAAGTTTTTAAATTTACATTAGTATAATGTTTAAAATTATCACTTAAAAGGAAAAATAAATATTCATGAAATAACTAGCACATAAAGATATGAAAATATTTAACGTATTGTAGACTATAAATCTTAAAATTGCTTACTTTTTTAATATTACAAATAAAATTCTAATGTTAACAATCTCTTCAAATTTCTACAGATGATTTCTTACGTTTACAATAATAGTTATTGTGTAACTTGTGCCTTATTTATCACTAATAGTTTAAAAATCTTTGTGTCTTTTGATAATGTCGTGTAAATGATTATCGTATAAAATAATGTCTGTCCATAATCTCGACAGCTTTGTGACATAGGTGATTATTCAACAATATGTTCATTTTCCCTTTAAAATAGGGTAGATAAAAGATTTTTTTAAATATTTAAAAAAAACGCGGCTTACCACGTGAAATAAACCGGTTTTCGGTTTTTCTCAAAACACGTGGTAAACCGATTAACCGGTTTCGGTTTAAACCACGTTGGAAGCCCTAGTTGTCATATTGTATTATCTCACGTTTACAGGCTGTTTTCTTTTAAAATCACATATTTAGAATTAATAAACTCTGTTATGTAAAGTGATGACTTGATATCAGTGTCATTTTGTGGAATATTTTTCTTTAATAACTGTTATCAATTTTGCTGATGCAACGTAATGCTCTGACACAAAACAAAACTTTTCCTCAAATGTCACATGTCGTAAATCTGCAGCGCCATGTATCACTACAACTATCTTAAATATAATTTTTACATGCTTTCCTTTACTGATTTAAATATTAACTGCCTTAAAAGTAGGGATGCCAGTCACCCCAGATTGCATTGGATTATCTCAAAGTACAAATCCTCATTCACGATTCTAGTTGTAAATTATCAAAACATCCCGACGCATAATATAAAATCACCTACCAACACCTTTTCAAGATCTATATTATTTTAATACAATAATTCTTTCTATTTCAATAACTTACGTCCTGTTCTGGACTTGTCTCGAAAAATATAGCATACTTAGTTACAAGAATATCCAAGATACAAAATTCTTATTAAATCTTCTCGTAACATTTGCTGTTCTAGCTGCTCGTTGAGATTCCTATCTTGTGTCTATCAGAGACAGAATAGAATGTCAATCCCGATCGATTTTTTTTACATGTTTAATGCCGAGATTATGAGATATCACGATATATATATAATTGTTTGATGTTTTGACTGACGCTGTGATTAATTCAGGTCCTTGGCCTAAACTACAGCTGTTTACGAGCCATCTCTATCTAAGATCTGTCATTTAGAGGTGCTTTACCTGAATTCTTTAAAACCTGCTAGAGCAAGGTATGCAAAAATGTTTTTATGGCTAAATCGAATGCAAAAGAACGACTTGAAATTGAAATTTTGCTGCAGATAAATTTCAAACAGTTAATTGGAATGCCATACTAATTTTATTTCGTATGTCTCTAATTGACTACCTCAGAACGCACACAGGAAAGAATTTAAAGAATATTTGAGAAGCTTGGGATCAAACATGCTCAAACCCAGATTGGAGAAAAATGAGATATTGCTGTAATATTAAAGGACAAATTCAAAAGAACAGAATTGCATTTTCAACGTTGCTCAAATCCTTGTAGTTTCCATGCAAATTAAATATCAAAAATAAATAATATTTTAATAACCTTAGATTAGTTTATTTCTCCACTTCTTCAAAACACGTGTCACTGGCGTGTGGCGTGTCTTATCCAGATGACGTGGCATGAGCAGTACGGACGCGGGAGCCGTGTCCGACGCACTGGACGTGTTAATTCATAAAGCTTTTATAATCTAATTGCAATTAATAGTTATATTTAAAGAAATATGTGCATTGTATATCTTCTTTGATCACTTGTTTCCAATATATAATAATATGTAACACAAAAGTCCAGTTAGTGGTCCGCTGGATTAAAATTATGAATTTAGTGGTACAGCCAAAAAGTTTGCCGGTTGCTGTTCTAGAGAGTTAATGATTTTTCTCTTAAAGATTGTGCTCGAGCCTTCTATTCCTCAAGATATTATTTATACTAGGTGACACACCCTGGTTTTTTTTTGTTAAGTTTAAGTTTTATTGGAGTTCAGAACTAAGAACGCACAGCGTTAATGACAATGATTCGTGAAAATCGACCCGACTCTGTCGTGAAAGGCCATCGGCATCACCGGCGGACACGTTCGCTGGGCGAGTCCATTTTTTGACGGAAAGCGGTGGCTTCGACGGTGCGGGAGTCCGATTTCTGATTTTTACGAGAGTCGATTGCCCGCCTTCGAGCCGAGGGGAGCGGCACTATTGACGTTGTGGATTGTTTGTGTTTTTTTTGAATTGGACTTAATTTAAAATCGTTTGTCGTGTCCCTTGCATTATAACTTAAAAGTAAATTCATGTGTTAAGTAAATGTAAATGTAGACTCAATTGTATGTGTTAGGAATTATTTTTGTGTATTTTAAACCACTGCATCTTCGATTAAAATAAACAAGAGTTGAACCGGATTTGAAATGGTGTTTTTTTGAGATCCCAGACCTTCCAGGACGTCGATAACCGACCATTCGCCTCCCTTCTATTCGGGTCTTCTCGTAGGCTTATTGGTCCTTTTTTCGAATACCTGTATAGCTCTTTTGCACTTTCATGGTTCTATATAGATGACGTAATCACATTGTCTAATCATTGGCGATGCTTAAGCTAAAAAATATTTGTATATTAATTAATAATTAAATCTCTATTTCTGATTTTGGACCCGAAGTGTCCCAATTCCCAAATAACACAACTGTACTTTTTAAACTTTCTTCATTATAATTCACCGTAGTTCTTGTAGCCGAGTGTTGAACGCTCTTATGCGTTTGCCTTATTCGGCTGTGTTAGCCGCGGTTTGAAACCCCGAACGAAAGCTGTCATAAATTGATTTTTTCAATCGAATTATAGAATTTTAAGCAAAGACGTGGTTGTCAGTGATGTGTCTAGATTCCCTTTCACATATCCGACTCAATAAACGGAGCTTAGTGATTAGCTATTTTATAGACGTTTCATAGACCTACTCTTATATCCCTATCCTCACCGGAGAGTCAAGTTGAACGACTTAATAGCATTTCTTGTTAAACAGCTTTGGTTGAAAGTTGAGAAACTTTGATATTGGTTGATAATTTGCTTAGTTATCATTTAAGTGTAGTCACAAGAAAACAGATACGAGATTGAGTCAAAAGAGAGAAGTTATTGTATATCTGTGGCTAAGAGCCAAATGTTATGAGAATTGTGATATGGGATATGATTTTTTAAGTAATATTCGAGGTATCATTATATTTTGTAGACATGCTTTTGGCATTTAAAAAATATTATATTAACCATGAAATATCAATCAAAACCCAAAAATTACATTTTTTACCTTGTCAGCTCCCAATGTGAAGCATATATGGACTCGAAATGGAAGTATTTCAACAGACGTTTTTCTACATGAACTGCTTATTACTCAGATGCTGAAGCTCTTTTTTTTAAGAGAGTAGGAATATAAAGATAGGGCAAGGACAGGACTAGTGAGCCCTCGTTTTTAGGATCCGGGATAATATTTTGGACATCACAAACATCCATGTCTATTAACAGAAATCCGTACATCAATTGAAACATCAATTCATGAAACTGTCCGTACCAGGATTTGAGCCCGACACGTCCGTAACTGAAATCAACGATCTTGCCTACCGCACATGGCTAAAATTAAATTAATAAAGACATGTGGATGACACTATATTTAATTTTATATTGTAATTATATTTTTTTAATCATTAGTAATGACCCTCGCGAGAAGCGAATTTTCCCACACGTTTTTAATATCTTTCTCACCGCAGTATCTACCAAGTTTAGTGGTAAACTTTGACCCGGTGAAATTGATAAATTTAATAAAAGCCTTTAGCAATGACGAATGTTGGTTTGACCCGACTTAATTGATTGCCGAAGCTATTAAAAGTGACACGAATTATTTTTATTACATCACAGTTTAACATTCACGTGGATCTTTATCGAAAATTGTGAGAATGTTTCGTCATTGAGAAAACTGCAATTTTTATACTTCATCTGTCATAATTAATTTGAAAACAAAGATATATTACAAACGTTTGACAAACAATGCCACGCGTGTATCGATAAACGTATTTTTTTGTTTTTTAATTATTATCGCTGATGACTTTTCGTTTTTTTTTTTTTGGAAAAAAATATTTTAGCTTATAATATCGACGGTATTTTGGACAATTATAAATGTAATCCTCAAAAAATACGAAAAGGAGTTAATGATTAGATCTAATTTTAAAGACGACAGAACAGGTCTCGAACAAATGATATAAATTAGAAAAATAAATTGACCACTTTTTGGAAAGGAAACATCACTGTACACTGGTTTTAGGTTTAAAATTGTGGCCCAGTCACTTGATGTAAGACACTATTATATCGGCAATCTTTACGTATAGTCCAGAATTTGCAAACATGAAAATTTTTAGAATTGCATTTCAAAGACTCATAACGCAACACACCATGTAATGTTTTCGATAAAAACAGTTTTTACAACTTCAATTTTGAGGGCTACATCAATTGGCCAAAACACCGTCAAATTATGCTACAGAAAAAAACATGTGAATTTGTTAAGCAATTAATTACATTTAGAACATCGATGTATTTCTAATAATTTTGTTTATAGAAAAATAATTTATGTTTTTATAAAACATACAAGACAGTGAAAATGTTGAAGATTACAACCAACATAATTATTTTACCAATTTCATTTCACCAAAGATTAATTTATAAAAATATTATTTCACTTATTAATATTTCTAATAAATTATAATGAAAGAAAGATTTACAATGTAATTTATGTTTATAATTGTTATAATATTGCTATAATAGCTATACTTTTTTTTAACTTTTTTTACCACCAATTATATTTACTACCGATTATTAAGACACAACATATATATTTATACGTAAAATCGAATGTATGTGAAATTGCGCTTGTCTGTATGGAAAGAAATCTATTTTCTTTTTGATACGTGATTTTTCATAGCCAGTAGCGTTCACAGACTTTCTAGATGCAAGGAGTGTGAATATTTTAGTATCTCTTATTAAACATGAATTATTTCAAGCTGCAGGCTTTAAAGTAATTCATTTTTTGATTTCAAATACATACGTACATATTCCTTCTTTATTATAAAAGAACAGATTAACTAAGTGAAATCGTTCATGATAAATTATCAAATTTAGGAGTGTGTTGCTTTTTAAAAATAAAACACAATTTGTTTTGTAGGTACCATGTCCACATTTTTATAACGATAAGGAAGAGCATTAACAACTGATAATACTCGCGATGAGCGAAACCGGTCCTGATCATTATGAAACATGTTGATTTAGTATAAAACGAATTGTTTTATTTTTAAAATATAATGCATCTCCATCAATAATTGACAATAAAGTTAACACCTCAAAAGTGAATAAATTTTACTTTTTAGTGATTGATTGAATTGACATTTACTTGGTAGAACTCCATTATAACAGAATAAAATATGAAATTATTTAGTTCTAAAAAAATGTATTATGTAGTTGATAGCTATTTCGGCTTAACGCCATCACCAGAACTATACTAAAGCTTATTTTAGCTTGGCTATATAAATATATACTGTTTAGAAGAGATATGCAATCGCATGATGTCATTTCACGTATTCCAACATCATAACATTTACTTTTCATACGTAAAAAATAATATAATACCTTCTTTTTACGTTTTAACTGTCAAACCTTTGTGGAGAGGCTTTAAATTCATAAAAATAAAATACATTTTTGTACAGATTCTACAATTATATGGAATGATCAAGTGAACGATAGATGATATTAATTGAATTGGCATTTACTTGGTAGAACTCCATTATAATTGGATGAAATATCACTTTTTATACTTATATAATTATGCAGTTCTGACGATTGCGTTAAGCCGAAATAGCTATCAACTACCTAATAAAAAAATTTATAACTAAATACTTTGATAGTTTAACATATTGAATGATAAATAACTACAGCTTTTACGATTAGCGAAAAGAAGTCGTAACTAATAAATGTCAATTAATTAAAACTCTAAAAAGTTATATGCAATTGTCGAATACCATTAATGTGTTTAACAAGGTAAAATTTAATTAATTAGTAATCTTGTAAAGTTTTTTTGCATATTTCAACAGCACGCTACTGCCAACAAGTTGTCAGGTCACATTACAAAATTGTTTTACTGTAATTATTAATTAAATCGGCAGTTAGTGAGAATATTTATCGACACAATGGATTAGTGTCTTTAAAAATCCAGTTTATTCATTTCTGCGTTTCGCGTGAGAAACATGTCAACGTTCGTAAAAAGCTGTTAAGTAAAATGATGCTTGTTTTTCTTCCGTATAGCTTTACTCAAGAGTAAGTTAAATATAGATCGGCAACCTACAGTGGAAAACTTGTTACTCCCAATATACCGGAAGAAAGATTAAACATGTTTTGTGCTATATAGTAGAAATATTACGCCAATAAAGAAAAACATTGGGCATATGTTTTTTTATGTAAACAGAGACATTTGGTATTTTATTATTATGTCAAATCATCCGATAGAGTTTTCACGCCCGCCGGCTGTCAAAATAAATCAGTGAGCAAAGTTATGGGACATCGGTATGACAAAAAGATCAGTAACTCAAGCAGAATAAAAGAGAGAGTGTTTTATTTAATACGCATGTGGGCTTTGTAGCAGCCTCGGTCAATCATCGATGTCAGAATTTAATTATAACGTTTACTGGATATATTTATTGACGAAATTTGACAGATCACACCAAATTCTGTGTATTTTATTTCGTAAATTATGAAGAAAATAACATTTTCATTTGACAGGTTAACAATTCAATTTTAGAATGTCAACGACATAAAAATAAGTTACATTAAAATTTTTGACAAAATTTTAAATGTCTTTAAGAACATGCCTTAGTACAGTTGATGTAAGCTGTAATTTATTACGCGTCTATACTAATGCCCAACTCGGGTTATTTACCCTTCAGACGCGAACTGTGAATAAGTTTCAATGGTACTATGTTGTTATTAAAACTGTATTTAAAATAGTGAGACTATGAACTATGACAATGTAATAATGACAAAGTATTTAGTTCCATAATTATAATTGGTTGATAGCTATTTCGGAGAGTTGGTTCGGCGAGTCAGCGAGTTCAACTATTGGTCGGCGTCCGTGACGCAGTTGGTAGCGTCGTTGGTTACGGCTACGGATGTCTCGGGTTCGATTCCCGGTGCGGACAGTTTCATAAATTGATCTTTCAATCAATTTATTTATTTCTGTTCGTAGTGCGAGTGTTTGTAATGTCTAAAATACTCCATCCCACCCATCCGATCCTCACGGGGCGCAGCGTGAGCGATTAGCTAACCACTAGTCCTGTCCTAGCCCTATGCTTCTATCCCTACTCTCTTCGAAAAAAGAGAGATTGAGCAACTGAGTAACAAGCAGTTTTCATAGAAAAAATCTGTTGAGATACCTCCATTAGGAAGCCATATGCTGCACGTTGGGAACGGACGTGGAAAAAAAGCTATTTACATTTGCATTTGATAGTCTTTACGCATAATCATTAAATGTCAACGTAATAACATTTATAATATATATATACATTTTTTTTAATCATCATTTGATAATGCTCGTAATGAGCGAAACCGGTCCTGATCATTATGGATTCGTGGGAGTAGTACAAGCAAATTGTATTTTATTTTTTAAATGTAATGCCTTTCCACCACGAATTGACAGTTAACACCTTAAAGGGTATTAAAAAATAATATTATCATTTGATTTATGTTCCTTTTCCTAGATTAATTCAAAGCGCAATTAAAACATTTCATTTTTTAATTTTTAAATTAAAGTTAGCGGGTTAGAGTAAGAAATTTAATGTAAAATTAAAATTTATCCACTATTTGTTTTACTCTTTGAGAAGCAGCTTTAGATCAACTTTTTCGTAAGGTTACTTATTTATACAGTAAACATTTTAAGAAATAAAACACAATTTACTCGTACTACTTTCATATGTTTATAATGATCAGGTTTCGCTTATCACGAGCATTATCAACTGAAGTGATTATAAAGTAAATATTGATTCTTAACACATAAATTACAAATATGTAGCGTGGAAACAGTGGAATAAAAAAGTTATCTAGTTTAATTTTATATAAAATGAATTTCCACAAAGTTATCGCGAAACCTATTGAAAATATTTAAAAGTAAATTTATATTTACTGTCTATCTCTTCTGAACCAATATATATAGCACTAAATTAAGTTTACACATAGTTCTGACGATGGCGTGAAGTCTAAATAGCTATCAACCAATTCTTACAATTCTTGTGGAACTTAATACTTTGAAATTATTATCTTATTTTTATGAAGTTCTATCAAGTGAATGCCAGTTTAAGCAATTAACTTTGACTATTATTTAACTACTATTGGTAACGCCTGTCATATATGACGGTATTGAAATTAAATATTGAATGTATAAAGTAGCTGTTTGTTAGTTTTCACACTGACTTTTTAATATAGACCGCGGACGCTTAGGTCATGAGAAAATTTAATATCTACATGTGTATGTGATAATAATAAAACGTCTACATCTACGCCTACAGACCGGTCACGGCTATTATATATAAGATAAGTATAATCCAGGTTTGTGGAATAAGATATTTTTTAATCATGTCTGATTTCATTCGCACCTTTGTTGAGAGTAAGGAGAGAAGGATGAGTCTAGTAGAAAATTAGTGGTTATCTAATTTCTATCGCTACGCCCCGTTTCAAGGATCGGATGGGTGAAAGGAAGTTTAGACACATCAATGCTTTTGAACATAAAACCATAAATTCAAACAGCCGAAGCCAACAACATTGACCATTCGGTTACAGGTCCGTAAACATTACAGGGAATTAACGTCCCGTTTTTAGGATCGGATAGGATGGAAGGGGAGATATGATAGTATCAAAAACATCCATGTCTTTGAATAAAAAACCGTAGATCGATTGAAAAAAAAACAAAGTACCTATAAAAGTATATATTCAGGAATTCGAATTCTTGACGGCACAACGCACAATCAAGTAGAACCACGAGAGTCAAGACTAGTCTAGTGACGGACTATCGTGACCGACGGCAAATTTGCAGTCGGAATTACTTAAATATAAAAAATACGTAAAAATATACAAAAAAAAATTGTTTTCCGTATATTTATTTTTGAAAATATTCCATACATTCCATCAATTTTTAATGTAATTTTTATGAGAATTTTAATCTGAGATTACTATTTTTCGGTATTATATAAGTTATATAAGTTTTCACGCACAATTTGAAGAACGCGTTTTGAGACTTTGCAGTAAAAATTATATAAGTAAAAGTGTCACTGTTTGATTTATTCAAAAATGTATAAAACATTTTTATGCAAAAAAAAGCAGGTTATTTATTGCCATCACTGGCTAAATGGAAGATTATTCGACACCACCTGTCCATTATATTAACATGCGTAAAAATAAATCGCTCATACCAGTGATGGTAAACTAACAGTAATCGGTTTCAAATAAATTCACTTTGACATTTTATTCAGGTAACTAAGCAACTATATGAAAGCATTTCAAATGTTGAATTAAAATGTATAAATAGTAATATTTCATTTTATAATAAGTTGATGCATTAAATATTATTTTTTATGTGTTCTTGGTTGGCTTATAATATAATCAATATCTAACGATATCGTGTTGTTGAAATAATTATTGATACTCTTTGACAATCACTGTAAATATAACTAAATATATTACTATTAAAAAACAAAAATAGCTAGTACTAACAGAATTGTGTTATATATTATACAGCTATTTTAGCATCACATCATCATCAGAACTAAACTTAAAGGGATCATTTAAATACTTTAAAGTATAATTATAATATTAGCAATGCGTCCAAATAGCGTTCAACTATATATATAATATAGTTGCATAATTATTCTTGTAAAACAAAATACTTTCCTATATTTTACTTTGATTATTTTTACAGCACAAACAAGCTCTATTTGAATAATTGATTTTCTAATCGATGTCTATAATAACCTCTAAATCGATGCGATTAGTTTACCACTAGTCAGAACACTTTTCGAAAAAAGATAGCGGTCGAACAACTGAGTAACAAACATTTTTCGTAGAAAAACGTCTGTTAATGAGCTCAATTTGGAGGCCATATGCTTCACGCTGGGAGCCGACATGGCGACAAATATAAGCAAGTTATACATGTTAATACCAATTTTATCAATGAATGAATACTTTTATTTAAAATGCAAAGCAATTTTTCCTTGTTAAAAATCTGTTTTTAATGCTGTATATTGTTCCCGTTAAAACGAAAAACGTCAATTTGTGTTGTTAATTATTTGTACCAAAATATAAAATAAACCTTTTTAAGTTAAGTATATTATCCGGGTTACTAATAAAATATTGAAAATAGCATTCTCTTTAAAAACTGATATGTTTAAAATATGAATAATTGAAGATTTACTACAGCAACTGAACAGTTGTCCGCTCCTGTTATATAATATATTATTAAATGTAATTTAAAAAACACGTAAAAGATGTTAGATTTTATTTTGAAATATAATTTTGGTTACGCAAGTTGCAAGTTTTCCGTAACTGTAAATATCAAGAAGAGTCGATGTTATTTTTTATTATGGATATCACGTTTTTGGGAGTTTTACGATGTGAATTTTAAGTGATGATTTTTGGATTGACAAAATGACATTTTTAAAGAAAGTTGGAGTTAAAGATTTATTATTCAGCATTGACATACGGTCACAGCAAGAAAGTAGATGGCTTTAAGGTTTATTATACTTCACTAGGTTAATATGACGAAATATAATGTAAATTTATACATTTTTTTGGTCAATATTCTTACAAACTATAGACCAGCATGTCAGATCATTAATGTTATATGTAAAGATAAAGAGATATCGCCACTTTCAGATTGGTTTTTCGAACGTGAAAGATTTCAGTTATATAAAACGATTTTTTATGTACCTATAATTGACGAAACTTTGTTGCCGTTTACTTTGTAGCAACTAAATACAGTGGAACCCCGATTTAACATTCATCATTCATCGTTTTTTTTTACAGTCCTAGCCGAACAATAATAAGAACAGTGTTAAATGATTCCGTATTCATCTTCCCCGTATATCGTTTTCCTCGCTTTATCGTTTAAATATTGTGATACCTTATTGTATATTTTTATTAATTTTTTTAATCCCGCGCAGATGTATGAGAGTGGTACAGCTAGCCGCTGTTTGGACAGTAAAAGTCTACACGAATCGTCTTGTCATGATGGCTACATGTTTCTGCTGGTGACTCACTTACTGATCAAATTTTAATCACGTAGTACTAGCAGAAGCGTGCTGCTAACATAGCTATTGATGGATCCAATTAAAAAATCTGATCGTTAAATAAGTTTTCTTTATCATCAGACGTTTATAAACAGATATAAATATATGTTGCACATTAAAAACAAACAATGTATCATATAAAATCAATTTTAAATGAAATTTGATCAGACAAATGCGAAGGAGATTGAAAGCCTCAGCTTCTGAGACACTGAATCAATCAATGAGAAAAAATATGAAATTGTTTACCATTCCTGTTATTCATAAAATCTAGCTAACTATAATTTTAAAAAAGGTTTAAATAGATTAAGTCATTCCTTATAATACTATTTCACTACATTTGATGATCAGGGTCAAGGCGTACGCGTATTAAAACCATGCCAGCTCCTATTGTAGAGCATACTGACTATTAATGAATCTCACTAATCGTTACTCAATTGTTCAACATCTCTATTTCTAAGTGAGTATGAACATAAAGATAAGGCTAGCTAAAAGAGGTGGTTAGTTAAACGCTCCCGTTACGCCTCGTTTTTTAGGATCGGATAAATGGGAGGAAATTTTAGACATCCATGCCTCTCAGCACCAATTCATAAATCGATTTAATATTTAATAGGAATCCAGTTTCCGCTCCGAAATTTGAGCCTATGGTAGAACCACGCACGCGAGTAGAACAAAAGCCTGAGAGCTTAACCTATTCGCTGCCCATCCATTATATATATACGTGATCAAGAGTTTAATCCCACACGCCCAACCAGAGTATTTTATAGGCAATATCATTCGGCATGTAACGGATAAATGGAATAATATTGTATTATATTTTAATGCTGACGCTGCCTAATTAATTCTTGAAATTTTGGACATTGGAAGATAATCCCGTTTGACGGCTGGAAAACGAAAGCGTGAAGCACAAGGCCACGGAACCGATTTGTATAATAATCAAATATTTGAAAGAAATGTAGGCCCATGTACCATATTTGTTATATATCAGGAAAACCTGTTTAAAAAATACACCTATTTCATAGTCTGTAAAAAATGTAAGTATTGTTAACACGTAGTCTGATAGTACTTTGCGTCCTACTCCCGTAATATCGATGGTATTTTGGCCAATTGATGTAACCCTCAAAAAATACGAAAATGAGTTTATGATTGGATATCATTTTAAAGACAACAGAGAAGGTCTCAGTGAAATGATGTAAATTAGAAAAATAAATTGACCACTTTTAGGGAAATCATTTTACATTGGTTGTAGATATAAAAATTCTGAGCCGGCTACTTAATGTAAACCACTATTATATCGACATTCCGTACTCATAATCCCGTATCTGCAAACATTATAATTTACAAGAGTGCATTTCAAAGATTCATAACGCAACTCACCATATATTTTTTCGATAAAAACAGTTTTTACTCTCCTGAACAATTTCAATTTTGAGGATTACATCAATTGGCCAAAACGCCGTCGATTTATGTTTTCTTGAAACTTGATTCTTTATTTACGGCGTTGGATTTTAGAATAGCATGACGTACTTAAGTAGATTTTGATTTTGTTGGCGTTTAAGCTTTTATTTAATTTAACATTTCAATTGTTATCTAAATATATTAACACATAAAAATACCACGTGAATGCCGAATTCTCACGTGTATGAAAATTAAAATTAATGATAAAAGTTTAATAACAGTCTGCCGATAAAAAATATATTAAAAACGATAACGTTAAGACTGATTGATTGTATATCAAAATAAAATGTCGTAATAAACCTTTCAATATGAAAACATATGTTAATTTTCTATTGATTCAGTGATAAAAAAGTCACATGTAAAATCCGCTTCAAAAAACAACGTAAAAGTATTTGAATGATGGTATGCCAGGGTCGCATCCGGTTATTTTAGCGCCAGAAATAAATGTTAAATTAATCAAATTCTTCTGCCGAACCGAAGGTCTATTACAGCATTTATTATTTAGATTCGAATTTGAGAGAAAATTACTTTTTATCGCTGGGTGATGAATAAATTATTTTATTATGAACTGTGACGCTGGAATTATAATCATATAAGATTTTTGTGTTCAATTAAAAATAGCTGATTAATAAATACTGATAGCTCAGAAATTAAGAATAATAAGGATTGGTGTATTCTGTCCTGCTATGTTATTTGACAGTTTTAACTTATTCAATTTAATGACTAAGTAGTTATATTATATATCAGTGCTCCACAGCCTTTTCTCACTCACGGCACACCTAAGCACTCATTAATATTTCATGGCACACCACATGCCAAAATGTAACTAAACCTACAATATATTAATTTTTTTTATTCGATGAAGTTTAACAATGGTTAATTTATTTTTTAATAAAAGTCAATTAAACCTTTTCGCCTTTCTAAAGTTATTATAAAAAAAGTATTTGTAACTAAAAATTCTAAGCTTAATTACTTAAAACTGGCGAAGCTAAGTTGAGCGTGTAAGTATTGCCAATTTTTTATTTAGCCAAATCTAAAATAATCTTTCGGTTTTCAATAATAGCCTCGTTGGTCTTCCGTTTTCATTTTCAATGAGCCTAGTCGTAGCTTTGTCAATGTTTGAGTTTCTGTTTGAACCCGTTTTATTTGTCAGAGCAAGTCAATAACTTTTCATTTAATAATTCCTCTGGGAAATTTTTTGCCATCAATGTTTCGCAATATATCCAGAAACGTATAATTTATAAAGTAAGATTTTTTAATTCACATCCCATTTTATTCCCCATGATTGCAGTTGCACCATCCGTTATTTTTGCCAATACAGTATTTGTTTCAACGAGATTAATTTTAACGGATATCTTTTTCACCGAATGGCTTTAATTTTTTTCTGATGTAAAATTACTCTCTTTTTGCTCGTTCTGGACGTACTGTGCTGCGGCACACCTGGAGTCATCTCGCGGCGCACCAATGTGTCGCAGCATAACGGTTGCAGAGCACTGTTTTATGTTTTGCATATGAATATAACAGTACTCGAATTCAAGATTAAACATTACACAATCAAAAACGGTAATGCTAGCACTGGTCTGGAAATGAATCAGCTTAAATATATATCCAACAGTTTATTTCATTTATGCGATTGGAAAAGAGTAATATCAACATTTAAAACATAAAAACATGGTAGAAAGGGTTTTTTTTGATATGTGATTAATAATTTCAAGCCTCTCATTAATTCAAAATATTTTTTTTCTATTAAAATAAATTTACTTATTTTTGTCACAAATTTTATTGATGGAATTGTCGGGTCCGTGGTGCAGTGCTCAGCGTTGTTGGCTACGGTTACGGATGTCTCGGATATAGACAGTTTCAAAAATTGAATTTTCAATTTATTTATGGATTTCTGTTTGTAGACATGAACGTTTGTGATATTTAAAATTCCCTTTCACCGGACGTTGGACTGTCCATACTAGCCAGGTTGCCCGATGCTAAGTCGGCCCCGCTGTATGTTAGGGGCCCTCAGTAAAATCAAATAATTTTTTAATTATTTCAATTTACGTGTTTAAAAATATACAGGATAAAGCACTTTAGGTATGTTATCAATACGAATAAATATGTTTTCTTACGATATACATAATGAACTATTACTTCATCATGATTACAAATTTATTCTCTATGTCTGTTTTAGCTGTTTGTAAGAAGTGAATTTTTGTAATTATCAATAATTATTAGTACAGTACATGGGAATTATTATATAGGGAATACCCTGACCAAAATTTTAGACGGATCCCCTTTACTATTTTGTAATTAGTATATAAGCTGGGGCCCCTTTTCGGTAGGCCCCCATTGACTCCTGGCAACCAATATTTTTAGAGCCAGCATACCACTGCTTCCATCCCCATCCAATCCTAAAAACGGGGTGTAGCGAGAGCGATTAGCTAACCACTATTCTTCTCCTAGCTCTATCCTTATATCCCTACCTACTCCAAAAAAGAGTTGTGAGCAACTGAGTAAAAAGCAGTTTTCGTATGAAAACTTTTGTTGAGATACTTTTATTAGGAGGCCATATTCTCCAAACAGATAAAAAAAATTGTGATAAATGACCATCCCTTGACGTGTTTCTAGATCCAATAGATTCCGTCAAATTGTCATAGCCTCATAGTATTAGCCCTCGCCTTGATACAGGCCTGCACGGTATGTGGCATAAAGCTTTTTGTTAACATTCAAAATTGATAATGATTAAATTTGTCATCGCAATGTGAAAAATTTGTCCTTGATTGAGACTATTTCAAAATGTAATGTCATGTAAAAATGAGACATCTCTCGCGGGGTCAACTGTAGGGTCAAATGCGTTAAAAAGGGAAATCCAATAAAACTTTAATCTAACATTCTTACAGAATGATTAAACTACTGATTACAACATAATAAAACAATTTTATTTTTCATAATTTTCAAATCATCTTATAAAAAACAGTAAAAATAAAAATGTTGAAATATTCCAACCGAACAATAGTAAAGGTTTGAAAATGATTGTTCGAATGCTGGTCTTGTAGGCGAGTGGTCAACATTCATTCAATTTTATTCCCTCCCACCCATTTGATTCTAAAAAAACGCAGCGACGGACTTTTAATACACCTAATCAATAATCACATAATATTTTAATCTTTTTATAAGAAACTTCTCGAGCCTTGTGTAAGAATTTGTAGCTTTTTTGCTGTGATGGATACTCCTTTGAACTTATTAGTGTGTCATATCAAATCTTTACTATATTTAAATCAGTGGTTCCCAAAGTGGTTCCTACGGACCCCCAGGGGTCCTTGTGACCACTGATGGAATCTTTGGTAAATCGAAAATAATTTGGGGGTGCATGGACAACGTCGGGGAGTCCGCGAAAGGCTTAATATAAAAAAATATTTGTGACACATTTTCACTATTATGAATGTTGAAATAAACAGCAATAAATAAAAAGGTTTGGAACCTTTTGCAAGCAGACCCACAAACTCCATATTAATACGGGAGCAATTTATTGAATTATCCACAAATAAGGAGCTGAAACCAATGTTCGAACAAGGACACCACAAAATCTAGTTACAAAAACAGATACCAATTGTATGTCCTGCATTATGGGTTACTGTATACAAGCAGTTAATTGCTTTCCCGTCGTATTATTTAGTAGAACATGGATTAAGTGTAGTTATGAACCTCACCATTCTTTAAATATCACTTTTTTTATTTACATTTCAATTTTACAGTACCATTTACCATTGAAGACAAAAATTCAATTTTTAATTTTTCTATTATGTATTTTATTTTATCTGGGGGTTCATGGTCAGGTTTCTGCTTTAAGAAGGAGCCCATGGGCATTATAAGTTTGGTAAACACTGATTTAAATACATGCACACTGAAATATATAAAATTGAGTGTTCTTTAACCCGTTGATATTCCATTGAATTCATATGGACAGTGTTGTGTATTCTTTTTACCATGGAGTCTACGATAGAAATATTTTTTAGATTGAAATATTTGTTTTTCTGTTTCAGTTTGGTTCCTTTCCATCGTTATTTTATCTTTTAATTCGGTCCTGTGCGATGTGTCACACTTGCGCTATCCAAACCAAGACCGCTTCATCCCAGAGCAGCACTACGCAGATGAAGGACTGTCTCCAAGTGCCAGGCTGACCGCTGCGTCCAGTTCTCCTCAGAGAAGCGGTGCTCGGCACTACCACGGCCAGGACGGGAAATACGACTCTACAAACGACGGATCAGGGTGGGACATCAGACTCTCCGTTCCAGGAGAGCCTGAGAGAGACTACCCTTTATTGAATAGTATTCCACAGACATCTTTCAATTGTAACGGAAAAAGCGACGGTAAGAATTGTTTTGTTGAATAGATTGCTTAAATAACTTAAAAAGAGAGCGTAAAGAGGTGGGCATTCAGCAACGAACTTTGGGTATCGTATTATTTTTCTGTAAAATTTTTTTTTTTTAATTTTCTGTAATTGCATGGCGCAGTCGCGTCAGTTGTAATGACATGTATTTTCCTTGTTTTTTAACAGTACATAAAATAATTGAATATCATTCTGTTTGTCGGATTACCAGTTTCAAAAATTTACAATTTGGTATAACTAACACAAAACACATTGTTTCGGATTGAACAGTACAGAAATGATTTTATTATATTTATTTATATGTTTAGTGGTATTATCAAATAAGACGATTTCTTTCATTAAATAGACAAATTTTTAGATCATTTTTTTAAATGCAAAATGAAACAATCATAATGCAAATAGGTATATGGACAATTCATGAATCTAAAGTAACTGCATAACAGAAACAGCTGAAGAAGCTTGCTGGAGACAAGTGAGATCGACCTGAAGCTAATGTGCTGATGATGTAATGCTTATATTGTCTGTTGGCTTATTTCAGGTTACTATGCCGATATAGAAGCAAGATGTCAAGTGTTCAGAGTTTGCGCAATCACTGCTGTAGAAGGTTTCTTCTCATTCCTCTGTCCAAACGGAACACTGTTTAACCAGAAGGTTCTAGTTTGCGACTGGTGGATGAACGTCGAATGTCCTGATTTTGACAGCGAAATCGAAACGAATGAAAAACTGGTAATGAAAACCGGCCCAGCCCTGATGGAAGACATCAGACAGATGATAATGTATCCGACAACAGTACCTGCTCCCAATACTAATCCGCCGATGAAGACGTCGATGCAAGTTTATAATCCGCCGGCTGACATGTTCCCGCCGACACCGAACTCTTATAAACCCGGAGCAGACACTTCCGGAGCACTCAATCTGCCGACGAACAGCTTTGCGCCGCCAAGAAGCGGTGATAATAATAATTACAACAATGGTGCATATCCTACCGGATCAACAGGTTTTGGACAGAATCCTTCCATTGCAAAATACGAAGCCGGCATTCCCAACAACCAAGTAAGCATACCTGTATTTGCTAACTTGGGTACACAGAACACTGCCGACTTAAATTTCCAAAAGGCCTTTAATGGCCAGCAAGCGATCAAAGTAACAAAGCAGCAATTCACCTATCCCTCAGCTTACGATAAACAATACACGGTTCCAGTAATACCGACCGCAAACGGCAGACCGTTGGTGGTCCGCATTCCAATTAACGTTGCAGCTTTCGATGGAACTGAAAATGGGGTAAGTGGCAATGACATATCGCAAGAATCGTCGTATAACGCGATCAATCGCCAATCATTTACTAATAAATCATTCGCCGCAAGCAGTTTACAAAAACCGTTCATCCCATCGCCTTTACCATTTATTGTATTCCTAGTTCGGCCGCCCACAAACAGATCCCCACAGCTAATAACAAATTCATTTCAAAATGTGTATAATAATTCATCAAATAACAAAGACATTCGCTTGGATTCTCTAAATGAAAGCTCATCTAATTTTGAACAAACGCAAATTCCACTAACAACTCAGAAATCACAGCACGAATCACCAATTAATCAACGAGTTCAAGAATCAATGACTGCTTACAAAATTAATTCGTTAAACAGAACGAGAGGAGTGAAAACAAACAGCGGTTCTCATTTCACTGCTAACGTAGCTTCTCAAACTAATTATTATATAACTAACAATGTATCAAAAAAAGAAAAGGATGACATAGAGCCCGAATTTGAATTTGAATCAGAAGCTGAGAATATTACTGTTTCTGAAAAAGAAAATAAACCAGCTCGTCTTACTGCCGGTCCCGAGTTTACAGATGGCAATGAATTGGATCAGTCAAAGCAAGAATCTGAATTTATGAAAGATAACAGCAAAGAATTGAATCAAAATTCATCCATCACTAATTCTTTCAATTCATGGAATTTCACTACAACAAATGAAACAATTATAAATACTAACGCAAACAATTTAACAAAAAGCTATGATAACAATCTCGTAACGCTTTTCTCTGCTCACATAATTCCAGGAGGGGATGTGAACAAAGAGAAGATTTTGAAGCTGTGCATCCCTAAACACGTTTTAACATATTTACTTTCCCTTCATAACGCTACTAAAAACTCATTACTAGATCATAGATCCGCATACGCTAACGCTGACAGCATCAACAAACTAGTAACCCTGGCATCGAATGAACCGATTTTCAAAAGAATAATGCAAAACTTCATAATGAGAAACAATTTTTCTAATCTCCAGGTGCCATTTACGATCGGACAGGAAGAATACACAAAGCAGGTGAGTGCTGCTTTCGGGCAATCCGTAGGTGGATTCAAAAACAACTATCAAGAGACATCGGGGAAACTTGTGCAGAGTCAATTCAATGACCAAAGCGTGTCCGGAATATCCGGTCAAACATTTCAAAATGGACAGAAAACAACTAATGCGCAATACGATGCAGCATACAAATCCCAATTCTCTACTTCAGCTCCGTACACTCAAGAAACGCAAGAAGAGAAGAATTTAAAAGTAACCAACACAGGATTGTATCAAGCAAACCAAGGAAGCTTACAAAACAATGCGCAGAAAACTTCAGTTCAATCAAAATTCGCCCAGCAGAATGGCTACAATCAAGGAACTAGCGTAACAGGAGCGAATCAATATAGTTCTAAATTTAGTAAAAATTCCGCTGCTGCATTGTCCGGAGGGGCTGAAGAGTTCAATCAAAACGCACAAGGACTATCACAGCTTGGAAATTTCAAGGAGCAGGTCTCAGGGCAGTTTGGAAATTATAAAGCTCAAGATGTCTCTCAAAAGGGAGAATACAAAAAGGAAGAAGTTTCCCAATTTGGCAATAATCAAAATGAAAACTCCTTCCCTAGAAATGGACAGTTGACAACATACGGAACAAACGAAAGTGGACCTGATAACGGAAGAGAATATTATAGCCAATTTGATACTAACTCCGGAACTAGGCCAATTATAACCGAAATAGAGAATCAAGGTGAATTTTTCAGTATCCAAGATGGACTTCGAAGGCCTGCTAACAAACGTCTTCAAAACCCAACAGGAACAAAACCAACGGTTGGTGGTAATGATGAACAAAACTACAACTCTAATGGTAAAACTGAAGATGGTGACGTACAACAAAATGGACTAAATGTAAATGAGAATGTCAAGAATAACGAATTTAATACTGAAACTAACACAGGAACAGCTTTCGGTAATGGACAAGTTCAGAATTATGATTCAGGTGCACAGAATCAAAGACAAAATCAGCAAAATAAATTCGGTCAATATACTGCAACATCAAACCAAGCTAAGAATAATGCAGCATACAATGCGCAAGCAGGTATTAAAACAAACACACAAAACAACCAATTCAGTGGCCAGAGATATACTGCTGGAAATTCCCAAACGGAAGGAGGTTCGTTCACACAAAAGGGATCGACTCCGCAAGGAGAAAATTACAATGACGGCGGCTTGATAAGTGTCCAACAGCAGTTTCCATTCAAAGGACCAAATAACCCGTCTCCTTTCATGAAATCATCCCAAACCAACGGAAACACTGCAAATCAACAAACGTCTCGGTACACTGCTTTCGAATCAACTCAAACTACAGTTCCACAAATCTCAACTCAACAATACAACGCTGTAAAAACACAAGGGCAATATGTGAACACCAACACTGGATCAGTAGCGAAGAGTAATATTAATGATGTTCGCAAAGGATCTGTTCAATCATCGGAGTACACAAAACAAACCATCAATAATTCACCCACTCGAAGTGAGTACAATAGAGAGTTATCTTACACTCAGACATCGGGAGGACAGGCAGGCCAGTTAGATAAGTACACCCAAGGAGCATTGTTTTCCAAACAAGGCCAAACGAGTGGCAACCAACAATTCGGAACGGGTGCTGTGAAAACTGTGATTAATAAATTCGGAGCAACATCAAATACCGGTCCCGTTTCTGGTGAATATAATAAAGAAGTCACTTACACTTCAAATATTCAAACAGCGCCCGTAGTAACATCTGGAAAATTCACACAAGAAGCTTCATATTCAAAACAAAATCAATTTAGTAATAACTACCAGTCAGGCACGAGTACGCTGACTTCAAGTAACAATAAATTCGTTTCTAATCAGAATGTTAACAGCGGTGTTAAGACAGGTCAGTATAATGTAAAACAAAATGCTCCAGTAACTCGTGAATACAACCAACAATTTTCTTACACTTCCAAATCTCCTGCTCCCGCAGTTAATGCTGGACAATTTGTATCAACACAGGAAGCTTTGTATTCAAAGCAAGGTCAATTGAATAATAATTACCAAGCAACAATAGCTACGCAAAATTCAGGCATAAGTAACTTCAAAACGAATTCACAATACACACAAAATAATCAATATTCTAATTCACAAGCAACTTCATCACCGTTTGCATCATTCAAACAAACCCAGACATACAATAGTCAACAGAGTCCGATAATTACTTCTCAAGAACAATTTTCGACTCAACAAAAGCAGACAAATACATATTCATCGCAGCCGAATTATAGTTCTGGTTCTTTCTTTGGAGGTTTTGCTGCACAAAACGGAAATAGAAACCAGGAATCAAAATATTTCACTAATTCTGAGACTTATAATGGGGTTCAAAATAAAAACAGCCAAGCAGCGTACCAATCTAATTACAACGGTAATGGAGAAGTTCAACAGTCCCAATCGGGACAGCTGAATCCCCAGAATAACAACGAATACAGTGGTGGACTTACTTCACAAGTGAGGTTTGGCGGAAACCCGACCGCGTCTACGCAAGAAAATTTTAATTATAACTATGAAAATAGATTAGCCGAAGTGAGTGGACAAATTAATAACGGAAACAGCCATACAAACATAGAAGTTGTTCCTGCGTACGGATTCTTATTGAACTCGGATCGAGAGAAACAAGAATACTTCACGGCGGTATCGCAGGGTCTGTCTCACATTCAAAAGATTTACGAAGCGCCGTATAAGCAAACGGCTGCATATACCGTGTCTTCTGAATCGACCGGTCCCGTTGTTTCCAATTATAGATTCAATCAACAAGCCCAGGTTAGCAATTACCAATCACCAAACTATATCCCGCAACCCGTGTCTAATTTCAACCAATACCAAGGACAGACTTCCGGCAGACTGATTAGCGGCCAATTTGCATCTGGTAATCTCCAATCGACGAGTAATACCCCATCGCTGCCGATAGAAAACTTAGGTTACCCGCAAGTGAAGCCCAGTATTTCCTTCTCATACTAGTAGGAAAGATCCTAGTCCATGATAATTAAGAATCAATCTATCCCAAATTAACAATGAGAGAAAGTTCAGATGATTTGATGAAAGTCTGGCTGTGATCCAAAAATAATTAATCAGTAATCCGAGAATTACAAATTTCCTCTGCGGAGAGACTAAATTCATGTACATTTTAGATTGTAGTATTAAATCCAGTTACCAGCTATAGAATCCATCATTAAAATCATTATTGAGACTTTTAAGAACATAAAATATATTAGACTATAGAAAATGTATCAAAATACACCATGGTCAGGTTGATTCTAATAACTTGATCATTTTTAATTGGGCCAATTCACATATAAATAAACCATTTGTTTTTGATTTATTTTTTTGAGAATGACCTAAGTCGCTATAACTATAATATTAGTGAATTTTAATAAAATTATTGAATCAACCAGATTCTAAATAAAAAAACTATGTTACAAGATTGTATCTACAAATAGTATTAATTCATTTTTGTTAATGTGCTGTTCCCAATATGGTTGTCTACATTTCTAGGAAAGTGAATTCTAGTAGATTTCTCTTTATTGGGACAGAATTGACAGATGCCTTAATTATTTTTCTTTACCATCATAGTAAAACCACACAATCTTCAGTAATATTATAGTTATATATCGAATGAAAATTATCAATGTATGAAAATAAATGAAAGAAAATTTTATAAAATTCTCTGGCTGTTGAAGATGAATTCTTTTATAATTAGTTTGATTGTACATGTATTCAGTTATTTAAACAAGGATAATATTATACTATGTTCAAGGAGAATGACATTATGTAATCATAACGTAAGAAGTATACACTACTTGGTTATGTTTCTCTTCAAATTTGTTTCTAGACGTCAAAGAACTGTCCCAAATAAGTAGCTGCCTTGATTAACCAAAACTCAAGTAATCCATAAAATAATTTAGAAATTACATCTATCAAGACACGGAAATGAACAGAATTCAGATGTACAATCAGAGAAACATTTTATATTTCCGAATAAAGATTTAGTGAATTGGGTGGCCTGCTGAATTTATTACAATTCAAATGAAGCATACAAAAACCACTGTGTCCATGTCCAAATTAAGAAGATTTTCATGAATCCGATTTATCAAATTATTGACTAATTAGTGATTTTACCATACTGCTTATGTGTTCAAAATTTCAAATGCTGTTTCAATTGTCATTCATAATATATTTGTCACTTCAAGTAACATTATGGGTTGTAAAGATAATTTTTCATTAATATATATATCTGAAAAAGGAAAAGAAGTGTTGGTACCTAGCCAATGTTTAAAGGCGTATTTGCTTCACCAGTCTTAGCAATGAGTTTAGTAATAAAATTAAGCAATGAGATAAGATTTGGATTTCAGAATATTGATTGCAAATTGTCGCCAACTGCCGTGTAAATATTTTAAGTTACCAAGGCGACATTTTGTATTTTAGATTGATTTGATAATGATTTTTGATTGACTGTTGCAAGTTATTAAATAAAACTTTATTATTATTATTATTATTATAAATAAACCTGTGTAGTGAAAGTTAAGCTATTTATTATATCGTTTTCATATTATATTAACTGTACAATATGTTAAGCCTCTATTACCTATAATTTTAAATATAATACAATTAATATTAATTAATTTGGAGTTTTATTTATCGTTATATATGACATATAGTAAACTATTGGATTCAGAAGGCAAGTATTAAACACTGCTTTTAACTATATTGGTAACATGGTAAAGGGTTCGAATCCCAATAAGAAAACTTTCGTACATTGATTTTTCAATAATTATTGATCCATCGATTTGCATTGAAAGAACCATTTGTATGATGTTTTGGTACCTCCCCACACACCCAGTATCAGATCTTAAAAATGGAGTACAAAGAGAGCATTTGATTACCTTTCCACCCCCCTACCATCTAACTTTCTCTGTAGAGAGGTTAAGAGACTGACTTAATAAAATTCATTTGTAAACAAATTGTTTAAGCAATTTAAACATTTAAAGTGTGATGGAGTTCAAAAATATGAAACAATTTATACAGAGGGATCAAAAAAATGTGAAAATCGGAGAAGGATAAAAAAATTACTAAACAAAGTATGACTGACAACTTGGGTCAGGCCTGTAGCCGAATGGTCAGGATGATCATATTCTTTTAGTGTTGATACTTTCACGAATTGATTTTCAAAAATATTTATGGATTTGTCTTTAATGGCATGGATCTATGATCAATCCTAAAAAAAGAGCTCAGTGAGAGCGATTAGCTAACTATTCGTCCTATCTTATTCCATTCTTCTATATTTAGTTTTTTTTCTTGGCCCCTACTTTCGGGTTAAGCAAATGGCTGGCAGATGCATCATCATAGAATACAGAATAGATATTATGTTTTTTTATGTATTTGAACTGCTCACATGGTGGAAGGAGGTAGTATGGAGGTAGTTCTCTTCTCCCATCATGAACTGGTTAGAAGATGTGAGGTAGTTATGACAACATTATTGTTTACAAACAAACGCTTCACAGTGAAAAACATGACAGTTGTTTGAGGACATTTATTATTATTGCAATTTTAAATGATTAATCAGAATAAGTAAGAGTCTTAACCAATAACTATTCAAGAAATGTAGATGAACAAGAGATTTTTTGAAGGAATTCAATGATAATTACATTGAGAAATACCCACCGACAAAGTTACGCGAAAAACATAACCTAACTTTGCCAATATATACAAGCAGACTTTGACTCAATATTCAAAAAAAAACATGGCGTAAGTATTTGAAAAATGTTTTTGTATTACAAATAAAGTTTTACGTAATATTTATTTTAATCAAATATGAAAATATTTCATCCTATTTTTCGTAAACTTATTTTGAAAAATGAATACAATACAAAAAAACAACTTTATTATTGAATGAACTGGCAATAAACTAGTAGGTATTATATTTTCATTGGAATCTATAAACGATAACTTTTCCTAGTGTTATTATACCAATATCAATGAGCTGCCTGATTAAGGTCATAGACTATTATACTTTAATTAAGGTCATTCCATACTTCATCCACTCGCCAATGTCTAACTGAATTTGAATATCAAATAAATCCGATAAGATCACTGATAAAAATATATTTGAAATAGGTACTATTTTATATTGTCACAAAATAATTGATTCTCAGAAAAGCATGTTTTTATTTGTTGGTTTTGAGACTTCACATCATTATTCCAATCTACCCACATTTTTGAACTTGTTTATGGGTAGTGTATTCAGTTCAAAAATATATTACACAACATAGTCATTTCTCTTACTAACTTACACTAATTCACCATTCTTCGAAAAAAAAACTAATTTAGCTTCCATGTTCATAGTTAGTTGGGCAGACATCTTTTTCTGAAAAGTTCTGGAAGATTTGAGTATAGTGAGTTATTCATTACATATATTATAATAAATAAAATTTTCAGCAAAAATATAGATTTTAGAGTGAAATGGATAAGGGAAAGAATCCTAACTTTCCTTGGTTTCGAAGACATCGAACTCTTTAATGCAATGCTTGAAACCAATGATGGAGAAATGCAAGATCAACTTATGGCCTTTCTCAATAAACCAATTATTGGTTCAGAAACTGGCCTGGAGAAGTTCTTGATCAATGTATACAGAACTTACTATGACAAGCTGATACAAGTTGAAAAGGAAATTACAGAATGGAGTAAGTAACTGTGAAAGTATTATTCTCGAACATAGATTTATCGTTGACTTTAGCATGTTTTAATGACCAACAATATGATGTCACAATAATTAAAATCAAAATTAATAATTGTTGTGCAATAGTTTGTGTGACACATGTTTTGTATCTTTGAGAAGAATCATCTAATTAATAGTTTCGTAAAATTATACCTTGATCAAATAGGTATTGATTATAATCCCTAAAATATTGAGCATAATTTAATTCAGTGGTTACCAAACTTGTTATTCCTATGGACCCCTTCTTAAAGCAAAAACCTGACCATGATCTCCCAAGTAAAATAATTCTGCATAATATAAAAATATGAAAATTATAAAATTAATTTTGATGTCTTGAATAGTAAATAGTGATGTAAAAATAAAATATAAATAAAACATATTTAAAGTATGACGAGGTTAATAACTGCCCTAAATCCACGTTCTACTAAATAGGAAGATGGGAAAGCAATCAACATCGTCTATTCTATTAAGTGACCCATAATGCAGGATATAAAATTGGTATCTATTTTTGTAACCAGACTTTGTGGTATCCTTGTTCAAACATTTGTTAACGCTCCTCATTTATGGACAATAAAATGAATTGCTCCTTTATTAGTATGGATTCATCTGAGTTTGTGGGTCTGCTTGGAAAAGGGTTCAACACCCAACAAATAACTACCAATTTATTTATTGTTATTTATTTCAACTCTCATAAGAATGAAAATGTGTCACAAATATGTTTTTTTAATTAAACCTTTCGCGGACCGCCCAACTTTGTCCATACACCCCCAAATTATTTTTTATTTGCCACAGAGCCTCTCACTGCTTTAAATTTAGGGTGGGTGTTGACGAGGCATAGTAAGGGAAGTAATTAACTATTTTTTTTTTAAATGTCCACGCCTTATGCAGAACATATATGGACTCTTTATGGAGGTATCTTAACAGAAGTTGTTAAGGTACCACAGATGAGATAGCTCAACCTTACTTATTTCGGAGAGAGTACGGATAGAAAGATGGGGCTAGGATAGAACTAGTAGTTAGCTAATTGCTCTCACAATACCACGTTTTTAGGATTGGATTTAAGGAAGGAATTTTTTAGTCATTCATGTCTTCAATCACGAAATCATAGATCTAAATGTAAAAAAGTGTCAGTTCTGCGATTCAAATCTGTGGATACCTCAATCGAACAGCACGGTGCTGAGAACTCTGCTATAGGCCCTGCTTTAACTATAAACATAAAAGTGATATCGATAAGAAGAGCTTAATTTCCATTAAATTTACTGTTTATAATAAAAAGCCATTATCAGAATCATTTAAGATGGTTTCCATTAGACAATGGTTTGATATCTTAATTTCATTGATATGTTTATGATTTAACAAACCATGAAACATTCTAAATGTCCCTGCAATATTTCAATTTCATATTATCTATTGATTAATTTCAGGAATTGTTCCGCCAACGGTGAAGCTAATCTCACCACCTCATTCGTCAAAGAAAAAAAAGGACAAAGACAAAGCGAAGAATAAAGCTAAACCTAAGAAAGGTATTCTATAGTTGTATAATCCAATCTGTAGTTGCACGTAATGGCAGAACTGTTGAAATAACATCTTTGAGGAGATACATGTGGCTTATTTCTGTGTTATCTAGTCGTGGCAGATTTGGCCATGCATGGAGTGAACTACATGACGTTTGCACCAATGGATCATACTCTATTTAAATAGATTCTATCATGTCACGTTAATATGTAATGAAGAATTTCCTATTTTTTTGTGTAATGTTTCTATTCAATAAAAAAAGGAAAGTGCCACTCTTTTTTGTATGCAAAAAACAAAAGGAATATGAAAACAGTTTGTCAAAAAATACTAAACTGAAACAAATTTAACGCTTTAGCACAGTGATGACAGCAACTTTGGCTACATATGTCTCTAATTTAGTATATTAGCGAGTACAGTATATTGTAAACCTGCTTTTAACAAAATCTATTCTAAAACATTTCTTTAATGAAATATTGCTATGAAATTTTAGAATGCCATATTAAATCTAGGTTAAGATATCAGTTTTCATTTCTAGATGCGCCTGAATCTGAGGCAGTAGTAACCGAAGAGGAACCTCAGACAATTGTAGTCGATGAGGCAGTCACTGATGACCAAATGGACAATCAAATAACATCTCCTGATCTACCAGGTTTATTTTAAATTACTTTTATTTATTATTGACCAAAATACTCTTTATAAATGGTTGATTAATTTCATGGTGTTATTGAAGGCTAATATGTAACAATATTTTTTTATAGATAATCAGCAAAAAGATGCAATCCCTCAAGCACAAGCTGTAGAAGGTACTGAAGTACCCAAGAGTGCCACAGAAGTTCTCTTCGAAGGTGGTCAAGAAGTGTTAGCCGATTCTGGAGATGAACGTGTAACAGTTCCTTTACCGAAGCGTAAGCTTGTAGTCAATCATCTTTATTTTATCAGATACCGAAGATGACAAAGACCCCAATATGTTATATAATAGTTTCATTTTGTATTGTATTGAATTTTAAGTGGTATACAAAGATATTATTAGTTACATGTTGATTAGGTGACTTTAATAAGCCGGCTATGTGCAGCTTGTTGATGATCATGGTCAATGGAAAGTGATAATTATTGGAAGATGAAGAGGAGTCTGACATCTAAGATTTTAATGTGCTGATGGTGACTACTGGTATCTTTGGTGCGCAGCGAAAGACCTTCGACATTGATTGTCCAATAAAACATTTTATTTTTCCATTTGACTTGCAGCCAACGATTATATTTTGCTGATAAATTCTACTAATTCTGTGTTAATTGTAGCTCCTGAACTGGATCCAGATGTAGATGGTACAGTGGAATATTATACATTGAAGGTGTGTTTTAATCAATCTTCTTAAATAGCCATATTTTGACAAATTTATAAAAGAAGTTGCTTTTCGTTACTATAAAGTATGGTCTGTGTGTGACAGGAAAATGGTGTTTAGTCTAAAAACCATTACTTTTCAAGAGAAACAAAACGAGATTTGCATTTTTGAAAACTTTGATGAGAAATGTGATGTCTCAATGTGAAATTTATGAATTCAGTGGCATAAATTCGTTGAACTTTTATCTTCATTATGCCTATATTATGTATTTGTGTGTGTGTGAAAGAAAAAAGAGTTAAAAGTCTTAAAAGTTGAAAAATGAGTTGAAAATGCCGAAATTATTACATATATGTATGTCACGGATTATACAGTTTACTTACTTCACCTTAAATAACTTCAGAGGTTTGTGCCAATGATGATGAAACTTCCAAAACTGAACGGAAGATTCGGGGAAATATCCGCTGAAGAAACTTCGCCTGAAGTGAGATACGTCTATCTGATTCGACTGACCGAATCTGCCATTCCGATGCCTGCCTCAGAAGCCCACGCCAAACTAATAATGCCAGAATATTTCGCAGTCGGGGCATGCAAAGGGAAGTTCTTGAGAACTGCACTGGGGCTTCTAAAAGAGGTTTAAATATGTTTACTAATCTTGATACCCTTTCCACTGTTACCATGTTCGTGAGGAGTTCTTGTGACTTTTGGACAGACACATGTATTTTTTATTTTATATTATAGATATAGTGGTTTAATAAATATTTAACAGTTTGGAGATATGAACGAATAATATATTCAAATGATTTATCAAATATTTGAATATCAAAAAATAGCCAAATATATTTGAATGTTGGTATCTTGGACCAGCTTAAATATTCAAATATCCACCACATAATGGTGACACTAAAGAAAAATTACAGTTTATTCAAATGTTTATTAATAATTTTAATTCTTTCAGTCGTATTTGGGCCTGGTGGAGAGCCAGTCGAGGGACTATGACCCTTACCATGAAAGAATTACACCTAAAATAATTCTTACCTCATCCGAAAAAGAAAATGAATTAAGTACCGCCAAAAGTAGTGAAATGGATTCCGCAGAGGTCAATTTTCACCAAGCGTCTTACTACCGTCATAAGTCGTCACTATCCCATAGAGACTATAAAGATATTAGGTCAGTGATTGATTCGGTAGTTACTTTGCAGAACGCTATTATTTGAGGTTAACAAACTAGCAATGTATTTAGCTATGCAAAGGCATTGGCATTACAGTATTACCACGACTATGTCTCTTGTTATCTCTGGCAATGGCGTTGTGCTGAAACGGTTATCATCATCTTGTAAAACTGAATACATTGCTTTATTAAACATGTAGATGGTTAGTATTATTTTTGCATTTATATCCATTTGATAAATGAAAAACTCATTATTACACAATAGAAAGCACAGATAACATAATAGATAGCTCCTACCAGGCCTGCAGCAGAATGGTCAGCATCATTGGTTTCCATTGCGGTGTTCACAGACTCAAATCCCAATGGGGCAGTTTCATAAATTCATTTATTGATTCATATTCGAAAGCATGTCTGTGATGTTTCAATTTTCTCCAACCTATCCGATCCTAAAAATAGAGTGAAACGAGAGCGATTAGCTTACCACTAATCCTGCCCTAGTCCTTTTCCTCTAACCCTACTCTCTTTCAAAAAGAGAGGTTGAGCAACTGAGTAACAGGCAATTCTTGTAGAACAACTCTTGTCAAGATAAGCTCGATTAGGAGACCATATGCTCCACATCGGAAGTGGGCGAAATACTGAGAATTCAATAGTTTTATGACATTTGGTATGCGTACAAAATTTCGTGTCATTTTGTAAGTATGGTATTCATAGAACATTTTTTCATATTTCATATTTGAGCAACAATGAATTATTTCTACAAGTCTTAGATGTGTATGTATAGTATATATTAAGTTAGTTAAATTCTTTTCTCGTGCTTCAGGACTCCACCGTCAAGTGTAAATGCTCGAACTGATGATGACGTGCAGCCTAAAGAAAAAAAAATGCAAGGAATGATCAAATGGGATGACCAAGGAGGCGAGGTAAAATCATTTCATTTTCAATTCACACTCATACCATATTATTAACCCTGTGAACAGTTTTTGAAACTCACAGCTGTACTGAACCTTATCAACCTATTCAATAATTGCATTCTGACAGAGTTATTTTACGTTAGTGGAACACGACACCTAACAAAAGTTCAGAATGACTGTATATTATTAATCTTTAAAAATGCAAAATATGGGATGGTTTCATTTCATGAGAAATATATCGCCTTGCTAAGCAGGGACCCAAGCCGAAAACCGGAAAAAAACCGTTATTTTTGCCGGAACGAAAACCGAAACCAAACCGACATTTATTTCGGTTTACAAGAAAATTTTCGCTGATAAAAGCCAGATTTAATTAATTAATTGTATTCAAAAAATTTAATTCAATTAATCAATTGCATTTTTATCAGTTGATAATGCTTGCTATGAGCAAAACCCTGAGGTCCTGATAGTTATAAACATGTTGAAGTAGTACAAACAAATTGTGTTTTATTTTTAAAATATAATGCCTTTCCACCAAGAATTGACAGTTCCTTAAAAGTGATTTAAATACAAGGCAAACCGAAAACTGGAACTGAACCGATGCATGTTTTTTTTACCGAACCGGGACGAAAAAAATAACGGTTCGGTTCCCTTTTGCCAAGTAAAAACAAAGTAATTACAGAAAATGTTGAAATGAAAGTTAGTTTGGGGTATGATAAAGTGTAGAATTTGGAATATTTTACACACGAAAAATCACACTAAAATTCATATTTTGCACTAAAAAAAGTCACAATACTTTTGTTATTATTGAAAATTAACTTGACATTGTAAATAAAAACAGAGCTTATAGCACATAATTGTATATTTACATATTTAATATGTCGCTAGCTTATTAAAAAATACGTTATTATATAATACACCATTTATCACCTTTCTGCTGTAAATAATAGATGGCACCTTGGTATATATTAAAAGACGCATGTACTACGCTGTTGAAGGTTTATATAGAGCTATTCTCTATGGCTTCGTTTTCATAGAGGTAATTCTTCTGACGGGTAACAAAGAATCTTGGAGGAACCGTGTGGTGGCCATATGCTCCAAGAAGGAAGCGGATATGGATATGGTTTAAAAATGGGAAAAGAGCCTTAAACATCCTGTAGTCATAGCGGTGAAAAGGTAACAACAAACCTTACTTTACCATGCGCTGCAAATATCCTGCAAGAGTCTTAATCATTCATCTTCCTATCTCCATTGGTTGGATGTTTTGAGGGGACATATCTCACAGTTTCACGATCATTCAGATATCTTAATCAGAGTCATAAAAGTGACCATATCACATGTTGTGGAATTTATTTTCTGTGTGCGATCCGGCTAGAGAATAGAACAATATTTATTGTGTTTTAATACATTCTAAAAGCTATCTGAAATTGGTGTGCATAATTTCTTAGACTCAATATTTTTTTAGACACAAGAAGCTGATGATAAGATAGTTAAACGAAAAACTAGATCTTCGCTGGAAAGGTCAACATCTATAGAAATGTCACAGGATTTGGACATACTTGTTCAAAGCATGGAATGGTAAGTTATTGAAACAGCTGAATCATTTCTATCAACCAATCAGGCACAAATAAAATCCACTGCATACTGTATTTTTCCTCTTTCAAGTGCTATTTATTTTACATAAAATAAAACTTTATCATCTGAACATAATAACTGAGCTTCGAGAATAGATTGCGTAGGATATCAGAGGCGAGGTGTTTTGATTTCGTGGGAAACTCAGAAAATAGGGAACTGACAAGATATCACCCTTTTACGTCAGCAGTCTTGTAGAGACTCTTGTATTGGCTGCGTCACATGTTGCGAATGCCTCTGGCAAGATTGAGCTTCAATCCTGCTTGTCTCGGCTTCTCACCGTAGGGATTCCGGCGTCCAAGAAGACCATTGTGTACTATCCATAGAATGTACTCAGAGGAACTGTAGGTTGCTGGCATGCCTCTGGAGACAGCAAAGTGAAAAGCAGGTGGAAGAAAATCTTGGAGGTGCTGCATGATGGCCATATACTCCACATAAGGAGAGAATATGGTTTAAGATGAAGAACTTGATAAGTACTACAAATAAAAATATCACGGAGAAACATATATTATTCAAACATTGCCATTTATATATTGTACAATTGTTATGAGATTAAATTAACTGCAATAGAGTTCAAAAAAAAATTTGAAGCATCGCTAATTTCTATTTACTGTACGGAATCACTCAGTGAATCTCTGTACCCGCTTTCTTCAGCTTTGGACTTAGCCGCGGAACCATTTCATATTGATTGTCAAACTCTGGGAGATGATTTATTTTCTGGCCATTTAATAATATGAAATGAACTTATTCCAGGACACTCGAACATCTCGAAGGTGAAGTCCAGCTGCCTATGCCAAACATACCCGAGTTGAATGATGAAAGTGTAAGCCTTGAAAAATTGATAAAGGATCCGGATTTTGTGGAACAATTGGAAGAGACAGTTGTAGAATGGGGGTCGTACATTACGTCAATGATTGAGTCTAGTCAAGCTAAGGTAAAAATTATTCAAATTATTTCACATCTGTCATGCTACACAAAAATGAGACACTCTGCAATGAGACAATGGCCGAGGCACAACCCTCCTAAAATCACAGGAAGTCTTAAAGATACCAATAATGCACATCCTCAATGAAAATAAGATAGGCTCTCTGTTTGGTCAGTTTTGTGTAGAGTTTCCAAATATTCGTGAAATAATATTGTTCAAATATTCAATAATAAAACCTTAAAACGAAAAGAAATATTTCCAATCAAAATAGAATTGCAATAGAGAAAAACAGCAGATTGATTTTTAATAATGTTTATTAAATTTCAAAACGTATATTTTAAAAACATCAGCACATTTTGGTTTGATTCTTAAATTGGTTCTTAGTTTTGTCTTTATTGACCCTACTGTAGAATAAAACGGTTTCATGTACTGCAAGTGTGATATTCATTATTTTTTTCTCATCAGAATATGACCGGAGATGGACCATTGTCAGAGTGCGACTTTTGGAGAGATCACAACACAAAGCTCTCAATGCTGACGGAACAGTTGCGTGCCCCGCCTGTTCTTAGAATCCTCAAAGCGCTTACTCTTGCCAATTCACCGACATTAGAAGGTCTCGAAGTGCAGAAGAAGAATCTGGTCAAGAGTTACAAAAGGGCTAGAGACAACATCAAGTTTTTATCGACGCTGATGAGATACTTTAAGGTTAAAACAATTTTTAGTTTCCTACTTTGTAAAATTTATTACGTGCATTATGCAATTGCGTTCAGTCCATCAAATTATATAATGATATTTTTTTTACACACCGGCTGCTGACAAAGTCATTTTGTATATAAATATAGCTCGCAGTCAAGGCATTAATGAAAGTTATATTTTTTGTATTATTAACACTTCAATCTTTACCAACATGTTGCCGATTTCTACTTTAGATAGTAACCGTATGTTCCGACTTGAAAGTGATTGGTAACAGCATAGCTGGTCTGATGGACGGACTCAACATGCTGTGGATGCTCTCCAAGTTCTACTGCAGCGATGAATATATGGTGCCGCTCATGGAAAGGATTGCCAATTGCCTTTGCAAAAAAATTGAACTTCATTTAGCAGTAGATTCACTTTTCTCGTAAGTAGAATATTCTTAATAGTTTCGATGGATTCGGCGGCTTATTCTGTGGAAATTCATTTTTAATACCAAATTAAAATTGATAACTTTGTTATTTCGCTGGTTATAGTGGAATAACAAAATTATCAATTTAAATTCTATATTACAATATTCTTATTATCGATATTATCTTATTCTTCCAATGAAATTAATAATGCGCTTGACCTCTCATAGCCTAAGGGTAAGATGTCATCATAGCAATCTTGACTAAATCAAAAATCTAATGTTCACTTTTTAAAACTGTTGATTGTTATGTCTCGTATTAATTATTTTCCAAGTTACAGCTGGCTTGAAAATCATAATAATCTATGATTAAAATTGATTTTTAAAAATAGGCAGTGCTTTCTCCATAATATTCATTATACCTAAACATATATTATTAGTGTAAACTTAAGGAAAGCTTAACTTTCAATAAAACTGAATTAGTTACATGACCCAACTGCAAAGAAATAATAAAAGACAGGTTTTTTGTGTCAAATGTATTTTTCTTTTTCAGAAAACCACACACTGAAGTGCGTCAGCTGGCTTACGACGGACAAGCCATGCTAGAGACTTGGAGAGAAAGTTACATGCTAACCAGGGAGAAGATCGAAGAGGCTGGCAAAGGGGCCAGATGGGAATTCGACAAGAGAAAACTGTTTCAACGTACTGATTACTTGGCTAGCGTTTGTGTGGACCTTGCCAAAATAGCTCAGGTCAGTTTTAATATGCTGCGAATGTGGGACTCGATGAAATAGTTCTCTCAGAAAAATTTATAATATTGTTTAAGCTTGTACTCATACTTTTCTGGATACACTTCTCTTTTAACCCAAAGGCTTTGAGAGGTGATCATGTCAAAATGATATTTTTTTGCCTGTTAATATAAATATATAAGAATATTTTATTCACTACAACTTCAAACGATTATTATCTTAACCATAGTATATAAAAAGCTTGTATGTATCTGTCCATCACAAAAACGCCCTAAAATGTTTAGCCCTAGCTTCATGAAATTTACACAGTTTGTTTTGCTTGGCAGATCCGGATGAATGTAATTATTTTCAGCTTGTTTGTTTTTCTCTTCCTGAGTTATAGGTTAAAGAACTGTATTATATATAACACAAATCTTGGTTAATCACTGATTAAATAATTAATTTTCATTTTATAATTTCGGTAAAACAGTTTGATAGAAATATAATCATGTTTTTACTATGTGACTGTGCATCATATGGATTTTGGGGCCGCTTAGTGATCTTGTTTCCAGCTGGTATAAACAAATGAATGCCTTTCACACTGCTATGAACACATTTATACTATTTGATTATCATTCAATCAGTGTTATTGCGATTAACTTGCAGGTTCTGATAGAGTTTGAGAACATATTGGGGCCCGAATTGAAGTCCATCATCAGCGACCAGACCCAGATTGACAATGTCATCAAGCGTGTTCACAGTTTAGTCGTCCCTATACAGACCGTAGACTTCAGCCTGTACATTCCCGACAATAAGGAGAACTGGGATGTCATAACGAACGACTTTTATGGAGAGGTGGTCATATTAGAAAACGAAGCTAAGAATTTTATTGAAGAGAGTTTTGGTAATTTAAGGTAAATATTTACAGCAAAAGACTCTGTCACTGAATACATCTCATCATGATCATTGATTCTTATTAGTTAGAAAATTAAAATTAATATATAATTTGTTATAGGGTTTTTACATCAGTGTTGTAATACTATTTGTGTGTGAATCAAGACCATGAGGTGACAACTAATATTAATCGAAAACTTTGACTACTATTGTTCAAGGCCAATCGAAAACAGAGATTACAGTTTCCTGCTATTCACAATTAAAATATTAAAAACTGTAATTGCTGTTTTCAAAGCCTCATAAAAACATTTTGATAAAGAAATGATTTAACATAACTATTATATTCAAATATTTCTTGGTCAAGAATCTAGTTTAATCAGACTGTATAAAGTTATCAATCTATTTTTCTCTCCCTCCTTGTGAAAACATAACAATCAGGCGACATACTATTTCTGTAGCCTAGCTATATCACCACATATGATTCAAAAGTTCAAAGCTCAACTACTGGGAACTTCGATATTAAATGTAGTTTTTTTTCAGATATAAGATCTTGGACGTGGTTTTTGATAATAACTTCTCCCCTTGAATTAATTCCATGAGACTGTCAAAACTCTCCTCAAGTTTGTCCCAAGTGATTAGATGTTATACAAAAACATTTGGCACAGTGGCAATTCCCTGTTATGCCTAATATGGATCATAGCTTTCTCGAATGCTCCAAAGCTTTTTGGCGCACATGTAATTTATCCCCTTCTTTCTTCAATTTTTATTAAATTTCATTAGATATGTACGTTAATATCTTTTGTTACATTTGTTATAAGGTCATCGGAGGAAGCCATGGAGATGCTGTTGAGATTTGTAAAATTTGAAACCCGTGAATCTATACATCAGCAGTTGCTCACAAAGTTTGACCTCGTCATGCAGCAGTTCGCCAAGGAGATGGCCGTCATTGGTGACAAATTTTATGTCAGTATCCGATACATATAAATGAAATTCAAAATAAAATTAACATTGAAAAACTTTGTTACTCCACTTGTTGTTTCTATGCTATGCCTATATATTTTCCTGTATGTTTAAAGTTTTCTCCACAGTTTCAAGTGGTTTTAATATAAATTAAATATTGCTTCTAAATGTTGACTTAAAATTGAGTTTTGGGAAAAAAAAATCATTTATGCTTAACTTCGCCCCTTAGAAAGGGGCATATATGTAATATATACAACGAAAGATTATCAATCATCGGTTAAATAACAAAACTCCAGTCAAGAATATCAACACAGCAATTAAATAATTAACCATTAAATATTATGATCATATTGTAAGCAATGATTTTTGTTTATAGATCATGTAAACAATCAGGTGCCTGTCAAACTTTTATGAACATATATATATATTGTACATCAGGCGCATGCTGTGAATCTTTCTCTTCCTCATTTAATCTCAAGTTAAGTGAAAGGCGTGAATGAGACATAAGGGCAAGCTGGTGTGAGGGTTTAATCACATGCTAGTCAAGTATGTAAAAAAACTATTGCTGTTATGGTATAAGTGTGTACTGTTAAAATGAATATTATAAACAGAATGAACGTGACGATCCTCCTCTGCTCAGAAACCATCCACCAATGTCGGGGGCCATCTTCTGGAGTCGAATTCTTTTCAACAAGCTGAGGAAGCCTCACCGCGTGTTTAAAAATGTAGGTACATTTTTTTTTATTACGATTTCTTTAAATCATTTCTGCTCCCAGTGTTTGTCAGTGATAACATTCGGAATACAGACTATTTCTTCTTCCATTAGTAAGACTGCCAATTTAAAATCCGATTTTATAAAGAAATATAATAGAGGCTACGGTTATTTTAAAAATTAAAAAATATGTTGAATCGTGCTTAACAGGGCAGTGTGCGTTAAATGAGTTGTATATTATGTCAGATAGGTGGAATAAATAGTTTGATTCTTTTGTAAAAAAAATATTAACTGTAATAAACGACATCTGTACTTGTTTTATTTCACTGATTGAGACAGGTGAAAGAGTTGGAGGATTCCGAACAAAAATCGATCTCGTTTTCAAAATACGACGAACTGGAGAAATCCATGAAAGAATACGAAGACGAGATATACAATAGATGGGTGCAGGAAGCTACGCAGGTTGTGACAAAGATCATGAAAAAGAAAGTCCTCAAAGTCATCTATAAAAAACCTGTTGAGGAAGGTAAGTGTCATGATAAGGTATTAAATATCAAAGTGATTTTGAAAAATTGCTACTAGCTATTTCAAAATCAGGCCAGCTTCTTAACTTTGCTTGAATAGTTTTTTTCTTTGCTTATATTCTCTTACGAAGAAGAAGTAGACATTATATCAAATTACTTGCTCTTTCATATTTACTTAAGTTCACATAAACATACAGAAAAAGTATTACATCAAATATTTTACTCATCTCAAAATCCAGCAATTGATTCATTTGCTTCTCATGTCGTCCTGACTTAAAGGGTTATAAAGAGATTTATTTATCATTATTATATCATTTAATTATGATTCCATAACGAGCGTCTTAGTTATTTATAACAAAGGGAGGAAAAAGATGTCTTGAAAAACAATGTATGCAAGTTCCTCTGTATCTAAATTAATGTTTTTCAAGTCATAAATGTATCATACAGTAATTAAAGTTTTGTTACATTAAGAATTTATATAGTTCCAGATAGCAAGAGTTCATCAGTGGAATTGACGGCAGCCGGAGAAGCGCACGTTGCAAGACAACGCAGACTATCATCGGCCAAGTCATTGGCTCCCCAAGACTTTGCTAATGTATACTACGCTAGACAACGAAATGGTGATCTTATTTATAAAAATTACAACAAAGTGAATTTAAAAAATCTGCATTCACTTTAATTAAATACTTATATAAGCTTTTGTGGCCAAGCGGTAACACTCTATTCTACCATTGTGCAATGAAATATTTGAATCCCTGAATGGGAAAAGACCAATCATAATTTTTTCAGTCTATAATATGAATAATTGTGCCTAAAAGTATAACTGTGATGTTGTCCTTTCTGTGTAAAATGGTCTTTTATCAATATTTCGAAAGTCTTAGACATTTTTAGCAAACAGGATTGACACTGGTCTGTATAATTTACATCAATCAGGTACAGCACAGCTATGAGCAGATTAGATGTATAAAGTTTATTTCTTAATATTGTTATGTAATCAAATTGAAGAAAACAGCACAGAGTATTTACAGTTACCACAACAGTTCTGGTTATGAGTCCTTTTCAATGATCATTTCACTTTTAAGGTGTTAACTGTCAATTCTTGGTGGAGGCATTATATTTTAAAAAATGAAACACAATTTGTTTGTACTACTTCCACACGTTTATAATGATCAGGACCGGTTTCGCTCATCGCGAGGATTATCAACTGGTGATCAATTCAATTAAAACATAATGCTGTCTTCATTATTTTTCAGCCAGTTTTCTCAAACCATTACGAGCCAGTCAAGATTTGCAACGAGTGCAACAGCTTTTGAATCCAAATCTTAGAAAGAAAAAACAGGTGAGGCTCTTCATCCAATCATTGCTATTGATATGCAGATTAGTCTGTCTGTGGAAACTTTTAAAACAAAAAGTAATGAAATGTATTGTTCCTTGTTTTATTTATATTATTTCAAAATACGTATGACATTTTTATGGCTATTTATGATCGCGTCATGATTATAAGTCAGAGTGCTTTAGAATACGTTTGACATTTTTATGGTAATTTATGATTTTGTGTTGAAGCAGTGGTGGCTCATCCAATAGGAACAAGGAACATACAATATCAATAAAAAAAATCGGAGCGATTTCATATAAAACACAGGACACTTGCACATTCGAAATTACATCAACCAGAAAAGGCAAAAGCCTACCTCTCAAAAAAATATCAATCAATAAAATATGCTCATAATTTTTATTTACAGCGTGTGTGACATATTATTCACGAGCCGCCACTGATTACGAGCAGGGAATATTATGCTCAAACACCAAACACAAGTGTTATATTTATAAAACATTGATAATTAGTGAAAGAATTCATTGTTTTTTATGAGTGAAGTTTGCCGGAGTTATCTCGTGGTGTCCGTTTTTGACGACTATAAATACCCGTGTTTAAAAATTTTAAAATAATATACAAACATATACAATTACAAATATCATTGATAGAATTATGTAAAAGCGAAAAAAACCGCATAAAATGGGCTGGACGTACCCTTACGGCGATACTCTTTTAGGATCCATAAAGGCTCGCCATACGGGTACGGCCATACCGCTCAAAGGGTTAAAAAATCTATTAATGATACGACTTCTAGTGCTCCAATATGGACCACAATGACTATTTCTGTAACATGTATTTAAAAGGGCATTACTTTTGTAGATAATATATTAAAACTTTCAGGCTCTTAGTCCGCTGTCATGGAGAGACATAACAGAAGACTATTTGATGGCTGACTATGATCTCATGTTCTCCGCCAATTTCAATTACACCCTTTTTGATGTGTTTGCTGAAACTGAAATCATGGAATACCTTGGTAATTTAAATTACATCCATCTTAACCATCAAGACCGTCGATTCTTAGCCAGAGTTTCTCAACCATGTCACATACATCATGCTCCACCAAATTTTGAATACTGTCAGTACAAAAAATCGAAAAAACTGCGGATGTTTTTTAATGTTATCTTAAAACAATCTAAAAAGTTACCTCAATTGAATAAAATTTCATTCAGTAGTTGATCATGTTATCAAGAATAATTACAGATTTAACCGATGGATGTTGCGGTTGTGTCTACCATTTTTATTTTTCTGTCTGTATATGGTTAAAAGGTTATTACATGTTATTTTATTCTATGCAATTGCAAAAAAATTTGATTGCTTATATTACAAGATAATGACTTAATTGCAGGATTCTGTTTGCCAGCAATAGTGAGAGAATGCGCTATGCAAAAAGACCGTTTGCACAATGAATTAAAGTTATTGGAAGCCACAGTTCTCGAATATAACGAGCTAGCAGACGGATTGAATCCACCTGAGAGGCAATTGATGCGTCAACTACTGCAACAGGTGGAGAAACACCTTCGACCAGGATTGCAGAGAATCGTGTGGACTTCGCTTGACATTATGGAATATATAGAAAGCTGCAATCAAAGTAAGTATAATGAAGGGGAAATACAGATTTGCTCTATTCTTCTATTAGTAAATTTGGAATCATCCATCATTATGCTTTATTTTTATTAATTAATGAACTGCATCACTGCACACACGTACAAGATGTGCCAAAATTTTTACAGGAGCTAAAAATGTTTCTCAACAGCACATTATTCTTTTATTACACCTTGAATCCTATATTATCTGATATTGATGACTTTTTGAAGCATGCTTATACAAATGGAATTGAAATATTCTTTCTTCAAGGCATGAGAGCTCTCAAGTCTGAATACTATCAAGTATCAATGGTGAATAAAGATTTGCAAGGGAAAATAGACGAGCTGAAAAACTTCAACTTGTTTCCAATACTCGTGCCGGAGCCTGCGATCGATGAAAAGTCTGGCCAATTAGATGACACACTTCGTTATCCCTGCAAGGTACGCTTTTGCTTGGTCTGTTACTTGTTAACATCAAACAAATGGTTAATCAAAGTCAATGAATCAAATGTTGGAATTCCATATCATATCTATACCGTGTTTATATTTTTAATGTGGTTAAAAAATAAATTTACCACATTGAGCTATTGTCAAAATCGTCTAAAAGAGCGGTGCTGTTCAATGTATATTAAATTTCAAATTTGTTTTTTACTGAAACAAATGAGACAGGACATATTTCAAAATTAATATAGCTGTCAGAAAGTTGAATTTATTTCATGTAATCTATGTCTTTTAGTATGGTTAATTTATTGAATTTTAGTCATTCTTTGCCGAGATGGAGGAAGTGCGAACTAAGCTGGTCTGCCAGATGAGTCGCATATACGAAACTGTGGGACCAGTTCTTACCAAGCTGGAGTATCTGGTGCTGAGCACAAATACAGGAAAATCTCCAGTTATGACATCATTCTATCAGCACTGGGAAATGAAGATTTTTGACATGTTTATTGCGTGAGATACAATCATCAATTTTCTCTTTCTATGTCTAAATAATTTTCATGATATTTTGAATCTTTTTTTTCTTATTATAATGAGAACAGGGAAATGAAATTCTAAATATATTTTTAAAAATATCTTTAACATTTAAGATTGAGCTTGTTTCTTCGTTTTTAAAAAATTTAAATAATTTAAGACATCCACTGAGGGTGCTTGATGAAATTTCAATATCAAATTTGAATTGTTGAGATTTTGTACATTTCCATGTATTTTGTCACTAACGAGCCGGGTTTCGCCTTTCGGCATCTTCAGGAATTCGAGCACACGAGTGAGTTAGTTCGAGTTCACTCGTTTGCTCGAATACCTGACGATGTCGAAATGCGAAACCCGGGTCGTTAGTGACAAAATACATAGAAATGTACAAAATCTCAACAATTCAAATTTAATCGAACTGTATTTTTTTCCAAGCTTTTGCATATACAACATGAAAAATTTCAACGACATCCTCAACGAACAGACCTGCACATTTCAAGTGGACGCCATTTTGCAAGCTCCTGATGTAGCCATGAATCCGTCGCCCAACGAAGTGTACAATAAAGTTGTCCACAATGTCAATGATTTTGTAAATAGGTTCGTAGCTCCTATACTTAATATTGCTTCTCATTACACTGTTGATTCAAATCATAGTCAAAATGGTAAACATGAATATTCATTTTTTATTGACAATTAGTTTGTATGAATGATTGCCTTCGTAAAAATTAATAAATCAGGAATATGATATGTTATGATAATCAATAAGTGACATATTATGTTTATGGATAGTTAGCAAGTAAATCAATCAGAAAAAAGTAGTTTTTGATATATTTAAAATGGCTGGAAAATATATTATGACGCCAACCAGACTATACATCAAAAGTTTCATCAATAAATTACTTAGTGACAGTCTGTTTTGTAATAATTTCCAGATTGCACTCCTTCCCTCGGTGGATGCGAGGCACATGCTTGCCGTGCGCGCCCCAGCGCAAACCTGATTCCAACGAGTTTCACATATTCAGCTTCTACGAAGATGTCCTCCACGTGGCCAGCATAAATGATTTCATAATACTTCTTCAAGATACAGCACACCGAATAACTTTGGATGCTATTACATACATACAAAAGTATACACTTTTTGACAACAATTTTTTTCAGTGTGGCCACGATTGTCATAATATAGATGTGTCAATATGGCTGTGACACTTTGGTGTTGACACATTTTTAGACGGATTATTATATGAACATTTTTTTACAACATTCATTCCATGTGTAACGTATGAACTCCTAAAGGAGTATCTCAACAGAAATTGCTTTCACGACAACTTATAGAATTTTCGAGATTTATTTAATCTATCAAATAGCTAGGATAGGAATCGATATGAAGCATCTGTTATGGAAATTGAGCCTGTGTCCTCGCAAATAAATAGAATAAATTTCTAACAGTGTTGATGGTTCGACTACAGGACCGACAACAAGCAATTCATAAGCCTCATTAATCCTCTCAATGAGGCGTGTAAAAATGCCAAAAAATTAAAAAAAAAAAATTTGACTGTGAGGTAAGGGTTTATATATGATGGTGATGGTCTATGTCAGCTCTTTATATGAAAACTTGAAGCTTTCAGCTGTCTTGAGACATTGAAGTCTATTTATTAATGTTCTTTTTTATGTTCCCAGGTGGTTGAAATTCAAAGCTTTGTGGCTGTACGATAAAGCTACAACTTGTGAAAAATTCACTTATAAAAACTCTCAAATCGTGAAATTCGATGACAAATTCGTCTTTTATGAGAATATCATTGAAGAACTCGATCAGCATGTGAAGTATGTTGACATTGGACCAATTAGGGTGAATGTGAGGCCGATTATCGCCCAAATTCAGTCTCACGCTCTCGAATGGAAAAACACTCTCGGACAGAGTTTGGCTACTTATACCAAACAAAGAATGATCGGGCTAAAGAATACTATTGCTGTGAGTAACTATTCGTCAAATATTTAATTATTTTTATCAATTATAGTTTTGGCGCCCTCGGACCCAAACGATTAAATGGCAACTTTAAAGTTCTTCTTCTCTTTATTCATTGATTATATTTCATTACTCAAATATTTATTTTGTAGACGCTGCGTACCAATTTAAATATGAACATAAAAGGATTACAAGATTTCAAATTGGTGATGTCGACAGTGACGCAGGTGAAGAGCATGACGATAACCGCTGAAGTGATGTACAAATCGATGCAAGAAATATTTCATATGCTCAAATCACACAACATTACGGTAGGTTTTTTTCATTTAGTGAGATTATTTGAGATAGTTAAGTTATAAGCATATAAAAAATATTTATCCATTTATGTATAGGTTCAAGATGAAGATTTTAGACTGTCATATGCCATTGAAAAGGAATGGCATACCCTTTACAAATCGTCTTTATTCAGATCTGGAAAATTGGAAAAGACCAAAGAGAAATTTTCGAAATTGACGGTTACTGAAATCGGAGAATTCTTAAACACTTTGGAACAGTTTGTGATCAAGTTTGATAATGAAGGTCCGGGCTCCGTAGGTGAAGACTTAGATCAAGGTCTCGTTTTGATGGAGGTAATTATTTTACAAGAATCCAATTCAACTTCATGTTTAAATTTAAAAAAATAGTTATTAACTTGACTATGGCTAAACTTAAATACAGTAGAAGTTTTGTTGTAAAACTATGTAACCGAGCTAGAAATTGCTTAGGCTGAAGAAAAATCATAGAATGATGCTGATGTTAGAGTTAGCAACAAAACGAATGCAAGAAACATACTGAATGCACAGAATGACCTTCGATTAACTTTAATCAACACTTGGTTGTGAGTTCAATGCAACTACAAATATCAAAGTAAATACTTGTCATGCTTAAATTAAATGTTATAGGAATACAACAAATTATTTGAAGATCTGGAAGAGAGGCGGTACATATTGTGCGGAGCAGAACAGCTGTTTGACAATCCTTTGGCGGACTACGGACTATTTCTGAGAGCTAAAGCTGACTATTCCGGATTGGAAAGCATCTATGAAATATATTCACAGCAGAAGGAAGCGAGAGAGCTCTGGGCTCAGACTTTATGGATCGATTTGAACCCACAAATTCTTATGGAAGGCATCGAATCATTTTTAAAAGATTTCAGGTGAAGCAAGCACAATTGTCAAATATAGAATAATTTACTTACCTTTCACATAACGGAAACTGCAATGATTGTTATTGCTGAATTAATTTTTCAGGAAGCTTCCGAAATCAGTCAAAGCGATGCAGTGTGGCCAGGACCTTAATATAAAAATGAAGCAATTCAAAAGTGTCATTCCTATGATGGTGTCTCTGAAGAATGAAGCCATGCGAGAAAGACATTGGAATGAATTGATGGCTAAAACAGGTATTTTTATTTATTGTATAAGAAAAGGACAAAATATGGCATTATAGTTGAATCCAATGCGCCATGCCAAAATGTCCGGGGCGTTGGCTGTTAGTTGTTATTCTAGATAATTTTTATTTTTTATTATCATTTAAAAATTGAATGAAAAATGATTGCAGGGAAAACATTTGATATGTCTGCTGAACTATTTACTCTTGAAAATATGTTTTCGATGGAGCTATACAAGTATCAAGAGATAGCAGAAACAATCGTCAACCACGCAATAAAGGTAAAATATATATTTAACATTTTATTAAATACTCATTTAAGATCCTCTCAACGATAGTTTGCACAAGTAGAGAAGACTTTTAGAACATTCTGGTAAATTAGAGACTGAGACGCATACGCTCTAGTTTGCGGAAAGCACCATTATACTTTGACACCATTTTGCTCCCATTCATGTTATATGGACTTTTCGGGTTCTTTTATGGCTTCATGATATACCCTCTTTATTCTCAGGAGTTGGCCATCGAACGAGGAGTGAAAGATATTCAGCGCACTTGGGAATCCATGGTGTTTACCGTATCAAAACATTTAAAAAAGGATGAAGACCGTGGTTTTATTCTCAATCCGTGTGATGAAATAATGGCGCTTCTAGATGACAACTGTATGAATCTACAAAGTATGGCTGCCTCACAGTAAGTATCGCTTCTTAAGTAGACAATTGATTTAGCAGCTCCATTTAAATTGCGAGGTGAGAAAATATTACAACATATTAAAAATATTATAAATTGTAATGTTTCAGATTCATCGGTCCATTTCTGTCAGTCGTTCAAAAGTGGGATAAGAACCTGTCAACTATAGCTGAAGTAATTGAGGAATGGCTGGCGACGCAGCGAAAGTGGCTTTACCTTGAAGGGATATTTGTCGGAGGAGATATTCGAGTGCAGCTGCCTGACGAAGCCAAAAAGTTTGACAACATTGATAAATCATTCAGAAAGGTACTGTCAACAATAATTGTCAAATCTAAGTATAAAAAATCTGCAATATCACTAATCGCTATGTTGTAAAATTTTGAATCGCTACTTATTTCTTTTTGTTTCAGATAATGATGGATACTGCAAAGCGCCTCCAAGTTGTTGATTGCTGCCTGGCCACAGGAAGATTCGAAGAGTTCAGAGGTCTCGGAGAAGGATTAGATAGGTGTCAAAAGTCTCTGAACGATTATCTGGATTCAAAGAGAAGAATATTTCCACGCTTCTTCTTTATTTCTACAGATGAACTGCTCTCCATACTTGGAAGCAGTGAATGCACTTGTGTGCAGGAACATATGGTGAAGGTAGGTTTTTCTCTGTGTCTGTTCTCAATGTAGAGCATATATTTATTTAAATATTCGTAGTTATACAAACGTAGTTAAATACTAATCGCTCTTTGTATGCCCTGTTTCAAGGATTCAGTAGGGAGTGAGAGAAGCAATGCAATGAACACATTATTTTTAAATTCTTGAATAGAGTTTTCTTATTTTACCATTGTTTGAAGCCTACATAATTTAGAGCTAACCACTTCTCCTGTCCTATTGTATACCCTTACTCCCTCCTAAAAACTTCTGTTAAGATAAGCACCATTGGAAATCATTATGATCCACATTGGGAGTGGACACCATCACAAAAGAAAAAGGAAACATTGTGCTTCACTATTAAAGTCGAAATTACGCATGAAGCAGTTTTATTTTTCAAAATTCAATAAATTTGACAAACAACACGAATGTTAGTTTAAATTACAATGAAGACCACTTGAAATGTTAAAATAATATTGTCCTACAAATTTATATAAGCTTTTAGATTTAAAAACACAACAATTTCTTGTGTACTGGGTTAAACTTAATACCATATAAGATGCTAATTCTTTTACATATACTATTTATGTATTTTGTATTTTAGATGTTTGACAACATAAAATCCCTGAGACTCTCCGTGGACAGTGACAACCGCCCAACAGCGTCTTCAATGATATCGTGTGAAGGAGAGGTAATGAATGTGTTTAAGTACCACTATACCACCATTCATATCTCATTTTTGTATCCGCTCTCTTTGGACTTTACTTATATTGATACTAAATCTCTACCCACCAATAGTAGAGTGGCAACTTTTTGTTTGCATATTTTATCTTACTGGACTACAGCTCTGCAGTGCTTATAGATGGGGCCACGCCTGTTAACACCATTAAGTTGATGTAATTCTTGATCCATTTACTCGCTATTACAGGTGATGGATTTCCGTACAATTGTTTATACAGAGGGTCGTGTTGAAGATTGGATGAATCTCGTCCTTGAAGAAATGAGGAAGACTAATCGGTTCATCACAAAGAAGGCTATATTTTACTATGGAAAGAACTGGAAAGTACCAAGGTGAAATTTTACAATATATAGATATAGCTGAATGTAAATTTTGAAAACTTTCCATACAAAATTTTCAGAATGATCATTTATGAATATTTCCAACCTGTGGTGAAATCATGTACAGTATATAAAAAAATGTGTGCATAGAAAATCTTTTATTATTTAGTGTCATTCAAGGTTTCCTTTGACTGATCAACTAATATATGAATTTGAATCTAAGATCGCAGATGTCTTTCATACTATCAACCACTCTTACCCCACGTTTTTCTGAACACAAGATTTAAAACGATGTACGTTGTTGGCGTCAGTTGCGGTGTTCATGGGTTCGAAACACAGTTCAGACAGTTTCATTAATTGATTCATCTTGAAGGCATGGATGTATGTCATGTCCGGAATTTCTTTCCACCCATCCGATCCTCAGGGCGTAGTAATAGTTTTATCCTAGCTCTATCATCCTATCCCTATTCACTTCGAAAAAGAGAGGTTGAGCAACTGAGTATAAATAAGCAGTTCTCATAGAAAAACTTCTGTTGAGATAAGCTCCATCAGGAGACATTATGCTATACATTGTGAGCAGATATGATTTAAAAAAATGTCCTCTGTGTACATTTGTAGAACAAAAACATAATACTCAGCTTTTTCCTTGTTCTGTAATAAATTTTACTGCCATACATCACCATCGCTCTGTTTGTTTCAATAAGTCTCTCCAAATATAGTTTATCCTTATTATATTGCATAAAATCTATCTATTGTAACAAATAGAGAGATCGATGTGAATGTATTTACAGGACAGAATGGATTCTCAATTATCAAGGTATGGTTTGTCTTGCCGGAAATGGGGTTTGGTGGACTGCTGAAACGGAAGAGACCTTCGCTCGGATTAAGCGAGGGAACAAACGAGCAATGAAAGAACATCTTCAAAAGCAAAACGATCAGATTGCTGAATTAGTTGTCCGAGTAAGACAAGGTTAGTTTTAAACCCTTTCCCCACCCACTCATATATATTACTGTTATAACACACTCATGTATTGAATTGTACGATACTATCAAAATAACACCAAATACCATAGAATAATTATTATATTAACTAACTTTTTTCTTATTGTCATGATCTTTCCAAGACCTATCTCCCAATGATCGCTTGAAGTTCAAGACAATTACAACGATTGACGTGCACGCTCGGGACATTATCGAAGGCTTCGTCAGAGACAATGTGACGAGCAGTCAAGAGTTCGAATGGGAGAGTCAACTGAGATTCTATTGGATTAAAAAAACTGATAACCTTCATGTACAACAGTGCACAGGTAAGTGCTTATTGCATGTAGAGAAACAATTCCAAACAAATGAACCTATTTGTGTCATTGCGTACATGCTTTGTTTATAAATAATATATTAATCAATTGTGAGAAATAGCAAATATATGTCCATTATTTTATAATATCCTATTTCAGGAATGTTTGATTATGGATATGAATACATGGGGCTCAATGGACGCCTTGTTATTACACCATTGACAGATCGAATTTATCTGACAGTCACTCAAGCCCTGACTATGCAGCTTGGAGGAGCCCCGGCTGGTAATTATTTCAATCATAACTATGATATTGATGTCATATAACAATCTTATTCCGTGTAATCTAACACTCCTGATGTAAAAATTAGCTGTCAATGCAAAGCTTTTGGTTCAAGATTTGAATCTGGGTGTTAAAGCTTTGAAACTGAGTTATTTTTAGGTGCCTTTTATCAATCTTATTATATTATTAAGACTTATTGTATAATCATGGGCCATATAAGTATTCACTTAACGTAAAAATTGTATCTTAAAAAACATGATTTTACCATCATGTATGCACTAATAATACTACAAAGCTGTAACTTCACCTATTTAATTATCCTGCATTACTCAAACTGTCATCAATATTCACAGTATGCGTAAAATATTTGTTTTGTATAACCGCAACTTGGGACATGTAGAGTTTTATTGCGGTACTTAACGAGAACTGGGTTTTTTAATTAAGCAGCTCAACCTACCATTTTCAGAAAGGGTTGAGATATTATTATTATGTGCGGGAAGGACTACATCATTGTATTCGCTGCACCCTATTGTCAAGCTTGGATAGGATAATAATAGATAAAATCATCTGAGACATGCATTATCTTCGATAGAAAATTCATAAATTGATTGAAATTTTATTGTGTATTTATATTCCTCAAAGTTATTGCTTTGGATGTCTTGTAGCGCTACTACTCAGCCACAGAGATCAAGTGATTATAACGTTCATTTTTTTATACGACAACAATCATACTATATAGATCAAATTGTTATAAATGATGACTATCTGATCTTTTATTGTGTAATTTCATTAGAAATCTTATTCATTTTTTCTAGGTCCAGCTGGCACCGGAAAAACAGAGACAGTTAAAGATCTAGCGAAAGCTATGGCGCTTTTATGTATAGTGACAAACTGCGGGGAAGGAATGGACTTTAGAGCCATGGGGCAAATCTTTGCGGGCTTGTGCCCCTGTGGGGCTTGGGGATGTTTTGATGAATTCAATCGTATCGATATATCGGTGCTTAGTGTTATTTCAACTCAACTCCAATGTATTAGAAGTGCATTACTCATGAAGTTGACTAGATTTACTGTAAGTATCAAAAAAATGTGTTGATCTGTTGTTTTTAAATGTGTCAGTGCAAACTAAACATGGCCATCTCCATAATATTCATCTCATAACATACTATTATCATACTTAAATGTGTTTTCGAAGCCACTCATGAAAGACAGCTCTAAACCATTCTCCCGCGGATGGCTGCTACAAACAAGTCAAAGTCAACCCATACAGAGCATACAACTTATATAACAGTCATGAAAATGGCAAGGAGATTTCAGCTTCATTTTGCAGCTTGTGTGAAATTTGCTAAATGTTTATTTGAAAATTAAACTGAAAATACGAGAAATATGTCTTCCATGATTTGCTTTAATTAACAAATCTGCCATAAAAAGATGTAGATATTTGTATTTTTCTCCATATAATATGTATTGTATTTGTTTGTTCTGTTAATAGTTTGAAGGCCAAGAAATAGCATTGGACAATAAAGTTGGCATATTTATAACAATGAATCCTGGATACGCAGGAAGAACTGAACTGCCTGAATCAGTCAAAGCCCTTTTTCGACCCGTGATGTGCATCAAGCCAGATCTGGAAATGATTTGCCAAATTTCACTTTTCTCTGATGGTTTTCTGGAAGCAAAAGTATGTGCAAAAAATTGTTAATGTTCTTATCTAAAATTAATTGTCAGATTAATCATACCTACATAGCTATAATTACTTTAAATTTGGATTATTGAGATTTTGTACACTTCCATGTAATTTGTCACTAACGACCCGGGTTTCGCCTTTCGGCATCTTCAGGCATTCGAGCACACGAATGGACTCGAACTAATTATATAATTACTTTCCTTCCTTGTGATAGATAGTGTCATATGTGTCCCTAGAATTACCGAATTTGGCTGGAAAGAGATGAGATGTTTAAAAAATCTTTATCATTAAATTAAATGCAATCAAGACAAAATTATTAAATTTTCGAATGGTTGTGAAATCAATTCCTTTTGAAAATATTCAGGTATATCTATCACCCAACCAGAAACATAAACAGCTCGAGCTAAAACACTGAGCTGTACTGGCCACATAACAATATTTACGGTATTAAGTCAATCAATATTGATAAACTGCTCTGGTTGGGTTACGTGCACAATGTAATATCTGGTTATCTATTAGGGTATATAAGAAAAGACATTAAACAGCTGGGAAAAAATTTAAACAGAGAATGCTGTGTAATATTTTCACAATATTATTTTGTCAGGTGTTGGCTAAAAAGATGACAGTGCTGTACAAAGTGGCGCAAGAACAACTCTCGAAGCAGTCTCACTACGATTGGGGCTTGCGAGCTTTGACCTCTGTACTACGCATGGCGGGAAAACTGAAGCGAGCTACTCCTGATTTACCCGAGACTGTGGTTCTCATGAGGGCATTACGGTAAGTTTTTCCACTTTGACATTTATTGCAAAAGAGTGTAAAAATGTTGGAAGTTTTTGAAAACAATTATTAAACATTCCATTCTAAATTAAATACATGAAACTTGCCAAGTTCATAAGTGCAACATTCTCTGACGACACCAAGAGTAGGTTAATATCAGAGTGTGCATAGTAGGCTCATCCCCAAACTTCCATGGAGTTTGCACTACATTCCCTTACCAAATAAACACATCCAATTTTTTCTGTTGTCCACTAGTGATATGAACCATCCAAAATTCGTATTTGACGATGTGCCACTCTTCTTGGGCCTGATCAAAGACCTGTTCCCTGGATTGGAGTGCCCTCGCGTTGGCTACCCTGATTTCAATGCGGCCGTGGAGTATGTGTTAACCAGCAAGGGATACATCTTACTGCCACATCAGGTACAGCAGAAACATATTGAAATTTTACTTTACTTATTACAATGAATAATTTATAAAAGCATCTTTTTTTTATATATATTTTTTTATATCAAAATTGAGCTTTTTGTGCACTGGCAGATCATTAGTACACCACATTTTGACAGACAAACATTAGGAATTAATCCACTCCTATCGTTTGTTTCTACTTACCTGAATGAGGTATCATTTTCTTCAATAATGATCAGTACTAGTTTCGCTTAACACTAACATCAGTTAAAAATGCTCATGATCACGGTCCTAATCATTGTGTATAATTTTGAAATTAGTAAAAATAAAAATGGTTTTGTTTTTATAAGAGTTAACACCGCAAACGTGATTTTCGGGCAATGGAAAAAAGTTCAACTATAAAGCATAATTATTGAGTTGTTGTTTATTTAATAGATTGATAAAATAGTTCAAATGTATGAGACAATGATGACTCGACACTCTACAATGGTTGTGGGACCGACTGGAGGAGGGAAAAGTGTTGTCATTCATACACTTGTCGATGCTCAAATTCACATGGGACTTCCCACCAAGCTGACCACCCTCAATCCTAAGGTATTGTATTTTTTAATATGTATTGTATTTGAAAATATCTATAACAATGTTATTATATATTCTATTGCTTTTTGAATTTCACATGGCTTAAATAAGAGACTGACTGCTGGTCACTTTAATGTTGGCGCTGTCGTCGAAAGATAACACTATTTTTCATAAGCTGGTTTTCATCCTACTCGGAAGCACTCATTAAATGATTTATGAAATCGCACCCAAAGTTATGAAGCCAAATAGTTATTTAATTTCATTGTATTACAAGAAGAAATAGCTCGCTTATTGATTGTACACTTTTGAATGATGCTGCCACTTGAAGGTGGAATGAATAGTTATATAATGCTGTGACTTCTTTATTGCATGTCAAAATTGTAACAGCGATTTATTGCAGATCGGTAACGAAATAGTTTTTAACAGCTTTAACAAAACCAAAAAACTTTCAGCTTGAAAGAACCCAGTTGCAACCTCCTACGTTAATATTGTTTTGTTGTAGATGTTGATTTGTTTCCAAATTCTGTTTCTTTTTTAAGGCTTGCTCAGTAACAGAACTGTATGGCATTCTGGATTCAGTGACTCGAGACTGGACGGACGGCCTCTACTCTTCGATCTTTAGAAAGATGAACAAGCCGACAGAGAAAGAAGAGAGGCGATACTCGCTGTTCGACGGAGACGTGGACGCTCTTTGGATAGAGAATATGAACTCTGTCATGGACGATAACAAATTGCTCACTCTGGCGAACGGAGAGCGGATCAGATTGGCGTCTTACTGTTCCCTATTATTTGAGGTTTCATAATATTTTCTTAATCTCTTTGATATACTGAATAGCAATAAATAAGATGGTTTCCCTTTACCACTTGTTGTATGCATCCAAACAGTTTTTCACAGACGCCTTCCATCCAAAACCATCGACAGATAAAACTATTCTTCTCTTTACAATCAATAATTCGAGCTGCTTGGCAAAATATTTACAACAAATTGTGATTATCTCAGCCTCTAAGTCTAGTTAATGTTTTTGTATCCTACATATACCTGCCATTATAGATGTGTTAAATGACCCTGGTGAGGAATTATGATTATGGCGAGTAAATTCGTCTATTTTCAAATGCTGTGAAGTTACCCTTGGTTACAATCAAATCAGCATGTCAGCAAGAGCGTTTTCATTGAACTTACCATGACCAGTTAGCATTGAATACTAGTAATTAAGATAAATTCTATTCACCCAGAGATCGAATAAGAAAACTTTGTATTATAAAGTTCTTACAACTATTCCATAGATGCCAAATATATTAACTGTATTTTTTTATTGAATCCGAAAAGAGATTTTGCTGCATGTTTTAAAATCAACACAACTAGTGCAAAAGATATTGGATACAAATTAATACTAATTGATTCAAAGATTTGATGAAAATGTATTTAGACTTTAAACAAAGATTGAACATGCTGATTTTGATGCTTTTAGCCTTTCTTCCTTTTTAAATTTATCTCACATATACATGTCGGCGTCCGTGGCGCAGTTGGTTTCGTCGCTGACTACGGGTTCAATTCCCGGTGCGGACGGTTTTCATAGATTGATCTTTCAATCGATTTATGGATTTCTGTTCGTAGTCTGAGTCCTCCCTCCCACCAATCCCATCCTCACGGGGCGTAACGAGAGAGATTAGCTAACCACTAGTCCTGTCATAGCCCTATCCTTCTATCCCTACTCTCTTTGAAAAAGAAAAGAGAGGTTGAGCAACTGAGTGACAAGCAGTTCTCGTACAAAAAAATCTGTCAAGATACCTCCATTAGGACACCATATGCTCCACATTGGGAGCGGACATGGAAAAAAAAATATATCATTTCAGGTTGGAGATTTAAACTATGCCTCCCCTGCAACAGTATCCCGAGCAGGAATGGTCTTTGTAGATCCTAAGAACCTAGGTTACATGCCCTACTGGCAAAGATGGTTGATGTCAAGACTCAACTCTCAAGAACGAGAACAGCTCGATGACCTGTTTGAAGTGTTCGTTCCTGGAGCCATCACTTATATCATTGATGGAGTATTTGGTGTACAACAGCAAACACCGCTGAAGTTGATTGCCCCACAAACTCCTTTGAATTTGGTATATCAGTTTATATTTCATTTTATTGATAGTTTAATGCAACAGATTCTTGCCTTACATTCACTTCTTGACATATCCTTTATTCTCCTTTAAGTTTTTTCACAAGTACTAAAAATAAACCTACTATAAATTATGGGAATATCGTGTTAACTTATATTGTGTGTCGTAGGTTTGGTACCCCTGTTCTAAAACAAACTATCATACATACAAATAAATTTATTTTACAATAATAATTATTCAACAGCCATTTCTTAAAGATTCATATGTATTATGGTTGTCTCTTAATGTTTAGATAAATTCTATTAAAATCAATGGGAGTGATTTTGTGTCCTTCTAAATTTGCTTTATTATCACAAAGTATTCTCACAATGCTATCAATTCTCTAATTAGATCTCATTGAGAAGATTTGGTAGCTGTCTGAAGTACGGCCCATCGGCGGAAACCTCTCAAAGCTCACTCGATGCATGGTCAAATATGACATGACATTGGAACACAAAAATATAATGCGAGTCTCTTTCTTTCCAGGTTGTCCAACTTTGTTTTATAATTGACGGTTTGATACCAGCCAAAGAAAAAGAAACTGAGAGATATGATGAAGACGTGATCCAGTGTGTTTTCATCACTGTAAGTCAGCTGTAATAATCTACAGTATAATGTATTAGTGATTGATGATGTAAATAATGAAAACAACAATTTAAATGATCCAGTGTCTCAATATATATATAGTATATTAAATATTCAGATGTTTAGAAAATTTTTAATTACTATGGTAGAAAAAAGATATCACAAAATTTTAAAGTAAAAAATTACACGTAACTGTAACATTTTTAGAACCTTCTTTCTAATCAGAACTCTTACCGCCTGGCTGCAAAGGCCGACTCTATAGTTTGGATATTATATTATAGAAGTGATAGGAATTTATCTGTTTGATGTTTGATTGCTCCACATGTCAGTATACACTTTGTATGAAAGAAGCATTACATTATCGGCTTCACGCAACTAACGACATATTCTTTTTGATTCACAGTCCATGTATAACTCGTTGGGAGCTTCTATTGTTGATAAAAACCGTATTAATTTTGACAATTACATCAAAAAGTCGTGTCCAATGATGGTGGTTGACGACGCTTCTGATAAACAAGCTACTTTGAGTGAGATGACAGTTTTATTTTTAAATTGCTTATAAGTATATAGACATACGTATATAGTTTAAGTGCAGAGAATATGGACTCATTATGAAGACTCTCTCAATCTCAACAGAAGTTTTTATGAGAGCTGCTTTAGATTCAGTCGCTCTGTCTCCTTTTTTAAGAGAATAAGGATAGAAAGATGAGGCTGAGGCTAGTAGTTAGCGTGTTGCTCTCACTTTGCCCCGTTTTTAGGTCCGGTAGAGTAGGAGGGAATGTAGGCATCACAGACATCCATATCTATAAACACAGATCCATAAATCGATTGAAAAATTGGTTTATAAAAGTGTCCAAGCTGTGATTGAAACTCGTGGACACCGCAATGGAAGAGGGCGATGTTGACCTCACAAAAACAGACCCAGCAACTAATTATAATAATTACTTTGAATAAATAGTCTTGAAAAATAATTTAATTCAATATTTTTCAACAGAATTGCTTAGAACTATGAATTTATATTTATAGAGCATCTACCGAGGACATTTCCAACTCTCTATGACTATTGCTTGGACATTGAGAATAAGTCTTGGGTGGCTTGGGAGTGGTTGATTCCCCCATACATCCACGACAGGAAACAAACATTCTCTGAAATACTCGTCCCAACTGTCGACACATTGCACATCACTTGGATTATCAAATTAATGGAAAAGGTATGAAAAAAAATATTAATAATTTGAAGACTGATAGCAAGTGATACCTGTCAGAATTTAAAGTAACACCTCATGTTGCTTCTTCTTCTTCTTCTTCTTCTTCCATATTCGCTCCCTACGTGGAGCATATGGCTACCACGCGGCGTCTCCATGAATCCCTGTCACCTGTCAATCGCTTTGCTTCCTCCCATGATATGCCAGAGTCCTTCAGCTCCGCCGAGTACATCCTATGGATAGTACCCGATGGTTTTCCAGGAAGCCGGAATCCCACGGGTCGGAAGAAGAGGCAAGCAGGATTGAAGTGATCCAGCCAGCTCCAACGTCTCTCCATAACCCCCGATGTGACAGGGCGTTACCCGGTCCGTTCCCTAAGGTCGCGGACCTAATAAGCCCAGGAGTCGGGGGTCGCTTTCCACAGATCTCTCGCATGATTTTAAGCAATATTTTAGTGTCATGTCTGCGAGCTGCCACCTCATCTGCCGATCCAAGAATCGGCGCTTGTCAAGTCGCGTGATTTTCTTGACAACCTTGTCCTGATTTCAGTAATCAGCGTGACGATCTTCGAATTTTATCCGGGTCCACTTCACCATCCCTCAGTGCCTTTAATCTGGCTCGCTCTTCGATTTCCTCCCATGCTTTATCAGACATCCATTTTGGTTTCCCCTTTCTCCGGAATTCAAGAACACTTTCGGCGGATGATGCACTAGCATGTTTTACACCGAACCAAACCGCTTCAATACGATCGGACCCAGATCTAGGTTACATGGAGACGCAATCCATCCCCTTCCTTACTGCTATGTCGAATTTCAACTTGATTTAGCGATTTTTGAGGATCTCTACATCGATCCTTTTCCGCGCTGGTGGTTTCACTATGCAACTTAGCTTCAGGCAGATTTTGCTGACAAGTAGTTTGTGGTCGCTGTAAATGTCGACGCCTCTGTATGTGCGAACGTCGAGAAGCTCTCTTCTGTGTTTCGAGCTGTAAAGAAGGTGGTTATTTAATCAGAATTTCCTATTTCAACTCATTGAATACCTCAACTACTTAGAGCTGATTCCTTTTTATTCTCATCGTTTACATAAACAATATGGAGTTCATTAATAATTAATAAGAATTTATTGCTGTCGATTCTCTTAGCAAACGCAATAGCTTAGCTCGCAATTTAATTTTTTTGTATTTGACAGTAGTTGGTGGTCAGAGCAAATTTAGATTAAAACACCTATTTTGCAAGTATATTTTTGAGACATGGATCAACATAAAGTCATGTGTATTTTCTAAAACAACTTATAAAAAATCAGTAATGAAGTATGATTTAATTCAATTAAAGAATAACCAGGAATGGAAATATGTAATTTTTGAATAAGACGTCTAGGCCGTAAAACTAAGATATATATACACAGACAAAATCTCAGAATTATATCAGAAACTACTTTATAAGTTTTTGTATGTCTGTATTGATTAAACTGAAATATTGTATTTTTCAACTCTATAAATCTCAATATTTCAGGCCAAAAGACCATTTCTACTGGCTGGAGACACCGGCACTTCGAAGACTGCTATTATTACAAGTTTCCTCCGAGGTCTCGATCCAGAACTCTATGTATGATAAATCTCAAGTCTTTCTTTAATAACAGTGCTTTATACAACACTTCGAGTTGCTTTATTACAACCAAATCAACATAAATCCATAATAATATTCTTGTTTCTGTTTTTCAGTCTGTAACGATGTTGAATTTTTCATCAAGAACATCAGCATTAGATGTGCAACGTAATTTAGAGTCGTCAATTGAAAAGCGGACGAAAAATACATACGGGCCTCCCATGGGGAAGAAGCTTTTGGTTTTTGTAGACGATATGAATATGCCTCAGGTAATAAGAACTGAAAAATAATCAAATATTCGACTACTGAAATTTTATCATTTATTAATTTTATTGTGAAGTTATTCTATCCTAGCCCTGAAGAGGCATCTACATTGAAACTTATGACCGTTAGCTGTAGCTCACTCTTAATAATATTGCAATTGTAAGATTTATGAATCTTTGGCCATTTGTGGTGACATTGAATCAGGCAATAACTCTGAATAAATATTACCATACCATATATTTTTATTGTGGAAATAGGGAAATACAAAAAATAAATTTTCACAGGTCGACACTTATGGAACGCAGCAACCAATAGCCTTATTGAAATTATTATTGGAAAAGAATGGATTCTATGATAAGGGAAGAAATTTAAAATGGAAGAATCTAAAGGACGTTGGATATATTGCGGCAATGGGTAAAACCGGAGGGGGACGAAATGATGTAAGCCTGCATGTTTTATCAACTCTTTTATAACAAACTAGCGATTACCCGGCATGCGTTACAATGCCACTCAATGAAAGAAAGTGTTTGTTTATTGAAGTGCTTTTGGATACACAATATTTTTTGTTTTTCCGTCCCGTACACGAATAAATCAGAAGGCTTTCTGACGCGTGAGCAGGCCACATACAGCTGCCCATGTGAGAAGCATGAATTTTCCAAATTTAGTCTACACACTTGTAGCAATTGTCCCTGTGCTTTTTTGATGGTCATTGCAAATGCGAGTCGCACCAGAAACTGCAGACTTTTGAATTTGACTTGCATATCTGTGGGAATTATTGGGATGCGTGGCAACAGTAAATCTTCCATTTTAGATCTGCAATTGGAATTTAATAGTTAACACCACTTGTTATGTCACACAAACTGAAATGTTGCTGTTTGTACCTATTTGATTCTCTTTCTATTTTATTTTTTTAGATTTTTTCAGAAACCTTTGCGGGTGTGCACAGAACAACTCGTCAAAATTTCATCGCAATCTGATTGATTGTATAGGAACGTATATGGGACAAACAAATTCATTTCTATATATATAGATAATATATTTCAGAATTAGTGGGCGAATAAAACAGTGTTCTTCACATAACTCAGTTTTAGTTTCATCTCCACATTTTTACTCTGCGTTCCGTAGGACGTAATAGGCTATTGTATTTTCTCTGTCCCTATGTTATCATTTGTAACCTTGCTGCTTTCATATAAACGTTTTATCGCTGTCTAATTAGCTTATCTATATCGCTGAACGAAACATTTAAAATTATATAATGTGTATACTCATAAGTAACTTACCTACATTGAATTGAAACTTAGTGTAGCTTATTTTTGTAAATGCTTAATGTTTACAGGTGGATCCGAGGTTCATATCGATGTTCTCAGTGTTCAATTTACCGTTCCCTTCGGATAACACTCTTAGCCACATCTATTATTCAATATTGAGCGGACATTTTGAAATATTCTCTCAAGATATACAGGATATCGCCAACAAGCTGATAATCATGACTCTTGAACTTTACAATGTATGTTATGATATGTAATAACTTTAATATTCATACACGTTACACGTTTTTGCACGTCAGAAGCGCTTGCACATACTGTATCATAATTTTTTTTAAACAATCATGGAAATCATAATAGCTTGAGTGACAATTGATTGTTTATAGCTAGAAACAAAATTAGCACTCACATTAGCATGACAAACGACCATAAATTGAAAATTCAATTATATTTGAATCATTCATCTGCTTCGTTGAATTTATAGACAGGTAAATTTTATTGTTTAGGTAGTGATTGTCAAAGTTCTGTCATATTTATAAAATGTTGAATTCTTTTGAAAGAGCTATGAATGTGTTGTATCTCCTAAAATTCAATGTATTGTTGGGAATCAACACACTTCTTTACATAATCATTAAAATTAGATAGATCTAAAACTTTTTTAAAAATATCCCCTGCTTTGCACGTCATTCAGGCTTCATCGGTTAACTCATTCACTGCTGAACTATTTATCTAGTAATTAGTGCTATACCAGTCGCCATACACTTGCTAATTATGTTCGACCCGCGTTGCGCCTGCTCTGCACTGAATGAGTTAAATAGTATGTTTCTCACATGACATCTACAAAGATAATTATGAATCACCTAAAATGGAAGCTTCATTGTATTTCAGATACTCATAGTTGAGTTACCCCCGACACCTTCAAAATTCCATTACATATTCAATTTACGGGACCTGTCTAGGATAATTTCAGGTCTTTGCCAGACACACCCGAACTTCTTCCCAGAACCCAAGTATATGATACGGGCATGGCGTAATGAATTCTGCCGTGTCATCATGGATCGGTTTATTTCTCAAGAAGTAATAGCTCCAAGATTTTTTCTTTTCAAGTGTATATTCTGTATTTTATTGTCATCTGAAAATCAGTTTTAAATGTGCTGTTTTTGAATGAATTGTAGAAAAATAATTTGAAAACATTTTTTGTAACAATTTGCACTTTTAACTTCGAGCATATGAACGAGATTTTTTAAAATTTATAAGTTGCTCAACCTACCTTTTCCGCGAAGGTGAGAATGAAAGAATAAGGTCAGGAGATTTTCAATTATTAGCTAACTGCTCCCAGGACTCGGATCTGTTTACAGGATGATGTTTACGTTCCTTCCTTATACTAAATCTTGTAAAAACAAATCTCTATCTTCTATCCTTACCTTCTCTGAAAAGTTCGGTCAAATGACTGCATTACAATTGTTTTTTATAAAATATTCCGTTAGGATTCATATGCTGGTCATTAGGAAAAGACAGTAATTTGATGTATAATACTTTTTTTAAGAAACTTTGCAGCATAAATTTCATATTGTTTTCATAGGATCAGTCATTAATGCAGGATCACATGGCCAATACGGTAGTGAAAAATTTCCCTGAAGAGTCCACAATACCAGAGGAAGAAACTGTTCCTCCAGTTGAAGAAATAATAGAGCCAGGTACATAGTGAACTAAAAATATTAGATACATGCCAGCAGTGACGTCATTATATAAATTGTTACGCCATCTAAATGAAATTTTCAAAACTTTTAAACTACCCTGGAGTTATTGACAATATTTTACGATACTGAAATACCATTGATTATTTTGTTCAGTTGTCCCAACTTCTACAACACAATTGCCGGCCTCTGACATGAATGTGAACCCAGACATAGGACTCGGCGAAATGTCTGATGACGGAATCGATGATGATGAACTCGACGATGAAAAACCTCAAGAGTTGACCATTGAAGAGTTTGTCCTAAGGGATCCTCTACTGTTCGGAGACTATCGGAACGCATTGAATGAAGACGAGCCTCGTTATTACGAAGATTTGTTGGATTATGACGCCATTTATTATCTCTTCCAAGAGGTAATGGTTGAAGATTTTGTTTAAATGTTGCGGTTTATTATAACGTTCTATTTTTTTTTACGATGCCTTGTGATAATATTTCAATTATTCTGTTAGATTTTGGAAGAATACAATGAGCACGGTCAGAAGATGCCACTGGTGCTGTTTGAAGATTGCTTGGAGCACCTGACCCGTGTGCACCGCGTCTTGAGAATGGAGCGCGGTCACTATTTACTTGTTGGAGTCACCAGCAGTGGAAAGCACTCCATTGTCAGACTCGCTGCTTTTGCAGCTGGTATAACTTATTATTAATTATTACTCTGCCAATTCGTAGATAGTTGAATTTGTAGCAGAATTGTGTAGAATTTGTAAACAAAGGATAAGATTTTACATTTGATTGATAATGATTAATTGTGATAGTCCGAAAGATAAAAAAAATGTCTGTACACCACTTGCTGACAAAACACCCACACTCACTTATGATCGGGATGTTACTAGACGGCAATTGCTGTTCGCAATAGATTGGCAGCTCAATGGGGGCGCCTGTACCTAGGAATTGCGAGAGACGAAATGGGCTATGTAGACAAGCCCTAATAGAGGAAAAATATTTGGCTATCAGCTTATTATAAATGTAACAGATATTTTGAAATTTTAAAATGGCATGAGGTAAGGTGAGAATGTTTTAAGTCACTCTAAATCAAATTGAGAAGAAAAGACATTACATGCACCCATGCCCAAGATTTCTAGGGTAAATCTCTTACTGCTAGACTACAGAGCTTCCCATGCATTAAATATATGATATATCTTTTATTTTAGGATACCAAATATTTGAAATTTCGATAACTCGCAACTACAACGAGAATGCTTTTAAAGAGGACATGAAACGATTATACAACATAATAGGAGTGGACAATAAGAAAACTGTTTTCCTTTTCACTTCGTCTCAGGTAACACCTTAAAATTGATTGTAAAATACTATTTACTTTTTTGGGAGAATTCATTGCACTGGTAACCTGTTTTCTTTCTATGCAGATTATCCAAGAAGGATTTCTGGAGCTAATCAATAACATATTGATGATTGGAATGATACCCGCTCTGTTTAACGATGATGAAAGAGATGGAATCATCAGCCAAGTGCGGGAGGCTGCTTGCACTGCTGGATATACCGCAGGAAAGTTAGTGGTAGATTTTTATAATATAAAGCGAAGAGATAACATCACCATTCATTTCACCTTCAAGTCGCAACATCCTGAAAAGTGCCCTGTTTATATGTCTTGTTGCTACAATAAACAATGAATACAATAAACACTCTTGAAAGTTTTTTAGATATAATGCCGTTGTTTTTAGTTTCATTATTTTTTAGTTTTATTTGAATTGATTACCTACCTCTTTTCCATTGTGCAGAGACTCAGTATGGAGCTATTTCTGTAAAACATGCGCAAAAAATTTGCACATAGTGCTGTCAATGTCACCCTCGAGCGACATGCTGAGGAACAGATGTCGTAATTTTCCCGGACTTGTGAACAACACCACTATTGACTGGCTCTTCCCGTGGCCCCAGCAAGCCTTGCACGCTGTAGCTAATGTATTCATTTCGGAAGTAAGATATTAATATACAATAGAATAATAATTTATTTTTAATCATCAATTTCAACCATGCAGCTGTATCGATGTGCAGTAAAGAGTCCCAGTCGGATCACATCACCAATGAAGAGGTTTTAAAGGCATTGGACAGCAAGCTGACAAACTTTTCAGCCACACGTTTTCCACAATGAAAGATAAGAATTACTTCGATTAATAATTAACGGAAACATGCAGGGTTGCCTGAGTGTAATTATTAGGAAGCGATTGTCTTGGCCTAATGTCATAGGTATTATTAATGTAATTATATAACAACTGGCCTAAGACTTCAATCAGGTCGATAAACTTTAATAGAGACAGCACCAAAAGAAAAATAGCCATTAGCACTACAAATTCATAACTCGCAGCAAGCGGAGTCATTAAATCAAACCAGTAATTAAAAATCTTGTACACTGGTTTCTCATTATTCGAATGCTCATTAACCACACCAGTTCCGTTTATCAATTTTCATAGAAACACCCTGAGATTATAAGCTACTCTATTACAATTAACATTAATGCATCATCTAATAGAATTTAAAAAAGCTATAAGACTGGCAAGAGACATAATGAAGGAGGCAAGAATAAAATGACCACGTAATTTTGCTCTCCGTTATTAGATTCCAACTACCTTCTGTAAGAAAGTTTATTTTCTTATCTCGGCTAAAAGCATATTGAGAAACATCTGGATAGGGGTGATCTGTTTTCTCTATTTTATAGTAATATAGGCTAGAAAACTTTCTTACAGAGGGCCTGCCTTATTGAGTTCCCATTAGATCGGTAAGATTATTTTAATTATTATAAGCAGTGGATGATTCCTATTTTAACCGTCATTACAGGTGAATCGAATCCCTGAACATCTCCGGGATCCAATCGTCAATCATGTCGTTCACGTGCACGCTTCTGCCAGAATCTTCACAGATGACTTCTTACTGCAACTTCGACGGCAAAATCAAGTCACCCCGAAACATTTTATTGATTTCATCACCAATTATCTCAGACTTCTCGATGAGAAAGATAACTACATCATAGCTCAGGTATATTTTTTTATAATATTACACCATTTACATTATAAATTAGATGATACTTAAGCATTGTTTAAATATTTCCATTTTTTTCTTTTAGTGCAAAAGACTAGGCGGTGGAATGTCTAAGATTGAAGAAGCAAATACAGAATTGCAGAGTTTAAACGCAAAGCTGTCTGTGCAGAAAGTAATTGTTGCTGAACAAACAGAACAGTGTGAAAAACTCCTCGATGAAATATCGAAAGGTTTACAAATCCTCTTTATCCATATGCTATTCAATATATTATGTATACAAGCAGGACTTTTGAGAGAAATTTGACACCCGTTGTTAATGATGTTTTTGAGGCCCCCACCCCAACCTCGAAGTTCAAAACTATTGGCAATATAATATATAATATGAATGTTTACTTAGTGGTTTTTAATAATTATAAAATTTATTTTTTACATAAACTTTCCTCGCTGTAGCGCTAGCGATATTCATCTATAATTATAGAATTATGTAAATCACACGCTATCTGGTAACTTATCTGGTGTTCCCAGTCCATTTAATCACTCTTAATACGTTGTCGAATTTCGCTATTAACAAGCTTTCTTGAAATTAAAATATATAGAAATGCTCGATTTATTGCATCCTTTTCACTCTGTTTTTTGAAATTTCAAAGCGCGAGTTAAATCAAAATTGAGGTCCGTGATATGATGAGGCCTGGGGTCAACACTCCTCTGACAGGGCCTTTATACGACGGTATACTATATTTCATTGAAAAACTTTGAAGGGGCTTGTGTTCAAAACTGATGAAAAGGTAACGCTTAGAGCATTTACAAAATCTTTAATGCATCAAACATTAAGCCCTATATCTTGAAACTGTTCCACGAATCCACATTACTTTTTTATGAACAGAGTGATTCCTACTTCAATTGTAGAATGATTTATTTTTATTTATCAGTAATAAATCAATAGATGATGATATTATTTTTTTATTATTTATACAGCTACATCGGATGCCATGGAGAAGAAAAATGTTGCCTCAGAGAAGAGTGCTGAGATAACAGAACAGAACAAAATAATTTCCATTGAGAAAGCTGAAGCAGAAGCCGTACTTTCCGCGGCAATGCCAGCTTTAGAGGCCGCCCGACTAGCGCTTGCTGATCTCGATAAAACTGACATCACTGAAATTAGGTTAGTGAAATTTTTGCTGTTCTTTTTGATCTGTGAATAGACCAACAGGAAAGACCTCAGTATATTATACAATTATGAAAAGTTAGCCTTGACCATAATTATTATTACAGCGACATCTAAATGTACCATTGTAAAGGTGACAAGTTTGTATTAGATCATAAGTTTTCAACCCTTAACCTAATTGAGTAGGACAAAAGCCTCCCCGGCTGCGGTGACCAACAAAATTATTTTTTCCTCAAACAGGTCATTTGCAACACCTCCGGAGGCTGTCCAGGTTGTTTGCAACTGCATCGTTATTATCAGAGGAATCAAAGATGTCAGCTGGAAATCCGCCAAAGGAATGATGAGTGATCCCAGCTTTCTTAGACAACTACAAGAGATGAACTGCGATCTTATTACACAGCAACAGATCAAGGCTGTCAAAGCCCAAATGAAAGTGAGTGACCTCTTATTATGAAAATTTTGCTCAATAGAAATATAGTAATACAAGATGATTTAACCTTTTAATGGCCAAGTAATAAATATGTCTAATTATGTTCTGTACACTAGTGAATTTTAAAATTATGAAAAAGGCAAAACCTTTCTTTCTTGATTTATGGATTTAAATGTTACCAGATTTAAATGAAGACATTGCCATGTAAAATTACCTTGATACATAGTTTCTCGCATGTTTTTATGAATCCTCAAAAATTAGAATTAAAAATTACAAACGGAAACAAAATTTCAAAAGAGCTGAAACGCAGAACATTGTCTTGATATTAAAAATAATTCTAATGTTTGTATGTTACAGTTATCCAAAAAATTAGACTCAATGGAAAGTGTAAGCCGAGCTGGTTATGGACTTTTTAAGTTTGTGACGGCAGTTTTATCCTACTGTGCTGTGTTCAGGGAAGTTAAACCAAAGAAGGAAAAGGTTGAGCACCTGGAGAAAGAGTATACAGTCGTAAGCAATATATATTTAAATTTTTTTAATATCATACACTGACAGCCCATCGTCCTATAAGTAAAGCATTGTTTGTCAACAAATTAATCAGCATATTTCATACCAATCCGTAGAAAAGATTTATTCGTACAATTAAAATTTGCTTTAATATTTGAAAATGAGCTAGGAAAGGATGGAATCTTTGCAAACCATTTTCAAGATCAAATAGGTTGGGTGTCATCACAGAAATCCATAAATCTACTAATCTATTGCATACATGCATAACAGTGTGATCAAGCAGGACGAAAACGAGTGTTAAGTCAATCTCTCTTCATACAGGATGTTTATTGAGTAACTGAATATATTGTCTGTTACGTTTAGGCAAAGGACTACTTGGAGAAACTAAACAAAGAGATAAGTGAAGTAGAAGGTCAACTGGATGCTTTGAATGCTAAGTATGATGAAGCGATGACAGCCAGGATAGCTTTGCAAGAAGAAACAGATATCATGATGCGACGACTCAATGCTGCTGATAAGCTGATGTCTGGCCTCAGCTCGGAACGTAAAAGGTTTCTTATTTTATATATTCTTCTTTCGGCTATTGTATATACTCATTAATCATATTGTCATCATACAGGAGAAAGTGGCCAAGTGTAAAATAATAAAATCTTCAAGGGAATCGTTTGAACATTTGTAATCAATCTAAAAATGGCTCATATTGCAAAAGGTTTTTAAGTTAGTTCTAAGCATAATTATGTAGGTGATTGTTTTTGAATTTAAATCATTTTTATTATGTTTGCAGATGGATGGAGGAATTAAAAGGCTTCCATGTAGAACAAACACGCCTCGTGGGCAACTGCCTTCTTTCAGCGGCATTTCTTTCATATACCGGGCCATTCTCATATGAGTTTAGAATGAGGATGATTGATAACTGGACGAACGATATCCTGCAGAGGAATATACCACTGACCGTCCCTTACAGACTGGAAGCTAATCTCTCCAACGATGTTGAAATCAGCATGTATGAACAGAGCTACTTTTTTTTATTGATTGTAATATGTATTATTTTATTTTGAGACTTTTGGCACAATGGTATTAATGATGACAAGTGACTTTAGAGGCTACATTTTACTAAAAACCATTCACAAAAAATAGATTAAAATATAATTTAATAAGACAATTTAAGATATAAACATAAAATTCAAAAGACACCAAAAACAGTTCTTAGTAATCAGTAATTTTTATTCACAATATTCATTCCTGCGTACCCATCTTTGTTCCAATCTGAATTAATAAGTTTTATTGACAGTTGGAACTCTGAAGGGCTTCCTCCTGATGAATTATCCGTCCAAAATGGAATACTCACCGTGCGGTCAACACACTTTCCCGTTTGTATAGACCCACAAACTCAAGCACTTAACTGGATTAAAAAGAAAGAAGAGAAAAATAATCTAAAGGTAATTTTTTTCTGTACTATGAATCACTGCAGGGTAGGTATATTTGGCTCTGAGGAATATTGTGGTTGTTCTATTCTCTGTCTTGTTTTATGATGTCATTCAATTAATTGCAGATTATCACCTTCAATGATGTCGACTTCTTAAAACAACTGGAGTTGGCGATCAAATATGGACACCCGGTATTATTTCAAGATGTCACTAATTATATTGATCCAATTATTGATAATATTCTGGAAAAGAATATCAAGGGTCAGTTTGCGATTCACATCTATGATTTGTGAATTATATTTTTGTTTGTAAGCTATTTTGTTTGATTGCTTGACTTAGATATTAAAACCTATAATGATGCCTCTTGAGTAGCCTTTCACTTTCAGTAATAGTGTCGACAGCGTCAGATACTTAGGATGAAACATTTCGAATGATCTGTTCATCTGTCTTGTAAATATGCTAGGAGAATCTCAACTGATAAATAAACTAACTTTTCAGTGCACACCTTCTTGAACAGTAACAATCAATATTTGCAGTATTTCTTTCCTAAATTCTAACAATCCTACGAAGACTGCAATGTGTCAAATTCATTGTTGAGGCAAAGCATTTTTTCAAAGCTTTACAAGGTTTTGATAAAATTTGTGAATTCTTTACCATTGTTCCAAACAGATCATAAGATTTTTGAGCTCAGTCTATCACAGTTAAGTTTTTCTGGAAGCAAATCTAGCTCTGTTCATATCACAACTAGTCATTTAATGTAACTGGTAGGAGGCAAGCCGGATGACTAATAAAATTTAACTGAAGACACCAGTTTTGTTTCACACAAAGGGCATTTGTAGGGAAGAAAGATTTTTTTTAATAATCCCACTTGAAACTTTTTCACATCATTTCACAAACTAAATCCAATTACTCATTTCAACATAACTCTTGCAGTGGAAAGTGGCCGTCAATTTGTGATGCTGGGCAGCACGGAAGTGGATTACGATCCTAACTTCAGAATGTATCTGACTACTAAATTGGCCAACCCCCAAATGAACTCGTCAGTTTATTCGAAAGCCGTCATCATCAACTACATGGTCACACTTTCTGTAAGTAAAACGGTGCTATTACATAATATTTGATGAAATCATTTTAACTGTTTGTTTTAATCCTATAATTTTTTTTGAAAGATAATAAAGAATGCATTGTTCAAAATAATGAATTTCGAAGTGAGAGTTGCAACTTTTGATTTTCCACAGCCAATTGTCAATGTTGTTTCGTGGTCTTTTAATATATTGATTAAATTGTAACTCAGGGCTTAGAAGATCAGCTCCTAAGTGTGGTTGTCCGGTCTGAGCGATCCGATTTGGAAGAGCAGCGTGAGTCTCTCATCATGGAGACCTCCTCGAATAGAAGTCTGCTGCAGCAACTGGAAGATTCCCTACTTCGGGAGCTTACCAACTCCACTGGCAATATGTTGGATAATGTTGATTTGATCACTACTCTCGATAATACCAAAACAAAAGCTGCAGAGGTAAGTGATTATTACAGGAATATTTATTTAAAGTGCTTTAGTATATCTAACCAAACAAGGAGCATAATCTCAATAAAAATGTAACATAAGTTTCTAATATTAAATATGCGATAATGGGTATATTTAGGTTTCAGAAAAATTAGCAATTGCTAGCGAAACTGGCCGAGATATTGACATTCTCCGTGACGGGTACAGACCTGTTGCCAGACGTGGCGCCATTTTGTTTTTCGTCCTCTCCGACATGGCCACCGTCAACACTATGTATCAATACTCACTATCTGCATATTTGGAAGTCTTTGTGTTCGCTCTGAGAAAAGCTTTACCGAATGTTTTGGTGCAAAGAAGACTGACCAATATCATCGAGATGCTTACAAAAAATGTGTATGACTATGGATGCACCGGTAAGTTTCAATTGACACCTTTTTCCTTAACTTGCAAGCAATGTATCAATGCCACTTCAAAATTCTGATTATTATGTCGAGTCGAAAGTCACATTATGAGTCATGTATTGATACCACAATGTTTTATCAAGCTCCATCTTCTGGCAAAAGAAATAACTATATTGACATTGAAATTCTATTTAAAATATACATTTAAATGATCCAATAAAAGATATTTCATTCTAATCTCACAAGATTTACATGAATACACTGCTGAAAAGGAATAGATGTAATGAGAGATAAAGTAAAATCAATGATTGAAGGTGGTAAGACTTTTATTATTATTGCTGGTCCCATAGAGGAATGTTCAGCACTGTTGGACTTTCATCTTACTCAGTTGCGCGATATAGGAATCGCTGTTGATTTTAACTAAACGCTAAACATATGAATGCCTGAGATGATTTTATGTTTTCCAAATCCTTAAAACTCTTTTCATAACCTCCATCCTTCTATTCATATCCTTTTGAGGAGAAAGCTTAAGTGACTAATTTACAATCAGTTTTTATTAAAAATAAAATCTGTTGAGATGCTCTACTAAAAGTCCATATGTTCCAAATTGGGAGTGGACATGGTTAAATAAAAAAAAATGTAATTAATTTTGTCCTTTAGGTATTTTTGAGCGTCACAAATTGCTATATTCATTCCAAATGACAATCAAGCTTGGACAAAATGATAGCAAAATGTCTCAGGCTGATGTGGACTTCTTTATCAAAGGAAACGTGACACTTGAAAAATCTACTCTTGTCTGCCCGACTCCGTGGCTATCTCACGAGGTTAGAGCATTTTTCAATTTTACTTTTATCCAACTAGTTGCCACCTAAGGAGCTAAAGTTTGTCCACTGTTTACAGTTATTTATACTTCACCTAAAAAATGTGTTACAGGGCTGGGAAGACATATTAAAACTCAGTGTGGAGTTTCCTAATGACTTTGGCAGCTTACCGGATGATATGGCGAGAGAACCAGACCAGTGGAAAGAGGTAAGAAATATAATATGTTAATAATACTTTACATGTCCGCCCAGGACGGGAAATATTCATAAAACTTCTAAAACAGCCTAAAAATTTAAAGGAAGAGAACCGGGGTTGTAATCGTATTTTATGCATTATAAAGATTTATCATTTCATTTTCAATTTTGTTGCAGTGGTTTGATAGCGATTCTCCTGAATCATTGACTTTCCCCTGCGGATATTCTAAGAAATTGAAAGATTTTCAAAAACTCATGCTGTTGCGTTGCTTCCGAGTTGACAGAATTTATAGAGCTGTGAGTGACTACATCACGAAAACCATGGGAGAAGAGTTTATAACGCCACCTGTTATAAGGTAATTGCAATCAATCATCGAAACCTTAGCGAGTTTTTATCGACACAGGTATAACATATTAAGGGTATTCTTTTGTTATACAACAGTGTAATGATTACTATGTTTTTAACAGCTTGGATGGCATCTATGAACAAACTAAGCCAGGGACTCCTGTAGTTTTCATTCTATCGGCTGGTTCAGATCCGACGAGCGATCTCATGAAGTTAGCTGATCACGAGGGTTTCGGAGGAGGGATGTTTAAATATCTTTCTCTTGGACAAGGACAGGAAACGGTATGTTGCATATTTTAATTGTATTATGGATACGAGAAGAACTGTTTAGTGTGGGTCTGTCATCACATAGATCTAATTGGCTATGACAACTTGATTACGAATTTTTACCAATATACATATTCTCAGCTATATTTCTATTCATTTATTTAGGCAGGCTTGTGTATGTTTCAAAATAAATCCCATGCAACCCAGCTTAGACCATGGGCGTGAAGAGGATTAGACGAATTTTTCATTGCTGTAAAGTTAGTTGAAGCACTAATTCACCTACAAAAGTAGAATGCATAAGAGCCCATCTTTCTTCGGAATAAAAATTTCCATTTTAACAGCTTATTTTGTGATTGACTACAGATTGCCGTCTCGCTTTTGGAAACAGCAATCCTACGAGGACAGTGGCTTATGTTGCAAAACTGCCATCTGTTGGTCAACTTTTTATACGAGTTGGAAAAAACTTTGGAGTATATGGTGAAGCCACACCCGGAATTCAGGTTATGGCTAACAACGGATCCGACGCCGACATTCCCAATTGGAATACTGCAGAGGTCACTCAAAGGTACATGAAACATTTATCATCGAAATATCATGGAGCTTTCCATCGTACCTATTCTTTCTTGAAAGAAGCAGTGAATTTGAATTCTATAGTAGTAATATATGTCCCAGTTCAAGGTGCATATTTGCTACTGAAAAAATTACTCTTAAAGCAATCCACGTAAAAATCATCAATCAAACTGCAAGACCGTTTTATTCATATCTTATAATTTTTACGGATCTCTAAACTAGTTCATAGTTCCAGCAACTAGTGTAATTGAATATTGATTATTTACCTATTAATTTATATTACAATTAATTTTCAATCGATGATGTGTGCGATATTTTCAACCTGCATCTCAAAAGCAGAGAGATTTCTATATTTATTGTTGTAACTTATATCTTTTTCCATCTTTTAGTTGTTACTGAACCACCCAATGGACTTAAACTCAATTTGCGAAACACATTTTTCAAAATACAACCAGCCGTTTTGGAAAAATGCTCTCATCCTATGTTCAAGAAGATCACTTACGTTTTGGCATTCTTTCACGCTGTCGTGCAGGTTCGACAAATATAAACTATAAATGATTGATTTGAATAAGGCTTTCAAATATGTAAAATGTATAAGCATATTTTTTTGCAGGAAAGGCGCAAATATGACAAAATAGGCTGGAACATATCATATGATTTCAGCGAATCTGATTTCACAGTCTGCCTGCAAATTTTGGAATGCTACCTCAACAAGTGTACTGCGTTCGATGGCCCGGTACCTTGGGCCACGCTCAAGTATCTATTTGGCGAAGTAAGCATCAAAATATTTCAATTGTTTACTATATTTGTTTTGAAATCGCAATAAGATTTTGGAAACTATCAGGCTCAAAATTTCACGAGCATACAGTCAGTAATAGGATGTTGTCAAAGCACTTGAGTAAAATTTGTAGTTCCCTATCATATGAATTATTAAATAATATTAGTGAATACTAGAAGTTAGTGATAATTATAGTATTATTTTAGGTTATGTATGGAGGCCGCGTGATAGATGATTACGATCGCCGCATAGTCAGGACATACATGGATGAGTATTTCGGTGATTTTCTCATCGACTCATTTCAAAAGTTTTACTTCTTTCATGACGAGACCGTGGAATACGTTGTACCACCTGATGCTACGAGAGATGAATATATAGGTAAGAAATGAATACTTAATTATTTTTTTATGCTAAGCAGCATAGAATCATGCATATGACAAGCTAAGGAGATAAAACATTTAGGGTTAGGTTTACCACCTTAAATATTAAGATATTGGAATTGAGGCGAACGCGCGCAGTCTGAACACTGTACTGCGATCACTGAGTTTAAGATTTACCAAAAGAATCACAATTTCTTAATGCTATTAGGACACATGGTTATCGGGCCACAGCTGTCTGATAATATTCCACTGGTGGTAAAATTATATTGTGTGAAATAAATAGGTAATAATTATATTTGTTACAGATATTATTGACCGTCTACCATTGGCGAATTCCCCTGGGGTTTTTGGATTGCATCATAATGCAGAAATAGGTTACTACACTCAAGCCGTCAAGGAAATATGGGACCATCTTATTGATTTACAACCTCAGACAGGTAATTGAAACCCTTGAAATCTGCCGTAACCTAAATTTGATTGAATTTTTTTAGGTGTATAGAATTAGTGTTACTCCTGCGATATTTGATAATTGAAAATAGGCACTTAAATAATTATGTACACAGTATGGTAATACAGCAATGCTTTATCCTTCACAGGCGCCACCACAACTGGGTTGAGTCGTGAAGAGTTTATAGACAATGTTGCGAGTGATATTTTAAGTAAAATTCCACCAGAATTTGAAATATGGAAAGTGCGCAAGCAATATGAGATGAATATCACACCAGCATTCATTGTCTTGATCCAAGAACTAGAAAGGTGAAAAATTTACACAGTAACCTTGAATATCTATAAAATTTTCCTGTGACCCTACTGATGTCAGATTTAAATGATTAAAACTATTATGATATTTTATCTCAAATGAAAAATGTAGTTTTCAACGTTTCCTATAAAATATGGCTGTAAGAACACAACAAATGAGACACATGTTTGGGTTATTAAAAAAGCCTCTTCAGACTTAATGTATCATAAAAATTCATCTATATCATAGGTATTAATAAATTCAACTAGGTTAGTTATTGAACGTAATAGAAATATGGTAGAGGCATACTTAGTTGACAAGTGGAATAACAATACAATAAATTTTCATTTTTTTTTTTGAAAATGGATTTCAACACAGTGAACCCATTAAAAATTCATACTTTAATGACAATAAAGATTAAGAACACAATTTTTACTATGATATGAATTCATTTTTACACTGTATGAAAAATACTCATTTTTTTAATACAAAATACAACATAATATCAAAGCGTCTATGATCAATCCCTTTAAAAGATATGATTGGTTTTCAGGTATAATAAGCTAATAAACGCAATGTCGAAAACGCTGTCACTTCTTCGGAAAGCCCTAGCTGGAGAGATCGGTATGGATGCTGTGCTGGACAACATAGCGCATTCATTATTCAACGGTCAACTACCTAATGAATGGAGGAAGCTAGCTCCCGCTTCTTGCAAGACTCTCGGAGGTTGGATGGATCATTTCATGAAACGGGTCGCACAGTATACTTCATGGGTAAATGATATTTTAAAAAATCTCAAAAGAACATAGAATCAAACTTTCTTATAATGTTATTAACTGTTAGCGTATTGTGAATGAATGATTTTAATTTTTATGTTAGTTGAGTGGTCAACACTCTGTGTGGGAGACCAACTAGCTAACTAATAGTTGTGCCCTTGCCTCATTCACCATCTTTACCCTCTCCGAAAAAGAAGGGTTGAGTAACTAAGCAGTTTTTCTAGAACAACTTCTGTTTCTAAACAAGCTCTATTACGAGTCCATATTCTCCACATTGTAAGCAGGTATGGTTGAAAACTATAAAATTGTTATTTTTGAAACACATTACGTTATGATTGAACGGTGATGTGGAGGCTGCAAACTTAAGTACATTGATCAGATCAGGCAATCACCAAGTGGGTCAATGAAAGAAAAACTAGGTAAAACAACACAGGATGTCAGCACGGTTCACCACTGAATTGAGAGAGTACTTATATGCTATATTGGAAATTCAATCATTTTTAAATTATTTTAATATAGGGAAAGCAGCATATTTTAATTTATTGAAGATACTGTCAGCATGACTGATTGTTGTAAAAACACTTTTTTTAATTGTAATTTTATTTGTTCTTTTATAGGCTACAAAAGAAGAGCCATTGGTGATTTGGCTGTCAGGTTTGCACATTCCCGAATCATACTTAACAGCCCACATACAGATGGCGTGCCGTCTATTCACCTGGCCCCTTGATCGGTCAACCATGTTTACTCTGGTCACCGCATTTGAACACCCTGATGAGGTTGAGCAAAGACCCGTAACGGTAGGAATATGACAAACATTAATACTTTTGATGGATTTCGATGGAAAATAACTTTGTAGAAATTCATTTTTAATATAAAATTAAAATTGATAACTTTGTTAATCCACTGGTTGTGCTACTAATTGTGACACGTGTTTCACCTCTTTGAGAAGCATCTTCAGACTAATTCTACCATAAGGTTATTTATTTATAGCATATACATTGATTCTAATTCTTAACTTATAAATTACAAAAATGAAGGATGGGATTTTTTCTTCCTACTGGGCGTTGTGAGGGGGCTGTGTATTACTAATAATTACAAAATTGATTACTTGTGCTTAGATGAGACAATCCCATGTAAAATTAATTTAATAGTGGCGAGCAGCCTGTCCAATATAAAATTATTATTTCATTATTATTTACTCATTATTATTTACTCATAATTGATGAGATTCTTTCTCTTAACGAAGAGAGAACTCTTAATAGCTTAAACATTTTTTTTTGTTGATTGAACAGATCAGAAATGATGCAGTTTGCTGTACAATATTTTGCAATTTTTCAGGGTTGCTATGTGAACGGATTGTACCTGGAAGGAGCTAGATGGGACTCGGAAGTGGGATGTCTACGAAAATCTCATCCGAAAATACTCATCACAGAACTTCCTATAATGCATATTATACCAACCGAAATTCACAAATTAACATTGCAGGTATAGGACAACACTATCAGTTCATTAATTTACTTCTTAGATTCACGGAAAAGTTATTGTATTATTAACGTCACATTGTATGGTATGCGAGAATTGTATTGGTTTGCTTTGTGTATTTTTAGTATCTCTTATTAATATCTTCCATCTAGAACAGGGGTCTTCAACGACCTTTGGAATATTTTTTATACTTTGGAATAATCATTTGTAAGTATAAATTACATAGAAGTGTATTAAGAAGTCATATAACCAATGAGAACTTGGAGTAAACCGAAAAATAATATGGCCAGTTCAGTGATACGCCATATTGTAAATGTGAGAGTACACAGTATACAAAATGCTAATCATATTCTATGGGAATGTCTGGATATGAATAATGAAAGGTAAGAGTTACTCAAATCAGTTCGACGATCAGGCCGACTTGGTTACAACAACGACGAATTAAATAGCACTTAATAACTCTGCGAGGTAACTACTGTTAAATGCTTAACGCTGCTGCATTACAGGATACAGCCAACTGTAAATCCGTAAAAGGTGCTGGCAGATACTATGTTGAAAACTCTTTGAAGATAGAGATTCAGTAGCAGACATCTTTTTCAAATGTAATGTCTGTAATATCATTTCTGTGTAAGGTTGGCAAGTCTATTTTGTTAAACTATATTACTTGATGATTGAGATGTCTTTATTATGCTTAAATGTATATCCACAATGTAACTGCCGAATCCATTGAAAATATTATTATTTACATTAACGGTTTCAGAATACTTTGAAGACACCTGTGTACACAACATCGCTTCGAAGAAATGCTATGGGAGTAGGACTCGTGTTTGAATCTGATCTCCGGACCAAGGAACATGAAAGTCATTGGATATTACAAGGAGTCTGCCTTTTGATGAATACAGATTAAATATGTAAAGTGAATTATGGAGGCGATTTTTTTTTTATTTCTATTACACTTACCTAAAAATATTACACTTACAGAAAAACTCTAATAGTCATGTGGCTAAATGTCGTATGTACTATGTAATAAAACTGTCCAGTTCTTCTTCTTCTCTTCGACCATATTCGCTCCCTATGTGGAGCATATGGCCACCATGCTATGATTCCCTGTTAACCGCGAATCACTTTGCTTTCTCCCATGACATGCCAGCTCAGCCAAGTATATCCTGTGGACAGTACCTAATGGTCTTCCAAGACGCCAGAATCCCACTGGTCGAAAGAAGAGGCAACAAGGATTGAGGCTCTACGGAAGCATCCGCAGCACGTGACCCAGCCAGTTCCAGCGTCTCTTCATGATGTAACAGGGTGCTGCCTTAGACGCTCTCTAACGTTAGTTAATAATTATCAATTATATTCCAAAATATTCTACCCACTTTTTGTCAACCTGGTCTCTTGAGGCGATTAAGTAGGGTTTTCTGTCATATCGCGAAAATCAATAATCGTTTTCCGTCGCCTAAAAAATATGAAACGTCGAAATATTTTTTTTTTTTTTTTAATAATTGCACTGAAATGGTAAAGTTTTCAAGCCCTGTTTTTTTGAAATGATTTTATTTGCTTTACGCCGTGACTAGATTAGGGTTTGTTGTAGGGTATAGAGATTTTATGTCTGATACAAAATCGTATAAGAAAGTATTTTTAAGAAAATGATGTGACGTAATTTTCAATGTATTGAATATAACGATTCTATTAAAATTTTAGAAATGCACCAACAATTTCGTTTTCTCGCACTTTATCTGACTAATATTTAAAGTAGAATTACACTGAATATTATTTTTTAAAAAAATAGAGCAACAGAAAATTCTATTAAACATTTCAAAAAAATTAATAAGAGTAATAAATAGTAATCATTTTTCGGGGATATGTTTTTATTACTTTCCATTGTGACTAAGTCAAAGTCTGTCCTCTACCTGACACCACACTCGTTATTTCTTTAGATTATATTTAAATAGTGAATAGACTCCGACTGAAATTGTGAAATTTCACATGTCAAAAATAATATTTTATAAAATTATTTACTGATTAGAATTATTTTTTAGGCGACGGAAAACGATTAACAATTTTCGCGAAATGACAGAAAAACCTACTTAATGGCCTTAATGCCTGCTAGTAAATAATGACGTTCATATTTGTAGCCACAGTACAGCTTATAAGAATATTCATAAGACTGATTTTTATTTAGGGGCTTATTTAGTTAACTTCTAGTCTAAATATTTGAGAAATGTTCAAATTTATTATGTTAACCCACTAGACAAACTGAGCCCTGTATAATTTCGACAAAATATTTTCAAGCTTCATTTATTTCTTGTTAGTCTTAAAAATATGCGTATTTTTGTGAAGCATATTCGGTACCTGAGAAATGTATTGTTCATGATTTTTATAATAAAAAAATGTAAAGGCAAGATTTTGAATGAAAATTGCCACATTTCATAAACTCATCAATTTAACGATGTTATGTCAAATTGACGGGTCTAAATATCAATTGATTATCAAAATAAAGTAAAATATTGTTTAATTGAATACTTGAATAACAAATAATTTTGAAATGTTAAATATAATTTGCACTAATACAAAATCAGACGCAATGTGATGTTATTTCGAAAATAATTCAAAGCTCAGTGGGTTAAATTACTTTTTACTACAATGTGTCATACTTTTGTAAATTAAAGAGTGGATTTAATTTATTTCTTTGTGAATTACATGAATATTGGTATTGACAAATTATTGTATGAGACAAATTGTCAATAAACTAAATTTGATTATCAAGATAAATAAATACGCCTTGTCAGCATTGGTTCGGCAGCTTGAATGAGCTCTAGCTGTAGAAGTTATCCATCCATCCAGCATAGTTTCAATCTACCGATACCATCACACATCAGGTTCCAGACATCATGTTCTTCAAGTAGGTGTATAGTTATTTGTTATAATGACGTGCCTATCACTAGCTACATGGCTCCTTGACAGAATATTTTACGATATCATGATTTAAAATTTTAACTGTATTTCAAATTATTAAGGGTAGATATTTTCAAATAATACTGTAAAATTTTTTTAATTTTATTTAATCGATTTGCTATTTATGATCATAATAAATATAATAGAGTAGAGGTCACTTCAAATCATTTAAGATCTCATTTTGTAAAACCATAAACTGTTTTAATTTACACCACATTTCTTCATAGGCGTCATTCCCTAGAGCGGCAACATCTATACTCATAGAATCACTTTTATTTGAAACTCTTTTGACATTCAATTCAGACATGGCCTCCATACACTTTTCTAAATACATTGACACCTCAGACATCTGTTGGTAGAGATTGGAACCAAATTTTGACAGAGGTTTTTCTTTCACTTCCAAACTATAGATGTCTATGTCTTCCGTTTCATCAAATGTTGAAGGAGACATATTATTCAGAATTCCTTTTTTGAATGTGACGTTACTTTCGGCAGGAACAATCACACATCTGACAGGAATGAGTTCATACATAAGGTTTATAAGCATCAATAGTTGAGATTCGTTCATTGTTGACACAACAATTTTATCCACTCCGCAATTGCTATTGATATTTTTTGTAATATAAATCACAGATCCGTGTAATATATTAATTGGAGAACGGGAATGACGCAGAACTCTGTGCATGCTGTCGTAACATCCGGAAAACTTCAATTTTTCAATCAAGATATCTTCTAATTTTACCGATGTTGCCGCAACGTAATATATTTCCAATTCAACAGTTAAATTCACAGACAAGACAGCTAGAAGATCTATACGATCTGAAATTAAAATAATATACGGTACTACATACATTAAGCAGTAAGTTAGGGGTGGGGAACCTTTTCATATTGGAAAGATGTATTCAAGAAAATTAAGTCATTCGTGCATTCATGCAATATTTATTTTATAGTTTACTAATTTTTAATGAAAGTTCGAGTATGGGAGGCATTGCTATATATCACATTGATGAACTAAGAAGCGCCTATCAAATTTTTGCATCTCCTGAAACTTTTAATTGTAGAGACATGACGCAACCATATCATTTACTTATTAATAATTTTCCTTTCAAATTAAAGCATGTCTTACCGAATTGTTCTATTTTCAAGACAGGATCCATTTTTGAATTCACAACATCTGATGCTTTCAGCTCGACAACAGGTAAAGGAAAACAGTAAGTCTTATCATCAAACGTATATCTGATTGCAGCAGTCAATCTCATGCAGCTGGATTGTTCAAATGTCGGCACATGAGAAACCGCAACCACAGTGGCAGCCATTTTGCTGTCTAAGTTTTCCCGTTTTTTTAACAACCAAAATGGCGGCGAAGTTTCATCACTTACATAAACTTTATAGTTGTATGTGAAAACGGAGTCTTCACTTTTAAGCAGCAGCTCCAAGTCATTTATTGACCTGAAAACATATAAAACGAAATAACATTAGTATCATGAATTTTCAACGACAAAACATTTAAGAAAATAATAATTTATAAACATATATATATATATTTGTTTTCCAATCATGTGCTTCTTAATATGGCGCTTATCTCAACAGAAATTCTTCTACGAAAATTGCTTGTTACTCAGTTACTCAACATCTCTTTTCGGTGAGGGACCAGGACAAGACTAGTGGTTAAATAATCACTTTCGATATGCTCCGTTTTGAGGATCGGATGTGTGAAAGGAAATCTTGAGACGTCTATACATTTGAATACAAATACATAAATAGATTTTAAAATCAATTTATGAAAGTGTCCGAACTACAATTCAATTCTGTGGACTCCTCAACCAAAGCCAACGATGACAACCACTCGGCTACATGCCCTGGGCTTATTATTTGTGATAAACTCAAGTAGAAACTGCTAGGGTACAGAGACCGACTCGACCAACAGAGATCACAAAAATGTGAAATCTATTTAGTTAAGAATTTTATTGAGTCATTAACTAACAGCTGAAAATTATTTGTGGGCAGGTTTTGCTTGTGTCTGTCTGGTGGACTAATTTGTGTTTTCACAAAAGGTAGAAATATTAATATTTACAGAATCGGTAAACACTTGTGCTCTACTTTGTTTGAATAATAAAAGAGTTAGTATGCATGTCAGAGAAGTACAAATAATTTCATATTTTTCTTAACTTTTCTGAAAACTGGGAATTGTTTTACTGTCGAGACCTTATAAGACCACATGTGGCCTTAAGGCCGCAGGTTTGTCACCCCTAATTTAAGATATCAACTGAGGTTACTTGATGGAACTTCATTATTAAATTGTGTACACTTCTATAAGGTTTGTCACTAGTAACCTGAGTTTCGCCTTTCAGCACTTCAAACATCAAGTGTACAAATGAACTCGACTGAAAGTTCAATAAAAGGGGAAACCCGGGTTGACAGTGACTAAGTTTATAGAATAATAAAAAATTGAAGGATTCAAATTTGATTTATGGTATTTTAGACGGAGTAATGTTTTTCAGAAATTGGTCAAGACCAACATGTGTTTATATACCTAAACCATTATCCTGACTCCTGAACCATATAAATTTAATGATGACAGAAATATTTAAAAAATTTCCTTTTCGTTCAGTGAATGGTAAAATCTCAATAATCCAAATTTGATATTGAAATTCCATCAAGCACCCTCAGTCGATGTCTTAAATTATATTAATGTTACTAAATGTATTCCGTCGGCGTCCGTGGCGCAGTTGGTAGCGTCGATGAAAAATGGCCGTGCACTAAAATCAAACGGGTATAAAACAAAGAAAAATATGCAAATATAAAATTCATTATAAATTTAACAAATTATACAACAGTCGGCGTCCGTGGCACAGTTGAGAGCATCGCTGACTACAGTTACGGATGTCTCGGGTTCAATTCCCGGTGCGGACGGTTTTCATAGATTGATTTTTCAATCGATTTATGGATTTCTGTTCGTAGTCCTCCCTCCCATCCATTGCATCCTCACGGGGCGTAGCGAGAGCGATTAGCTAACCACTAGTTCTGTCATAGCCCTATCTTTCTATCTCTACTCTCTTAGAAAAAAAGAGGTTGAGCAACTGAGTAACAAGCAGTTCTCGTAGAAAAATTCTGTTAAGATGCCTCCATTAGGAGACCATATGCTCCACATCGGGAGCGGACATGGATAAAAAATAAAAAAAAAAAAAAAAAATGTATTCTAGGACACCACTGCACATTGCCAATTGCATACAAAAAATTTCAACAACAACTTATACAGACATTGTATTAATATATATGTGGTTGCGCAGTACTTATCATATTATTTAGATCATCAAATTTCAAATCATCAGTGAATTTTAACTGAATATATACATATGCCAGTATTTCTTATTTTTTGTATGTGATACACAATCAAAGGTGCTTTTAAATGGTCATCCCAGTTGTCTGTTTTGTGTTTAACTCAAGTTCAGTTGAAAAATGTTATTCATTATGTTCAGTTGGCCATTTTGATTACAATTATATTACGAGAGTGTGTCATTTTGATGATGATAATCTATTACATATATTTATTAAGGACAACCATACTTTTGAGTGAAAATAAAAACAAATCGTAAGGGTGTAAACGGTTAAAAGTGAAGTCGGGCAGTATATTAAAAGTGATGATGAGGGACAACTGAAGTGGATATTTCACCTTAAAGCGGAAGAGCAACACTGAAATCTATATATGCTAGTGATATACACTAATAAGAAATATAATTAATCGAATATATAATTAATTTATCACTTGACTACTGAAAATATCTTGTCGATTTGGGGATTAATATCTTTTATACTATTTCTCCAACCGTTGCCTTTTTTAAGGTTGAGATTATTACTTCTTTAACACATTAGTTTTTAGCCAATAACCAATATGTTTTGTTTTTAAAACTATATCAAAAGTGAATGAAAACAAAAGTAGACACTACTAAACAAATTGCTTGTGGCAAATACTAGGGGTACGTTGGTTTGACTTTGTCAGGAACTTGGAGGTAAGAGAGCGGACTAACCAATCTCTTATTACAGCTAAAATAACAAAAACGTCAATGGACCTTGGCTTGGGCATGTTCTGCGAATGCCCCCGGGGAGTCCTGTCTGAATCCTGCCTGTCATTTTTTCAGCAACCTGAAAGACCATTGATACCATTCATACGATGTACTTGGTGGAGATATGGAACACTGGAATGTCTTGAGAGGAAGCAAAGAGGCTGGAGGTGGACAGAGAATCTGAAGAGGCACCGTATACTTGACCATATTATCCGAGTAGGCCACAGAACACTACTCTCCTCCCTCCATTCTTTTTTTTTAATTAAACAACACTTCGTTTAACAGTTTTTTTTAGGTAGGAATCAATAAAATCAGAAAAACAAATTTGAATAGTAAAGTTAAAAAATTATTTCAATGAAGTATGACATCTTTGTTAAATAGAAAGTTACTTATTGATGCAAAAGAATCTCCGTTTAAAAAGTTCGGTTTGAGAAATAGTATTATCAGTTATGCCTAGATATACTAATTTGGATTTTTATCATTGTGTAAGTTTTAATTACTCATATTACTTCTCATTAATAGATGTCACTAGAATACAGGCATTAGAATTGATCAACTAAGAATTGTTCTTCGTCAAAATAAGTGACAAATATAAATTCATATACAGGATGAGAATTGACAGCCTTAATACTTTAATCGTGATCAAGTTGTTAAAATAACAAAGCAAAATGCTTTTAGTGTACAGCAAACTAACAGGAAACTTTCCTGTGGATAGATTTGTTGTGACTCTTTGCGTATCGTTTATTTGTATGGTGTTTTTGGTGAGTGTAGCTCTCATACACCAACCCAAACATCTTGAAGAAATTTATACCACTGAAGAGCTGGATTATGACGTGAGTATAGTTTTAAATTTATGTTTAACACATTAAATTTATTTGTCCCATAACCGAGAACTTGATTTTAATAATTACTAGAATATAGTTCAATGGAATGTTGGGAATATTTCAGATAATTTAGATAAAACAATCATATCACTCAGTTGTGTGGTCAAGGGTTCAAATCCTCGCAAATGATTTTCAATTGATTTATGAATTTTTAATCAAATTGGATGTCTGATGTTTTTAAGAACCGCCCCAGCCACCCCTCTCCAATTCTAAAAATGAGATATAGGAAGGTTAGCAATCTCTTGTCCTTTTCTAATCATATTCTCTCTGAATAGAGAAGTTGAGCGCATGACTTTAAATAGTTCTCATTAAACACTTTCTTCTCTAGATTTGAAGTGAAATAGTTTTCAAAAGAAAAGTTTTTTTCAAATGCTTTCAGTTTGATATTGTTGGCGAAATTTTCCCACTCTCCGAAGCAGTAGAAATTGATGAACTAACCGAGGACCAGATGAAAAAAATTGACTTCAGGATGGCAGATAGAAGAAATCACATAACGAAATCTTGCCTAGAGATATCAAAGAACATCACAAATACAGAAGTTAACGCTCACGAATTTTTTATTGATAAAAAGAGACAATTAATTTGGTTAGCATTTAGTTATGTTGTTTTTAGTTTATTTTTTAATATGGATATATAAGAGTTGTTATCTGATGTAATTTGTTTATTTGAATCTAAAGAAACACATAAATGAAGGGACAATGTAAACAAAATGTATCCAATGTAGCTGTCAATTTGCTATTAACCTTTTTCTTACTAGACGAAAAATAATCGATACAAATAAGGTATATATTGGGCATTTCTTAATAAAAGTCATCAGCACATTTAATATTAACCGTTCCCCTGCCCGGCTGCCAAACGCGATCGATCCTCTCATGCCTGCCCAAAATTTCAAGAATTAATTAGTCTTAGTAGTCTGAAGTGATAGGAAAGACATTGAACACATTCTATTGGAGTGTCATATAATGGATGAAAAAAGGGAAGAGCTGCGCAAGTCTGTCCAACCTTCCATTGGACCGATCGGTCATGCTGACTTGGTGGCCCACACTTAAGTGCACACCACCAAGTCTTGGGCAGTTGCTCCAAAGAAACTCCCAATTAAGAAAAAAAACACTTAAGATATGCTTAACGTTTGTTATGCCACTGGATACTGCTGTATAAAATTAACGCATGGGAAAGCAGTGGTAGGTGGAGGAGGGCAAGGTGGTCAGTGATAGCACTAAAATAGAAATTTCAAGCAATAACTTGATACAATGTTATTCAAATGTTCATTAATATGCCGAATAGCAGGTGATGCGTGTATATACAGGGTGGGACTGTGGGGTTCAACCCTTCTCAGTCTCAGCACGCCAAAAACATTCAGTATTTACGCAAAAGTCAAGAAATAAAGTCATTTATGTCCCTTGTGTTTATTCCACTAAATAAATGCTACATCGTTTCAAAAAATTTTCAGCATAGCGGTAATTGTCGCGTAAAATAATTTGCAGTGAATTTGTTCATGACAATGACAATTAATGGATTCTTGAATCACATCCTGATTTGATTTCTGACGATTAGTTAATTATCAATTCAAAATATTTCAGGTGCAATATATTCAAGGCCGCTTCAACAACGTGGTTGCACAATTTCAACATGCTGGGACAAAACTATGCTAACAAGTATGATAGTCTCGCTCTTACACCTTTTTTAAGAGCAAGACAGCGCTATCCGAGACCCTCGGTTACTCAACTGCTAGATGCAAGAGCTAGCGAGGACTCAATTGGATTTGTTATTGTGAGGCATCCATTCGAGAGACTGTCTTCAGCGTATAGAGACAAGATACAGAGCAGTCCACCGATGGGAATGTACTCAGATCTGGCGGAAGAGATTATCATGCATTACAGGAAAAAAGTAAGCAAGGTATTAAAAACATATCACTCTCTATTCTATCGTTTCCGAAAAAAAGATTAAAGTCGTAAAATGAAATTTCAATCAAAACATATTCATATAATATTTATAGCTATTTCTACGGCATCATCAGAAGTACAGAACAAAACAGAAATGGACATAAAATGTGTGAAGTCCTAGTAAGAAATACAATGTTCTTTTACAGTCGGAAGAAGGTTTCCTCTACCCTGTGTGGCCATCATTCGAGGAGTTTGTGAGATACATCCTGGATCAATCAAAGAGCGGTGAAGTCATGGACATACATTGGACACCTTACACACCCTTCTGCACCCCGTGCCAGTTTGATTTTGACATTATAATCAAATTTGAAACGTTAGAGGTAAATATGAAAATAATTTGCCCCTACGCATGTAGATCTGTTAATTATAATGTGTGAACATTGGCCCCTGTGGTCTAGTGGTTAAGAGCTCTACTCTAGCGATCAGGTGGGTTCTGGTTCAAGTCCCAGCAAGGTCAAAATCAAATTCAGACTTTTTCAATTTAAATTTGTGATCTTGGACATGAGTGACTTATAAAAATTCTCCAGTTTATCTCATATGATTTTTCAATTTTCGAAATATTTAGTGCATTGGCTGTCAGCTGTAGATACATTTTTCATTTCATTTAAAAAAATTTGAATACGAAACAAATGCCGAAATCTATGACTATGTACTTATATCATTTAAGAAATTTTTTGACATGTTCCACTTCTGCTGGCCACGGATATAATTAATTGATTATTAATACTATTAAATTAAAACTAAAATAACCGAATAATAACGAGTCTTTTCTTGCAGGATGACCAGAAGTATTTAATCCAAAAAGCAGGAATTGGCGGCTTAATAAGGCCGCAGTGGAAAAATGCAGGATATGAAAAAAGAGTAAACAATGGGAAAAATACCACAGATCTAGTGACTGAACACTATTCCCAGCTAACAAATCAGCAAATATCGCAGTTATATGAATTTTATAAGTACGTAACATCATTTTATTTTTTCCAGATTGCTTACACACTTGAACTAGGGTGCATATTCCTAAAGTCGGCCGTCGCCAGTAGTCGGCCTTTTGAGCTTAAAACTTAAATAATAGTGGATATATTAAAAAAACAGATTTTTTAATTCGTGTAGGTAGTCTTGCCAATTGCCAATATGGCACTATACTGACCTATATGATGCAATATGCAATTAAAAAAAGCACATTTTTACTTCGAAAGTTTCGACAAAAAAACAGGATCGCTAACAAAACATACATTATATTGTCATGCTTTGCATCATTTTGTTTTTTATTGTTTTGTCTACTGTCAGTAGATTATTTCGCGGTATTCATGAAGTTTTATAGTGATGGCCGAACACTGGGCAACGAAAGGCAGTGCCAATTGTCTCAGTGGTTAGCCCCAAAAATCCAATGGTCTATTGGATTTTTGGGGCTAACCACTGAGACAATTGGCATTTTTTTGTAAACTTCTATTATTTTATGCTTGGTACAATTTTAACCATTTTATTTTTAGTTGGTTACATTACTTAATCCCTGTTTGATAGAATAACAGCGAAAAAAATATGTATTTATCATTCATTATTGACTCAAAATCCCTTTTAAAAGTACACCTGTCGCTTAACTGGCCGAGCACTGGCGAAACGACCCTATCACTATGTTTTTATGATAAATTATTATCAATATAAAGTATCTGTAAGAATCAAAAAGTATAAAAAGACTTCTGCTTAGCCCTGCTTATAGTCCATTATTTTTGATGGAATTAAAAATATTAAATATTTTTTTTTATATTGTGAGTATGAAAAAAGTTATAAATTTTTTTATTGTTTTAAAACAATGTTGAATAAATAATTCTCATTATTTCAAATATTGTGTGAATTGTTGGAATATTGTTATTTTAATTCCATTGCTTTCAAAGAATTAGCTTAAATTACTTCCAATATTATTCGTGTTAGAAGTTATTTTATTTTTTCATTTACAATGAAAACGAATTTTGGTCAAAATCGAAATTGTTTGAATAACCACAAGATGATGGTTTTTAATTTTTACTAACCAGATATTATCCATGATAGATCTACACAAACTCAAATTACAATAAAAATACTTATTTTCAATAAATAATAATGAATAAAGATTACATTAAAACCTTGATATAACGGACCTGGCTATAACGAACAAAATTTCTGACAATTTTGAAAATTGTTAAGAGGAATAAGTAGGTTTTCTTCTCATTTCACGAAAATCGTTAATCGTTTTCAATCGCCTAAAAAATATGAAATGTCGAAAATTTTTTTTTTTTTGATAAAATTGCACTGTTAGAGTATTTGTCTACAGTTACCAGTATTACACTTGTATTTAAATGGAAATAGTAAATTTTTCAAGCCTGTCTAGTAAAGAGTTGACATGTGTTTTCAGATATGCTTTTATTTACTTTACGCCGTGACTAGATTAGGGTTTATGTAGTAGGTTACCGAGATTTGATGTCTGAGACAAAACACATGTCTGACGACAGACACCAACTTGATCACAATGGAAGGTAATAAAAACATATCCGCGAAAGATGATTCCTATTTATTATTCTTGTTAATTTTTTGAGATTTTTAGTTAAAAGACGTATATCGTATATAATAGAATTTCTTGTTGTTCCATTTTAAAAAAAAAATATATTCAGAATAATTCTACTTTAAATATCAGTCAGAAAAAGTGCGAGAAAACAAACTCCTTGATACATTTCAAAAATCTTGAGGTATTACTGAGGTATTACATACTTATTTAATCAAGTACATATATTTTTGTTCACAGGTATGATTTCCTGATTTTTAACTACACTGTCGACGACTATTACAGGATATCAAAAGTTTCCGAAAATTCACCTGAGGTCATTTTAAAACATAATGCATGAGCTTTTACGTTGTTTCATACAGTCAGTAACAAAATCGACAAACGAACATAAGCAGATTAAACAGACTTAAGTTCTAGTGATTGGTCAACAGTAGGGATTACATAATAATACTGATAATGCAAATACCAATAGTGGTATTAAAAAAAATAGTTAAAAATCAACAAAAAAATTGCTGCGAATTGGGGTCGCAATATCAGACAAATAGATATGTCTATTTTGATATTTCCTAAGACAAAATATCTTTGTCATAAATACAAAGGACTGACTTTCAATACGTAATATTTATTATTTCCTAATTTGAACGAAAATTGGACCTTGGTGTAAATAAGTCTGGCTGCAGAAAAAGCCCTCTCAAATTCAACGCTTGATGGATTGAATCGACAGGAAACCATTGCATAATATTTGAAAATATTTGCCGCAAATGTTTTCAGATTCACAATACAATTCATTACAAACAATTCTATTATAATATGTGTTGGATTATTATTTTCAGAAGTCTTATAATTTTTTCATTTCATCATAAATAGGTGGGAAGCTTCATAATACCGAAATACTGATATTAAAATACCTAGCCAACACCAATCCTAGAAAAATGTTAGGAATGTTAATCTTACTTTAGATATTCTACATTAGGGAGGCAGATATTGAAATCTAAATAAATAAAATTAAGTAAACTCTCACTTGTCGCTTGTATTATCCATGTGAATTCCAATAATCCATTTTCCATTGTTGACTCTTTGCCATACATTTCCAACAAGCAGCTTGTCAAAACGGTCGGGGTCCTAAAACCAGAAACCAATGAATTTAAAGTATGCTGATATGCTTTTTTCCTGGATTTTATTCAAATTTGTGAAGTATCTGCTAGAGTCCTAACATTCTTTATGAGGTGCATTTTCTTTCAAGTCAAGATAATTCACGATACTAAGGAAAAATTAACTCTAGCTGACCAGTAAGTGAGGCAGCAGCTGCAATGTGGCAATATATTTGTCCACGAAGTTTGCAAACTTTTCAATCTCAGTTTTTTATGCCAGGAGGATTACTATGACAGCTGGATAGGGTTGCGCATGCTTCTGGGTGAAATTACAAACGTTTGACAAAAACAATCGATTGAGATAAAATTTGTCACAGGACCATACTATTTAAACGGTAGATGGAGACGCGACCAATGAGGGGTGTTGTTTTTATGGATGAGTGTTTGGCTGGGACTATAAAAAGATAACCTTAAATGCAGAAAAACAATGAATGCGGGAACGATATATTGGGGTTCCGCTTTATTATATTTTGAGCAAAAATTGCCAAATCCACTCTGCTCAAAGTACAACAATTTTACAATTATATCATTTTACAGTAGTAAAAGTCCGATAAAATTTTGGTTTCAAGCCAAGGTGAATATTATTTTACTTACAGTATTCGAAGAGATGTCATCGATATCATATCTTGTGTCCTCCGAGATGACGTGTGAAATTTTCTGCCTGAATTTTCTTCTCTCCTCATAAATCTTTTGGTTCTTCACAGTATTTAGCTTCGCCTCCGATAGTTTGTTCCTCAGCAGAGATGTGAATCTATCGTCTTCGTCTCGGCTGATTATTTCTTCGCCCATAAAGTCATCATCGACTAATTCTTCGAATGAATTGTTGTCCAGCACAATCGGAATTGCTTCATCGTGTCTCCAGATTCGTATACTTGATTCACCTATTGAGAAAAACCATATTTTTAAAAATGTGTATATAGTATATAGTGTATATAGTAATCAATCCTACATACAATTAATTTCATTCGTCCACACATAGCATCATAATAAACTTAAAAAAAGAGGGAGGTTGAGCGAATGACTTACAACCAGTTCTCATGATACACTCTCAGTTTAAATACTCAGTCGATAGTCTGTATTGGTGTCATACATGGCTTCAAAAAAAAACCGTTTTTGACACCTTTAACCTCCCAAAAGATCAAAGGGTAAGTACTATTGACTGAGTATTTCAACTGGAGATGTATGAGAACTGGAGAATAAGTCAGTCACTCAACCTCTCTCTTTCACTGTTCAAACACTGAAACAAAATTAATTGTAAGAGGGATTGATTACTATTCATGTATTATGAGTACTGGTTGTAAGTCAGTTGCTCAACATCCCTTTTCGGCGAGTTTTGATAAAAAACACGACATTCCTAATAAAGCACCGGCCAGTCTTGTAGTCAAATGTTCGAATTCTCGAAAGAATATTTCACATACTCATTCTTCGAATGGATCAATTGCATTTGTGCCCAATGTTACGGATCAGCGGTCGCCAACCTTTCGAACCTCGCAGACCACTAAACTTACAATTTTGAATCTCATAAACCATTAACATATTTTTATTTTAAAATGGAACAAACACATATAAAATAACGATCAAAAAAGTGACAGTTTTTATTATTATGAAATAGTGGTAATAACGCTTGTTTAAATATAAAAAATAACAACTTTGATAGTTGTTGCTGCATATGTGAAACAAGATTATGGATTTTTGGTGATGTTACTGCAACAACTTCGCGGACCACCAAATCGTTTTCATGAACCACCGGTTGGCGACCGCTGTTAGATCGAACTATTTACTAGTTCTTTTCTAGTCCCATCATTCTAGCCTTTACTTCTCTGAGAAGGAAGATTGAGTGACTGGCTTACAACTTTAAAACGTTCGATAGTCCACATAGTAAGCATGGCTTTAAATTTTTTTTTTAATTTATTCATAAAATAAAACTAGATACCTGTTGAGTTTACATCGTCAACAACGATCCTACAGACGTCAGAAAACTTTTTCAGGACTTTCAGTTCGTCACCAGCTTCCTCTCTTGAAATAATAAAGACTTCCTTGTCACACACGACGATATAACTTGGCAAGCTGCCGAAACTCTTGCCATAGTGAAGAATTATCTCTTTGGGCTGCGACTGTGATGTGAACGAACATGCTCCGATGACCCTGCGGTCTCTAAATTCAACCACTTCACTCAGTTTGGTGGTGACTATCAGATCGGGTTTTCCCGGCCATTCAGGGAAATCGGGGACGAATACAAATGAAGTTATTTCTTCGGCGTAAGATGCAGGTGCCATCAATCTAATGCGACGGTTTACTGTAAGGGGAACGTCCATACTGTTATCTGAAACAGAAACAATATAAAATTAAAAGTTGGAAAAATACCGAATTCTTTCCGAACACAAAGTGAGGTACGGAGATAAAAGTTAAAGTTTTGACTCCAGATTTCTAGATAAGCGAAACCAAAACTGACCACGGTCACTTCACTGCCAAGCCCTTTCACATTGATTGGTTAGTAAATAGTCACTAATGTTAAATGCACCATGCATTACACATGCACAGAACATAAAACGAAACAGTTTTACAGAATTGAGAAAAATAGAATAGACAAATTTAATATACACAAATGATATTGTTCAAACAATAAAACCAATGCACTAAATTAATTGCTGAATATGTCAACCTCTATAGGCTATGAACTGATCAAGCGAACAGCCCTTGCAACTGGCGTCTCATAAGACTGACGCGAAGAACAAGTGACAAGAAAAAAAATATTTTGGCTCTAGTTCAGCGGCGAGAAAAAAAAACCAATATGATTTTGGATGCTGATCCTATGTTAATGTCCAGACATGTCTGCTGTCAGCCCGAACGGACATAAATAGATGCGTCTAGCTCAAATAACAATTCATTCACAGAGTTTACGACGTCCTATGAAGCGAGAGTGGATCCCAAATTTTCCAAATTTATTTTATGTGCACTTATTGTACATGCAATCTTGAAGAATTTCTCCGCGAACATTCCTGGAAAAACTTTTAAACACGAATATCGTTAATACAAAATTCCAAAAACCATCTTCAAACTAACTATATCGCAAGGTTATTTATTTCTCAGATAAACGGTGATTAAATAACCTTGCAATACAGTCAGTCTGAAGATGTTTATTAAAGAAGCGAAACGCGTTACATTATTAACACAGCCAATGGAATAACTAAGTTATCAATATAAATTTTGTATTAAAAATGAGTTCCCACAAAGTTACCGCTGAATCCATCGAAAATGCGAATATCGTTGTTACGCTGCGCAATACAACATGTAAAAATAATGTGAAGTCGTCGCGGGTGGTGGTGGGTACAATGATGAGTACCCTACGAAATATTTAAAAGAATAATAACGTTTAATTTGACACTGTTTTAAGCGATAGATTACATTTCAGTAATTTAATATTAAATTGTGGTTATTAAACCGCACGTTTCCTTCCTACGCGGTCACTAATCATTACCATTTTTCTCAAACGATTCCATATTTTTTTCTGCGCATTTATATATTATAATTAGGAATAGTTCTCACGAGATTATAAAATTAATTTTACTGCATTACACTTTTATTATAACCAGCACCAACAAAAGAGAAATAAATAAAAAGTGACGTCATAGCGACGGATAATAGAAATGTGTGCACTGATTCCCCTTTCGCGCGGAGGATACGATCCAATAGACAACCGTGCAAAAAAATCCGTGTAAAAAAAGATAAGATAAAAAACGGAGATATTTTGCAGTTAGTACTTAAAATACCCCGAAAATATAAAACATAACAATTATTCGAATGTATTTTTATTTATATGTAAAAATAGTTTCAAAAGATACATTACATAATAAGTAATAAATTAACGTGATTTGCGATTTAGATTAATTATTGTCGCTACTTGAAACTAAAAAGGGTAACAATAACAAGTCATGCATGAGTCTTAACACTTCTTGAGCGGGCGCCCGGAACAATAGACTCTATCCTGTGGCGGGCGTTTTTCGTGATTAGCGCAAAAATATATTGCTTTTTAAAATTGACACAACTTCTAAACGAAACAATATTTTTGATTGAAATTTTCAAGAACTCTGGACATCGTTTTAGCAAAATAAGGAGTTTCAGTTGTTGGTTCTGTAGACCAATACTCGACCCTTATATCCTTGCGAACTTGTCCCATCAAAAGAATAAGCCCCAGAAACTTTTTCATTTCTTTCAAAGTAATATTTTTCCACTTTGCCGATTTTTTACATAATTTATAATTATGGGAGTTTTGGTGGTAATATCTATTAGATTCGTTTACAAAAAATTCAAACAAATCATCACCGATATATAAATTTACCGCATCACTTACAGTTTGAGGACAATCGAAATTTGAATTCAAACCGCGGCGGCCTAAAAATGATTCCAAAACTGGAGGATTATCTAACGATGAACACTCATCCACATACTCGTCTGAGCTCGTCTCCGAATCAGAATCACTTGGAATAGTGCGACGGTGAAACGTTCTAGGTCTTGGTATTTGCTCATCATCACTCGATTCGTTGTCTGACAACTCTTCAATATCATTATTCCATGAGTTAATCAGATAAATTGTCGGCATACACTTCATCGTCACTATCATTGGCTTGTGAAGACATTTTTGTAGGGATAACGTCTTATACAATGGTAATATTATATTCGAATAATAAAATACGAAACAGTATGTAAACAAAACAGCGCGAGCGATATGAAAAATAGTCCGACACTTGAAACGACTCAAACTGAACTAGAGATTGAGATATCGAAACAAATCTATACGACTGTTGATTTTCACCCCTTATAATCTAGCAAAGAAGTAGAACTAATGATAATTAGTTGCGGCGTTTTATTTCACGCCGATGTACAAACCCGTGAAATGCCGTCTCCCGCCAACAACCGATAGTCAACAAAAACGACTTTTGCCGTGTCCCGCCTTCGACCGATAATCCGCGAAAAACGGCATTTGCCGTTTCCCGCTGTCAATGTGTTAAGATGCACTTAAAATTTGTCTAATGACAAAATGACGCTTCCAAATTCACAAAGGGACGAAGTGTTTTATATATATAAATATCGTCGCTGCACATTTAATTTGTCCTACGTCAGGTTTTTGGTGAAAATGAGTTGCAAATATAGTTCGAAGAGTAAACTTTTTCTTCACATTCTAGAATGTGTCTCATTGAAAAAATATGAATAAATACTTATGAGTTATGTGCGAAATTAAATATGTATTTACTATGTGAGACATTGTCACATTAAATATGAGAGTAATCCAATTTTGATTTGAAATTCAATGCATAAAATATGTCATATGTGCAAGAATTACGGAAAATTATTGTTATCTACTTAAATAATAACAATTGTTAAAAATTGTATGATAAGTATAATCATAAATCATTTTATCATTATGGTGAGTTGCGTTACGAATTTGCACTCCTGTAAATTCTCATGTTTGGCAGATACGGGATTATACGTAGGAAGTGTCGGCGTCCGTGGCGCAGTTGGTAGCGTCGCTGGCTACGGTTACGGATGTCTCGGGTTCAATTCCCGGTGCGGACGGTTTTCATAGATTGATCTTTCAATCGATTTATGGATTTCTGTTCGTAGTCTGAGTCCTCCCTCCCACCAATCCCATCCTCACGGGGCGTAACGAGAGCGATTAGCTAACCACTAGTCCTGTCATAGCCCTATCCTTCTATCCCTACTCTTTTCGAAAAAGAAAAGAGAGGTTGAGCAACTGAGTGACAAGCAGTTATCGTAGAAAAAATTCTGTCAAGATACCTCCATTAGGAGACCATATGCTCCACAATGGGAGCGGACATGGAAAAAAAAAAAAAAAAGTGTCGATATAATAGTGGCTTATATCAAGTGGAAAGGTCAGAATGATGTTTCCCTTCCAAAAAGTGGTAAAAATTTATTTCTATAATTAACATCATTTGGCGGAGACCTGCTCTGTCGTCTTTAAAATGAGATCCAATCATTAACCCATCTTCGTATTTTTTGAGGGTTACATCAATTGGCCAAAACACCGTCGATATTAAAATAAATATGTAGTTTGAAAATTGCTGAAAAAACTGTTTCGTTATTTTTTAAACAGTTTTTTTCGATTATCTCGAAAAGTACTTTTATTCACATAGGACAAATTTAACGTGCAGCGACGATATAATAAATATATTAAATTTAATAATACTTGTCGTTTTTAGCAACCGTGTGAAAGCAAAAAAATCGGTGTAAAAAAATAAAATTGATCCGCTTTCTAAGAGCGTGTAAAAAAAAGCCGTGCAAAAAGAGAATCGGGTGTATTTCTTAAATAATGGTAATACATCGAGTATGACGATAAATGTGTCGGAGATCTTATAATCATAAATTTACTAAAACTATGTGCGAGAGATCTTTCGTATCTTTACGGCGTTTGCAGAAAATTGACTTTTTACGACCTTTTCATTTTCATAAAGAAGCCACCATACGACGGCCTCAGAACGAATGACGATAAATACATTTCGGGGGTTCTCATCTGGGGGCTCGTAAAACCATCACGGTTATAAATTTGCTGATTATCATAATGCCTATATTATCATTCCCGAAACGAAATCTAATAAAAATTTAAACGAAAGATATATTTTATGGCTCTATTCGTACATTCATTCGAGAAAAGACATATAAAAAAAAAAATTATAATATTTTTGCGGAAAAATACAGATAATTTATATCTTCATTTTGCTCGATTTAACGTGTGAATCCAGTCGATAAAAATGACAATAGTAAGTACATATGACGGTGTTTTGGCCAATTTATGAAAACCTCAAAATTGAACTTGCCATGGTCGAAAAGACTAGTAGGTACTTCACATTATACGCTATCAATTTATTTGTATATTGCCAACGGTATGGTACTGTTATGTGTTGAACCACCCTGTATTGAATTAATTCTCACTAAACGTTTATCAGAGACAAGTGAGTTCACTTAAACCTTTTAAAATTTATTCGTTAGCTAATCATAGTTAATCATTTAATCTTGTTTGAGACCTTCAAACCAACCATCATTCATCGAGGGACATAACAGTTCTTTCAAAAACTAGCATATGGGTTTCCAGAATTGACAGCCACTGTTTCAAAAAATCGTTGAATAAGCCTTCTTTTATTACATAAAAAACGGAAATTGACGAGCAGATATTACTCATTTAAGACATAATCAGTGGCAGCCCCTCGTTCTGGAATCTGAATAGGACTAGAACATCTTCAAATGTGAAAGACATTACGAAGGTGTTCATAGTTTTTTTTTGTTGTTATTATAGCTCGATAGTTTTTGACATATATATGGTTTTAGCGCTTTAAAAACTTATTTATTGTTGCTTAAAATATTTTTCATCATCTCACATAATATCAGTTATGAAATGTAATAAAGATTCGTCGAACGCTATATTTGGAAAACGCAATACAGCGAGGGAAGAATTTAGGAAAGGGACTGCAGTCTCTCACCAACCTCCGACCGTGTACCATCTACTCCAGACTGCATCACCGACCTTGACATCATCATCATCCATCCGGCGGTTTAATCACCTCTACATAGGAAAGGGATCATTAGTCTTTCGCCAAACTTCGATCGTGAAACACCTACTTCGGACTGAAGTACCAACATCACCATCATCATCATTCGTCATCAGTTTTAATCACGTCAAGCAACATACAACATTGGAAGCATATATTCCCAAAGACATAGGTATTCAATTTCAAGCTTCTGTAGAAATACATGAAAACAAAATATTGTTTTTACTAATTTTTATACTTTGTTATTTTTTGGATTTAAATAGCATTCGAACTACCGACATTAAGATTTTTTTAAAATAACGGAGGAATAAATCGATGCAATTGCGAATTAAAGTAAATCAAAAATAGTTTGACAACCGTTGTACTTCAAAGTAAATAGTAAAGTTTCGGGAAATCGATACTTTCTTGAATTAAAGTATACTCGGAAAGAAATGAGAGGAGATGTTCTAAAAATGGTTGCATAAGCTTTTTTCCTTTCATAGATAACACGTTATAAAGGTGAACAGTTTTCACGAATAAAACTTAAAATAAAGATTTAAAAAGGAGTTATTTGTAACATTGCAAATAAATGCGGGGGGGCGGAATGTCGGCTCCGTGGCGCAATTGGTAGCGTCGTTGGCTACGGTTACGGATGTCTCGAGTCCATGTCCCGGTGCGGACAGTTTCATAAATTGATCTTTCAATCGATTTATGCATCTCTGTTCGTAGTCATGAATGTTTGTGTGGTTTAAAACTCCCTCCCGCCCGTCCGAACCTCAAAAACGGGGCGGAGCGAGAGCGAATAGCTAACCACTAGTACTAAAAAAAGATAGGGCTAACCCTATCTTTTTTCCCTATTCTCTTCGAAAATGAGAGGATGAGCAACTGAGTTAGAGCAGTTCTCATAGAAAACTTCTGTTGAGATACCTCTATTAGGAGGCCATATGCTCCATGTTGAAAGCGGACACGGTAAAAAAATGTTATTTTACAGAAAATAACTTTCACGCAGTACACATGCATTGTTTAAAATGTTAAATTAATATTTATTTATTTTACCATGTCCACTCCCGATGTGTAGCATATCCGTACTTAAGTGCTCGCCAACAAGTCTGGGCAGTTGCTCCAAATACACTAAATTGAAAAAAAAGGATACGTTTAACGTTTGTTATGCCATTGGATACTGCCGTATAAAATTAACCCTCAAACTGTCTTTTTCGAAGAGAGTAGAGATAGATGGCTAGGGCTAGAACAGGACTAGTGGTTGGCTAATCGCTTTTGCTACGCCCGGTTTTTAGAATAGGATGGGCGGCTATATGGAGTATCAATATGGATAAATGTTTATACACTTTTTAATTTGGATACGGTTACAATATTGTTAACATCTGTTATTTGGCTTCTCAATTCATACTTGAAAATGATTGTTGACGGATTATGACACAATTTGAAACAATCTCTTTTGCACCCCATAACATCAAGGATGCCTAACCGGTCGATCCCAAAGCAAAATTTGGTCGATCCCGAAAACTTCCGTGAATTTAGAAAAAAATATAATATTTTATATAAATGAAATATGTTGCATATGTATATATTATATACAATAAAAATAATAATAAATGCTTTGTTAAAAATGTACGAAAATACCAAATTTTAATTATTTTGTAAGAACACTTATCTAATAATATTTCGCATTTAAAATAATCATTTTTAAGTTTGATGAAGGAAAAAAATCTTACATAAAAATTCATATTAGAATCAAGTCGATACTGAGAAAATTTTAGATTGAAAAGTAGCTCCCAAGGCAAAAAAGGTTGGGCACCCTTGCCTTACATGTATATGCAGGGCACAAATTTGATAATATTATCCGATCCGATCACGGCATCTTCAGGCCTTCCGATATGGTAAACATACTCATGCAGAATCGAGAGTATCGGGAAATCGATACTCTGGCATATTGAAGTAAATTGAGAAATAAGTTAAAGTCCCCACGTTCCTTAGAACGAAAAAGCTCACCCACCCTTCAATTTAAGTTGAAAATTAGAATCATTGTTTACCTTAGAAATAAATAACCTTTTGATATAGTTTATCTGAAGATTCTTCTTAAATAAGCGAAACACGTGTCATATTTAGTAACACAGTTAGTGGAATAAAAAAATATATCAATTTCAATTTTATATGTAGGAAACATGACGCTGCGGATCAGTGAAATGTGATATTTGAAGTGTTTGGTCAGCGCATAAGTCGAGTCATCATTTCACACAACAGCAGTTATGAAATGTGATATTACTGAGTGCAAATATAATTAACTACGTAATTTTAAAAGGAGACAGTCTGCAAGTGTGAGATTCATCGAATGCCATATTTGGAAAACGCAATACAACAAGTGAAGAATATGGAAAAGGGATTGTCAGTCACTCGCCAACCCCCGACGGTGTAACATCTACTCCGGACTGCATTATCGACCTCGCCATCATCATCAGTTCTAATCACGTCAGCATACAACATTGGAAGTATATATTCCTAAAGTGGTGACCCCGACGTGATTACCCCTAAATACATTAAAAATGAATTTTCACAAAGTTACAGCCGAATCCATCGGAAATATTTAAGATTCGCTGTTCTAAGATATAGGGAAAAAAGAGTTTTTCTTTTCTTCCTAATATCAAAAATCAATTAGAGCGTTGGTAAAGTAAACACGGACTACTGGCTGTCACGCAACAAAGGCAAGTCTGCCGTGAGTATGATTGATATGAGGAACACGCTCAAAGTAAGTAACGAAAAAACTTACGCGTCAGCATGTCTACTCCTATAGACCTGTTCACTTGGGAAATTCGAGCTCGGCATATTCGTCATGTACCTCCTTATTTAATATTCATATTTTTTTAATATTACATAATACATCTACGAACGTATAGCGTTCAACGCCCAAAGAAGCGACCATAAGCCCAAAGGCAAACTTCAAATTAGTGCGGCCATGGTAGGGTTCACACTTTACTACACTACCGGTTTGCCGGTAAATCGATTAGAAAACGGTCCCGACAATAACCGGTAAATCGGTTTTATTACAGGTATCAAAGTGTTCTTTATACGTCAAAATAAGCACAATAATTTGAGTGTCGAATGTCGAATCTGCAGGACAAATAAAATCCGGACTATATCACATTTTAAGTAATCAATTTTTTCGAACACACTAAAATCCTGCAATTCATGTTGTAAGTTAGCATGTAGTTTAATTAAAATATATTTAAATTGTATTAACGGTAAATGACCGGTTTGCCAATATAAAAATGTAACGTTAACCGGTAATTGAAAAGTTAATTGCAATTCTTAATGGATACCGAGCATGTATAGAAAAATTGACAGGAATTAGTCATGTTAAATTACACAACAAGTAAAATAAAAAGGTCTCAGTAGAAGCCATCTAACAAGAACTGGTCATCTTACAAGTCACTCAAACTTTCCCTTTTTGAGAGGGTAAAGAAATAAGGATGTTTACATACTTTTAGTGAAGACTAAAAGTTAGCCGATCGCTTTCATTACGCCCAGATTTTTAGAATCACATTAGAGTAGAAACTATGTACAAATGATTTAGTTTCATCTGCGATTGAAATTTCGACATCTGTGGTTATGTTAAGTTGGACATTTTTAACAGACACTTGATATGTTAGTAAAACTTTAAATATTTCATAAGTCCATATTCGTGATAAATGCTCTTTTTATTCACTTTCTCTTGTATGACGACGAACAGATAGTATATTGAAAATTCTGAGACGAGCTGTCTGCATGCCGATACAATTTTTCCAGTGTCGCAGATTAGTGGGTTAACCCCGCCGCCGACCACACGCCCGTAATTAATTTATATTTGACGTGCAATTAAAAAGGGACACACAAATACCCGACATCCCTACCGAATTATAAATGAAGGATTTCCAAACTAGAGCCGGGTACAGTGTGGTTATTCGTATTAAAATACAAAATATAGAAAAATAATGACAACGGATATTTTTCAAACAATACCAGCTACTAATGGAGAATTTAATTATTTTTTTTTTGTAATAATTTTATATTACCTATCTAAAATACAGCGAAGCACTGAAATACGTTATTTTATTCACGTTATGTGTAATTTGTCCCAATTAATCTCAATGCATTTAAAGCCAAGTTTTATTTCCACAGATTTAAAATACGGATTTTTTTATTTAATTTTAACGACTGGCATTGCGCACCCATGGCGTCATTCTGCGTTTCGGCTCACGCGTTACGTTTTTTGTTGAATAATATCCCTTGTTTTCTTCATAGTTTTAAATATCTATATCGATACATTCAAATGTATCTAATAAGCACCAGTGGCGGCGTACAAAATGAAATTTTGATGTCGATTTATAAAATTAAAAAAATATACATTTTTCATAATTTATATTTTTCGACGACATTTTCAAAATTCGACAATTTCGTAATTTCGTGGCTTCACTATATTATTATGACATTGCTATCGCTTAGCAAGGGAAGCTCTATTAAAAAAATAATAATGTTGATACTTTTAATATTATAATAATATATATTATGAACGTCAGGTCAGTGGTGCAGTGGTTAACGTCGTTGCCTTCGGCTACAGATATCCGAGCTCAAATCACGGTATAGACAGTTTCATAAATTGATTTTTTAATCGGCATGGATGTCTGTGATGTCTGGAATTACTTCCCATCCATCCGATCCTAAACGGGCTGTAGCGAAAGCGACAAGCTAACCACTAGTTCTGTTCTAGCCCTATCTTTTTATCCATACTATCTTCGAAAAACAGGGTTTGAGCAACAAAAATGATCAGTGGTTTCCAATGCAGCTCTCAATACGTACTGTTTGGGTTGTAGTTAAATGTAGACACTTACATACCTTTGAATACAAATCAATTTGTGAAATTTGTGTCGAGGATTATTCGGACTCAAGAATAAAACAACGAAATGGACGACCGCCCGAGAGTGTTCGTTGACCACTCGGCTATTACTCCCTAAACTTCTCAAAACAAACAAAAACACAACAAGAAAGTAAAACGTTTTGAAACTCATAATATATTCATATAAAAATGACAAGCGCCTTTACACGTTGAGTGAAATCATTTTTATCATGATTGTAAAATGATTATTAAGTTGTTTTTTGAAAAAAAAAAATAGAAAAACACTGAATATTTAAACGACAAATATTAGAAAAAATGTCACGACATTTCTATGCTGTAATAATGTAATGACATAAACTGTTGCGTCATAGATTGATTGTATGATAACGATATAAAGTAGTTTATATTATATATTATGAACAATTGCTATGGCTGATTGAAAAAGGTCAATGACCTCTTCGCTAGTTATGTATAAAAGCTATCTTGTGTTTATAATGTGTTGTATACCGAAAAACATGGAAAGCTGTAATGTTTTTATTCCTCCTCCACCACCTTCCTTACCCTGAAAAATAGATAGAACAAACGGCTAACGATTAGTTTATTACTTACACTTTGAGGAAAAATAGATTTAGTGATCAACTAAAAACTATTTTTTTTAAGATAAATAATTCTGAAGGTTTTCATTACAAGCATCATGAGCATCAAGTTTTTAGAGGTTTTTGACGGTTTTCTGTTTTAAATGTCAAAAAGTATGCAATATAACTCCTACGCCAGTACGTATGAAGTCATAGGATATGACAGCATTTAAAAAATAGTATCAGTCATATTGTTATTTTTTTATTCTGGCAAAAAGCATAATATAACTATAACTTGTCCTTATGACTTAATGCCTTCTGTCAGTATAACCTCGATACTATATTTCATAAAAAATAAAATGTTGTCGTCTAAATAACAGGTGCGTAGCGAGAGCGATTAGAAAACCTCTAGTCCTGCCCTAGCCGTATCCTTCTATTCCTACTCTCTTAGAAAAAAGAGAGGTTGAGCAACTGAGTAACAAGCAGTTCTCATAGAAAAATTCTGTTAAGATACCTCCATTAGGACACCCTATGCTCCACATTGGTAGTAGATATGGAAAAAAAATATAAAAACTGGAAAGCAATTCTCATTAAATGCATTCTATTAAAATGTTTCACAAAAATTAAAATACGTTTAAATGTTTAAATGAAATAAAATTTAAAAATCAGAAGCATTAGTATATTTTTATTCATAGAGGTCCAAAGATATTGAAAAATGAAAAGTGTTAATAATTAATTAGAATAGCCAACCCAATTCGCGTATAGTGTGGAGTTTATACTGTGTTAAGTGGAGTTTTAAGGGACATGATTTTTTTAGAAGCTTTCATAAGATTTATGTACCACTTTCTAACATCCATCCGTAAATCTTGCTTTTATCACGGTAACAAGGACAGGTTAGCCATAATAAAACTTCTCTTATCAATTGATCCTTATATCCATGAAGAAAACATTGAAATAAAGTTTCGTTTAATGGACTACCGCTTGAGACATTGCCCTGATTCAAAGATACGCCGTAGCACTTGGCCTACGAGAAATTTCCCGCTGACCGTAGTACCTACACGTTTTCGTAGAGTTTGGCGTAGAGGCCGTAGAGGTTTACTCTCACGCCATAAAAACTTGCTCGATGCTCATTGGCACGAGAGCGTATGCAAGTTGAATGCACAACAAAAATATAAAACCGCATAACGCAGACTGTTGTATACATTTTCGCTATCAATACCATAGATATATTCAGGGCCGCTGAAATATCAACAGAATCCAACTACTTACGATGTAAACAATAATAAAATAACACCCGTTATTATTCATTTAAATTATATTGCCTCGTAGACAGTTGTAATTTCAACAACCATTGCAACGATTGTGCCACTTTCAACTCATTACAGGCAGTTCACAGACATATGTTTTTTATGCAATGTTTACTGATACTGTTTACAGAAAATAATACAAAAACTAGTCGATTTTTGAAAACTCGGACTCCACAGTCCTGGGTTTACATTACACCAACTACACTTTGCTAATTTTAGATAACACACTTAACGGGACCTATGTAAATGCTGCATTTTTTATGCAGATTTATTGTCTACAATCATGCCTCCTTTGAAATACAAAAAAAGAATCAAAAGTAAACATAAGGAACATTTTAGAATAGTTTTTGGCGTAAGAACGTGTTAATTAAACTATTATTACAAGACAAAGACAAACTAAACTAATGGCATTTATGCAGTAGACGAGATAGACCGCGTAAGTTTTCGGACAAAATGATCTAATGATAATCAAATCTATGACTACATTTTTCGGGTATAAAAAAGCGATATATATAGTTCTTCAATTATTATGTAACACTTGTAATATTATTATACACCCGGTTTCAATCACCTGTTAATTTCGCTCGACACCCACTCTCCCTATCTGCGCATCGTGATTAAAACGCAGTGTTATGAAAAGCTACACCCAGACAGATTAAGATAAATAATTTTATTTTATATATTGTCATAGTTATTTCAGCATCACTCCATTTGTTAGAATTTGTTTTAAATGTATTTATATTACTACTATTTAAAAATCTTGATTGATGATACATCTTATTTTTTTCCATTGCATTGTTTAGTTTACTGTTAGATGGTATGTGGATAGAAAATATTCTTGAAGGTACGGTCTTTTTTTCCTGAACGAAAACTACTCCGTATCGCTGCCATTTGATTCAATGGGTTTCAATTCCATAGAGTCGTATGTGCGATCGCGATGCAAAGTTCCGCATGCCGTTCAAAAATCCGCTCAGAACGAACGCAGCGCGGAGAGCGTTCGGAGGTTGTGCGGAAAAGTATCAGGCTCCCATAACGCTGCGACGGTTTTCCGCGATTTTCCACGGGGGTTCGCGGAGTGGGGGTGGATGGGACGCCATCGACCGTCGGCGCGCGACAGTGCGGGTCCGGCCGCCGCGCGGATCGGTCGCGCCTCCGCGCCGACCATATTGACACGTGCCCACACACGCCGCATCGTCCCGTCTCGCTAGACGCCGATCTCCCCAGATATTAATCAACCGATTGGAACACTGTCACTCGCTGACAACAGTGCTAAATTGACCGCTCATAGGTAAATAAACAAACTTCGAGTATCAGGATCGCAGACTGTGGTTTGGGAATCGTTTTGTAAATAAATACGTAGGTAGATAAAATCAGAGCATGTGATTATTGTGATTGAATTGTTAATTATTGTATCTAACTTGTTTATATTTGATTTTACAATAGGCTTCACCTTTTAAGCATTCACAATATATCATAAGTTTTATTCTGAAAACGAATAGGCATTTAATATATAACCATTACACAATATGCCAAATATAAATTCACAGTATGCAGTGGAAAAAAATGCACCTATTGCATAGTTCGTAAGTTGATACAAAAACACAACACCTTACATTCAAAAATCTTTTTTACCGTGTAATTAAATAAAATTATATAAATTACGTAAAGTCTAAATTAAGCCCAATACAACTTAAGAACTAATTGAAATGTGTGCAGTCTACTGTAAACTTCATTTAGTGCATGTTTAATTTTACATAAGACAATGGTTTTTCCGTGGTAAGAACAAAATTAATAAAATATTTGAAACATCACGTTTAACATGCAATGTTTTTCTTTTTATACATAAATATTATGTATGGAAACATACAACAATTTTTGCATAGTTACTGATTAGAATTTTTAAACTAAGACCATTTTAGTTTATGTCATTATTGTTTATTACATTAATTTACTTTACAGAAAATATTGTGTATATAAAAAAAAATGCAAGTTTTCATTTGAGTGATCTAGGGCTCATCTCCTTAACCCCATTATTAATTTGTTCTTCAAAATTAAAACATAAAAAAATCGGGCGACTTTCCGTTTCATTTTACTGCCATTTAATTTCAAAAAATGTACAACTAAATAAAAAAATTACCATGTCCCCTCATAATGTGGAGTGTATGACCTCCTAATGGAGGTATCTAAACAAAACTTTTCTACAATAACTGCTTGTTACTCAGTTGCTCAACTTTTTTTAAGAGAATAGGGATAGAAGAATAGGGTTAGGTCCGAATTAATGGTGAGCTAATTCGCTCTCGCTAAGCCCCGTTTTTAGGATCGGATTTGACTTGAAGTAAAGCGCAATCATATCAATCATAAGCTGGTTAGATGACTATGCCGTCTTAGCCAGTCACTTAAAAATATTTTTCGAATTCGTCTATTTAAATACGATAAATCACCGTATGTCACAGTGCATAAATAATTCACCCTCTTGTCAAAACAACGCTGTTTTTTAAAAAAATATCTATTAAATGTATTTTAAAACTGTTCTGCATTTCTTTCGACTACACGTATGTGCCAGCACCACAGCACATCATAGCAATTGTGTCACTTTGCTATTTACATACAATTGGTAATATCTAATTTAGTCGAATATTTAATTTTAAAACCAGTGAGTAGCTAACCTGGCCAATGTCCTCACCATTTGTAGTATTGAGAACAAACTAAACTAAAAGAAAAACGAAAAATTGTAGATAATGGAGATAGTACTCATTATATTATAATTTCTTTTTGCACTAATTTAATTCGTATTAACATACGGAAATTCCACTATATGTATTTGTTTAAAGAGTTAAATATTAAAAATCTCATCACACTTTTCTGTAGGTTAGTAAAAATTGACTTTGAAATGATGTTTTGACGATTTAGTATTTGAGCATTTGCTTTAAACTTCACAATAAAATTTAGATTATGTCGTTAATGTCCAATTTCTAACTTTTTATCTATTTCAATAAATAATTCTGTATCAATAACCACCTTTAAGGTGTTAACTTTGAATGTGTCACGGTGGTGATAACTGATAATTGATTTTTAATGTGACTTAACTTTTTATTTCAGATTAGTATTTATTGATTCATAAGAGAACATTTTAATTGCAGACAATTAAATTTCGTATGTATATACATACATAATTTGTTTGATTACCTGTAAATTCTTGTCATAGTTCTTGAACCAACTGTTTTATATACCTTGTAATTGTTAACATTTAATTTTACATAAATAGCCTGTTAAGATTTTATTTTTATCAGTTGATAATGATCGCGATTAGCGAAAGGTCCTGTCCTGATCATTATAAACATGTGTAAGTAGTACAAACAAATTGTGTTTTATTTTTAAAACGATGTTTCAAATTATAAAAAAAACAGAATGTAACAGTCAAATCACTTTTAAATATAACGTCAGATTTGTATCACGATATTCCATACAAAAACCAAACTTAAAATATTAAAATACACACGCCCTTCCAAACATTTTCCAAAAAAAACGAAGAATTAATTTTAAAAAAGTATTTTGAGATGACGTGTTCTGTATTTCAGTATTTTCAAACGATTGTGCACGGGTCGAAATTCAACGTTACAGCTTTGTTCCATCCCCTCCCCACAGTGTGCATTCGCGAGGTACCCAGTTTATTAAATGAATATCTTTACGGGCCGTTTCTCCCGTTCATGACTATTTTTTTTATATGCATAACGACGTGATTTATCTATTTTGATTTGCATAAAAGCAATAAAAACATATAATATTCCACGCGAAATTATTTCGGCTAGGAGAGCGCGGCAATACAGAAAGGCGATTTTAATTAGATGCTCGCTTACCTCCGAGCTTAGCAAACGGACAACCATGACGCAACTCTTAACAAGTTTTAATTGTGTTTACTCAGTTCATGTGAACCGGAACGCTAACGTTTTTGCAGATTGCCGTGTTTGCTTTAAATTTTAAGAGTTAGGATTCAAAATATTTACTTATTTATTTACTTGAAACAACACAGTCCAATTATAAAACTAACAGAACAGTTCCAATTTGCTGTGGCGAAAAGATTTTTTCATGTAATCAGGACGAGTGGGAGACGTTTAAAAATTTACCGACTTTGACTTCAACCAATTCAGCCCTGGGAAAACTTTTTAGGCTGAACGGCCGGCAACATTAAGAATTCAAAATGATCGGTGGGCCGCAATTGAAATACGGTTTTAAGATATATATTATTTATTATCATATAAAGGAATTTATACATTTAAAAAATAAGTGATTCTCTAATGACCAACAATTTAGGTCGCAGTTTGCCATGGCCTGATCTAAAGGTAACGCAACCTGTTCGTCGGTCTTTTTAACGTTAGTTAGATAATCGTATCACGCAACTTAGCACTATGCACGCTTTGATGCGTGTGCAACTGTGTTGCTACCTCTAGCGAATCATCAAAATCTAAGCGCCGCATTATATACATTATCGATTAATTTAAAGAAAAGAGTCAGACATCGAAGCTTAGTGGTAGTACTGATAACTTCAATGGTGATAAAATTAAATTATTTTTAGTGAAAAATCATTAAAATTTATAAAAATAAAATGCGATTTATATTGCTTATTCTTAAAACGTTCTTATCTTTTAAAACGTTAAGGACCGGTTTCGTTAAGTGAGTGAGAATTTTCGACCGGTTTTGATCACTCTAAAAACTGCGGAATGAGCACAAAATGTTTGCATATTAACAGCGCCCCCAGCTTGGTGCATCGAAATCAATAAAAAAATAATTTACTATAATAACAGAATTATAACATAAAAGCCATAACTGAAAATAGTACGATTTAAAAATAGCGTGATGCAATCAATACTAATAAAAACAATACTATACATATCCTTTGCCCAAATACAGTAAAAAACAAAACATGGCCTAATGAGGTACATCATTAGTATTGAAAATACTGACTCAGCGAAAAAATATATTATTTCAAGCACTTAGAGATGTTGCGATAAAAATACAAATTGACAAAATGAAAATTACATGTTAAGAATCAGGCCATCCTTTTCTTTTATTACACACTTTAAAAACAACTGTTCGAATCTGAGGCGAGGCAACGTAGTAACATATTAACCGTTCAAACACGCCATATGCTCCACTTTGTGAGTGAAAAAAATCACTTACATACTAAAACTCCCTATGTAACGAATTAATATTGTATCAAAGTAAGCCAGAGACTAATAAATGACAATAATATAATATAACCACTACACATAGAGTCAACTGTAATATCCAATATAAGAGTAACAATTCACATTGGCGGCACCGGCGCCGCGCCACTGAATACCGGTGAAATGACAGATTAATATTTCTAAAGGGCCAAGTGCTGCGCGATTTTCATCGATTTAATATTTTAATAAAAAAAGGCCATTTTAGAACATAAATCAATCTAAAGAACAGCTCAATTAACTAAATTAAGTTTGGTATAAGCAATTATATCTTCAATAATAGTTCGACCAGCCTAATGATATTTTATGTTCTGAAAAGATTTTCGGGGATTGACTAACAACCAGATTTCTTTTAAAATATTCACATTTTATATTATATGTGCGACTAAAAAACAAAATGCCGAATTCTAAAACAGTATCATTTATTCTGTCATTCGGAAGACTTCAACAGGAATATTAAATCCAGGGATGCAAATGATTATGAATCTATATCGAATAAATATTATTCCAGAGTAAACAATCATCACAGTTGTATACGCGCTTTCCAATAATTGCTTGGTATCAAAATATGCTTGAAAACAATGATAGTATTATGTAATTGAAAGCTTTTATAACTTGAGATCTACTCGCCCTCCATATGACGCCGTGAAGTTATCAAATGCCATTCAATTCACCGTTGCAGATAGTAAGACGGCCGGTCCAATCTTATGTCAAACTTCACTTGACTAGTATGTCTTTTCTCTTTCGTCGAGCATGTGAATAGCATCGCGAATTTTCTCACAAAATTTATGGTGGATGAAGGAGTTGTGTTAAAAAATTGATTTTTTAATAAATTCATTGGTTATGGAACTATTTTAGTTCTGACAAAGGCTTGAAGCCGAAATAGCTACCAACTAACTGATAAAATTTTGTAGAACTAAATACTTTGATATTGTATCCTATTATAATAGAGTTTTACCAAGTAAATACCAATGCAATCAATAAATTAAAATAACCCCTTCTGATTCGTCCATATGGTACATAGCAACTTCATTCGCTCACTTTAATACAATATACTACAATTAATACAATCTTGTTATATCAACCAACCCGAGGCGATACTATAATACGTCATTTTTCTCTACAAACTTTGCATATTTTATATTTGTAATAGAATTGTGTTTAATAAATGAGCAATTTAAAATTCAACAAACAGATTAATTTCATAATAATTGAAAGAAAAAATAGGCATTTTCTATGTAGTACTAGTGAGTACCCGACATGCGTTGCAATGCCACTCAAAGAAAGAAAATGTTCGTGTTTTAATTCTGTTTAACACACAATACTTTTTATTTTTCTGTCTGTTGGTTACACGAATAAATCAGAAGAATTTCCGAGATGTCGCTATTTGTACGAATTTGATTCTTTATTTTAGATGTATTATTAGATTTTAGATATATCTTGATATATAATAAGACCTACTGTAAGTTAAAAATTAAAAAAGTTGAGAGTCGGGCTCGGGCCGGGCCTGATTGCACTATGCCTATATCCTTTGCGAAAATTCAAGCAATAATTTGACAAAGTTTTATCAGAATCGGATGAACGGTATGGTAGTGCATAAGATACGAACAAATCAACATTGATTTTTATATATTAGATTATGCCTTGCGCGCTTAAACATTAACTTGTTATATAGTGCTGTAAACACCCGAAGTAAATTGTATTAATTAATTACGACATCCTCACACACTTTGTGTCATTAATGTGTAAAAATAGAAGTCAGTTTAGCTAAATTTAATTAGAATAATAAGGTCAAACCGTACCTATTAATAACAAAAAATTCAATAGAATGAATGTTAAATCATTACGGACACGCAAAAATAATATTCTTTTATTCAATTTTCAGGTGCGGCAAAACGTGACTAGTGTCCGTCAATAAGCAGAGCCTAATAAATAATATAGAATCGCATTGTCAGAAGTATAAACCGTAATTGTAACCAACAAAGCCTAGTCCTGTAAAGTCTTCCATTTTGTTAGAGTAAGTTGTTTTGAAACTGAGGAAAATTCTCCGAGCCAGATTACTACCCGAACAGATATTTTATTAATAAAGAATATATCCGACAACCGAGCAATATTCGTTACTTCAAAATTTAACAAAGAAATAATTTCATCAACATCAATACGCGGACAAAGTTTCGGTAAGAAAACTTTTAAGCCGCGGGTGTGTGAAGTAATCCGAGAAATATAACAGCACAAGGTTGTGAAAATAGTGAAAATTTTGTGAATTAACACTTATTTAAAAGGGAGATTGTTTGGGAGTTTTAAATTATTTTAAATGGTTATAAATACATAATCGTTTTTGTTGAATTATAAATCGATTGCGAAGTCATTGTATAAAGACAATATTAATTGTGCATAGTCGATTGCAATGTTGCGTAAATAATAACATTAAATGAAAAAACAAAACAAAACTGCTAGTGAAACAAAACATAACTGCTAGTGAAACAAAACACGAGCCCTTGTACATTTAAAAAGCGACGTTATAAAGATTTGTATTCAAAACGCCGCGAACGCAGCGTCGCGACGGACGTACACAAAAGAATCTAACAAAATAATCAAATATGAATTCGGGGAATTTAAACTCGAATTTGAAAATGGAGGCAAAACAAAATGGAAGGACTGGACCCGGGAGGAAAAACCCGGGTATATCAGGACACAAGAGGTTGTTGTTGAAGGCGTCGGCTGTGCGGTTGCCTGGGGGATCTATAAGGAGGAGTCGTAAAGGATGTGGACCTCCGAAAAGATGTCTCGCTTTGGCTGCGCCGTTGGCTGCGCTTCCTTTGCTGCTGCTCTTGGCAACGGATCCCAGGAGAGGGACGTCGCTGAGGCATCTAACAGGACAGCAGGTAAGATATTTATTCTTTAAAGTGCGTCTTCCTAAACAATGATCGAATATTTTCATTGTATAATATAACAACTGATATAAATGAAAATATTCACACGCTCAACAAAACCGATAACAATACTTACGATGTTTTTGTCGTTTAGGAGAAGATTTAAAATAAACAATATTAAATGTATTACTATCATGCTGAATATGAAAATAATCTCAACATCTGGTTTGGAGAACAAACTGAGTGTTTTAAATCGTCGTTCAATCAAACGCAGTTGGTAGGAAGTTTTAATTTTTACACATTGACCATGTTGTGAAGAGACATATTTCGTTATTATTAATAAACATAGTGATATATTATGTTTTAATTGTTTTGTAAGTTATATATTAACACATTAATACATCAACCTACAAGATAGATTGGTTCCTGAAACGGCCGTGAAAATCGAAACTAAATAGAAGATTTAATCCAAAAATACAGTATTTTATTTTTTTGTCAACATTACTAGAAAAATAATTTTAAAAAAAGCGTAATGAATTAATTAAGCATAAAACACCTAACCAATATTAAAAATGTCGCTAACTTTATTTCCATTTGTTCATCATTTGATTATTATACTTTTTTTTTGATCGATTGAAAATAATTTGCTATAATTGCGGGTGTAAATTGTCGGCTTGTGTGGTCTACTGGTAAGAGCTTTGCGCTAGCGATCAGGTGAGTCCTGGTTTAAGCCCCAGCAATGTCAGTATCAAATTTAGATTTTTTCAATTAGAAGATTCTCATCGAGTTTATTTCATATGATTTTCCAATTTTGAAAAATATTTGGTGTAGTTAAAAAAATCAGTATATGAAATTAAGTTAGAAAAAACCGTTTTAAACAGAAAGTCTACGTGTAACCAAAACATTGATACAAAGACTTCATCGTGTTAAAACAAAACCGTGTTAATAGAAGTAGTGGAATATTTCGTGCGATAATTATTATAATGAAAAGTAGAAAAAACATGATAGATGTATCAAATAAACTAAATTTAAAATCTCATTTTTTTACGATATTAAATCAAATTTTTAAATATTAAATAATGAAAATTTTGTTTTTTTTTAGTAATCTAGATTAATAGGAGAAAAATATTCGCTTTATTTCCTTGTTTTTTTTTTACGTTCAGTAGTTATTAGCCTTTGATAAATTGTCACCGAAACACTTAAATACATTTTGTTTTGTACAAAACTACTACAGCCGTAGGTACATAAACTAATCTGTAGAAAAACCGCAATTGCAATAAAGTTAAGTGCTTCTGCAACTTTCAATATTTTTTTATTTTTATTTTGTGTGCGGCAGTCATTTATTACTCCATTACAAAAGATGCCCTTTTAAAAAGTACAATGTTGAACTTAAAAAATATTGAATCATATCGATCTTCCATGCAGAGTTTATAAATGTCAAAAATTAAAAATAGGGAGAAAAAACTTCGTCAATTTATAAAAGTCTTTTGAAAATAAATTTTCCGCGATGAATAAGCTTGTTATTGAAATTTGTAGCATTACTAAAATAATGTTTTATCTCCGAAAATGCCTCCGAAGTATCATTAAAAGTTTCAAATATTTATAATATATATTAATCTGACTTTTAAGGTGTTAACTGACAATTCTTGGTGTAAAGACATTGTGTTTTAAAAATAAAACAGGATTTGTTTTGTACAACTTCCACAATTTTATAATGATATCGAGTATTCACAGCTGAAAGCGGTTCTGATCATTAAACAAAAATGTGGAAGTAGTACAAAACAAATTGTATTTTTTTTTTAATATATTAATTTTTCAATAGATTCGACGGTTTCTTGTTGGAAATTAAATTTAAATATAATAATTCAAGTTGATAAATTTGATATCCCACTGGTTGTCTTGTGACTAGCTTCTTTGAGAAGCATCGTCGCACTAAATTATCGTAATTAAAATTTTGACGTAAGGTTGTAATTTTAATTTTTCAATTATTTTAAATATCATCAACTTATAGTGGAAGAATGTGTTTATCTATGTCACTGGGCAAAGATTGAAATAAGATGATTTTTTGAAAGAACAATATCATAAAAAATATATTTTAAAGTAGGCGCCCGCCCTCTCGTCTATATTAATTTATTATAACTATATAAAGGCGTCATTATTTTTCAATATAGATTACAATTTGATAAATTAATTAATATAATAAAGTTAAAGAAAGGAACAGCATTGTTCAGTCGAGAACTGAGATTTTATAATTTGAAAAAAAAACAGTTTGTTTTGCATCATCAACTCATCGGTGTATAATGCTCGCGATGAGCTAAACCGGTCCTGACAATTATAAAAATTTGGTAGTAGTAAAAAACATTTTTTTTTAATATAATCCCTTTCCACCAAGATGGATAGTTTACACGTTATAAGCGATTTTTCATATTGTATTTAAAGTGGGACTTGATAAAGCACATAATTCATTTTATGGCTCACATTACTTAATACACGCAGAAATAATGAAAACATACCGTTAAGTATATAATATTTTACCGTATTTATATATGTATATATCAGGCGCGTGCAGTGAATTTTTCTCTTTCTCGCTCAATCACATGAAAACTGACGGGTACAAGCGAGTTATAAGGGCACACTAGCGTTTGCTCTTTTATCTTACTTACATACACTCAAGTGAGATTGTGTGATAGAGATATAGGATACAGCTACCGCACGCCGAATAATTTTGCATTATAGCTATTAACTGCCAATGCAACAAATATGTCAACATATTTAAATCACAAGAGATGGATAAGTCACTCGAGATCAGCTCGAGGAGAAAAGACATCACAAACACCTGTGTCCAAAATCTCAAATTTAAATTTGATATTGATCTTGTCGGGACATGAACTCAGACCGATCTTATCGCTAGTTTAAAGCACTAGACCACATAGGCCGACAATACAAAGTGAGATATCGATTCATCGTGGCAAAAATATATCTGTATGTATTTCGCTGGTCACTGTAAAAAAATACATCAAAATTCACCGAAATTTAAGCAAATTTAAAATCAAAGTTTTATTTTTTTCTGAAACTACAAATAGCAAGGTAAAATTTTCTATTTCCAGCAAACTGGTCGCTTTGCTTCGGGTCGATTCTCTCAATAATGTAGGGGCTATTTCTTGGGCCCATGGAAAATTGGTCATGTATTATTAATGCATTTTGTTCGTCGATCAGTAATGTGCCCAACACCTGGTGGCTAGTTACCCGTTACGTAATTTTGTTTGCTCAACGCGGAATGACGTGATACACCGTCAAATCGACCGGTCGTTTAGTACAACATAAAAAACGATTCCTCGCATTTATATTTTATGCAGAGTTTTTTAATGTGTGGGAAGTTGTTTTGCGAGAATTTCTTGTTATTCAATCCTTCAACCTCTCTTTCTCGGAGACAGTAATGATAGAAATATAGGCATAGAAATAGATTTGTGGTGAGCTAATTACTCTCGCTACGCCTCGTTTTTAGATTTGGGTGGATAGAAGGGTACATAGACTTCACATACATCCACGCCTTCGAACAAAAATAGATTGAAAAATCAATTTATGAAAAAGATGATATAGTTCCATAATGATACAACTAGAAATTGGTAATTTTTAGATATGGCCGATCAAAATTTTGACTCATCTAAACTGACTTGTAAAAAGTGCTGGCTTATTATTTTGTATTACTTTTTTATTCAAATTGGTGGTAAATAGTTTATAATTTTAGGATTAAAGGTTGTTTCTTTATGGAACGCCATGATTCACAAAAATATATTTCCACAATACGATATTTCGATATGTAATGTATATGGAACTGAGAAATTATAAAATTTTGCTGATTTCCATATGAAAATATCTGCCTTTTGGGAGAAAACCTATTCATTTTACAAGCTGTACTTTTGTGGAACTGTAGAACAGCGGTGTTCGAATATAATGGCTAACTTAACTTAACTCAAAATATCAAATTTTGACTTATCGTCCTATAGAACTCGGCCATCGATGTGATCATCGTAACCGAAGACGACGATGCAACGTATAGTTTAGTTACACTTTAATTATTGTCGTGGCCGAATGGTAACGTTGCAGAGCTAAACAGCCTCATCCGTTTCGCAATGGACCCTTTTATAATTTGGTAGTTCAATATACTTATGATTTTTTTTTGCAAAGGAAAAATGTAATCTCTCCTTCATACTGTACAAAATCTTGAAGTGGGCAACATTGAGTAGACTTTTTAATGTTTCAAAGCACTTATCTAAATGGTATATTTCACGAAAGAAAAGCGTTTTAAAAATGTATAACTCTGACATTTATTAGTTACATATTTAATTTGAATATATTAATGTACATAATTTAAATACAGTTTAAGGATCTTGGATCACATAAATACATATTTCTGACGTTCATGGCATGATGCTGAAATAGTTAACAACAATAATTGAAAATATTTTTATAACTGAATTCATACCTCATTATAATCTTATATATAATAGCCCGGACATAAAATATATATTTTATATTAAATAATATGTTATGCAAAGCACACACAGTTCTGACGTACTAGCTACTTTAGACATTCAATATTTCTATTTCAATACCGTAATCTATGACGGGTACGGTTACACCAGTAGAGTTATACTAAGTGAGTGGTGATTGTGTGTTACTACAAAAATAAAAGGTTTTTTCAGTTTTTGAAAAAATGTTTCGCCAAATCCTATAAAGCAGTAAAACACTTTAAAAAATAATATTTCGTACCACTATTTGGTTGCTTAATCGACATTATTTTGTTGCCAAAGGAAAAATGTAATCTCTCATTTATTCTTCCCGAAATCTTATATATTTGAAAATATTGTTTAAAGTGTTCTATTTACAAATAGTCTTTTCTTAAACTTAACCTTTGACTGATACACTGTCTGAAAGGTAAGTAATCACACCAGAAATGGAATATATTCAGTGTATTCTATGGACTCCTTATGGCGTATTTCAACTGAAGATGTTAAAGGTAAAGCTGCGACTCAATTAAGCCTTTCAGAAAGGGAAACACTCGAGTTAGTTCATCGCTTATTCTAATACCCGTTTTTATTATCAGAAATTAAATAGGTGGAAGAGACCGTAAACATCACAAGCTTCCATGCCTCAGGACACAATTCCAGAAACATTAATATATGTATCAAACACCCTTTTTCGAATGTATTAAATATAATACATCGTATCTCCACAAGTATTATAAAATAAAGTTGAAACATATCTATTTTGGTTTCACGCCATAAATAGTTTTGACGATTAACCGAAATAGATATGTATATTTTATTATTCTTGTGGAAGTAAACGAAATACTTTGTGAAACGAACGCTTTTCGCAGGGTTGCTTGATTATGACATGATCGCAACTTCCAGGACAATCGTTAAAAACACACCAGTTCCGTTGTTCCGTGTTTATTAACAGATGCAGTTGGTTGGTTTGCAACTCAAAATAATTAAAAATTATTTACATTTACAAGTTAATACACGTTATTCGACAGCAATCCAATCGGGTGAGAGTGAAACGCTTCACTCCCACTCTTAGCGAATAGCAGCATTAGAGCAAGATAGTGATGAATGCGAGACGACTGACCGATGAATGAGAGTAAGAAATTGAAAAATGCACCCTTTTCGTAACGGTTCTGACAGATCACCGCAGGTACGCGACAGTCGGTCAATACGGCCTCAGGCCCGGAGTGATCAGTGGACCATTTCCAAAGGACTAGCCTAAAACGGGGTTCGTGATTATATTATTACTGAATCTATCTAAATGAGGTGAAATTAAATAATATTTTTTTGCCAATGCTTTAACAAATGAATTTCCATAGTTCAAGGTGACTCAAGGTCGGCGTCCGTGGCGCAGTTGGTAGCGTCGCTGGCTACGGTTAAGTATGTCTCGGGTTCAATTCCCGGTGCAGACGGTTTTCATAGATTGATCTTTCAATCGATTTATGGATTTCTGTTCGTAGTCTGAGTTCTCCCTCCCACCCATCCTATCCTCACGGGGCGTAGCGAGAACGATTATCTAATCACTAGTCCTGTCCTAGCTCTATCCTTCTATTCCTACACTCTTCGAAAAAAGAGAGGTTGAGCAACTGATTAACAAGCAGTTCTCGTAGAAAAATTATATTAAGATACTTCCGTTAGGGGACCATATGCTCCACATTGGGAGCGGACATAGGAAAAAAAAATGGTGACTCAAGGCATGGTTTTGGGCATGCTGCAAAACTGGGATGTGTCATTTGCTATTTTAACCTTGTTGTAATGGAGTTTAACAAAGTAAATGCCAATTCAATCAATAAATTAAATAATACGTATTTAGATTCATGGGAAACATAATATATCAAACTGTAATTATTGAACTGATAAGAATAATATAAATGTAATGAAAACAACTATGTATTGTACATTTTCATTTGTTTTTTATTTAAACAACGGAACCGGTCTCGCCCAGTCAGTGAAAATTGTCCACTTTATGTACACTACACAGTAAATAATATTAAATGTATTCTTCTGCCATCGATCAAGCTTGCTTCAATAAACAGCGATATAATACTATTTGTCTAGCAAAATGGTAATCATGGGACAGCGCTATTGATTCGTCGGTCAAATTGTAACAAATAAGTGTATACTATCTTTTATTATAATGTTTGTACAATAATGAAATGAATTTCCTTTTGTCCATTTATACAAATATATAAATTGTATAATGACGGTATAAAAAAATTAGACTATTAACCTTTTAATACATACGCTATTTCTACAAATTATCTATCATTACAATGTCATCAGAAAAGTTCCACTAAGTGTTATGGAATGATTAAAAAGTATACGTGTTGACTATATTGGATGAAAAAATGTTTTGCGTTGTTTTTCTTAATCGCATTTCGTTGCAGACATTATATAATTTTTTTAAATGTAATTCGAAGCATTTATGGCAGATAAAAATTAAAAGTGATGAAAAAACCGAACGAATATCGAATATTTTTTTCGCACGAAAATATTTTTGGTTATATTAAAAAAAACGATAGATCAAGAAAACATAACACAATTCAGTAGAATCTTGAAAACTAAGCGCGCAAAAACAGAGGATCGTTTTTAAACATTCCGCATGAAAATATTTTGAAACTGCTCATAAAGAACGATCAATGAGGTAAAACGATAGATCAAGTACTCATGTCAAAATTCGAAGTAATATTGAAAGATAAGCACGTATAACCGGTAAATCGTTTTTTTTAATATTCAGCATAAAAATATTTCGAATCTGCCCATAAAGTACGATCAATGAGGTAAACCGATAGATCAGGTAAACATACTAAAATTCAGAATTATCTTAAAAAATGAGAGCGTATAATCGAGGAAACGTTTTTTTTTAATATCTAGCATTAATATATTTCAGAGCTGCACATAAATAATGATCGATACGGTAAACCAATAGATTGAGATCCCGTCGTGCTTAAATCGTTATGTTTTAAAACCATCACAATAGCTAAAGACATTACAGTCGTTGTCTGTGTATCCGCCTAGAAATTTTAATTCCCAATAAGACCTATATAGCACCCACACGCCGAACAACTTTGACCTACAAGCCAATTAAGTCATCCACTTCGCAAAACGTCTGATCGACCTACTCTATCGGCCAGGAGACAGCCGCTTTATCGTGTGCCGTAGGAGCGCTAAACAAACGGCGTTAATTATTGCTCTATTGAGCGACCGTCCCTGCTTTTATTGAACGCGTTTAAACAAGCGTTCTATCAAAGGATCCAAGTCTAAAAAACATCTTTTTCGATATACATAAATTTAAAATATTATTACCTCAGAGAGAGGCGATTTGTTCGATTTTTTTTAATATAAATAATTGCGAAAATGGTTACGAAAAAATAATCAATTAACATTAATTATATACGCAACAATTTGAGAGAATCGGCAATGTATACACCAGCTAGAAACAAAACTGCACCACTATCGATCGGTATACAAACGTTAGTAAATTTAAAAGTCAAAATCTTTCATGTTACAAAATTCAGCGTTATGTCAAAAAACAAAACGGTTATTATTTAAGACGTATTTAAAGAAATTATGAAAAAAATATCGACGCCACAGTAATTACCAACGCGCCAGATATTTAGAATTGAATGAGATAGAAAGAAAAGACCGCGAAAACCCATGTCCAAGATTTTAAATGTTTAAATGATTTAATTTTTTTAATTCGGTATTGATATTGCCGAAACTTTTGTCTGGTCACCAGAATCATCTAGCCGCTAGGGAAAAGCTCAAACCACTACACCGCAGAAGCCGAGGTGTTATTTTATTATAAAAAATACTAGAACAATACAAAAACAAATTCTCAATGCGGTCCTCAAATCAAAAAAATGGCCGAACCACGATTTCATATCTGAAAAAAAAATATTCGAATGAATTTAGTAAGGTTGCATTTTATCGATGTTATCTATAACGGCTCCGTGGTCAAGCGGTCAACATCTTTGGCTTCGGTTGCGTTGCTCACAGATTCAAATCTAGGTACAGTTTCATATATTGATTTTTGGATTTCTGTTCGGAAGCGTGGATGTCTAAAACTGTCTCCAGCCCACCCGTACTTAATAACGGGATGTAGCGAGAGCGATTACCTAACCACTAGTCCTGACCTAGCTCTATCTTTCTATCTCTACTAACTTCGAAATAAGAGAGGTTGAGAAATTGAGTAACAAGCAGTTTTTGTAAAAAAAAACGTCTGTGGATAATATATATGCTCTATAAGTCTTATTTTACTTTTGACTTTGTGACTCATTATTGTGATTTCATATGATAGTTTTAAAAAATCTCTGATTGTATGTCATTCGAAGGTGAATAGGTAAGTTATTGCGAGTGTTTACACTGCTTCAAGTGGGGAAGGCTTAAAGACAAAGGAAATTCGGTATGATAATTTTCCTCTGTTCAGTACTTTCCGATAATCAGACAGGGTGTAAAAATGACATAAAAGCATAATTCCTAAAGTAGAGCTCCGAATTTTTTTTCCATGTCCGCTCCCAATGTGGAGCATATGGTCTCCTAATGGAGGTGTCTTGACAGATTTTTTTCTACGAGAACTGCTTGTCACTCAGTTGCTCAACCTCTCTTATCTTTTTCGAAGAGAGTAGGGATAGAAGGATAGGGCTATGACAGGACTAGTGGTTAGCTAATCGCTCTCGTTACGCCCCGTGAGGATGGGATTGGTGGGAAGGAGGACTCAGACTACGAACAGAAATCCATAAATCGATTGAAAGATCAATCTATGAAAACCGTCCGCACCGGGAATTGAACCCGAGACATCCGTAACCGTAGCCAGCGACGAAACCAACTGCGCCACGGACGCCGGAGCTCCGAATACCACTTATTAAAATAAATATTGTTACAATTAATCCGGATGAGAGTAAATTTATTCTAATTAAAAAATATTTGATAGCAGATGGTGAACAATGTGTTTGGAATATTCATTTTCCTCACGAGCCGAGTTGGCGCCCTGGCGTCCGTCTGCCTTAGACCTTTCCTGTTAAGACGAGCCCCTCAAGATTGTCGGTAGACTTGCGGCCGAGTAGGCGTCTTGTATAAACGGCCCAGAGTCTATCCAGGATTTGTACCTCATTTACGGGCCCCCCTCCACCCTTTCCCCACGCTTAATTTTTTTTTATATATATAAAATGTAAAAACTTTTTAATATATTTTTTATGAGACGGTTTTACCTTACTATTTGTTTTAATACTTTATAAAAACGCTGTTGTTTTGAAAATAAATGTAGGAACCTAAATAATAAAAATTTCAGTAATTTATAGCTGATAATTAATTTACCCCAAATTAAAAACTAAAAATCTTTAAGATTCACTTATTTTAAAAGGAAGAATTAACTTTTTTTTTTGCTTGCTTTTATTCAGTTCTAAACGGGTAATATCGACCTCCAACATAAACAATATATTCAGGAGACTTATTAAAATAGATGTTATCGTTGATTTTTTTTGATTAAATTTCAGTTACGGCAACTTCACTGTGTCTATGCTTCGTAGATTTTTAAATGTTCTACTCGTGTATCAGTTGAGAGAGAAAAGAGTATTAAAGTAAAACTGGGCAAAGTGGCCAAAGTGTTAATACTCATCCCATAGGACTGAAAACGTACCGCATTTTACCCTTACCGTGCGAACGGGTTCAATTATTCATAGCTAAGTTAAAAATTCAAGATGTTGGATAAGATATAAATAATTGAAGTTGCGGACTATTCTAGCCGGTAAATCACACTGAAACTCACCTGTCGTAGTGTGTCGGTCTGACATTTGTAAACAAGGGTGGTGTGTTCCTTTCATCGCGAATGGGAGATCAATTAAGTTAACTGAATAGCAAAGAAGATGTCGGCACCATCGCCGATCGGCAACGTTCTAGGGCTGACCTGGGACAACTGCGGCCGTCGCTTATTTCTGCGCCGTCCGTCACCTATAATCGTATATTTTAAGAAGCTTTCCCTGCATTTTAAAAGCAAAATTGAATATTATATTGTAATACTTCGGTCAGCACAGTAACCTTGGCTAACCCGACGCTTATCCTTGTGCGACCCACAAGCTATAATCGTACTATTAATCGATACGTTCCTTTCGGCGTTTTGTTTATTGTTGGTTATTATAGAATCAATTGTTTATTATGTCAAAATAATTCTCTTTGTATGATAATAAATTACGTAATATATGTAAAAAATAATATTTTACCCTCAACATCCATTTATGGCTACTCGGCTAAAAACTTTACCCAAGCCTGTTTTAGGTATTTTATAATACTTTGAATGATCAAGTCCTCCCCACCTACCACATACGTATGCATTGATTTTTTAATTATTTAATTTTTTTAATCTATTATTATAAGACACTGTGACTGATTTTCAACCAGTTGTCGATTCACCTCTGTTTGGTCTTTGTAGGCCACATTGAAGGATGGAAATATATTTGAAAAAAACTTTTGTGATATTGATAATTCAGGGGTTACTAAGGAGTGCTGTGACTTATTTCAAAATGCTTGCAAAAGTATGCGTTGATCCAAAAATATTGGAAAACCCTCATCTATTACAGAAAAAATAGGTTCATTTGGAAACCGTTCTATAAAAACCAAAAAAATAGTATGCTGCCGTTCGTTTGCAAGAACACACGACGCCACTGCTCGCAATGACGTCACTCTTGCGCAAGATAATAAATACTAGGAAGGAAAAAGACTACAGAGGTGTCACTCTATTTTTGGAGCGTGGCCAATAATAATTCAGCTCGACCACACTGTACTTTGCCGACAATGTGACTCAGTCTACACGCTCAATAATAGATTACATGCAAGATGCACTTTGACAGTCAACACACCGTGTACAAGAGCTTGCGGTACCTATATGAGATTACGTAACGCAACGAATTTTAAGCATAGTAAGGGGAATCCCAATCAATCATTCTTACATTCATCGTAAGTTTTATAGCCCAGAGAAATAATAACATAGGTTGTCCTCGACTTACGACCGAAATACGTTCCTGAACTTTGTTCGTAAGCCGAATCGGACGTGTAAGTCGAATTCCTTACAAAACATTAAAATTAAATGTTGTTCGGTTCAGGTCAATTTTAGCGGCGTCAATTTCATTTGTGGAAATAAAGCGACTGCAACCAAAAATGGTACGGATACATTTTAACACATCAGAGCGCGCTTTTCAAGCCGTATACTGTAGCTGTCAAACGACAATCACAATATTATCGCAAATTGACGCGGCGATCCACTGTTTTTAAAAAATAAAACGTTGTGAACACAATTTTATTATTTGCCTTGTAAAACAAGGGGTTATAATAAGGTTTGGCTACAATAATTGCGTTGAAAATTAAATTTGCTTTATAATGCAAGTGGATAAAATAAGGTTTTGCCTGCAAGAATCGCGTTAGAATTCCTTTCTGATTATAATATTGTTTTACGTCAGGAATAAATAAATTCAAAAAACAGTCTTCGAAAATAAATTGCGTAATCCACCCTTTTTTGTTGAGGCGGTAATGTAATAGTAATATTTTTTAAATTCAGTATTTTCTTAAATTGTTGGTCGTACTACCTGTATTGTTAAACAGTCCTACATTCATCGTTCTTAAGGGGGCCTTTAAAACGATGAATCAGGAGTCTACGACATTTGAATTTTCGTTAACGTTGGGACATAATAGAATTTTCCTCCAAATCGAATGCAAAAGAACGATTTCTTATTCAAATTCTATTGCAATAAACTTAACAATTTAGCCGTCCAACACAGTGAATAAGGGATTAATATAATTTAGAAACGTTACTCTGCAATGCTTTACTACGCCTTTTGAATATAAATTTGATAATTTTGGTACTCAACTTGATGTGTAAATAATTATTACATTATTTCGTTTATTCAATAAACTTCCTGAAAATAATTAATATTGAATGTATTTACTAGAAAATATAGGTATAGAGATTTCACTGGTAACTTGGCGATGAGCAGAAAAGGACTCTAAATCGTGCAAGGGGGGATTACCAGCGGAAAAAAATATTATAGGAATGGGCAGATAATCATCATATTTAAAACATGTATTGCATAATGAAAGAAAAGGGCGAAGTGTTTACTTCCACAAAATTATGTATCAGCTGTCTTGTGGAACTAAATACAGAGAAACCTCTATATATCTGACCGTCATATAGATGTGAAAATCGTTATCTTGTTTATATCAATGTTATGTGAGTGTGATTAACAAAAACGATCAAACAGCAAAAGCGCTTTTAACGCGCGCAGGCCGATGATTTGAAGTGCGCTTATTTATGAAAACTTCAATGACGTTGTTTATCAATATATGTTTTAAAAAAAATATCAGAAAACTAACATTATCAATCCCATTGAGCTACAACCAGAAATTGGAAACCAAAGTTTTGACTCATCGAAACTGACTTGTAAAACGGTGATGGATAATTATTTGTATAATTTTTTAGTGAAATATATGGTCAATAGATTATAGTTTTATTAGTTGAGTATTTTATGGAAATTATAAGAAAATTTGTAATAGTTTGGAGAAATTATCTGACATAACTCTCTATGGAACTAGCAATTTTGCATGGATACGAAAAATAATTACACAACGTTCTATGGAACTGACAACTTAACGATATTGTTGTATTTTAAAAAAAAATTGAAATTTAAAAAGATATATATCTGACATTATTTTGAAAATTGGAAAACCATACGAGGTACCAACCATCTCGATGAGAAGTTTTATAAATCATTCCAAGTCCAAGATCACAAATTGAAAACGAAAAAATTTAAATTTGATATTGAACCAGCTGGGACATGAACCAGGACCCACCTGATTGCTAGGACGAAGCTCTTATCACTATACCACAGAGGATGGCAGATTATGACTTTCGGGTTATACGGACATTATGTACTTTGCTATATTTCACTTACTATTCTATAATGGAATAGTACCAAATAAATGATAATTACCAATACAGTGAAAGAAGGTTTATGTGTTTTACAAAGCAGAACAAACGTTTCACACGTTCTCCAAGTTTATCCCAATTAAAAATATTATCTCATCAAACCAAATGTTGAAAATAAATCACTCCAAAGTACCAAAGTATTCACCGAGCCGTTACTCAATAAAAAAAATATTTCTCATGTACCTCTCAGTTTAAATTGTGTTATTTTTTGGAAAATCTTCAAATAATATTGGCACAGGCCTCGGAAAACTTGACAGAATGTAAAAAAAATATATTATTAAATACTGCGAGCTATACAACAAAAGGTAGATATCTATCGAAGCTCAATAATAATTTTCTTCATTTCTCACGTGCCTAGAATCGTCGTTATTTTTTCTAGCTATGAGCAGTGGTGGAGAAACAAAAATTCAAAAATGGGCCTTGATAGTTTATTAAGTGTTATAAATAATTGCACTTTGTGTTAGATAGTAGTCACTTGGTACACTCAAACTTTGATTTTAATAATTTACACTTAGTCACGGATTCTTTTAACAAAGTGAGTTAAGTTGTAGTAGGTTATATTAGGGTTGGTCAGGTTTGGTTTGTGTAATGTATTCTAATGCGTGGAGCAAAGACAATACAGGCGACCTTATATAGGGTAGAAGAATAAGAGACATTTCACTACAGCTTCGTGCAAATATCGATTTCAAAGTAGTAATTTATATTGAGTGAAAACTATTTTGTCTATGTGAAAATATTTTTTCGTAAATGTAATATATTTCTTCAATGTTACAATATATTTTATTATGTGGGATCAGTTTATTTTTAGTGAAAAAATTTGTTTTTTTGTGGAATGTATTTGTTTTATGTATAAACTATTTTTATGAAAGTGAATATGATCTAAACAAAAGTTCATTTAATTGTAAGCCGTTTAATGATTATTGAGTTTTTGTAAATATTATGATGATTAACATCTTTTTTGCTCCCTGTATACTATATTATGTTTGCTTCTGTAGTATTGTGGTGGATAACCCTAGGAATCATATGGTTTTGGATTTAAGTCACGGTGAGGTTAAGATCTTTATTTATCAAAATTTGTCGGGTGCAATGGTTAACTTCGTTGGCTTCGGTTGCGGATAGGTTCGAATCCCAGTATGAACAGTTTCAAAAATTGATTTTTCAATCAAATTATGGATTTCTGTTCGAAGGTATGGATGTTTATGATATCTAAAATTCTCTACCACCCATCCGATCCTAAAAACGGGGCGCAGCGTGAGCGGTTAGCCAACCACTAGTCCTGCCCTAACTCAATATTTCTATCCCTACTGTCCTTGAAACAGAGTTTGAGCAACTGAGAGATACCTCATACCTAAAGGTCAATATCAAATTTAGGTTTTTAAATTTTATATTTAAGTGTACAGGTGTAGTTGATTGATAACTTTCGTCTCAAAGAGGCAAAACACTTGCAAAAATTAGTAAGACAACCAGTGAAATATCAAAATTATCAAGAATCATTTTATATTAAAAATGAGTTTTTACAAAGTTACAGCCGAATATATCTAAAATAGTAAGAGGCGTAAATATTTATAAAACATATACGATCCAATTAATAAAAGTATAAATAGTTAGCTAAATAATTAAATTTTCACTTTAATCAATGTTTTTTTTTAAATACTTTTAATCGTTACGCCACTTGACAGGGCTTATCTACCATTCTTTATGTGCGACTTTATCAACCTTGCTTACTATTTCCATAAAAAATTTCACGACCCTTTCTTTAATTTCAAGATTAGGCAGTACCTAGATAATCCAATTCGAGAAAAAGTTACTTCATTCCTAGAATACAAAAACAAATATAAATGCTAACTGTGTTCCGATCGATATTTTAGATTCTGAACACGTTATATTTGCGAAGGTAATAAAAAGTATTATAAGATTATTTTATTTCGTGGAACACTTGACGTTGGTTAATTAACCCGCATATTTTAATCAGGCAATTTTGCCTACTTTATCAGATTTTGTACGTTGTCAAAATTACCAATTAAAACAAAAATATATTTCTTACAATTCTACGAATTACGGTGTGTATACCTTTGCACAGTATTACCAACATTACTTGGCCGTCGCCGAATTCGGAACTTAAATTGTCAGTCTAAAATAAAATTCTCTAGTTACCATTTTACACAAAGTAAATATTTAATAACCGACGCTACAATATCTGTTTCGAAATTTATTGAAATTTCAGTTCTGGTTGAGTATGGCAACATTCTTAACGTAACGGTGGCACCCTCACTCGCGGCCAAGTTAAATTGGTACATATATACCTATTATGTTCATTGTTTACTAGCAATGATTGTTTTTAAGAAAGATGTTCCAAATAAATCGCCTAACCATTAGCCTTTTTATTATATGTATTTTTTTAAAATTTAAATGAAATATTTTACATAACAGAATCACAGAGAAATTTCAATATAAAAACTATTTATATTTACGTGTGTTCCTTGAAATAAAGGCCATTTTATAATAAACGATTTTAATTCAGAAGATCCCAGATACACTGACCGTAAGAGATATTCACGTCTGTGTCAGTACAATTCGACAGAGATTACTGATAATATAAAGACCCACTTTGATTCTAACAACGCGTCCCCTAATGTAACCCCCTCCTCTAAATATAATAAACTCCATACATCCGTAGCGACAGTACCATAGAGCAGTGCTTCCCAACTGGGGTCTGCGAAAATTTCCAATAGAAAGTAAAAATATTTATTTATGAACATTTTTTCATTATGACAAAAAGGCAGAGCATTCTTCTTTTTTTCGTTATCAGAAGTGAATGTGTTTTGCATCTTATTTGGCAGATTTTTGACAAAGTCAATGAATTAAATCTTTCACTTCAGGGAAAAGAAGGCAGCATTTTGATCATGAATATAAATCTTCAGGCTTTCCAACAAAAGCTTACTTCGTGGTCAAGTTTACATAGCCTTATTTTATTTTTAAAAATTATTTATAAGTAAGTTACTATTTTTTGTGATAAAATATAAACATGTATGTGCTTATAGTAATAATTAATGTCAAATATAATTTTGAGGATTATTTGTTCAGATTTAGGGGGCCGTAGCATGAAAAAGTTTGAGAAGCACTGCCATATAGCATTTTCTATGACACAGCGAATTGACAATGTTGTGTTATTCACAAATTGTATTTGTAGTCTTAAAGTAATAAATGACGAACTTTTAACGAATCGACGTCTTCGGAATTCGTTAACATGGCACACCGAGCGCAGCCTTAGAAGTTTCATAAAGTACTGTAGAGCAGTGGTGAACATCCCGTGGTATGTGTGCACATGAAGAAGACTCGAATGATATCTATTGCGTCTCGTCGACTAACTGTTATGTTTTTAAGACTAACTATTGTCGATTGTGATCAGCTAAAATATGATTATTATTTAAATCTGTGTCAACTCTAGCTGAACCACAATTCTTAAGAAGCTTGCTGACAGCATGTAGTGCTGGTTATTTCACCCAACTAAGTTACATATTTATTGAGAATATTGATGTAATTCAGGGTGAGAGTGAGAGTAGTATTTGGTATATAATTATTATATTATCCGCAATACTTTGTGCGGCCCCCTTACAATAACAGTTTGTGCGTCACTGCTTTAGAACATGGCTCAGTAAAATACAACCCGCGGGTCAAATACTGCCCGTTGCCTATTTGCGATCCGGCCCGAATCCGGCCTGATGGGTTGGTTGAGTAACAAATCATGTCAAACTGTTTTCCACATATGAAAAAGAAATAAAATCTCCATTCCTACCAAAATTTGTGGTGGATATATTTTCTGAGTTCAATCAGCGTTTTTCTAATCTTAACACAAGTGCAGAAAACGTGCAGGGTCACATGCAGCGCGCAAGCTTTAATCGTATTTCTGAATAAATAACTTTTTCTGCCTCATTTAAATGGCATTTTATAATGCATTGAAAAATTTGTTTGTTTGTAAATTTTTTAACCACAATCACTGTTAACGCAAACATACGCGATTCATTTACAATAGATATTGAGTCACTAACACTTGAGATTCTTTCTTGATTCTGTAACACTTAATTCGGACAAATTCGAAATATAACAATTTTACCAGAGAAATAATGGTTAATTTTGGGTCAACCTACATATTATGTGATCAATCGCTTTCTAGCAGATTTATGCATCTCAGCTACAAAAGTATCACGTTAAAATAAAAAAACAACGTTGAAAGATTAAACAATTTTAAAAAGTTTCGTTCATCTCGAGTTTGGTCATAAGAGAACCACTTTTTTATGTTGACATTCAATTTTCATAATAATAAATAATGAAAATTTTACATACGGTCCGCCGTTCATTTTGAATTGTCAGTGTTGTCATTAAGGACTTCAACTATTTGGCATTATCAACTATTCAAATATATTCGAATATTCTATTAATTTCGTTTCTTCAAAATTTGATTTGAATAATTAATAACATAACATTATATAATTACACATTTCAATACTGTTCCACTATATTACAATATTTAAAATTTGCATCTGTGTCGGATTACTACAACGGTATTTCAACAATTATTGAAATTACGGCATGTTTAAAGGTGTTTTAGCCCAGAGTCATTCATCAAACTCAAGTATCAAGATATTTAAAGCGTCCGAGTTGAGTGAAGGCAAAAAAAAACACTACGTGGGATATTAATTATTGTTCTTGAAATCTGAAGAAATTTTGATGTCACTTTTAAGGTGTTAACTGTCAATTCTTGGTGGAAAGACATTATATTTTAAAAAATAAAACACAATTCATTTGTACTACTTCCACATATTTATAATGATCAGGACCGGTTTCGCTCATCACGAGCATTATCAACTGATAAAAATACAAAGATAACAGGCTTATTTATATAAAATTGAGTGTAAAAATGAAGGTATATAAAACTAATGGTTCATGAACTGAGACAAGAAAATACTGATTAACAAACAAATTGTACATAAATCAAATGAAAGATTAATTGTAGACTCTTTATTTTTTAAAATTTTGATGTTTCGTAAAATATTTCAGTAAAAATTATTACGATTACATTTCGAATAATTGCTCAAATATTTGAAGAATATCGAATATTCGAGTTGGAAACCCTAGTGAGCATTCTGTCAAAAAGGTTGCCCAGACCTGCTTTAGACTATCATAGACTCTGCAACTATGTTCCAATGGCTCGTTTTCGTTAAACATACTTGATATTCACAATTCCGTGTTTATTAATTTTAATTTCAAAAGTAAATAAAAGAATGTACGCTCGTAATTTTTTTAAACTGTTCAATCTCAGAAAGCGCTTTAGCCCTATAATCTTTATCTAATCCGATCGGCTTCCGGCGCAGCGTTCTTTTCAATTTTCTCACTGATCGATCACTTTCCCTCTATCCTTTCTTCGCACTCATACCACCCCACAACTTACATAGATGTTCTTAATATTACAGGCTCTGGGCATAAAGTGTCTACCGCGAGTGTATATTTATATTCAATAAATAATATTGAAGCTTTCGTGACGCAATATTTTTGACGTAACAAAATATTAACTCGTGCCTGCGTTCGGCATACATATTGTGCCAAAAATTTTCCGCTTTATTTTTTAATCTTGAACAAAAAAATACTTTAAAATATGCAACTGTTTTTCGTAATATTGGTATACTTTTGAAATCAGGTGTAATCGAAAAACAAACATTTAAATCAATCTGAAAAAATCCATGTTGCATATCGACGCACACATTACATATAATTAAGCAACGTATGATTCAAATATCATAAAAATAATAACTAACGTAATGAATGCACGTGAATTTAATTATTGTGATTCAAATGATGAGGGGTTTTTGTTCTAAATAAAAATGACTTGACATTAGCGGTTTTTAGTTATAATAAATTCGCCCAAATGTTAAATTTAACTTAAATATTTTTAATTTGCAATTGGTTGAAAAAAATCAAACTTATACATTAATAATATAATGATTGGTTATACATAAAAAAACTTCTAGATTGTTTTTGTTAATTAAATAATATTTTTTTTCTAAAAAAAACTCGCGTTATAATCGAGGTCTAGTGAAATAAAACATAGAAGTGTATGTAACGTGTTTCTCACGCCCTCCCTCATTTCAAAACCTGTCTGGCGTGTTTGGGTAAACTGAATTCCCGCAATTATCACCGTGTCGTTATTTGGATGCATCGTTCCTCTGAACTCTTCTCGTGATTATAGCATTTTTTACTCACCTTTATCTAGAATTATAATTACTTTTCCTGTTAATCCTGCTCCAAATAATTATGTTAGGGGTACTATTGTAATTGAAATAATTGATCTCGATTGATATCTTTGCACCACCTTAAACACTTTTATTACCCGTTGCCAATATGTAAACAATCTTATATTTATATTTTAATTTAAAATAAAAGTTCTTTATGTTCATGGTGTACATTTACTATTATTAATATACCCACCTAAGTAAAGGATCAGTCAGGCCATTGTCACAACTATTATGTATGGAAAAGTTATTTACTTGTGTCGATTTTCCAATTCGTTTATAATGAAAAAAAAATTCGATAGATAAGAAAACTTTTACGTAACGATTTTGTATATTGCTCGTTTTCGTCTCTATAGTCCAAGACATTAGTTTCATATGGGGAATACATAACTTAGTAAACAGATAAAAAAAATGTTGAGAACACTTTTATTCGATATTTCATAACAGATTCCCGATAAATGCTTATAATAATAATATGTATGGAAAAGTTTATTGTGAATAAAAGTATCGAAAACTTTTCGTAACAGAAAAAGTTTGAGAAGAAAAACAAGATACGAGGAAAATGTGATTTCATTAACATACCCAAAGCATTATGTATGAGCATTATTTTCCAGTTCAAAAGAAATAATCAAATAAAAAGAGACTGGAAATATTTCTGTATATTATCTGTCGCATGACTCGCAAGCATTGAATTTGTTTTCATTACGAACTTTCAGTCACACGAAGAATACTTTTCGATACTAAAAAATACTCTGTTTTTCTTTTTTGTTTTATTATTGCGTGAATAACAATTGTTATATTATTAATAAGTGCCTACCTAGCCGTGTCGAAATATATCAGATATAATTCAGCGGCATAAATAATGTTGTGTCTTTAGAAGATCGTTATAAATCAGTGTTTTTAAAGATTCTCGACATTTTTTTTTATTTAAATTTAAGAGGGAGGTGCTAGATTGCTCAATGGACAAATGCATGTCGATCGTCCAGTCTATTACTCAGACATTTCTAAATAACCCATACTGAGATAATGGAAAAATCAATATTCAAACGGTCACCAGAAGTCAAATATTATTGATTTGTACCCGAGTTTTATACATTTTATAAATAGGTGTTACACAATTATTTCGAGTATAGTCAGTACAAGGATATCTAGTAATATTCTTTTACTGACTCGGATATATCAACATTTTGTTTAATTCTTTAGAAGGTTACCTACCTTGGAATTTTTGAATTATGAGTACTCATAACTGCATATTTAAGTCATATTTCATTTTTTTTCGAATTGATAAGGCGATGATCTACGTAATGCGGTTTTTCTTGTCGATGTTTGTGAGAAAGTATCCGAGTCCATCTGCATTTAAAATCAGTTCAATATAATTTGACAATATTGTACTCAACATTTACCACCTGTTTGAAATGAAAATCGAAATGAAAAAATAATTACCGAAGTTTTGAGACAATGAATAGTTTCATGAGATATTTACATACAAATAATAAGTAATAAATGAATATGATTTGCTATTTAAATTACACATTAGACATTAAGAAATAAAAACCAGAGGGAGTTAAATCAAAACATAGAAGAGCAATATAAAAGTGTTAAAATAACAACAAGTAATGCATGAGTCATGAACAACTGCATTTTAAAATTCGCCAAATGGCAAAAATGACAATTCCAATATTCACAAACGACCGAACTGTTTTTAAATATATAAATATACTGTATTTAATAATACTTTTTAGTAACCGTATAAAAGCAAATAAATCAATGTAAAAAATAGTTGTTCCGTTTTATTGGACCATGCAAGTTATAATTACGCGAATTTCAATATACCCAGTGAATGCTTCATCTATTCAAAGAGACATTGTTAAATTTTGTTGAATAGTTACAATTATATGAGTAGATATATTTTATACGTGCTTTAGCACTAACACAATTTTGAATAACAAGCATTTTTAGTTTAAAACGATTTTTCTTGAGTTAATATTAAAAAAAATGTTGAAACATCGCAGAAAACGTCTTACCCTCTGCAAAAGGACACGAATTTTTTTACAATAAATCAACAAATTTGGGTTATATTTTAAATAAAACAGGATTTTAATATGAACTTTTTAAAACTTCAATGTAACTCTACAACGAAAATATAGACTTTTGTTTGATTGTTCTGAACTCAAAATATTTTCCTGCTAACATAGAATCGATTGCCACTAAAATCTTAAAAAAAATAGTTATGTTGTATGTCATTTATCGACTAGTATTTTGATTACTTTTAAGGTGTTAACTGTCAATTCTTGGAAAAATGTTATATTTTAAAAAATAAAACACCATATCAGTTTATAATGCTCGTGAAGAGCGAAACCGGCCCTGATCATTATAAACATGTGGAAATAGTACAAATGAATCGTGTTTTATTTTTTAAAACATAATATGATTAGTAAAATGTTTTTCTATTTGAACGAGATCTTACAGTTAGCGCCATAAAAGCGACCTAGTTTTTTCCAATCTATATATCATATAATATATACTAAACCACACCATACGTTGTTTTTTTAGAAATGTTTTGTTTCCACCCTTGAGAATGAATCGTTTCATAACGTTAATTACCAGCCATCAAAATACGATGTCATTGAAAAACTAATTGCCAAAAATTGCCTACAATCTTTTAAGAACAGTTTTTTTAACCTCAACTGCTCTCAGTGTGAATTATTATGTACTCAAAATGGATTATTAAAAGAAAGTATGTTTTGATGAGCTTCGGCACTTGGTCACCAAACGGTTTTAAGGGCAGAAAAACTCACTTGATAAAATACCCTGTTCGAAGAGTGGACAAGCAAAAATGCAGCTTTTAACACAAAAGCTCTCCAGGTAAGAGATATACTTCCCAGCGACATTGTTATCCGAAGAACGGAATATCGAACTTTAACCGGAAGAGACTGTCGAGTGCGCGAAAGGGTGCGATCTCAACGCGACCCTTAAATACATTCAAGCTTCCGCAGGCTTTTGCCGAGATAGAAAATTCGATACTTCTTGTTCCCTTGAAAAGGGTCACACAATTCTTTTATATCGATATAAGCAGGCACTTCTATAGGATTTAGCGATAAATTGTGTGAAAGATAATTGAATTTATAATAGGGTAAAATATCGAAGTATTTACTTCTACAAAAGTTTATGAGGTAGTGATAGCTATTACAGCTTAACGTCATCGTCAGAACTATACATAAACTTATTTTAGCTTAGCTATATATCACTTTTAAGGTGTTAATTGTCAATTCTTGGTGGAAAGACATTATATTTTAAAAAATAAAACACAATTCATTTGTACTACTTCCACACATTTATAATGATCAGATGATCGGTTTCGCTCATCACGATCAGTTGATAATGCTCGTGATGAGCGAAACCGGTCCTGAACATTATAAATATGTGAAAGTAGTACAAATTAATTGTGTTTTAGCTATATATACTGTTTAGAAAAGATATACAATATCGTGCCATCTCAGTGAACGGAAAACTCGAACAAGAAAAAACCGTACAAGAAAAAAGCGGACAGAAAACGAACAGGGAAAAAGCCACAAGGAAAAAAACCGCACACAGAATAGAAAACGAAGTATTTACATTTAAAATAGTTTTTACATTTAAAAGACTAAATACTATAGGAAGATTTCGATTACTATATTATTTCTTCAAGACATTAAGGCATCCAATACAATTAAGGGGTTTTATCAGATGGTATCCAAAAAGAGGACAAGCCCTTCAATTCGACTTTAAAATATAATCCTCCATCCAATTAATAAGCGGCCTTAATTTGTCCTCCATATCAAACTGTTAAGGAAAGGCTGTTACGAAATATGAAAGGGGGGAGACCACAATTCATTTATATTAAATGTATAAGTATTATAAAAAATACCTACATGAACAAACCGGGGTACACGTTGCAGTTATTAAGGAAGTTTTAATTTGATTTCTGCACAATTGATTGATATTAAGACAATCTCGGATTACAGCATTGAATAATTGGGTGGGATACCGGGATTGGAAGCCCTACAATCCATCGCAAACACGATGATTCGACTTTTTTCTCACGCCGGTAAATGTTGTATTTAAAAAATCTTTGATCCGACACAAGTGATACTCGCAAGCTGAAAGAAGCAGGTCATATTCATTTGTCGCGTCGGTCATTTGAGTCATCAGTTGCAAGGGCCGTTTGGCTGATTATAGTATATCCTAGAGAGGTAGACATTTTCAGCAACGAACTCTTGGTATTGTTTTCTAAATATTTTTTCTTGTATGTTAATAATATATCTTTTTCTAGTTTCTAATATTTTTATTATCATTATTATTATACTGTATAAATTCATGGCGCATTGGCGTCAACTGTAATGTCATGTTTCTTAATTTACAAATGAAAAAATCATAACAAACAATGCGGAATATCTACGGTGTCTTTTTTCATTTCGAATATTTTGAATTTCACTTTTATAAAATTATTTTACTTTTTATTTAAAGAGCATACATAATTAAAAAACAAATAGTGTCCTAGTCAAAATTATATCGTAGATATCTGTCAAAAATAAATCATTTTTATAAAAGAGATTTGTGAGAATTTTTCACATCTCATTTTTTTCCAACTTAAATTCAGAATAATCTGTTTCAATCGCCGCTAATCTGTTTAAAAAATAACTTCAACACGCATTTCGAAGTCAAAAAAAAACAATTTACAAGATCTGTAGAATATTCTAAAATCGTTGACATTGTCAAGATGTTTGATTTTCGAAAACAACGCGTTATGTTATGTTGAATTTAAAATTGTTTCATTGATATTCATGTATTCAGTTTCCTTTGAAGTTTTATACTAAGAAACGGGCAGTGGAAAACAAATAAATTTCACTTTACATATTTTGTTTTGAATAATAGAAATATATTTCCAATTGAGATTATTGAATTTCAATAATAATTGAATTCTTTTGTCTCGAGTATATGATTACCATACGTTTCTGCAAAATAAATGACAACAATATAAATATAATATTCAAGTAATTCAGTACTTTCAAAGGCCTGTTTTTTGGTACCCCAAAAGTTGTATGAAACCCAATTTCATATGGGAAATAAATTTAATTGGAATCGGACCCTAGACGAGAACGCATACAAGTTCTCGACGCGGTTCCCACTTACAAGCAAAAATCTGAAAACTTTTTTTTATTTTATCACGGAGCACCATTGCCAACGTGTTATACGGGCATGTGGTAATAAAAATCAGTAGCGTCATTTTTAAATTTCTATATTAATTATATGGCATGCTTTAATTTTCAACGCAATTCTTGCAGACATACCTTATTCCAACCCCTTGATTTACAAGGCAAATAATAAAATTGTGTTTACAAGGTTTTATTCTGTGTTTTATTTATTAAAAACAGAGAATCGGAAGGCCAATTTGCGATAATATCGTGATAGTCGCTTGAAAACTACAACATAAGATTTGAAAAAAGCGCATTCAGATGTGTTAAAATGTATCTGTACCATTTTTGATTCCAGCTGCTTTATTTCCACAAATTAAAGTGACGCCGTTAAAACTGACTGAAACAGGAAAATATTTTATTCAATATTTTCTGTGGAATTCGACTTACGACCGATTCGACTTCGACCAAAGTTCAGGAACGTATTTATCTCGGTCGTAAGTCGAGGACAACCTGTAACGTTAAATTCTTCATTTCAAAATTTCCTTATGAGCTGAAAGCATGTAAAGTTTCTTGAAGTTTTCTATGAGGTTTTGGCCAATTGTCTGAGGTGTAGTAGCGAGAGGTAAGAAAAAAACCTTCAGAAATTTGATCTGTAGTTCTTCTAAATCGAGTGGGTGGTCAGGTTCGTGGCACGAAAAGTTCGTCGTAAAGGGCGTTCGCCGTACTAAGTCTCACTATAAATGAAAATAAAGATTCCGGGCATGGTAAAAGAAACCATAAAAAAATATAGGAAACTTCAAAACATTCATAAATATGGAGGGCTTCTTTTGAATACTGCTTGACCTTCAGAACTTCGCGCGAAATCAAATATTTAGTCTGGGAATTATTTAAAAACGGCATTCAGTCTTACTTAGAGCAACGTTTAGTTACATAATTACAAGATCTTCATCGTAGCCCGGGTATCCCACTATATGGTGTACACACTAATGAAATGTCACTTATTAATTTATAATTTGTCTCTATAAAAATGAAATTGATCGAATAGTTTACACTTTTAATGTGATAACTGTAAATCTTTGATAGAAAACAATATATTTTAAAAATAAAACACAATTTGTTTTGTACTACTTTCACATGTGTTTAATGATCAGGACCGTTTTCGCTCATTGCGAACATTATCAACTGATAAAATATAAATATTAACAAGGCTATTTATATGACATTGAGTGTTACTAATTGCAAAGTAAATATATCAAACAATTCGGAATAGTTTACAACCGATTGATTAAAAAAATATTATAGTCTAATTTAAAATATCAACTTTTTTGTGGAATTTCAATATCAAATTTGAACTGTTAAAATGTTATACATTTCCATGTATTTCGAGCTCATTCGTGTACCCGAATGCCTAAAGATGCTGAAATTCGAAATCCGGGTTTTTAACGACAAAATACATGAAAAATTACAAAAATTGAACAATTAAAATTTAGTATTATAGTGTGTTTGAATATTCAATGTTTTTAACTGGGTGGCTTGGCGGGTAGAATGCGGCATTAATTGCAGTGTTGCGTGTTCCATCTCTTCGGGGAACTTTTGTACCACTGGAATAGAAAATCAAATCAATGAATCGGCATCAGATAAAACGACCTGTCATTCGTGATATCTCTTAGAGTGGCGTTTCTGACAAAGCTACATAAAAAAAAATCGAATAAAATTGTATCCCCTACAGCTCATCTGACTGACGTGCGGCTTGGACCGGAACCAGCAGAAGAAAGAAGAAGATGACTCCACGACTCCGAAGAGAGAACATCCAGACCGTCTGGGACATTGATCGCTCGACCTCCTCTCGAGGATAAATAATAAAAAAATTAAGAGGCCAAAAGAATATGTCAGCGTTGCACAAACATGTGCAACCCCCAAAAAAAAAAAAAAAATTTTGACAACATATATATTAAAAAAAAAAATATAATATATATAAGCCCACTTCTCTTACACACGATCAGCTCGAGGTTATTGAATCAACGATCAATGTCACCACCATCAAGATTTTCACCACCCACAGAGATCTACACTTATAACACTAAAATTCCCAGAGATGAAAGGAGAAATAGGGCCTAGCCCGGGAATCCTACACCTAGCGTAAAAGCTATTCAATAAAATTGCAATCGTTTACATTTCAAAAATGGAACAACTGATAACATTGTAAAAAAATCACTGCTATTAAGTTGCTTAATTGACACGTTCTAAATTTAAACGGGCTAATAATTTGTTCGGAATATTTGAAATGTTTTTATTATATACTTATTATTACATACATAGAAGATTAGTTATATTCCATCTACAATTTAATCACTGAACTGTCATATTACAAAAACGATGAACCGAATTTTCGTGATCATTCAAATAACGAATTGTGATATACTTAAGTTTTTTTTGAGCGAATTATTCCTTACTATTTCTACTTTATTACCGGCTTTAGTATCAAAAGTTGGACAGCAAAGTTATAAACGACTTAAATCTGAATAAAAATTGACAAAAGTACACATGAAAGAAAGTGTCGTGCAAAAATGTCGACATAGAAAATTCGTTCGATGAATATTCGGCATTTTGTATGTAGATAGGACACATGTTTTGGAGGTCATTTAAAATAATAATATAATGTTTAACATAATATGATCCAATGATAATTGGAATTGAGAATGAGAAGTGAATTGAGCTAAGTAAATACAAGTTACAAAAGTATTTTGTTCTGTAAGAAGTTAAATTAAATAATGTGTAAATCAATGTAAGAAGTTCATCAAAGTAAAACTTTCAATAAACAAGTTTCGCAATTTTACCATTTGGTTCACCTCACCCCTCAAGGGTTTATATAAAGGCTAAGTTATAAGCACCCTGTACCCTGTCAGTCGACTGTATTCATTATAAGATTTCAAAAATGATTCGAGCAATGTCCTCCAATAAAATAAAATAAATGCAGTGGATTCCATATTCGTATTTACTTAATATTAATAATCCAAAACTCCATTGTAGAAATCCATTTTAATAGGATAAAAATATCAAAGTATTTATTATAATTAGGCAAGAATTGTGTTTGTTGGTTGATAGCTATTGTGGCATCACGTTATCGTCAGACATAATTCTTGTATGAAGGAAATTAATTCTTTCATGTACGCAAATTAAAAATTAAAGGTAAAAGCAATCATTTCATAAGCCGGTCCTGTAGCTGAGAGGTACACGCTCTTATCAATATTTATTCGATTGGGAATGTCGTGAATTTATTCGGTTTATGAATTAGTACCCAAATACATTTTTGTACCTGTGACTTTTAGATTCCCTTCAACTAAACATATCCGATCCTTAAAATGAGCATAGCGAGATCGATTGATTAACAAGTAGTTCTTTCTTAACCTTGTATTTATATCGTAATCTCTCCGAAACGTTTAGCGACTGAATATCATCCAGGTCTCGTAAGCTAACTTTAGTTGAAATATCTAAGCTATTCTGACAAAACGGATTACGTCAGCTTTTTATTATTTTTGGTTTTAATTATCAAAATGTGTGCAATTCAATACATGAAATCATAGGAAATAATGGCTTTGAATAAAACAGTATTAAGTCATATTGTTATTTTTTGACTATAACTCATCGATACCAAATCTGATGATCTGTATGTAAAAAAGATTATTCTTTATGATATACAAAAAATCTTTTTAAATCACACACAATTGTACTTCTCAGAGAGAGAATACTTTAAATGAGAAATAATGCTTTAAATGCGATTATCTCAGAATTTGTTTTAAAGATTTAATTCTTTCTGTCAGTATAACTTGATATTCCATAAGGACTGAATGTACTACGGAGTGGAGCAGGACATGGTTGAAAAAATATATTATATACAAAGAATTTACGACTTTTACAAATTCGTGTGTACGAGTTTCTCTTCTACAGCTTAAGTAATTGAATAAAAGTGCTTGCGATGAAAAAGCCATCAAATCTGACCTATTTTTTTTTTTTTTTTATTATCGTAAATAACTTTTTAACAAGGAAAGTAAACCGATAGACACGTGTACAGTGTGAGCATCCACTTCGGTGAGAAAACTTTTTGTTCGAGCTGATACAGGCTGTCGCAAAGCATTGATTTATGATCCCCCTTAAAATGAAAACAAAATGTATATCTTTACACGGGCGACAAAAAAAATATACATCTTAACGAGATATCGTGAAAACGGACGACTCCCGGAAATCGAGAATATTATGGACGCGTGAAAAACAACTATTTCACTTACGATTCAGTTCCTATGTATTTATTTTACTACGAAAATGACAATTTGAACGCCTCGGAATAATCTAGGGACCAAAATGTGTCCGGTAATAATCCGGAAATTTGAATTGTTCAAATTTTTACACTTCGATGAGTTTTGTCGCTAACGACAAAGGTTTCGCCTTTCGACATTGACATCGACGAACTGACATTGAAATTCCATCAAGCACCCTCAGTCGATAGCTTAAATTATAAAATTACAATTAATAGTTTGCAACGTTTGTATTTAAATAAAATGGAATTAAGCAAAGGTACCTTGAGATGATATCTCAATTTATTTTGAAATATTTCCACATTCAATAAATAGTCAAATGTAAAGTATTCTTACAGTTCTTTAGGAATCGTTTATTATGTAACTGTATTATTACAGAGAATTAATTTAACGATACATAGACCGCCGACCTACCGCGGTCGACGGCCTGTGAGAAATTATTGTTTTCCGTCCGTGTGTGAGGTAGTCCGGCTTCTCTGACAGTATTGCGCTTTCTGCCCGTATCTATTTTGCTTCTGATCTTGCATTGCCATGTTGTCTGGGATGCCGTCGGTATTGATTCGTTCCCCACAGTTCTGACGATCGCGTGGTGTTGAAATGACTTTCAACTATAGGTATTACATAATACTTTGATAGTTTTTAACCTTCTTGAAATGAAGTTCTACCAAAAAATCTAATTCAATCAATATGTTTGATATCGTTAGCTGTTACTCCTGAGTGGAATGACAAAAGCTGATTAGCTGATATAACGAACACAGATGTTGAAAATATATTCGAAATTTTATTTAAGCAAATCAATCGTGATAAATGATATTTTATCGTGTAAATATTAAATTTTAAATGTTAAGAATAGTAATCTATCGGATCTAAGATTTTTTCGCGTATAATAAAAATACTGATTATCGAATAACAAGGTGGAAGTGCCACCTGACAGGATTCGCTCAATACGCTCAACGACGCGCAGATCGAGAAAGAGAGGATGTGTGTACTGTGCGGTAAAAATTCCCTCACCTGTAAAATATCACTCAAAACTTACGCTCAGACAGTGTGTCTGAATGTGCGCTCCGTTATTGATATACAGAATAATCAATTTTTACCAATGTTAAGCATTAAATTACGATCACAGTTATATTTGATTCCTAAAAACGAATATATAATTATATCTCTTTCCCGTATGCATTCTAATTAAAGTACTGTCAGCTGAATACGTTGTGCTGGGGAAATAATACAAAATAAACACCTTACGAATACTGACTGTGATCTTTTAATGAAATTTTTTTTTTAATTTTTATTATTATTCGTTATGTGATTGTTACCATTAAGAGCATCTTGAAAAATTAAGTAAGTATTTTAAAATGGATGTGGTTTTATTGATTTTAATTTATCACCAAAACTCGAATTGATTTTTTGATCTCAGTAATATTTTAGAAAATTCAAGCGTTTTTTCCATTGGTTACTGCTAAAATATACAGGTAAGTTTCACGGTATTCCGACACCCTAAAGAAAAACGTTCAGAACTGTATACAAATAACTCACGTTGGTCTTTATTGGTAATTACAGGTGATTTATTTGCAATTTAAGGAAATAAAGGTGCACATCAACTACAGTATACAGGAAAATACAATTACAACGTATTTACGTTAAGAGTAAAAATGTCTTATAGTAAAATTTATTTCACTAAAAAACATTTTTGGAAGTTTTGGAAAGTGGAGAAAAATTTATTCTTTAAAGTATTCGTAATAGAGGCATTTTTTAATTATTGTAAGGACCCAGCTAACTAGAATGCTATCTATAATTATAGAAATATTTTGACTTTTCAACAAACACTCCATTCTATATTTTAAAACAATATAAAAATCAATGGCGTATCATATATTAATAACTAAATCATCTTTTTTAAATGTAATAAAACTCGACAGTAGTTCCCTGAACTGGGTATGTCGGTATGGACGTTTGTTATGAACCGATATTATTGTGAGATGGATTCTAGCAATTATTTCCAGGGATTTGGTTATTCAATCGATTTATAGATTATGATCGTAGGCATGGATGTTTGTGATGTCTAAATTTTTCTCTCACCCATCCGATTCTAAAAACGGGACGTAGCGGAAGTGATTGACTAATCACTAATCTTGCCCTAGCGCTATACTTCTATTCGAAAAAAAAAGGTTTAGCAACTGATTAATAAGCAGTTCTGCTAGAAAAACTTCTGTTGAGATACCTCCATAGTCCATATGCGGTACATTGAGAGTTTTTTTTTTTTTTTTTTTTTTTCATGTCCGCTCCCAATGTGTCAGACATCAGATAATCAGACAGGGTGTAAAAATGACATAAAAGCATAATCCCTAAAGTAGAGCTCCGAATTATTTTTTTCCATGTCCGCTCCCAATGTGGAGCATATGGTCTCCTAATGGAGGTATCTTGACAGATTTTTTTCTACGAGAACTGCTTGTCACTCAGTTGCTCAACCTCTCTTTTCTTTTTCGAAGAGAGTAGGGATAGAAGGATAGGGCTATGACAGGACAAGTGGTTAACTAATCGCTCTCGTTACGCTCCGTGAGGATGGGATTGGTGGGAGGGAGGACTCAGACTACGAACAGAAATCCATAAATCGATTGAAAGATCAATCTATGAAAACCGTCCGCACCGGGAATTGAACCCGAGACATCCGTAACGGTAGCCAGCGACGAAACCAACTGCGCCACGGACGCCGACATTGAGAGTTTACATGGTAAAAACAAATTGGGATTTGAAAATGTATTGCATTGGAATCCTACCAGACTATAAATGAGGGATTTTTTCCCAAAAACCTCTTTTTTATTTCGGTTTTTACATCTTTTTTTTATGCACTTAAATTTATTTTACATCATATTTGCGAATAGTGGTTGCAAAGTTCGTAAAAGCAATGACTTAAGCAGTTATCTTTAAAGTTTCCACTAAGGTACCAAAACGAACACTTGTAACCGATGCACTCAAAAAACCCCACAGCAAACTGCGATATTTCATTAGACCCGGTTAATGGATATGTTCTGTTTTGATCACCACTCCCTTTGGCGTGAAACATGGTTAATAAATCTTATCAAAAAGTTTGCACCCACCGAGACCGAAAGGTGCGAAAAAAAGATGAAAAGAATCGCTTAATGTAGGTTACAATACCAAGTAATTTTTCACGACGGTCGGGCTCTGGGTTATCTCATTTTTCGAGATCGATATCATTAGCCTGCCCCCGCCCCATTTGGCTGCCACTGTAATTCCGTGCTTTTTTCCTTTCCTCTACAACCCTAAGAAAGCACAAACAGCGCACAGTGGCGCACGAGGATAGAGTGGCTGATTGCTTTTCGCACGCGATTGATATACTCATACAAACTTTAACGCTTAAGCTCTGGGAAACGTAACCGATGGCCATGGAGCGGAAATAAGAAGCATATTAAAACACCTGCAGCAATATACAATAGATTTATCGTTTTTGCGTCTTTAGAACATTATTATTTATCAACTAGTATTAACCGTACCCGTCATAGATCATGGTATTGAAATTTAAATACTGAATGTCTAAAGTAGCTTTCACGTCGGAACTGTGTGCATTTTATACACAGCGAACGATTACGTCCTGAAAAAATTTCATAAATACATGTGACATGTGATAATAACAAAGCGTCTACAGAGCGGTCTGGGCTATTATATATAAGATTAAATCAAAATAAACCGTCAGTTCGTAAATATACATCTCTTCGCTTAAAAATTAAAATGTGATATTTTTGTGACATCGAATAATGAGAGAAAATTGTTTATAATTTTTTTACATACATTTGGGTAATTAATTAAATCTTGCTTACCAGAATATTGCAAAAGTTTCTGTTGATTAAGGTATCTTTGTAGGGAACGAATCAATACCAATGGCATCCCGGACGATATGCCAATACAAGATAAAAAGCATAGACACGGGTGAAACGTCCAATACTGTTAGAGAAGCCGGACTACCTTACACACTGACGGACCACAATAATTTCTCACTGGTTGTCGACCGCGGTAGGTCGGCGGCAGATCTATCCTTAAATTTAATCTCTGTAATAATACTGTTACATAATAAACCAGTCCTAAAATACTATTAAACTTTATATTTGTTTGTACAGGGCAGAGAGAGTAACATTTTAAGTCGGCGCCTTATCACATTTTTAAACATGTAACTTTTCTTATTGACCCTTACAGCGCGAACCGTTTTCGCACGAATTTATTTTCAGTCAATTGATCTGTTAAAACGTTCAATATGGCTAAAAATAGATCGATTTCAACAGTAAAAGATGGAGAATTATTTGAAATATATATTAGCTATCCTACATACATCAAGACGTAAACTAAACTTGTCGCATTCTAGCTAAAATATATCGAAGAATATGAAGAAACTGAAAAATATTTAATCTAGGACTTTGCAAGTAAAATGGCTGCGGCCAGTCTTCATATACACCGCCAACACGCACACAAGCAAGCGCGTAAGTATGCGTACTACATAGGACTGACGATTAATGCTGCGTATCGGCAGTTCAAAGCTGAAATTCTAAAGACCGAATATCAACAGCTCTTTTCAAAAATTTTTGTCCTTGTGTTCCAATTGACATTTTCATGATTTGTTACCTAATTTCTCTAGCTAAAGGTTCGAAATATCTTTTAAAGCATATATCCAAAAGTGTTTCTTTCTAGTTTGGCCTGAAATACGAGATAAAGTCTAGGACATGTAAACATGTCCAGCGCGTTCATCGGGTTAAAACGCCATATTTTATTTTGAAAACAACATCAAACATTAAATAAAAACAATAGCTTCAAACCAGTCTCTTCTTTTTCGTTCTTACATTTGACATATCTTGCTAATAAATTGTCAAAAGGACTGCGATTAAATGGCACTTTGTAATTTAATTTACAATAATGTGCGTCAATTTTAAAGACACTCGTGCATCAAATTCCATGATTCGGCCAATAAGAGAGCTAAAAAAAAAATAACGAAAACTACGTCATGTGTATTTTTTTCTTCGGTTTTTTGAGATACTTTGTTCCCTGATTTTACATCTAACCATTTGCAAAAAAGGTTTACAGCCCCGATGTGTCAGATATTATATGATTATATGGTTTGGCCAGAGACGCGGACTAGGAACCAAAGTTGAATATGGCTCGGAAACACGCGAAGAAATGGCCGAACGCGATGAAATTAAACTATTATTTATCGCTACGATCAAAACTTTACGATTTCAAGTAAACAACGTCAAGGTTTTCAACCCCTTATCATTTTAAATAAACTACGTAATTGCAATCATCATGAAAGTTTAATAAGGTAATTATATTATAATCTGTGTAAACAAAAATGAACTTCTGCTAGGCAGGCTTGGGTAGAAACGTTTTAACTCGTGATGTTACGTGCGCAGTAGTGGAAAGTAGTCGATTTATTTTACTACGAAAAAGATTGCGTTCACGCCGATGATTTATTACCCGTTACCTTATGGAGCGGTAGCTAGTCAAGGCTGTCAAGAAAAATAAATAATCTGGCCCAAACGCAACAAAAAAAATACTCTCAATGTTAAACAAGTCACGTGAAAAATGTACCCCACTACACCATAGATTAGATAAACTAGTCAGAAAATAATATATATTAAGGTAATGTAATTATAGTACATAATTCGATGGTATTTTGGCCGATTGATGGAACCCTCAAAAATATGAAAATGAGTTAATGATAAGATTTCATTTTAAAGACGACAGAGCAGGTCTCGGCCAAATGGTGTAAATTAGAAAAATAAATGGACCACTCTTTGGAAGAGAAACATCATCTGACTTTGGTTTTAGGTTTAAAATTCTGAATCCCCCACATGATTTAAGCCACTATTATATCGACACTACCTAAGTATAATCCCGTATCTGCAAACATAAGAATTTACAAAAGTGCATTTCAAAGATTCATAACGCACCCACCATATAATGTTTTCGACAAAAACAGTTTTTACTCTCTCCTGAACAAAACACCATCGATATGATAATCATTCTGATGATATTTGACGTGGTGTCGAGTTATTGTAAATTTAACTATAAGTTTGGATTATTTAGATTTTGTACACTTCCATGTATTTTTTCACTAACGACCCGGGTTTCGCTTTTCGGCATCTTCAGGCATTCGAGCACACGAATGGACTCGAACTGACAGACAGTAAACAGTGTCTAACGTTTATATAGAAGATACAAATACGACCACCTTACGCTGAGTTCCGTAAAATAAAAATTAATTGTGGTTTAAATAGACATTCCCACAAAATAATAGTCGAAAGAGCAACTGTTAACTGGAAACTTTGGTTAGTGAAATACAATAGGAGAATGGCATTATATATTTGTGATAATGAATAATGATAATGAATGAAAGTAGAGAAGATCTACTTAGTTGATATATATTATATATCTTGCAAATGACAGGTCATACATGTATTTAATTTAAGACATCGACTGAGGGTGCTTGATGGAATTTAAATATCAAATTTGAGTTATTGAGATTTTGTACACTTCCATGCATTTTGTCACTAACGTCCGGGGTTTCGCCTTTCAGCATCTTCAGGCATTCGAGCGCACGAATGAACTCGAACTGACAGACAGTAAACAGTGTCCAACCTTTATATAGAAGACACAAATACGACAAATATTTTTTTCGAGGTAAAATATTATACGTCTGAAAGCCACACTGATACCTGAGTTAACATTTCGAGAATCGCCTTAATCCTTATTTTGTAAACAACACATTAACAGAGTGGCGAATTGCCGCTTTTCAACTTCTTTTAGAATTACCAGTGATTTTACGATTATGAAATATTTTTCACTGAACTCTTTCAAACGGGTAGTTTACCATTTGACTGCCAATTGCAACACAGAAATCTAACCCAACAACAACAAAGAAAGCAACGTGAACCAAGCAGATAGTATAGTAACCAAAATATTACTCACAAAAGCAAAATAGAATAATTTATGCCACAGAAAAGTACGCGAACATGCACATTGACATAATATCAAATGCACATACAGGTAGACCACCTGTCTCGTTTTCTACCAGCAAGAATTTCTTACATTAGCTCGGCGAAGTGAAATATTCACGTCATATAACTACGAATCAACTCCAGTTACAAAGCCAGTAGTAGAAAAAAAAATATATTGAAAATAAAGATTTTATCTTGGCAACTAATTATTTGGTAAGTAACTAATTACATAAATAGCCAGTAAGTAATTCGATAAATTTAAGACATCGACTGAGGGTGCTTGATGGAATTTCAATATCAAATTTGGATTCAATAATCTCAATAGATTTTGTACACTTTTATGTATTTTGTCACTAACGACCCGGGTTTCGCCTTTCGGTATCTTCAGGTATTCGAGACACGATGGTCAGTTCGAGTCCATTCGTGAGCTCGAATGCCTGAAGATGCCGAAAGGCGAAACCCGGGTCGTTAGTGACAAAATACATGGAAGTGTACAAAATCTCAATAATCCAAATGTAATTCGATAAATGTTCAGTAAGAAATAATAAATGATCAGTTAATAATTATGTTTGGTCCTTAAATAATTGTCAAACAAATAAAGGTTAGGTTTAATTAAAAAAACTGACTGTTTTATATATTTAAATATTTGACCGTTTAATTTAACAACTGAGCATTTTATATAAATTACTGATCGTTTTTTTATTAACTGACCCACGTGTAAACTGACTATTTATTATTTCTTGCTGACCCAATAAATGTGGGTCTTTTATCTTGTAAGGAATGTAGTAATTTTTCATTTGACTTGCACTTTTTATTATAATCTTCATAATTAATCAGATTGTTTGCTTGACCTTGCTATTTCAAAAATAATCCACGGGCGAATTGCCTGTAGACGAATCGACGTAGAGAAATTATTAAGACCAAAATGCTTGTAATGTTTTCAAAATCTATATAAGAAATAAAATAATAGTATGAGATTATTCCGACTACATATAGAATAAACACTACACAATATATTTATTTCCCAGCGCCTCCATTTTACCATGTCAATAATTTCTCACGACTGATGCTTATCAAACTGGGAGAACATTAAATTTGGCGAATTCTGCACAATGTCAACATGAATGAATCACATCGCGAAGGACATGTAGAAGTAATTTAAAAAAAAAAACATTACAGGATAATATATAACATTTATATCATTTACATACATCTACGCACTAACAATTTGCTTTTAAAATTGTGATATCTCGATAGAAGATATTTTAATAAGGAAGATTAATTATTGCAGATTAATCGTGTGGCCTCATATTCGTAAAAAAATAATACATTAAAACCTCAATATAACGGATTAATTCAACTGCACACCAAAACGTACCTCAAGATTTACGTTGCACACTTCAAGTAAAACATATAGATTAGATTAAATTATGTATAATATTTGCTAAGCAAATATTATAAAAGAATTGTTTGCGTTGGAAGAGTATCGGATATAAGATTTTAATTTCGTTTTTTCACACTGAAGCAATGCGCCGCGGCACATCTAGCATGTGTTGCGGCACAACAGTTGCGGAGCACTGCATTACATAATAAAGTTCATTTTATTAACCGGATTTTTTTATTTTTTTGAGAAAATAAACGACACAATTCGTTTATTGACAAGGTCAGTGAAGGGTAAAATAAAGAAAATAACCACATTCCCAACCTTAATTACTGAATTTAGGTAAAAAAATTGAAGAAATCAATGACGACGTTACAGATAAAATTACATCTAATATTATAGCCGTGAATGGTCTGTATGCGTTTTATTATTATTAGATATCAGATGTAGGTATGTTATGCAATGCACACACACAACAATACATTCACTTTTTACTAGCTACTTTAGACAATCAGTATTTCAATTTTAATACCTCGTCATCTATGAAAACTCTCTCCCACCCACCCGATCCTCACAGGGCGTAGCGAGAGCGATTAGCTAACCACTAGTACCGTGCTAGCCCTATCCTTCTATCCCAACTCTCTTCGAAAAAATAGAGTTTGAGCAACTGAGTAACAAGCAGTTCTCATTCTGTTAAGATACCTCCATTAGGAGACCATATGCTCCGCATTGGGAGCGGACATGGAAAAAATCTATAACGGGCGTCCCACTAGTTACGAAATAGTTCATCTGGTCACATGACCAACTAGTAGACAAAATTACGTCATCTATTTTAAATCGAAAAAGAAATATTTTACAATTTAGGTACATGGTACATATAAAAAAATATGTTGGAACCGCGTAATATAAATATGAAAATGATAAAATGGAAAATTTGTACTACATATTTCAGTCTTCTTCCAAATATAAATTTAATATTTCTAAACGATTTATTTTACTCTTGCGAGTAGTTTTGTTCAATCAATTTTTTTTACAACGGCTGTTGCTTGTAACACATTATTTATTGAAATTACTTTATTGAAAACGATTCGAGCTTGAGACGATTTCAATAATGTAATAAATCCCATGATCAAAACAATAATTTGGAATTGCAGCCACTAATGGAGAGGTGTTTAAAAAAATATATTTATAAAAGTTACGACTCTCTACAGATGGCAGAAAACGTTAGCTTTTTGATCGGGTGGATGATTCGCATGTCAAACATGACAGCGAATAAATATTTGGCGCGAATAAAAAAAAATCATAACATAAAATTGATGTACCAGTTTGCATTTATTTCCCCTTTTCTTTTGTCGAGTGTACCTTCGCAAAGTTATATGGACGGTAAGAGTGCGGTAAGAAACATATAGATAAATGTTTAGTCGTACATAGACCACATGCGAATACTGCTTGTTAATGGGAGGTAAGCGATGTTTAATAAAAACCAAAATAGAATATAATTATTGTATACCAGGCGCGTGCGGTGACTTTATCTCTTTCTCGCTCAATCACATGAAAAGTGAAAGAGCAAGCGAGATGCAAGGGCATCCGGCGCATGCTCTTGTATCCTCTTGCTCATACCCAAATTAGGTTGTACGATAGAGATAGTGATGTTGTATACATACTTCAAACGCTAAAATTGATACGATAAAACTGATATAATATAAAATATGATAATAATTATAACCCACTTATAAGGTGCTAACTATCAATTCTTGTTGGAAACGCATTACATATATCGTTACCTTACTTTGAAAAGGTTCTAACTGCACTAGAACATGTTTTGAGATACGAGCGTTTGAAGTTTTGACTGATCGTATTCTGTAATTTGAAGAAAAAAATGTATTTTTGATTAGTGAGATAGCATTACTTTTTACTTGTTTTTCATATAATTTATTTTAACTGAAGTCTTTATATTAGAAAATAATAAGTATCTAAAGCTTTAATTAGAACTGCCAACAATAGTTTGTTTGAAAAGGTTTTATCGGATATTTCAATCTTATCAAACAAAATGTTCTGATTTTTGAGATATTTATTAATACTATATATTATCATGACTTCCTGAACTATATAAGCTATCAATAATATTATAATACAACAGAATAATAATACATATATACCTTGAATGTTGGAACGAACTCAGCTAACTTTCATCAATGACCACATCGATACAACAATAGAAGTAAAGTGTAAAACACGCACCAACCATCGAGCAAAGAATGTTCGACATGACATTAAAACCTTTTCAAATAAACTGTGATGTGTATGTTTTTTCTGTGACATGATAATAAGCAGTTATATCGATTCATTGAACCGTATAAAACAAATTTATGAGAAAAAATGTGTGGACAGAACTCTGAAATACTGTTAACTCCCTCATTGAACAATATATGACCCTGAAATCAACGTATATGGTAGAATATGGCTAATACAACATTTTCCAATCAAAAGGTCATTTTAGGTCAAAATGTCAGTTAGAACCTTTTCAAACTAAGGTAACGATATTTTAAAAATAAAAAATGAATTGTTTTGTACTAACCCTTCGTTTTTATAATGACAAAGACCGGTTTCGCTAATCGCGAGCATTATCAACTGAAAAATTTTCAATCCTAATAAGGTTATTTCTCATATTTTCTCTGAAATGCTATACGACAAAAGGTTTATGTTGAAATTCTCAAATATAAATCCATATATAAAATTGAAATGTTTGGCTACAATCATCGTTATTAGCAACTATAAAGGAGTTCCACCAATTAAAATGCCAATTGAATCAATAAATGTAATACAATCTAAAGGTCTGCATTTATTGGCTCAATGACTATTTCAATATTGAGTCAATAATCTATATAAAATGGTCAGTTATTAAATTAAACGGTCAAATGTTGATATAAAACGTTCAGTTTTTTTTTAAATTTAACATAACCTAACCTTTATTTGTTACTGACCATTTATCTAATTAGTTTCTGAAGAAATAATTAGTTGTTCAATCTAAATAAACACAGTTACATAAAAGTCCGCAGCGAGAAAGCAAAACTAAAACGCAAAATTTCGACGCATAAATTGGTTTTCAAATACATAATACTTAAATGAATCATCCATTCAGTAATTTCTATGAATACGGAAACCATTATTTCTCTATATGTGAATTTAATTATCTCTTCCTTTCACCTACAGACGTATCCAGTAAAATATGGAACACGAATAAATACTCTCGCATAACACTTCCTAACTGTAATTATCACATAGCTTTCTTACGCAAGGATCTGTTCCTTGCAAAGCGGATGATTTGGTAGTGTAATTGAAATACGCATTAGCACGTACATGACAATACAAAGCAAGTGGGGAAGCTTTGATTTAATTATTTATCACTTAATGCTATGAGCAAATGGTATAATACAATGAAACACTATGCGTAATATAGTATTAAGAATGTGGTGTCAAATAGAAATCATTTCTACTATATAGCACAAAATACAAGTAGAAATCTGTATGTTTGTTTGTATGTCTGTCGGTCACAAAACTCCTCCCAAACGGCGTACATTAGCGACGTGAAATTTTCACACGTCATTTTGGCTGCAATTGTTAGTTCAACTGCGCTATTTTCAACGTTCAACTCTCAATATTTAACTTTTAACCTAAAACTGAAAACGCTATATTTTTGAAGTTTCGATGCAGGATGAAAAAAGTAACAATAATAGTCGACTAGTAACAGCTCAATATTAATATATTCTGCCAGTGACAGATGAGATAGTAACGCGAACGTAGATATTTGTGTTAAATATTGAGTTTCATATTTGTGATTTGGTAGAAAGCGAGTGGTAAATTCGTAGAACTTGGTGTACATCTGGAATAATCGTCATGGAGATTCAACGTATCCCTCTGATCGTATGTTTAATTTGTGGCGCGGCAGGAGCCATTATTAAATCCAGATCAACAAGCTGTCTATCGGGAAGTTCTGTGATGCCATAACAAGAGTGCAGGTGGCAAAATTGTCATCTTTTATTTTAGCTGGTTTAAACTCTTAACATTATTATTAATTGGTGGACGGTATTTTGTGGGTGTAACAAAAGAAGTATGGTTGGCGGTGATATTTTCAAATTTCAACATAAGCTTGCCAACATCTAAATTTAATAACCTAAAATATGCGTTCACCGTCTTGGGCGTGGCCGGGTAAAAATACTAGTTTTATATACATATTGATACCTCAGTTCTAAAGGGTAACAACACTAACCATTCAAAAATAATAGTTTTGATATAGCGATCCCAACAATTCGTCATTATCAACTATTCGGATAACGAAAAGTAAAACTAAAACTATTCGAATAGTTTTCGAAGTATGAAAATAATAATGTCAAAAATTCGATTTGAATAATTATAACATTACATTATAATTCGACAGTGTTTTGGTCATGTAACCTTCAAAATTGAAATTGTAAAAAGAATTTTTATCGAAAACATTATATGGTGAGTTGCGTTATGAATCTTTGAAATGCACTCCAGTAAATTTTCGTGTCTGCAGATACGGGATTATACGTAGGGAGTATTGATGTAATAGTGGTTTACATCAAGTGAGGGGGTCAGAATTTTTAAACCTCAAACCAATGTAAAATAATGTTTCTCTTTCAAAAAGTGGTCAATTTATTTTTCTAATTTACACCATTTGGTCAAGACCTACTCTGTCGTCTTAAGGAATTTGTTCCAATCATTAACTCACTCGTTTTTTTGAGGGTTACATTAATCGGCCAAAACACCGTCGATATATACTAAAATAATATTTTAATGGTACATTGAAATTTATAAGAAAACAAGCTCATTTATAATAAAAATCACATTTATTCAAATGTTAAATCACTGATATACATATTATAATATTTTCTTAATAATGAGATACCTACATCTTATAATAATTTACGACTAAATCTTTTCCCACTTCCGTCAAATCCCAGATAGAGACAATATTAATTCACATTCCAATACCGTTTTATTGTTTACAATATTTAAAATTTGCGGTTGCGTCGGACTACTCCAGCGGTAACATTTTGATTAATTACGGATCATTTATTATTTCTTACAGACAAAAATTGAAATAGTTACTGACCGAATAAATGCTGGCATATTTATTACAATGTGCACAGTTTTGCTTGATGAATAAAATGGAAAACGATGCCGGATCAACGAACTTGGACTATTATGAAAAAAATTCTAGACCGGAAGAGAAATCCCCTCGAACACAACAATAATTAATCTGGCAGAGTAGAATGAGGCAAGAAAGGGGAGGAGCGGGAAACCGCCCCGTGTAAATAAAGTAAAAGCCGAACAGCCTTTTACTTTTTGAGGGCGGCCAAAGCCGTCCGTGTTACAAGAAAATCAAGAATCGTGCCAAACAGAAAAACTTGACGGACGCCGATTTGTTAACCGAGGTAGGGTATGGCGCAGACATTGGTTTCTCAAAAACTTTTTTGAAAATTCTCACCACCTTACGCTGAGTTCCGTAAAATAAAAATTAATTGTGGTTTAAATAGACATTCCCACAAAATAATAGTCGAAAGAGCAACTGTTAACTGGAAACTTTGGTTAGTGAAATACAATAGAAGAATGGCATTATATATTTGTGATAATGAATAATGATAATGAATGAAACTAGAGAAGATCTACTTAGTTGATATATATTATATATCTTGTAAATGACAGGTCATACATGTATTTAATTTAAGACATCGACTGAGGGTGCTTGATGGAATTTCAATATCAAATTTGAGTTATTGAGATTTTGTACACTTCCATGCATTTTGTCACTAACGACCGGGGTTTCGCCTTTCGGCATCTTCAGGCATTCGAGCGCACGAATGAACTCGAACTGACAGACAGTAAACAGTGTCTAACCTTTATATAGAAGACACAAATATGACAAATATTATTTACGAGGTAAGATATTATACGTCTGAGAGCCACACTGATACCTGAGTTAAAATTTCGAGAATCGCCTTAATCCTTATTTTGTGAACAACTCATTAACAGGGTGGCGAATTGCCGCTTTCTAACTAATATTAGAATTACCAGTGATTTTACAATTATAATAGCATTGTGGGTTTTGACGGGATGCAATTCGACGAAAGGATAAATATATGCAATCATTCCACATTTAGTGGCATCTGTTAGGTGTTTCAACGTATATGATACAGCAACGGGGAGTTTGGAAGATTCAGTTGTTCGTTCAGAATTGACAAGAAATTTAACTGGATCTCAATGACTCAAATTTAATACATGTATTTATTTGTACCTTAACAGAGATATTTTTTTTTCGATTATTCGAATATCAATTTATATACTGTTATTTCATGATACTATGTATTTATTTTAAAAATAACGATTATTTTTCTAGTAATACTTAACATATTTCCTGTGTATCTAATTAGTTATTTTTTGTTTTATTCTAGGTGAGCCTAAAAGTGTGCCAATCTACTGAACATTGTATGCAATATTGAAATCATTTGCGGTAAGTGGCAAATCTTAAAATTGAAAAAATTAATTTTAAGTAATTAGATAATTTGTACATTGATTTAATTGGCATGTACTTGGTAGAACTCCATTGTAATAGAATATAATAACAAAGTATTAAGTTCTACAAAATTTTTTTATCAGGTAGTTGATAACTATTTCGGGTTTACGCCATCGTCAGAACTATAGTTTTGGCCTATTATAATTTGTACACATCAAAAATAGTCAATAAAACTGAATAATAAATTGAAACTGATTATTTGGTCAGTAACTAATTCCATAAATGGTCAGTTGTTTAGTTAACTCACCGTTTAAGTTATAATAAATGACCATTTTATATAAATTACTGACCGTTTATTTTACTAACTGACCATGTATAAGCTGACTATTTATCGAATTAGTTTACTGACCATATTGATTAATTATTGAATATTTTTTATTTCTTAATGACCAAAAATTTAAATAGTTACTGACCCAATAAAGAATTTTCTTCGAAGTCGTTTTCCCAGAGAGTAGTCACAATATGTCAGGAAAAAGTTCCTTTACAATAATTACACTCCATAAAAATGTCATGTTAAAATAAACAGCTCATTTCAATAATCAAATTGAATTCCCTGTATTTGATTATATTGAGAACCACTGAGATTTGGCATGTTGGGGGTATGTGAGGTAAGTAGCCAGGGAAACCCTTGTGAGGAAACACAGTAACTCGGAGTGGTCACGCGATTATTTAACGTGTTAGGGTGGAAAGCCATCAAAGGAATTTCTTCGAAATGTGGAGTTCGCAAGTATTTGTTTTATACGTGGGGGCTCAAATATCACGACTGTTCTTTTATAAGCATACAATTTGCTTTATTTAATATCGGTAAGATAAATATTTACGGATTGAGGATGGATATTATTCTGTTATATGGCATTGGTATAAAGCAAATAACGGAATAAAATTGGTTAAAATATCTGCGACATCACCGTCAATGTTTAAAGGTCTACCAGGGTATATTGACTTAAGGAAAAGGGACGCAAACAAAACAAATGTAATTAATGGCAAAGAATTCCATGTATTCATCTCTGTCGCTCACACAGTATATGGTAAGGGGAGGTATGTTGGTGATATATATATATATATATATGTGTGTTTGTTATTTATAAATTAAACTTATTGATATCTAAACTATATTGTAAATGTGCATCTTAGTGGAAAATTATATAAATGTATCGTTAATCAAATAAAATTAAAACTTCTCTGACAAAGCTAAGTGTGTGATAGAATAAGGTAAGTTCGTGATAGGGGAAGGTAATTTGGTGATTTAATTGTATATTTCAAGTAACAATCAAAAGTTTTAAGTAACATTTAAGATATGTATTACAATTACCAACAAAATTTGCATAAAAAATACAATTCTCCTTCTTCTACGTCAATTCCTAACGAAGGTAAGCATACATAGTGATATGGCAATATTCAGAACAAGCCTGGCTTCCAACTTAGCCCGGACTTAAGAAAAGCAAAAACCATAACTATAACTTAACTGATGTCAATTTCATACACAAATTACAGCAGACGCACTCAAAATTTACGTTAATGCTGCGTGGTCAACGATTACTATTGCTAGCCACGTGGCAGTCGTTAGTATTAGAAGGTTTTGGAAAAACTCGGCGTCTCTTTCAAACTTATGGCTACCCCATGACTCTTTCAAATGTTTGCCACCAAATTACCTATATCACAAAAATACCTCCCTTTACCCTACGTTGTATTTTCCAGCAAACCAACATACATCGGTAGACAAGATTCGATGAAGTGTATCAATCGTCGGCGTGCGGTGGACTTATCACTATCTCTATCGCACAACCTAATTTGGGTATGAGCAAGAAGGATACAAGAGCATGCGCCGCATGCCCTTGCACTCGCTTGCACCTTCACTTTTCATGTGATCGAGCGAGAAAGAGATAAAACCACCGCACGCGCCTGGTATCAATATATATATATATATTAATCAATAGAATCCTAAATCTAATTTATGCGAACCGCGGCAGAGCTTGATTTAAAATAGTATTTTTTGTCGATCTACAAATCAATCTGCCAGTATTGTACTTCTTCTTGAAAGAATAATATTTAATAATAATATTTCAATAATTCTCGACGGATACGTACTTAATAAATAGCCACAAAGCAATTTAAACGAATGCTTTGCGAATAATTTATTAATATATACGAAAGAATTCACCGTTTTCAAGGTAATTTGTAATTTTATTGTAACGTAAAATGGCTACATAATATCTGTACCTGAGGTGTACGGATGCAAGTCGAAAATTTGAAGAAGCAAAGTAGAGTTAATATCATGTTTATAAGTGGCAGAAAGATGAAAGTCTTATGACAAAAGAACAAAGGAATAATGCAACAACAATTCCTCGTAGCAAATCAGAAGGTTTTTTTGGCTCTCCTGAGTATTTTATGTTTTGGACTTGAGTCCGTTTGGTTCTCAGGTACAGATATATTAAGTATGCAAGTGCTGTAACGAATGGCAAAAGCGATATTATCATAATTCAAAATAGCATCATTCCTACTAATTTATTACACCACGATATTTCAAAGCCACGAGTAACAAGGTTCTGAATAGATTATAGTATTATGAATACAAAATTTATAAACAAAAGTAGCTTGAAAATCATTAGAATCAAGTGGTGCTACATTGAATCTGAAAAATTCAGATTTCCACAAGTTTTTCTAAATAAAATAAGCACATATTAAATTTACAAAAAGCAGTTATTCAACGTTGTGTCTTTAATTCTCGTTAATCGATTTTTCAATCGATTTATGGATTTTCATTCAAAGGCATAGATATATGTGACTTCTTAAGTCTCCTTATAGGCTTTAGATATTTCCAGTGGAACCACGGTTCTTCGTTCTTCAAGCGACCTTAAAAAAACAATAAATGTGTGAAAGTCTTTTCGATCTCTCGGCTAGAGTCCGAACTTTCTTTACAGGGGGTCAGAATCATTGAAGATGCGAAATACGAGACAAAACTGAACATTGACTGACTCGGCGAGACGACTGAACACTCAGAACACAAGGGCTCAGTATGAGAGTCATCAGCGGAAACATCATGATCTGCCATCATAACAATAAAACGACGTTTGCAGACTTGCAACCGCGTGCTTATGGGCGAGATAAATGTTCGCCAAAAATATGACGAGACAGTAATAGCGGCTGGATGGAGTTGTACGTAATTCTGAGAAGGATGACAAATGTTAGAGAGAAACGATCAATCGGGGTAATATTTGTGACGGGAACATAATATTTGACCAATAAATCGAAGAAAATGAAAGATCAGGGAACGATGAATAATAAATTATTTAACATTGTACTTGTGGGTGTTTGGCCGGGACTATATAAAATGAACGATACATGCGAGAAAACGATGAATGAGAGAACGATAGACTGGTATTGCACTGTACTTTAATAAAAAGAAACGAACATGTAATTAAAATTATATTATCTATATGTAATTAACACGACTCTTGGATCTTGCGGAAAAAATAAAACTCAATAGCAAGACTATTTTATGGCGCTAAAATAAAATAAATTACTTTAAAAACGGTCTTGGAGTCTAAAGCTAGCTCAATGTCACCCGCTTATTATTTATTTGACATAACTGTAATCTTTATAATAATATTATTAAAATAATATACATCTGACCTTAGAGGAAAATAAATGTTAGACAACCATGCCTCCAAAGGCTTTATAATATGGAAGAAAACTTCATTTAAGAAAAGAAAAATCGTGTCTACGTTTAGAAAAACAACATGAAAATGACGCGAGACTTTCCTATTATTTAATACTATACTAACATGTTTTTTTTCTTTGGCTCAATTGGGGTTTGAGCACGCAATCCAAATTGAGATTTTTTTACATATGAACAAAAAAATACTGCTTACTTAAACCAAAAATCAATAAAACTGTACGAAATTATTCCTTTTTTTCACAATGAGAAATTTTATAGTCTATTCCCAATAATACTGTCAAATCCACATAGCATAACTGTAAATTATTGACTCGAGACAAGCTCGAATATTATCTGCAGAGTAATAAAACCGATCTCTGCGGTGCCAATAATTCATGAATTTGCCATAATTCAAAATCAAATAGGATTTTCTCGTAATATAAGCAGCGATCGGCAAAAATAAACGACTCATAGGGTTATAAGCGCACAGAAAATAACTGCGGTTAATTTCAATTAGGCGCAATTTGAATATTTTACTTAGCTAAAAATAGCGCAAGTTATTTTTTAAATCACTTACTGTTTGAATTGTAATAATATTAAGAGAATTAAAAATATGCATGATTTTTTGAACCAATCCGTCAAATATTTTTAAATCTAAAAACACTTTATATAAAATATAAATTAAATAATAATATGACACAACTGTAATATGACACAATTGTTGAAAGCCTATATAACTGTTAAACAGCCCAAAAAAAATCTGAAAGGGGAGGCAGACCACAACAGGTTTTACATGTACTTAATAAAGTATCCAAGATACTTATAAACTAAACTAAATACCGTTTAACACCTTCTATGTTAATTTCGTTTTATAACTAGCATATCGATGGAATAGTTCCATAGTGATACAATTAGAAATTAGTAGTTTTCAGATATGGCCGATCAAAGTTTTGACTCATCTAAACTGACTCGTAAAAAGTGATGGCTTTGTATTACTTTTGTATTCAAATAGGTGGTCAATAATATATAGTTTTAGGATTAAAGGTTGTTTCTTTACGAAACGCCACCATTCACAACAATATGTCTCCACAGTACAATATTTCGATACGTATGAATACGGAACTGAGAAATTATTTAATTTTGCTGATTTCCATATGCAAATATCTGCCTTTTGAGAGAAAACCTGTACATTTTACAAGCAGTACTTAAGTGGAACTATAGAAGAGCGGTGTTCAAATATAATGGCTAACTTAACTCAAAACATCACATTTTTGACTTATCTTCCAATGGAACTGGGCCATCGATATATCGTACTGGAGTAACTGAGTAAGTGCATTAATTATACCAGTTTGGAAAAAGACAGCAATTTATTTTATCAGTAAGTGTATTAATGCGGATTTCTAGGCAAGCAATGGTCTTTGTATATTGATCCCTAACTTGATTTGTATTTTGATATTACAATTATCTATGTAAGATAAAACACCAAGACTAAAGAATTACGAGCCTACTAGCTAATATTGTTATTGCTGTTTTCTCAGAACTGTCAATATGTTACTTACCAACTTCTGCCAATACGGTGACGATATATTTCTCAGACATTACATTTTTGTTAATTCTGTGAAAAACATGAAAATTTACATGATTTTTCTTCCAACGGCATTTAACAAACAATGCCAAACATAACTAAGGAATAGTTGAGTTAAATAATTGAATGGCACCTTTAAATAGGTTTAGTTTTATTAAGCATTATGATGGACAAATATTTGATTTTTACAGTTTAGAAAATATATTTAGCATTACAACAAATTGACAATACGCCAGATATTTTTAATAATTTGAAATATCCTCAATTAACTCAACTCGAGGATAAAATATACCACAAACACCGATACCTTAGATATTCCATGTTTAATTTTAGGAGGTGAAAAAATTTAATTCAAAAAGTTTACATTGGCAACTAATTATTTGGTCAGTAACTCATTTAATAACTGGTTAGTAAGAAATAATAAATGGTCAGTTAATAATTATGATTGGTCAGTAAATAATTGCCAAATAAATAAAGGTTAGGGGAGTATTAATTAAAAATATCTGACCGTTTAATTTAATAATTGTCCACATGTACACAAGTTGGTCGCCCCACCTAAACCCGTTATGTGTATGCAGTCGCTGTTTCACGGCCGCCTTCCATAACGCAATGACGATCAAGAAAAGAAACGAATTCACTCGTCGTATTTTTGGCCCGATGCAGAGCTGCACGGGACAGATTTTGATAAATGGTCAGTATACATGCGGTCAAAAAAATACCACATGTAAATGTACTGACCATTTACTATTTCTTACTGACCCAATAAATGCAGGCCGTTTACATTGACATCGCTAGAGAACTCTTTCCATTAGGCCACAGAACGAAATACTATATCTATAAAGTATACGATGAATGAATTTTCTTTATATTCGTGTAGTGTTGATGTGTAAGTCCAATATATATGTTTATTTCGTATTTTCAACTATATTATTATGTAAGAGAGAGAGCTAGGGGCGGAACGCAGTGAGTATATTCTACTCAACAAGATTCCAATCGACCCTCTTAGCATTCTGTGGGGGTAGTAAGTAGCACTAATAACACTACCCTTGCCAGTACTTGAGTGATAAGAATTAATAATGGCCTCTCGCAGACATAATAGAAGATTAGTTATTTATATATAATATGTTCATTATATGAATAAAACATGGGTAGGGTTGCAATACCGATATTATAGAAACCGGGATTGCGTTATTGCGGCTGTTATTTCCCGAATCCCGAAATAACTGTTTTTATAATGTGAACTAGCATTATTTCCGTGTATTTTGTCACTAACGATTCGGGTTTCGCCATTCGGCCGGCAAATACATACAAATGTACAAAATCTCAACAATTCAAATTTGATATTGAAACTCCATCAAGCACCCTCAGTCGATATATTTAATTTACTACTCTACAATTATGTGTAGAAATAAACGTTGATTGTTTGATTTTAATGAATCTTTAATACACTCAGGCCAGTAATTCTGCACTTTATTCAATTTTTAAAACCATTTCCACTCCCAATGTGGTGCATATAGGTTTCGTGTCTCAAAAGAAGTTTTTCAACGAGAACTGCTTGTGAGTTAGTTGCGCAACGTCTCTTTTTCGAAAAGAGTAAGGATAGAAGGATAGTAGTTAGCTAATCACTCTCGCTACGCCCCGTTTATAGAATGTAATAATATGCTCTTAACCATTAGATTGGACGGATGAGAGGAAATTTTAGACATCACAAACAGCCGAGGCTTTGAATAGAAGTCGATCAAAAAATAAATCGACGAAACTGTCCGTACTGGGGTTCGAAGCCGTGAGATTCGTAACCGAAGCCAACGCCACTGACCACTGTACCACGGACCCTCTGTTCCTTACTGGTATAATAATTTATAGTATAATTATATCGTAGTCAAACAAGAGAAAGTGTTTATCAAAATACAGTGGAAACTTGATCTATCGCTCTCGCATTAATCGTTTTCCGGCATGTATCGATCATTGTTTATAATCTCGGCCAAACACCCATAAGAACAATGTTAAATAATCCTGCATTCATCGTTCTCCGATCTATCGTTTCCTTTTATTTATCGGTTAAGCACTATGGTCCTATCACAAATTTTATCGTGTCCCTAGCCTTATCTTTATTTCCTTACTATGTTCGAAAAATACAGGTTGAGCAAACTGAGTAACAAGCAATCCTCGTAGAAAAACTCGTGCTAATATACCTTTCAGGTATCTTTTAAAAACCTTTTCCATATATTGATTTTTCAATTTATTTTTTCGGTACCGCCCACACACATCCGACGCATGTTTTGCCATGCCCTGATGTTGTGTGTGTTGTTTTGCCACTGTTCTCATTTGTCATGTTCTGATTTGGCATATACTGTTTTGTCATGATTTTGGGTGTGTTGTTTTATCACCGCTCTAATTTATCGCGTACTGATCTGTCACCAAGCCATGTGTGTTACGATCAACATTTTTTCCATGTTCAATCTATACTATACATAATTTTATTACTATTACTGTTTTCAGTCTATTTCCGTTTAAAATGCACTTGGTCACTTTGTCTTTTTCATTTCATCCATTTAATTGGGCATCCAGCGCGTATTCGTGTTATTAGGTTTTTATTTATCTCAAATACGTGAAGCGAAACACGATTTTTACATTTATTCGTTAAATGAAAACATTCCGTTTAATTGAATATTTCCAGTCGAGATGTCACGTTAAATTCAGCGGATATTCCATTTAAATGCTGTGTGCCAGTAAACGATACGTATACACATTATATACGAATTAATTAACATACGTCGCAGGTAATCTAGGATTGCCAACCAGCGTGAGGAATATTATTTTCGATTATTCGGATCATTTCGTCGGTAATTCATGTACGTATTTGCTAGTAAAATAATATACGAAATATGTACGAATTTTCAATTAGTGGCGGTAGCCATATTGTAATTATTATTGTTATTTTATAGAATCTACAATTTTACTTTTACATTTTCGATGGATTAGGCGGTAACTTTGTGGAAATTCATTTTTAATATAAAAATTAAAATTTACAACTTAGTTATTCCACTGGCTGTGTTACTAAATGTAACTGACTATTGTCGTGAGGTTATCTATATAAAAGGTAAACAGTGATTCTAATTCTTAAATTAAAAATTAAGGGTAGGTTGGGTTTATTTCCTTCTACTTCAAGAATTAGAATCACTATTTCCCTTAAAAATAAATAATCTTGAGATATAGTAAGTCTGAAGATGCTTCTTAAAGAAGCGAAACGCGTTACATTTAGTAACACAGCCAGTGAAATAACTAAATTATAAATTTTAATTTTATATTAATTTATAAATTATTTAATAAAGGCTTACAGCTAAAAATTTCCAATGCGTCAAAGATTTTGAAATTGTTAAATCGCGTCAGATGGATTAGTGTATGTCCAAGATCTAAAATTGAAATAAATAATTTGATATTGACCTTGTCGGGATTTTCGAACGCTCTTGCCACTAGATCACAGAGGCCGGTTAATTAAACTGTCTCTTTCTTTCCCAACTTATTGAAAACGATTGTAATTTTACGTTAGCAAGGTAATCTTGTGAAAATTACGAAAACTAGTTTTCAGTCACTACTGTATTTTTTTCATACAAGGTAGTCTAATAAGATGGAGAATATTAGTTTATGATGACCAGCCGTTAGCCAAACGGAAGCGGTAAGGACGTAATCATGATGTGGATCCAATACCACAAAAGAAAAAATATATATAAAATAGATTAGAAACAGCAGTGATCGACAGAAAAAAACCATCGTTTATAGTATTTTGTATGCCGCCAATTTATGATGATTCACAGCGCAAAAAAAATCTCGTTCCAAATTACTCCTAAATATATTTTGTTTCACAAACAAAACATGTCGTACCAAGTTCACTTCTTTTTATAGTGATCAAGACCGCCCCTCACCATTTAATCCGTTATTATTGAAATCATTATTCATTTATTTTTTAGAATCGCCGTTTTGTATGTGTAAATTAACTGTTGTTTGATGACAATAAATTATTTACTCACTTGTCATATTAATACTTCTTATTGTCACTGTTTATTATAAATAATGTATCATTGATGAGACATGATTTTCGGTGGGATAAAAACAAGTTCGTCGAATAAAAAAAAACTATCAGCTACTATGAACAGTATGTCATATTATTTTAATTGAAAATATTTAAAGTGAATAATGATTTTTGAAAAAATATTAAGTTCATACGTAAACTGTATTGATGATTGTTATTATTGACTGAAAACATATATGGATTACGGGAACGTTATCGCAAAATAATCTTCATGCACAAGTTATTTGTTGTGAATAGATTGTATAAAAGGATTTGGTGAATCATTCTTAATCCAGTATTATTTTTATTAAATGGCTACGATAACAAATGTTACACGTACCAAATACGAACTGAATAAAATATCCATTTCCATTGAAGCTATAATTCCATCAAATAATACTTTATAGTACCTATACAAACATTTTCATTCTTTAGATGTACACCGTACCTTTTCGGGACTTACTCGTTTATCGCTTTGGTAGTTTCAGAGGACGTAAACATAAAATTAATTAAATTAATTAAACTCTTTATACAAATCCATGTCGACATCTTTTTTTAAACCATGTCTGCTCCCATTCTTGAGCATATGGCTTCCTAATGGAGGTATCTCAACAGAAGTTTTTCTACAAGAACTGCTTTTTACTCAATTACTCAACTTCTCTTTTTTTTCAAACAGATTAGCGATAGAAGGATAAGGCTAGAAAAGGACTAGTGGTTAATTAGTCACTTTCACCCCGCTTTTAGGATCGGGTGAGTGGGAGGGAATTTTAAACATCACAAACATCCATTCCTTCGAACAGAAATCCTTAAATCGATTGAAAAGTCTTATGAAACTACCACAATACTCTACAGACATCGATAGTCATAAACATTCCTACCAAATGTCGAGCTATTTAATTTAAAAATGAAAAAAAAAACAATATTTTGTATCGACTTTACCAGGTATCTGTGAGCTATTATTGCTAGGTCAACGACACATCGCACCCCCGCAAGAAAGGTGTCACAATTTAAAAATCGCGATTTTTATATGAATATGTGCTAGATTCAAAATATTGAATATATATCTTCTAGAAAACATCATTTCTGTAGTTCGCAAACTTCCCGCTGGAAAGCTGATAATGACATGACTTTGAGGCGATCTTGCGTCGCTGTAGTCGTGAATATTATCAAATTTTGCTGTGTTACAGCTTTGTATGTGAAACTTATACCGAATGTAAGTAAAAAAACCGTTTTTTCACTAAATCGTTCATAAAAAAATTTCACTAAATCGTTCATATCTCAAAACTGACATTTTTGAGTTGTGACACTTTTCTTGCGATGGCGCGACATATAATTTTAATATTTTTTTTCATACTGTCATATTAAATTACATAAATGGTCGACCCAAACAACCTCGTCAATTTTGAAGATTTCCATTATAAGTCAATGAAACTACACTGGTACACGAAAAGGTATGGTTATCGACCCCTTGCTTACACTTACCGTCTTATAAATAGCAATTCGTATAAGCAAACATTTTAAGGCATTAAATAAACAGAAACCCGGAAAAGGAAAATGACCCATTATTACTTTATCAGATAAATAAAATTCATCGTTTAAATAACGTGTGACTCTATTAACTGATTCGATTACATACAGAAGATTGATTCAAAAGATTCATTCAATTGAACAAATCGATCCGATTTCATAATAAAATTTATGATGATTTATTTATATAATAAGTAATGATTTTTTTTAAATATTTAGCATTACAACTAACAGCCAATGCGCCAAATATTTTGAAAATTTTTATGCGAGGTATACTAGATGAAAAATTTTATATATCACTCATCTCCAAGATCACAAATTTAAATTGAAAAAATCTAAATTTGATATTAACTTTGCTGAGAATTGAACAAGGACCCACCTGATACCTGATTGACAGGGCAAAACTCTTACCAGTAGACCATAAAGACCGATTTATAACGTTGTTATTTTACATTTAGTGTAATTAAAAGAGACACGTGTTTTGCTTTATAGTGAAGCATCTTCAGACTAGCTGAATGGTTAAAAAAATGGAGCCTTAAAATCAGACAATTTCTAGTAAAAAAAAAAATTAATTGGGAGAAGCTTGATATGTATTTCTATTTTTTTATCAGATCTGCTCCCAATTGTTAGTATATGGATTCCTAATGGAGGTATCTGAACAGAAGTATTTCCACTATAACAGCTTTTTACTCAGTTGCTCAATCTCTCTCTTTCGAATAGAGTAGAGATAGAAGAATAGGGCTAGGACAGGACTAGTGATTATCTTATCACTCTCGCTACGCCTCGTTTTTAGGATCAAATGGGTGAGAGGGAATTCTAGACATCACAAAAACAATCCATGCAAACGAACAGAAATCCATAAATCGATTGAAAAATCAATTTGCTGCACCACAAACGACCCGGAACCGTTATCTATAAATAAGAAAAATGTTCAGTTATTTTTTTACAAATAACTAACATCAATTCTCTACTGAAATTGAATATATTATTAGTAGCCGGCAAACGCATCCAATTCAATAAATAGTTCGACTTCACTGGTGTAAATAATTCTATCACTAGCATTTTACGCAATTTGTCACTTTGCGTCTTCTAATGAGAAACTAATGTATGCTGAAATCGCATGCAAGTCTACCCACAATTTAATTTCAACAATCAAAAGCTCCCAGAAGTTTGTGTAGACAAATATTCACAGTATACAAACTCTGTTATAACCATTGTGCGGTGACACACGTTATAATATATTGCGTGAAATCACATTGTCACATAATGTGTAGTTTCAGTTGTTAAAATCAAATATAAAACGAGTTTTCCGGCCGAATCTATAAAGGAAAATTGTCAATTATTAGTATAAACATAGCAATCTTTATATTTGTTTCGATTAAATATAAATTGCTTCAAAAAAGATTCAATTGTCATTTTTAATAATGAATACTTAAGACAGAAAATCTCACAATATTTTACCATGAGCATTAACAATTATACTTCTGAAACAAAACCATGATGACTAGTCCACGGTTCCTATATTTAAATAAGAAGATTGTAATATTATAAGTAAACTCCGGCGTATTTCCATTTTCCATAATACTAAATTGCTCTTTGTAATTAGGGTATCGTGGCCGTAATTACCCGCTCAAGTTTTGCGGGTAAAGTGTAAGTTACAAAAAAGTTATGCGATAAATCTATTCATAGCGATTTTACGATCAAGCCTCATTAGGGTGGAATAATAAAATAGCTTTGACACATAGACATTGATGTCATCATCTAAAATATATCAGAATTTCATGAAAATGTACAAAAATTAGATGTATTTACAGTACAAGATTAAGCCTGCCCAATATCTTGTTTCATTATCTGAGAACTATGCTTTTTAGATAGCTGGAGCAACCTTCAGCTCAATGCGGAAAGTCTGAGACTCAGATTTGTACTCGATCAGAACCAAGAGCCGCCTATTCAACACATGTGAGTCATGTCACTTCACTAACACACAGGGTAACCGTATACTGCGCATGAAAACAGATGCTTCCGGCGAATACTAGTGATTTGATTTCGCCAGAAACTCGGCGGTAAGAAAGCGGACGGACCAGCCTTTTATTATGTCCAAAATAAAAAAGCGACGATGGACATGGCTTGGACATGTGCTGCGGATGCCGCATTGGAGCCTGAATCCTGCATGTCTCTTCTACCAACCAAATGGATTCCGTCGCCCTCGAAGGCCGCTGATGACCATTCATGAACACTGTTATGATCTGAGAGGAAGCGGGAAGACTGGCGGGGGAGTAGGCGCCGAGCTCCGAGTAGAGAACGGATATAGTCGACAAAATTTATATTTGAGTTGGTATACTTTGGAACTGAAATATCTATATGATGTTACAAAAAGGTAAGGAGAGGTTCAATCAAAATAATGGGTCTAATAAAAGAATAACTGTTAGGTATTCGCTTTCTTTATGGCTCGTTTTTAAGGACTTTTTCGGAGAGTAGTGGAAATACTAATATCTCATTCATGCATATTAATTTTATTTTAGGTATTCTTTATCATTCCCTTTATCGTGATGGGCGGACTTATGAGTATAACTCCATTTTTGGTAATTTTACAATAAGTAAGAAAAAATATTCCAAATATTTCGTAACTAACAAACAGTATACGTCGGAGATACTCTACAAAAATTATGATAAATGTATGTGTCTATTAGACTAACTTATAGCTGAAATAAATGTGATGTAATTATTATTATTTTCTGGGCGCAATAGCATGTTAACTTAAATTAAATAAATATCTGTATGGTTCTAGAAGTCCAGGTCTATTAAGTCTTGTTTTAATAATATTTTGTTATGTATCTTAACACCCCTGATAAGAAAAGTAAAAACGATAAAATTATGGAAAGTAAAATCATTATTGCTGAAATATGGCTTGCGAATAAGTCTTCGTCTTTTTGAATACGTAATCATAAGTACCCATTATAGATATATCAAAAAAATATACGAGACGGTTACAAATATGTGAAGTCGAAATACCCATGACGACTTTAAAAATTATTCAAAGAGTAAGCACACAAATACTTTAATTCAAAAGGCCGCAGGTTGCCCACCCATGAACTAGACAAAACATAAGATTAACTTATTATTATTATAGACCTAAAAATTCTATTAATGCATTTCGCTCAATCATTCTTGTTTAATTACAGCGAAGAAAATAGAATGCTTTAACCGTTTCTTTTGAACAGACTTCTTTCTTTGATTTTCTTTTTGTTTTTCCCTCCCTTTTGAAGTCATCCTTTGGCATTTAGCTTCTCTTCTTCCCTAATCTACTTTTCCATTAACTCTTTCTATACGTTCAAATGATACCCACAAACTAAGAACATTTTTCAAAACCCTTTTTTTAAACATACAATCGCCATATTGCATAAATGTAGACGAAGCAGTTTATATTATAATAGACTGTTCAGAAAATAAGCAACTTAAAATAAAAGAAAAATAATCAAATCAAACGAAAATGCGAAAATACTCTTTGTAATAAATTTTGATTGATGAGGCCCAGTTTTTCATCGAACTGACAAAACAATGTATATTGGAGGGGATGCAAAATTAAATTCAATAAAAAATCAAATTCAGCATGGCTCGACTCATATTTTATTTTAACTTTCATGTAAGTATTGCCAATTTTTTATTTGATATTTTAAAAGAAAAATTGCATTTTAGCTAACAGCCAAGGTGCCAGATATTTTGATTTTTTAAATCACATTCAAATGAGTCACTTTTGATCCACTCGAGGAGAAAAGAAATAACAAGCACTCATATCCAAGATCCCTAATTTAAATAGAAAAAATCTTAATTTGATACTGACTTTGCTAGGGACTTGAACCCAGACTCACCTGATCACTGATCAAACCTCTTAACTCTAGACCAGGGTTCGGCAGTTTTTCAAGTGAGAATAGCCAAATTGTCAAAAAACAGACAATAGGGTACCAAAGAGCCTCATATACATATGGATATGGATTTAGATTTATATAAAAAATAGTTAAAAGCTGAATTTATTTTTGATTTGGTTAATATGCGAGAAATTTTGCTCGCATATATTATATGTAGTGCAAAAGATCGTTAAAATTCTAAAAGTTAGTTTTTTTAATGCATCATATGTGTCAGGCAAACTATTCCATGCATCAAATAGAATTGTTTCTGTTTTAGGAAGTTGTTTCATGTCTGTCCGCTTGTGCTGAGAAATCAACTTGGATTTTTTATTTCGAGTTCTTCCAAGTGAATGATCAGATCTGTGAATTGTTTGCTCTATAGTTACTTCCTCTTTAAATCTATTTGCATTTGTATTGAACCAGCATCTGTGCCGAACGGTTTCAAGTTAATTTAATTTAAATTTATTTCAAGAGGACGTACGATGAAAGCTAGAATAGTCTTATTTTTTCTAAATTGTTTAAAAAGTTCACTAAAACTGTTATTCACTTTCCTCAATACTATGCTGAAATAAGTTGTATCAAAACAAGTGCTTTTTCCGTCAAGAGACTGTTTTAAATTATTGAAGTGAAGTAATTCACCTCTTTCTATATCTACGATGAGAATTATTTTCAAAGTACGCTGCTTCTTCCAATAATGTATATGCGATGTTTCTTTTTACTTGCATTAATATATTCAAAGCATTAAGATGTGAAGTAATGTCGACCATAAAAAATAGTCTTCTTCCAATTCCTGGTGTTCGATATTTTTTTCGCATTTTCGAATATTTATGTTATTAAAATAAATGTTCGGCGGGCAGCGAACAGTCGCGAACTTCCGTGCAAAAAGCCGCATATTCCGACCCCTGCACGAGACCACCGATACCGACAAAAAACAAATCGCAACAAAGTTTCGTCCTTTACGTCACTGATATTATTAAAAAAATATTTTAAGGTCATCTATGTACACATTAAAAAACGAGACATCATATTTGACAAAACACTGAATGACGTTTAAAAAAAATATGCACAATGACGATCTAGATTTTTTTTCATCAGCAAAAAAATCTTTAAAGTTATTAAAAGCTGTGAGAAAATTTTAAATCCTAGAATGTTATTTGGCAGGTTTAAGTTTATTAATGTTAATGTGATATTCAGCGTCGCTATACATTAATTTCTTAATTAACTGAGAAGATGTGTATTGTCATTAATTTTAGTAATTAAAGTGTCAGCTTACTTACTGTTAATTAAATCACAAGAAACTGACATCGCAAAGAAAGTATTGTCATTAATATTGTCAAGGCAACATTATTAAAATTCTAGTTCACAACCAAACACGCTGTAAAGAAAACTTTTATTCTTACATTTTTCGGTTTTACAACGGTGGACAGAAAACAACGAGAAGCTTGGGATCACTAATGACCAATCCACTTTTTCTGTGAGTATTATCATATTTTTTTTACACTTTAATCAAAATTCATTCAATCTCATCAAAAAAATCGTTACCTTACTTTGAAAAGGTTCTAACTGACATTTTGGCGCAAAATGACCTTTTGATTGGAAAATGTTTTATGACCCACATTCTACTATATACGTTGATTTCAGAGTCATATATTATTCAATGAGGGAGTTAGCAGTGATCAGCAGTTCTATCAACACATTTTTTTTCATAAATTTGTTTTATACGGTTCTATGAATCGATATAACTGCTTATTATCATCTCACAGAAAAAACGTAGACATCACAGTTTTGTTAAAAAGGTTTTAACTTTGTGTCGTACATTCTTCGCTCGATGGCTGGTGTGTGTTTTTACTCTTTACTTCTATTGTTCTATCGATGTTGTCATCGACGAAATTTAGCTGAGTTTGTTCAAACATTCAAAGTATATACGTATTATTATTATTCTGTTGTATTATAATATTATTGTTAGCTTATATGGTTCAGCAATTCATGATAATATTAATAAACATCTCAAAAATCAGAACATTTTGTTTGATAAAATTGAAATATCTGATAAAACCTTTTCAAACAAACTATTGTTGTCAGTTTTAATTAAAGCTTTAGATACTCATTATTTTCTAATATAAAGGCTTTAGTTTAAAAAAATATTTAAAAAACAAGTAATTTATTTATATATACAAATATATGCTAACTGACTAATTAAAAATACATCTTTTTCATTGTTATACATACATTTAATGGAAAAGATTACACAATTGTCTTGTAAAAAAACTCACTCCTCACAGTGTGGTAAATGTAAATCTATTTACTCCTCAAAAGGAGTCGGATAAACACACATTTGGGATAAAAACTTACCCTCTTCACAAACTATTCATGTAACTGTTTAATTTGATGTATTTCTTTTTATTTATTCATTTGACATTGAAGAAGGCACAAAACATATAGTATTTTTAGCAATATTAAAAAAAACACTTATAACCACATATTAACAGCGTTATACTTCACTCGGGTAGGCAGAGTGACAGCTGACTGACCTGTCATGGCAGACAAATGCAAGCTCGCTATTGGCTGATTTAGGATTTGGTAAATGATACAAACTCATATTTTGACATTAAATTGTACGGAAACTACGAGAAGTTGAGCGTTGAGAAGTTGAAAATGCAATTCTGTGACAGTGAATTTGTCCTTCAATACTACAGCGATATCTCATTTTGAGTGTATATGCATACATAAATTATATAATAGCTATTTTATTTTAAGACATCGACTGAGGGTGCTTGATGGAATTTCAATATCAAATATGGATTGTTGAGATTGTGTACATTTCAGGTATTCGTGCACTCTAATGCCTGAAGATGGCGAAAGGTGAAACCCTGGTCGTTAGCGACTAAATACATGGAATTTTACAAAATCTCAACAATTCAAATTTGATATAATACCTATGTTTTCCAAAATTTCATTCGATGATCAAGACCGATTTCACTCAGCGATGTAGAATTTTTTGAGTGATTATTTATTTATAAGTTGTGGTTTTTCAATGTTAATATTTTTTTGAGAATTCTAGAATTAATATAATTTAAGACATCGACTGAGGGTGCTTGATGGAATTTCAATATCAAATTTGGATTATTGAGATTTTGTACACTTCAGTCAGTTCGAGTCCATTCGTGTGCTCGAATGCCTGAAGATGCCGAAAGGCGAAACCCGGGTCGTTAGTGACAAAATACATGGAAGTGTACAAAATCTCAATAATCCAAATTTGATCTAGAATTAATATTTTTAAATCGCGGGATCGAAATGATGGTCATCTCAATTTTGTACTTACCTCTAGCAGTTGCAGTCCAATGGCGGCACATCAATGTCTACCATTAAATGATTGCAATCCAAAAATTTACGTACCAAATTTACGACGCCGAAAAGCCAAGCGTCAAGTGGGCACACTGCGACCATAAATTATTCATAAACTTTTGGGACTGCGATGCGGCGAGGCAACTCTTTATGAGTCTAACCTTCACGTAAATTCCACCGCAACGCCCGTATTTAATCAGTACACTGTATGCGATAACACCGCTTCCAACTTTTAGCAACAAAATAACTAGCTTTTTATTAGCACAATGTTAGTATTTGTTTCATACAAGGCTATGACAATATAAAACAAAAAAAAATAATGTTGGGGTGACCATTATTTTGTTGACTTTATTTATTTGGTCAGCATCTTATTTTTTTTATAATTTAAGACATCGACTGAGGGTGCTTGATGGAATTTCAATATTAAATTTGGATTATTGAGATTTTGTACACTTCCATGTATTTTGTCACTAACGACCCGGGTTTCGCCTTTCGGCATCTTCAGGCATTCGAGCACACGAATGGACTCGAACTGAGAGACAGTAAACAGTTTCTAACGCTTATATAGAAGATACAAATGCGACAAATATCATTTACGAGGCAATACATTATACGTCTGAGAGCCACACCGATACCTGAGTTAAAATTTCGGAAATCGTCCTAATCCTTATTTTGTAAACACCATATTACCAGAGTGGCGAATTGCCGAAGGCGTTGCCGCTTTTCAACTTCTTTTAGAAATACCAGTGATTTTACAATTATAATAGTATTGTGGGTTTTGACGGGATGTAATTCGACGAATGGGTAAATATATACAATCATTCCACATTTAGTGAAATCTGTTAGAGTAAACTTTAAGAACAAATCTGGTATTTATAAATTACAATGCAATGATTGCCAACATTTCTATGTGGGTAAAACCACACGTACATTAGATATAAGGGTATCAGAACATTTAGCTGCCTTTAGATTAAAAAAAGAAACTTCGACATTCGCAAATCACTTGCTAATGGAGAACCATACGTTTAATGCGGATGATGGGGTTAAACTGTTGCATAAAAACATGGGGGATCATAAATTATTTTATCAGGAAATTTTAGAAATTAATAGAGGCCAGTTATACTCCTTACCAATCTTGAATGAGCAGCTGAACCTTCCTAATTCTCCGCTATTATATCCGATACGTTGAAACACCTAACAGATTTCACTAAATGTGGAATGATTGTATATATTTACCCATTCGTCGAATTACATCCCGTCAAAACCCACAATACTATTATAATTGTAAAATCACTGGTATTTCTAAAAGAAGTTGAAAAGCGGCAACGCCTTCGGCAATTCGCCACTCTGGTAATATGGTGTTTACAAAATAAGGATTAGGACGATTTCCGAAATTTTAACTCAGGTATCGGTGTGGCTCTCAGACGTATAATGTATTGCCTCGTAAATGATATTTGTCGCATTTGTATCTTCTATATAAGCGTTAGAAACTGTTTACTGTCTCTCAGTTCGAGTCCATTCGTGTGCTCGAATGCCTGAAGATGCCGAAAGGCGAAACCCGGGTCGTTAGTGACAAAATACATGGAAGTGTACAAAATCTCAATAATCCAAATCTTATTTTTTGATTTGCTTATTAATCGGTAAGTTTTTTTAATTAAACCAGACCTAATCATTATTTATTTGGCAATTATTTACTGACCAAGCGCAATAATTAACCGGCACCTTATTATTCAACGACGATAACCACTGCTCCGTGGTGCAGTGATTAACGTTGTTGGCTATGGTTACGGATGTCTCGCCACATATCATATTAACTAGTAATAAATAATTACCGTTGATATAATTTAAGACATCGACTGAGGCTGCTTGATGGAACTTCAATATCAAATTTGAGTTATTGAGATTTTGTACACTTCCATGTATTTTGTCAGTAACAACCCGGGTTTCGCCTTTCGGTATCTTCAGGCATTCGTGCGCAAATTTGACAAAACGGTGACAAAATACATGGAAGTGTTCAAAATCTCAATAGCTCAAATTACCGTTGAACTAAATATTTTTTTATTTTATAATACACTAGTGAGTACCCAGCATGCATTGCAATGCCACTCAAAGAAAGAAAAGGTTTGTGTCTTAATTTTGTTTATTGAAGTGCTTTTGGATTAGAGGTCTGCACTTTCTGCACGTTCTGCATCTTTCAACCGATTTATGGATTTCTGTTCGTAGTCTGAGTCCTCCCTCCCACCCATCCCATCCTCACGGGGCGTAGCGAGAGCAATTAGCTAACCACTAGTCGTATCCTAGCCCAATCCTTCTATCCCTACTCTCTTCGAAAAAGAGAAGTTGAGCAACTGAGTAACAAGCAGTTTTCGTAGAAAAAATCTGTTAAGATACCTCCATTAGGAGACCATATGCTCCACATTGGGAGCGGACATGGATAAAAAAAATTCATTTATACTTTTCAAACAATATATGTTATTGTTTCCATATTTGAGCAAAAGTTATGATTACTCATGACTCATGACCCGAACGTAGTACGAAATATTTTTCTTAAATTTGAATTCCTTATCTTTTGTACGTATTTCATTCTTTTTTTTTAGATTTTAGATTTTAAACTGTTTCTTTAGAAACCTTCACGGATGTGCTCATAACAACCCACCAAAGTTTGATCGAAATCGAATGAATGGTAAAGGAATGCATAGAGGACAAATAAACATTAATTTTTATATATATGTGTGTCACTTAGAATAGTAACTCCAGTTTTGAAGTTTTGAGAAAATCAAGGCTTTGTAAAATGTTCTTAGGATCAAATAACAACCATTAATAACTATTTGTCAATCAACTGAAGAACTTAAACGTTAGTGTAGTAGTGAAGTCTGTCCGGACACTTTACTCTTATTCGGATATTGCAGGTACTTCGCTATTATTCTGAAAAATATAGTTAAATATGGGAATACAAAAACAAAAAACAGTTTTTTAAAGAAATTAGGAGTATATGTGGAAGTGCACCATTATTAAACTAATAGAATAACGTCTTTTGAACGTGTTTGAGGTATAAACTCATTTTTTGTAATTTTCGAGTTACACTATTACTATTCTAAGTGACACATATAAAGATTGATAAAAAATATTTCCTTGCTGTAATTTTCCGGATGTCACGGTCATGGTCTTCTGGTTTACGCACGTTATTGATCACGAAGCGTTTTAGAGCAATCCATCCACCGCAATATCAAAATTTTGTTGAGGCTCCTTAACTTACTTCACGTGATCAATCATTTTTAGTATTTAGTACATATTGCTTAATCTCGTGATAGATGTAATATTTTTAAAAGGAAAACATATTTCTTGCTAATATTAAATTACAACGTTATTCGAAAAGTTGCCAGAATCTTATATAAAAGTAAAAGAAAATCACTATTATAAAATTACACGTCGATATACACTTCCGGAAAAAATGAAAGAACTCTTTCATGAATCGATCCAAGAATACTTTTGAAATGTATAAAAATAGGAGAGCCGATATATTTCTAATGCGTTACTTGGAGCAAAAAATATCATACGCTCGTAACTAAACAAATATTAAAATTTGCATCAAATTTGTGATCGAATCGAATATAAAATAACAAATTTTATTGATATAAGCTGTGTACAGTGTTGCAAAAAAACCCAGGAATTTTGAAATGGCGGGGAAAAAACAGGGAAAATCGGGAATAAACTGTTAAATATATTTTTCATTTTTTTCAACATATTGAGTCCAGGTGCACATTTAAATATTATGTGTTTAGCACCGAATTTAACTTCAGACATAAAAACAGTACCGTTTCCGTAAATATTTTGTGTCGGCTTCAAGTATAAATATATGTCATACGTGATCCGATATTGAATAAAGTTGTCTACTTCCATCTATATCACCGTAACCTCAAGTTTGGGAATACAATGTTGGCATTCGTCGAAAATGCCACGCTTTTAAAAAAGTGTATTCGGAAATAAAGCTAAAAATTATATACAGTTATCATTAATATCCTAATTGTTTTTTCCCAGTTTTTTTCGAATTTATTCCTCGCATTACTAACTGTGTATCAATAAATCTCAATGGTGGTATATCAAAGTCATTCAATTACTTGTCCCACACAAGAAATAAGATATTTCTTTGTCGCGTTGCCCATCTGTGCGTTATTATTTTGTTACACCAGTACCACCAGTGAGTTTTTTCATTCCTTTATTCGTCTGCATTTAAAAAAAATCTCAAATCCAAGCATATCCATAATTCAATAATGACACTTTCAGACATATCGATCGTCCAGTTCATTACTCAGACATGTCCAAATAACCCACATTGAGATATCGGAAAAGTAATATTCAAATGGTCATTCTGTACATTTTTAAACAGGTGTTTTTACATTTTATGAAAAATTGGGTACTTTCCGAGTACTGTCAGTAGAAAAAAATTTAGAATATCCTTTTACTGCCCCAGAAATATCAAAATTTTGTTTAATTCTTTAGAAAGATATCTGCCACTCCATTTTTGGTGACATTTTGAGTTAACGGAGTACTGAATCAAATAGAACGCACAATTTTACATAATAATACTGCATATTTATGTTAAAACTACGCTTTTTTTAGGTTTTCTGGCTCATGAAATGGACGATCTTTTTAAACTCTTTCACCATAAGTGCGATACATGCATTCATTTTTTTGGTAGAAACGAAAGAAAGAATTTATTATTCGTGTCCTTTTTAAATAAAATACATTAACGTTTTCGTTCTTCAATTAAAAAAAATTTCAAATTATTATTTCTGTTTTGGCCCGACTATAAAATGACTCTGATTATAAGATGACCTCGATTTTTTTAATCCGCCTCTGGGAACAAAACGCACTCATTAAAAATATTGTTATGGAAGTAATATAGTCATCTCGCCCATCACGAGGCAGTGAATTTATTGTTTATTTGTTTGAGACTCGAATATTAGGTAACCCACCTATTTCTGTTTCATTTATTCTGTTATATTATCCTGTTATATTTCATTTAATAAAAACCTCGGCTTATAGGCGGGCTAATAGGTAATTTACCAAGGTTGTCTAGTGATTTTGACTGTCACATTATTTTTCCGTTACGCTTTTCATCTTAATTAAAATCGTTCATTGTATAGCTCGGCTATTAACGTAAAATATGATTTAATAAATTGGTATTTTCTCCTTTAAATTGGGGCTCTTTACGGAGGCTTCCAGCCGGAGAAAAACAATTTTCGCGAGAAAGGAAAACTCGGGGGCCAGGGTGGGGATAACGATAATTCAACGCCGTAATGGAACGATTCGCTGTTAATAATGTTATAAAATACAGAAATAAATGAGAATCGTAATAGGATCTTTAAAATGTCATTTACACCGCAGTTTTTTGCGTTCATTAAAAAATTGCTGCGGACAGAATAATTAATGAAGGTTTTAACCAAGTTTTTGTGTTATATTATTTATTTAAATAACGAAACCACCCTATCAACAACCAGCGTATTTGCTTTTCAAATATGACGGCATAAAAATTTGCAGGAAAAACGCAACAAAAAAACAACGTGAGAATTAATAGAACTCATAAATATTCAAATATTTATGCTTATTCATAATTTCTGAATTTTCAATTAAAATAAATATGACTTTGTAACGAAGAGAATGCAATATAGGTGCAAATAATGACTGTTGGTGAATAAAATACGATATATTAACATTATGTAAAAAATTTCATATATATTAAAATTGTAAGGGTTATTTCGTGGTATATGTAACATCACGCATGTTATTTCTTAATTTGTATGTGAGCAATTGACTGTTTAAATAGTGTTTATTTTTAAATGAACTTATTTTAGGTCCAGTAACTATATTATAACTACAAAAATAATAAGGAAATTTACGAATTACGATTGTGTCCTGATAGAAACATTTTATATATTGATCAGTGCCAGTTTCATCCATCGTGATTATTTTCAAGTGATAAAAGATATATTCGAACAAGGTTATTTTTATAATATTACATTATGACTAATGAAAAGGTATACAAAATAATTATTGGTAAAAATATGTAGACAAGAATTTAAAGATAAGCACACAAATCGATACCTCAGTTCCAAACTGTAACAACTACAACAATTCTCTAAAAACTATTATTACTTATAAATAATTTAAAAAAATATATGTTTATAATATTATAAATATACTTAAATACATATTTTAGATAACCTTAGAATTTCATTTAAACCTACAAAAATTAGATGTACAGTTGAAGATTAAGCCTGCCCAAGATCTTGCTTTCTAATTATCTTAGTATAGGAAGTATGCGTTTTGAGTTCTTACACTTTGGAACTGAGGTATCGAAATTATTGATAAATTAAGTTTATAATTGGAATGATTTTCTGTATGAATATCAAAAAATTACGATTTCTTTTTATAAATAAAATGCCTTTTCACCAAGAGTTGACAGTTAACACATTAAATTATTAAATTATGATAAATACAACACAAAAAAGTACCCTTAAAAACCGAGTTTGAAAATTACATCTATGGAATAAGCGTAATAAAAGAAAGCTTCTTTTGAACGAAGTAAGCCAGAATAAAACGACGTAAAGTATCGCAACTTACGAGGAAAAATCTCAAAGACATAAAAAAGGGAGAGTCATAGTCTAGAAAAAAAACGCAAGTAGGTACTTAGCTCCCTCAGTCCTGGAGCGGAAATGTAGTATATCGCCTAAGTGGCGTTCAGAGCGTTGTCAGTCCTTCGGAAAAAGTCAAGATTCGGCGGCAGGGGCGCGCGCGTCGACCTGAATACTGATCAGAGGTCTGCACACACAACACAGGAAACGATTAAAATTGCGACCGCGCCACCCAACAAGACATCACTCTTCAAAGTGGACTAAGTTTAAATTAATTCAAGCATTTTTACTCGTTTCAAATATAAAATAATATTTTTTTGTTCCACCTCTACCAGCTACGTGTAATCAGCCGCTGTTTCACGGCAGCCTTCCATAACGCTACCAAGATCAAGAAAATAAAAGAATTCACCCCTCGCGTTTTTGGTCCGATACAGGGCTGCACGGGACTGATCATTTAACCTAGCACTTTTGTGGTTACAAAAAGAAATATATAAAGTATTAAACGCTTTCCCCACGATCGAAGTTGATTTTTTGCATATTTTACATTATCAGGGGTAGGGAACCTTCAGAATTTTGACTTAATTTAAATTATTTATTTTATTGTTTTTCATTCATTCAGTGAACAATCCTCATTAATTTTGACACATAACGGTTCACCATCTCTGCTCTAGCTTATATACAGCTTCTGCTCAGACTGATACGTGTTTGCATACTGTCAAGGTCAATATTAAATTCCCATTCTTTCAATTCATTTTTTTTTCTACGTCGAGATGACCTCTAGTGAGTTTTTCAAAAAAAAAAAATTTCAGCATTACAGTTTATCAAGACGCCATATATACTGAACTCATGAGATAAAATCGATGAGAACACTGAGGAGAAAAGACACTACATGCACCCAACAAGCCCAAGACAAAAATTTTGTAATCGACATAAATTTGATATTGACCTTGTCAAGACGTGTACCCATATCATTCTGATCGCTAGGGTAAAGATATTACCAATAGAAAACAGAGGCTAACAAATATAAAAAATAAAAACAAATTTGATTTCAACATTTCGAAATGCTTCTGCATTTCTTTCTCTCACAAGATTTCCTATTAACTATAACTATGTGATATCGAATAATACTTTACAGCGTTTATCTGAAATTGTTGATCTCGGTATAACGTTCGACTATTCTTTCACATTTCATTCACATATTAATTCCATTGCTATACGTGCTAGCAAACTTCTTGGATTTATAGTTAGGCAAAGAAAACCATTCGAAAACCCAACTGTGTTTCGCACTCTATACATTTCCTTGGTTCTCAGTACGCATGAATATGGATCTATCTGGAGTCCATTAGAAAATTCCTACAAGTTGAAATTGGAGCGAGTTCATAAGAAATTTCTACGATATTTCTATTTCAAAAAAATTTTATATTTTCCTTTTAATAGTTCCCTAAAAGAATACTACCCAAACAATTTTCTTTTAGGAATGCAATCTTTTACTCTCTTGAAGCACGAAGATCGTTTTCGATTCTAAAGCATTTCTCTCTTCTTCTTCGAGGACGAGTTTATAATCTTGAAATTCTCATGACTATTAATTTACATGCTCCCAATTGTTATCTATGTGGCCGAAACCATATTCAGACAATTTTTATTCTTAAAACTTGTTCTTCGCATCGGTCATTGGAGTCACCAGTTGCAAGAGCCGTTCCGATGATTAATGCGCTGCCTAGAGAGCTGGATATTTTCAGCACTAAACTCTGGATATTGTTCACTAAATATTTGTTCCTTGTAAATTAATAATGTCTTGTTTTTTGTATTTAATAATTTTAAAAAAATGTTTTCATTTTCATTACTGTTTTTATTACTATTATTTTTTTCAATAATTATTATTATTGTTACTGTTATTATGTTTGTGAAATGCATGGCGCATTTTCGTCAGCTGTAATGCCATGCATTTCAATTTTTTAAATTTACTATAAATAAAAATAAATAAATATGTCTAAATAAAATATTATAAATAGCACATTAGCTGTATTGCCGTTTATTTCGGACGCCACTGTAATTTTGCATGCCTTAAGGCGCTACAGTTCTGGAACCTGATACATAATAGATTCATCTTTTTATGAAAATACTTGAAAATATATGTCATACTAAATGTACGAATTCAAGTGGGGCAACATTAAATGCCTTTATAGTTTTTCTACATAGTCGATTATCGTTCTACATTTTTTTAAACCATCTTCGTTCTCAATATAGAGCATATCGAGGCTATACCGAGAGAACGCATTAAGTCAGTTGTTGACGGTTTTCTGTTTTGAATGTCGAAATATATGCAATTTTACGGTCTACTTACTGGATGTCATAGGATATAATTCTACTAAGTGGATATAATGATACGCTATTTGTAAAAATGATTCTTTTATGCTAACAATGTTTTTTAATACCGATATCAATATGAAATAACGGTACTGTTTGGTATTGCGATCCCAATTGGTCGTATTAAGTATAATTTTTATCGCTCATTTTCACTATTTGTGTATTAACTATATTTAATATGATTACGGTCAATCTGGGTAACTTTGAGCCAGTTCTGAGGGTTTTTGTATTTTTATGGTTCGCCATTACATTTATGTGTGCTATTGTTCTACATAGAAATGAACTAACGTCTTAGGATGAAATTTAATCAACATAAATAGATTTATTTTTATAATTGATATATAAATACAGATAAAACAAGGTAGGCTAAATTTTTCATCGAAATCTGGTAACTTTGGGCCACGATACAAATAATCACTGGAATTACTAAAAATACAGTGATTTTAAAGTCATGACTACTTGTCTTTATGCTTTAATATATTCTGTACATAATTGAGTTGGAAAAAAATATACAGCAATTGGTTTACAGATTATTAATACAAATTGAAAATATGGCTAATTCAATTTCTTCAAGAAAAGTTTTTAAATTGTGTTTTATCATTCCAAGCTGACAGCTTACAAATTCAACAAAAAAACATATTATTTTGAACATTAATTCATATTTTTACCACCAGGTGCTACTTTTGCTTGACTAAAAATATTTATATGACATTATTATTATATTGGTGACTTGGTCACTCACCAAACCCCCCCCTAGCAGTTTCCGCAGAGATATACATAAAAAATAAACACTTGAGAAGACCCCGGATCGAAGAGAATCGAGCGGCTGGTTATCCGGAGTCCTGGAAGGGCTGATCTCAGACAAACACCATTTCAAATCCGGTTCAAAACTTATTTATTTTTCCATCCAAGATGCAGTGGTTTACATTACACAAATATATAAATCCTAACACATAAAATTGATTCTACGTTTACTTTTACTTAGCAACTGAATTTACTTCAAGTTATAATACAAATGGCACGACAAACGATTTTAAATTAAGTCCAACGCAAATCTAAACACAAACAACTCGCATCGTTACCTCCGCCACAACGCGCCCGGCTCGGCGGATCGTAATCGACTGTCTACAAATACTTAAAAAAAACTCCCTGCACCGTCGGAGCTACCTTTTTTCCGTAAAAATGGACTCGTCCAGCGGACGTACCCGGCGGCATGGTAACAAGCTTTGGGCCGATTCTGCGAATTATTGCTGTTGCCGCTGGGTGATTTCAGTTCTGGACACTAATGACATTTATACAAAAACCAGGGTGTATCACACGATATTTTTTCATCAAGTATTGCATAGAAAAATACACCTGATTCTCTTTTGGCACGAGGGATACGTTACAAAGACTAATATGCAGAAAAAAACTATGAAAAAAAATATAAGGTGCACACATAAAAATGAGAGATATGTTCCATTACTTAAAATACCCCCAAAATATGAAATTCTCAAACTTAAAAATAATTCGAATTATACTTTTTATTTATACATCGTCGATGTTCTGGAAAAAAACACTGAAGCGAAAAAATAACATCTGTGTTAGTTATACCGAAATGTTCCTTATTTCGAACTCTACCACATATTGAAGAACACATTTATTTTTTGGAAATTATACCTTCCCTTAAAAACATTTTTTTACAAACAAACTAAATGAAAAAGGTATGGCATTTCAAACATTTGAAGAACTTCAAAGTACAATTCCTCAAAACTAGTATTTTCCATGTAGTGTCTTTTTCCATAACAACGATTCTACTGCAATAAACTGTGATGACATATTGAAAACAAAACCATCAACAGAATAAAATCGAAACATTAATGTGTCAAAGTAATAACAAGGCATGAAGTGCAACCTGCAAGTGTTTTTAAATATATACATAATATAATTTAAGACATCGACTGAGGGTGCTTGATGGAATTTCAATATCAGTTCGAGTCCATTCGTGAGCTCGAATGCCTGAAGATGTCGAAAGGCGAAACCCGGGTCGTTAGTGACAAAATACATGAAAGTGTACAAAATCTCAATAATCCAAATTTGATATACATAATATATTGTTTTTCATAATACTTTTCGCCTTTTGTAAGTGTAAATGCAAAAAAAAACAGTGTAAAAAGTAATTGATCCGTTTTCTTAGACCGTGCAAAAAGAGAATCGGTTGTATATAAACGATTTACGTTGACGTATTATATGACGTTTACGGCGTATAGAAAAAAAATTGCAATTAGGCGGGTTTACGGGAGGTTATGAAAAACGTGTTTACGGCCGGCCAATAAAGAAGACACCGTACATTTCGATCGCAATAAAACCTCAGGAAACGACAAACAACCGAACGAAAGAGAAAATGTCAAAAAAAAAATAGAAGCGAAATGTTTTATTGCGAATCCAATATACGAGGGTTGACACAACACCATTACGACTGAGCAAGTAAAGCAGGTCGACTATTTGGATTTTGTCAATTTGGCTTATTTACATGGGCCATATATCCACATTGACTACGTATTATCACGGGACAAGGAATATTATCTATGGACGAAGGTTACGCATGAGCTATTCCATTATAAACTTTCTTATTTATGGTTATTTTTTCTAAAGAAAAAGTATTCATAATGTTTTTTTGAGCTATTATAGAGGTTTCAGCATGATGGTGTTTTGGCCAATTTATATAACCCTCAAAAAATACGAAAATGAGTTAATGATTGGATCTCATTTTAACTCTTCCATAGTCATGGTGAAACAATGCGTTACTTCGGTCTTTAAACCTTTAAACTATCTGTGAAATAGGTCATACAAAAAAATTGAAAATATTGCCATTTTAAAAATAAAATAGTTCTACATATAATCAAAAACACATTAAAGTTTAGGTCTTCTTTGTGTAATTAATCATAATTTGAAAACCTTGTCAATTTTACCATCAAAAAAGACAACAGTATAGTATTAAATATAGTCTAGTACAATAACGATCCGAGATGCGTGACCGTACCGTATGCAACCGTTTAGTTTCAAACGGCACTGAAGCACGTCTCGAACCTGTTCTGCTATGAAAAATTTTGATTCTCTTTCGATCATTTCGCACAGTTTGATGTATTTCAGGTTTTACGCACAAAATATGACATGAAATAATTACCTAATGCTACATAAAAACATATTTCACTTTTTGAAATAGTCATTTCACTTTATAAATGTGTTTATATGAAAAAACCTACACGGTAACACAATGTGACTGCATGAGGTCGGAAGGGATATTTTTAGTATGAAAACGAGAAGGTTAAAGACGACAAAGCAGGTCTCGGCGATGTGCCTGCAAGAGAACGATTTTTATCGTAATGCGTTATATTAATAAGTTTCCAAATGAAAATTGAAATATTTTATATATATGAAACTATTGGAGTATCCAAAAATTGAGGTAGTGAATGAATCACACTATGTTTTAATATAATAAGACACTAACTCAAAAACACTTGTTTTGGTTGTTAATGTTGCTTTGAAAATTTTCAAACGTTTGAAATGTTATACGTTTTTCATTTAGTTCGTTTGTACAAAACTGTTTTTAAGTAAACGCATAATTTATAAAAAATAAATGGTTAATTCCATACGATAGAATTTGAAATAAGAAATATTTTGGTATAACTGACTCAATATATCATTTTTTCGATTTAGTGTTTTTTTCCAGAACAGCGACGATATATTGTGTATTTTTATAATTGGCAGTAAATTAAAAACATATAGCTATTATAGCTACATCCATAAAAATTAGTTAAATAGGTTTAGTGTTTTCTTCCAGAATGACTTCGATATGATTCTTGAAAAAATATAATAATCATTTTTACTCATCATAAAATAGGACTTTAAATCTACCCCAAACTATCAGAGAGCACACGCCGCGTGCAATCTAAATCATATATTTAAACACCGAAGTTATTTCGTTAAGGATAATAATATGTCCACGAGCCTCTCAATTTAATTCGAAATTATCTGTACGGAGATATCCACGTTTAATCCGCACCAACCCAATTAACATCGGTGGCCGAAATTAGTATCAGTTACCCCACATCCGGGACGTGTTTTAAATGAATCGTAACACACGCTAGTTTTTGGCTAACTATTATAGCAGGTTCGGGTTTTTAGCGTAATAGGTGGAGTTAAGTAATACATGCGTAAAAGTTCACGTAACCAAATTAACGCGGTGAGGTTACGAAGGACTGTACGCACGTGTGACATATTAATTCCGCATACAACGCGTGGGAGGGCTTCGCTGGCCGTGAAATAAATAGGAACTTGTTAGTTAGTGGACAGTGGACATATTATATAACGGTGTTCTTGTTAAATCTTAATTATATGACGAAGGTCTCAATGTTTCCTGGATTATAAAGAATGTTTTATTTTAAATAACATGTTATCTCTACCAGTGTTAACGTATAGTCAAAAAAGAAACCGGACCAAACAAAACATGAAAAAACATAACAAGTTACAAATAATATTTTTGACGTATTTATTGATTAAACATAAAATAAATATACATATATAATTAATCGCTACATAATATTATAAAAAACTATCTAGAAATTCATATACAATTTTGTAATCTATTTAAAATTATTTTATAATCCAAATAATATATAAAATATGATTCTCTCATCATAAATTATTTGCATCCAAATACAAAAAGATCTTGAATCAGTACTTAGTAATCGTCATTTTGTTGGAAGTGCCGGGTTATATCGACTGTGTTTTGGCAAATTGATGTAACTTAGAAAAATAAACTTACCGCTTTTTGGAAGGGAAACATCATTTTACATTGGTTTTTGGTTTAAAAATTCTGACCTGGCCACTTGATGTAAGCCACAATTATATCGACAATCCCTACGTATAATCCCGCATCTGCAATCATAAGAATTTACAGAAGTGTATTTCAAAGATTTAGAACGCAACTCACCATATAAGTCTTTCGTTAAAAACAGTTTTTACTCCCTCCTGAACAATTTCAATTTTGATGGTAATATCAATTGGCCAACACACGGTCGTTTTTATTATAAAACCCCAAATTATGAATTAAATCAAAAAGTTTTTTAAAAAATGTCACAAATGTTAAAATACCTGCTGATAAAAATTTACTATATGATACTCTTATCATAAAATATTTTCATCCAAATACAAAATAATGTAGAAGGATATTTAGAAATAACATTATCATCTCTAAAAATTAAAGTGAAAAATTATGAATATCTTCAATGATTTTTGTATTTATGTAACGGATGAAATTACCCAATACGGATGAATAACCTGAAATATAATACAGTAGAGAAAGCATATCCAAACATATTCCAACTGAGTTGTCACACTTGTCTTAAAAATGTATACGTGAACGGTTATTATGAAATCCAATAGTTCCATATAATAGAATATTATTTGTTGCATACAATATCTTTATAAAGAGTGTTTTTTTAGAGGTTTGTTTTTTAAACTGGCAGTTTTTCTAGTGATCGCCAATTTGACAGCTGACAGCTGATCTGTGCTCAGTTTTGTTTGCCATTTCACCATGAACAGACCGCTTAACCATAGTGTGCATAGTAACTTCGGTGAATGGGGCGAAACAAAAATTGTATCTGATCCTGACTTTTACCAAAAAAAATTGTTCAGCGACGAATCTCATTTCTGGTCGAATAATTTCGTCAATAAACAAAATTACCGAATTTGGAGCGACGAAAATCCACAAGCCATTTTTGAAATGCAGTTGCATCCACAAAAATTAGCAGTTTGGTGTGCTTTATGGGCTGGTGGAATCTTAGGTCCATATTTATTCAAAGACGATGCCGGCCAGAACGTTACTGTCAATAGAGAGCTGACTTCTTTCTGTGACGGTACGTGAAGTCGCAAGTCTACGTCGATAAACCAGCAACGCTTAATGACCTTGAAGCCAATATTCGCCACGTTATCGCCGATATACGGCCGCAGCTGCTTCAGAAAGTGCTTGAAATTTGAACTTCGAGATTGCGCTTTCTTCGAGCCAGCCGCGGCGCCCACATGCCAGAAATAATTTTTAAAAGCTAATGGCATTTAATAACTTTTCAATAAATCCAATATAATGAGCATAACCACGATTATTAAATGATTTATTTAACTTTAAAGTTCTATACCTCTTAAAAACATCATTTAATATAGACTTTTTTCCTAACAGAAAAACATTTAGCAGTGAAAGCAAAAAATCACATTTTTAGAATTCTATAGTAAAAGCTTAATAATATCCTTAATGAGATATCGTAACTTAATGTTTTTCATGAGAAAAGCAAGGGCTGCAAACAGATTTCCAAAATCACAGATCGGGACAGAGGTCAATTTGGAATGTAAAAAATTGAAAAAGAAGCTGACAAAAATGGATCTTTGCAATTGACGATTGGTACGTGAGGCACGATTTTTTACAAACTATTGCAAATGGGTTGACCTTTAAAACCTTCATTATACTCAGTATGTCGCCATTGACACTGCAAAAGGTCGTGTGTCAGGAAGCGAGTAAGACGTAGACATTTATCTACTATTAACAAACATTCTTGAGAATACTAATGATCTTTTGCTGTGTTTACATCACTTGCAGACATGTAACTCTTTGAAGATATATATTTATTTTACTTCTATTACGGTAAGCATATGTAATATTGACGGTGTTTTGACCAATTGATGTAACCCTCAAAATTGAAATTATTCAGAAGAGAGTAAAAACTGTTCTTATCGAAAATATTATACGATAAGTGCGTTGTGAATCTTTGAATTGCACTCCAGTAAATTATACGTAGGGAGTGTCGATATAATGGTGGCTTACATCAAGTGTGGGGTGCAGAATTTTTTAACCTAAAACCAATGTAAAATGATGTTTCCCTTTCAAAAACGGTTTAATTTATTTTTTAACTAATTTACATCACTTGCCCGAGACCTGTTTTGTTGTCTTTAAAATGAGATCCAATCATTAACTCATTTCCGTATTTGTTGAGGATTCAATCAATTGACCAAAACACCGTTGATATCATTTTGAATTATTTTTGACATACGATATAGTGCAATATCAACGACCATATTTATTAAGACATATTTTTTGCATGAAATAATATAAATAATATAAATAAGTTCTTCAGTCTCCTCTTAAATATTAGGCATGCCTCTTAATTTAAACTTTTTAGGTCGGGATTTTCGGAGGCAATTCGGGATTCGTCTGTGAAATCGGGACGTGTGGCAACCCTAGCTGCCCTCCACCACCCTAGGTACTTGGCGACACACAATAGAAAGAATCCAATGAGTCGACATGAATCACAGAATAACAAAGCATTCTGTATATGAGATATTTATTAGAATTTATCACACGGACCGGAAACTTTATCACAGCCATCGGCCGCTTTGAGTGCGCCCAGTGGCGTGCAGATAACAATATCATCAGTTATTGAATTAACCGTCAGTACCGTGGCAGAGTGGTCAACGCTTCGAGTCCCCTAATCGAAATATTCATTCACTAGAAAAGTCTTAAAGTTTCCGGGATAAGGATATTAAAAAGGAAATATAATTTTCTATACTACATAAAAAAAACAAACAAATGTTTTTTCCGTTTTCTAGCATGTTTTGGTAGGAAAATTTATGACTTTACAAGAACATTGATTTTTTATTCAAAAGGTATGGCAGGAAAATAATATTACACAAGATTACCTGTAAATTCTTGTCATAGTTATTGAACCAATTGTTTGATATACCTTGTAATTATTAACATTCAATTTTATCAATTGATAATACTCGCTAAGAGCGAAACGAATGATCATTTTACACATGTGGAAGTAGTGCAAAACAAAGTGTGTTTTATTTTTTTTAAATATGTTACCTTAATTTAATCAGTCAAAAAAACAGCAGCTTCGAACGTCACTGCTGTATTTTCAACAACAAAAAAACTGACTACTGAAATTTAATATTATCAAATGAATCGCGTGGTTCGTGAGCCGCTGTTTGCCGGCAACTGCAATGGGGGAGGAAACTGTGTAAGAACTCGGGTGGCACACTGTGATGGGTAGAAAGAGGTCAGGAAGATCAAGTAATTCCATTAGACATGTCCTGGGTGAGTGGAGAGCTTCCGTCAACCGCCCTGGGGATGGATACATCGCCTGAAGGAAATTGATTGCGGAAAAGTTTTCGAGGTGGGCGTAGGGAGCTTTCGATTTTGGCATATGGGTCTAATCATATTAATTAATGCTCTCGGAAGGTATTCATGACGAGGCAGCTGTCGTTTACACCGTCTTGTTTACCTTAAATAAATACCCCAATTGTTTAAGGGTGAATAATATTCTCTCGATATATTTAATACTTAGGTAATATAATTGTGTAATATAATCACTTTGTTGTTAACATGATTTTCGTTTATTTGAAAATCACGACAATGGTATGTTCAACTGTAAACTATTTGGGTTGGGCAACTTGGTTGAAAGGCCGTATTGCACTTGTGGACACAACCATCAGGGCGCTAATCACGTTCTGTGGGACTGCTCCGAGATGAATTCCATAATAGCAAAGCTGTTTGCTGCGGACCGTCCTCATACGGGCCCTATAGGTCACGCCGACTTGATCTCAACCAAGGCCAACTTTAAGGCGTACGACAAATTTGCAACATCATATGGGGAGCGGGATATTCTCAATTCCTCTTTAGATTCAACGCGGAGTATATTATACTCGTCATTTCAGAAAAAAGGGAGCAGCGAGATCGATAAGTTAACAACTAGTACTATTTTAGCCCTATCCCTCTATCCATACTCTGTTCGAAAATAGAGAGGTTGAGTTAATCAGTAACAAGCAGTTCTCGAAGACATATTTTGACATAGATAAAATAGTTTTCATCCAATATAAATACTCACACTTTGAAATCGATAGTTGCACGAAGCTGTAATGAAATGTCACTTATTCTTCTGCCATATTTTAGTCTTTTTATATTGTCTTTGCTCCACGCATTAGAATACATTACACAAACCATACCAGACCAGACCAACCCTAACATAACCTACTACAAGGTAACTCACTTTGTTAAAAGAATCCGTGACTAAGCGGAAACTATTAAAAAAAAGAGTTTACTAAGTTAATGCTATCTAATCCAAAGTGCAAACTATCGAAATAAAAGTTCAAGTATACCAAGTGAAGACTATTTAACACAAAGTGCTATATTTATAACCCTTTTAAAAATGGTACATTTATTTAATTACATCGTAAAAAATATACCTAAGATGGCCTCGTGAACCAGCTTCGCCATGGATTGCTCATTTGTATAGAGATCACAACTTTTTTGTCACCAATAATGGAATAAAAATATGATGAATTCACAAAATAAGAAATATGGAAGACACGAAAAACTCTGACGCTAAAACGCCCTAAAGCTTTAAGGTCCATCAAATGGGTATTCAAAAAATAAAATTGTAATCGCACTTTCATCAAGCTATAAAAAAGACAGTTTTCATATAATCACGTAAAGATTATATTTGTATCGTTAATAAAAATAATGATAGCCTCGCTCTCGGGTCGTGAGCACCGCCACATGTACAGAGCTACTTAATTCATATGAAGCACTCGGCAGTGTTTATGATAGCCTAATAACTCTGCCCGCATAATCCGTATCACTGGACGATAAGACCGAGCACGGATGCCCGGTGTCATTTGGGAGGGCTTAGAATAATCCGTGGTGAAGAGGTGACTCCGGTAGGATTACCGGGAGTCCTGATTTTACCGGGAATATTGTTCAAGTTCAGGGCTGGCAATTGAACACAGCAAAATTTCACTTTTTTAAATAACTATTACATATCGATCTCGGGTCATAAATACAGACAGTTAAATAAATTGGTTTTTCAATCGATGTATAGATTTCTGATCGTAGGCATGGATGTTTGTGATGTTTAGAACTCTCTTCCACCCATCCCATCCTTCAAAACGAGGCATACACAATAAATATTACCGTATAATCTGTCGGGTCCGTGGTTGAGTGTTCAAAACATCATCGGCTTCGGTTAGGGGGCTCACTCGGTCGAATCGATTGATGAATTTAAACATGTATGGATTTCCGTTCGAAGACATTGATTTATATAATGAATAAAATTAACCAACTCTTAAAACGAGGCGTATCAAGAGCGATTGGTTAACCACTAACCTGTCCTAGCCCTTTTCCTTCTATTCCTATTCTCTTCGAAAATGACAGGTTGAGCAACTTGTAAAAAGCAGTTTTCGTAGAAAAATTTCTGTTGTGATACCTTCATTAGAGGTTCATATGCTCCACATTGGGACCGAACATGGTAAAACAAAATGATCGATGTTCTGACCATGTCTTGCCCATTCATTGTTTTGCGATAAAAAATTTGCTTGCAGATCTAATGTTCAAGATTCGATTCGAGAATGGTCGAAATAATAACAGCTTGCAACAACCATAGATGTTTCGCAATTTGAACTATAGATGTACCAATTTAACTTGGTCACTAGTGAGGGTGCCACCGTCGCGTTAGAAATGTTGCCATACTCAACCATAATTGAAATTTTAATCAATTACAAACCCGATATTTTAGCGACGGTTATCAAAAGTAGACAAAATATTTATTTTGGATAAAATTACAATTGGAGAAATTTATTCTAGACTAACAATTCGAGCTCCAAATTCGGAGGCGGCCAAGTAATAAATTTCTCCAATTGCTATTTTATGCAAATAAATATCTTGTTTACTTTTAATAACCGTCGCTAAAATATCAGTTTTGGAATTTATTGAAGTTTCAGTTCTGGTTGAGTATGGCAACATTCCTAACGTGACGGTAGCACCAAGCCAAGTTAAATTGGTACATTTTTATACGTGAGGTTTATGAAATCCGGAAAAATTGTGATGTGATCTTTCGTCGATTTTGTAAAATATTTCATTAAAAATTATTAAGAGTAGTATTCGAATTTTCGAATATCGAATAGTTAAAAAAGGTCCGAATATTCGAATATTCGAGATGGAATCCCGAGTCAGTAGTCAGTCGAGAATAATATTATATTTAAAAATAATAATTCAAATAAATCGACAACCCTACACGAGACACGGCCTTGTTGTGAAAGTGGGTGGATGGGGAGGGCCCCTGGGAAAACCGCCACCCGGCATCACCCCATTATCTTATTCATGCATTTTATTATTCCCAACCAGTTCCATGGTTACGCAATAATAACACACTCAGGGAGGAAATCACGGTATATTTTACGAGTCAGTTAACGCTATGACAGTTGAAATAAATGTGCCGGGCATGCAATAAGTAAAATATTTCGTAATATTTTTTTAAAAATGGAACACTCATGGTACATGAACAAATTTCTAAATGTTTTTTTTTATTGTTTATGGTTGATACGTGACATTTTTTTAAGAGTCATCTCGATTCTATTACGTGGACAGTTAAAAATAATTGGATCTTTATATTACGTGCTATTATATTATATGTTATACCTTGTGAAATGAAATATTATATGAATAAATAATAAACAAATCTTCAATATTATCGGCAATGTTCTTACTATAGATGTACCACCAGACGTATTTAATCTGGCTGCTAGTGAGGGTGCCACCGTCACGTTAGGAATGTTGCCATACTCATCCAGAACTGAAATTTCAATAAATTACCTAAAAACTAATATTTTAGCAACGGTTATTAAAACTAGACAATATGTGTATTTTGCATAAAAAGGCTATTGGAGAAATTAATTCTAGACTGACAATTCTAGTTCCAAATTCGGCGGCGGCCAAGTAATGTTGGTAATACTATACCTTCAATTATGATTTTTCTATATATATTTTGTTTTTGACCATGTCCCAATGTGGAGAATATGTAATCCTAAAGGAGGTTTCTCAATAGAATTTTTTCTACGAGAACTGTTTATTACCCAGTTGAACAACATCTCTTTTTTCGAAGAGAGTAGGGATAGAAGGATATGGCAGGGAGATAACTAATAGCTCGCTAATCGCTCTCACTACTCCTCATTTTTTAGGATCAGTTGTGGTCTTTTTTTGTTTATACTGGTTTAAGGTTGAGTACATCGATGGTATGGAAAATATTGTTTCATTATGTTATCTATATTTGAATTTATATTAAGTACCGTACCAACTTGAGACTTTAAATTAAGTAGACTTAAGATACTTAAAAATGTCCGCCATCTTGTAGTTGCAAAACCTACTACACCAAGTATGTAACTATATATATATATGTACAGAAAGTTCATATCTAGTTAGGATATGAAGGCTTCAATGAAAAATAATTAATAAAATATCAAAACTAGCAAAACTGTTACGGCTGTAAGAATCTTTGCTTGTATTGATACCAAGCGTTGCTCGGCAAAATGACTCGCGCAAATTTACGTCCCATAAAAGACCCTCGTTGAGATTTGGGAACCCAGTGTCAAAAAAATAGCAAAATCGCAGGGCGTGTTTGAATACGTAAGCGAAGAAAATCGAATCAGGTGCCAATGCATTGTAATAATAATAATATATAATTGAAAACTTTTCCACCATACCGCACAGTTCATATTATTTGGTCTTAATCAGACGATAAAATAGGTATGCTTTAAGTTGACTGGACAAGTTTAACAATATTACGAAAAATTACCAGTGTGAATTTTACTTGACTTGTGAATTTTTTTTGATGAACCTCTACCGTCGCAATCGTAAAGGGTTTTCCTGAATTTGTGTCATTGCAAAAAGCTGGGAATTAAACATAAGTCAGATGTAATTTAAGACATCGACTGAGGGTGCTTGATGGAATTTCAATATTAAATTTGGATTATTGAGATTTTGTACACTTCCATGTATTTATGGAAGTGTACAAAATCTCAATAATCCAAATTTAATAAGTCAGATGGATTTCGTCGCCCTGGAAGGCCGCTGATGACCATCGATAGGATGTATTCGGCGGAGCTACGGGTCGCTGGGATGACCTGGGAGGAAGCGAGGAGACTGGCGGGGGACAGAGAAGCTTGGAGGAACCGCGTGATGGCCATATTCTCCGAATAGGGAGCGGATATGATTTAAAAAATTCAATGCATTTATTTTAATGATTAATCAATAACACACCACGTAACCTTCTTTTCCAAAAACACAATTAGTACCTTGAATGATTTAATTTTAAATAAATATTATGATACTTGAATACGTGCGATGACATAATACTGTCTATCTATTCTAAACAGTATATTATATATGCTGTTTCTTTTCAAATCTAATATATTAAAAATCATCCATGGATCACGGGGTATCCCGTATGCCGGCCTTGTGTCGGGTATCGTTTCACTGTACAATAGTTGTTAATCACTGAAAGCTATGGCATAATAACTACTCATCTATTAGTCAAGTTAACTCATTTTATTCAATTGATTGAAGTAACTTAGTGTGAGTAGGTATGGTTTTTATTTTGCAATGCCATCTCTAATTTATAGATAAGCTAAAATAAGTTTAAGCATAGTGCTGACGGATTTATATTATCTCATCAGTTGATATACTTGCGCTGATCGTAAAATTGTGGAACAAATCAAATTGTGTTTTATGTGAAAAAAAAAGTATTCTTTCATAAAAGACATATAACGATGGTTTATGCGGAAACCTTGATCTAAATTCTAGGTGGTAACGTTCTGAGTTTCCGACGATATTACAGTTAAAAAGAGAAGACATTTAGCATAATATAGATGACGACAGGTGAACCAAATATAAAGGTGGTACAATGCGAGCACCGTTTCCTAGTTGGCGACCGTTGGTAGAGAGGGTGATTGTACTGGTGATATAAGTAAAAATGAAAAAACTTTTCTCAAATAGATGACCACAGGCAACCCTAGGTGTGACTAGGGATTCCAATCGAATATTCGATATTCGAATATATTCTGCTATTTTTGATATTCGAACACGTGATAAATTATTCGAATATCATTCATTCATGTATATAAACCACTGAGTTAACAAAAAGTGTCTATATATCTTATTATAGCTTGACATAATCTATTTGTATAACTAGTGAGTACCCGGCATGCGTTGCAATGCCACTCAAAGAAAGAAAGGGTTTGTGTTTTAATTCTGTTTACTGAACTGCTTTTGGATTAGAGGTCTGCACAGGCCGAAATTTCATAGACTTACCCGGTTCGAGCCCATCATCTTCAGGTCTGGCCCGACCCGAACCCGAGTTTCAATATCACACTTGTTATAACACAATATTTTTGTTTTCGTCTGGTGCGTACACGAATAAATCAGAAGGTTTTTCCTAGATGTCGCTGTATGTACGTATTTGATTCTTTTTTTCAATTTTAGATTTTCAATTTTTTTTCTTCAGAACCCTTCACGGGTGTGTGCACAACAACTCACCGAAGTTTCATCGACATCGTATGAATGGTAAAGGAACGCGTAAAGGACAAACAAACATTTATTTGATATAATATTTCCCGGCATGATCACAATAAGTCCTTCCTGAAAGTTTCGTCGCGATCGGTTGAGTAGTTTAGGAGCCTATAAGATCCGGACAAACCAACAAACCAACAAACAGACATTCGTTTATATATATATAGAAGATAGATAATAGTCACTCAAGATAAATGCCGCCAACTAGTATTTGCCAACGATCAATACGTATTGCCAGAAAAAAAAACAATATACATGATAAAACTCATACATTATATTATACAAATGTACACCCGATTCTCTTTTCGCACGTGGAATACGTTTCAGAGACCACCGTGTAAAAAAAGAAAAGATGCCCATATAAAAATGGCAGATAGGTTTCATAACTTTAGATACCCCCAAAATAGATTCGAATTTCTTTTTATTTATACGATTTGTGACATGTAGAGAAAAACAGTATTGGAGATAAATTCATTTATTTAACTCGATAAACAGGCATCAAAAGATAAAAACCAGAGGGAATAAATTGAAACATCGAAAATCAATATAAATTCACATGTCAAAACAATAACAACTCATGCATGAGTCATGAAAACCTGCATCTTAAAATTCACCACACAGCAAAAACGAAGATTTCAAAATTCACAAAGGGCCGAGGTGTTTTTTAATATATACATAATTATACATACTGTATTTAATAATACTATTCGTCTTTTATAAAAGCAAAAATCAGTGTAAAAAAACCATCGGGTGTATTCGAATACTGCAACGTTTTAATATTCGATATCCGAATTTTCAACGAATATTTGGACTCCCTAGTTGTGATATAAACAAAGAAAGTTCTACGTTACATCCACAAATGCATGATCCCGTGTCACAATTCTTGCGTATAACTTACTCGTAATGATATTTAATTCATCGCTAATCTTTACCAAATTGAGTTATATCTAGAGCACAAGGGTAAGAGTATCACGGCAGGAACGGAGAATCAATCTCCCGGAACAGCGTAGAGGCAGAGGTCTTACTTCGCATATTCAATTACTCTACTAATGAAAACAAATTGCTTCACAGAGACACCATACAAATATATTAAGCGGAATTAAGTTACGCAAGGGGGGAAGGGGGCTTAAGGAAAATGTTGCGTACCCCTTAATATTTTAGAATAACAAATTGTCTCTGATAAAAAAATTTGTGACGGTACGTTCGGAGTATTTCTTTGATGTTGAATTTTTTTTCAATTTTTTCTGTGTACGAACGGAATATGGTGTAGTCTCAAAAATTGAATATGCTAAAATAACTACGATGCATTTGTGTAAAAGAGTTAAGTTACTCGTCGAATTGACTCTGCTGAATTAATAATTTGTAATAATTTTTTTTTATTCCTTTTTTACTCCAAATTCAAGAATTATTTCGAAAGTAAATACTTTATTTTCATAAATATACTGTTTTTTCAACAATAATTGACAGTTAACACGTTAAAAGTGAGAAAATTTCACGTTGAAACATTTTTAGAAATTTCTTAATAACACAAATCTTGTTTTAGGTCTCGTGAAAATTTCTAATTTTAGACGGATCGCCCTTTCCTCTTTCGCGCACAGAAATATTATAACAACATAATTTAATATAAAATTAAAATGGACAACTTAGTAGTTATTCCATTTGGTTTATCACTAACGTGACGCGTTTCGCCTCTTTAAGAAGCATCTTCAGACTAACTATGGAGAAGAAGGAAGAAGGAAACGATTACGAATCGACGATTTCTCAGCTGAGAGAAGTCCTGGCTAGGGCCACAGTGCTTCTAGTAAAAGTTAACAAAAGAAAAAAATTATAACACTAAGCCACAACAGAGATAAAGGCCATCCCGCGGTAATTTGAAATACTCCGCCAGCAGAGCCAATGTAAACATCCACCAACACCATAATATAGATTTTGGGACATGTCTGCCAAGACCCCGAGGCCCAATAAAAACACATGATACAATGTAATACAAATTAATTTGAAGAAGACGCGAAACATGTGTCACAACTAGAAACGCAATACCAATGGAATAACAAGGTTATCAATTTTAATTTTATATTCAAAATGAATTTCCACAAAATTACCACTGAATACATCGAAAAATCCACCGTAATACAAGTAACTACTAATCGAATCAATACGTTATTATAAATTTTACATAAAATTTCTTGTGCGTACAGTTAAATCAATACCATTCATTCATAATATTCTGTCGCCTAATATTTTCTCCTACCAACATTCAGGACTGATATATAATATAAACATAAAATGCTCATAAACATCTTACTTTTAAAATTAGCATACTAAAAGAACTTATTAGAACAATAATTACGACGATATGTGAAAGTTTTAAAGTACGCCATACGTTACGATCATAATATCCTTTTATGACGACAAAAGGTGTAAATTGGCATACTCATTTTCACTTTTGCGAAACTTCGTCAAACAATTTAAAACATAAACGGTAAATTCTCGCAAATTAAGCGTCACGCTCGCAGAACGCTAACACGTTTAATTCACAAAATCAAATAAATCCATTATTTATGGAACGGGGGGCACAGTGAGGGGGGCAGGCTAATCGCACAGAGCGATCGTTTTCACCTGGGCCAAAAATTATAACACCGAATCCAAACGGTAAAAGTTTATCGGAGAGTTTGCCCCGCGAATTAATTTTGGACATTAGCATACGAAATCCCCGTGATTAGATTTATGCTTTGCCCGTTTCGGAAATATAATGCGATAAGATATAAATGGCGGCTGATGACAACGGCTTTAATAGGATTGTGTGATTTAAATTTTTTTTTTAGTCACTGATAATATCATTTTTCAGAGGTATACATGATTCATGATCGTTGTATAATAAACCAATCATTACCAGTGGCGGACTGGCTCTAAAAATATTGGTTGCCAGGATTCAATTGGGAGAGGGCTTCTACTCTACTTACTAATTCCTATGTCAGACTACACTAATAATTAATTGATAATTACAAAAAATCACTGCTAAAACAGACATAGAGAATAAGTATGTAATAATGATGAGGTATTAATTCATTATGTATATGTCTATATCGTAAGAAAACATATTTATTTGCATTGATGAAATACCCAAAGTGATGTATCCTGTATATTTTTAAACACATAATATGAAATAGTTAAAAAGTTATTTGATTTTACTGAGGGTCCCTAACATATAGCGGGGCCCACTTGCCATCGGGAAACCTAGCTTGTATGGCCCGTACGCCACTGATCATAACTAAGCATCATTGTCATCATTGCAGTGTACTGTTTTGTTAGCAAAGGGCCCACTTTTATAAAATACACATCACAGTAAGTGCCAGCATAAGCATTTGGGAGGCCGTAGGCGCAATATAATTTGGAGTGCAATATATTATAATGTGTAGGATGAGGCTAGCCAAAGCCTCGTGTAGTTACAAGCCATGCTGTACGGCCCGTCAGTGTGTATTTTTGCAAACGAGTGGTCCGTTACATTTACTTTGACGTCATACAATCGATATGAGAAAATGGATATCTATTATCTTGTAAGATATTCTTTTTGAAGATTATCACATTTTTTTGTTAATTACGTTGAATTCTGGAATATTGTAATAATATGACATAATGGTTAATATGTTGAATGTTAACTGGAATAAAGATGTTTAGTTGCTTTGAAATAGTATTATTATGAAGCCTAGTCGTAATCAATGATTGTATTTAATCATTAATTCAAAATGTGTTTTTGCTATTAATTACGATTCTAATAAATCTACCCTGCCACACATCGCAATTTCGTGCCATTTATTAGATATATTATGACGACTGTACGATATAATTTATTGTGACGATTTAATTATTACTTAACTTGCACATATGGTGGTTTTCGATGAATCGTGCATTATTTAATGATAATAGTAAAGAATCACAGAATAAACTCACAAGTTCTTTTTATATGTTATTTTCGACAAAAAACGGGGTTGAGAGACTTCTTCGTAAAGCCGCCATACAATTTGTTGGTAGAGAATGGGACTTCTAGGACTACTTCTAAATTGCGCTCACAATGTTGGAGGATTATAGAAATACTGATTTATGTGGTATTTAGTAGCATTTGGGCAATTTTTTAAATACAGGAATATTAAAAGTATGTAGGTCGACAGCAATTGACAATAAAAAGCGAAAATACCTAAATATGGATATGGCTGCTTTTGAAAAGACACATAACGACACATATGTAACAATCGTAAAGTATAATTTCAATATCACGTTTCATAGCTTAGAAACTAATTTCAAATTGTTATCAGCGAAGTTACGAGAATAAGATTTATTAAATAAATTACAGTCAGTAATTCGAATGCTGAGCAAATTCATTCAGCATGGATGAATTTTCCTAGACAAGATTTTACTAACTTAATCAACTTCATTTCCCCTCGATCGAGCGGAAAATTCAAGGAATTCATTCCAATTATATCATATAATAATGAATCAACTACTCACGTTTGAAAATAATATAATACCATGCATCGATGGCTGATTAAATTAATTATTAACTGAGTCGCTACGCCAAAAACCATTTTCACCGGTATAAAAAGTTCAATTTAACAGGTACACTCCTTTTATACACGGTTTTGAAATAACATGGCCCAAAAAAAGATCTTATATATATTTTTACACGAATTATTTGTTCTAACACGATTCCCAGGACTATTTATATAACATATTTTCAATTTCGCGCGTTATTGCGTCCCATGTCATTCAGGCATGTCAGAAATTTCTAGCAATGAAATAGATTTTTGTCCACTCCAATATCTCACATATATAATAACCCATTTCGGTCTGTAGGCGTAGGTGTAGACGTTTTATTATTATCACATACACATGTAGGTATGAAATTTTCTCACAATCCAAGCGTCCGCGGTGTATATAAACAATACACACAGTTCCGATGTGACGCAAATTCCGAGGCAAACGAACAACAATCAGTCCTAAAGAATAGCTACTTTAGACATTCAGTATTTCAATTTCAATACCGTTATCTATAACGGGAGTTCCCACTAGTTTCAATAATATTTTTATAATTTATTTATTGGGTTTTTATTATTACCTCTTTTACAAGATTCTCTATACTAACCACAAGGTTGCTATTTTTTTAAATAACACGGTTTTTTTTATATATAGAGAACCAATCTTCGATTTTTCGTTGTATTTCACCACTTTGTTTACACGGTTTTTGGTGGAACGTATCCGCCGTGTAAAAAAGATTTGAGTGTATTTTAATTTAAATTGTTCAAAATATGTACTTTTCACTAGTGCTGTCTTAGTCCTATCTCAATACCACTACCCCCTTCTAAAAGAGAAGGTTGAACAACTGAGTAGAAAGATGTTATCATAGAAAAACTTATGTAAAGATACCCGGATTTGAAAGCCATATACTTCATATACTTATATTTATAGAGCGGACATGGTTTAAAAAATATTTTTTTATAATAATTTTGTGTCTGCAACGCACAGCGCACACACTCTGTTTACGCATCGTGCGCATAAAGTACATTGAGCGAATGTTGACAAATTAGATTCGACGATTTCGTATGACGACGTGTGGCATTCCAAATGGTGTAATAATTACAATCTATTGATTGTATCACCTCGTCGAATCATTGCCAAAGGATATACCTGTATAATCTATTCTATATGACACATCAAATAGTTTACTAAATGAGGAACGTTGATTGAAATAACAATGTCGCTGCAATACCGCAAGTGCGTCGATAAAAATGTAATGTCATTCATTGTTGACTATGAAACGCTGATCGGAAATACGAGAATTGTTTGCACCCATTGTTACACTCAATTGACATTTGCATTCGACTCGAATACTAACTACACTCTCGTATCAGCGATCCCAAATCTTTGACGAATATATATTACTTTATTAAAAGTATTCGAAAGTTGTTTTACAAATCGTTATGTAGAATAAATAAACATAGAGCATTACTATGATCTATTGGCACTATGGATTTCAATCGAATATTCGAATATAGTCTTGGTGATGTAAACATGTCCAGGGCGTTCATCGGGTTAAGAAGCATCTTCAGACTAACCATATAGTCATAAGTCTTTCAGCATCTTCAGGCATTCGAGTACACGAATGCCTGAAGATGCATAAAGGCGAAACCAGGGTCATTGCTGACGAAATACATGGAAATGTACAAAATCTCAATAATTCAAATTTTATATTGAAACTCCATCAAGCACCCTCTATGTAAGGTTATTTATTTCTAAGGTAAGCGATGATTATAATTATTAAATTAAAAATGAACGGTAGGGTGGGTTTGTTTCCTTCTACCAGTCGTGGGGAGGGGGTGAGCAATGATAGTACTAATTAAAATAACACTATTAATTACAAATTAATTACTAGTGTAGATTCATTGTTTACTTTAGAAATAAATAACCTTGCGATATAGGTAGTGTGAAAATGCTTCTTAAAAAAGTGAAACACGTTACGTTAGTAACAAAGCCAGCGGAATAACTAAAATACGGATATTATTCGTTCGTAGTATATTAAATTTTAACTGAATCAGAGCGTTTGAGAGGAGCTCGGAGCAGTGGAGCAACGAGATTTTACCTGAAGCATGAGCCATAGCTGGAGCACAAAAACTCTACATTGCTCCGGAAATTGTTTATTAATATCAAAACTTCGTCTTAAATTCCAATGAATATGTTATTTTCAAATATTAATTATCATTAAATAATATTATATTAGTCATTTCGCAACACAATAATAATTATTTGTCAATTCTGACATACGATAACACAGTCATCAAGTTTGCCCAATACTGAGGCGACTATTTTCAGAGCTGAAATTATTATTGAGCGAAAATAGATAAACTATGAAAGATGATATTTATGCTGTCAGCCACTTAATAATGCTTGTTTTTAATATCTATATATATAATTATAATATATCAGTCATATTTTACCCGGAGCACGGAACGGTGCTGTAGCAAGTACTTCGATACCGGAGCGGAGCAACTCAAAAAATGATTCGCACCAATAACAAAAAAATGCATTCGGCTTCGCATTATAATTATCTTGATTACAAATTATAAAATATTTTGTTTTTCAAACACCAAAATACTCACTCAAGACACGTGATGGTAACCAGTGGTACATGTGTTAACAATTAATACGTCTGGTTATAAATATTAAAAAACTACGCCGAATATGTGAAATTGCTTATTACATGAAATGGGCCAAATTTTGTCTAATTCATGAATTAGGCAAATTACCTGCAGAGTGCGCAAATAGAATTCAGAAAATAATAACAGAAATTATCTATCCAATAAGGTGATTATGACCCAAATACATGGGGATATAATTTAGGACATCGAATGAGGGTGCTTGATGGAATTTCAATATCAAATTTGGATTATTGAGATTTTGTACACTTCCATGTATTTTGTCACTAACGACCCGGGTTTCGCCTTTCGGCATCTTCAGGCGTTCGAGCTCATGAATGGACTCGAACTGACTCGAACTCGAACTGTCAGTTCGAGTCCATTCGTGAGCTCGAATGCCTGAAGATGCCGAAATGCGAAACCCGGCTCGTTAGTGACAAAATACATGGAAGTGTACAAAATCTCAATAATCCAAATTTGACATGGGGATATCTTTGAATTCAACTTATGATGTTTTTTTTTATTCTTTTTCAGGTATGACAAAGAGGTTTTTACTAACTGCAATCGTTCACCATTTGCTGAGGTAAGCAAAACAAAAATATTATGCATAAAAAATAATCATAACAGTTATCTTTTAAATAAAATTTCAACATAATCTCATTTCGAAACATTTAATTATGTTGTATAGTTTTAAAAAATATTTTTTAGCTGAGGTAACCACTACAGTAAAATCAAAATTTGAAGTACCTATCACTTAAGTCCTACATACAGCATCGCAAAACTAATTGACGAGTTGCTTACAAAAAGGTCATTTGTCAAAATCGTTAGACGAAAATGACGTTTTTCCAGACTAAGATATCTTTCGACCTATGTCATATTATTTGTAAATTCGAAAAACAGAGATATATGGATACCGTAAACGCCCGCAAGATGGCATTCAAATTTCGATTTCTATAAAAAGGGCCATATGACTCAGTTGTGCTATAGGATTGATCTTATATTGATAGTGTATACGGGGTTAAGCGCATTTCCATGATACTGTCAAGATGTAAGTAAGTAATTGAAATTTTCATGAATATCAATGTAAATCAATAGTTACTTCTACTCATCAAACAAGGTATACTTTAATAATAAAAAGTTATCAAAAATGAGTGAAAACAAATATCTTTATGCCACCTTTTATTCGTTTTTTGATTTCTTTAAAAACTTCAAATTTAAAATTGATAAGGCGAAATGTTAAATAGAACTTTTTTGAATTGCTCTGAATGGCAAGTTATTATTATACAATAATATGGAGTATAAGAATTATTGTTATTGTCCGTTACTAACCTTAAAATGATGTCGGTAATAAAGTGGGTACCATAATTATTTGAGGAGCACTGGTCAGCACGATTCACCGAGTTGCATGGAAGAACTATTCTCGAGTGCCTGCAAATCAAATGCCACATTAGCAATCTGCACAAAATACATTGGAAACGTCCTTGAACACTGTGACGTCATCTTATTTACATGATACAATACTCCGGCCTAGATTGCACAGCCAGTAGCTCCCTCGCAGTTTGTGGAGTTATGAGTTTTGCTCTTTTATCCGATGATATAAAAATTTGTGTGAAAATACGTAACTTTGACCACTGCACCACGGACCCGACATTATTATTAGTATTCGACCCGTTACGTCATCAATATATAAATAAGATCGGCATAGACGATTGGTCCAACATCAAACCGAACCACTCCAAATCGTTAAATAAGTTGATCCGGATTTCGGAAGAATAATCTCAGCATTCTGCTTTATTAACACAAGTTACAGTTCGACGCCTCAGGTAAACAAGGTTCCATCTACCATTTTTTTATAAAATCACTTTTAAGCGCAGTTTTATTCGCATTAAAAATACGGTTTTATCTGCATTTAAAAAATCTTACAATTGTCCGACAATGCATCAAAATTCAAATTAGAAAAATGTTCTATCTGAAAAACATACAAATTTTACAGTGCGTCAAGTTTCGATCTGAATATATAATTATACATACCGGGTGTAGGAAATCACAGTCTCAAAAGCGGTAGTCTCTTTCATTCACGTATGTGAATGTATAAGTGTATTTCATTCAAAAAGTTACATTTTCTGAAAATTTTTGCAGATAAAACCTTGTTTACCCAAGGCGACGAGTTGTCTCTGTCTCCGAATTTGAACATTGTTTTGTGATCTAAGTTGTGAGTAAAGAGTTTTATAAACCTTAGGGGAAGAAGATAATTCCTATTGATTCACCAATCACGTATTCATTTCCAACCAATCTTTTCCGTATTTATTGTGATTCACTCATTTAACCTAAGTATCTCTTTGGTAGATTCTCCATTATTATTCAGGAACGCACAATCTGCATTGTCCGTGTAAAAACGGGTAGGCCTGAAAGCCATTCAATACTTATGCAAATCGAATTAAATCGAAAACGACCTTTACGCTATGGGATTAGAGCTACCGTACAAATGCAAATGGATCGCATTGACAATGTCACTTGCAACATTATAACATCGGGCTGATCGGAAAACGGGTATCCATTGTAATAAATTCGCCGCCATTGTGCGATTGTGTACCTTCTGTTTTTCGCGCCATTTTCTCTCGAATACGGACAATGGCGACTTCAGACCGGAAGGGATGATTGATCTATATCCTGCGGATCAAATAATGCAACGTTGTAAATCATTTTACTTCCGGAATGGGATAGGTTATTTATTATATCGACGTTGAGGTACGAGAACAGCGTTAAATCGGAAATTCGATTTTTTTTAGTTTAAAAATAACGGTCGATATAATATCGTTTTGCTATATGTCGAAACTATCATACTATTTATTCATGTACTATCTATATCAATCACTTTAAGTTTTAGAAATCGATTAAGTTTCTTATATACATTGAAATGTTTCAAAATTTGATTTTTCAATTTATTTATGAATTTCTGTTCGAATGTATGAATGTTTTTGATGTCATAAATCTCTCTCGCCCATCCACCAATCCTAAAGACCCGTAACGGGAGCTATTAGCTAACCACCAGTCTCGTCCTAGCCATACCCTTTTATCTCTACTCAATAACAAGCAAAAATCAGTTCTGAAAGACACCATATGCTCCACATTGAGAACGGACATGGTTTTTTAAAAATATTTATTGAGTTATTTATAGATTTAGCTATTGTCATTAAATGAGAAAACGAACTATGTAACAGAAGGTATGTAATTATTGCTGTCGGTTAAATTCCCTTTTCCAGTTTCCATTGGGGGTAATGATACAAGGATCTAGTATGGATAGGACTTTTTGTCAATTAATCGTTCTTTCTATGTTTTATAAAAAGCATACAATAGGACGGGTAAAAATTAATGAAGCCATAGAAAACGCGTAAACCGATGACGGCGTAACCCTAAGAACTGTAACACTCCTTTCATAGTTTTCGTCTAGTTACAAAATAGTTTTCATACGTTTATCGGTATTGATTGCAGCCTTATGATATTGCGCATAAATGCTGCCTTCCAATATGAAAAGATTCCCGAATGATTTTTGGAAGTTCATTGTGGAATCTCGTAATACAGCTATACACTTTTATGTTCAATCGTAATTTTAATGTCGTATTTTATGGAGTTACGAGCTTTGCACTTTAGTCTGATGATATCGATACTTCAGTTCCAAAGCGTAACAAGTCAAGAAATCGTAATTTTGAGTTAAGTACGAGGAAATGTTTAGAATACCGGTATATACCAATTACTTGTTTTTTTGTTTTTTGTTTTCCATGTCCGCTCCTAATGTGGAGCATATGGTCTACTAATGGATGTATCTTAATAGAATTTTTCTCTGAGAACTGTTTGTTACTCAGTTGCTCAACCTCGATTTTTTTTCGAATAGAGTAGGGATAGAAGGATAGGGCTAGGACAGGACTAGTGGTCAGCTAATCGCTCTCGCTACAACCCGTGAGGATCGGATGGGTGGGAGGGAGTTTTTAGACGTCGCAAACACTCAGACTACGAACAGAAATCCATAAATCGATTGAAAGATCAATTTATGAAAACCGTCTGCGCCGGGAATTGAACTGCGCCACGGACGCCGACAGACAATTTCTTAGGTTGTTATTACTTTAGATCCAAACTGTAAAAACTATAAAAATCCTGTGTAAACCTCTGAAAACTGCAATTAATATATCTTTTAAATAACCCTAGAATTCCATTAAAATCTGCAAAAGTTAGATGTGCAGTGAATATCAAGCTTGTCCAAAATCTTGTTTCTTAATTATCTCATAATTTGCTTTTTGAGTTGTCAATCTTCGAAACTGAGGTATCGATATCATTCAGGAAAATAATACGGCGGAATAAAGAAGTATGTGCTGCGCAATTGTAAAAGATTGCCAGGTCAAAAAAATATTACGCAAGAAAAAGGTATTTTTCTGTTCAACGGCACGTCAAATTAATAATTATTGACCTTCGGGAGTGTGGTCAATTGACCGAATGTATCAATGTCATCTGCGATTTGACCAAACAGCGGCGCGCATGGTCGCACGCCATTAATTATAGTGAAATTTGTTGGCATCTGACATTAGCAGCGATCACTGTTTTACAAATCGGCAAGAAAACATGACGAAATTGCTTTTGAAAGAACATCTGAAACGAATTTTGTAAAAATACACTACAATACAGTAGGCATTCAAAAAAAATGAAGACGCCATGCAAATAATAAATTTTTTGAGTTACTTTTTGCAATTGTCTAGAGCTGCCATAATTGTCGATACGAAGATCAAGACGCTTGGCAATTGGCTGGTGGAAAGTAGAAATGAAAAAATCAACAAATTTGCAGCTTTATTCATAAACTATAATAACCAGTCGGCAAGAAGACGATACAACTAAAGCAAACAAATAAATGTCACGAGAGGCGCGACAGGAGCGCAGGGACGAGCATCTGGTTAGCGCTGGTGACTGCCATCTGTAATTCGCACTCAATCCTTGTGTCCCCACCGCCCTTGCACCGAATGACTCACTCGCTCTCCGCGAGGACGAGACGCGGTGACGCGGAAATTTTTTTAAATGTTTGGTAATTTGCCGTATTTGCTACCAAGTCATCGTGGCCGATCGGTGCAATGGGAACTTGAACCGACTTGCACAGCACTTCCCTCGACTTCAACTCATTGAAACTTTTCGTTTATCTGGAGGGATTGATTTTCTACATACTTACCACAAAGTCTTGGACCGTTGTTCGGGAGACACTCCCAATCAAGTAAAAAAAACCGTAGATACGTTTTAGTCGACTCCATGGAGCAGTTGGTAACGTCGTTGGCTACGGCTACGGATGTCCCGGGTTCAATTCCCAGTGCGGACAGTTTCATAAATTGATTTTCAATCGATTAAGTTTATAGATTTCTGTTCGTACCTTGAGTGTTTGTGATGTCTAAAACTTCTTCCGACCCATCTGATCCTCAAAAACGGGGAATAGCTAGAGCGATTAGCTTACACTAACCCGGTCCTAGCCCTTTCTTATATCCCTACTCTCTTCGAAAAGAGAGAGGTTGAGCAACTGAGTAACAGGCAGTTATCATAGAAAAATTCTGTTGAGATACATCCATTAGGAGGCCATATGCTCTACGTTGGGAGCGGGCATAGAAAAAATATACGTTAAACGATTGTTACGCAACTGGATACTGCCGTATAAAATTAACGGATGGGAAAGCAGTGGTGGGTGGACGAGGGCAAGTAGTTGTTTTTGTCTGACTAGCTAGCTAGGTGGAATACCGGGTCTACCGGGATGTATGGCAGCTCTAGCTTATACGCATAAATACATGTATATAAGTCTATCAGGAAATGTGATTGCTAATGAAAAATATTATATGTGCGCGAGCAATAATATAAAAACAATATTTCATATTTCGCTTGACTGGCGAAAGTAGTTTGAAGACACGTGATCGCGGACGATCTATCGCACATTGATTTTGATGGCTGTGCTTCTTCATGAAATGTTTTATTATTTCCTACGGTTTTCAATGCTCCCACTCATGAGAGTACCATTTTAATTGCTTTGTTTTGCGTTTCCTGCCTTCGATTTTACAATATTTGTCAGACATTTCAAACCAAACATTGGATAGCTCGAGCTTAGATCCCAATTTCTTACAGCGCATCCGCATAAATGTGTCAAATTTAAATCGAGGTAGTGAATGTGTTAGGCAATGATACATTTCGGTGTTGGTTAGATCTCTTTTCATGGCAACGTTTCACTTGACAGTGCGATCAATTTCTCTACATGGAAAAAAGCTGTACAGATATCACAAATGTAGTATGAAATTTTACAGCATAAAGCGAAAAATAATTAGTATTACTTTTTGCACTTTTAACCTTTAATCAGGCGGCAATATGCATCCCAACATACAATTTGGCAATTTTTTAACATGCTATGTTTAAGTCTTCTTCATAATCTGTCAAAATTCAACAACAAATATATTGTCAAATTTGGATTATTGAGATTTTGTAAACTTCCATGTATTTTGTCACTGACGACCCGGGATTCGCCTTCGAGCACACGAATGGACTCGAACTGACATCACTGGACTCGAACTGAAATTCCATCAAGCAACCTCAGTCGATGTCTTAAATTATATAAATATAGTGCCTATGATTCAAACCTAATGAAATAGCAATAGGACTGCATCAGCCACTTAGATAGTTAATTGTTTTACATATTTGATACATTGTATGTGGGAAGGATATTGCCACTGTCTTATTAAGGGTTTTAAGGTGTTAACTGTCAATTCTTGTTGGAAATTCATCAAATATTTAAAAAAAACTTAATTTGTTCACTTCCACATTTAATGCTTTAATTCATCAGGTCCGGTTTAGCTCATCGAATTCATCAGTTTTAGTACATTTTACACTTCTTATTTCTGAAGGAAAGCTGCTGAACCTCAAAAATCAAAATATACTTCCATTTAAACGCTATAATTAAGTGAAAATGTTTTCGACTACGAACTTGTTTCATCATGAATGAAAAACTTCAAGCTGTAGTTATTAAGCAAAAGAAGATAATATTTGTGTTGTGGCAGATATGGGCTAACAAATTAATTTCCTACGTGGGAAATGCAAAAAAATAGTTCCAATCACAGCGATTGAGAACAACTGGTAATTTACTAATTGGATAGGCAATTTAATCTCGACGGTAAAAGTCGCAGAACGCGAAGCTGAATCAAAGCGAAGTGAATTTGTCTTTCCTTGCGATGCTATTAATCATTCATTGGCATTTTGCTCTGACTAGGGAAAACTGCGATCACGTTTGTGGTTTTTCAGTCAGAAATAAATTGGACCGACGAGCTAAGCCATGTGTAGTTGCTACTGGCGTTTATCTTTTGTGTGCAGTGAAAAATAAATTAATAGTGGCTTACATCAAGCTGCCGGGTCAGAATTTTTAAACCTAACACCAACGTAAAATGATTTTTCCCTTCCAAAAAGGGTTTAATTTATTTTTCTAATTTACATAACTTGGCCGAGACCTGCTCTGTCGTCTTTAAAATGACATCCAATCATTAACTCATTTTCATATGTTTTGAGGGTTACATCAATTGGCTACAAACACCGTCCATATAATAGACATAGGCTTCTGAAACAAGTCTAACTTAACCAACTATCCCCTCATGTATAAGATTTGACATATCAGTACAGTGTAGACGTAGAAAGTGCCCCAAAAAGGTTGACAGTTATATAGCTTATCCATTATATTCTGCGTGAAATTCCGCATCATAGCATATAAACAGAATTAACGTGCCAATTATCGTTTTAAAAAGTCGTCGATGATAATATTTACAAATAGACACCAAAACGAATGCTAAATCGTCCTAATTATTATTCAAGTAGCGAAAAACTTTGCACCTCTTTATATGTCGCGTAAACACTTAACGCCCAAATTAGCGGAACTGATCGACCGATGTCGCAGTTTTTAAAGTGTTGACAGAGGACTCGAAACGTGATGCCGGCCGATTGATTCGCATTAAATATCGCTTTAGCACTCACTGTCTATGGATATGTTCTTCTGAGCACTTCTGAAGGCTGGTGGATTGTATCATTTTAGTCACGTGCAATATCTGTAACTCAGAGGCTAATAGTTCTATGTCCAAACACAGCAAAATTGAGTTATAAATGTCACATTATTTGTTATTTTAAGATCTATAGATGGATAAATAAAACTCTGTCGTATGTGGGCTGGCTACCGGAAAAACCTATCAAAAATTAGTCGTATATCACACGGCATTTAAGTGGTAAACAATCCTATGTCCAATTTGAATTGAGATTTTGTACATTTCCAAGTATTTCGTCACTAACGACCCGAAATTCGCCTTTCGGCATCTTCAGGCATTCGATCACACGAATGAGCTCGAACTGACTCATTCGTGTGCTCGAATGCCTGAAGATGCCGAAAGGCGAAACCCGGGTCGTTAGTGACGAAATACATGGAAATGTACAAAACTGTTGGGCTTTTGTCCACTCGGTTGTAGGGTCACGGATTCGATTCCTGGAATGGAAACCTTCATTAAATTGATAATACCATAGGTTCATTGATTGGAATCCAAAGGCATGGATTTCTAATGCATTTAAATCTCCCAGCCGGCCCCTATCCAATCCTGAAATGAGGCATAGGACTAACGACTAGCCAAATTTCTTAAATCAAACATTATCTCCTTACCCTCTCCAAACAGAGGGGTTGAGCGTTTTACTAACAACTAGTTCTCGTAAAAAACAATTGTATGTTTTATGCTTTATTAGGAGTCAATATGCTGCACATTAGGAGCGAGCGTGGTTTAAAAAACTGGAAAATATTGTATCTCCAATTATCTTATTGTTCTACTTCAATTCAAATAAATAATTTTATTTTGTTGTTATTTTTCTAACCAAAGCTTATCTTAAGCATAGTATATAAGTCTGAAAGGTCTCGCTGCATTTTTGTAAACACAGTAGATAATATTTAAAAATGCTTACACTAATGTGTTGCAAGTGAACAAAAAGTAGCGTTAAAACAACATGTTGCCATATACCAAAAACCTTTTTTAACGACATTCATCGAGAGCGGAGGGGACGTTAAAAATCCTCCGCATTTCGCACACGGTCATCGCGCCATTTTTCCCCTCGCTCAGTTGAAACAGGAAACTGTAATAACTTCCGGAGGAACCGCAAAACACGTAAAAAAATAAAAATGGAACGCGGATTGATGCCAGCTCGATGTGGCAACTTTCCAACGGGGCCAGGAACGGCCGCCCCCCTGGATCGGTAGGTATTGTCTCTGAAGTAGAGTCATACAAACAAGGAAGTTTTTAGAAAAATAACGCAGACTCGGTCTAACGTGATTTTTCAAAAGGTTAGCCTTAACCTTTTTAGTGTCAGAAAAATTTTACTAGGTGGCCAGTTATTTTTGGAATAAAATAAATCGCTTAAAATATAAGACATAGGCATAAAATAATATACAGTTTTGAACATTTACCAATTTTACACGTTTTTAGAGATTTTCGTAAATATTCACACACTTAAACGATAAATACTATTTCAAAAATATACATTAATAGAGTTTTCAACCTCAGAATTTAAGTCATGTGACCAAACTAACCACTATCACTTTTTTCACTATAGTTTTTCAACGAGTGGTACAGTTCAGAGCAAGGTTCCACAAATAATGCCACATTAAATTGTTGGCATGTGTAGATTATGTGCAAACGAACTTATAGTAGCCGCGTGTTATCTACAAACATCAAACCGCAAAACGTATTTTACAAGACGATATTACAATAAAAAGATTAAAATAAATATTTGATGGCTTGCTATGACGATATGATAATAGCTCGCGAGTTAATTCGTCGGTGGCCTGACGCTACATACAGGTTTTGGCGAGTTAACTTTGCTAGTACTCTAGAGGTTAAACATAGTTGAAATCTGAAAATTTACTTAATATAATCTGTGATTTACGAAAGAAGTGTACATAATTTTTCAAATAGAATGCCAGTCCCAATAATTATTATCGACTTAGCAATTTTTTCTTGGGCATTCTTTCGAACCGGTTACGGGCTCAAATTCCAGGTACATTCCATTCTCAAAGGTACGGATGTTAGTAATATTTAAAATCCTTCAGATCCTAAAAACGGGGTATAGCGAGAACGATTAAGTAACTATTAGTACCTTACTTCCATCCCTCGCCGAACTAATGAGAGGTAGAGCAACTGGATAGGAAGAAGTTCTCGTAAAATAAAATCTGTTGAGATGCTCCATATATTGGGACAAGGTTGAAAATAAACACAAATGAATCCAAAGATAATACATACACTCCCCGATAACACAATATATAGGGGGCGAGTTGTCTCGGAGCGGGCTATCGGGACTACCATACTCATACAAAACCAGAGTATATGCATGCAGTGCAAGAGTATTTTAACGTGTGATCAGGGAGCAGTCGTAAATTTTAATGAAAAATGAGTTGTCGGCAATCGTGTTATCGGGGGTCTACTGTAATAACAATTAGTTGTAACTTTTTATAGCTCAAACTGTCCGTAAGCTCCAGTGAAACAACTTTACGTTGATAAACCAACACAGACCATTTTGTTAGTCACAACCTTTTCTAAGTGACACCTTCAATTAGTAGTCGGACGATATGGCTTCAAAACGTATAATTTGGCAATAAATTAGACGATATATTACATTCATATATCAAATCGTACTTAAAGTGGTTTTCCAACACCATTTTCGGTACTTTTGAAGTAAGAGCTCTACTCTTTAGGCTGACGAAATAACAAAACTCTCATTTACATTTCGCGATTATAATTATAAGCTTTACTTAGAATGTTGCATTTACTACACAAAACACCGCAGAAGCTCTTCAAACAATACGGTAAAGGTACAGTCATAAGTATAAATAACGTGAATGTATAAAATTCCACCCTTGTATGTGTTGGTTAGGAGGCTTTTGGGGAAACATTACTCGGAGGTTCGCTCAAAGGGGCTGCATTGCAGTATAACTAAGCCGGCAGCCGGCTGGTGCCTACTTTATTGGAGAATGGAGGGTGAACATGCGTCGGGGCTAAAATTATTATTCTGACATTGTTTTGTGTCATATCATTTTAGATATATATAATAAATTTTAGACACACAATATTTTTTTGTCCGTCTTGTGCGTACACGAATAAATCAGGTTTTTCCGAGATGTTTGTACTATACTTTTTATTAGATGTTTTTAGATTTTTAATTTTTCAGAAACCTTCACAGCTGTGTGTACAATAACTCACGAAAGTTTCATTGAAATCGGACGAATGGTAAAGGAACGCATAGAGGACAATCAAACAAACATTTACTTTTATATATATAGATTTGAGTCGCACATGTCGACGTATTCCAATAAAGTGTCCATAGATATTAGCGCCGTGTTATGACTATATTAATTTATTCTTCTCCATTTGCATCTTCATTCTATTTATCTTCAGATTGACTTTGATCGTAAATGATATACGCATCACTCGTATATTGAAAACCCGGATCACGTGAATCATAAAGTAATCATTCCTCAAGGTTTTTTTATCGAAATTTTCATAAAAACTGTCTGGAACTAACCCAGACGAGATGGCAATACAGCAGAAGCATAGACACGGGTCGAAGGCGCACTACCTTACACACGGACTGACAACAATATTGTTTCACTGGCCGTCGACCGCACGGGTCCACTCGGACTTCCGCACAGATGGACAGCCGCTCTATTCTTAAATTAAATCTCTGAAATAATACAAGTCAGGAACACGATTCCTAAAAAAAACTTGTACAGGCCATTGCCATCAACTCGGATTTTGGTTTAACTATTTTATTTATATAAAAAGTATTTACTTAGAACTGATAGAAACTACATCACCTTACTTACCTGCTAAATTTTAGGTGAAAATAAATCCAATTTGGTTTTGTTTAAAATACTATATGTTATCAAAAATTAACGATGATCCATTAAAAATTACTTTAAGAAATATTATTCACCTTAGTTTTTAAATACTGCATTTATTATCACACCATTTTAAGATAAGTTACCTTTAATGTCAGCCCCTTGGTGCAGTGGTCAACGTAGTTGGCTTCGATTACGTTACGGAGTCTTATAAATGGATTTTTCATGGATTTCTCTTCGTAGGCATGGATTGTTGTGACGTAGCGAGAGCGATTTGCCAACCACTAGTCCTATCCTTCTATTAAACTCTCTTCGAAAAAAAAAGGTTGAGCAAATGAGTAGTAGCCGTAGAAAAACGTCTGTTGAAATAACTCCATTAAGAGTCCAAAACTCCAAATTGGGAGCGTATATGGTAAAAAAATCTTTAATAATTAAGAGTGCTTTTTAAATCTTCAAAGAAACAGCTTATGAACACGAATATGGGTAAACCAAAGTATAGTTTGTTGTTTTCTTTTCCCATGAAATATGTGCACCCCTTTAATCCTTGTAGACACCTCTTTTGTATGGAAAGCCCACCCCATCCGCTGGTATACAGGCACCCTGTTTCCTTGTCATTTTGGTGCAAAGAGAGCGATAGTAACAGTTCCAACTTTATTTTGTGCCGTCGGGATAAAACTTTTCGCACTAACAAAGACCACATCAATTTCTATGGTTTTAAATTATATCATAAAAACGGTGTTTAGAACGCTTCGTACATAAACAATGGTCTGTTGAACAATGGTATTCTATAAAATACGTTTTATATAAATACTAGAAATTATTATAGGCAAAGACTAAGCACGGATTATCTTAAACTTCACCGTAAACGAGTGGCAACTTGGAGCGGCCTTCTGATTGAATAATAATTGCAGAATAAGGCTTGTCAAATACGAAAGAATTTTAATATGGAAATACACAAACTCACCGTAGCCGAGAGGTAACGTGGCGCAGCCTTTAATTAGTGGTTTCCAAACCTATTATGTCCATGGACCCCTTCTTAAAGCAAAAACCTGACCATGAACCCCCAAGTAAAATAACTTTCCATAACTGTATAATAGAAAAATTATAAATTTAATTGTGATGTCTTGAATGGTAAATGGTGATGTGAACATAAAATATAAATACAACATTTTGATACATAATTTACATTTTGTATGACGAGGTTCATAGCTGCACTAAATCTACGTTCCACTAAATAAGAAGACGGGAAAGCAATCAACAGCCTCTGTACAGTGACTGACTCATAATGCAGGATATAAAATTGATATCAGTTTTTGTAACCAGAATTTATGGTATCCTTGTTCAAACATATAGGTTTCCGCTCCTCATTTGTGGATAATTCAATAAATTGCTCCTGTATGGATTCATCTGAGTTTGCGGGTTTGCTTGCAAAAGGGTCCAACACCGAACAAATCGCTACCAATGTGATTATTGCTATTTATTTCAAATTTCAAAATGATGAAAATAAGTCACAAGTTTTTATATAAAAACCTTTCGCGGATTCTCTGACGTTGTCCACGCACCCCCAAACTATTTTTAATTTGTCACAGACCCCCTCAGTTGTCACAAAGACTCCTGGGGGTCCGTAGAAACACTTTGGGAAACACTGTTCTAAATGATTACTAATTGCAGAAAAGATGCTTTGCTTATTTATTCATTTTTAGTTTTTAATTATTTAATCACACAATAAGACTACAAAAGAATAATATTTGTCTTACTTTTATTCTGGATAAATTAGTTAGATTTTTACGAACGATAGAAAACAAAGTTCATTTAAATGAATATAAGCTTTTCATTAAGCTAACCACTTTTAAGGTGTTTAGCTGCCAATTCTTGCTGAAAAAGTATTAATTTTTTTACTTTTACATTTGTATAACGCTCAGGACCAGTTTCGCTCATTCTGCTCATCATCAGTTGATAATGCTCGTCACAAGAGAGAACGGTCCTGGTTATTATAAAAATGTGGAAGTAGTTCAAAACAAATTGTGTTTTATTTTAAAATAGAATGTAAGCTTACCTCCAAAATGAAAATAAGGTTTTTACATTAAATAAACACTTTCATTTACTGGTTTTTCACTTGATTTATAAACACTTTTGTATCCAAAGGTATGAATGTATGTGTTGTTGTCATCCTACCCCAGCCCCAGAACGTTTTCCGGGTATTAAAAATAGCGACTAACTAACTATTAGTGTGTTCGAAATGTCAATCAATTAAATTTCTACGCTTTCTGAAAAGCGAAATCGAGCGACTAACTTACAACCAGATCTTGACAAACAACGTAAATGATTACTATCGTCTCGTGAAGAAAATGGTTATTCGACAGCTTGAGTCTTGTGGTGACTTTGAAGTAAACGTACTAAGAAAAAAAGATATTGTTACAGACTGCATTATCGACAAGTAAAAAATCATAGGAGGCCCACAATCAAAAATATACTCGAAAAAGAAAGATACTCGAGATAAAACCTAAATTTCTTTCAGACAAAAAACCCACTAGAAGACATAGAAACCCGCAGGTTCTCCATCCTGCTGTAATGCGTTACCACTCGGCTGCTGGACCGGGACTAACGCTCTAAGTATTTTTTTCAGGCCCTTAATTTTCCTGGAAAATCTCGGGAATCATATAATTCACATGTAGATTGTATACAAAATAAATGAAATTTTCTCTCGTACGCACTCTTTTCTCGTGTACAGTTTTTACCCGCCCACATCGCAGCTGCAAAGAAAATGTTTCGATTGAAGAAAATGAATTACCCCGGACTCCGACCGACGAATCTCGCCAGTCTTGCTTTTCATAAATAACGTTATATATAGAATGTGGAATACACAAACAGTGTAACGTGAAGTTATACTCCCATTTGGTGCTTGAATGAGAACAATTTTTCATTCGCACGTGTACGCGCCCTCCCTGTCTTTCATACAAACGTCCGGGTTATCATACATGTACAAACACAATCGTTATAAAAAAAACGCGATACCGTACATTAAGAGAGTATAGTAGGTTTTTTTCTCATTTCGCGAAAATCGTTTATTAATTTTTTTATATGTCAAAAAATAATATTTAATAAAATTATTTACCGATTATAACAGAGAATAATCACTATTTAAATATATTGTTAATAGAAATGACGAGCGTAGTGGCGAGGCAGACGACGGACCCACAATGGAAGGTAATGAAATCATATCACCGAAAGATGATTACTATATGTATATTTGTATTCATTTGTTTGATGTTTTTGAAGCTTTTCGCCTACGACGGGGTACCGTCTCGTCACCTTGTAAGTAAGTCGAATTTCATACAAAAAATAATTAGAAATATGTTAATTCTGATTGATGATTTTAAACCTATATTGTAGTAATTAAATGATAGAATTGAATCAGTCGGCTTGATTTAGTCATTTTTCAATTTGACATTTATTGTATTGATCTATTTCGAATGACTTAGTAAAGTTATTCTCGCGTTGATCTCAAGAATTATATATTTTTTGTGATTTTTGTGATAAATTTACAATAGCTGTTATGATAAGTTTAATATTATAATCATTATAATAGAGTAATAAATAAAAATTCATTTATTTCCACAATGATTATCAAATATCAGAGATGGTTAATTCGACATCACGCCATCGTCTATGCAATTCTGTAACCTAACCCTAACACTCCTCGCCACTCGTTCACAGAATGTCCCGATATATATCTGTTCTCTTGGAATAGAATATGGTCGCTTTCCTTACAACGATTTTAGCCTAAGGGTTGGGGAGGTTTTTAAAAAACCATCACGCAAAATTCTCCACCAATGCCGTATTCCCTTTACATAATACGAACGTACATAAACATAGCAGTGTTGGAACAGCAAAAAGGCGTATGAAATAATTTTTCGGAATTAGTAAAATGAAACTTTTTTCATTCGGACGATTGGTTTCAATATGTTTTTATTTCGACATTTAAGCTAGAACTGTAGTCAAGTGGTCCACGGATGCGAATCCCAGTTACGACAGTCTCATAAATTGACTTTTTACCTATTTATGGATGTATGCAATATCTGAAATCGATAAGTCCTGTCCTAACCTCATCCTTCTACCTTTTTTTTCCATGTTCGCTTCCAATCTGGTCTCTTAATAGAGGTATCTTAACAAAAAATTTCTATAAGAATTACTTATTACTCAGTTGCTCAACCTCTCTTTTTTCGAAGAGAGTAGGGATAGAAGGATAGGGCTAGGACAGGACAAGTGGTTAGCTAATCGCTACGCTCCGTGAGGATCGGATGGGTGGGATAGAGTTTTAGACATCATAAACACTCAGAATACGAACGGAAATCCATAAATCGATTGAAAGATTAATTTATGAAAACTGTCTGCACCGGGAATCGAACCCGAGACATCCGTAACCGTAGCCAACGACACTACTAATTGCGCCACGGACGCCGACAAACATCTACCTTTACACTCTCCGAAAAGAGGTTGAGCGACTCAATAACAAGCAGTTTTCGTAGATCAACTTCTGTCGAGATAAGCTCCATAAAGGGTTCATATATTCCACATTGAGAGAGCACATGGTAATAATTGTTTATATAAAAAAATTAGTTAATTAATTTGAATTTACGATTTCGATCAAGAATCACTTGCACTTTTCAACATTTTAAAAATTGTGTATGAAAATGAAAAACATAGGCAAATATATTTTCGTTATCTATTCTTCTTACCATCGAGTGTGGTAACTGGCCTCCTAAAGCAGAGTTCCAGAACCAGTATTCCGTGGCACAATGCCTCCAAGGTGAGGAAAAGCACAAACTACGATGGTCACATGATTGCAAACATTGCCATGCTAAAAAATTTCCCAACATACATATTACACAAGGTGCTTAACATTTTAATGGAAGATAATTTTATTTTATTTATTTATAGTTTGGATGATTAACTGTTGATCCTTTTCATATTTCTTGTTCTAATAATGTAATAGTCACACTAAATGTCATATAAATAAACCTGTAAAACATTTATCTCTCCATTAGTTGAAACCGGACTGATCTTCATAAAGAAACGTGGAACTAGGACGAAACAAATTGTGTTTTATTTGTTTCAAAAAATCACTAAAAAAAGTTTAAAAATACAGTTAAAGTAATAACACATAACGTTGAAATACTCCATAAGTCAATATGGTCCATATCCCAAGTCCACATGGTTAAAAAAAGCAGTTTTAAGTGTAGAAAAGTGCTGAACGTCACGAAATATTAAAACGTAGCAGCTAAAAACTATAAAATATATTTTTATTAAAACAGCCCACTATGACTACACCAAAATCTTCTGGTTTTACATGTGTCATTTGTATATTATGTAACTCTACTTCGACAGCATTCTGAGGGAATCTCCAATGATAAAAAATGAGTTCACACTCTCAATTCCATAGATTTATGTAGCCAAAAATACGGAAAAGGATCTCGTACGGTGGCATCGTATGAATGAGTAATACAGAGTGTTCTTTTTTATTCAAAACGCGATGGAATTTTTCAGTATTTGCGAATCAAAATATAATATTATGCATCATGTAGATACGATAAAAAATAAGGAAAGAAGATAAACATTTTGAGCGTATTGCTGTTACTTAAACATACACGTTAAGCACAGTTATGGTAGTAAAAGATGTACAAGTTAGATAAATCGACCGAAAAATGTTTGGATACGCCCCCTCCGATGTTTAATACTTCAATGTGCTAATATTACCTCTGTGCCGGACGACAAAGAAAGATATACATTTTTATTAGGTATTATAATTGCATTATTACTATCTCCTAGGTGCAGTGGTTAACGTCGTTGGCTTCGATTACGTCTCGGGTTTAAATCCCGGTACAGACAGTTTCATAAATCAATTTTTCAGTCGATTTATGGATTTCGTTTCTCGATCCTCATTTTACTTGGTCGACGCGCTCCGAAACAACAACAGTGTAAAAACAATATTTTCCTTTTTCTTATACACCAGAAGACACAACATAACTTAAATTATACTTAAAACTATCATTCTGCCCATAAATTGTTTTCGTGATTTACTTAAAACTCTAAAAACCTTCGGGAGCGTGTTAAGCGGCTCAGCAACTCAATGTAATGGAATATGATATCTACATTGAGAGCGAACAAGATTAAATAAATAAATTCACGTAAAATGTGGTATTTGTGAACCTAATAAAAACAAACAGCGACACAGAAATCTTGTGGAAATTGAAGAATCAAAATTACTACCTTTATTATTCTCGCAGCAAACACAAGTATTTAATTTCAAAAAGAGAACAAACAAACAGAAGAGTTCTATTGTCATATTCGAGCCGCCATCTTTCGGTGAGCCCGTGATATTATTTTCCACGGACATTTTATTTTTCGGAGCACGGTTACCAACAATAACAAAAGGCGGGAAAAAAATATCTAAGTATGCACAACAATAGACTGACGATTTTTTAATGACCGATCGTAGCGGGAAAAATCCCAGAAGGCGTAATACAGCTGACTACTTATGCTAAATTCTATACGCGTTTTCATCAGTATGGCAATTTATACGTACATCTATGGTATTTAGAATGATTTCATATTTTCATAGATCCAGTATTTCCAATTTATTTTTGAATTCTTTTATCTGCTCTGTAATATATTAAGTACATCCAATCGTTTTTCTACGCGATACATTGGTTCCAGAAATTGACGCGTAAAAAAGTATAAAGGTTGTATGAAAAACTCAAATTGACTCTTTGAATTCGTGTAAAAAAGTTTTTTATTTTCATATAAACCTTTAATTTCCTTAAAACGAAACGAGTGAGGTTTGTACGCGCCTTTACTTCGCTCCGCCGGGAAACTGCTCAAGTGACGTCATCTGGTTAGTAACCGTCACCAGCGACACGAGTTTTGTAGAAGTGAAGAAATGAATTAATCTAGGTTGAAAAAATTGTTAATAGTTTTTGATTTTCAAAATATCGGGTATTTTCAGGTACACTGTATTATGACATATTTCATACGCAGTGATCGTGCATACAAATCAAGCCAGTTAAATTATATTATTCATATTGAAGACACTATTGGAGACTTGTTAAATTTCGCTTGAATTTGAAACGCTTTTAAAATAAATAATAACGTAAAAGTGAATCTATCGCGTAAAAGAAAATGAACGATGCCACGCAAACAAAAATCGTGTAAAAAGAGGAATGGGTGTATATATGATATTTAAGGTAACAGAAACCTATAGCCAAATAATTAACACACTACTGTCTGTTCTGGAATGTAACCTCCAGTTTTTTACAGATATGACTTGAAATAGACATAGTTGAATTTAAAAGTTTACATAAGTAAAAATTTAATTTTACTAAGCTGTCAATCTGCCACCAATAAACTCATAATTTATGGCGCAGATATCGAATAGAACATAGTATTTGAATCACGTAATCGAAGTTCATTTGTTTTTGTCATTTTTTCCCACAAAATTGCATCGGCTTACTATGTGCCGTGGCTTAAAAAATGACGATGATTATTTCTTTAATCATGATATTTAAAAAGGTAAACGATCTCAATCTCACTGTGAGAACTCAAGAAAATGTGACGTACAATAAACGTAACCCGAATAAGATACATGAGTTCTTAATACAGTCTAATATCTCATTTGAACAATTATAATTGTTTATGTTATATCGCTAACGGTCAAGATATCTTTTTTCAACTTCTTCCTGCATTCAAGAATGCAGATAAACTCAAAATCTAGCATTGCTTTTGAGACAAATAATTAAGATAATTTCGTCGTTGTTCTGAAAGAAGACACTAACTGAAAAATACTAGTTTTAAGTAATTGGACTTTGAAGTTTTTCAAATGTTTGAAATGCTATACCTTTTTCATTTAGTTTGTTTGTACAAAACTGTTTTTAAGTAAAAGTTTAATTTATACAAATGAGTGTTTTTCAATACGAAAAAAATAAGTAACATTTTGGTATAACTAACTCAACATGTAATTTTTTTTAAATTTAAGGTTTCCTTGCAGAACAGCGACGATTTGACAATATTGCCAACGTAAAATCTAGGAAATATATTTTGATTTCGTATACTGACTTCGTCAGGTCCGTGGTGCAGTGGTCAATTTCGTTGATTTCTGTTCGTAGGGATGGATGTTTGTGTTGCCTAGAATTCCCTCCCACCCATCTTATCCTCGAAACGGGGCGTAGCGAGAGCGATTTGCTAACCATTAGTCGTGTTCTAGCCCTTTTCTTCTATCCCTACTCTCTCCGAAAAGAAGAGGTTGAGCAACCGAGGAATAAACAGTGGTCGTTGAAAAACTTATATTGAGATACCTCCATTAGGAGTACCATATGCTCTGCATTGGGAGCGGACATGGTTAATATATATATACAGACGTAAGATAATTGAGAATATATTCACTTAATGGGACAATTTTCCATTACATTAATGGTGATTAATTCGGTGACTCCTTAGTCTAAGCCAGGGGTCTGCAAACTAGCCACTAGCCACTAGCAACACCAATCGGACCCGCGGTAGCTTACCGGACATACCCGATATCCGGCATGCCATAGTTTTTTCACACAGATAAGTAGTGCCGAAAGCGAAAAAAAGTCACGAGAAAATTTATGCAACCGATCATGAGTGTACAAATCAGACAGAAGCTGGTTTTCTCCTTGTCACTTGCCCGTAAGTACCAAACGAAAATTGCATAGTATGTTGGTATGGTGAGCTAGCTAGGTCTTGACCCTTGGGACTTAGTGGAGGAATCAGTGTGGCCCTTAGGCTCAAAAGTTTGGAAACCCCTGGGCTAAGCTATGAATGCTTCAAAAAATCCAACGCGGTCTTATCTAAACTACGAAATTTGTCAGCTTTTAAATTAAAAAAGGGATATTACAACATTTGCGAATCATTTAATATCGGAAAAGCAGTCATTCGACGCGGAAGAAAGGACGAAAATATCGCATTGCTACATGGTGGACTTCAGCTGCTGCTCGGGAGGGTTCGACCCCATCCCACCCCACCTTTATAAGACAGTTTAAAGTTCAACGTTAAGATGCTTCGTTGTCGAATCAAATAACACAAATTCTTTTTTTGCACGGTTTCGAAAAAGCATGGTCCAATCTAATGGATCTTATGTTCACTGAACCTTTCTATACGAAGTTTTTGCAGGGCTGAATCAAACGTATCCCCTGTGTAAAAAGAGAATCCGGTGTATCGTAACGCAACTTTATTGTAAAACAATAGTATATGCAAATTTCATTGTTCTGAGATAAACAGACTTTAGTGTAGCAAACAAAGAATATTACTTGCTCATTTTCCACCAAACCATAGTAAATTATTATTGTAAAAAGACAGCAACGCATATAATTGTGGACACAACCATCAGATACAACGGTATTGCACTAAAGATGAAAACGTTATTTATAATGAAAATCCAACGTATTGCCAATAATATCGATTCACAGTGAAAATGCGAATAACTTGGAAGTGTTATCAGACTAAAATAATCGGAATGCAGGTACTGCTGTTTTACGCCAGTTAGTCTATATATGTAAAAATGAAAATTTGTTTGTCTTCTATGCGCTTTTTTACCATTCATCCGATTTCGATAAAACTTTGGTGAGTTATTGTGCGCACACCCGTGAAGGTTTCGGCCAGACCTGAAGGTGACGGGCTCGGACCGGGTAATTTTATGAAATCTCAACCCATTCATCCCTCTAATCAAAAACACTTCAATAAACAAAATTAAAACACATACCCTTTCTTTCTTTGAGTGGCGTTGCAACGCATGCCGGGTACTCACTAGTCAGTAACAAAATCAAAATTTAGAAATTTGCACTTACTTCTGTTTTACACTTGGGGTACGATAATACCTTAAAATAATTAATGTAATCCGTTCTGCCATTTCGTTTGCCGTACCATAGTGAGTTTTCTTTTGACTCGCTCATGCGACCAAGGGTTCAAATCCCAAATGCACACATTCATTATTTATCTATTTTTGGACTTTTATCCCAAAATACTGTAACGATTTTATCCACCTATCCTATCCTTCAAACGAGACGACGTAGATAAATATTTAGTTTCTTAATTAAATATTGATGGAATCGGCATTTATTTGGTAGAACTTCATTTGAATAACTTATAATTGTAGACACAACCATCAGGACGCCAGTCCCGAGATGAATACCGAACGAGCAGGGCTGTTCGCTGTGGTCCGTTCTTATACGGGCCCAAAACGCCACGCTGACTTGATCTCAACCAAGGCCAACTTGGAGGCATTCGATAAATTTGCAACATCATATGGTGAGCGGGATATTCTCGATTCATCTTTAGATTCAATGCGGAGTAGAATTAACTCCAGCGCTACGGCGGATGCACAGGATACTTAATACCGCTCAAACTAAGTGGCTGAGCATTGAGTAAATTCGTTTATTGTCTTAATCTTTATTGCGTTATGGAAAGCGACTGTAAGACAACGGCTGCATACACATAACGGGTGGAGGTGGGGCGACCAACTTATATTATCAACATCACGTCATCGTAGTTCTGACAATGTTGTGACGTCGAAATTGCGATCAACTATATTTTGTCATTGTTGTGAAACTGAACACATAGCTATTTTACCTTGCTACATTTTTTATTTAACTAGTAATGTTACACATTGTAAGCGGACATAGACAAAATACAATCAACGCATTTCTGATAAGAATTTTGTTTCAACAGGACATCAACGATAATGATAGCTATGTCTGGCGCAGAGGAGGAGGCGGTGGTGGAGGTTCAGCCATGCGGAGACCTTTATCGCCTGTGGAGATGACAGCAGCGAACGAAAGAATGAATGCGCGACGTGATCATTTGGATACGGAGTGCAGGCGGCTGCCAGGAGGGGTGGCGAGCCCCAATGCTTGGGAATACCTCATCAATCGACAGTACCGATTAATATGGTAATAATTATTCAATATATTTATTATACAACAAGATGTATCTCTACATTTCGGCTTGGTTGCATCTACTGCAAATTACAAGAGTCCTAAGGAGAGCGAGTATATCTCAACTCGGAAAAATTCTTCTATTGTACACGTCCTCTTTTACTTTCTAGACACTAGTACATGCAATCAAGTCATGAGTAATTTTACTTAGACACTCCAGGCAATATTTTTAACCACGATTAACGTTATTACGCTACGGTTCCTTAGGGAATGTAATATACTTTAAATACCATCCATTAAATAGACTTTGTATAATGAATATATATTTAAGTTTTGACGTTGGTTTAACCTCATACAGGACAAATAGGTCGTGTCGATCGTCAGTGTATCCATGATCTTTTGCATTAAATTTATTCTAAAATTGGCTGTTTTTTTAACAAATCCATTGCACGACATACATATAACATAATATTATAGATATGATAGTTTAATTTTGAAATTTCATTTTTACTTGGGGAGAAATGAATAATTTTATTGTAATAAAGTTGAACGAGGGTTCAATAAAGTGAAGAAAGACTGGCTAGATGAGTTTTACAATTCGATGAGTGGTTTTAATTTATGCGTTCAAATTTCGTAATTATTTTAAGACATTTAAAATTACAACTCTAGATGATTATCAATAATTAATTCATTAAATTGTTCTTTTTTTCTATACAGGTGCAACGTGTTCAAAGCAGCCTCGTCGTCATGGATGTACAACTTCAACCTGATGGCAAACTACTCGGCTCGTTTCCTGGAACATAGTCGGGAAGTTCCTTTGGTCCTGGCGAGAAAAAGATATCCTAGACCATCGGTAACCGAGCTGAAAGAAGCCCAGAATGCTTCGATCACGTTTCTAATAGTTCGCCACCCTTTCGAGAGACTATCTTCGGCGTACAAGGACAAATTGCAATTTGCTCTTCCGAATTCCCTACACTCAAGACTCGGAATGAAAATCATACTCAAGTATAGGCCAGGAGCAAAGGTGTGTAAAAATTGACCGAAACTATTATGTATCCCATTAGGTATTTACGGTGTATTCGTCAATCAATTATTATAAAATTTGGTTAGGTCAGCCTAACTTTACATTACTGTATTACGGGATACGTCTAATTATCGCTGAATATCTGTACCGGTGACATGTCAAAATTTGAGTAGCCTGGGAAGATGAAGATTCGGATCTTGGCACGATGTAAAGCTGCACGAGACTGATCTTTTAACTATGCACCACTGTCCGTAAAGAATAAAATAGTGATGTGAATTGCTCAGTCATTTATTAATCAAACATAATATGTATAAAGGTCAACGCCGATGCAAAGGCAGTCAGCAAATTTTATATATACGACACGGATTCTGCATACGTTATGACAAAGGTGAACGCTCTGAAAAGGCAAGTCATAATGACTAAAGCAGAACACAGACAGTCGACGACGGTATATATGGACTCCGAGGGATGGACGAATATTCAGAAGTCGCGCCCGGAACTGTAGATATCTCTCCGGAATTGCATGGTCGTCACACGTCATCCTATATCTGTTGGAATTATATTCCTAAAGGTATATAGGGTCATTTCGCCAGTAGTCGCCCCGTTAAGCGACAGGTGTACTTTCAAAAGGCATTTTGAGTCAATGAATGATAAATACATATTTTTTCGCTGTTATTCCATTAACCAAGGATTAAGTAATGTAACCAACTAAAAATAAAATATTTAATATTGTACCAAGCATAAAATAATAGAAGTTTACAAAAAATGCCAATTCTCCCAGTGGTCGGCCCCCAAAACCCAATGGTCGGCCTTTCGTTACCCAATTTAACGAATTTACGGAGAGTAGACAGAATAATAAAAAACATAATGATGCAAATCATGACAATATAAAGTATATTTTGTTAGCGATCACCATACAACATGAATTTGTCGAAACTTGCGAAGTAAAAGTGTGCTTTTTTTAATTGAGTATTGCATCATATAGGTCAGAACAGTGCAGATATACATTGGCAAGTGGCAAGACTACCTACACGAATTTTAAAAATCTGTTTTTTTTTTTAATTTATCCACTATTATTTACGTTTTAAGCTCAAAAGGCCGACCACTGGCGACGGCTGACTTTAAGAACACTCGCCGTACATAAGTAGTTCACATGCCCACATGCATTGAATTTGGAGATCACTAAAGTACGCGTAGAATTTAAAAATGAATTAAGGATATTCCATTAATCTTACTATACCTTATGAGCAGGAAGTAGAAGAATTATATTTACTATTGTTAATTTCTTCAACAGCAACGTATGTCAGCTGAACCGCGCTGGCCAACATTTGAAGAGTTCGTCAGATACTTGCTGGACGAAGTGCGCGCGGGTCACGACCTGGACATGCACTGGGTTCCATACACGACCTTCTGCACGCCGTGCCAGATACACTTCGATATCGTCGCCAAGTTCGAAACATTACAGGTAACTTAAATGTATTATATCACCGATAACAAATGGCCACCGTGTGTCCATTTGTTATCTGTCGAAAATCCATTTCGACGAAATTAACATTTATATGCAGCTTATATTTTTTTACTGAGCACCTTGACATATCGACACTCCCTACGTATAATCCTGTTCCTGCAAACATGACATTTTACAAGAGAATGTCTCAAAGATTCTAAACGCAGTTGCAAAGTAACGGCTACATCTATCTTCTTCAGAACTGGGACAGTGCTATTACTTTGAATCTAATTTCTTATTTAATCTAAAGTTTTGCTGAAAAGTTTAAAGTTTTTGAAATATTATAGATACGTCATCGTATAAGTGGCTAGTTACGTGTTTAAAATTTACGAAAAAAAGTATGTACTTTTCCCAATGTTTTTTGATGCCTACCCATATAACTGAGTGCGTAGACAACGATAAACGATAATGCAAAAGACGTAGAAGCACGTATGTGGTAATTACGTGATTATACGTAGGGAGTGTCGATATGAGCCAATGAGACGTTAAGTGAGCCAACTGATATTTGCGAAAAAATGAGTGAGGTGCGTTTTGGTATTCTACATGTATCATAAAAGTGAAGTGAGCCAAGTAAAAACAGGCTGCAAAAGTATTTTATTCTGTAAGAAGTTAAGTTCAATAAAGTGTAAATTAATTTAAGAAGTTCATTAAACTAAAAATGTTTTACCACTTTATCACTTGGTTCACTTCAGCTCTCGAGGGCTCACATTAAGTTCAGCCCCTTCCAGAGGCTGGAGGGTGGGAGGGGCTGTTGACCCGTGCTTTGATATAACTCGATAAAGTGCTTGGAAATTTCAAAAAAATTGTAAACGATGCAACAAATCGGGCATTTTCATAGATGTTACTATTAAAAAAGCTTGCGAATAGCGAAATTTAATGATGGACCAAGAGCGATTTAGTGGATTAGCAACTAGTGATTCCAAATCGAATATTCGATATCCGAATATATTCGGCCCTTTTTTAACTATTTTATATTCGAATATTTGGGCAACTATTTGAATAGTATTCGTATTCATTTTTAATTAAATATTTAACAAAATCGACGAAAGATTACTTCACAATTTCTTCAAATTTCAAGACCAACAATGAATACCCCAGGAAGTGGTTTTTTCGCCATCACTCAACTCGGGCGCTTTCAATATCTTATCATACTTGAGTTTGACGAATGACTCGGGGGCTACAAAAAAACCTTTAAGCATGCCGTAATTTCAACAATTGAAGAAATACTGTTGTAGTAATCCGACGCAGCTGCAAATTTTAAATATTGTAATACAATGAAACGGTATTGAAATGTGTATTTATATAATGTTATGTTATTAATTATTCAAATCGAATTTTAATAGTATTTTCATACTTCAGAAACTAATCGAATTTTTGAATATGTTCGAATAGTTTCAGCTTTACTATTCGATATTCGAATAGTTGATAATGACGAATAGTTGGAATCCCTACCAGCAACGTTAAATATAAATTAACAGGTATCTAGTGAATTTGGTTATGCATGGCAAGGAGATATTCAAATCAATCATATAATTTAAGACATCGACTGAGGGTGCTTGATGGAATTTCAATATCAAATTTGGATTATTGAGATTTTGTACACTTCCATGTATTTTGTCACTAACGACCCGGGTTTCGCCTTTCGGCATCTTCAGTCAGTTCGAGTCCATTCGTGTGCTCGAATGCCTGAAGATGCCGAAAGGCGAAACCCGGGTCGTTAGTGACAAAATACATGGAAGTGTACAAAATCTCAATAATCCAAATTCAAATCAATTATATTTAGCGAATGAAAGTCAATCGTTTTAAATCTAAGCGTTATAACAATTCTAAACAGGGTTTCCCAGCCTGTGAATAGGTTTTTCGTGAAAACCTGGAATGGTCGTATATGCTGCTACGGCTGCAACAAATCTAAACATATTATCGATGAATTCAGCGGTAACTTTGTGGAAATTCTTGTTTAATTTAAAATTAAAATTCATAACTTATTTATTCTTACACTGGCTGTGAAATAACGAAGTTATAAATTGTATTTTTTTATTAAATTCAAACATGTTTGACTTCATATTGAATATTATATACCCAACAAAATAAACAAGGTGTTAAAATTTCGTGAATTGTTGCATCGCAGGAAAAGTTTAGGAAACTCTGCGCTACGTAATAAGCAATACAATATAATCAATTTTAAGGTGTTAACTGTCAATTCTTGGTGGAAAGACATTATATTTTAAAAAATAAAACACAATTCATTTGTACTACTTCCACATATTTATAATGATCAGGACCGGCTTCGCTCATCACGAGCTCAGTTAATAATGCTCGTGATGAGGGAAACCGGTCCTGATCATTATAAATATGTGGAAGTAGTACAAATGAATTGTGTTTTATTTTTTAAAATACATAACATTAAATTTGGATTATTGAGATTTTGTACACTTCCATGTATTTTGTCACTAACGACCCGGGTTTCGCCTTTCGGCATCTTCAGGCATTCGAGCACACGAATGGACTCGAACTGAGAGACAGTAAACAGTGTCTAACGCTTATATAGAAGATACAAATGCGACAAATATCATTTACGAGGCAATACATTATACGTCTGAGAGCCACACCGATGCCTGAGTTAAAATTTCGTTAGTGACAAAATACATGGAAGTGTACAAAATCTCAATAATCCAAATTTAATATTGAAATTCCATCAAGCACCCTCAGTCGATGTCTTAAATTACATAATAACATATTCATTCGTATAAATTGAATTATAAACTATGTAAATTTGTAATAATAAATCATTGTCAAAAATCCTGCAGTCCAGTTTTCCGTCTCAATAGCTATTATAAATACGAGAGTTCCCATTTATATTTATGTAGGTAATTTTAATTAACATCTGTAAACAAGAGAAGTATTTTTTTCTATCATAAACGGCTTTGCAAACCATAATTTTTTCGGCTGTCTGTTATTTAACAAACATTTCCGAATGAAATAAATAAAACAGACAGCAAGTAATTCAAAAAAAGAACACACTGCGTGGGCCAATGAAAACGGCCAATAGGGCGTGATGAAAAACAGCAAAAAAAACCCTTTGTTTTAGGTTTTGTATTTTCGTTCTAATATATAGTAAAAAAAACGTCCGCTATTGGGGTCAGGCGACCAGAGCGTCGAAACTACGAGAGACCCCGAGATAAATAAGACGCCCTCTGCCCCTACGAATCCCACATAAGTCATTTGCGTCCCCTTTTCGCTATCGGGCGGATGGATTTTTCGAAAGATAGTATAAAAAAAGTGTTTTCAACAATATTGTATGAGGAATTTTTTCCGTATGTTTATGACATAGGGTAAAGTATTTTATTAGATTCTCGACAACGATATTTGAAAACGAATATTTTAGTGACAATTAAGAAGGATTCATATAAAGTGAAATTAACGAAATAATTCACAATCTTCAATGCAACGCATTGTTAATTATAATTTACGAACCAAAATTCTGAAACACACAATTTGTAAAAAATCTGACTATTACATTTTGTATATTTTATATATATAAACTAGTCTACACGATCAGCGTTTCCCAGCTGGTGAGTAATCCTTTCAAATATATTTGGTCTTAAAACCAGGATTATTTTTGACCGGTGTACACTTTTAACTGTGCTACGCTAAAACTTTCAAGGGGTTCAATTAGGTTTAAAGGTTTAAAGTTTAGGGTCACAAGTTCGAATCCTGGAATAGAAACATTCATATCTTTCAATCGATCACCATTCTGAAAATCGGGCGGATGGGAACGACTTGCTAAATATTAGTATTTTTTATTTTCTTTTCCAACTCTCTCCGAAAAGAAATATTGAACAACTGTTCACAACCGATTCTCGGACAAACAAGTTTTTTTGAAATGCTATTTTAGGAATACATATCGATTACTTATTCTGCAAACCGGCAACTCCACTTGGGAAAATTTTAAAAGTAAGTTTCGTGATCAAAATCAATTGGAAGACGATGGTGTCAAGTGAAGTGTAGGACCATCGAAGTGGAGTGGTTCCAATGCAGTCATACATTGACATGCTGAAATTTTGTGAATTTGACCGTTTTTTATTACATTTACGTAAATAAGTTTTCCATAAGACTAATCCCGTGCTAGAGATAGTCTCTCTTGCTAACCGGTTAATAGTGACATATATAATAGGGTAGCGAAATTGCTCCCTCAGGAGAAAAATGTGGGAAGATGGGGATTATGGGGGGGAAATAAGACAGGGCCGTAAATAACGACGGCTAACGAGAAAAAATGGCGACCTTCCGACACCGTCAACTAACGACAAACAATCTACTACCAACCGAATAAAAATAAAACGCCGAAGCGGGAAAAGAGATAAGGTTTTTTTTTTATGCGATTTAAATCTGGGAAATGAATCGATTTTCTTTTCCAATTATCCTTGACTGTGCGTCGTTTCGTTACGACTTCACTGAAACCTTTTTTTATTTTATATATATGTTTTCAAGAATCATTTTCTTGAATTAATATTATATATAAAATAAAAAATTTTAATATTCTAAATTAAGAGGGATAGTAAAAATGAACCGACTCTATAAAAATATGTTGAGGAGCCGCAAATAAATGACGCCGACACGATTTTAGCCCTTGGTCTTTGCTTTTTTTTTTTTTGCTGGCCCTTTTTCTCTCATCGTCACAAAATCTTTGACCCCCCTCTCTACAAGTCATCACATTTTTTAAATCGATAAAAAAAAATAAAGGATAACTTAGCCTTCAAGAGTTTTTTCTTTTGTTGAAACGATCATCGGATACTTTAAAGGTGTTAACTGTCAGTTCTTGATGGAAAAGCATTACATTTTAAATATAAAAAGCAATTTGTTTGTACTACTTCCACATTTATTTATGTCATGACTGATCAGTCGATAATGCTCGTGATGAGCGAAACCAGTCCTGATCATTATAAACATGTGGATGTAGTACAAAAAAATTGTGTTTTATTTTTAAAAGATATTTATATTATGTTTGTTTAGTGTAACATGACGTCATAAATATTGCCCATAACAAAATATACGACTTAAATTATTGTTACTCATTTCAGGAAGACCAGAATTATCTGATCCAACGAGCTGGTCTCCAGGACATAATCAAGCCCCAGTGGAAGAACAGTGGCAAGGGTAGAAACACAGCAACCCTTTTACTCACTCACTATTCGCAACTAACGACCAAACAGATATGGGGATTGTACAATCTTTACCAGTAAGATATGGTGCTATTTATTAACACGTGTTGATTTAAAAACAATAGTTAATTTCAAAAATTCTCTTTTCTACGTTCTTTTTATGCTAGTTATGCATTATTTATTTGAAACAACTCAGAAAAAAAACTGCCTGCATTTGTTCGGTCAGTAACTATTTCAACTTTTGGTCAGTAAGAAATAATAAATGGTCAGTAATTAATCAAAATGGTCAGTCTCTAATTCGATAAATGGTCAGTATACTGCCCTGCTAAGTAAAAACATTTTACAGAAAATGTCGAAATTAAAGTAAGACGATGAGAATTTGGAATATTTTATGCAAAAAAAATCGCAGTAAAATTTATATTTTGTACTAAGAGGTCTAAATGTATTTGTAATTATTGAAAATTAACTTGACTTGTAAGTAAAAACACAGCTTCATTATGTTTGTAAGTAAAAAATTGTCCTTTTTGTGAAAACACTGTGTTTTTACTTACAATTATATACATAACAACTTTGTACATTATACCAAAAAATCACTATCCGCACATAAATATTATCATACCAAAAGGTAAAAGGTCTGATTCTGACGAATCGTTGAACATGTAATTACTGTGTTTTTACTTAGCAGGGCAGTATACACGTGGTCACTTAACTTAAATAACCAGTCAGTAAATAATATAAAGTGGTCAGTTATTAAATGTAAATAGTTAATTTAACCTAACATTTATTTATTAACCAAACATAGTAATTTTTAACTGACCTTTTATTATTTCTTACTGGCCATTTATCGAATTAGTTACTAACCATTTATAGAATTAGTTACTGACCGAATAATTAGTTGCAAAAAAAACAACAGTAACAAAACATTGCAAAGTCAATTTTCTATGCCCATAAGAATTCAACCAGTAACACACACTAGCCACTAGCCCATACAGAGGGCAAAATAGGCAGGCACATATCATGGGATTTATATAAGCGTGATATTTTGTTACACGTGGATGTGAGTGAGTTCAGACGAGCACTATTTTTTAATGTATTTAAGAAGATTTTTGTCCGAACTTACTTGGGTTGACCCTATTTACTTATTTCCATTGTTCACTATTTTTTTTTTTACTATTTTTGAAACGCTTTTCACATTGGAAAACGCATAAACTCATAGTTTGTGATTTTTGTAATGTATATAACATAATTGTCGGCACCATGGCGCAGTTGGTAATGTCGTTGGCTACGTTTACGGATGTCTCGAGTTCAATTTCCGGTGAGGACAGTTTCATTATAATTAACCACTGTAGAAATGCTCAAATTGGAACAAAATCCGCCATAAAAGACACTAATAAAATAAAAAATATCTTCAAAATCTTGAAATATAAGGCAAAAATCACGAAATTATCCACTGTTGAAATGCTGGAATCGGAACAAAATCTACCATAAAAGACACTAAATAAATAAAGGAACAAACACCATGAAACACACAGATTTAGTAAAATGAAAAATACCATATAAAACACGACAATTAAAGAAATTTATCTCGAAGCATCTAGCAAAAATATGTCTTAATGGCCAGCAAAATAAACGTAAATCTTCAAAACCCCCAAAACAGCATTAAAAAGCATAACCGTCGTGTCCCCCGAGACTCATCGCGATCGCTCCATGAAAACAGACTACTGTTCCTTATAAATTAAAGTCGTAGTACGAATACAGAGTGCAACGTGACTGGTCGCAGGTGGAATATAGTCCAACGTGACCGATCATTACCTTGTCGAGGGTCGACCTGCCTCCGCCAGTGCTATCGCACAAATGTCGTCGTCTGTCAGTCGCTGACAGGTCGGATAAAAAAAGCTTCTGTTGAGATACCTCCATTAGGAGGCCCTATGCTCCATGTTGGGAGCGGACATGGCAATATATATATATTTATATATAAAATAAATTTTCCTCCTCAAATTCCAAACGGTAGTCTCAAAAAATTACGTGCCGTAGGCTTAACTTTTCCTCTAAAAGGCGCCAAATACATAGATGCATAGAATGATAAACACAAAAGAAATATTGATTTCAAAAATCAAAAAAAAATATTGAAACAGTTTACTGATAGATGTGATTTTATTTCAGATACGACTTCCAACTATTCAACTACACAATCGACTCATTCCTGGAAGTGGCAAAGGACTATAATCCAAACTCTCTCCCGTCCACCTGACAAAACATGTCCTGCGAATTGGCGTACGAATAAAACCAAGTTTAAAAAATCATCCAGCCCCACGGGAAGGATCGCCTGTCTGGACCCAAGAAGCCTGTTCCGTATCCTGACTCGAAGTCAGACGCTGGGAAATAGCTGCAAACTTTTAGGAGCAATTAATATTTTATCAGCTTACGTGATGTCGCCATAAACGATACAAAAGTTAAAAATGGTAGAATTAATCAAATGAGAGGTTACAAATGTCATACAACAGAAAGAAACATCAGAAATATAATATTCTGTCCACATAAAAAATTAAAAGTATATTAGTTAAGAAGACACTTAAAAAAAGAAGAAATAATGAAGGATGAAAAAAAAATATGTCTTCTATAATACATCATTAATTGAAAATGTCTCAAAAAAAGTTTAAAAAACTAATTTTTATTGATCATGAAAAACTAGAAGAATATTAATAACAAGCTTTGGGTGTTGGTTTCCCTAATTGATCGTCATGAAAATCATTGTATCAAGTACCAAAAAATTGATTATTCAACAGTCAAATGTATACCAAAATAGCAATCAATCAGTAACTTGGTCATGGATTTCTTTAAGAGATATCACAAAGAAAGGCATAATGCACTATTATAATTGCTTATATACCATAAAGATATAGATAGAAGATAAAGCGGTTTATAATAAGGAATATTATATCTGAGCGGTCAAGGACTAGGGCTCGTGGGGCTGAGGGAGAAAGATGTGAGGAACGGACTAGACGATAAGAAAACGATGCTGTTTAGAAGTTCAGCAGTCAAAGTCCAGCCTATCTTTTCAAGACTGATTAAACTTCGTAGTGCGGAAGCGGTTGAACTTTGATTTTATAAAATGAGAGAGCGGGGGACGGCTCGGAGCGTCCCTGAAAATATGGTTGTGTTAAAATAGTGGACCATACTTTGTGTGAAGTTTCATATGTCTTGTGTACATACTTACACATTTTAGGGAAATTCTACAGGCTTTGTGTGCGAAATAAACCTGGGCAGCAATTGGTTATTTTGTTTTTTACAATGTTACAAACTGTCGGAATTTATAATATTTAATATCAGAATACCCTTCAAACAACTAACTGTATAACCTCAAATGCATGGCAAAATACGTTATGTTGAAAAGGTAAGATTTTGAGTTATCTGCATTGTCTTGAAAATTACATAAATTTGATGCAGTTAAAATATTCTTCAATAACTATTGTCAAAAAACTTGCAACAATAATAGATTTGGAGCCAAATAAAAAATTTTCATAACTAAATTCACAAGCATTCATTGCTGTTAACAATTTAATATCATTTAATTGTATGTGATTGATGTACACATACATGGTGACAATAGAATATATTTATCCACTTTATAAGATCTATACCTTTATGAGGTTTGATATTTGTTATAAAAGATCATTATATTTAGCAGTGAAGTATTAAAATATTAAATGTTTCTTACCTTACTCAGCTTGACCATCCTTTGGAATCTTGACGAATAAAGAATTTGATAACACAGCAGGAAATGGTCAAGGAAATGATACAAAGATAAAAATAACCAATTGCGCCAATATTCATTTGCAATGTTTGAAGGGAAAATAGCCTAATGCAACACAATTATATTTACAGAGAAACGTCAAAGAAACTTCTGAAAACTATTCACAGATTCCACAATTTATTTTAAAACTCACATAACACTGATATTGAAATTTATTACAAATAAAGCATTCACTATTATTCCCTTCGATGTTTTTAAATTTTGTGACAATAAAAGTATTTCTTTCTTTTCATTTTAAGTAAATAAAAACAAATAAACCTGATTGAAAAAAGGTTAATTCATGTTATTAACACTAGTACTATACTTGGTCAATTTTTCTTTCATACACTTCTGATTTTCATACTTTTTTTTCTTATTTATGGCTATTCAGATTTTTTTATTTAATGTTTGACTTAAAAAAAAAATTACAACGAAATCTCACATTGAGACAATTTCAACAATGTTAAAAGATGTCAAAGACAATTTTCCCTTTCCTTATACTATTATATATATATATTATAAAACTCATTTTTCAAGATTTATTTAGGAAATATCATTAATTATATTTATACATAAGCATTTCATAAAACTGTATTTCTACACATGGCTTTGTTAGTTTCTAATTATTATATTCCAATTTGATGATTCAAACTTATCGTAGGGGAAAATTTCAACTTTTCCTGTAATTTATTGACTTTTTTATATACATACTTACTATCTAATAAATAAGTTTTGTGCATTATTATGAATCTAACTACATTTCTAGAATCTTCTAAGCTTAGAGCCCTTCACTATAATCTCTATAGCAAAATGCTGTGATGGCCAGTTTATATTACAATAAGCATAGTAAAATTAGTGAATTTTTCCAATTCCACAGAAAACAGGGACGAATAGCATCTTAAAATTATTATATTTCACCTTTAAACATTGTGTGCAGGAAATGGGGATAACTGTCTACTGTAGACACGTGCGATTATGGTGATGAAAAGTCACTAGTATTACTCTTTGGAAATATTGGAATCGTTTGATTCGAATCCTTTCCATACAAAACTAATCGAGTTCACTCATTTATTAAAACCGCACAAAAAAATGACTCGTGGAAAGATTAGATTGCAGTCATAAATCAATCCATACAAATAATAACTCACATAAAAGATTCTTTCCCTCCATTAAAACTATACAAAACAATAACTTATGAGAATCAAATGAATGTATATATAAAATCGATTCAATTGTTTTCCTGCTCCTACTGCTCTGTTAACAGCAGACAGAATGAGAAAATAAATGAATTGTACTCTTATAAAATGGATTGTAAAAATTGCAGAGAGCCATCAACTAAAAGTATTACATTTAAATATGAGTACAAATCGTACTTAGTGCTCAGAATTTTCCAATTTAATTTCCAGTATGAATTTTATCAGTTTTGAGATTCAGTATAAGTGTGGATACCCTTTCTCCTTAGATTGTGATTCCCTTGTGATTAATTTTGCTTGAAAAATATACCGTACAAAAAATTAAAAATATTGTAGAACTAATTTAATGTTGTGAAGAAATTAGCTTGTTTGCTGATCCAATGATGAAATGATCTTCCATTTCACCGGGGTTAATAGACTACATCATCAGGTAATCAATAAAGCAATTACCTTGAAGAGCTTTTAGCCATCCACCATTCTGAGCCAGAGAATTTGTGTAATTTAAATGATCAAATTGTTCCTTTCCGAATGATACTATACCTATTGCTTTTCATCCCTGGATTCTGTGCACAAAATAGATTTAAAAAATATAAAATCAATTATAACAAAGTAATTTTAAGATCTCTTTGACTAGCTTATTTGTAGACTCAATCAGTGGTGGTGAACTATTATGCACCTTTGTGAATGGCAATGTTTATTTTCAAATTCAGTCATATTATAACTTCATTATTAAAAGTATTATAAAAACTACATCAATAATAATATAAATATATACACTCTGTGACACCCTGTGTCACCCTATTTCACAATCGACCATACATCAATGATATCAAGCAATCATTCTGTTCATAAATCAATGTATTGCAATCTCAAGTAAGCAGATCTTTTATCATTCTTTCTGTCGTTGACAGTTTGGTATCAATAAATCGCTGCAATGATTTCTAAGCCACATTTGACAGACAAGGTTCAGGCTTAGAAAATATGATTCGCCACCACTGTTTAGGTAATAAAGGATATTAAAAAAATTCAATCAAAAAGATGTAGAATTGAAATATTTTCATAATGGTGTCCTGAGAAGTCGTGAAGGCTTTTGAGAAACAGTATTTTTTAGATATTGTGAATATTTTGTGTATTGATAACATAATAGTGAAATAAAAGCTCGTAGAAAATTTCTCCAGGTGGTAAAAATGAATTATTAAAATGTTAATAAATATTAAAGGTAATTATTAAAATGTTTCTTGAAACCTGCTTGTTTCGTTATTTGAATATTTGCTCTTTTTAACACAATTTTGCTAGTTTTTTTTTTTGTAACCATGTTCGCTTCAGATGCGAAACATATGGACTCCCAGCGAAGCTTATCTCAACGTTGTTGTACAAAAACTGCAAGTTTCTAAGTCACTCAATCTCGCTTTTTCGAAGAGAGTAAGGATAGCAGGATCGAGCTAAGATAGGTCACCTAACCCCTCTCGCTACAGTTTTAGGAACGGATGTGTGGAAGGGAATGTTAAGACATCACTAATATCCATGCCTTTGAGCAGAAATACAAAAATGTTTGGAACTGTCCATAGTGGGTTTCTAGCTTGTAAGCACTATAACTAAGAGTAAAGATGTTATCCACTCGGCTACAGCCCTGACTAGTTACTACAACATTATTGTTATTTCAGCAGTGCATTTTACATAAATTTTATATTACCACTGGAACGCATTTAAACCATTAGAAGACTTCTGTTTACCCTGATTGGTAAGATTATATCTGCGTGCGAAAAAGAAGTTATCTCGAATTAATTGAAAAACGAGTTAAATATTCTAAAGTAACTACAATAAATAGATGTGTATGTTACACCGAATGTGTGAAATTATTTATAGCACGAAAAGTGCAAAATTTTACCTAAATCATTAAATAACCAAGCCCATGGCCTCATTCAAGAATTTGGCAAATTATGTGCCAAATATGTGAATTAAGCACGAATTTTTCTGTTTATTTCAACGATTGAGCATAGAAGTAGCGCCATAGCGCCCCAGTGGTGTTTTTTGCAATATTTGCGGATTATTCGCGGATTATTTCGCCAGTTATCCTCGCAGGATGCAATCCGCGAAAATAACTATTAATACAATTTGTACTTCGTATTATAGTTTTAGATATTTTGGGCTTGGTAAATGGAAATGAACGTCATTGTACCTAGTTATGTGTTGATTGTTATATTTTTATTTGACATTTGGTTTAGTTGCAGAATGCACCACCAGAGCGCTACTACGATTTTATAAAATATAACAAACAATTGCAAAAAACACCACTGGGGCGCTATGGCGCTATTTCTATGCTCAATCGTTGAAACAAACAGAAAAATTCGTGCGGAATTCACATACTCAGCAGATAATTTGCCAAATTCTTGAATGAGGCCATGGGCTTGGTTATTTCATGATTTAGGTAAAATTTTGCACTTTTCGTGAAATAAGTAATTTTGCACATTCGGTGTAACATATATAAGAGAAAAAGGTCGAGTCGAATCAATGCCGCTGAACTAGTAACATTCACGTTTAAACATCACGTTTTTCATCAAATTTCATACAAATGTAAATCTTGTTGTGGCTTGCCTGAAAAGTACCAATTTAAGACTTAACGCTCTTTCCCTTTTTCACATAGATAATTATTACACTTTAGGTTCCGATTTTTCAGCAGTGACATCTAGGTATTATAGTCCACTAACCGTCGTCCGTATAGTCATAAACAGTGTCTTTTGCAATAAAGAATGTTTGTAAAGAAATATTTTAACAATTTTTCTCGTTCATAGATGTCACTGTCTAAGTATCTGAATCTTTTCAATCACCCTTAACAGATCGTCGTTGTTCTGGAAGAAAACACTAAATCGAAAAAATGATATATTGAGTTAGTTATACCAAAATGTTCCTTATTTCAAATTCTACCGTATGACAGAATACACATCAGAGTCCAATTACTCAAAACTAGTATTTTCTAGTTAGTATCTTTTTCCAGAAAAATGACGAGATATTGTATTATCAGTGATACAGTAATGTTTAATTTATCAGTGGGTCATGCAAAAAAAAACTGCTAAGTGGTATTTAATTTTGTGTTTGTCTCTTTAAATATTTATAATTATTAAGTGTTGTGTTTTGTTTACAATTGTATTTTATTTATTCCATAAATGCTCTTTATAGTTTGGCTTCTTCAATTTATACTAGTCAATTAAATACATTTTTTTACCTTCAGAGTGCTTATTATGACAAGAGCAATCCCATCACAAACTTTTGGTGTAATATTTTTTTTCCCTTCTTTATAATTAAGACCCACAAATAATAAAATGGTGGGCATTTAATATATTTACAAAATTCTACATAAAAAACAATAATTTCTTATAGTTTCAGAAAAAAAAATTTGAAGTTAGTTAATTGCGTATGGAAGTAAATAATATAATGATTTATCACTAATATTTTTAACTAAGATACCACAGTATGTATTATCGCAAGTTTGGAATCAAAATATCTATAGTAATTATATAAACTGTCACAAATTTGAATGTATTTCAATATAAGTGATAGTTTTCTTTCCATGTCTAAATCTATTTTGTTTGGTATCCTAAAGGCATGCAACATCAAAGTTGTATTTTTATAGAAGATGACATCAATATTTTAATTTAATCTATTAATTTTAGACCAAAACTATTTAAAATGGTTAACAATTGTTTGTGATATCAATAATAATTCATTATTTTGATTGATTAGAAACCAAACTTAAGCACAATACAATTTAGAAGTTGTGTGTTGTAAAAATAAATATTTCGAATAAGCTGTGATGGAAAAATACATTTTTAAAAAATGAAACAGAATAAATAAAATAACTTGTTTTCGGAAGGTACGAATATGCCAACTACAGATAAACGTTTTTCTCAAGAGGAAGTACCCTTCAGAGGCTGACTATGATTTCAATTTTTCTACTCACAGTGCCGAATGATTTTCTTGATATTAATCATGGAAATAATGCTACATTTAACATGACATATATAATATATTCATAACAGTTCAAGAGACGTTTGATTGTTTATATCAACTAGAAACAAAAACATGCAAGTGGGGCCATTATCCATATGACACACAATCATTCGGTGTGCTATTTTGAATTTTTAATTATTTAACCAGAGATTGAATAAGTTATGTTATATTTGAATATTAAAGTAAAATTTTGCATTTTTGACAGCTGAATAACACATTAATGAATTTTATTACAACAATCGATCAGCGAGTTGCATATGTGGTCCGGGCTTGAAGTGTTAATGAACAGGATTGGTTTTGTCATTATATGCACATTATAAGTAAGCTATTATTTATTAAATCATGATAATTGTAATGCTAAAAAGATAGTTTTCAACGATATGTCAAGAGTTAAACGTTGAAATAGGCTGCATTTAAGGGAATGCAAACAGTCCTTAAAGTGATGAAAAAATGACAAATATAGATGATAATAATATGAAAAATGCCTGCATACTTAGATAAGATCCATTCCCATATTTTAAAGTTAGAGTTATTTATATCTTTAGGATTTATAGAGTGGAGTACGAACAATAACGTTTCATTTTGTTGAATATGCATCAAATTTTATTGTTCGTTGATAATGTTCTTATTTAGAAACGGGTCCATGTAAGTAAATAATTGTAGAATGCAATAAATAATTCAGTTTATCCAGTGTTTTATTACTTGATTGTTAATTACCTGACAGATTCATAAGCTTTTTCAAGACTAAATTCCTTTTTAAAGCAGTCAACTACGGCCAGTTCTATGTTCTCCCTTTTTATTTGCTCATGTCCTCGCTATTCGAAATATCAGGCCACCATATGGTCTCAATACGATTTTTCTCCCGAATACCCACTAAGACAAGTGACTCTAATACTGTTTTACATTTATTGATTTGAAACCTTGAATAAGCAAGCAAGTAGGGTAAAAGCCCTGAAGCGTTACTAATCAGCTATGAAACTTCAGGAAAGACAAAAATTCACCACAGTATTACACAAACACCCATTTAAGATATTTCAGAGGGGACACTCTTGGTCTTTATTTTTTGATTAGAATTGGAAATACGGTCCTGATATGTATGAATTGTATTATTCTTTGTTTGTATTTAATTACCTTAATAAAATATTATTACATTGTTTCCGAGTCGTCGTTTGTTTTGAAATTTCATATGATTGACACTTTATCTTTTAGGATAATTAAATTTTTAAAAATAGCAAATTAGGGTGACCAAATGACTAACGATTCGGGGAACAGGGGGAGCTGTCAGAAATTGATAGTAATTTTGAGATACAATCAAAACAAAGTTATAGGTATAGAATTAAATTTAGAAAAATATGAGGATATTTTCAGGAAGAGGACAATTTCAAACTTATCTGACTACACACTCTGACCCATGAAATTATCAATGCTTTTCACCTTTTTTACTTACAATTATAGACGGAGAACGAATCGTTTTTGGATACAAGTCCTAGCAAGGTTAAAATCAAATTATGATGTTTCAATTAACATTTGATATTTTGGGCATGGCATTCATATCTGCGATATATTTGTCAAATACATGGTGCATCGGTACCATGTATGATATCATGCAATAGATTAATATGATTCAAGCTAATAAGTGGGATCACTTATAATGTTATAAAAGTAAGGGTATTAGGGATACGGAGAATCTACTTTTTTATATGACGGACAGCTACTGATTACAATCTTGAAAATAAAAAGTTGTCCAGTATTAGGTGTTTATTTTTGGTCACATTATCAAATTACTCAAATGAATATATTGCATGAAAATTCTTTCACTTGACAACAAAGTATAAAGGAAAGAATTTAAATTTCACAGTATTCACTCTCAAAATGACTAATATACAAGAATATTGTTTCTACGAATCCATAGTGCCGCTTTACAGACTTGCTGTAGTAACAGCGATGGCACCCTTTTCAATAAATCAAAAAAACGGAATACTCAAAGCCGAAAATCAAACTAAGAACACAGTACGCTGCTTAATTGTGTTTCTCGTTTTTTTAGCATTGGACCCAGCTCTTGGAGACTTGATTGTAATGATATTCAGTGAACAGAAATTTAATCTCGCTCGTACAGTCTATAATAGCCCATATTACTTGCACGGTATAAGCTGGATTATTAATGTAATGAACAGCATTGTTCATAGAAAGAAAATGACGAATTTATTAAATTGTTTACAAACAATAGATACCAATATACTGGATATTAATAACGGCTGTATTCCATATGCGAAGCAGAGAAAATTCTTAAGAATGATTGCATACATAATGCCGATTATCATGATTACAGTAATGCTTTTTTCGGTTACAAAATATTTGTTAAATACGGATATGTCTTTGAATTTGAAAATATCAAGTCTACTCAGAGAGCTCGAACTTCGTCACCTCATTGACTTCACATCAATATTGCTATCTTTCCATTTATTGTATATAATAAAGAATAGATTCGCTATAATAAACCATTTAATGGAATTAATCAGTAAACAAGATTTTCGTAGAGAAATACGAATCGAAATACATTCAGTAGAAGACAATTTGTTGGAATATAAAAAAACTTTTGTTTACGACAATCCAGTACATATGATTAAAAAATTGTGTGACATACACCGTGAGTTGTTTTTGGTGTCTAAGATCTTCAATGAAATCTATTCGACGCCTATATTTTTTTTCGTGACCGGCACATTCATGGTGACGCTGTCAAAGCTGTACTTTATGGCACATAATATTAATACAGATCCAATGTACAATCAGGACAATTTAACATTTGGAAGGGCTTTGCTGTGGATGTTTGTCGCCAATTTGATACTAATCATTATGACTAACACTGCGCAAAATTTGAAGAAAGAGGTAAGGTTATCAAAACAATACAGTCCTCATTATCACGCCCCCAGTCTGTAACAGTTTATTATAACACGAGTGACATCCCCCCATAACACAGTTCCATAGAGCATAAACCCCTACAGTACAATTCCATTTGTATAAATTTAAGGTTATATTTTATTAAAAACATACATATTAATCCTTAATTATTATGATATAACAAATAACAAATTGATATCAGTATTACACAATTTTCTTTATATAATTAGTCGGAGAAAACGGGTATCTGCTTACACAGGGTGATTCAGCGGCATCACGATAAAGAATGGAGGAAAAATGCAAGTACCTTTTATCAGTCTTAAATTTATAATTTGCAAGCGAGAGTAATTGAATTAGATTGAGATATACAGTGGAACCCTGATCTATCATTCTCATATTCATTGCTCTCCCGCGTGTATCATTCATTTTTTATAGCCCTGGCCAAACACCTTCAAGAACAATGTTAAATAATCTTGCCCTCATTGTTCCCCAATCTATGATTTTCCTCGATTTATCGGTTAGATATCATGGTCCCGCGACAAATATTACCCAGATTGATTGTTTTTGTCAACGATTTGTCATACTGCCCGAAGTCCGCGCGACTCCATTCAGCTGCTAATGTTGTCTCGTCACAAATTTTATTTTAATCTATTGTTTTTGTCAAATATTTGTCATCCCGCTCATAAGCACATGCAACCCTGTTCAACAACTATCGTAAAAAAACAAAGACTGCAAGTCTGCAAGCGTTGTCTTGTTGTTATGATGCCTGCCCATAATGTATCCACTGATGATTCACTTACTGAGCACCTATGCAGCGACTGTTCAACTGTTTCGCCGATTCGGTCAGTGTTCTTTTTTGCCTTGTATTTATGGTCCCTTGAAAAACAAAAAATCAGGGTACCACTGTATAGAGAAGAATAGTTCGACAATTTCTAAAATAATAAATTCTAAAAACAATTGTTTGGGCGTAAGTGTGATAAATTCAGAAGTAACAGTATATTTTTAGGAAATATATTTTCAAAATGAAAATAAATTTAGATACAAAACAGCACTTGAGCTGAGAGCCAGAAAATGGTTTTCTTACTTATGTAAGATAATTTTAATTTGCTGGCTTTTGGTTAGAGTTCATCTGTGTACTCGAAACGTTATGATACCGAAAGGTGAAACCAAGGCCAATAGTGTCAGTATATTATCTATAGGTAAATTAATTAATAATAAATGTCATTAATAATTAATTTAATTAATTAATAAATTATTTCAGCTGAGTATTCATTCATCGCAACTTCTTCACCAAAGAGTGACTTTCTCCATATGGGGGCTCATCTCTTATGACAATACCGTCATTTTCTCAGTAAGTAATATCGTTGTCTTAGAATTAAAAGGTTGTAACTCTATAAATCATAATATAGAGAAAACTGAAATTTGAAGTTTGCAGTCCTTGGAAAGTTAGATTTTGTGATTTATAAATAACTTTCAAGTACCATTTTATAGTTGATTTATTCAGCTTTCTTATTAAATAAGAAAAAAGTTTTTTCTTACACTGATAAGTGTAAAATAATTAAAAAAATAAAAATTGGTTATGGAGTTACAAAATTTTGGCATCTAAATGAATATTAAATCAGATACAACATTTTGATTTATAATGAAACACATTTGAAATATAATCAAAAAGTTAAGTTTTATCGACAACAAGTAATATAAAAATTATAGGTGGGGAATTTTTGTATAATTTCGACATTGGGTTATTTATTTTTGAATGTTTGTCATTTTGGGGGGCGATTGTAGGTATATTATTGCATTATCAATGGATATTTGGAATACATTTTGTCACTTTAGGGTGGGGAATGTTGGCGTTGCAAGTTTCCGTTGTTTTTATAAATATTTAAGTATTTCAACAGTGAGCTATTATTGATAATTAGTGTTGATTCGGTTGTTGATCATAGGGATTTGTAATTTCAACAGTTGGTACTTTATTTATGTTTATCGTTTTATGGTGGGGAAAGTTAGTATATTATTGAATTTCGAATAGATATTTGGGTTATATTTTGTGATTTCGAGGTGGCGAACGTTCGGATTTCTTAATATTTAGATATTTTATCATTGGGTTAGTTAGTTTTGGATTGGTTAGAATTTCTCCGGTCTAGTTATTTTGGCGTTTTGAAAAAATGTTTTAATTATAGTATGAATTATTAGCATTGCAACACATGCCGGTTACTTACTAGTTATTTAATAAAGCCGCATCCTAAGACTATGGGTGTCGAAAACAAACAAAATTACGACACATCCAAAAAAAAATAGAAGCTTACCATTTTTTCTATGCATGCAAAATACAGTACAATTTATTAATAGAAATATGTCATTCTTTATTTTTCAGCTAATTGCGGCAATATCATCAAATTTATTCATTTTGCTACAATTCCAATAAATTTATTAAAGAAACTGTAATACCTCCATTATATTGTAAAATAAATCAATTTTAAGTATGAATGTTTGTTATGTTTTTATTCAATAGCAGACACCCTATTTAATCCCCAAAACATAGTGTAGTAATAAATTTGAAAATTTAGCTCATCATAATTTTATCATTACAATGTAGAATGCTGATTTATATTTAATTAAATTCTTGATTTAATCAGTGGTGTAGTGGAGCGGGGGCACATGGAAAATTTGCGAAATATAAATTGTAGAATATTTTTAGTGCTTAAAAATGTGTTCTCTTGAAATACAGTTTATTTAAAACGTTATACGAATACACCCGCGATATTGTGACATCTGTTTCCATAAGTTAAATAAGAGATATGCATCACTCTATTTTACAATCGACCATGACACCAATGATATCAAGCTATTGTTCTATCAATAAATCAATGTATTATCAATAAATCAAGCGAGCAGACCTTTTAGCATTATTTTGTTGTTGAGAGTTTGGTATCAATAAATCGCTGCAATGATTTCTAAATCACATTTGACTGACAAGGTTCAGCCTTAGAAAATATGATTTGCAATCACTGTTTAGGTAATAATGGATATTAAAAAAATTCAATCAAAAAGATGGAGAATTGAAATATTTTCATAATGGTGTCCTCAAAAATCGTGAAGGCTTTCGAGAAACACTATTTTTTAGATATTATGAATATTTTGTGTACAGGTAGTCCCTGACTTACGACGGTTGGAACTTTGGACATTGGACCAAACGTTGGACCAAAAATTTAAAAAAATATTTTTTTTTATTGCATCACAGTTGATGCGTACGAAACTAAAGATCAGTAACAGCATTTTCAAATTTGGATATTTATCTATATCAATATACATAGGTACATTTAATTTTTGAAGTGAATAATTAATAAATCGTACCCATAATGTCTGGTAAACCATATCTAAATTTATATATCTAAGGGAATACAAGTGACAAAAAAAAGAGAACTGCAATAGACTTAGAAATGAAGCTTGAACTAATTAAACAATATGAGAATGGTAAAAAATAAGTTTTATATCACATAAGACAAATAACCACAAAAAAACATTTAAACCATTACAAAACTTCTGTTCAACCTGACAGGTAAGATTATATTACTCTTTCAGTTCAAATTTTTCAGCAGTGACATCTAGGTATTAGTGGTAAAAATTGAAAAAATCTAGCTAGCTAGAATTTTGAAAATAACTATCTAAGTATCTGAATCTTTTCAATCATCTTTACGGGTGAGAGAAGCTCAAAATTTGTTGTCGAATTACACTATTAAAAGTATCCAAATTCGTGGACATACATATAAGTAATCAGAAAAATGTATATATATTTTTAAATAGATAATTAATAGAAAAAGGTGAAGATAATTACGTGGCCGGTTGATGTCGCTGTCTGTCTCGAATTACAAAATTTGCTTACTATCATCCACGCGACCGATTTGATATTCAATATAGGGACATATAGAATCATATATATAAAGGACAGTATAGAAACATGTACATACATACACAGACATTCGATGTTCGTATGGGGAGCAGGATATTCTCGATTCCTCTTTAGATTCTACGCAGAGTAGATTAAACTCTAGCGCTATGGCGGATTCTCAGGGTACTAAATATCGCTTAAGCTAAGTGGCTGAGCAAGTCACATTTTCTTTTTTTTTTTCTTTCTATCTTTTCTTAAGCACAATAGTGCGTGATTAAAAGATCGGTCCCGTGCAGCTCAACATCGGGTCAAGAATATGATGAGTAAATTCGTTTCTTTTCTTGATCGTTATTGCGTTATGGAAGGCGGCCGTGAAACGGCGACTGCATACACATAACGGGTGGAGGTGGGGCAACTAATTTGTACATACATACACACAGTATAGTACAATGTATGCTATACATATGTATGATTTTTTTGTTTTGTTTTGAAAGCTGATTTTTTACAATATGATATCTTTTACGTTATATTATAACCTAGATTATTTCTCCTACCTTATGTGTAAATACATGAGAAATATTCGTGAATGATGAAAGGAAACGTTGGAATGTAGGTTCAACTATGATATGTCGCAAACTTTCATGTCAGACTGTCATAGGATTTTCTTGGTTAAGTACCAATCTACGATGACATATGACAGATTGGAATCTCTTCATAAAGTAAGCGGAATTAAATGTAATGTTTTAGGGTAGAACAAACCAAACCAAACCATACTTAAGACACCATTTTGTGTAACACGCCAGTGTGATGACGATCGGATTTGTATTGACCACATTGTAGACATCCTTCATTTGATTGAAAAATTGATCCATGAAAGTTTACTTTATTTACCATGTCCGTTCCCAATGTGGAGAATATACTCTTATGGAGCTAATCTGAACATAAGTTGTTGTACGAGAACTGGTTGTTACTCAGTCACTCAACATTGGAGTAAAGATAGATGGATAGAGCTAGGACAGGACTATTGGTTACCTAACCAGATCGATGGGAGGAGATTCAGACATTAGACATTTATGCCTTTAAACACAAATCCATAATTCAATTTACGAAAGTTGTGAAAACAATGGCATTGACCGCTCGGGTACAGGACTGGTAGTTACACATTTATTGATTTGAAACCTTGAATAAGCAGGCAAGTAGAGTAAAAGTTCAGGAACGTTATTAATAAGCCATGAAGCTTTAGAAAGGAAAAAAATCATCACAGTATTACACAAATACCTCTATAACAGTTTTCAGAGGGGGCACTATTGGTCTTTATTATAAGGTTAGAATTGGGAATACGGCCCTGATATGCCCGACTAATATTATTCTTTGTTTGTATTAAATTATCTTAACAAAATATTATTACATTGTTCCCGAGTCCTCGCTTGTTTTAAAATTATGATTGACACCTACTTGTCAATTATCTTTTAGGATAATTAAATTTATAAAAATAGCAACTTAGGGTGACCAAATTACTAACAATTCGGGGGTTGGAGGGTTGTAGTTAGAAAAGTCAGAAATTGATAGTCATTTTGAGATACAATAAAAACAAAGTTACAGGTGTAAAATTGTATTTAGAAAAATGAGGATTTTTTCAGGTAGAGGACAATTTCTAACTTATCTGACTAGAAGTCATTTTATCAGATAAGTCAGAGTGCTGACCCACGAAATTATCAATACTTTTCACTTCTTTTTATTTACAATTATAGACAGAGACTGAATCCCAGCTGTAAGAGCTTACCTTTGTAATCAAAAGATTTTGGAGACAAGTCCTGGCAAGGTCAAAATCAAATTATAATTTTTTAATATAACATTTGACATCTTGGGCATGCCCATTTATATCTGCAATAATATATTTGTCGAATGCATGGCGCATTGGTGCCATGTATAATATCACGCAAAGATTAATATGATGAAAGCTAATAAGTGGGATCACTTATCTATATATATATAAATAAATTTGTGTTTGTCCCTTATGCGTTCCTATACCATTCGTCCGACTTTCATGTAACTTTGGTGAGTTCTTGTGCGCACACCCGTGAGGGTTTCTGAAATAAATGTAAGATCTAAAAAATCTAAAAAAAGAATCAAATACATACAAACAGCAAGATTTTCTGATTTATTCGTGAACGCACCATACGGAAAAATAAAAAATATTTTGTCTCCAAAAGCACTTCAATAAATAGAATTAAAACAAATATTTTCTTTCTTAGAGTGGCATTGCAATGCATGCCGGGTACTTACTAGTATGTTTTAAAAGTAAAAATATTAATATTCTTAGTGATATGGAGAATTCACTTTTTACAAGACGGACCACTACTGATTACTACCTTCAAAATGTAAAAGTGTTGAGTTTCAGCTGTTTATTTTTGGTCACATTACCTAATTACTCAAATGAATATATTGTGTGAAAATTCTTTCACTTGACAACAAAGTATAAAGGAAAGAATTTAAATTTCACAGTATTCAATTTCAAAATGACTAATATACAAGAATATTGTTTCTACGAATCCATAGTGCCGCTTTACAGACTTGCTGTAGTAACAGCGATGGCGCCCTTTTCAATAAATCAAAAAAACGGAATACTCAAAGCTCAAAATCAAACAAAGAACACAGTACGCTGCTTAATCATCTTTCTCGTTTTTTTTGCAATGGACCCAGTTCTCGGAGACTTGATAGCAATGTGAGAATTCCCCGGATCGAAGAGAGGCGAGCGGCTGGTTATCCGGAGTCCTGGAAGGGCTGATCTCAGACAAACACCATTTCAGATCCGGTTAAAAACTTATTTATTATCCATTCAAGATGCAGTGGTTTCACATTACACAAATATAAAAATCTTAACACATAAAATTGATTCTACATTTACATTTACTTAGCAACTGAATTTACTTTAAGTTTTAATACAAATGACACAACGAATTTAAATTAAATCCAACGCAAATCAAAACACAAAAACAAACAAACAGTTCACATCGTCACATCACTTTCGTCGACGACGAGACCTCGTTCGTCCGACTCGGCAGCTCGTCATCGACTGTCTACCAAAAATTCAAAAAAAACTCCGTGCAAAGTTGGAGCTACCCTTTTCCGTAAAATACGCCTGACAACAAGAAACAGCGTATTCTGCGAATTATTGCTCTTTGCCGCAGGCCGATTTCAGTTCGGGACACTAATGACACTTATACTTAAGAAAAACCAGGGTGTGTCAAACCCCATACTTCTAGTGTCCATGAACTGAGTTCGGACAGCGACAAGATACAATATACAATAAAGAACACAAAAAAATCAAGTCTTAAAAACACACGCGTGGCAGCTGTCGGTCGTCACACACGAGGCCACAACACAGGTCATGTCGCGATCGGCATCACAACGGGCGGTGGTGCAAATTTTCCTACGCCAACAGGCGTCCTGTTCCTATCCCAGGAAGGCATCCGCAGCGTCCTCGCTCGGCGGGGCAGGTGTGTCGGCAGCATCTCCTCTTCACAGGCAGACGGCCTCATCTTCTCCCGAGAAGGCATCCGCAGCGTCCTCGCTCGGCGGGGCAGGTGTGTCGGCAGCATCTCCTCTTCACAGGCAGACGGCTTCATCTTCTCCCGAGAAGGCATCCGCAACAGGTGTGTCGGCAGCATCTCCTCTTCACAGGCAGACGTCTTCTCCGAGAAGGCATCCGCAGCATCCTCGCTCGGCAGGGCAGGTGTGTCGGCGGCATCTCCTCTTCACAGGCAGACGGCCTCATCTTCTCCCGAGAAGGCATCCGCAGCGTCCTCGCTCGGCAGGGCAGGTTTATTAGCGTCTTCTCGTCTTAACAGGCAGCTTGGCAGGCAAAACGGCCTCACAGGTTGCAAATATAACAGGCACAGCGGGCCTCACGGATTGCAAACAAACAGCCACAGTAGGCGTCACTCGTTGACAACAAAACAGACACAGCAGGCCTCACAGGCTGCAACTCTAACAGGCACAGCGGGCCTCACGGATTGCAAACAAACAGCCACAGTAGGCCTCACTGGTTGAAAACACAACAGGCCCAGCAGGCCTCCTAGGTCAGCACGAACGACGTCAAGAGCGGCCAGTCGAGAAATAGGGCTTCGTGAAAAGTAACAGAGGCCAGGCACCTTTCACCGACGACTCCCGCCAGTTTCGCCTTTGAAGCTGGGGTTTCGTAAGACGCCGGGAAGCTGACTGGTTGTCTGGTCCCGATCTTGAAGTCCACCTTCAGGGCAGGGTCCGGATTCTTAGTGTGCGTTCGGCGATTTGAAATTCTTGAAGTTACGTTAAAATTCGGTTGGGCGCCATGAACCACAGTTCAAAGCCACTGCATCTTCAGAGCATGAGTCCTCAGGGGGTGAATCCTGAGGTGTCACAAACCGTCAATGGCCACTAAGTTGGGCGACAAAATGAGAATTCCCCCGGATCGAAGAGAGGCGAGCGGCTGGTTATCCGGAGTCCTGGAAGGGCTGATCTCAGACAAACACCATTTCAGATCCGGTTAAAAACTTATTTATTATCCATTCAAGATGCAGTGGTTTCACATTACACAAATATAAAAATCTTAACACATAAAATTGATTCTACATTTACATTTACTTAGCAACTGAATTTACTTTAAGTTTTAATACAAATGACACAACGAATTTAAATTAAATCCAACGCAAATCAAAACACAAAAACAAACAAACAGTTCACATCGTCACATCACTTTCGTCGCGACGAGACCTCGTTCGTCCGACTCGGCAGCTCGTCATCGACTGTCTACCAAAATTCAAAAAAAACTCCGTGCAAAGTTGGAGCCACTTTTCCGTAAAAATGGACTCGTCCAGCGGCCGAAGCCCGGGGGCTTCTTAAACGCCTGACAACAAGAAACAGCGTATTCTGCGAATTATTGCTCTTTGCCGCAGGCCGATTTCAGTTCGGGACACTAATGACACTTATACTTAAGAAAAACCAGGGTGTGTCAAATGATATCAAATGAACAGAAATTTAATCTCGCTCGTGCAGTCTATAACAGCCCATATTACTTGCACGGTATAAACTGGATTATTAATGTAATGAACAGCTTTGTTTATAGAAAGAAAATGACGAATTTATTAAATTCATTACAGACAATAGACATCAACATACTAGATATTAATAATGGCTGTATTCCATATGCAAAGCAGAGAAAATTCGTAAGAATAATTGCATATGTATTGCCGATTACCATGATTACAGTAATGCTTTTTACGGTCATTAAATATTTGTTAAATTCGGATATGTCCGTGTATTTGAAAATATCAAGTCTACTCAAAAAGGTCGAACTTCAAAGCCTCGTTGACTTGACAGCAATATTGCAATCTCTCCATTTATTATATGTAATAAAAAATAGATTCGGTGTAGTAAACTATTTAATGGAATTAATCAGTAAACAAGATTTTCGTAGAGAAATACGAATCGAAAAACATTCAGTCGAAGTCAATTTGTTGGAATTTAAAAAAACTTTTTTTATTTACGACAACCCAGTGCAAATGATTAAGCAATTGTGTAACATACACCGTGAGTTGTATCTTGTGTCTAAGATGTTCAATGAAATCTATTCGACGCCTATTTTTTTTTTAATGGCCAGCATATCCGTGATGACACTGTCAAAGTTGTACTTTGCGGCAAGCAATTTAGATCTAGTGTTCACTCAGGACAATTCATCATTTGGAAGGACTTTGCTGTATTTGTTTGCCGCCAATTTGATACTAATCATTATGACTAACACTGCGCAAAATTTGAAGAAAGAGGTAAGGTTATCAAAACAATACAGTCCCCTTTATCACGCTTCGTCTGTGACAGTTTATTATAACACGAGCGACATCCCCCCATAACACAGTTCCATACAGCACAGACTCCTACAATTCCATTTATGTAATAAGGTTATATTTTATTAAAAAATATATATATTTATCCTTAATTGTAATGATATAATATATTTCATATATTAAATATGTGGAAGTAGTACAAACGAATTGTTTTATTTTTTAAAATATAATGTCTTTCCACCAAGAATTGACAGTTAACACCTTAAAAGTGATATAACAAATAACAAATTGATATCACAATTACACAATTTTCTTTGAATAATTAGTCGGAGAAAACGGGCATCTGCTTACACAGGGTAATTCAGCGGCATCACGATAAAGAATGGAGGAAAAACGCAAGTACCTTTAATTAATTTTTAATTTATAATTTGCAAACGAGAGTAATTAAAAAATTAGATTGAGATATACGGTGGAACTTCGATCTATCATTCTCATATTCATCGCTCTCCCGCATGTATCGTTAATTTTTTATAGCCCTGGCCAAACACCTTTAAGAACAATGTTAAATAATCCTGCATTTATCGATCCCCAATCTATGATTTTCCTCGATTTATCGGTTGGATATCATGGTCCCATGACAAATTTAATATTAACCAGATTGATCATTTTTATCAACGATTTGTCATCTTGCCTGGAAGTCCGCACGACTCCATTCAGCTGCTGATGCAGTCTCGTAACAAATTTTTACTCTATTTATTGTTTTTGTCGAACATTTGTTATCTGATGACACACTCACTGAACACCTATGTAGAGAATGTTCAACTGTCTTGCCGATTCGGTTATTGTTCTTTTTCGTCTTGTATTTATAGTCCTTTGAAAAGTGGGGTACCACTATATAGAGAAGCGTTCTTAAAACAATTGTTTGGGCATATGTGTGATTAATTCAGAAGTAATTGTATCTTTTTAGTATAGTATTTATGAAACATATTTTCAAATTGAAATTAAATTTAGATACAAAACAGCACTTGAGCTGAGAGCCAGTTAATCTGCTGCTTTCTTACTTATGTAAGATAGTTTTAATTTGCTAGCTATTGGTTGGAGTTCATCTGTGAACTCGAAAGGTTTATGAAACAGAGGAGATTAGTTTCAAAATATTACGCTAATTGATTAATTCTTTTAGTTTCATTTTATAACAATATAAATCATAATATACATGCATGCATGAACTAAATGAAAGATGATACTATGCTATAAATTTAATTATTTCATTATTTCAGCTGAGTATTCATTCATCGCAACTTCTTCATCAAAGAGTAACTTTCTCCATATGGGGGCTCTTCTCTTATGACAATACCGTCATTTTCGCAGTAAGTAATATATCGACTCTAAAAAAACTAAAAGAGTTTAACCCACATATTGAAAACACAAATGTAAATCAAATTATTTAAAAGAATAACACAAGAATGTTAAATTCTGCAATTATCAATTTAATATTATTTATTAAGACAGATATTAATGACATATTGACATCCCTAACGAATAAAGCAGTAACCCATTTTTGGTAATTTTGCAGGAGACCAAAATATAATGCTATTTACTGATAATTAATTTCTATTAAGGCTTTCCCAGGGTTTGACCCACCTTTTCCGGGTATGTAGTGGATGTTGCTGCTTCCACTCGCAGTACTCACGGGTTTGAATCCGTGTAAAGACATTTTCATAAATTGAATGGACATCTGTTTGAAGACAGGATTTCTGTGATGTGTGAAATTCCCTCCCACCCGTGCAACCCCAAAAACGAGGCGTAGAGAGAGTGATTAGTTTACCGCTGGTCCTATCTCAGCCCTATTCTTCTATCCCTACTCACTTTAAAAAAAAGAATGGTTGAGCAAACAAGTAATAAGCAGTTTTAGCAGAAAAAAGTCCTGTTGAGGTAAGCTCCATTAAGAGTCCGTATGCTGTACATTGGAAACGGACATAGTTAAAAAAACGCTTTTATTAATTTCGTTGAATTCTTAACTATTTATTCATTTTAATCGATAATATTTCAAACTTATATTTCACTCTACTACAATATGAAGTTTCTTACTACTCTATTCATGTGGGATGTTAATATACATTACTAACAATTAGGGGTATTCCCTAACTGCACTTCTGAGCTATATTATAGTCTGTGTCTTGATTCCCCAGTTTAAAATACATTGACTTTTCAATTATTTAATAAAGCCGCATCCCAAGTCCCTGGGTGTCGAAACAAACAAAATTATGACATATCCAACAAAAAATTTGGAGTCATAAAAGCTTACCATTTTTTCTACACATGAAAAATACAGTTTAATATAATAATAGAAATATGTCATTCTTTATTTTTCAGCTAATTGCGTTGATATCATCAAATTTATTCATTTTGCTACAATTCCAATAAATTTATCAAGATACTGCAATTTTAAGCAATTTTAAGGATGAATGTTTGTCATGTTTTAATTAAATAGCAGACACCCTATTTTACTATATTATACTATTATACTCTATTTTACAATCAACCATGACATCAATCTATCATTCTGCCAATAATCAATGTATTGCAAACACAAGCTGTTATCTATCTTTTTGTTGTTGACAGTTTGGTATGAATAAACCGCTGCAATGATTTTTAAAACACATTTCAGAGGGGGCCCTCTTGGTCTTTATTTTAAGATTAGAATTGGGAATATGGCCTTGATATGTATGACTAATATTATTCTTTGTTTGTATTTAATTACCTTAATAAAATATTATCAAATTGTACCTGAGTCGTTTGTTTTGAAATTTCGTATGATGGACACCTACTTGTCAATTATCTTTTAGGATAATTAAACATTTAAAAATAGCAACTTAGGGTGACCAAATAACTAACAATTCAGGGATCGGGGGGTGCTGTCAGATAAGTCAGAAACTGAAAGTCATTTTGAGATACAATCAAAACAAAGTTATAGGTATAGAATTATATTTAGAAGAATGAGGATTTTTTCAGGAAGAGGACAATTTCTAACTTATCTGACTACACACTCTGACCCACGAAATTATCAATACTTCTCACATTTTTATTTACAATTATAGACAGAGAACAAATCCCAGCTGTAAAAGCTTACCTTTGTAATCAAAAGTATTTGGATACAAGTCCTAGCAAGGTCAAAATCAAATTATGATTTTTCAATTAACATTTGATATCTTGGACATGGCATTCACAATCACAAGTGGGACAGCCACTGATCACAATCTTGAAAATAAAAAATTGTCCAGTTTTAGCTGTTTATTTTTGGTCACATTATCAAATTACTCAAATGAATATATTGCATGAAAATTCTTTCACTTGACAACAAAGTATAAAGGAAAGAACTTCAATTTCACAGTATTCACTTTCAAAATGGCTAATATACAAGAATATTGTTTCTACGAATCCATAGTGCCGCTTTACAGACTTGCTGTAGGAACAGCGATGGCGCCCTTTTCAATAAATCAAAAAAACGGAATACTCAAAGCTCAAAATCAAGCAAAGAACACAGTATGCTGCTTAGTTGTGTTTCTCGTTTTTATTGCATTGGACCCAGTTCTCGGAGACTTGATAGCAATGATATTGAGTGAACAGAAATTTAATCTCGCTCGTGCAGTCCATAATAGCCCATATTTCTTGCACGGTGTAAGCTGGATTATTAATGTAATGAACAGCATTGTTCATAGAAAGAAAATGACGAATTTATTAAATTGTTTACAAACAATAGATACCAATATACTGGATATTAATAACGGCTGTATTCCATATGCGAAGCAGAGAAAATTCTTAAGAATGATTGCATACATAATGCCGATTATCATGATTACAGTAATGCTTTTTTCGGTTACAAAATATTTGTTAAATACGGATATGTCTTTGAATTTGAAAATATCAAGTCTACTCAGAGAGCTCGAACTTCGTCACCTCATTGACTTCACATCAATATTGCTATCTTTCCATTTATTGTATATAATAAAGAATAGATTCGCTATAATAAACCATTTAATGGAATTAATCAGTAAACAAGATTTTCGTAGAGAAATACGAATCGAAATACATTCAGTAGAAGACAATTTGTTGGAATATAAAAAAACTTTTGTTTACGACAATCCAGTACATATGATTAAAAATTGTGTGACATACACCGTGAGTTGTTTTTGGTGTCTAAGATCTTCAATGAAATCTATTCGACGCCTATATTTTTTTTCGTGACCGGCACATTCATGGTGACGCTGTCAAAGCTGTACTTTATGGCACATAATATTAATACAGATCCAATGTACAATCAGGACAATTTAACATTTGGAAGGGCTTTGCTGTGGATGTTTGTCGCCAATTTGATACTAATCATTATGACTAACACTGCGCAAAATTTGAAGAAAGAGGTAAGGTTATCAAAACAATACAGTCCTCATTATCACGCCCCCAGTCTGTAACAGTTTATTATAACACGAGTGACATCCCCCCATAACACAGTTCCATAGAGCATAAACCCCTACAGTACAATTCCATTTGTATAAATTTAAGGTTATATTTTATTAAAAACATACATATTAATCCTTAATTATTATGATATAACAAATAACAAATTGATATCAGTATTACACAATTTTCTTTATATAATTAGTCGGAGAAAACGGGTATCTGCTTACACAGGGTGATTCAGCGGCATCACGATAAAGAATGGAGGAAAAATGCAAGTACCTTTTATCAGTCTTCAATTAATAATTTGCAAGCGAGAGTAATTGAATAAGATTGTTTTGAATCCATTGTCCAGAAAATGGTGTTCTTACTAATGTAAGATAATTTTAATTTGCTAATTGTCGGTTGGAGTTCATCTGTGTACTCAACAGATTATGATACCGAAAGGTGAAACCATGGTCATTAGTGTCAAAATATTGCAGCAATTGATGAATTATTGTAGTTTCATTTTATAACAATATAAATTATAATATACACGCATGCATTAACCCATTCACTGCTACACTAATCACCAAAATATTAGTGCCCTATCGATTACCATGTAGTTGCTAATTACCGACGACAAGCGTCGCATGTTGTTAGCAGTGAAAGTATTAACTAAATGAATGATGCCATTATGCTATAGGTAAATTAATTAATAAATTATTTCAGCTGAGTATACATTCATCGCAACTTCTTCATCAAAAAGTGACTTTCTCCATATGGGGACTCTTTTCCTATGACAATACTGTCATTTTCTCGGTAAGTAATATATTATATATAACTTACTTACTAATACCCACATATTTTAAAAACACAATGTAAACAAAATTATTTAAAAGAATACCACAAGAATGCTAATTTCTGCAATTATCAATTTAATATTATTTATTAAAACAGATATTAATGACATATTGACTTCCCTGATGAATAAAACAGTAACTCACTTTTGGTCATCATTAAAATATAATGCTATTTACTGACAATTAATTTCTATTAAGGCTCTTCCAAGGCTTGACTCGCCTTTTCTGGGTATATAGTGGAGCGGTCAACGTTGCTGGTTCCGCTCGCGGTACTCACGGGTTTGAATCCGTGAAAAGACATTTTCATAAATTGAATTATGGACTTCTTTTCGAAGACAGGATTTCTGTGTTGTCTAAAATTCCCTCCCACCGATGCAATCCCAAAAACGAGGCGTAGAGAGAGTGATTAGCTTACCGCTAGTCCTATCATAGCCCTATCTATCTATCCCTACTTACTTAAAAAAAGAACAGGTTGAGCACAAATAATAAGCAGTTTTAGTAGAAAAAACTACAGTTGAGATAAGCTCCATTAAGAGTCCATATGCTGTACATTGGAAGCGGATATAGTTAAAAAAATGCTTTTATTAATTTCTTTGAATTCTTAACTATTTATTCATTTTAATCGATAAATTTTCAAACTTATATTTCACTTCCCTACAATATGACGTTTGTTACTACTTTATTCATCGGGGTGGATATATATATATATATATATATATATATAACAATTAGGGCTATTCCCTAACTGCACTTCTGAGCTATATTATAGTCTGTGTCTTGATTCCCCAGCTTAAATTACAGTAATTTTTCAATTATTTAATAAAGCCGCATCCCAAGTCATGGGTGTCGAAAACAAACAAAATTACGACATACCCAACAAAAAATTTGGAGCCATAAAAGCTTACTATTTTTTCTACAGATGAAAAATATAGTTTAATATTATAATAGAAATATGTTATTCTTTATTTTTCAGCTAATTTCGTCGATATCATCAAATTTATTCATTTTGCTACAATTTCAATAAATTTATCAAGAAACTGTGATGCCTCCAATGTATTTTAAATTAAAGGAATTTTAAGGATTCTGTTGTTCTGGAGTCTGTTGTGTTTTCATTCAATAGCAGACACCCTATTTAATCCCCAAATCATATTATAGTAAAAAATTTAACTTATCATAATTTTATCGTTACAATGTAGAATGCGGATTTACATTTAATTAAATTCTTGATTTAATCAGTGGTGTAGTGGAGCAGGCTCCCACATTTTTTTCTAGGCGATTTGGAAATTTTGCGAAATACAAATTGTACAATTTTTCAGTACTTTAAAATGTGTTGTTTTGAAATAAATATGATACGTTGATATTGTGATATCTGTTTCCACACGGTTTCCATAAGATAAATAAAAGGAATGTTGGGATTATTTATTACCTTTTTTCTTCCTGGTGATCAATACTAATGAAAAAGTTGAGCTTGACCCTCAAGCAATTTAAAACAACTAAGGCAAGCAGAAAAAAGATATTTGATTGTATGTAAGACTTCTGTCAACATAGTGTAATCGACTGACACATAAATTGACACTGTACGACTTTAGCGCAAGACCAGGCACTCTGAGGTGTTAAGTGTTCAAAAGGTTGGCATAATACCACGAGCTGTGGGGCTGATAATGAAAAGTCAAGAGCGTTGATAAGTCTGCTCTATGTTATTTGAATTAAGAATATATGTGTCAATACTCACTAATTAGTTGAATATCATTTGTTAAAGGATAAAACGTCTGCAGTTAGTTGATGTTAGCAGTCAGATGATGATAAAATTGCCGAGCACTTGCTTCTAATTAGTAATCTACTTATTTTACAATATCAAAACAATACCAAAACTTTTCATGTCATAAAACTACAAAAAACCGCGCCATAGAATCTGTCAACCACAAAATGCATAGACAATAAAGTCCTTCTTCTGAAAGAAAACACTAAACCGAAAAAATGACATACTAAGTTAATTATACCAAAATGTTCCTTATTACAAATTTTACAGTAAAACAGAACACACTTAATTTTATAAATTATTCTTTTACTTAAAAACAGTTTTGTACAAACAAACAAAATGAAAAACGTACCTATGACATTTCAAGCATTTGGTAAACTTCAAAGTTCAATTACTCAAAATTTCCATTACTCAAGTGTTCCAGTTACTGTCTTCTTCCAGAACAACATAGATAGGCAATTATTGCCACACACTTTGTCCTTGCTTGGCATAAATATACCTAATCATATTTGAAAATAACCAGGAAAAACGTAAACATATTAAAGTATTTTTCACTTATCTTGGAGTTGATACCGTCAACTGGTGTTATTTCACCAACCAAGTATAATGCTGCCTGATCAAAAATATTTTGTTCATATGGCCTTAACTTATTTTAAAACTCGGGTAGACAAGATATTTCTTTATAACATTAACATTTCAAAATCATTATTTGATCATACTGAACCATCTAAATAATGTTTTAATTTTAGATATTTGAAAGGTTCAGTGGGATCAAGAATGATTTTCAATAAATTTGTAAGCAAATATCTTGTCTAGCTGAGTAATAAAATAAGTTGCGTCTGTAAAGGTAGACAAAATATTTTTTTTTTAAATAAAACACAATTCATTTGTAATACTTCCACATATTTATAATGATTAGAACCGACTTAGCTCATCACGAGCATTATCAATTGATAATGTTCGTGATGAGCGAAACCGGTCCTGATCATTATAAATATGTGGAAGTAGTACAAATGAATTGTTTTATTTTTTAAAAAATAATTTCTTTCCACCAAGAATTGACAGTTAACACTTAAAAAAAAAAAAAATATTAGGCGGCATTATACTTGGTAGGCGAAATAATCCTAGTTGACAGTACCTAATTATAAATATATGCATCAAAAAGTTTCCATATGAGGATTTGAATTATTATTGGATTGTGGATTTCTATAAATAATATCACAAACGTATTTGGGTTTAACCAAAAAAATGTATATCCAAATACCTTTTATTAATACATACTTAATTAATCATGAACAGTCAGACTGGGCTATTCCACCTGGTGTGTTGTTAATTTGTATTAATTTACTGTATTTACTGTACTGCACATCTATTTTTATATGGTTTTCATGGATATATAGGGTAAGGGGACCTATTATCGTGATATATTTTACAAAGAACTGTGTATAACTACAAACTTGTTTAATATAAAAAATGCGAAATGTATGATTTAAATGGCCATGCTTTACCCCTATGATAATTATTAAATGTAAATTATGAATTTAGTAGTAGTTCTTTTATTAATAAATTTAGTTGAACCTAAGAGGTAACTTAATATCTTGACAAGGACAGTTAACATCGTGATAGTGGTAAGGTAATATCGTGACAACTAGAAAACAAAGGAAATAAGCAAAAATATTTATTTATAAATGAAAGAGAGACTGATATTAGTATTTTTTATTTACATCCAGCTTTTAAATGAATATTTAAATTAATAAATTCTATTTAAACACTCGTCACACATAATGTTGTGTTCATCATTGTCTGACGTAAAGTTCAAACAATCGTTATGATAATATGGACAAGTGCAATATGATCACTGTACCCATTTATTTCCAATCTTCTCATTTTCATCATGGGAATATGTTAATCCTCATGCAAGACAGATCTAGCTTTATCGTTTTACGTTGTACGTTTTAGTTTTCTGGTGTTTTTGTTTGTTTCGGTTCCTTGCTTCTTTTTTAACAGTTGAAGTGGATGCATGACCGATGATTTATGTATCATTTAAGCATTTTGCTGACAAGTCGGACTTTCTTTTTGCTGTTGAGAATTATCGAAGCGTCTAGATCAGTGGTTCTCATGTGCGGCCACCAGCGTTTCTGTAGAAAGTGGTGTAGAAAGAAATATTGATATGCAACAAATTCAGTGCCGCCGCTTTAGTGATGCGTGCACTGCAACTAGGCATGGTGTAAAAAGTAAAGCCCGCGCCTTTACTGCGACCATATGTATGCCATAATTAATCTATGAAGGACCTCGCTGCTGACTGATCCGCACCCGCATTAAGGGCCAGTTAGAGGCGACCAGTCACGTATGTTTGTATATGGAAGAATCTGTATATTATTTAATTCTCTACGCTTGGAATTTTGAAGGGAAATTGTTATAGTCCCACCGTTAAAATGGATATAAGAAGTTATCTATCAAAAAACGTTCAGAAGGATGAAAGTGTAGCTATCTCCAGCAAATGTTAATAATAGTGGTGCGGAGGATTAAAAAATAATGAATGCAGCTAAACGACGTCGTACTTATCGGGAAAAGAAAAGAAAGTCACACAAAGAATGGGAAGAAATGTATTTGATTGTGCACAATGAGAATATATAAGATTTTATAGTTTCCGTGTGAGTGATTTGTAAAAGTGAAATTAATCAAATCAAATCATATGCTATAGAACGGCATAATAAAACCCATCGTGACGAAGTACAAAAAAATGGTCCACTCCAAAATTACGCCAAAATTTAGTAGAAAAATTTAAGACTGAACTTTCTTCACAAAAAAACGTGATGAAAACATTTCTATCACAAAATGATGAATTATATCTGAGTTCTCTTAAAGTTGGTTATTTTATTGGAAAGCATCGAAAACCTTTCACAGAAGGTGAATTTATAAAATCTGTGGTGTTGGGAGTTGATCCTCAAAATAAACTATTTCGTAATATGGCCCTTAGTAATGATACAATTCAACGAAGAATTATCGAAATAGGAAAATTTATAGAACTTGAAATAAGCAAATTCATCAATAAGAGCCCATTTTATAGCTTATGTTTGGACGAAAGTAACGATGTGACAAAAACGAACCAAATTTTAGTATTTAAAAATTAAATTTGCACGATATTTCGACGTTGACAAAGGTGAATTTGTTGAACAATTTTTGACTTCATTGATATACCGCCCAAATGCAATCAATTTTTTTAAGCCATATCCGCTCCCTATTCAGTGCATATGGCCATCACGGGGTTTCTCCAAGCTTTTATGTCCCCCGCCAGTCTCCTCGCTTCCTCCCAGATCATCCCAGCGTCCTGTAGCTCAGCCGAATACATCCTATGGATGGTCATCAGCGGCCTTTCAGGGCGACGGAATCCATCTGGTTGGTAGAAGAGACAGGCAGGATTCAGGCTCCCCTGGGATATTTACAAGGTTATTAAAGCAGATATGATGCAGTTAAACGTATCAACCGATAACTTGTGTGCTGTTACTGCTGATCGAGCTGCGGTTATGAAGAGCGAAAGAAATAGCGAATTGAATTTATTCAAAAAAGACTGTGGAAATGAAATATTTCGTATGCATTGTATTGTGCACTAAGAAGTGCTAGTTAGCAAAACTATTATCAAATGCATGGACGATGTGGAATTGACAGTGAGGTTGGTATTAAATGCAATTAATACCAGTAGTAAATTGTCGAATATGTTTAGATCTATATGTGAAATTAACGACGAAAAACACAATGTATTACGCAATTAGAACCATGTTAGATGGCTAAGTTTTGATAGCAGTGTTCAATGTCTTTGTGAATTGAATATTTGCGTTGTATCTGCTTTGGCATAAAGGTTTAAGTAAACAACTTCAAAATGATTATATAAAAGGTTCGATTTTATTCCTGATAGATTTTTTGCTGCGTATTAGTTCTAACTACAAAAGAGTAATTTAACAATAATTGAGACAGTTGTAATCATTAATAAATTAAAAAACACTGCAAAAGACTTTGTGGCAGAAGCTGAAAATGACAGTATTTCAATGTTTTCTTCTTTTAGTGATTCTATAAATAATTTGACAGACGCCACTTCAAAATTAAAACTAAAGCATAAAATAATAGAGTGAATTAAATCTCTAAATATTGAACTTGATTGAAGGTTCGAAGAACTGAATTTTTTTAAAACTGTTTCTTCCATATCTTCCCCTTTTCAGATGATGACAAATGAAAATTTCAAAGCACTGCAAAATAGATTAACATCGTTTGCAGTATTAAATTCAATTAACAGAGCTAACATAAAATACGCATTATTAGAAAACAGTTATGATCAAATTCTGAAAGACCGTTTTAATAATAATACAGTTCAAAAATTTTGGTCGGTATTATATAATGACCATGAGTCATGTCAATATAAAATGCTATTGCAACAATTGCTTTACTACTTTTATCGATTTTTCCTACAACCGTATACTGTGAAAGATCATTCAGTGTAATGCACTTTATAAAAAGTAAATATAGAAACCAACTGACAGACGAAAACTTAAAAGCGGCGATGCGACTTGCTTTGGAAGAAAGAAGTATCGAGTAATTTCCATTTGTATTGCTTTTAAATAAATAAATACAAACATATTATAAATAACATAAATGTCTTTTCTTGAATAAACCTATACGTTGATCTCTTTTAAAGTAAATACAATGTGTTAATATTTCTAATCTCGATAGAAAAAATTGGTGCGGCCACGAGACGTTTCCATGAGACCAATTATGTTGATAATGCGGCCACTGGACCACTGGTCTAGATGAATAGCATCCTTACAAAAAGCGAAAATACCACATTTCTTACCTACACTTTTTAATGAAAAAGGTCGACGCTAGTTTAGTCACAAATTTGTTTTCCCTGTTTACGTAGTCTTTGAGTGTACGCCATAATACACCTATCGATTTTGAAGGTGCAAAAATTGTAATTCTATTTTCTTGCACTAGTCGTAAAGCACGAACTATATCCGAAGATGAGTATTGTATCCTTTGTTTGGCTTATTTCGCAGTTGTAGTCATGTTTTAAACAAAAATATACTGATATAGGCAATATCATGATTAAAAAAAACAACGAAAACCAGCTAAATAAATATTCTTTTTTTAAAAATTTAATTTAAGACATCGACTGAGGGTGTTTGATGGAATTTCAATATCAAATTTGAGTTATTAAAGTTTTGTACACTTCCAGGTATTTTGTCACTAACGACCCGGGTTTCGCCTTTCGCAAAATAGTTCATTAAAAAATGAGTCTTGAAAATAACTAGTGATTTTCGAAAAGTAATCTAACAAATACACCGACTTACTTAAGGAAATTTGTTAAATATATTATTATATTTTTACTAGTACTATCAAATATATTAAGGTTGATCTATTAACTAATAACTTTGAATAAAAAAACAGTAACATATCTTTTTCAATTCAGATAATTTTACGAAAAACTGAGCATAGTATTTCCCAACCACCAGTTTTACATGTCTTAACAGGTTGACAAACTAAATTTTTTTTAGCTTACCTCAGCAGCAATTAACGATCAATGTGAAAATGCCATTATCCTTCTCTCATTTCTTTGCCTCATGGTATGCATTGTTTCACATCCGTCACCAGGCTAGGTAATATTGAAAACTCAAATTTAAAAAGTATCACGATAATACGTCCCCTTACCCTATTTGTCACTGTTACATTATAACAGCAATGAGGTGGAATAATACTCTTAACATGTGCTGTAAATATATTAAATACCATAAACCATCTACATTCATCGCTTTTATGTGCTTTTCTTCGTCAAAATTTGCTAGGCGGAACTACCCTTGGTTCACTGACGCATACATTTTGAAAATTAAACTTAAGGTTGTAAAATAATTAGCTGAAATTATACTTGGTTGGTGAAATAACCCGAGTTGATGGTACTTACCTACATTAATTATTGCTTTGCATCACACTTCATCAACATAAATCGACTTTTCACAATTAAAATGCATATTGACTTGAAAATCACTCATGCAAAATAGAATGTTAATTTTATTTCTTTGCATGGTAGTTTGAAAATGCGTAAAATCAAGATTTATAAAGCGTGTGACAAATTTATAGAAACACAAAACACATATTAATCAATATTAATTTAAAGAATGACACTGATAATTACATTTAAAAAAATAAATTATCAATACTTACAATATTTTATTTTATCATTGTAGAAAACTCTGGATTAAGTTATGATTAATATCTATCCATAGAATACTATACTTACTAAAGTTGATTGAAGAATAACAAGAAAAATAAATATTGTATTTCTAATGTTTTCGGCCATAAATTAAGTAGTGCTTAATATAGGCGTATTTTTGAAAAATCACGTTATCGATTTTGTCCGTAGTATTGGTACTTCTATACGAGTGAATTGGCAACACTTCGTCGAACTCGTTACTCGTTCATTTGCAAACGCGACCGAACTCAAGACAGTCAAAATGGGTGGTGGACTAGCCGATCCTCTCTCCTTTGCCAAGGATTTCATTGCCGGAGGTGTCTCTGCAGCTGTTTCGAAGACAGTTGTGGCACCTATCGAGCGTGTCAAGTTACTCCTACAAGTGCAGCACATATCCAAGCAGATCACCGCCGATCAACGTTACAAGGGCATCATCGATGCGTTTGTCCGTATTCCGAGAGAGCAGGGATTTTTATCCTTCTGGCGTGGAAACCTCGCCAATGTCATCAGGTATTTCCCCACCCAGGCTTTGAATTTCGCCTTCAAGGACAAATACAAGCAAGTGTTCTTGGGAGGAGTCGATAAGCACACCCAATTCTGGCGTTACTTCGCCGGTAACTTGGCTTCAGGTGGTGCCGCCGGAGCAACCTCTCTGTGTTTCGTGTATCCTTTGGACTTCGCCCGTACCAGACTCGCCGCTGACGTCGGCAAGGGAGCGGGTGAGCGTGAATTCTCCGGTCTAGGAAACTGTCTGACCAAGATCTACAAGGCCGACGGAATCGGTGGACTCTACAGAGGCTTCGGAGTGTCAGTGCAAGGAATCATCATCTACCGCGCTGCCTACTTCGGATTCTACGACACCGCCAGAGGCATGCTCCCGGATCCCAAGAACACCCCCATCTACATCAGCTGGGCTATCGCTCAAGTCGTCACAACTGTCGCCGGTATCGTGTCCTATCCTTTCGACACCGTCCGAAGGCGTATGATGATGCAGTCTGGTCGCGCTAAGAGCGAAATCATCTACAAGAGCACCATACACTGCTGGTCAACCATCGCAAAGTCCGAAGGCGGCGGCGCTTTCTTCAAGGGAGCCCTCTCCAACGTCATCCGCGGAACCGGAGGCGCTTTCGTGCTCGTTCTCTACGACGAAATCAAGAAAGTATTGTAAAAATCGTCTGTGAATAGGTTCAATGTTAACAGATATCTAGTTACAATTTAAATTATTTGCACGCTCATCATCAGTTGTGAGTAATTGACAGCCGAATTGATTTCTGTCCAAAGGTGGAAGTGTTTCGTTTTCCAAGTTAACCAGTAGTTCCAACATCAGTGTTTTTCGCATATTTCTAAATCATATCCAGAGAAAAGCAATACCATCGCTCTACGTTTGAGCTCCTCAACCCTAGGGTTTAAATTATTGAATGTTTTCCATGTTAACTACTTAAGTGTCTTCATTCCTATAAATTATCTTCACCATTCCACATGAAGAATTTATTTTTTTATCCATTTTGTCATACTTTGGTATTCCCTTATATTTTTATTATACATACTATATATATATCCTAATTCGTTGATATCCTGTCGATGTATCGTTGTTAAGTACATCGTCATATTGAAATTAAATATCTATACATATAATTAATAATATGTAATGTATTCATATATTTTACCTGTTTTGAAGATGTTGGGAAAATGATATGAAAATTAATAAATTACCCTAGGAATATAATTTGTACTTTGTTTCATTATGCATTTGGCCTCACACAATCCTTATCATGATTTACAGCTTATCTGCTGTTTAAAATTTGTCCTTACTGTTCAATTAATGACAGATGTGCCCAAGTATATCAAACAAGTTGTATCAGTATGGCCTCTAAACTTGCCGATCGATCTAGTTAACGTCATGGCAAAAGCATTTTTTTGCAGACGCCCTATATAACTCGAATGACTAATTATTTTGTATATGAATTACGTTAGGTGTCTGAAGATTTAACGATTTTCTTTCAGACTATAAGTTCAAAGGTTACCTAAACAGTACAAATATATAAGTGTGTATAAGCAAAAACATATTGAAATGTTTGACAACGTGGTTTTCTAATGTTTTTTATGAACCGACTCCGCTATATAACTTTTATAGCTGTCTGGCTGAAACATTTAAAAGACATTTTATTTGGGCTTCGTTGTCGTCAAAATCTGTGTCGATATATTTGAGAATGATACAGAATATTTTGTAAAACGTCACACCTAATTCACGTGTCACGTGCGCGGACGTTCGAAGGTTGCCATTTTTTGCAATAACATTCACACACTTCGATTTTCTGTATTACTCTATTTTACTATTATTTTAAGATAAAATAAAATAGTGGAAAACAAAACTAGTTATGTATATCTGAAATATTGTTAAAATAAGTTTTACGGATGGCAAGATTCTTTATTGTATGAAGTTTTAAATCTGACGATCATTCATAATTATAGTATATTATCTATGTTCACAATACAAGTAGGTACCTACACAAGTTTTCGATGTGATCATAGAATGTTTGTAATTAATACATAGTTATAAACGGAATATTGTATGGGTAGGGTTATAAATTAGATACGCCAACAATGAATTGCCGGGAGATTATTTTTGTCACTGTAGGTAGACATGAACTTCATAGACATCAATATATGAAAAAAAAAATATCGTGATGCGATTATACTTTTTCCGAGATAATTATTTCAAGTTATTATTTATTACGAACACCGAAAAATATTTTTTCTCAGAAATATATCTAATCTCCGCCTACTTGGAGGAAAACAAACTCCAGGATCCATGCCCCATACCATTCCGAGGTATTATAATATACAGTAAAAGGCTGCCAGATTTATTGACATCTAAACCGGGACATTTAATTTAAATTGTACAAACCATACCCCCCAAATACCATACGAAATCATATTTGATGATTTGCTTCCAGGAATGTTTTTATAATTTTACTCAAGATTATTAACATTTTACAAAAGATTTATTTATTGTGGCCTTTGAGTGTTTCAAAATTAATGAAGGTACCTAGTTATACAGTTACAGATATTAAAAAATGATAATGAGTGTAATTACAGTAATTAAATTTAAGTTTCATTCTTTTATCAATTAGTATTTCTTTTCTTTTTATCTGTCTAATGGGTTATTATTAATTATAAAGTGAACTTAATATACCTACAGTAAATTTACTTTTTTTCTTTTGATAGGACGGTGACAAGAGAATAAAACAAAAATTTACCAAACAACTTTCAACATCTATTTTAAAATTTGTGAAATAATTGTCTGAATTCATATACACTTGAAATACATCGATGTCAGAAGCAAAAACGTTTAACAAATCATCAGAACCACAATCCATGAGAAGAAACACTTCTTTTCGATTCCTCGGATAATCAGGAATGTTCCTGATACAATTCTATTTCATATAACTTAAACTCTTCTCGTGTCGTGTTTGTGGTGCAGTGGTCAACATCATTGGCTACGGTTACGGATGTCTCAGGTTCATGTACATTTTCATAAATTGATTTGTGGATTTCTGTCTTTAAGCATGGATGCTTGTGTATCACCCATTCCATCCTAAACACAGGGTGTAGGGAGAGCGATTAGTTAACCACTATTCCTGTTCTAGCCCTATTCTTCTATCCCTACTCACATCAAAAAAGAGAGGTTGAGCAACTGAGTAACAAGTAGTTCTCGTATAAAACTTCTGTTGAGATACCTTCATTAGGAGGCCATATGCTCCACATTCGGAGCAGACATGGTAAAAAAACTTTTCAATGGATTTTCATGAAGACAAAAAAATGCTAACCAGAATATAATACGGTACAGATATTACCCATTAATGCAAATTTATCTTCAAATAAAAAAGACTTTCTTGAAAACAAGAATTAAAACAAAAAAATATTGTTGATTTAACCTCATTTTATGAAGAATCATTTTTATTGGACTTGTAATGTTTTTTATATGTTACGAACTCTCAATTTGAAGCACTTCGATCTGCTAAAATATTTATACAAAATATATAATAGTCATCTGGTGACCGAATGTAGAATCAGAAAGGAAAACAAATTCCGTTTATGATAGGATATCTTCTTATCATAACTGAAGACTAAAAAATGTTTACTATTTATGTGAAAGACGTGATACTCCAAAAAACATCAATATAGTAAATATATTGTATGCATAATAGTGTTAACAATAAATACAAACTAACAGAAGATGTTTATTAAATTATTTAATTAGTAAATAAATGAGTAGGAAACAATGGCGCTTCATAATAACGAGGCAGGTTCTTGTCCGATTGTTGGTTGCTGTAACAAAAAGAAATCAATAATGATTAAACTATTCTATTCGTGTTGTTATATTTTATTGCATCTTGTTTAAATAATGATGGTTTATTTCCCAGCGTCAATATTTATTGTTATTCATCAAACACAAATAAATGAAATAGTCAAATTTGGATTATTGAGATTTTGTACACTTCCATGTATTTTGTCCCTAACGACCCGGGTTTCGCCTTTCGGCATCTTCAGGAATTCGAGCACACAATCTCAATAATCCAAATTTGATATTGAAATTCCATCAAGCACCCTCAGTCGATGTCTTCAATTAAATAAAAAAGTACTAAAGTAAATCTACTAGAATAGTAAGTAATACTTTAAATAAACTGAGTGAAAAAATATCCATAAAAATATATATTGCAGAAATTATTATGACCGATTAAAACCAAAACAGCACATGGGGACAATTCTTGAAATAATAAACAAGCAACAACCTTTCTATGTCTGTAGACCAGTTGGCAAGCTTATTATTAAGACAGGAACTGTGAATGGCTTGCTTATGAAAATTGGCACTATATCTTATTTTTGCTGGATGACGGAGTAGGTACCTTAATGCAATAATGCATGATAATACTCACGATGACCGATCCTAATCTTTATAAAAAATGTTTTATTTACTATTAGCCACAATTATTTTCGGAGATTATTTAGTTTGAATGCTTGAATCAATGTCTGATTATGTGAATTCCGTTTCAGAAGAAAGATAATTCATGTCTCATAAACAATTAGTAAAAATATTAGTTTTATTAGCATAATAATATGAAGGCAGATATGGAAACATGAGGATGATTCAAAATGTTAGTTTCCGATGGCATCTGAAATATTCAACAAAGTTATGTAGTCAAGAATGATAGAAGTGCTCTTAAAGTAAATGTATGGTGCTAGAATGACAAGTTTTTGGCACATGCATTGGGTAACGGGGATAGGCTAATTGGTTACACAGAGATTTTAATCTAATTGTAATCATACTATGATATTAAACACTTCAGTAATTTACATCGTCACATCAATAATAATAATTAAACCAATGTGCAATTGATATTGTTGATGGACTAATTGATTTCGAAATCAATTCCAGTAACTGAAATATCTGCAAGATGCAGAGATAAGAATACAGATATCTATAATCGAATGATTGTTTTACTAGTGTGCAGATAGACACTCATTACATTTTTTGTGATAGGCTATTCCAAGGTTATTAAATTTAAATAAAGCTACAATAACAACTTACTAAAAGGCAGTTTGGCTGATTTTTATTTCATGCTTTGACTGAATGAAATAATTTAGTTAACGAGGAAATATCATGGAAGTGTACAAAATCTCAATAATCCAAATCATCAAAAACTTGTTTTAAAAAAAACAAATTGTTAAAAAAGAGAAATGTTACTTGGGCACAAACCATGTACAACGTCAATTTTTTTCAATGGTATAAAACAACCTTCAAAGTTTCGTATTTAACTCTGTTGATACCAGTAAAATAACACTTAAGATATGTCAAGTATTTAAGAAAACAAAACGTCAACAATAAATGAACATAAAATGCATGCCAAGACACGGAAAGCTGACACCAACGCTTACAATTAACAGCAGACGTTTATTTTATTTTTGCATCAGAAAAATGATCGAAACATAAATGAAATATCTTTATAAGTTGAATATGTCAACATGATTCGCAGTAGAATAGAAATTAAAACTGCAACCTGGTAATTCTCAAGGCTTATTTCATGCAATCGAAATTTCCGAATCTTTTAATAGCTTTATGAATTACTATCTACGAGTAACAGACTTTTGTGTTTTTTTGCATTATTTCTATACCGGAAACTCCTTAAAATTGGGCACAGAGAATAGTTGACAATCCACAAGGTAAATAAGTTTTTCTACGGCAAACATTGAATCTAAATTCCAATGGTTTGTAACCAAAAGTTGATAATAGTTATTATGATGTGACAAACCCCCGTTCTGTTATATGGTCCGAATCAGCGTCACGACGTTTTTCGCCACTGTAACTAAGATATTAGAAGTGAGGTAACGCGCAGAAATTTAGTCAGTAGCATATCGGACAAACTTCCCTAAGAAGTTTGTCACGATTATTTATAAGCACTGCACTGGGCTAGCTGCAAACGGATGCGAAAGCGGAGCCTAACATCCCCAAAACCGAACCCTGCAGACGAAATAATGCGAAGGCCATCGTTTGAGTGCAAACTTTACAAATTCAAACGAGAGTTTTTGTCACCGGTTTTTTTAAATGCATGCTCAGTTTGGAAGCAACGTTGGTCGGCGAGCCACGTGCGCCGCACAGCGCGATAACTATAAGTAGAAATAAGACTGCGTGTTATTTCAGTTCGCGAACTTAATTTTTTTGTAAATGTCAATTGTGTTTTGTTTTTTTTGTATTTGTTTGTTTGTTTGTAATATTAACTGTAACTACTAACTGGAATAAATCGAGAGTTATGACCAAGAAACCCCAGCTTGTTTGAGTGTATCTGAGAGACCTCCCCATCATCATCAGCTCTGGAGTCAAAGTCTTACTCACAAATGGCGACCAACGTTCCAGGGGATCTGTATGCACTGGTCCAAAGCTACTTCAGCAACAGATCAGTGATGCGCAATACTGGTTCCACGGTTATTTCCCGACGCATGTCCATGGGATGCCCCCAAGGATTTGTTCTTGGGCCGATGCTATGAAACATTCTATTTAATGACCTTCTGTCAATACTCTTCCATCCGACTGCAACAACATTGCTAATGCGGACGAAGCATTACTCGTAGTATGTGCGAAAAGCCGCCTTTGCATTGAACGGTTCGCAAATGTGGAACTTAATTCAATTTTGGGGCATCTACCATTTACTGACATTTGCACCTGCTAAAACAGAAGCCACCTTACTAACGGGTATCTCCACTTTTCATTTCAAAAGGCCGCCCACTCTCCGCATCAGAGTTCAGGTTTCCGACAGGGTGACCTACCTGGGAGTTATATTTGATAATAAGCTGTCATTTGCCCAGAATGCGAAAAGCGCAGTCAGGAAAGCCACTCTGGCCTACCTGCGCATTGCTAGACTTGCTGGCAGTGACTGGGGTCTGAAAGTACGGGCTATCAACATTGCATATGACTCCATATTCATGGGCATCGCTGGATACGCCGCGAGTGTGTGGTTCCAAAGATATAAGCTCCAATTCTTTCGAAATATACTTTTAAGTGGACAATGCAGTGCGTTGATTTCCATCACCAAGGCCTATAAAACATCTTCCACGGACGCTCTGCGGGTATTCGCCGGATTGCTTCCGTTGGATCTTCACGTGCAGGTTCGTGGCGCAACGAACTTGCTGCTGAGAGGAGAGGCTGTTGAGGTTGGGGGCATCCTGGTGTCCCCACCCCCTGGCTTTGATTCTATGGGGCGGCTCCATTGCAGAGCCGACGATGGACGCTGCTTTGGAGGTCTCGCAGGAACGGTGGGACTCCTCCACCAGGGGCCGCCAAACCTACTTATTTTTTCCGAATCTAAAGTGGCGAATGGAGATAACTAAAGTACCGACTCCAAATCACTGGACGAGCTAATTCATTACTGGCCACGGTAGTTTCGCTGCCAAGCATTGAGCATGGCCGGTTAGTGGATAGGCCAACATGCAAATGTGGTGCTATAAAGCAGGATGCTGAACACATTCTATGGGAGTGTCATTTAATGCATGAAGAAAGGGAAGAGCTGCGCAAGTCGGTCCAACCTTCCATTGGATCGATCGGTCATGCTGATTTGGTGGCGAATAAGGCAAATTACGAGGCCTTTAAAAAATTTGCTGCGTCATACGGAGAGCGAGTAGACCTCAACTCATAGAAGCTTTTCATTTAGAAAATAAAAACTGTAGATACGCTTAACGTTTGTTACACCACTGGATACAGCCATATAAAATTAACGAATGGGAAAGCAGTGGTGGGTGGAGGAGAGCAAGGTAGTCCAATTCACTTTATTTCAGTTAGTAGTTTACAATTTAAAATACAAACAAAAACACAGTTTAAAACACACAATTTGAATTTAAAAAAAAATTAAACCCGCGAAAAATTGGTACCCATAGTGCTATGGGTTAAAATTTCTAGTCACCACGGAGCGACGGCTTCTATAGGTTACCGTATGCGCCAGGCGCGCGTATGTCCTTGCGCCTTTGCTGTCGGCGGTTCATTGACAAAAAAAACTATTACTACCTCGCGTCTCTGTGAAGGGTCCGGAAATGAGACCTAGGTCCTCGCAGCTTTCTAAAAATTCATACGACGTTGCCAAAAACTGATGCGCTTACAATGTCACATTACAATGTATTTCTTTCTTTGACTTTGTGTTGGAGAGATGATTCGATGAAAGTTCTGGGCACGATTCACACTGCATATTAATGGGCTGTGTCAAATGTTTATATCAAGTCATTTTAAACAAAATGGTTAGTTTCTCTTTCTTTGCTTGTAGACAGGGAAGTGTTAAATAAAAAATATTTAGACAGAAAAATTAATGTACTCCATAACAATAATTAAAATTATTGTTCCAAAAAGTTACGAATCGTCATTTCAAAGACATTTTTTTTTGAAAAAATTGTTTTGGCTTAGCAAACCATAAACAAAAGAATATGCTTTCAAATTACCTTTGAACTTCAATCAACACTTTGGTATTTTCTGGTGTAGTAATGTTCAATCCGGACAGGGTGATCTCCACGGGTCTAACGGATCCGAAGAAGTCAGTGATCGGCACTTTATTCGGATCTCGAGGGTACAGGTCTCTTCTTACTCCTACAGTCGAAATGCAAACTCTTTTCGGGCACACTGTCAACTGGAAATAAAAGAACATTACATATTTAGTTTGCAATTCCTACATAAGCATGTACGCTTAATCAATAAAGCTCAGATGGTGCACACAAGCATCGCAACCAAGAATACGGAAGCCAACAGCCTTGAAAACTTGGCTATACAAAATGTACATGTTCCACAATTTAAATGAGGAACAGTGCTCTGCTCGTGAACATTTTCAACACACATCATTTGATAGTAATTTTACTTACAAATTCACCAATGCTCTTAGTGCTATCAGGCTTAACTCTCTCGAGGAATTCCAATGCGAAATATGTGTAACGGTCGATAATATAGACTCCTATGACGGAATCGATGTGATGCTGAAACAGAACAAAAAAAAAACTCTTAATTACTGTAAATATGAAACAAAAAAAAGTGCCAAGATACTAACATAATGTAGTTAAGTGTTAGTTTGAGTCACTTTATTGTGAATTGTTGTGTGATTGGTTGATCAAGTCTTCAAAATCGAAAAATGAATTGAATAATCCAAAATAGCTACAATGTATATATTAAAGGAGAAAAAGAAACAACTCTGTTTATTAGTAAATTTGAGGTTGAAAAATCACATTTTTCACAAAATGCAAATCTTATTTTGACTCCTGCAAAGTACTGATTTTAGACATGTTCCAGCAAAGTTCACTCACAATATGGACCATGTGGAATGATAATAGAGCATCTCAACAGCAGTTGTTTTAGAGAACCGTTTATTATTCAGTTGCTCCACCTCCCTTATTCGAGGTGGGTAAGGATAGAAGGACTGAGCTAGGAAAGGCATAATCGCTCTCTCAACACCCTGTTTTATAGAATCGAATTGGTGGGGGGAAATGTAAAAATCGCAGACTTTCATGCCTTTGAAGACATAAGTCAATTAAAAAATCAAAGCACTCATTCAATGTTCGGACATGTTGGACACCGCAACCGAATAGGAAGAATGTTCAAGAGTGTTAACCACTTGACTGCAGGATTGACAATTTCTTTGTAGGCTTCAAAAAAAATATGTTATTTTCAAAACTGACTAAGATGTCTGTATTGAATATATGAAGAATGCTCGCTTATCTGTCAAACATTCACTCCTCAACAGCAGTCTAGAACTTAATATAAAATATTTTATTAGAATTTTTAATTACCGATAATGAATCTTCTCCGACAAGACTGCTCGCAACAGCTAATATGTTGGGCGAGTAGAATTTTTCATACATGGAGGCTGCTTGGCATGTGTCTATCATAAAGAAGATTTCATTGTACCTACGGAGTGAAATCAGAGGTGGCAAAAATTCATGTGTAACAAAAATGTGATGTAGCTTGGTAAAAGTGGGGTATACAACAAGCACTTCTCTCCGTCACAAAGGTTATTGCGAGCATTTGTCTATACTGCTTATGATCTACAATAAAGCTATTTTCTTTATGCTCATCAAGTATTTCGGCTATTTTTATGGGTGGGTTGTGAACTCAACACCGCACTCTTCAAAGAAGGTAAAAATGAAAGGATAGAGTATACACTACAACTTCACTGAGTCAGTACACCTGCGGCTAGCCTGAATCGAGTATTGCTGACATAGAGTTGCTTGCACTAAAACACCATGCTGCGGCATTCTATTAAAAAAATAAAAACAAAATTAGGTCTTACAATAAATTTTATGACGAACCTTCGTTTCTGCCACATCTGTTCTAAGGCATCAGCCATTTCTTGACTAGTCACTTCCTCTGAATCTTGGAATTTGAGAAAACCGTCTCCACCGTGCCCTGTGAGATATATCAGAACATTGCTACCCTCGTCAGATAGTAGCTGCTTCGAGCGGGGTGTTCCGGGTGGGAGTCGACCAGTTAAAAGGCGAACAAAATTTTCTACGGTTACCTGGAAACATGAAAAAGTCATGAAATTAACAAAACTTCATTAGTTAAAGAGTATCCCTAATAGTATACAGAATTTTAAGCCAAGGCGCTTATTAACTTTTTAAGCCCTTATTCAAACGAAACTCTTTTTTTAACAGGCTAGTTGAGAAATTACTTCAGAATAAGTTTTTACACATTTCACAAAACAAATCATTGCTGAAATATATACAATGCACTCCTATGTTATGGTATTATTGTAATATGTGTCTTGACTGTGGTTCTTTATGGCTAGGACACATTCTGCTGATGGCTCTGAAGAACCTTAAACCTTGCTTGCAACTTCTTCAGTTAAGCCAAGCATCTGATGAGTGACAGGATATCAGTCGCATGGTGGCCATATCGATGGTGTTTTGGTTAATTGATGTAACCCTCAAAATTGATTTTGTTCAGGAGAGTAAATACTGTTTTTATCGCAAACATTACATGAGTTACGTTATGAATCTTTGAAATGCACTTCTGTAAATTCTCATATTTGCAGATACGGGATTATACATAGGGAGTGTCGATATAATAGTGGCTTACATCAAGTGGCTGGGCCAGAATTTTTAATTTAAAAGCAATGTAAAATGATGTTTCCTTTCCAAGTCAAATTATTTTTTTAATTTACATCGCTTGGGAGAGACCTGCTATGTCGTCTTTAAAATGAGATCCAATCATTAACTCATTTTCGTATTTTTAGAGGGCCATTATTTCATCAATTGGCCAAAACACAGTTGATATGCTCCACATATGATGCAGATATAGTCAAAGAAGTTTCCTGGTGAAATATACATAAATGAAATCAACTCATACCTCATATCCTCTGTAATCCACTTCAACATCATCACCGTGAACGTTAATGTGCTGGTCTGCATTGTTAAAAACAGTGGCTGGCCGTGGGTTGCGAGGATTGCAGGCCATATCATCAGCCACCATCAAAATAATCTGACTGTCAGGGATTCCCAAACGTTTCACACTTCGGTATATCGACAATACATTGGCGACGTGTCGATAATTGAACCAAAATCTTGATGTGTCTACTAGAACGGCCCAATTATTTGAATGTCCGGATTTGGCAAAGTCTTCCGGTATCTGAAACAAAAAGCCTATGAGTATAAAATATACTACAAATTTTGATTTACAAGTACTGGCTTATAATGAAATTATCAAATTAACACATTGTATGTTGAAAACCATAATTGCAGCCTTCAGCATGAAAATCACAGAAAGCAGGAAACTGTAACCTCTATCAACACTATAAGGAATTTTTTATGTTATTTTAAACAAGAAGAGTTTAATTTAACTTGCCCAGACCATAACATAGTTTTGGAGTCACTCAAAGGCGACTGCATAGACGGAATTCTGTATGTACAAGAATTCAATCTGAACGATATCATTTATCTTCTGGGTTATACCAACACTCATGCTATTGCTGCCCACCACGGATTGACTTTGTACCCTGGATTTTTCAAAATTTTAATATTTCTATGGGTACACATTTTCATATTGTAAATTTATCCAAGATTGAAGTGATTTTGTTTGTAAAGACAATACATTAATGAAACTCGGACGGATCTGTATTTAAAGTGAATATGGGTCAAAATTAGATAGTTGAAATAAAGACACATCTCTTACTGTAACCATATTTTTAATAAATAACAACGATTTGTAGAGATTTTGCCAAAAACATTTTTATTATCAAGTGTTTACCTCATTTACAATAGTGTTACATGAAGCTATGGAGTTAGTGAGTAGATATAATAATGTAACACTAATAAAGGCAATTATCCTACGAATTCGATGCATTTTTATAACATTCAATAACTAAAAAAACGAAATATTTAGATTAAATTGCACACCGGCACCCACCGACAACAATGAAAGTATTTGACAGTTACTATAAGTCATAGATAATATGATCTAACTATACCTTTTTTTTTTTTCCATGTCCGCTCCCAATGTGGAGCATATGGTCTCCTAATGGAGGTATCTTGACAGATTTTTTTTCTACGAGAACTGCTTGTCACTCAGTTGCTCAACCTCTCTTTTCTTTTTTTCGAAGAGAGTAGGGATAGAAGGATAGGGCTATGACAGGACTAGTGGTTAGCTAATCGCTCTCGTTACGCCCCGTGAGGATGGGATTGGTGGGAGGGAGGACTCAGACTACGAACAGAAATCCATAAATCGATTGAAAGATCAATCTATGAAAACCGTCCGCACCGGGAATTGAACCCGAGACATCCGTAACCGTAGCCAGCGACGAAACCAACTGCGCCACGGACGCCGGCAACTATACTAGTCTGTGATATAACCATTGACTTGTATACTAAATGTAACATAGGTAATGTTCTCTAGTGTACCGGTACCGGCTATAGACTATATATTGTTTATTTGTCAAAAACTTTAATTTCATACAGTTGTTTGTCTGATAAGAAAATGGCGTAGGAATAAACACTTCTCTTTTGACAGATGTCTTGCGACACATATTATTATTATCATGACGAGTCGTAATCCTACAACTCTCATGAGTGTCTCAAATGACGAGCATTTTGATTTCTTATTTAAAATTGTACTTATAGGCGACTGTGGTACTGGAAAGACGTGCATAGTGCAAAGACTCAAGTCCGGAAATTTTATAGAAAGACATGGAAATACCATTGGCGTGGACTTTTCTATGAAAACGGTTGTCGTAGACGGGAAAAAAGTGAAGGTATGGTTATTGGTATATGTCATTAGCATCCCATGATTAAAATTTTACATCCGAGTAGAGTAAATCTATTTTATATTGGCAGTTATTTTTTTCGATATAAATACTTTCATAATTTGAAAGGGTTGCTAATTACCTGAGGTATACATAGATGAGTCAACTTATCAAGAACTGCGTATGGTATAGCATAATCGATATTGATTATGAAAGTCTGATTTTATATCCAATCATATTAAATGTCACCATTTTGACACTTCCATTCAAACAATAACACCTCTTTCTGTAGTTTCATTTGAGAATTATACCTATACGTTTATAGAATTATACGTATACATTTATCGAAGTAATTTCTCCATCTATTCTGTTAATTGAATTATGTTGAATTACTTTATCTTGAAGTAAATATGCTTTACATCTTAACAACATGGCACTCTTTCTTCCCGAAAACTTGCTAAATGCTGTTAATAACAAAGCTTTTCTCTAAGGAAAGAAGAAGATTTAGAAGATTTTCTCTATGGGAAGAAGACCGATAATTCACACGAAATATAAAATAAAAAAATTACCATAATATATCGCCGGCTTAACTAGCAAACTGCTTGTCTACATTTTAATGTTAAATACATGAATAATGTTAAATCATTATTCATAGAACATAAGTGAAATTCATAGAATAACATTGGTTAAAACTGAATTTATTTAGTTGTTATGGTCTCTTCAACATTTTGTTAAAATGTATATAAGCAGTTTGCTAGCTAAGCCGACGATATATACCCTTAATACAATTAATACTTACACATTATGTATGTCGAAGTTATTTCCAGTAATTGAATTATTTTAATTTACATAAACTCAGCAATAGAAAGTTGTTCTTGGATTGCACAAACGTTTCTGAATCAGAGGTAGTTTTGATGGCATTTGCTTCCCATGATGTGCTGTGTATTATCATTTTCAATTAGTGAAGATTTCTTACAAAGTATACATTTAGGTAGCTAAAAATGCTACATTATTTCATGTTTATTTTCTCGATTTGTGAAAAATTGTTTAGGTGTAAACAGTCCATGGCGAAACAAATTTTCTACCAAGAATTGACAGTTAATACCATAAAAGTTCTGTGAAATAATATTTCAGGTCTAATAGATTTCCACTTTGATTTAAAAAAAAAACTTCTCTCAATTTTATTCATATTGTTACAACTTCTTAAACAAATTCACTTAATAAAGTCTAACATATTTTCATGGTATATGCAACAATACTCATTACTATGTTGTAATAATGAAAATGCCACAATTATTTTGGCATGCAATAACCAATATATTATATGGTTCAAAGAGTTTTCAGCCTGTGTGAAGTCAATTAAAGCTAGATTTTTAATAATGTTTGAAGGTTTTCTTATTTTTTTAGCTTCAAATTTGGGACACGGCTGGTCAGGAACGGTTTAGAACCATCACTCAAAGTTATTACAGATCGGCCAATGGTGTTATTATAGGTATGCCTTTTTTTTAATACTTAATTTATTTCTTATTTTTCATCACAATCAACAGTCAAATGGCAATCCGACTTGACATATTTGCATGGTTTTGTAGGACCTTAGTTATTGTTTCTGATAATTACCCTAATAACGAATTGACTAATATGATGAAATTTAAAGAACCCAACTAAAAAGACTATAATAATTGTATTAAATATGTTTATTTAAGAAGTTATCATCATCATCATTGTTGGTTGTACTCGTCATATCTCAGGTTCGTTTCTCTTCCGCAAAGTTTTTTCACCTGGGACAGTTTAGTGTAACCATTTTCTGTCTTTTCTGACTGTACATCTTTAAATATATTGTGACTTGTATAAGTAAGTCTTCCATCTTAGTAAGTTTCGGCCAGACACATTTGATTTTAATCATAATTTTTATTCTATCTGTAAACAAATAAATAATAGAAAAATGTGATTTTAAAAAAATTGTTGCACATATTGTTGATAATAACTTATTTTGTAATTTTTAAAGAAATTTTAAACAAAATATTACTTACTATGTACTTATGTATTATATATATCTTGTAAATATTTTTGTTACACCATTGGAATTGTATTTTGATAAACTTACTAGAAGTAAATTGCCGCTGCTAAAATTCTTCATGTATAATACAACTTAACGATTCCAGTCGTAAATATATAATAAAATGAAAGTTTTTTTTTATAGTTTACGATGTCACAAAAAGGTCCTCCTTTCTCTCACTTCAACGGTGGATAGATGAAGTCAGAAGGTACACATCGACAACGGCGCTGCTACTTCTGGTCGGTAACAAATGTGACCTGTCTCAGTCCAGAGAAGTGGAGTTTTCTGAGGCTGAAACAATGTGTCGGTACATTCCTGAGATAATGTTTGTCATGGAGGCGTCAGCAAAAGATAATACCAATGTTGAAGATGCTTTCATGTGTCTCGCTACAGAACTGAAGGTACACAATTACCAAATAAGGATGTCTCGGGTTCAATTCTCGGTGCGGACGGTTTTCAGAAATTGATCTTTCAATCGATTTATGGATTTCTGTTCGTAGTCTGAGTCCTCCCTTCCACCCATCCATCCTCACGGGGAGTAGCGAGAGCGATTAGCTTACCACTAGTCCTGTCCTAGCCCTATCCTTCTGTCCCTACTCTCTTCGAAAAAAGAGGGGCTGAGCGACTGAGTAACAAGCAGTTCTCATAGAAAAAAATTCTGTTAATATACCTCCATTAGGAGACCATATGCTCTACATTGGGAGCGGACATGGAAAAAAAACAAATTTGCATGGTATGATTAACTTTAAGTCTTCTTCAGGCATTTGAGCACAGAAATGCCTGAAGATACTGAAAGGCGAAATCCGGGTCGTAATGTTAGTAATGAAATACATGGAAATGTACAATATTTCAACAATTCAAATTTCATTTTTACTTCTTTGTTTGTGAATGATGTCTCTCGTGTTAACATGTTTATTTTGAATTAGTTTTGTTGTAATTATGGCTATATTAATACCATATATGTTTTATTTTCAGAGGCGGCATGAGAGTAGTGAAGTTGAGAACACAGACGAAGGTTATCTGACCCTCGGAAGCAGTAGTACTATCAACAAATGCAGCCTGTGCGGCGGAGGAAGCAGCCCTTCCACATAATAACCCTCATAAGTATCATGACAGACGTTTTTAATATTTAAAAAATCCCACAGATTTAGTATACAATGGTCTTAAGTGAATTAGGTACAAATTTTTTTATGACTTCATCGAAATGCGAAATTCACTCTTGGTGCCATTTCCGAGAACTCCATAATAGATTTATTGTTTTTACCTGAGATACTACATATGCACCGATCAAATACCAAATGTGATTATATTAAAATTTAGAATAATGAGGCAAGCGAATTTATTTAATTTAATTTGTCAAGAATCTTACTCGATAAAACTATTTCACTATTCATTTTTACAAATTTACTTAAAGTGTTGACTCTTTTCCTGCTCGTCATATTCATGTACACGGTTTCATGTCTGTCTGCTAACCATCCCATATATTGTATATAAATGCTGTGATTTACGAGCTTTGACGACTATATTCAATATAAATGAATTGAAAAGTGTAACAATAATTGTCTATTCGGCAAAAATAATATAGAAAACTTTTTGAAATCTTTGGTGTGGAAACTTGATTCATAATTTGTGCCTGCACAGGAAAGGGTCAAATATTTTTGAAAGAACCTGTACTTGGGGTTTAATTCATACCTAAAATATGAATTAATCTGAACTTATAGCACACTTAAAATTAACAAACTAAATTTGTGCCAAAATTAATCAAAATAATTGATAATTTCATTACCATCAAATAAATATCTAACAAATTTACTATCAGTTTAATTTTCAATAATAGGTATCGTTGACCAAGAACTCCTGATATAAATTTACCTATAGTTTTAAGACTTTTAAACCTATAGGTATGCTAGGAAAGAATCATCTGTAGTATTGGCGTTCGGTGGATGTATCTCTATCACACAAACTCAGTTTTGTATAAGCAAGTAGGATACAAGAGCACCCGTATGCTCTTGTGTCACTTTACATGTGATTGATCGAGAAAGAAATAAATCCACGGTGCGCACGCCTGACCTGTAGGTATATTTTATGAGAAATATACTCAATTTTTATTTTTAATACTGGCAAATATTCCTTGTATCTTAGTAAAACTTATCGATAGATATTTTGTGCCAATGTAAACCGCTTACATATCTTTTAATATACATTTAATTTCATTGATTTCCACAACAGAATGTCGCAATTAAAAATTAATTAGTTGTAATGAATTTATTCTTTTTTATTAGAGTGCACGTAGTATAGAAGAAAATCAACTGAAATTATCAGACGTTCTATGATCCAGATTTATTTTCTCTACCACTCCAGTTAATCGAGAGTACTGAATTTGTTTTGCTATTTTATTATTTACTGGCCAAGGAGGTTAATAACATTTAATGCAACACATTTGCCAAATATGCATACTTTTGTTTTGTATATTTTGACATTTTTAAACTATAGAATAAAAAATGACAGAGTAAAAAACGGTGCACTACCGATTGTGTGTATGCAACACATGTCAATTTATGGTTAGGAAATTGTTATTGAATAAAATGGAACACAGTAAAAGCTCTGTATTTGCAGATAATGCATTCCAGCAATATGCCACTATATAGAAGGACATATGTAATTTAAAATGACTAAAAAGAATGCAGAATTTTACTACATGGTGCATATTTATTTTTTCTTTGACACTATATTTATTTGTCTTTCTGCAAAAATGCTCTATAAAGGCTAATAAAAATAGGCATATTGTTCTTAATTGGAAATACGTTAGGATGGTAAAAATAAACTATGGAAAAAACTAATAATTTAAGCGTGAAATACAAAAAGTTGCTTACTACTAAAATTGTTAAGTGGACATATTGGTTTTTGCTTTTAGACGTGTCAATGGATACTATTTTAATACAGCACCAATGCCATTTGAAGTTATATTAAATTAGTATGACATACAGTTATTACTTGGATCTGAAAATGTAAGCAGAACAGACAGAAAGTATGCTATCCCAGCTACTCTTTTCAATGTTGGGTACACTCTTGTATATTAAGAATCTACTCATAAATTTTTGAATTAAATCTTGTGAGATCTTCGCACCATCATGGTTTTAATTTTGAATGGGAAAGGATTTTCAGAAACACCATCACAATTTCCTGATCAGACAAAAAAATTTTTTTATTCATCAATCAACCTGCAAATATGCAAATACAAACAACTAGTTTTCACTGTATGGTTGGCATTAATTACTATTATTGATTTTATTTTAACCTTTGACAATGTTAATACTTTACCCACTTAAAAACTAGTTAATTAAGTAAATCACTTTTACTTTTCAAGTGAAAGTTAAAGCTTTCACTTTATCACTGTAATTTTTGAGCCACATATGTTTTGCAATAAATTTTAACAATACCAAACGACCATGTCACAAATATTTATTGTAACTCATAAAATATATATTAGATCTTCAAATTGTCTTAATAGAAACCCCTCTTATAGATGTTCAACTTAAATAATATAATATTGTAAATATGTGCCTTAGCTGATAATTATTAGATGTTGAATCTCTATTATTACTCATTGTACATATATTTATCTATTCTAAACTAATTAACAGTGGCAGATTACTCTAAAAAACAACTAATATAATTTTTCATTCAGTTTTCAATATTTATTTTACACAGAATTTTGCAATGTTTTTCTGCTATGCGAAAAACAGAGTCTGCCAATTATATTGCACCTAGGGCTACCCGAGTGCTTAATCCGCCACTGCTAATTAATAATATCTCAATCGAATATCATAGTATAAATGTGAACTTATACTTATTATAAACTATAAATGTTGGTATGATATAGATTTTAAAAACAATAAATTGTATTATCCTATATATATATATATTGCATAAACAAAAAGAACTCATTATTTTGTTTCAAACAATATTTTCATAAATGTAAATGTTTTCATAAATGTGTATTCTTAATTTTTGTGTGTTGAAACTGTTTTGCCGTTTTGTTTTCGAATTTAGAAAAAAGAATTTAAATGCTAATGTCTCCCATGACACATACTGGCAAATAAAGTTCAAATTTCTTATATCGTTGATGATTTCATAATGGGATACCATATGTTGGGTGTCCCTTGTCTTCTCTTGACTGAGCCAACTGAACCAGGCCATTTAAAAAAATCCCGAGCTATTATCCTCCAATCTTATTTCAACCAGCTCATATCTCGGCCGGTATTACTGTGAAACTCATTCGTGTGCTGGCCTTGCAAATATCTTATGTCACCTTTTGTTTATTTAATTTTCCAAAGTTTTTGTGTTTAATCAGACATCCGCTGATAATTTCAATGTATTTTTACAAGCTTGTATATATTATAATAGGATTCATATAAAACAAATATTCTCTTAACTATCACAGCCATACTTTAGTGGATAATTCTTAAGAAATGTTAAGTAATATATTTAAAATATATAAAATGTCAATTATTTTTAGTCTCTCATAAGATACTGTTAATACTGTCAAAAGATAAATACCATACAAAATTTATTCATCAAAATAAAGGTTATTTTATTCTTTATTATTGGGAATTTTCTTATTTAAATTTTTAAACAAAATATTATTTTGCAATTTCTTGGGGGGTAGGAGGTTAAATCTCATATTTATAGTATACTGTAACCTCGTTGGTTGCCGTTGTTTGATTTAATACTGCTGTAATTACTTAACACCATGACTGCCACGAGTATCACTTTCCTTTGTAACTTTAGACTGTGAGAATCACTTGTGACGTCAGTTAACTTTCCGAAGATTTTATTTGAAATATTTCTTGTGGCTTGGGAGCAATTTTATGAGATTGGTCTTTCATTTCTTCAACATATTCTTAAAATGATATACAGTGGAACCTCACTAGTCGTAGAAATATTGGATAGATACTTGGACCTATTGTTTTTCTTATTGTATAATACTCGACTGATCATTATTGAAAAAATAATTACATCACACTTTTATTGCTGTAGCAAAACACTGTACTTCCTAAAAATGTGAGAACTAATATTATTTTCCGGCATTTATCATTTATCCTCTCCAGTACCATAAAAAATAATAAGTTGATTGTACTTTACATAGGCTTTTGAGGAATATCAAGAGTATAGTATTTAAATTGATAACTTTGTCACATCATTTATTTTGTTAGCTGTGACGTTTGTTTGTTTATTTGAGAAGCATCTTTAGACCAAGGCTTAACTCAACATACGTTTGCATTTATTTTGCAGTTGTCGAGTAGATATGTTCTCAGAACACTGTTTAGTGGCAAACAAACGTTAAATTTATTTATATATATAAATACAGTACTGGTAACACCATCAGATTTTATTAATGTATACATTGTCTACCCGAAGTGTTGGCCTTTCAATTTGTTACGTGTCAAATAGATGTATCTACCTACAAATATCTTTAGATTTGTTGAAAATATTTAGCGACCCATTAAATATGCAGATTGACCCAGTTTTGGGTCGCAACCTATTGCTTGAAAACCACTGTGCTACAGCATATCTGTGTAATAAAAAAATACACTTGGTCCAAATTCTGTTGCTCTCTTTTTTCTGTTCATATTACTTAACATTTTATGTGAAAAAAATTATCATTCTCTTTACCTTGCATTCTTAGTTAATTTTATCATAAAATAATAATCTCAGTAAGCAACAAAGATAAGATAATATTACAGATTTCACAAAATATTGAAAATACTTCTTATCTTGCGTGACTAACAAAGTTATCAAGGCAAAATTAATTAGACGCGCACTATGAAGCAAAATATTATTGAACAATATATTATCAAACCTACATGAACTGCAGTAAAAATGAAAATAAATGACACATGGCAAATGATAATTTCTAGATTCTATCAACTTTATTTAAAGCCGTAAAAATGTAGGGGCCAGTAGAAATAAATGATAAATGCAGAACAAATTCAAAATGTGAATAAAACAAACAATAAAGACATTGCAGTCTGCATTGTTGACATTTGCATAATCTTTCTGAATAGGACGCTCAGTTTATATTAAAATGCACTCTTTCAATCAAACAACAATTCTTTCACTGGACCAACATATACAGCAATATCATCGAAAATAAAGACTATAAAAAAATTATAATTGCATTGTCAAAAAAATTAAATAACCTTCTGAAATAAAATACAATAATCCCAATTTCATCATGGTAATATTATTTGTTGTGAAAAGACACTATTTCTAGATTAAGTACATGAATACCGGCGTTTAATTTTTTGCCATGTGATTCTCAATGTGGAGCATATACACTCCTAATGAAGCATCTCAACTGAAGTTGTTTGTAATTCAGTCACTCAACAACTCTTTTTAATTGCGAGAGTAATAATAGGACGAGGCTAGGAAAGGACAAATAGTTATATAATCTCTCTGTTTTTACATCCTTCTTTTGGGTCAGATAGGAGGTGGGCAGAATGGAATGAATACATCACATTCATCCCTGCCTTTTAACTCAAATCCATTAGTCAATGTATGAAAGCTTCCGTTCAGAGATAAAAACTGTTGAGTGCGCAATTTAGTGGATGAAAACCCAACACCACTCAGTTAGTTGACAGGCAAATATTACAAGCTTTAAAACACTGATTATTTTTATTCTCAATAATTTTGGAAATATTGATTGCGTAAGATTCTCATTTTCAACATATCTCATAGTTAAGTACTCATAAATTTCTTCGAATGTAAATTTGTGTCCCTGTTATATCATTAAAAGTGTAGCAATATAATAATTTATCTAGAATAACCAACATCTAATACTTTTATTCGTGTGTCATTTTTTAACTGTCTTTCTTTCTAATAATTGAAATACAATATTTTACAAAAATAATACCAGATTCTATTTATTATTTATCATAATAATAGCCATATTTGTTGTATTGTACGATAATTTCTTAATAATATACATCTCTTCATCTTATGTACCTAACTTTATATTTTTCTATTTAGACACTTGAGATCTTAAATGTTTTATCCATGTCATTTATGCTCTACGCTTAAAATGCTATTAGACTGTTCCAAGTGGGCATATATATGTCAAAGCACAATGCATGAATGCATATTATATTGATTGCTATCCATCTGGACTCTTTAAACAGTTGATTTCTGTACAACTATAATATCTTGTTTCTTTATAAAGTACATAGATAAAAATTGATAGATTTTAATTTTCAACAAAGTTCTACAAGGTTCCTAAAATTGCTGATTCTAAAATTTTTAGAATCACTGTAATGCATAATATTTTATTTACCCATTGAATATGTTCAAATACTTCTTAGTATGTAATTAATTATATGCTTATGAGTGATGAATATGTTCGCTATATAAAACTGCTATTATTAAAATGCTCTGAAAATATATGCCATCTTTGCGCAGAGTGTAATATCACCATGGGCAAGAAACTAAATGACTCTGCCTCTTAATTGCAGTTGAAAAAATGGTTAGATACAACAGTTACCAGGTTTCCAATATTGTCAATGATGATTCCTCAGCAAAAATTGCTAACTTAGTTCTGGCGTGATATATCTGCTCTCGGAGAATCCATTTTCAACACTTATTCCCACCAAAACAAACATTAATTATTGAGAAAAATTTGCGATTATCTTCAACATACACTTATTTGTTGTTACCATAATATGGTTCAATATTATTGAAGGTAGTTGACCATATTCAGGTAGAGGTTTGTCATTAAATATGTATAATGTCATTGTTTTATTCCAAAAAATCTATTTTTGATGTTCATTTTCTTTAAATCTCCCCAAAAAGTTGCAAGTTTGTTTGCTTTTATAAAAAGAAATCGAGTCCCATAAAATGTTGGAAACCTGAGCATTAGTCTTTCTCTAAAATGGCATACTTATTTCCTTACACAATTGTTGCTTATTTTATTTTTTTAATGCTGTAACAAACATCTGTTTTATTTTTATAAATGTGTATTTGAATTGGTATTCTTGAACAAATATTAATATTATTATATGTAATTTGTGTAGATTTATTAATAAATATTGACAGTGTAAATAAAAAAAAATAGTGAATTATATTATAACAGTTAGTAAATTTATATAAATACATTGTGTTTGTTCTTAATGTTCATATGAATATGGAGTGACGTCATATATTCACATATATTCACGGTCATATACCTCTGAAATATATGAGTTAATGATTTATAGAGATGATTCAATTTTGTTAAGTTCACATAATTTTTTTTATAGCCCACAGTGTGGAACTTATGGTTTCATAATGAAAACATTTCAACAAAAGTAAAGTAGGTGTCATTCAACCTCTCATTTTTGAGGGTAAGTTTAAAAGAATGTGGTTAATTAATGTCTGGTAGAAAGCTAGTTGCTGTCTCTCTACACCCGGTTTTGATAGAGTGAGTCTGAAGGAATGAAAACATCAGACGTTTACTTGACTTTCATCTTGCAACAAGGTTTAATATTGTTCCTCATTGCCTCGAAGCTTTGCCAGTAGTACTACTTTGGTTTATTTTGTAACCTTGATCGCTTCCAATGAGGAGTGTATGGACTCCTGATAAAGCTTATCTCAAGCTTAGCTTGTTACTCAGTCGCTCAATCTTTCTTTTTCGGAGAGAGTAACGATAGAAGGATAGGGATAGGGCAGGAATAGTAGTTGGTTAATTTCTCTCGTTATATCCCGGTTTAAAGATCGGATGGGTGGGAGGGAATCTAGATAACACAAATATCCATGCCTTCAAAAACCGACCAAACTTAAAGCAACCAAAGTCTACAAAGTTTACCTCTCGACTACAGGCCTAGCTGAGCAGTATCGTAGTAACATAATATATAACTAAAAAATACTTCTCTGAGTGAAATGAGTACAGTATTTAATCAAGTATAAACTATGATTAAATAATTATATGAATCTTATGTACACGTTAAAGTTTCAAAACTTTGTTACTGGGTGGATAAAAAAATATTAGCCTCACAGTGGTCAATGTATAATAAATTCAAGGGATACCGAATCTTCCCAGGGTTAATGATGTGCCCGCTACCACCCACTACAAATTCAGGCTCTTACTGGGCGTATCCCAAAACATTGCAATGTTGAGCCCTATTGTATTGTTTGGTTATCAAATATTCAGAAGGTTCATTTGACTTCAAGTTTTCAACACATGTAAATGACTTGTTACTCTCTTGATGCTAAAATAGTAACCAACATTATCCTTGGATTTGTTATACCAGTTAATAAAAACAATATTTTTTATTTATTTTCTATTAATAATTTAAAATACAGGGTCAATTCCGTTTGAACTAAAATTTAATTGAAGATTTTTTACTACATAGGTAAATCTATAAATAATTTTATTCATTCTGATAATAAATTGACATAACACAAAGAATTAGCCACCCAAATTTTCCTTTTTGGTACCTTAAGTCCTTCAAATATACAGATGATCAAACAACTAATCACTTTTTAAGGAAGAATTAAGGTAATTAGATAATATAATTAAGCCCAGGAGATAAATATGTTGATGCAAGTATACTTATATTTATTTAATATACTGAATTGATATTACAATGAATTAATGTTCATTGGAAAATATCCACATAAATTATCACAGAACTAGTAGGTAAGAATTTGATTATGCCGGACAGAATTATCATTCTTCAACATGCCTACAAAATTTGAAGGATTCAAATGTGATTTTTAAGTTACATTAAATAGAAAGAAAGAAAAAACTAACTTATAAATACAGCTAGAAAAATGAATAGGTGTAAAAGGTCATAAAAACAAAACATGAAATCAAAATATGCATACTTGATGATTTCTTGGGTCACTTATGATGACTTCAAGTTGTGGAGTAATATGAATCCCAGAAATCCATCCAAACTTTCCACTTTCAAGTCCACTGCCATCGAATACCCTAATGAGCTGACCGTTCGGTTTGAAGACTTGAACCCTCGCGTTTCCTGAATCGCCTACCAGAATAAAACCAAGCGGATCTACCGCTACCACTTCAGGATGCAGAAATTGTCCTTTGTGACTTCCTCCCGATCCAAATTCGTGGACCTTTTCTCCATTAAGTGAATAAACTTGAATTCTTTTGTTTCCGCTGTCGAGAATGATGACTCTTTCATCGGTCACTGCAATGCTTGTCGGTGCATTAAGTTGCGTGTATTTTATAGAATTTGAATTATGGTTGCGACTTACTATTCCAATGAATCTTATGAATGCTCCCGATTCTATGTCAATAATCTATAAATTAAAAATTAAGAGAGTTATTTAAACCTGTTTTCTATGATCATTGATGTCAGTAAACATCAGAATAATAAAAATAATACTTTTCGACTTGATTCACATGCGTTCAAGCTTGACAATGTATAATTTGAAAAATACATTGCTTAATGCGTGGTTTAGCATACAAATATTCAGCATCGAATTACTCTATTTGAAAAGCAAAATCGAAATCATTATTATTCTTAGCTGAAAATTATTTAAAAACACAAAGTGTATTTCATCTCAACGTCCATGTAAGACAAACGCGCAAGGGAGTTCTTTATAAAATTTAAGACAGTCAATAATAATGTAGGATTTTTCTATTGGAGGAACTGCTGCACCCAGCTCTTATGAATAAGCTACCACTGATATATATCCAATGTTTATTCACCAACCATTTTGAGTATCTGACAGAATTTGAGCAAGACTGCAAAAAGTGAATAAAAACGTAAATAATGTTACATATTATTTATAGTATTAAAAAAAATTGATTACCTGAACTCTATCATTTCCTGTATCACACACATAAAGAACATTTTCACTTGAGTCAACAGCGATACCTTCAGGCGATCTGAAATAGCCGTGTTTATTTCCTTTACTGCCCAATGATTTTTTGAAGATACCGGCCTTGGAAAACACATGCACACAGTGGTTGTATTTGTCTAAAAATTGTAAATAAAATAATTATTTAAGATTGACACTATAAACTTTATTGCCATGGCTACGAAAGACTTCTAAACATGCCATGCTTCTTTTATGTAATATAAAGATGACATTCATAAACCTTCAAATGTCTATAAAAACTATAAAAGCAAGTGAAGGAACTGATCGCTTGCCATTCCAAAAAACCCAACTTATATCCGATGACATTTTTTAATAGATCTGACAAATAGTACTGCTTCATTTGAAAGATCATTATGGTTATACTATAAAAACAAAGACTTTGTGTTTTTATGACAAATGATTGACAGATTGTGGGAAAATTACATTGCTGTTTGGTGGACAAAAACTTATTATGATAAAATTTTTCCAAAACATTCAAAACAATTAATATGATTTGATTTACTTTTGTACCTAAATCAAAATTTTAATAGATCTTTAGTAAAATCTTTCTTCTATCTTTCAAGATTGAAAAGGTCTGAATATTTACAGCAAATATGAAGGCAACGAAAGTCTATGCTTAGAAATTTTTCATTCACAGGAGACATCTTCCATTAACAAATGAGTCCAAATGATTTATTCTTTGTAGTGAACTGGAGTCACTCATTCGCCTCCATGGAAATATTAGAATTGTAGCAAATCACTTGCTTTATCACACTGGTTTGTTAATATCAGGTAGAGTAAGAAAACAAATGATTTGCTGAGAATCCAATCAAAATCTAAACGCAAGCTATTTTTTTGTTACAGTAATAATCTTTTGCCAAAAGGATGTTGAATGAGAAAATAAATTATTAATGGGAAATCCTACTGGAAGTAGGAGTCACTGTTTTCGTTACTCAGTGATACAACTCGAATGGACGAATTGGAGTGACGTATTTGATTCATGTGTAAGATACTCATTTTCCATGCCTGTCCAAGAACCTGAAGTCATCAAATGATTGGAGTCAAAATGTTAACGCTTAGTTGTATGCTTCAATATGTATCATAAAAATAGGTACCTGTCACATAGATTTCTTCGCGGATTTCAGAAAAGGCTATACTGTGTGGGCAGAGCATATTTGCATCAGCCATTCTTTGTATAATTCTCCCACTTTCTCTGTTTACAACCAACACATCGCGGGAATCAGTGCTGCAAACATAAAAGTTTTCTTGGCCAGACCATGGAGCCATTGCTACTCCGGCTGGCCTTGGACATCTCTTCCATATCATACTTGGGACAAATTTCCTGGATCTAAATGAAAAACAAACACAATATATAATGAACCACTATAAAATGGAGTTACTTTAGATAATTTTAGTTTCAGTTCAGTGAAACTATTTAAATTGAATATGTAGAAAATGGAAAAGTATTCCAGTTTCAACGAAATGTTCCTTCGCATGATTCAATTGCGTTGAGGATAATTTTCTATTGTGTCAGCCATCTGTTAATAAAAAAGACATAAAGGATACCCTTTAAGATTTAGTCAGTTCTGAAAATATATTGTTTGTGTAACCAATTATATTGACAGTCCAAAAGTGTAAGTTAATAAAATATTTAAAGTATTTAAATATATAAGTTATTTAAAGAGCAGAAGACAGCAATTGAAATGTTTCTATAAATTATCGTAGCTACACATACCTGTAGTACAATGTCAATGAGTCAGTGTCTGCGAGAGGGTTTTCAATACCCTTGACTTCAACCACTACTGGATCATCAGCTTCAGTATCTCTAGGCTGGTCTAGACCGATTTCTATGCGGAAGTTATCTTGGTCAAATGAGATCTTTGATTCTCCCCACTGAGTCACATTATTCAGGATATCAACAGTTTTTTGGTGAAAGTGTCTGAATGTCGTCACCTGAAATATTTTCAATGTAACATGGATGAATTTTCTTTTCCAAAAATGATTTTTTAACTAATTTGAAATCCTGCTTCTACAATACAGTTATTCTATAAATGGATTAACCATAAAATATGTGTTTCTCAAATGGGGAAAATTTCGACAGTTAGTTTGCCCAAAACAGAAATGGAGCGCGTTCTATGTGACTTCGGACAGAAGTATATTCTGACAAAATGACAAACTGGTTGGCAAGCTGGAACCACTAAACGGGACTACCCTTGTCAAATCCAGATGTATGGTAAGCGATATGCTTACCATACGTCCGGTTATAGATAGTATAAAATCTGTCATGACAACTCTTGATAATCTGATGGAATAGCTTTAGGATAATGATAGTAGCATTTATATTTTCTTAATAATTAGTTAAAACAATGAAATGAAGCACTTCAATACATATACATTTAAAAATAAACAATAATATTGTGTATTTGACACAATAAGTTGTTAGATGAAGGATTTTGTGACGCAGGAACCCTCAACAATTTTCAAGTATCATATCATTTCCTTGATTCTTACGGCTGTATCAAAGTCACAAACTTTTCTTGGAATACACATCAAAGAATATGTAGATATTCACCTTTTCATTATCAGTCGGTAATGAGTCAAAATCGGTGTTGACTACTTTAGTAAAACGTTCTCTCGTTTGTCTCAGTTCGTTTTGTAAAAGTTTGCAAGTTTTTTCTCCACTTGTCAGCAATTCATTGGCTTGCAAGAGTAAGTTCTCCTTTTCCAGTTGGATTTCTTCTATCTTCTTCTCAGTTGTTGTATTAATTTTATTCACAAGCCATTCGCAACGGTCCTAGAATAGAAGCAAAAGCATTCAAAATTGCATTATTTGCTTTTTTATCCACCTTTTTGACAGATTTAAAATTTTTTAATTCAAGCCGTAACGTATTTTAATCAATAAAAACGTTATGATAAGTGTATGATTGTAAAAAACGATTTCATGTGGACTAACCTTGTAATCATCAAATCTGTGCGTCAACCGTTCAGATCCTGACTCGATCTGTTTTGCCAGGGCGCCGATTTGAGATTTCAGTTCACTTATATGAGCTGGCCAGCATACTCCACAGAATATCTAAAGCAATTAATCAATTAGAATTACTATTTATTATTAGTTATCATGCATCAGTCTTAGGTGCTTCTCAAAGAGGTGAAATAATATATAGTCAACTTAACTAGCAAACTGGTCATCTACATTTTAGCAAATGTTAAAGCATTATTCATATAACATAAATATGTGAAATTCAAAAACAACATTGGTTAAAACTAAATTTATTTCATTTTTAAGCTCTCCTGAAGATTTTGCTGAAATATAAATAAACAGTGCTAGTAAAGCCGACGGTATGAGCCACACATTGTTACACAATCAATGGAATAACATTGTTACCATTTTCAATTAGATTTTCAAAATAAAATAAGCTACTGCCAATCCCATAGACGTAGTGACTTATGTAGATAATGTAGAGTAGTGTATGACTAAAAGAATGATAAAGCAACATTCAATATTCATTAATTAAATGTTACTGTTGGAAAAAGCCGATTTATTGCTATATTCTCATACTTTTAATATTTTTACACTTTAAAAAATCTATAATTGACTAAAGGCTAATTAAGTAAATAGTCAACAAAATTTTTATTATGTTGGTTCTAAGTAAATGAACGCCAAATATGATATTATATGCTATATGTTACAGCGAAAGCATATTTCAACTTGAAACGTATCTTTACTAGAAAAAATATATTTTACCTATTCAGACAGTGAAAATGTATTACAGAATGAGTTTGGGAAACCCTGCTCTAGGGTATTTAATTGCGGATAGGAAATTGGCAAAAAAAAAAAATTGGAATCAAGGAAACCAATAAATTACGTATACGAAATATTATTCGTCAACAAATAATGTCAAATTTGATCTATTGTTTATTCTAAGAAGTTCAATTTCACATCTTATGGTGATTTTTTCATACTGATGTTATATTCATATTTCGCGTAAATTACCCTTTTTCCCGATTCCCACATATGGTAAGGTGATAGTTTCCTATTCGTAATTAAATTTCCTACAGAACTGCAGTGTTACTAGCGGCATTTAGTAAATATTTAGAATGAAGTAACGTTTTGTAAAACATATTATTTATCTATGATTCGATTGGTCCTCTCAAATTTCGTTTCAACGACAGTTCGTAAACGAATATAATGTCACCGTTGAGTATTTGTTAAAATATATTTTTTCTAGTAAACATGTATATACTGGTGAAAACTTGCTTGGTTATGATTTCACCGAAATGAAAGTAAAAATATATTATAGTTCAAAATTTGCGTTTGCTGTAGCACAATTATTATGTTTAACCTGTTTGCAATGATTACAGTAATGGTCAGACAAAGCAGCCATCATCGACTGGCATTTGCAGCATCTTTTTTCACGGGGAATACTACTCTGACTGGGTGCAGTTGTTAAAGACATCGCCCTGTTGACTTTTCCAGACTTATCAGTCCCTTCAGAAGGGCTCACCAGAAGCGTCAATAGATTATCAATGTACAAGTTTGATGGCAGCTCCTCGCAGAATTTCGGAGACGTCACTAAGTATGAAGCATTGCAAGACGGACAGATGAGCTGATTATCTAAAAGAAAAAATTTTGTTCATGATAGTTTACATTTATTTAACTCTTCAATCGAACTTTCAGCTTAAAAAATCTCTCGTTTTATGTAAAAAGTCACAACTTGCGAGGATATTAAATTCAATTTTTCTCAACTATAATTACATTGTTGTATTATTGGTGCTGTCAAATTACTCCCAGCTACTTGGATGAATAATCAACGTCATTGGTTTTGGTCGCGGTGCTCACAGGTTCGAATCCCGGTAAGTGTGATGAATAAAATTTTCTCCCACCCATCCGATCCTAAAAATGGGTTCTAGCGAGAACGATTAGCTAACCACTAGTCCTGTCCTAGGCCTATCCTTATATCTAGAGATTGTAAATTCTCTCCTTTTTTAGATTCTCGAAATTGAGAAATCTCTTTTTTAGCAACTTTGAGGATCTCTAGAATTAGAGAATTTTATTTCATTTTTTCGAGAAACCTCGGTAATATCGAGAATAAATCGAAATCACTAAATCGAAAAAATGACACATTGAGTTATCTATACCCAAATGTTAATTATTTCGAACTCTATCGTAATGAAGGGCTCACTTATTTCTATAGATTATACTTTTACATAAAAAACAGTTTGGTACAAACAAAATAAATGAAAAAGATATAGCATTTCAAACATTTGAAAAACTTTCTAGCCCAATTACTCAAAACTAATATTTTTCAGTTAGTGTCGTCTTCCAGAACAACGAAGATATATTTTATAAATATTTTGAAGAATTATGATCCACCAATTTAATGAATAAGTAATTCATTAAGAAAATGGCTTTTTAAAAAACAAAGGCAATCTATTGATTTATCCGATACTCTTGTTCTTTTTTCGACACGAAATTTTTAGAGATTGAAAAGTTTTTCTCAATCTGTGCCGACGTTGGTTTTATTGTACTTAAAGCTGTTTTAGGAAGTTTTAGATTGTCTGTCAACTTTCCTGTTGCTTCGTTGACGTTCTTTTTATCGCGTCCGCCATAATTGATTTTGTATCTTTCACGTGCTCCTAGCCACCAAGCACGTACCCCGGGTTGGGAATCGCTGGTCTAGACGAATACATGACTCATGCATAGCATGTGAATTAAAATATTTCGAACGATGATTTAATTTAGAATCTAATATATAAATTAGTGAAGAAATTGAAATATTCTCGAGATTCTCATAAACAATTTCTCGAGAAATCGAAATTTCAAAATAAAAATTCTCGAGAAAAAAGAATCAAAACCATTTAGGATTTCTCGAGAATTTTCGATCACAATCACTACTTTCTTTGAAAAATGTTGAGCAATTGAGTAACAAGCAGTTCTTGTAGAAAACTTCTGTTGAAATAAACTCATTACATTGTGAAGAATTTTGTTAATAACTAGAGGTTTTCATGTTAATACATTACCGATAATATTTGAGATTATACTAAATTAGTATTACATACTTTTGTTACCTTTGATCTGCAAATGTAAGCAAAACAAACAGAAAGTGTGCTGGCAAGACAGCATTTTGGGGTTATTCAGCTTCTCCAAGCAGATTGGACATTGTACCAAGTCTTCAATCACTCCTAATGAACCCCTAAACATGAAAAAAAGAAATTAATTTGTCATCTTATGCATATATAATGGAAACATTAAATATGTATGAGAAATAGTTAAACAGAAAAAAATACAGTGGTCCTTTGTTTACATTTAAAATAAAGTAAATATGACAGATTCGGGAATGCAAACGAGTGGTCAACGCCAATTACGCTAAGCGTTCGCCCTAATTGATCAAGGTGTCCACCTGTCTGAATCTCATAAATAAGGAATGTACAATTTCATAAATAAGGATTTGCGGTCAAAGGCATCGATGTGTGTTATGTTTATATTGTCTCCCACCCACTGTATCCTTAAAACTGGCCATAGTGCAAGCTATTATCTTACTTTTTTCCATGTCCGCTCCCAACCTGGAGCATATGGTCTCCTAATGGAAACATCTTAACAGAATTTTTCTATAACTGCTTGTTACTCAGCTGATCAATCTCTCTTGTTTCGATAAGAGTAGGGATAGAAGGATAGGGCTAGGGCAGGACTAGTGTTTAGCTAATCACTCTCGCTACGCCCTGTGAGGATCGGATGGATGGAAGGGAGTTTTTAGACATCGGAAACACTCAGACTACGAACAGAAATCCATAAATCGATTGAAAGATCAACTTATGAAAACCGTCCGCACCGGAAATTGAAACCAACGACGCTACCAACTGCGCCACGGACGCCGACGTATTATCTTACTAATAATTCTTTTTCAGCCCCATCCTTCTATCTTTACCCTATCCGTAAAAGAGAGGTTGAGAGAGTTGTATAATTATATTAATATCTTAGACAATTTTACTATATGAATAATTAAAAAAATCTTTGTTTGTTTTTGGTTGAGTTTGTATTTCCGTATTCAAATATTCAAAAGAAATATCTAGTTTTCATTCTGGATATTCATTGTGTACATGTTTGATTATAGCCTGCGTGTATAAGTAACATTTTTTAAAGATTTTAGATAAGATAATAGAGTTATTGTCAATTATTTTAACACACTCAACTAGATATAGTTAATATTATTAGTCAACAGTATATTATCATCTTTGTTCTGGAAGAAGACACTGAATGAAAAATACTAGTTTAGAGTAATTGAACTTTGATTTTTGTCAAATGTTTGAAATGCTATACCTTTTACATTTTGTTTGTTTGTACAAAACTGTTTTTCAGTAAATTATATAAAGTGTGTTCTTTCATACGGTAGAGTTTGAAATAAGAAACATTTAGCTCAATATGTAATTTTTCGATTTAGTGTTTTCTTCTAGAACAACGACGATATTGAATTATTCATGAAGATAATTATTGTTCTATAAATATAGTCAGGATCATAATATAAGCAAGATGGACACATTAAAACTCCCAATATCTAGAGATATAGGCTGCATGGATATCAAACAAAAGATTATGGAAAAACATGAATTTCATACGCAACTAGAGCCAGAGATCAATGTTATAAAGTGGCAACTCTAGAAGATAAACAGATTAAAATATGATATTAACAGCTTTGTACGTTTATTTATCTAATGATTTTCCTGATTAAAAAAGGGGTTCGTATAATAATTACCAATTAACTTCTTGGAATGTTTTTTATTATATGCCTATTGATTTATTTAAAAATAAAAAAACTTAATCTATTATTCGCAGATAGATAAACAAAAACATGTTTAAATTTGGATTATTGAGATTTTGTACACTTCCATGTATTTTGTCACTAACGACCCGGGTTTCGCCTTTCGGCATCTTCAGGCATTCGAGCACACGAATGGACTCGAACTGATTTAATATTGAAATTTCATCAAGCACCCTCAGTCGATGTCTTAAATTATATTAAAAACATGTTTACTCGTTTCGTACACTAAGCTATTGTCTTAGAAGAAACACATAAAGTTATTTTAGCGTTGTGAGGTCATGTCAAATTTCACTATATATGCTAGCCGTTTGATGTTTCAATCTATAAAATGTACTAACAATACTCATTGTCGTTAAGCAATGTTTCATATGGCAAAGTCTCATTATAACGAGTATACTTTATTGTGATAAAACTATTTTTGAATAACAACAAGCACCAATCAACCGCACTCCCTACAAACAAAAAAGGCATGAGTCTTTTTTCTCTCTAGGTTAATTAAAATCATTAAGATAAAAAACCTTTTGGGACCGGCACCCAAGGCTGCTTGGTTGAAAGAAGCAGAAGATTTGGCCCTGAGAAGAACTGGAGGGGCAGGCTTGGAGTTTGATGGTCTCGTCGTCGCAGACAGATGATCCACGGCTGCTTCATCAGCAAGCGGAGTGTTCATCGAGACTTGCCGCTTCGCGAAAAAGGTGAAACTTCTGCGCTTTTTTAAGTCACTCATTTTAGAAAACAGAAAACTTACACCGCTCAAAAATATCGTATATTTTGTAGAACGTTAGAACTATTAATAAAGCAGAACAATCTTGCTTTTTTCTGAAACGAAATTCATTATTATCTTTTCTAGATAACAATTTATATTTTTATTGATAAGACGTATCATCAAAGAATTTTTAGATATTGTTTTAATCGTTGTTATCACTGATAATTTATTCGATCGATTGCATTATAGCTTTATTTAAGATATCACGATGAAGATACGGAATATCTCTTTTCTTTGCATTTCGTCTAACATTTAAAGAAAGATTACCATTTTATTGGAAATGCGTGATTCAACGGCGTGGCGATATTGGCGGGTGCATGTACCTATAGTTCGGGTTACAGGGTAAACGTTTTATGTATAACTTAAAACATTTTCACCCGAAAATTCGCCAAAAAACTTTTACACACATCCAATTTTTCCTATATGTAAAAGCGTGAGGAAGTAATTATTATTTTTGGTGATCGTTATTAAGTAAAGTAAGGATACTGAATTCATCAATATGAGAGCTACTTTTCTTTCAATTTGATTGACTCCTGTTCAGAGACGTCATTTGTGGGGGGCAGGAAAAGGCATTTATCCCCCTGAATTTGAAGAAACAAACATTTATCCCTTACTGTTTTTTGTTCCTAAAACACTTCCGGAAATCATTTAAAGTACCTTAACGTTGGGAAAACAAGGCTTCTTAATAAATTATGTATTTCTTACTCTATTTTTTAACATGACAAAGTATACTTTCAATCACCGTCGTTTCGATAATATTATCACGTGAGGTCAGCCTCGTGTTGCACCACCTTACCTAATTATTGTCGAAGAGTGCATTGCCTTGCACTTGAGCTGTTGCATGTCGATCTTGCATCTTATAAAGCAGTGCTACCAAACCAGTGCACTACGAGCTGCGAGACAAGTTTCAAAGGGTGTTTATGTTTAGGACTCGATTCACTGCGATAAATATAGCCGGCATGATGTGAGAAGACCCGGATTGAAGAGAGGCGAATGGCTGGTTATCGAACGTCCTGGAAGGGCTGGGATCTCAAACAAACGCCATTTCAAATCCGGTTCAACACTTATTTATTTTGAATCGAAGATGTAGTGGTTTACAATACACAAAAATACTATTCCTAACACATAAAATTGATTATACATTTACCTTAACTTGATTTCTGTTCGTAGTCTGAGTCCTGACTCCCACCCATCCCATCCTCACGGGGTGTAGCGAGAGCGATTAGATAACCACTAGTCCTGTCATAGCCCAATCCTTCTATCCCTACTCTCTTAAAAAAAAGATAGCTTGAGCAACTGAGTAATAAGCAATTCTGTTAAGATACCTCCATTAGGAGACCACATGCCCTACATTGGGAGCGGACATTGGAAAAAAATTGCCAATAAAGAAACATTTGAAAAATACATTAAATATTTGCTTAATATTTGGATAGGGCCACTCATGCATGCCTCCTTGTCTAACATGCCTTTACGGCAATCCGGTGGTGATCAGGTTGTCGCACATTTTTTTTTCATTTCACTGGTGTGACACAATGCAGAAAATGTTGGCAAGCAACGACGTGAGATGTATACTTACTTCACTTCTTACATAGCTATCAGATAAGTAGACTCTCCGTTACATACAAACCGGTCGTCCTTCCAAATGGGGTCCGGAATCTCGAATACAACTTTTTGCCTTAGCGATACTTAAAACAATAAATTTGTAATAAAACTAATACCAAGATGTCCACGCCCTGAATCTAAATACATTAATTGCTTGTAAATTTTATTGATCCACTCGAGATCCGTGATTTTTTACGATACATTCGGTTATAAATAAAAAATAACAATCTCAGGATGCAGACAATTATGTGACTACAATTTGCGAAAGCAATCTCGTTTGTTATGCAAATATTTTAATTGCTGTAATGATGAGTAGTAAAAATTCAGTATCATTGACGTAAAAAACTAAAATCTTTACTCTGTAGTGTGGTTTTTTTTCTTTTTAAACGTGTCGCAACTATTGACACGACCCATAATTATTCAGTGTAAATCTTGCCCAGAACTTTGATCGGGTCATCTCTGGTATGTAATGGAATGTGTCAAGCGCGTCAGTTTTTGGTAACGTTGGATGAATTTTCGAAAAGCGGCAAGAATCTTCGTATGTGACATTCCAAACCCTTGGGAGAGCGCGGGTAGAATTTTTTGTCAGTGAACTGCCGACAGCGAAGGGTCAAGGATGTACGCGCGCCTGGCGCATACGGTAACCTATAGAAGCCATCGCTCCGTGGCAACTAGAAATATTAACCGATAGCACTCTGGGTACCAATTTTTTCGCTGGCTTAATTTATTTTAAAATTCAAATTGTGTGTTTAAAACTGTGTTTTTTTGTATTTTAAATTGTAAACTACTAACTGAAATAAAGTGGATTGGACTAAGAAACCCCAGCTTGTTTGAGTGTACGTGAGAGACATCCTCATCATCATCAGCTACGGAATCAAAGTCCTAATCACACTATCTATGCCATTTATATTTCGGAGGGCTACAAGAGTAAACGTGTAATGATTTATACTCATTGTTATTATCAAAACTCTTGGAAATTATACATTTACTTGCAAGATTAATGATTATAAAATAAACCTTAGCTACGACGCAGAGTGTCACGAATATTCAATAAATTATCGGGTACAATAAATCATATTTGGAAATAGTAAATTGCTGTATTTTTGATAACAATTGATTCTAGGCATTCATTGAAATCTATGGAATAAATTGAGGTAAATAAAATCAAAATATACTATAAGCTCATATGCTACAGGGTCGTATTTACGGACTGAAAAAGGGAGGGCCTTTACAAATGATGTTTTAGTAGCTATTAAATGTATATAAATTAATTGATTGTTGCAATGCACTTCTAAGATGAATAAAAGAAAAGAAACGAAGCAAGAGAATTTCCCAATATGTTTGTCTATGATATCAATTGAAGATTTTTTTGTCCACTTGACATACAGCTCCCGTAATCCCATTCACATATCTGTACTGTGAACTCCTTATTCTAAGGAAGCCACTGGGCGTACGATTATTTGAATTGTTATTAAGTGCGTATCTATCAAAACAATAAATTGACTTCGTGTAATGCCGGGGTATAAAAAGATGAAAGAAAAGTTCTTCTTAATGTAAAAGGGAAGTCAAATAAAACACCATTTATATTTTTAAACACATATCGAGGTTAAAATTATCGCAAAATTTGTGTTAAAAACATGTTAATCTGCAAAGTAATGTTTTTGTAAAATATTTTTTAAGTACGTTTTAAAAAAAGAATAATGTTAATTTTATGGCCAATTAGTGATGTGCTAAATGCAGTAATAACGACAAGTCTTTCAAAAATTTTACTGCAGACCATATAGGTCGAATAAATAAATCAAATAATTTGATATTTATCTGATTTTATTGCAGGGTAATTACAAAAAAACGATTCTTGCTTCAAAGATTTATTATGTAGGACTGGAGCGACGTTTACTTGGTAAGATTCCATTGTAATTAAGTGAAAAAACAATGTACAGTATATCGCAGGAATTCACATGCTCTCGTCAATGACGTTTAAATAATCATTAGAGTACCTACATTGAACCCAATATTTATAATTGAATGACATTAAATCGGTACCTCATACCTTATAATCAAACCAATATCTGTAAATAATTTTTTGCTAATTTTGCGAATATTTTTAAAATTTGTAATGAGTTTGGCGATAGCTTTGTGGAAATAAAATTAATTTTAAATTGAGCACTTTTTTATTCTATTAGTGTTGTCCAAATATCTGTGACACGTGCTTCGTCTCTTTTAGAAGCATCTTCGGTCTGTTTGTAAGAATACAAAAAAAAACACATTTAGTAACACAACCAATGGAATAATAAATTTATCAATGTTACATTTGTTTTTGTCTAATTTGTGAGGCATTTCTAAATATGTACAATGGCAGCGATAGAGCTTGAAAATCGCCTTAGATATATTATTCTAGTATCATAGCTCAGAATCTTATTTTTGGCATTCCCACAAAAATCTTTTTCATGCTACAATTACAAATGCATAGTTTGGTACAAATAAAACTGTGGAACAGACGCTTACATCATGATGTGTAAACAAATACTAGTGGCCATGACAGTACAATGCTGCACTATCATTATCTGGAATGGAGATTATTAGTTCAGAAAATTATAGGGCATTAGAAAATATGAGTTTTGAAATTAACAACATATTCACATTCATTTTAGATATAAGTTTGTAAGGATAGAAAGATATTTTATAATTTAATTGTACGTGTGAACACGAAGAACAGTGCTGCATTCATAGCGCATTATTAGTTATGATACTAGACCTCTCAATTGTTCAAGATTTATGCACTTCAAATAAAGACGAGTTAGTATTAAGCAGAGGAAATTCTGTTTCAAAAATTGAATTAGTTTATGAGATTCCCGATAGTTGATTTGCCAATGATCAAGTCTTTATTGGCTGTCGAACACTTGACTTACCTAACCAGTATGTTTGCCCACGGTGGTATTTAGATATGCCACTAGTTCAGTAGACCATAGACCATGCAATTAATATAATTAGGTAAGTAATCGTAGTAGGTTATCCAGTTACTGAGTATGTATTTTTTCTACAAATTTTGCTTTCGTTAGGGGCTGCATTATGAGCAAACAAAAACATTATTACAATGGATTGGGACTGGGGCTATTAAAAATGATCATAATTTTGAAACTGTATTATTTAATATGTGGCTTATAATAATATATCGTTTCATATACAGTAATATGCCGCAAGCCAATCATTGTACTTAGTGGATTACGACATATTCGTCTGTCTCTGCGGTCAAGTGGTAAGATGTCACTTCTACTTGAATATTTATAGATATTACTATTATATCATATGGGTTTATGATTTAGATGGTTTTGCGTATGAATTCTTTGCACTACCTCAGTCTGTTTAAAAATAGAAGTTCTTTAGTTATAATAATTATAAGAAAGAGCTTTTTATTTTCATTGATATATATATATATTGTTAACCGTAGTCACGTTCAAAGGTTTTAATTGTAGTTCAATATTTACGGTATTTGATTATTCTCGCTATAATTCAAAAGTGAGTAAATCAATTTTCACGGCTACGTACGCACCTGGGCATTTTTTTCGCGCACAGTATGCTTCTAAAGACCTCCACGCTATATCTTTGATGAAATTTAAGCCAAGAGTCGGCAGAATATGTGTGGGCACCCACAATTGTGCCAGCAAACAAGTTATTAAACGTCCAGACACTCCAGACCTAAGCAAATTAGGACGCGGCGTGCTGTGCGCGCAAAAATGCTCAGATGTGTAGGGACCAAAACAGTCAAACCATTTGTTATACTCTTATTCCGACTCCATCTAGAGCTATAAAACAATTTTCAGATATTGATTACAAAAAACTGCATTGAAACATTAGATGCCATATTTTAGCAAATGCTTAATCTAAGAAAGCGAGAGATAAGGTAAACGTGTCAGTAGTTGCCCGGTTAAGAGAAAAATTCAACAAAAATAACGTTTATCCTTAGAGCAAATGATGAGCAAATAAAGTCTTAATTGTCTTGACCAAATGTCTTTATTAATATGATAAGACAAAAATTAGGAAAAGGGTCTGTTTCAAAAAAATTGTGTTCCATTTTTAACAACCATGTTAATGTTTCAGTAGTTGACCACCTAAAAAATTAAAAGTTCCAGTAGTTGACCACTTTTTTTCAATAGTTGAGCATATCTAATCAGAAGGTTTCATGACAAACTTTCATCGGAGTTGCCTCAGAGCTTCCTGTAAGACCACTCTTAGTTGAATCAAGTAGCATATACATTCACTGGTATCCTTAACATTTCTCTTAAAAAATACAAAAAAAATGCTTGCTGCTATATGACATCCCAATGACACAATTATATGGTGTGACACACCCTGGTTTTTTTGTTAAGTTTAAGTTTTATTAGGGTCCATAACTGACAGCGCCCAGCGTTAATGGCAATGATTCGTGGTATTCCAACCGATTGTTGTCGTTGAAAGTCATCGGTTGCTAACCGCCGTCCAAAAATGGACTCGTCCACTGGATGGGTCCATTTTTGACAAAAAGGGAGAAACCTACAGTCGCTGAATGTTGATGTTATTTTTGGCGACAGTCGGCTGTCGGAACCCTTCGGCTAGAGAGCCAGCCGGCTTCGCAAGTAATTATAAATTGTTTTTGTTTGTTTTGAAATTGGACTTAATTTAAAATCGTTGTTGTGAATTGAATTATAACGTAAAGTTAAATTCATGTGTTAAGTAAATGTAAATGTAGACTCAATTTTATGTGTTAGTATTATTTTTCTGTATTTTAAACCCCTGCATCTTCGATTAAAATAAATAAGAGTTGAGCCGGATTTGAAATGGTGTTTGCTTGAGATCCCAGACCTTCCAGGACGTTGATAACCAACCATTCGCCTCTCTTCAATTCGTGTATTTTCATTTGATGTGTCAGTTTCTCAATCCGACAGAAGATGGTTTCACTTGTCTGAACTCTACAATTTAGAGCAATCCCGCGTCTACCTTTCTTATTTTGGGCACTTTTATTGAAGAAAGGTCAACTTCTCGTACCAGTACATTTACCTTAATTCGTCAATTTGTTATTGGTCATTACTGGGTTATTGAAGAATTTGTGGAATTGGTGGCTGCATTATACAAGATTGATGTTGAGTCATAATTCTTTATTAATATTCAAAATGATAGTCAAACTCTACTTCAACACCGTTCCGTCAAAATAATTTATCTTACAATACATTCTAAGATGTATAAATAAAATCTCACTTTTAAGGTGTTGATTTATGTATAATTTGTTTAATTTAAGACATCGACTGAGGGTGCTTGATGGAATTTCAATATTAAATTAGGATTATTGAGATTTTGTACACTTCCATGTATTTTGTCACTAACGACCCGGGTTTCTCAGTTCGAGTCCATTCGTGTGCTCGAATGCCTGAAGATGCCGAAAGGCGAAACCCGGGTCGTTAGTGACAAAATACATGGAAGTGTACAAAATCTCAATAATCCAAATTTTATAATTTGTTTGTTTATCAATATTTTCTTGACTCAGTTCATGAACCATCAGTTTTATATACCTTCATTTTTACACTCAATTTTATATAAATAAGCCTGTTATGTTTGTATTTTTATCAGTTGATAATGCTCGTGGTGAGCGAAACCGGTCCTGATCATTATAAATATGTGGAAGTAGTACAAATGAATTGTGTTTTATTTTTTAAAATAAAATCTATTAGAATTATATTAATGTGACAATATACTGAATAGTTTTCGTCAATATCGTTGTCTTATTGTTACAAACAGTATTTATTGCTATTATTTTATCATCGATACGGTAAAATGTCACTATTGGATATCAAGAGGTTAGCAAGATGGAGGTGTTAGCTCATTAACACCCAGCACTTCATATTTGTAAATTTAACTATGTTGACACCAACGTAATACTTGAACGTCGAATTAATTTGATTTGTTCATCGCGATTAATTCGAGCTTGTGCAAGACGACGTCCAAGAGCGTTGGCCACTTGGCTACATGACCGACAATTTCATAAATTGATTTTTCAATCGCTTTATGAATTTGTATTCAAAAGTTCGAATGTGTGTGTTACCCGATTTTCAGCACGAGTCGGTGCGAGAAAGATTATCTAATTACTAGTTTTCTCCTAGCCTCATGCTTGTATCTTTACTGTCTTCGAAAAGTAAACTTCAAGTGACTGAATAACAGTCAGCTCTTGTAAAACAACATTTGTTGAGATGCTCCGCTAGAAGTCTACAATCTCTACGATTGGGGGCAGACATGGTTTTAAAAAATACGAAATTATTATTTATTGCAAAATTGTTTCAAATTCAAATGTGTTTTTGACAGCTAACTTTTGTTTTTCTGGTTGAAGTGTTGCGTCAAAAAGCAAACATTTTTCCTGTACTTTTGGAGGACATTCGAGAATAAATATTTTTATCAAAACATCAATAATGAAGTCTATGCCTGGAACATAATTCATAGATTTAGCCGTCTTAAAGAATTGAGACATCATGACTTTCCACTTTTATTATCTCAATAAGGGTCCTGAGGTAATTTGATTTCACCTATTGTGTAAACCAAAATTAATATCGTTTTCCCCATCTATTTCTCCTAATTAGTTTCGAACTTATAAATTTAAATAAAAAAAGACTTTTAAATAACAATCATACTCTTCACGTTACCAACTTTGTTTTAATATAAATGTTGCCATTTTATAAAACACATTTGCTTAATTTTTTGTAACAGTCTCACTATCTATGTGAACTAGTTTTGCTTTTGTTTTTAATTTAAATGTGGAATATAAGCGATGTTAAGTTTTTTATAATATTTTTTATGTCGTTTATTTAATATGTACTTATATTCTCCAACTTGCGCTCAAGAGGATAGATGGTGCACTGGTAGTCATAATATATCACATTGAAAGTACTTGAGGAACGGTGGTTTATTGTAAGCGAAGGAAATTGTTTTTATGCAGCACATAATATATATGCACCGTGATTACAAAGCTGATTGTAAACATAGAAGATAAATTAATTTTAAAAATAAATTAACAAAAACAGATATTTTACATTGAGGGGTAATTATTTGGAGCTTGTGAAGATTATACATTTCCAGATGATATTCCTACTCTTTTTCAATTCATTTATCACATTCCACATCAAATACATATAATCAACAACAAACAATGGAGGCGGACAATTAAATTCAACTGAATGGAACTTACATGGAAATTGTAAATTAAACATAAGAGGCATCTATAAATGACATCACACCATATTAAATATTGTTATACCTTCATTTGACCTATTACCACATTTCTACACAACACGTTTAACCCCTCTATTTGTATTACGTAACATTTTTGAGACGAATATATTATTTGTACTACAAAATATTTTATTCTTAAGAATAAGTGTTTTTGAAGTTATCCTTTCATCGCAAATCATTACAATAGAAAAAAGATTTTCTGTCTAGTAAATTTCAAAAATTATCAGGTCCGTGGTGCAGTGGTCTACGTCATTGGCTTCGGTTACGGATCTCAGGGCTTCCAGTTCGGACAGTATCATAAATTGATTTTTAAATGGATTTATGGATTTCTGTTTGAAGGCATGAATGTTTGTGATGCTTAAAATTCCCTCCCACCCATTCAATCCAGAAAACGGGACGAAAGCGAGAGCGATTAGCTAACCACTAGTGCTGTTCTAGCCCTATTTTTCTGCCCCACTCTCTTAGAAAAAAAATAGAGTGGTTGAGCAGTTCTGGTAGAAAAACTTCTATCGAGATACCTCTAGTAGGAGGCCATATGCTACACATTGGAAGCGGACATGGCTTAAAAAATCCCAAATCCTATTCTTCTTTACTTAACTCTCTGAAAGGAGAGTTTGAGCAACTGACTAACATCCAATTATTGCTAAATCGCGTTTTGTTGAAACATACTCTATATTCTTAAATATTTTTTAAAACTAAGGTCTCTTCTTATATAATAATATATGAACTTGGCATGGAGCATTTCATATAAGGCATTTACGTAGATCTTGCTGTCGGTCACTTAACCTTCCTTTCTAGACTGGATAAGGATGGAGGAATGAAACCAGGAAATTACTATAGATGTGCCAATTTAATTTGGCCGCTATTGAGAGTGCCACCGTCACGTTAGAAATGTTGCCATACTCAACCAGAACTGAAATTTCAAAAAACTTCAAAACTGATATTTTAGCGACGATTATTAAAAGTAGACAAGATATTTATTTGCATAAAATGGCAACTGGAGAAATTTATTCTAGTTAACTAATCACTTTCTGTAAGCTCCGTTTGCAGGATCGAGTAGAATGGGAAAGACAATATGAAAACATTACAAACATGCATGCCCACATCTTACTATGAAAATGTCATTCAAGGATTTGAACCTTTAAGAGGGAAATCAAATATGTCGAAAGCCTTTGCACCGGAATGGGAAGTTATGTGTGTTGATCTTTATTCGAAATGTGGTGGTACATATTTTGATTTATTTATTGTAGTGTATTGGCATGGACTACTTCACGTGACTAACATGCCAATGAATAAAAAGATACTTGTTATAGCGATGCACAAGACCGACAGGAAAAACGTATAACGCAAGCGAAGTTTCAACGTGATTTTATCAACACCCTATACTCACATACTTGCGCTGTTATGAATTGTTCAGTTACGCATGCATCTTCTTAATAATAAAATGTCGGTTATGCCTTCGCAAAGTTATCGATATTCAAAGCTTTTGTTGAATTATTCATCTTTAGAAACTTCTGTGTAACGATAATTTACTAGGAATTATGCACACACAAGGAAATAGCGCATAGTTTACGATAAAATGTACGAATACACCATAGGCGTGCGGTGAACTTATCTACATCTATATCGTACAACTTCACTTGGGTATGAACAAGTAGGATACAAGAGCATGGCCCTCGTGCCTTTGCATCTCGCTAGTATCCTTCACTTTACATGTGCTTGAGTGAAAAAGAGAGAAAAACATGGCACGCGCCTGGAATACACGTATATTTCCAAATTCCTCTATGCACACCCGATTCTCTTTTTGCACGGGTATACGATTCAAGAACTACATGGAAACAGTCTATCCAGTACATGAAAATATTAGAGATAGGTTCCATTATATTAAACAGCATAATTACGATTTTTTAAGAATAAAACATTGTTTATAATTATTTTTATAAGTTTCAATAAAATAACATAATATATGCACAGGTTTTTTTTTACCAATTTCAATTGAAATAATTACAAAAAGTAGTGTTATTAAGCTTTCAGCTATCTGACAATAGCATTAAGTATGTGATAATTATTATGATATTATTCTAATATTTTATATAGAAAAACAATCAAAGTTTTAAAAAGAAAACAGTTTTCTTAGACCGACTTTCGAATTCGTATAAAATAACAGCACAGAAAGAGAATCAGATGTATATCGGTCCTTAGCATACCACGGAGGACCAGAATTTATTAGTTTTCAGTAAAACGAACCAAAAGGTTGGCGTTTACTTAGTGGATTTTTATATCTCACTCGAGCGCTGAGCCGCCCTCGCAAGATATAGGCGGAAGCGTGGCAACGATGCAATATTGCTCAATGTGTGTTTTCTGACAAAAAAAGTTCAGGATCAACATATCTGGACAGCGATTGTGCAGTCGGCCTTGTAACTGAATGGTTTTTACATTAAACTGAGTTCGGGTCCGTGGTGCAGTGGTCAACATCATTGGCTTTGGTCACGGATCTCACTGGTACGAATCCCAGTACAGACAGTTTCATAAATTGATTTTACAATCGATTTATTTGTGTAGGCATGGATATATGTAATGTCTAAAACTCCCTCCCACCTATCCGATCCTAACAAGGGGAGTAGCGAGAGCTATTAGCTAACCACTAAGCCTGTCCCTGCCTTATTCTTCTATCTCTACTCTCTTCGGAAAAAGATGTTGAGCAACTGAGTAACAAGCTGTTGTCTTAGAAAATCTTTGGTTCAGATACCACCATTAGGAGGCCATATGCTCCACATACACTACCACACTTGATATTCCCGATAATTATCCTAGGAATCGTGGACATGAATCGTTTCTTTCTTCAACGTGTAGGATCCAGTCTATCAATGGTGAAGCTACTGGAAAGAGCTTCAGAGTTCCTTTAAAATAAAAATATTTTGATATTTCAATACAATATGTATGTAAATAAATGATATACAGTTATAAAGATAGATAAACCAAGACAAATATCAAGCTTTATCATAACACTGATGTATATACAAAAGCATTTTATTCATAATACATGGTTCCAAATATTAACTCGTCAACCCTGCGGCCAACCATCGCTTTGGTATAAGTATATATTTTGAAGACGTAAGGATGAGCCGGCACACCTATTGAGGAATGCCTATTCACTCTACCGGCTAAAGGCCTGTATCCAAAATGAGGATAGCGTCTACATTACAATTTCAAATTTATTATTTTATTCATCATTGTATCCTGTGTATATTGTTTTCAATAATATGTATGCCACTTAAGAAGTGCATAAATATGAATACATATGCTTATTATTGTATTTCTGTGCTTATAATTATGCAAAATAATATTATGCGTAAGTCGCCATTTAGAAAACAGACATGAATGTCAGATATTGTTACAGGAGAAGCAGGTCAATTAAAAAGTATACTGCATCTTCATTTTGAAACACAAATCTCTTTTTCTTGGCACACTGACGTTTTGTGATGATTCGGCTAGAATTGAAAGTTCAGTGTTTCACTTGTTTGAATTCCGTTTTTATGCAGGATATGTATAAAATGATTGTATTGGGTAAGTAATGCTTATTAGTTATTCGCTTTGTGTCTGGCTTTCAGAATTGGGTAGGCTAGTTAGATTTAAAAAATCATTGACCAATGTACACAAATTTAATGTCCATTCGGGGACGTGTTCACTTGATCGTGGAGCAACACAAGTGGGAAAGCCTTAGTGAATATAAATATCATTTATCTACTTAGGCCGTCGTCGGCACAGGCTCAGTCTTTCATTCTTTTTGCGACAAGCTGTTGATGTTACCTTTATGTATACCACACACATCATTCATCATAATTATTACTGATAATTTATTTATTGATTGAATTGGAATTTACTTAATATGAAATGAAAGTTTATAACTCATTTATTCCACTGGCTGTGTTACTAAATGTACCATTAACAGTAATCACTGAACATTAACAGTAATCGAGTATTAATAAATAACATTTTAAATAGAGCAGGTGGCTCACCATTATTAAATTAATTTTCCTCGGGATTTTCACCTCCAAGCCCTAGTAATTAATTTTTTAATTAGTAGTGTTATTTTTTGTGTCTTACGCCCAGAAGATGGAAACAAACCCAACCTACCTATAATATTTAATTTGAGAATTAGAGTCATTGTTTTCCTTAGAAATAAATAACCTTGCGACATAGTTAGTCCGAAGTTGCTTCTTAAAGGAGTGAAACGTGTTACATTTAGTAACACAGCTAGTGGTTTAACTATGTTAATCAATTTTATATCAATTTTAATTTAATATTCAAAATGAATTCCCACAAAGTTACCGCCGAATCCATCGAAGACGTTGGAAGTTACTTGGTAGAACTCCATTATAATTGGGTACATTATCAAAGTATTCAGTTCTACAAAATTTAATTCATGACATATAGCCGAAATAGCTATCAACTAACCAATTAAATTTGTAGAGCTGAATATTTTCAAATTTTTCAACAGTTCAAAATTTATATTGTGCCCTATGATAATTTATTTGTTGCACGAGTAATTTATACCTGTCATTATTTTTTGAATATAAGACCCAAATACATACAGTGTAAATGAATGCTTTGGTTCAAAAAAAAAATACTAATTGAAAGCTTCTCAGAAAACTTAACAATGTATTGCACACGTAATACTGTTTATGGAAGGACAGGCTGTCCAGTGGTGTATGTATATTTTATTCTCGAGGGAATTTAATTATTTGATAGGTAATACAGATCATGTCTAGTAAAAGTAAAGTTTTCTTACATGAATCAGTAACCATTCAAAAAAGTCCAGTTCCAATGGCGAAAACTCCAAGCATATGATAATTTGAATTGTTGAAATTTTGTACATTTTCATATATTTAGTCACTAACGACGCAGGTTTTACCTTTCGGCATCTTCTGGCATTCGAGTTCACGAATGAACTCGTTCTCGAAATACTTGGAAATGTACGAAATTTCAACAATTTAAATTTGATAATGAAATTCCATAAGGCATCTTCAGTTGATATCTTAAATCATCTGATATTTTTTTGATATTTACCATACGCTGTCAAAAAAGTTATCCTTTTTTATGATACTGTTATTTGATTGTAAAATTTAAACTATTTCAACGTAAATAAAATTGAACAAATAGTCGTTAAAAAATGACACTCCGACATTCTCTCTTAATGGCCGATTTAAAAAAATGCAAATTGAATCTTTCCTCTATAATTTTCTACTATTCCTGGTTCCTTGGTGTACTAATATTTGTATTGTCTGATCAAAAAGTTGGAATTGACAAGCATACATAAAAATTTAAGTACACTGAGGAATTTCTCTTAAACACAAGAAAAAAAAAAGATATATAAATACTTTGTATCTTAGTATACTTACATTTGTACAAAGATACAAGGAACCTAACACATTACAGATATTTTTTTTTTTTACAGTATTAGTAATTTAATAAAATACGATTTCGACTCTACAGTCCGGGAACGGAAGGACCAAAATACTTTGTTTACTATCTCGAGGAAATTTATACTATACCGTATTATTGGAGTTGATAACCGACACATAAATATTTTATTCAGGTGATCGTGCAGTAATTCATTGAGATTTAGTCTTTATATCAAATTTGCACAGTGAAAAAAATACTAAATAAAGATTACGGCGTAGTCTTATTCCATTTTATTTTTAAGCTTCCGGTGACGCAGTGAACGCAGTGTCCGAGAATTATTCTTTTGAATAACTGAGAATGTTTCACGTCTTATTGAGTGCGCCACTGAAAAAAATACTTTTCACGGAATGTTTTATGCGGATCCGCACACCAAACAATTGCTGCTGAAATGTTCATTACCATCGTACGTACAGTGGGGCTTTATATGATTTAATTAGACAAAATACTGGAGTGTCAAAGAATAGATATTTTACTTAAGATTCAGTGAAGATTTCTATTTACTACTAATTGTAAATTTTAATAAATACAATTTCCCACTTAGAATATAATAGAAATTATATTTCGATTAATTCGTCATTTTTTTTTTATTGATTGAATTGGTATTTTTTAAATGTTGAGCTAGGGTACTTGATGAAATTTCAATATCGAATTTGAATCGACAGTTTGACAGTATCACGTCGCAGTCACCACTATAGGAATACGATTCCAAAGCTGTTGCTTGACGTGATTAAGCGGTAGAGACGGATGCTGGTGATGATGACGATTGATGCTGTTCAGAGATCAGTCGGCGGGATGACGACAGGTGTCACGATGAAACGTTTATTGTGTCACGTTCGACGGTCGGTACAGAATCCCTTCAGTTGTTATTTGCTTGTCTATTTATACTGTGTTCGTGATCCAGTTTCGACACACATTGATGATCGTTGACCTCTCGCGCGGTCTCAGCATAAAACGGATATTGGTTAAATATTATTGCAAGCATTCCGAAATTTGCAACGTCGTGTCTTGTCATATGTATATTATTTGCCAATAAATAATGCTTGCTGATAAACATAATGTTTCGATGTAGGCAAGTAATCATATTTCAAAACCTGCAGCGTCAGGTCTCGCTATAAACTCATCCAAGATATTTACTGACTGAACATACCGAAAAGCGAAGCCTGGATTGATAGTGTCAAAACGTTTGGAAGTGTACAAAATTTGAACGGCTCTAATTTAAATTGGTATTTACTTGGTAGAACTCCATTGAAATTTCTAAGAAGGTTTCAGTTTATTTATAGAAAAGTCGAAATGACTGTGTAAAAATTCAGTTTCACGACAGAATTGTAATAATTATTAATCTTGTAATACTATTTCGTGTCACAAAATAATGTTTAAGCCAGATAGCGAGTCCACCTAAAATGAATATCTACGGAATCCATCGAAAAAAATATTTGTTTTAATAGCTACGAAATTGCGTACATATAATAAGATATTATGTTTGATATTTGAAACATAGAAAAAGATTATAAATTACAGTCATAATTTTTATTTTATTTTATACATTTGGGCAGGGACTATTTTGTTATGTAAAGCGGTGGAACAGCGTCCCGGCGCCTTTTTTACAGTATTTTTAATTAAAAGAAATAAGACGAAACAATGTTCGTGCCTACATAATTGCAGTCCATATTTATATAATTCGTCAAAATTAACTTTAGATTTGATATGTCTAAAAGAAAAAAATAAATGTTTATCATAGAATAAGAAAAACTAATTTAAATTTTATTTAAATGATATTTGAATATCACTTTCTTTAGTAGCTTTAAAAGCTAGACAATAAGTGAGTTCCGGCACCTATTCAAAAAAAAAAAAAACACTGCATTCGGGTATAAGTATTATTTAAAAAAATCATTTTTGGCATCAAGCAATACCAATCACCTTTGGCATTTTCATTGATCGCGTGTTATTAATGTTATACTGAACATTCAAATCATTTGTATATAATATGGTTATTGAATAATTGGTTCAATTAAAAACGGCAATTGTACACAGTGCGTCGCACAGTTGTATGCGAATTCAACGGACAGGGAAGGAGTCTTGCATTTAACCCAGTGGCCGAGTGGCGACGCGCCGAGTGGTGAGTCTTTCGCATCGCGGTACCCTAGTTCGAGTATCGTCGCTCTTCGGTCAACACCACTCCTCCTACTTAGTTGGCAACCAACGCGTGTGCGATCGGAATGATAATAAAGCGACAAGTGAAAATACTTTACATTTGGAGACAGTGCATCCACATAGAAATTGTAGTTATAAACAATATACTCAGACGATAATAAATTAAAGGTGTTTGATTAGACTGCAATTAAATTGCTATAAATTGATACCGCTTCGTAAAGTTTTATTTTTTAACTAATTTTATAAAATTATTAATGGTAATACATTAACAATATTTCATCTTTTAATATACGCTAAATCTAAATCTACATAGCATAGAGTAATATTGCATTTTTTTCTGGCCAACGTTCTAATTTTCTACATTTTAGTTGGCCAAATAGTTTTATATAAAGAAGTTGTACTAACTATAAAATAATTACCGTGAACCCCCAAATTTGATTGAGGAAATAAACAATTCATGTATTACAAGGGCTGTGCAAATATTTTATCAATTAGCAATTGGTTTAAACGGATCTCCAAGTCAACAAAAAATAATCAATGGAATTATTTAATGGTCGTCTACCTCAAAAAAAAAGTCAGAATAACTAGTTTTCATCATTAAACATATAACCGAACAAAAAATTAATCGATATGAGTTAATAACAAGTTATGAGATGTAGCCATTTAAAAAATATATTTATTACATAGTATGTATTTTATTTATATTCAAATTTTTATGTTTGAAAAACGAACGTTTTGTTATAAATATGTCAAAACGCGGCTATTTTGACAGCACAAGGCCAACATACTATTTTATTTACCTATTTATTGATAAAAAAAAACGTTATATTGTTATTGGTTGTGAACTACATAGTTTAGTATTAAAAAAAAATTGGTAAAATATTTGACGTTAAAAAAGTTTTAATTTTATAAAAACATTTATTTTTCCTTGATCGGTTTATGTATGAAATTTAATAATGCCATTTTTATTTTACAGAATTACGAATAATAAAAAAATTACAGTGATTAAAATAATAAATTATTTAATGTTACAATGTTATTAGAAGAAATGTTTGTTAACGATTTATTTTATTATAAATAATTTTTAATACAAAATATTTGACAAACTCTGAAATTGTAATTAAAGTGACATTAAAAAAATAGTGCAAATGAAATTATCTTGACGAGCTGCTGTTTTAAGTGTTGTTTTTAGTAAGGTGCCATAAAGGTAAGAATTAACCATTTTTTGTTGCTATTTAAAATTTAGATTAAAACTTTGTAATATGTGAGGGTAAAAATATAATTATTAACTAGGTGTCAAGTTTTCTTGTTTATTTAAAACTAAGGGAGAGCTTAATAATTATGGTTCATATATTATATTCTATAGATTTGGGCAATAGGAGTTTTATTAAAATATTATTCATTTTTTAACGTTAAGCAATACCTACCATATTATAAAATGATATCCAATCATTAACTTATTTTAGTAATTTTTGAGGGTTACATCAATTGACCAAAACACCGTTGGTAGTATGTATTATTCTAAGTATTGTATGATGAAGATTGAGCACTACTTAATATGCCATGAGTGCAGCATAATGAAAGAGAATTAAATTCTACGTAATTAATCAGCTTATCTTTCAGTATTATTTTGATGAAAATATTAAAATTTAAGGCAATGTTTTATCTACCCAAAACTTACAAAAACATGTAAAAATGATACTGAGATGTAACGACCTACAAAATTCAATTCAGTGTTTTTATAAGAAGTAATTTTCAAAGCAATTATATCAGATTTATATAAAACCAGTGATCTGGATTCGACCAATTTATCACGAGAAAATTTTACTATTTGATTCCTGAATTATCATACATGTGCACAATAGTATCTAAGCAAGAAACGTTAAGTTGGAAATACTGCTTTTGAATTAACCAATGTTAAATACTATGTGTGTCAATTACATACAATTAAACGATTATTTAGTGTTTAAACATCGTAAAAATAATAACGGTTGTGCAAAGAATGCAAGTGAATCTAGTCAAAAGACTCAAATTAAAATGATTTTTTCTATATCAATATATTTTAGATATATTAATTTGCATGGTTTTTGACATTAGCATTTTTAGAGAGAATTTTCAAAACAGAATAAAGATTTTTTGTGCTTTGCTAATTGATAAAGCTTGAAAACACATTGGAATAAATTAATTAAAATACTACTTTTTTTGATAGAAAAGGAGTATATTTCCCTTTAAGATTAAAAGCAAATGTCAATTATTCATTGCTAGATGAATGTTTCCCCATTTTCCGATCGTAGTTTTGACGTCGTTCACAGCATATGTCACGTATTTGTAAAATAATTCTATATACAGATTTAATTTATCCATTTTGCTTAGTGAAATGCAAAACACCTAGTTTTACCGTTGAAAATGATTGCTTCGTTACTGTCTGAAGATGTTTAACCTAGCAAGACTTAGATCTACGTAAAGTTCGCGATGTTATCTTAACAAAATAATCGCTACACTGGAACAACATAACAACGCTTTTTTGCCCTACACAAAATGACATTTTAATTGAATGCCTGTCTGACTTAGATTCATTTTTTTCCATGTATGAAATCAACAAACGTATGAATTGCTCTTGATTGAAATATAAAGATAAGATGATATTGAAAAATATATAATAAATATAATACTTTGTTAATCTTTTTATATTGATATTCTTGCAAAACGTACGTAATTTGGTGCATTGCTAAAAATTTAAAACCATTTTGCTAATGTACATATTCATTTTGAAAAAAGAACATTTCATCTGATGATCTTTTGTTTTTGCATTTTCATAATCCGACATTTTGTGAAATGAAACGTCTTTCAACTCAAATTTGGAGGTCCAAGAATAATATTTTTTTTATACGACTGCCGGAAATATTTGACTTTCCTGTTGGGTTTGTAATTTTATAGATAAAGTGAGTAATTATGGAAGTATTAAGAGATCAGATTGATTTTTTTAGTATTGAATCTTAATCAGATTCTGATGAGTAAGCTTGTTTGAGACTATTTCAGATTGTGGGTGAAATATTAAGTAAATAAACAAAAGTGATTTGACATAAGGCCTTTCGAACTTGCAGCAGACAAACTTCATAATATATTTGCGAAAATTACCAAGTCGATAAATTACTTTAATTCACTCATTTTTTCAAGCTTCAAATTCACTGTTATTAAAAGTCTCTTTAATAATTCATTTGTTAGAACATATACAGAAATTCAAATATAATACATTTTAAATTAAATAAAAAATCCCTTTAATTTAAATCCTGTAACTAGGTTCACATTTATTCATATATATTTAATACGATAATTCAATAATATACCGTTTGATTTTATACAATATTGACACAAATAATATTCAACATGGATTTGGTCATATCTAGTTTGTATATTCGACTATAGATTTTAAAATCGAAAGTTTTACATACTTTCCCACTATTCTAAACTGAACCTTCACATGGAAAATATATGTAGTATGATTCTTACGTAGTGTTGTATTAATAACGAAAACAATGTCTTATAATAGTAGGGCGAGTGTTCCTAAAGTCGGCCGTCGCCAGTGGTCGGCCTTTTGAGCATAAAACTTAAATAATAGTGGATTCATTTAAACAGATTTTTTAAATTCGTGTAGGTAGTCTTACAACTTGCCAATGTATATCTGCACTATACTGACCTATATGATGCAATACGTAATTAAAAAAAAAAACATTTTTACTTCGCAAGTTTCGACAAATTCATCTTGTATGGAGATCGCTAACAAAAATACTCTATATTATCATACGTCATTATGTTTTTTATTGTTCTGTTTACTATCAGTAAACTATTTCGCGATATTCATGAAGTTTCATAGTAACTTCTATTATTTAATGCTTCGTACAATATTAATTATTTTATTTTTAGTTGGTTACATTACTTAATCCCTGTTTAATAGAATAACAGGGAAAAAATATCTATTTATCATTCATTGACTCAAAATCCCTTTTGAAAGTACACCTGTCGCTTAACTGGCCGAACAGTGGTGAAATGACCCTATAATAGAGGGCATAGTGGCAGAAGGCGATATGTTGAAAATCGGCTGTTTTAAGTTATGAATGCAGTATGATAGATTTTAGGACGGTATATCGTTTGGAAAAACTAGCTCAGCCATATTCCATGTATTTCTCACGTAATTTGAAGAATTAATTCAATTTCGTTCACAGTTATTAGTGGAAGAAAACTATAACTAATATCACTATGAGAAAGAATTACTAACAATTAAATCAAATTCTTAAATGATGCACACATCTCATAAAATGAATTATTTAATAAGTAATGGTTAAAGTATGTTTTTTTATTTAGTTTTTTTTTTTCATAGATTGATCTTTCAATCGATTTATGGATTTCTGTTCGTAGTCTGAGTCCTCCCTCCCACCAATCCCATCCTCACGGGGTGTAACGAGAGCGATTAGCTAACCACTAGTCCTGTCATAGCCCTATCCTTCTATCCCTACTCTCTTCAAAAAAGAAAAGAGAGGTTGAGCAACTGAGTGACAAGTAGTTCTCGTAGATAAAAATTCTGTCAAGATACCTCCATTAGGAGACCATATGCTCCACATTGGGAGCGGACATGGAAAAAAAAAGTATGTATATAGAAAGACTCATCACATCTCATGATTTTATTGAAAGTCGATTATCTCAAAACATGGTTTTTTGACTTAACGTCTCCTTCTATAACTATAATGATTAGTTATATTATAGATAGCTATTCAAATTTATTAGTAATATTATGATCACATAAATCAATAGAAACGCATAATCTAGTCTTCTTTTTATAGTTTTCTTCCACATGTTTATAATGATCATGACCGGTTTCGTTCATCACGAGCATTATCAATTGATCATTGTAAACATGCGAAAGTAGTACAAACAAATTGTGCTTTATTCTTAAAATATATTGCCTTTCCACCAAGAATTGACAGTTAACACATTAAAAGTTCTTTTTATAGGTATTAACTATTAAGTTCATATCGACAACTCTTTTCAATTTTTTTGCATTACACAAAAAATGTGTTTTTCCCCTTTAGCAATATATCTCATACTCAAAAAATATCGTTATCCCAAATGATTCAATGATAAATACCGAATCGTTCATTACGTTGTCAATCATATTAATTGAAGCTTATTGGGCGGTAAATTTTTTTGCTGTCGACATTTTTTACTAGAGACAATAACAGGAATTATATTCAAACCAATGACGTCTAAAAAGTTTGCGACTACTTTTAAATTTGGAACACGGAACAAATATTTGGTTCTTTGGGTCACGTCATGTATGTAATATGTACGCACACTCGCGAAAATCTTTTATTTTTTTGTCGGGTTGGGGTCACAGATCGCCAGTGGTGTGCTGTTCGGAAGGTCAAATAATTCATTTCAATTATGTATGTGTTTTTATTATTTCACTTATAAAATTGGGGGTAAGCATTACAATAATTGAAAAGCAGTTAATTGTGTGCTCATGATTATTATTTACCGAAACTGAATAAGATTCTTTCTTAACGTATGTGGGAAACTTGGATACTAATATTCTGTAAACTAATTCAAATTCTTAATTATTCCGGTTCAAAATTAAAACTGAATATATTTTCTTATAAGTATTCTACAGTATGTCCGATAAGACTGGGTTAGCATGAGAGTGAAATTTACTAAACGCCTATTTGCAACTTACAAAATTCTTAATACTAACTATGATTGTTCGTCGTATTTGTTACTATTATGAAATACCGCCGAGTTAACGAGATCAAACAAATAATCAATTTAAATAGTTATATTGGGTTATCGATACTTGAATCCTGTCTTAATATTCAGGACGCCTTTTGCGGGTTTTTTACAGTATGTTCAATTATTGTTTTATGGCTATATAAACAAAATAACCTCGAGCGCCCATGTGGCTCACGTGAATGGACGCAAAAAAATCTGAATGTTGAATGTCCTTTAGGTTTATTTATTTAAAGAGGATTTTGGGTTAAAGTTGAACTTGTTAAATGCAGTTTAATCACGTGTGGTGTGTGGGTATACCGGTAGGCTATTTCATCGTACCAGTTCCGTCTGTAGGAATAAAAATGCACGCCGTTTTTTTTGAGAAGTACCACTCTTAGTGTATTTTAGTATTGAATGAATAAAGTGTAATCTTGTGATGATAAAAAACCTTTTCAATTCTATTAATGTCAATGCATTATTTTACATCATTTTCATGGAAATTAATGCTTGAATGATGATTTGTGACATTAGAATTTAATTGCCAAATTGGGCTTGGTGAGCTTTCTGAAAAATTTACAGATATGGTATCTGACAATTGAAGTCATTTTGATTATTTAATAAATCTAAATGTCATACAATTTTGTTTTAAATTGATTATTAATTAATGCACAGTCTTATATTTCTTATTTCCATAGAAAATCGATTTTAAATCTACCGAAAGCTTCTTATAGACAAAACAACAGCCAGCTATTATATAATTAAAACCACTTACGATTTTTTTCTTTAAGCACAATAGTCATCTATATATATAAAAATGAATGTCTGTTTGTTGGTTTGTTGGTTTGTCCGGATCTTATAGGCTCCTAAACTACACAACCGATCGCGACGAAACATTCAGGAAGGACTTATTGTGATCATGCCGGGAGATATTATATAAAATATATGTTTGTTTGTCCTTTACGCGTTCCTTTGCCATTCATACGATGTCGATGAAACTTCGGTGAGTTGTTGTGCACACACCCGTGAAGAGTTCTGAAGAAAAAAAATTGAAAATCTAAAATTGAAAAAAAGAATCAAATACGTACATACAGCGACATCTAGGAAAAACCTTCTTATTTATTCGTGTACGCACCAGACGAAAAACAAAAAGATTGTGTTATAACAAGTGTGATATTAAAACTCGGGTTCGGGTCGGGCCAGACCTGAAGATGATGGGCTCAAACCGGGTAAGTCTATGAAATTTTGGCCTGTGCAGACCTCTAATCCAAAAGCAGTTCAATAAACAGAATTAAAACACAAACCCTTTCTTTCTTTGAGTGGCATTGCAACGCATGCCGGGTACTCACTAGTTATTTATAAAAACGAATCCGTTAAGATATGCATCAGTACAAGACCATTTATTTAATTTTAATTCATTGGTCTACACTACGTCACGGAAGGCAGCTGAGATGTTTTATATATAAATTAAATTCTAACAATTCTGGGATACGATTCTTTCTCTTAAAGTTTTGATATTCTATTATTATCTGCTTCTTGTTTAACGAATGCATTTCTTTTAATATGAGGTTATAAATAAATATTTAGATAAGCCCTATTTAAATATTATTGTTTGTGAGTTACTGTGCCCTTGGTGAGGCTTAGAAAAAGGATTACACCAAATTAAAGGGTAAGGCGAAGCGATCATAAGTTCACAAATAATAGACCACTATCATATCGCTTACCAAGATTGTGGTGTGTATTATTCATTGAGTTAGGGCGTGTTAAGCAGAACAAAACGGATCTACAGTGAAAGTCAATAAATATTTCAGGTTGTTTGACCCTAAAGATAAATGATATTGCGCTCAAGGGAAGGTGGATACAGGTGACATTGGATCAGCAAAAAGATAACAGCACTTCAAATGCAGAAGGCAACATAAAACCACTATCAATGTTTTATTATACTTTGGAGGGAACATTAGCCGTTTCAATTAATTCCTTGCTCTGTACTCGGTCCGTCACCATACTACGTCTACACACTCGTACATCTCGCGACGCCTCATCCATCCAGCGAATTTACAGCCTTTCAACGGCTCCGTCGTCCTTCAGGAATAGGAAATGTGAGGCATGAACGTTTCCGTATAAAACCAATATGCAGTACAACCGAAAGACGTACTTCAATTTATCAGAATACAGTACCAAAGAAATAGACTTAAGAGTAGAAATGCATTACATTTATAAAAAAATAAATCTCATGTTTTGTACTATTATAATTCCAAAATTTTGTCTGGTTTCAAATCATTGTACAAAATTGTGCAATCAGTACAATTATTGTCTGGAGTCATGTTGTTGTAATTTACTTTCTCCTTAATTCCACTCTGACCGACCGTATCGTAACCTTACTTCCTCTGATGTATTATCGTGAGTAAGCTGAACGCGGAATGAATCAAACCACACATAAGTAGGCCCGTAACGTATCCTGTAATTGTTGCAGAACTGTATAAAGGAGTATCTACATATTATTTCGAATAACACAGTATCTGAATTCTGACATAAAATCTTTAAAGCGTGCGCAAATATGAAACCATAAAAATAAATTATGTGTAAAGGTGAAATGAAAAGTTTTTTTTCTCTAACATAAAGATAACATACAAAATTTTCATTTGACGGGATGACAGTATAACTGCCACAATTATTTTCGACTTATTATATTACTAATTATATGAAAGTAAAATGTTTTGTCGGCTCCCGTTGGCTATAGTTACGGATGTCTCGGGTTCAAATCCCGGTGCGAACAGTTTCATAATTGATCTTTCAATCGATTTATGGATTTCAGTTCGTAGTCATGAATGATGACTAAAAGTCCCTCCCACCCATTCGATTCTCAAAAACGGGGCGTAGCGAGATTTAGAGATAGCGAGCGTAGATTTCAATATTGCTAGATTTACAGTTTTATTCAAAACATTTTGCAGTGTAGAATAATGATCTAGATGTGATATATATTTGCATTTGAATACACATACACATAAACACATGTTTAGCAATAAATTTTGATGTTATTTTAGGATAAAACTAAAACAATTAATTATATTAAAAAAGAAAACGTCTTGGATCAGATATTTCCACAAAAACGTTTCTTTTTTCAAGCTCTATCGTCTGAAAAATATCCATTCTACATAATTATAACTGTTATTAAAAAAATGAATCTTATAACTAGATTTACATCCATGTATTACTTAAAAGTTGTTAATTGTACGATATTTGAACAACATATTGTTTAATTCTACATGATTGAGCACAAAAATATGTAACCAGTATTTCCACTTTAATGTATTTTGTTAGAATGATGATAATATTTATCTTTATATAATTATGTTACGCCGAATGTGTGAAATTGCTTATACCATGAAAGGGGTAAAATTTTGTCTCATAAAAAGCGTCTCATTCATGAATTGGGCAAATTATCTGCCGAGTACGTGAATTTACGAAATAAACTGAATACGGAACGGATGACGTAAAGCAAATGCATAACATTGGTAATTAAAATTTATCTGTAATTGAAGTTATAACAAGTGTTTTTTTGAAGGTCAAGTGAATGTTTTAATTGCTATTTCTCCTTCCCTTGCCTAAACGTAACAAAACATTGACATAACATGTCTCATAACCTATGATAATAAGTCTCCGCACAACAAACCCCCTAGAAATTTGCGAAAAATCAAAAATCATACCGTTGAAAACACCAGGTAGAATCTGACTCGAACGTTATCTTACAAAACTGCGAGGAATAGGCAAATTGTTTTATACTTATGCTGGATAACATGAAATAATAAACACATATTATCCACATAGTTTTAAAAAAGAAAACGTAATGAGGAAAAATATTTTATTTCTTTGTACGCACACTAATATAATATATATTATCATTTTGACAGGACTCCGTTAAATAAAATAAAATCACACTAACCTCATTAAATCCGCTATTTATATAACCCGAATTCTCGGAGTAACCGCAGCATTCATTATTTCATTACAAAAATATAATATATGTATTTCATTCATTTTTTCACGTTGTTATAACTACAGGGGTCAAGTGTGATTTTTTGCGCAACTCTTTTTATCCGCATGTCAGCTTGAACTCGAAATGTTGCAAAAAAACTTGGCGTAATAGTTATCTGCAGTATTAGTTCGGTTTACGTACATCACGACTAAATTATTTGGGATTCGTTATTAATTAATTTTGAAATTGTTTTCGTAGAACTGTAAGTGACGTTTTCCATTCCCATTAAACATTGATTAATAATTTACTTTTTCGATATCCTATTTAATGCTAAATAGTCTTAACATTCATACATCGTGAGAAAAGTTTATAAAGCAATTTAGAATTTTGAAACTTACTATGTGTTCGTAGGGAGATATGTAAATTTAAATCAATCGTTTGATAGTCACAGGTATACGTCAGTGATCCATAACACATGGCCTGTGAGCGGCATGTGATCCAAAATGACATTTACTGCTGTCAACCAACAAAATAATAATATTCCTAAGACTAATTGTCAATATTGGCCAGTGAGAATTTTTTTATTAAGATACGTAATCATGAAGAGTAATTTTTCACCCAGCGTAAAAAAGCTTAATTTTATTTCGTGGGCAAGTGTTTTCTTTATTGAAATTAAACAAGTCTCAACACAAAAACCACTTGAACAATGACTCAGAGATATATTGAGGGTAGCAACCATAAACCTTTAGTTGCATCTGGAAATACGAATGAAATGAAGAGTGGAGAGTGACTGGATAATCTGTAATTATTATTAAATCAAAAGTACTTGTATTTATGTCGAAAATAGTGAGAGAATGTAATAGCAGTGTCGGTAGAACGTTTACCCTTTGGGGCTCTCTGCGACTCTCTGTGGCTAAAAAAACACAGACACAAATTATTTTGGAGTCGACCGACTCTTTCGAATTCGCCAATTATTATCAAAATACCAAAAGCATGTACCAACTTCAATTTAAATGTTACAAGTACAAATTTTATGAGCTTTAAAAAAGTTATTAATGCAGTTGAGACCTTTTGCCAATTATGAAAGTTTAACTGGCTAATTCGTATTCATGTCGCGTGGTCAATTATGTTTTAAATTTTGAAGGGAAATATTAATATTTCAATCAGATAACCGGTGTTCTAAATAAAGCAACAGTGTTGCCAATGTCACAAAAATGGGGCCGCAAGATCTTTATTCAGCGAAATTCAGTTTTATTCGTGACTCGCAATTTTATATTGTACGCGGATCGCATTCTTCTTCTACGAGTGGACTCAATGTATGTAATTAAATCAGTCATACATATTTAGGTGTTCCCTGCGCACTCAAAAAGAATAACAATCAGTTTAATTGTCTAAATTAGCGAACAATTTGGTTTTTTATTGCTGCATTTAAGTTGTGAATTTTTTTGTTAGAAAAAAAGTATTGCATCAAATTATAAAATTAATTATTTTTATATATAAGGCCGAAGGTTATCGGGTTTTCTGACAAATTTAAATCTTCCTTAATGGGGTGAATACATGATGAAAAACTTGATGTTGGCAAATCTTTTCATTTCAATTATAATAGTATGTAATTTAAGATAATAGTATGATTAATCATGATTATCAGCGACTAAAGGTTTGTCTTGATTATTCCGTCACGGTTTGTTTATTTACCGTCATAGAAAAAAATGAGAGTTATACAGTGTATGAAGTGTTAGTGTAAGCAAATTTGAAATTAAATTGACACGTTACCTTTTGATTCATGCTTATAATATAAATATTATCATTTATTTTATTTTATTCTTTTTTTGAAAGCTTACTACTTCTGCAAAATAAGTTGTGACCTACCAGCTTTGTTGCACTTTGGGAGTCGACGTGTATTTCATTCAAGTTTTAAAAAAAAAATTTTTGCATCATCGTCAAATAGTAAATGTGACAGATATTTTAAATTTAAAATTGCTAGTTGTATTTATATTTAAAAAATCACTTAATATCAGCTCAAGAAAAATAGAAACCCAACACAATGTTAGATCACAAATGATGAATTGAAAAAATTTAATTACGTACGTAGGCAAACAAAAAGTGTGTGAAGTTGCAGAGAGTCGTAACTCATAACAGGCACACCATACATTATCTGTAGGAACATATATTTTGGAATTGAATATAAATGTAGGAATACACGTCGCTCCTTATCGGTGAAATGTGATATTTCAAGTGTTTGGCCAGCGCATACGTCGAGTCATCATTTCACATAATAGCAGTTATAAAATGTGAAAAAGGAGACCGTCTTCAGGCGTGAGATTCGTTCAATGTCATATTTGGAAAACGTGATACAACGAGGTAAGAATATAGGAAAGGGACTCCAGTCTTTCGCCAACCTCATATCGTGAAACATCTACATCATCTGTCATCAGTTTTAATCAGTTTAAGCAACATACAACATTGAGAGCGCATATTCCTAAATAAATAATTAGGCTGAAACAATGTCCATTATTACTATTCCGTTAGGTTTCTTTCGTCAACAGGCTCATGCGAATCATTTTACAAATTAGACATTAGATTGTCACTGAGTAATTTTCAATATGACGTAAATGAAAAAGAAATATTACCATAAACAAAAGTGCATTTTGCTTGATCATGATTAAAATAAAAGTAGAAATTTATTGGGCATTTACATCCAAGTGAAATTACATGCACGAAGGAAAGGACTTCAACGCATACGTGATTTCCATAATAATAATTGATAGGCGACTCCAAGCGACCGTTTGCCAATAATGAAAGCGTGTCTGGTAATATGTCACAAAAAAATTACAACTGTATTTGAATATCGAAGCATGGATCAATTTGAATATGCGTAGAAATTTAGAATCGCGTTTATATAAATGTATACAAACATAAGGATGTAAGTCACTGTACAGTAATCATTGTTTTGTATTGCAGTAGGAGGAATTAAATTTATATAGATTGTATATTATCATTGTGTGCCTAGTGGACACGGAAAATGAGTCACCAAGCCGCAAATAGAGCACTTCAAATCAATTATCCTATCTTCTAAGTTGTTAATGATACTTTCATTCGAGTCTTATCACTACGCAACGAAAACGTATGAATAGCTGTTCAATTCGAATTAGATTCTTTGCGAGTCATTCGTATTCTTACTCTGCCTTCAATTATCATTTTTAAAGAGTTTTATAGTAGAATACGTTGTGTTTTTTTAGAATCTCCACCATTCATTTATTTATTCACTCTGTCTGATACTGACAAATCAATGCAAGAGTAGGGGGAAAAATCATTCGCAAAGATTCTAATATTTCCATTAACGTGAACGAGTCAGTCTCGTTCGTTACAAATTTCGTCGTTTGCATTCGTTCGTTCACGAACGAGGCGTGTCTTAATTGGGAAATTGCCTTTGAATCCCTTACTAGCTATATTTTTTCGTTACTTTCTGTTGAGTGGCAAGAGTTCAAGTCTTCGATTAGAAACATTCATAAATCGATTTGTTTCCAAAGACATGGATCACCAATCACCCATCTGACCCCGAAAACGGTGCGTTGAGAGAACGATTCTCTTAATGGAGAGGTTAACCGACTACATAACACACACTTCAGTCAAACCTTTAAAGAATATGTTCACCTGTGGTGGATTTTGATGCAATGTCTTCCTCTTATGTGGAGCGTATGGACTTCTAACAGTACATTTTAAACAGACTGATAGTAATTCAATTAAATTTGAATCGTAAAAATTTTGTGACACATCCCAAATTTCTTCAATTACTTTATCAATTAGTAAGTTTACCTCTCTTCTTTCAGAGAGCGTAAGGATAAGGCTTGGTGAATTTTTCCTATGTCTCCACCTTTTTCGTGGAAAGGATGTGGTATAAAAATAAATATTACGAATCGTACATAATTCCAGCTAGGGAATCTAACCTGGAATCATAAAGTTAAGGCTCTTATCCCAGTATGTTTTTTAAGAATCAATAGTTCATAATGCAGTCGAAATCCCTATTTTGCATATAGAGACATGGTCATTTACTAAAAATTGACACCAGAATTTTGTCTTTGGAATGGTTATTTAATAAAATGAATATTAGCCAGGGATTACCAACCATTCCTCGTTATCTATTGTTAAAAAATAAACAAAATGTTGAATTAGATTTTTTATTAGTAAGTATTTATCATGTTTTCAACTATGATCTATGAGATAAGTGTTAAACCATAAATGAAGATAACTGAAATTGCCAAATCTATCGCTAAGCTTAGTCACGCAAGAGGGTATGCGAGCTAGAAATATTTAACCTCCAATATGATATAATGCCAAAATCATTTGCAACACATAATCGCATTTGGAACGTCGTGGATCTAAAAATAATATCCCTTATTAGCATATAAGATTCATTAATTAAATTTTTTTATGAGAATCATTGTTTAAATCAACCATGAAAACTAAGTCCAGAACTTTGCATCGCTCACTGATCTTGGTAGCAAATTTTTATTTAGGAATTTTAGACATTTAGTTTCATTACTTGTTTCAGTGGAAAATGCTCAACTGTTTTTTCATGTTCTGCTTTGTCAGGTTACCGGATAAAATACAGCAATTACTTAACAGTAAGTTCTACGAGAATCTTCATGTGGAACAAAATGCATCTCTATTTTTTGAAGTTCTCCCAAGTAAATTCATTTTTACATTGGAAACTAATTTCAACAAAATAGCCACAATAAAAAATCCGAACTATCTTATAAATTAAATTAATAATTTTTGATTAAATTGAATCGTACTGATAGAAACAAAGAATCGAAAACAACAGTGTGAAGATGCTTTTTAAAAAAGCGAAACACGTGTCACATTTAGTAAGACAGCCAGTGGAATAACTAAGTTATTAATTTTATTTTAAAATTGAGTTTCCACAAAGTTGCTGCCAAACATACCGAAAATACAACTGGAAAAAACATTATTAATGTTTTTCTTTAAAATGTATCAATTTTGTTAAACCAAGAAATAATATATATATAATACTATTGACCAAAGTCACTTAACTTACACCCCTGTAAATGATATTGTGATTATAAAAAAAGCTGTTTACACTAAATGATTACAATCTAAAAATAATTGAATACTCATGCGTTAGAATGGTAAGATTAGCATCTAACCTGCTGATCCCATTCTTACTCCACTGACAGCTCTGTCGCCGATTCCAGTTATAATTCGATCCCTCACTTGAATGCAATAATTAGCAACACTTTAAAGTCCGACCAGTCACTTGCCTGACGAGAAGTCTGAATATAAATTGTATCCTTACGTAGATTAAAAAAACTCGCGAAACGAATTCTGGGCCATGATCGAGGGGTCAAATAAAAAATTGAATTACTTCTATTTTAAGAAAAGCATTTGTACAAAGAGAGAACTTCTCTATAACTGCATTTTTATCGACGTTTTCTGATGTGTATTTTACAAGTAAACATCAAAAAACATGCAGGAAATTAAATAAAACATTTTTTTTTGTACTACTTCCACATTTTTATAATGATCAGGATGATCATGAGAATTGATAGATAACACCTTAAAATAACATCGTCCCGTTTCTGGAAGACACTACTAAATCGAAAAAATGACATATCGAGTTAGTTATACAAAAATGTTCTCTATTGCGAACTCAACGGCATGGAAGAACACACTTATTTTTATAAAGTATACTTTTATTTAATCGGTTTTATACAAGCAAACTAAATGGGAAAGTTATAACATTTCAAATATTTAAAAAACTCCAAAATCAAATTACTCATAATTAGTATTTTTCAGTTAGTGTCTTCTTCCAGAACAACGACGATGTGTACTACGAAATACATTTAACGATTTTAAATAATACATATCTGCATAATTAATAGAGCTACGGGAAAATTAGGATATAAGTAATATTTTGATTTAAAATATAAGGTAATATTTTCTTTAATCAGTTAACATTGTTATTTTTAAATCGTGTCATACATAATATCTTCGTTGTTCTGGTAGAAGACATTCACTGAAAAATACTAGTTATGAGTAGGTAATTGAACTTTGAATTTTGTCAAATGTTTGAAATGTCATATCTTTTTCATTTTGTTTGTTTGCAGAAAACTGATTTTAAGTAAAAGTGTAATTCACAAAAATAAATTTGTTATTTCATACGAGTTCAAAATAAAATTTGGTATAACTAACTCAATGTACCATTTTTTCGATTTAGTATTTGCTTCCAGAACAACGACGATATTATAAATAATATTAATAATTTAAAATAGTATTTAGTTCTACAAGAAGATCTAATTTACATTCTTGTAGAACTAAGTACTTCAATATTTTTTTACAATATGCTTTTATGGTTTAAAGTACAAAATGACTTTAACATATTTGACTGACAGTTATGCAAAATGTAGATTTTTATTAAGATTCACTCATCGCTTGGCCCACAATTTCTTACAATAATTTCTCAAATAATGATAATTATTATTAAACACGTATGTTTATTCAATGTATAAGTTGACGTGCAGGGAACTTTAAATTTTCCGCTAAATGTTACTACTACCAAATTTAACATGTATATATAATTGTTGTAAAGTGTTGTAACTCATTCTATTGAGTGATAATGATATTTTTTCCGATTCATTTCTTTTAGACTACATAAATTGAGAGTTCTTTGACGCAGACTATAGAATACTGAGAAATTAATATACATCAAAAATTATTCACTAAGCGAATGGGTTGGCTTAGGGAGGGGGAATATACAGCCATATTAGGTTCTCAAATGTTCGTTTTGATTGAATCAAAAATATTTATTCATTGTCAAAATAATTTACATATTATATTTTTAATTATTTACATCTAATTGAATTTTTTTATTGCGTCATTCCAATATGAAATATTCCCCACCCCTGGATTAGTTCACTAGACATTCCATCAATATTCTATCAAACAGATAAATAACTGTAATTGATGGTTAAACAAGAAAAATATTTGTTTTTCACGACGAAGATAGTGCATTCAAATTAATGTACACAAATTCATTTGATGTTTTTTGCAATATGCCTTGAAAAATCTATGAATCAGACATATTCCACATATTATGTTATTAAAAACGGATGTGAATGAAACACATCTGTATATTCTTGTCATATTTCTTGAACCTATTGTTTGATTTGTCTTGTATTAATTGCTAACACTCAATTTCATATAAATAGTCTTGTTAAAATGTATATTTTATCAGTTATAATATAGAAGCGGTATAAAAAGAAATGTGATGCCTTTCCACCAAGAATTGACAGTCAACACCTTAAAAGAAAAGACTTTATCGGTAGAATACATTACTATCAGAAAAAAGTACCGTTCTTTCAGTATTATTTAGTCGTTGCAATAAAATGGCTGTCGGTATAAAAAATAATTTAGCCCAAATTGTTTAATAATTGTTTGTATGTATCATTCATTATCTCTTTTTAATTTAAAAAGAAACACTCGACTTAATACCTAATTAGGAAATTATCTAACAACACTGTTGTTTTTTTAGATCGTTTTGATATAAATAAAATAAATCACCTTCGTTTTAGTAGAGTGAATTTGCAAACAGAATAGGTTGGAATAGTTAATTACGATGGTAGCGTACTGAGTTAAGTAAGAACAGATTTTAAATCTTAAGATATCGATCTTGAATTTTAACATGCCGTGTCTAATACACAATAAGTAGACCAAGTCTGCATTGTAATGAAAAAATATTCGAGCCCTTCTAGCCAAAACCTACAATGTTGTGAAAAGCGCCGTTCTAGTATCTCCATTTAAAGTGGCAGAAATGAGCGGGGAAAATAATAGCATGACGCTCCATGTGTACTGCTTTATATAATATTATATTACTTTATTTCTCTTTTCGAGCTGCTAAATTTCGGAAAAGTCTAATTCATCCACTGAAAATGCTCACGATGAGTGAAACCGGTGATGATCTTTATGAAAATTGTGTTTTATTTTTATGAATTTTATAGAATGCATTTCCACTGTGAATCGACTGTATCTAAATCTAAGTGATTAAAGAATTCTTGATTAACTGAATACTTTTAAGGTGTTAACTGTCAATTCTTGGTGGAAAGACATTATATTTAAAAAAAATAAAACACAATTCATTTGTACTACTTCCACATATTTATAATGATCAGGACCGGTTTCGCTTGTCACTAGCATTATCAACTAATACTTGGTTACTATCACCTTATCATAATGGAGTTCAACGACGTGAATTAGTTTTAGACATCACAAACACTCAGACTACGAACGAAAATCCATAAATCAATTGAAATATCAATTTATGAAACGCATATTCGCACGGGAATTAAACCAGACCATGCGTAGTCATAGCCAACGACACTACCAACTGCGCCACGGACGCCGACGAATTCTATTATAACTTACACTTAGCTCGCATTTCCTAAAGTAATTTAATACTAATATAATAAAGAGGTTATATTTGTTTCGTTTCTATTCAATTTATTAACTTAGATTCGTGTAATATTGATGATATACGTCACAAATGTAAGTTTATACTGATAGATTTATGCATAATACAGTCTTAAGTGTCAATTATTATTTAATAATATCTATCACAATTTTGCGCTGAAATGATACTGTAATATTGCGTACAACAACGGCCCATAAATTCAATGGATCTCTCTCCGGTACTTGGTCGGCCATTCTATATTTATCGGTATGAGGACAAATTATTACAGCACTCATTCAAAGTTTAAAAGCAAAATAAATCAGTTGTTTTTATTATTTGCGGCATGTCACTCAGGGTACTGGGCTGTAATGTCAATGATATATCGACTTTTACCACATGTATGTCAGATAACAGTACGGATTCTAGCCAGTCTATGGATCAATGACGTATAAAAATATTCTTTCAAAATCAATTCGTTTTACTTTTTTTGGGTTTACCCGATGTGTAAACAAGTGAGAGATAATTTTTCTTAACCTCGTTACCGTGTGGTTGTCTATAATGAGTTGTAGTTGATCGATTTGAATATAAAATAAATATCTTTTGACAGAAGAGATTTAGACTACGGGTCACTTCAATTTATAAAAATATGTTCAAAAATTTGAATACGTTGAATTTATAATTACGTAACAAGCTCCTTATAACAGATCTTTCTTCTTGTAAACCACAGAGGGCCTGAACGTTATTTGATGAATCGTTAACTTGTATCAAGATGAAATAAAGCGTTCTACGAAAAATTAATAAATTAATTTCAAGCGTCGATTCGAAAGCATCATTTTTTTCTATGATAGATTCCATTATACTAAGATTAAAACAGCAAATTATATAGAACCTAAGGAATAATGAAATATAGTCGATAGCTATTTTGGCACCATGAAATGTTTTCACAATTCTAACGCGTTGCCGAAATAGTTATCAACTATATTTTATAATTTTGCATAACTAAATAATTTACTATTTTCGTCATGCCCACGTTTCCGTTCATTTTTTCGGTAGATTCAAATTAAAACTGACTCCAAAACATTAATTTAACCAATCATTAGACTTAAAATTGAGTAACACATTGTGCTAGTCCAAAAACCATTGTTTTCGGTTTAGTTCCGGTAGGAATCCGATACCCATATGCTCTGAATAATTTAGCATTAAGAAAATATCTACTATACTGTGAAAAATAAATCACAGAATATGTTTGTCGTATCTATATGATTTTGTACACTTCCATGTATTTTGTCACTAACGACCCGGGTTTCGCCTTTCGGCATCTTCAGGCATTCGAGCGCACGAATGGACAAGAATTGAAAGACAGTAAACAGTGTCTAAAGTATATATACAAGATACAAACACGAAAAATAATATTTACGAGATAAAATATTATAAGTCTAGGATTCACACCGACAGCTGAGTTAAAATTCCAAGAATCGCCTTAATTCTTGTTGTGTAAACAAACGCATTAAGAGTGTTATTATTATACCCACAATGCTATTATAATTGTAAAATCACTGGTGATTCTAATATTAGTTGGAAAGCGGCAATTCGCCACTCTGTTAATGCATTTGTTTACACAACAAGGATTTAGGCGATTCTCGAAATTTTAACTCAGGTATCAGTGTGGATCCTAGACTTATAACATTTTATCTCGTAAATAATATTTATCGTGTTTGTATCTTGTATATAAACGTTAGACACTGTTTACTGTCTATCAATTCGAGTTCATTCGTGCGCTCGAATGCCTGACGATGCCGAAAGGCGAAACCCGGGTCGTTAGTGACAAAATACATGGAAGTGTACAAAATCTCAATAATTCAAATTTGGTATCTATATGAATAAAATACAAATACAACACGATTTTGAATAAATATCTAATAAAATTTCGCTTGTTTTGTCAGCGAACCATAAAATTCATAAGCAAAAAAAAAAATCAAGTTAAATCTATAATAAGTTTTGTTTGGTTCTCTGAATGGCTGAAAGAAATTTTTATTTCAAGTAATTTGTCTTTTTACCAATCAATGGATCTTGAAATATTAACATTATCAATAAAAATAAATAGTTTGAAACACAACTTTTCCGATGTGACGTGTTCTTACAGAAGAGGTCGGTGTATAAGTCTTTTTACGAGACAAAATTTACAATCGTAATGTTTTCAACACCTTAGAGTTATCTCCTCTCAATTTTTACCTACGTAGCAGACACCGTAACCATAATCTTTTCTTCCTTAAAACTTATTCTTAGCGTCAGGCACATGAGGCACCAGTTGCAAGTTGTATTACCTGAGAGGTGGACATATTCGGAAATGAGTTTTGTATATTTTCTTACTTGAACCTTTGTAAATATTATCAGTAGTTTATCTTTTCTCAATTTGTAATACATAACTATTAGATATAAGTAGTTATTAAATTCATGACGTATTTCTTGTTGACGTTATTGCCATGAAGTGTACTTTTTTATAATGAATGAAACAATATATATTATAAAAGAAATTTATGTCTAAGTCATTAATCTTATATGAATGTTTTATCTTTATTCACCAGTAAAATAAATCAAAGTTCAATACTATCCAGGAAACAAATCGGCTGCAAAATTATCATTCGTTAATCTATCACTAATGGCCTACATATCTTCAATCCAAAAAACATTTATTGAGACCGCAATACCATTTTGAATTAATGTGAACATTGTGATCGATGGAACGATCTATGTTGCATGTATGACTGGAATATCAAATAGACGTAGCACAGATAATAGAATATTTAAATTGACATATGGCTTGGATTTTCATAATGTGGCCAACAAACACCATGTTATTTCATTAGTTTTTATTCATTTATTAAATACATTATTTGAATGCGAGCGTAATAAGTACGGAATAAAGAAAAAATTAATGTCAGTTTTCAAATAATAGAATACTACGATATGAAATGCCAACTTAATAAAATAAAAAATTGTGATTTAAATTTAAGATTATTCCGTATCTAGTTTTTCAAATAGCGTTCCATTTTTTGACAGTTCAAGCGATAAATTTTTGCTGCACTAATTATTATTCGTCATTCATGCCAAAATTGACTGAACGGTTATGATTCGATGTTAATTATTATTCAAATATATTAAATGCGCTTCTCTTAAAATTAATTTAATTCTGAATGCAATGATGGAGCGTGATTACCTTACTTATTTTAAGAGACGTGTAGAAGATTTCAAGTAATAATATTAATTCAAGACGTAGATAATTGAAAAATTATATTTGGTATATTTATGGAATTTTGACATTGAAAAATGTATGGTGAAAAAATACGATTTGCATTCAACGAAATAACTTGTCTTCATATTATTTAACCATTTAGATGGTCTAGTTACATAGTGATACAACTAGAAATTGGTAGTTTTGAGACGCGGCCGATTAATGTTTTAACTCTAAACTGACTCGTAAAAAGTGATGGCTTATTATTTGTATTACTTTTTTATTCAAATAGGTGATCAATAGTTTAAAGTTTTAGGATTAAATGTTGTTTCTTTATGGAACGCCATCATTCACAAATTATGATATACTTATCTTGTAACTATAATATAGCCATAGATTATATTATACTCGTAAGTGCGGACAGTATGGCCACCATGTGGCACCACCAGGATTGACAATTATTTTGCTTCCTAGTTTTCCTACCATAACATGTCAGCGCCATTTAATTCCATGGCGTATTTCTTACGATACTTTACTATATTGTCATTGTAGTGATAGAATCATATTTCTTAGGATTGCCCAGTTACGTCTAGTGAAAGAGATATCCTGTTCGTATCGAGTAGAAATGATCACGATTGTGAGTCAAGTGATAAAATTGTGAAACTTGTTTATTTAAGGTTTTAGTTAAATGATCTACTTACAGAATAAAATATTTTTTGACCCGTATTTACTTAGTTCACTTCATTTATACGATATTTGTGGCATGTAGGATACCAAAACACACCCAACACATTTTATTCGAAAATTCGCTTGAGCCACTTCACTCTCATTGGCTCATTTCATCTTCGGTATGATACAAACAGTAAAGTTTATTGAATAAAAAATAAAAATAAATATAAATAATTGTCGACTGCAGTAAAAAATTAAATCGAAAAATAAAAAAGGACGTAACCCACACCAAAAATATAGTGTATAGCTCACACAAAACGTGCTAATACGCTATATTTATATATAAATGCATAATATATCGACAGTAGAACGGTAAAAGGACTTATACCTTCGACTTTTCAGAATATTTTTTCTGCAATCACAATGTATACAATTATAATATACGTTTTGTTTGGGGCTATACACAATATTTTTTGTGTGTGGGTTACGTCCTTTTTCCTTTCCACAGTCGATATGGCTATAAAATTCAATTAAATGGATAAACACATCTCAGCGTTAGCTATTGTAAAATATACACGAAAAAATATTAGCTTGTCTTGTTATTGTTAATAGCTTTATGCATTGCCGTGAAAAAAAAATGTGGGTTTTAATTAAGTTTACATTCCACAGATCGTCCGATGGATTCCCGATCTCTAGTCCTTGTGTGCATAGCTGCCATAGTCTGGTGCCCGTTCGTCACCGGTGGAAACCCTGATGAGCCCCACTCAAGACAGAAGCGTATACTCTGGATTACCAATGATGGACGACTGGCCTTTCCACCGGGAACGTCTCTAGTCTTGGCACCATCAATATCCATGCCCTTCATTAGACATCCGCCGGAGGGATTCTTCTCAAACGTTACATTTAGTTTGCCATTTACGAGTAAGTAAATTTATTCAGTAAATTTAGTTTAACTAAAAACTAATAATTTTTTTTAAGTTTTTCATATTTTTTTAAGATTACACACAGCGTGGATTATAAGGTCTCCAAATAGGCTTTAACATAATAATTCGATGGTGTTTTGGCCAATTGATGTAACCCTCAAAAAATACGAAAATGTGTTAATGATTGGATCTCATTTTAAAGACGACAGCGCAGGTCAGGGCGAAATGATGTAAATTAGAAAAATTAATTGACCAGGGAAACATCATTTTACGTTGGTTTTAGGTTTTAAAATTCTGACCCGGCCAGTTGATGTAAGCCATTATTATATCGAGACTCTATTTTAAAAAATAAAACACAATTCATTTGTACTACTTCCACATATTTATAATGATCAGGACCGGTTTCGTTCATCACGAGCATTATCAACTGCTAAAAATACAAACATAACAGGCTTATTTATATAAAATTTAGTGTAAAAATGAAGGTATATAAAACTGATGGTTCATGAACTAAGACAAGAAATTACTGATTAGCAAACAAATTATACATACATCAAATAAAAGAGTCTACAATTAAAATGTTATGGACCTCTTGCAAATCAATAAATAGTAATCTGAAATCACAAACATAACTACATTAAAAGTCCATTTAGCTGAGCAAAATTTTTTTAATGACATTACTAATGCAATAAGCAATAATAAATCAGGAAAATTATAAGAAAAAAATAGTGAACCATTTAAAAACAATCAAATATTAAGTATGTAATTAATATTAACAATAAACAGCCATTTTAAGTGGAGAAAGCAGAGCAGCTATGAGTATCCATTAAATTGTTAATATCTGAAAAACAAAATTACAGAGACAGAATCAATTCTTACAAGTTAAAAATAACCTTACAGGTATAATACAAATTAATGAATCGGAGAAGATGCAAAGACGGTTTACTCATTCAATAAATTTGAATTGAGCAAAAATTTATATCTATTTATTTATAAAATCTCTTGTTTATCTTATTTTAAAGATTTTTATTTAAGTGCAGGATTTTGAAATCTTCTCTTATGTCAAACGTACGTTTATTTAGAAACAAATGGTTACCAAATGTAGACAAATCATCTCCTTAGTTGTTCCTTGATTCTAATACTAAAAGACCTTCCTGTTTGTCCGATATATCTAGCTTCGCAGGAATTACAATTTAATAGATAAATACCACTTTGGTTCAAAATATTTACTTTATCTTTAATATTTACTAATATCCTACTTAAGTTTTGAGTATTATAAAAGGTGACATTATAAAGTTTTTTATCTATTTTTCTAGAAATAATCTCTGAGATTCTACCAAAGAAATTTAATTTGACCCATCGTTTTTTGATAACGGGTTCGTCAACAATCAAGCCAGAGCTAACATTTAATAAATAATTTTTTTTAGTTTTCCGAGTGTTAATCCGATCAATTAAATCTGTATCCAAAAATCATTTTTAAGAAACCATTAAATTGATAAATTATTGATTCCAGTGCTTGTGTAACCTTTTAGCCCTCCAGAGACGAGCGTTACCATATGGTCACAGTAAGCAACATCTCTCATCCAATATTCACCCCATCAGTCAGTTTTGAACCACAAGTTTTCGCGCTGATATCTACTAAAATCACGCAAGATTTTTTTAAAGTTTTCGCTGAAATTTCAGAATTTTTTAAAGTAAATTAAAAAATCGTGCGTGCTTTTAGTTGATATCGTCGCGAAAACAGGTGGTATAAAACTGACGTAAATATCCTTTTTAACCGAATTGAGTTAAGGCAACGATATTCAGCAAGGGATGGGGCGAATATTGGGATAGATGTGCGATGGTGTTAATGTGACCATACGGTCAGGCTCGTCTCTGGAGGGTTTTAAGAAACAGAATGAATTTAGCGATTTTTTAAAACGTGCATTATTATATTTTTTTTTCAGGCAGTAAACTAAAATATTCGCTCACCTTTACCTGTTGAGTACATTTTTTCTAAGAGTGTCGTTTGATGTTTTTGAGTGTGCATTTTATTATTTTTTTGATTTCGCTTTTCTTTATTTTCTTTATATACAGAGAGAATCTTTCGCGTCGCTTGCCTGACTATTTCCTGTAAACAGTTGTTTGAACGATTCTTTCAGTTTTATATTGCATAACCTTAGTAGTTGGAAGTTCGGATTTTAGTTACAAAATATGTAGTGGTAGAATGTTTTTACAAGTATAATATTTAGGAATGTTTATTGTAAATTTGAAAAATGTCTATATACACCCGATTTTTTTTTTTGTTTGCACGGTCTAAGAAAGAGGACCAATTATTTTTTAAAACTGATTATTTTTGCTTTCGCACGGTTACAAAAAACGTAAAGTATTATTGAATACAGTATGTATTTAAAAACACAAAATTCTAAAATGCAGATGTTCATGACACTCAGACTACGAACAGAAATCCGTAAATCGATTGAAAGATCAATTTATAAAAACCGTCCTCACCGGGAATTGAACCCGAGACATCCGTAACCGTAGTCAACGACGCTACCAACTGCGCCACGAATACCGACAAATATTTTAGTGCAGTCATATCCTATGAAATTATTTTTATACAGAAATACAAATTCAAATTATTTGTGAGTTCGACAGTTTTATGATTTAGGGAGATTTATAATTTATATGTTCTGTAATTTAATCTCCCATTTTTTATATGTACACCTTATCTTTTTTGTACGTTTTTTTTTTACTCTGAAACATATCCCCGGTGCAAAAAAATCGGTTGTATATATATTTTTGCTATTGGGAGACATCTGTTATCAAATCACTTGGTTACTATGTTTCACGGTGGCGCTTGTCTATGGTTTTCAATTCTGTTTCTTATTGGGTTATCAATTCACTATTTTCTCCCCTCTTTCAATTCATCCTGTATGTAGTTTTGGCAATAAAGTAGTTGAAATAAATTACTCTAAAATAAACCATTACTGTACCGGGATCTATTCTGAGTATTTCTGAGTGCTTTATTTCTATAATTCATTACGTACTCAATAATTTCTACATAATATTAATTTTATAATACTGTTAGTGCTTTTTAATGTGTTAACTATCAATTATTTTTGGAAAGGTATTATAGTTTTGAAATTAAACATAATTTGTTTTGTATTACTTCCACATCGTAATAACGATCAGGCCAGTTTTCAACCATCGCGAACATTATCAACTGATAAAATATAAATCGCAACAAGATTATTCATACGAACATATTAACACTCAATTTCATATAAGTAGCTTTGTTAAAAACGTGGAAGTACTACAAAATTTTGTTTTATTTTTATTATATTAATGTTAGTAGATATGTATTTCTTTTATTAGATTAAAAATTTTACATTTGTGCACCTATTTTCCTGTGTTGATTAGAATAAATTAAATAATATATGACAGCATATGGTAAAATTTAAATTTCATTTACCCATATGATCATTGATTCTGGAGCGGAAAACTTTAAAAATACCCAAAAATAAATTGCAATGAAACATTTCATTACCTATTCTGTAAATAATGTAAATATAATAACTAAATTTCAAGGAGTGAAAATTAATTCTCGTCATATTTTTCAGTTGATTTTGACAAGCTGGGATTAACAGACAATGAAAATCCTTATGGAGAATTGCCGCCGATTTTCTCCAGATCTTTGGGCAGGGCAGCTGGTGGAATGATGGCTGACTTCATCTCCCAATACCTGGACCGAAGACGAGGCAAGCGGTCAACGTTTGAAAAGAGTGTCCCTCCACACGTCGAAGAGAAACTGTTGCATTTCTTGCACGGGGGAGAAAGGTATATAATAAAATTAAATAATTAATTAAGTTAGCATTTTTGTAAAGAAAAATACCTACGACATCCAAGCTTTTACAGTGGTTACGAATGTATATTCGATGTAACATCTGATCGGCAAATGAAAGAGATATAGCATTTTAAACATTTGAAAAACTTCAATGTCCGATTACTCAAAACAAATTTTTTTCAGTTAGTGTCTTCTTTCAGAACAACGACGATAGTATTGTGTTTGATCCTGCCCGGTAGTCAAACGGTGTAATGGTTGTGCATGAACCAGATTAATCACCCATCTACTGTATGTTTTGTTTATTTATCTTGAGATGTTACAGAGGACGTTATATTGTTTTTTTTGTAGGGCTATCTTGTTTGGAGCGGTAGAAGATTTGCTGAGCAACTTCGGGTTGGAAGGAAAATCCTGTTTGCTGAGGGCAATTTGCGAAGTGCACGCACATCCTCTTAGCAATTTTGGCTTCTTAGGAGAGATCTTGAAATTATTTTTTACGTAAGTTTAATCTATAATAAATATTTAACTGTACTTACTAGTTTTTAAGCGTTCCTGTAACGTATTTTTACTTTGCTATATCAGTTAATTTATTTTTTACTCTAAAACACCATATATTACGCCAAAATTTAGAAAGATTTTGTTTTTCATAAAAAATAAATTTTCAAAAAGAGAATTAAATAATTGCATAGATTATTTTCTTAATTTAGAACATAACGTATCGTAACCGTTGAATTCATAGACAATTGAAAAAATAATCCAATATAATAGAGTATATTACATACCGGTAATGATTTTTTTGATAGTAATAAATCGCGACTGTTTTGTTAAGAAAAATCTTCAAAATAGATTATTTTAATCTTAAGCATCATCCATTTCTACGTTTTGTAAATTTAAATGATATATGCCGTATGGACAAAATAAATTATAAAACTTTGGATTTTCGAATGAAATATCTTATTGAAATCATCAGGGCCAGTCGGTCACCGTACAGTGAGCTTCTCCATGAGTATGTGGAAGCTGAGAAAGCAGGTTCAGGAGATGCTGAAGGTCCTGGCGAGTGCTGGCCGTACTACAAAGGCTGCTCAAAGTCTCTATTCTTGCCGAGGAAAAATAAATACACGTAAGGCCACATAATTTATTTAACTTATTTAATAAATTAAATATTTATATTTGAATACAGATTTTTGAACTATTGCTCATTTTGAAAACCATTTTACACTCCCATTAAATGTGTCACTTAAAATAGTGTAGTAGTAGTAAATGGTGTACCTCCAGTTTTGAGAAAATCAAGGTTTTGTAAAATATTCTTAGGATCAAATAACAACCATTAATAACTGTTTGTCAATCAACTGAAGAACTTAAACGTAAGTGTAGTAGTGAAGTCTGTTAGGAAACTTCACACTTATTCTGATATTGGAGGCACTTCACTATTATTCTGAAAAATATCGTTAAATATGGGAACATAAAAACAAAAAGAACAGTTTTTAGATTTTTAAGGAAATTAGGAGTATATATGGAGGTGCACCATTGTTAAACTAATAGAATAACATCTTTTGAACGTGTTTGGGGTATAAACTCATTTTTCGTGATTTTGGAGTTACACCATAACTATTCTAAGTGACACATATATCGTCCCCATGTTGGCAACCTTTTTTGCGACAAACACTGAAAAGTATAATAGCACGATACGAAAACATTGACGATATAATATTACTATAATAGTAATTGAATGTTACCCGAGATAATAATTGTAACTAATTTAATAATGTGATAAATGATAAATAAATATCTTTTTTTCAAGTTGATAAATGCATTGTCCATGAACCTTACATTATTTTATCATGACAGGGAGGATGCTGAAGCTCAACACCGAGAAGAAGAAGAAATCGCAAATAAGGTTAAAGAACATAGTGAAGATATAACAGAAGTAACGTTTGACAGTAAAATCAATGAAATAAACGATGCTAATATTCATCCAATGTAAATATCAAACCAAAAATTACTGAACCATGAAAAATTATGAAAAAGAAGAAAATAGCGTAAATTTTACATTATATTTCGAGATTGAAAAGTCAAAAGAATGTAAAGGAAGTCTCGACGAAAATAATTTATTGCTTAGATTCAATTACATTTGCGTTTGGGCATATCAAAAGGGCATTAGCTGACATTGGAAAGAGTACTCTTCATCCCGGAGTTTGTTTGTATTGATTTTTGAAAAAAAAAATACCGTCGATATTGGCGTAGGTGCTTAAATTATGAAAAAAAATCGCCGTAAAAAGGAACACTGAATCTTCACTACGTAAAAAAACCAAAAGTGTCTAGTTATCAAAAAAACATGGACGAAAATATTTTTTTACTTGCTCTCACTAAATATTATGAATTATTTTATCTGACGTCCATTCGACTTGAAAGCTCAATGTACAGGTTTGGAACGTCCATCACAAGGTAATCAAATATAAATTACCCTTTGAATTGTTGAGATTTTGTACATTTCCATGTATTTCGTCACTGACCAGTCAGTTCGAGTTCATTCGTGTGCTCGAATGCCTGAAGATGCCTAAAGGTGAAATCCGGGTCGTTAGTGACGAAATACATGAAAATTTACAAAATGTCAACAATTCAAATTTGATATTGAAATTCCACCAAGCACCCTCAGTCGATGTCTTAAATTATGTAAATTACCTTTATTCTTTTATTAACCACATTAGAGTATTTCGATGTTTTTTACGACTTTTGATTTATCTAGCATTAGGGAGAGCTTTGTAAAAAATTGTCTACTTAGATTGTGACCTTCGCTGTTCAAAAATCCAAAAAAATGTTTCACATATTAACAATATTATCATCTTGAAACATTTTTTATCCTCAGCTTCAAAACCCTTGGGTTGATTTATATTTAATAATATTCCAGCTGCATTTTTTTAAGAAGCAGGATAAAGTCCAGCAACTAGTTATCAATTAAAGACTTACATAAATTACAATGTTTTTGTTGAAGAAATTTTGCTCAAAGCTATATTTATAAGATTGTCATAATATTTGATAAGGTAATGACTTAAATTCGTCGACCAGCCCTAAACCATCTCGTCACTACATAGCTTAGGGCTCGTTCTAGAATTTATAGATTCTAGTGAATCCGCACAACCCCTAAACTCTCAGGAAAGTATTTAAAAAGAAAAAGATAATCATCTATATACATATAACTTAATACAAACGATTATATGTCGTTATTTTTCATCCAGTCTGTAAAATTATGAATGTTTAGAATATTATTTATGTGAATACGTAAGAAAAATATTAAAAGTTAACCAAACATACGAAGGGGAATCAATATTATAAAAAATAAACGTAGGTAGAGTGTGTTTTTTGATCAATTTATTGAATAAATTCTGTCAAAAAAATATTATAAGAAAAATTCGCAAGAAATAAAATTAAGCGTGATATATGATTGAAAGTGATAAGAGTAATTTTAATTTAAAAGGAATATGCTTTATTATAATTAATATAATTATTTTTTTGCTTTTATATAACTGGAATTTCATAAATAACGTCACGCTCTGATAGGGGGGAGAGAAAACTTGATACAACGTGATTATTTGTGAGATGGAGATAAGGGAGTTGTAAAAAAGTGACGTCACAAAATGTGACAGGCACTGTCTTAACTGGTGAAATATCATCATCTATCGTTTCGATGTTTTAAAAATTAATTACATTTTAAGGGTTTAATTTAGATTGCGGAACAAAACACTTTGAATAAAAATGTAACAATATGAGGTGCTTAAAAATATCTTCAATCGTGTGACGTCATTTACGCATCACCAATGATGGCAAGATAGATTTGAATTGATACAAGAAGACTAAGCATTGAAAATTTAAAAAAATATATCTCCATGAATTTCTCCATAGAGAATATAAATGAATTTCATATTTTATACATTGTAGAGTATAAATTAAGCACACGTCTAAAAAGTAAATATATCAAAATGTTTTTTCAATATTTAAAAGTTATTTCGCTTGGCGAGTAAGGTTAGGGCTACACAGAGCCGAACAGACGCAACTGAATGTCAGTCATGATGATGTGAACACTACTATGTATGAAAACTCACAGCGAGCGTAATCATGGCCAACATTTTGTCGCATCTAGTCAACGCTGTGTATCGCTAGCTTAAACATTTACACATATGGAATGTTAAATACACCAGTACTATTGTAAAGTCACCATTAAAATATAACTTAGTATTTAATAGTTTATTATAATACTATCGAGTGTCATAATATTAATAATTAATAAGAGTTTTGGGTTTATTGATATATAGGGATTATAGGTGTTGGGGGAAGGGCAACTGTGTTTTAAAACGATTATTTATGCAGTCATCTTATCAATTAAAATTATACCTAATATAATTTATCATTTTCGTTTTCTAACAATGATATTATTTAAATATTTTCTGTTACAAAAGAATTATGTTATTGAAAATAAATGCCATAATGTAAATATTTTACAATTAAGTTGTCAACCAGTTTTAGATTTTATATACTTATAAAGTAATTGTTATTGTAAATATACGTGGTTTTATTTAATCGATTGTTATTTGTTTATGTTTGCAAAAAATATTTTTTTTTATTTTCGTATGTGTTCTGTGTTTTTTTTGTATTTATTAAATGTCAAAAAAATATTTAGTATTTTGTTTTATTCCGTTCCAAATTCCTAAAGTATAGGTTATGTTATTAAATAGTATGTGAAGGTAAATGATGACCAGTGCTGTAGTAAATACTAGACAAAAAATGAAATATTTTTTAGCTAAATAATATTTTAAGCACATAGCCAGCAAACATTGTTTCAGTTACATCTTGAGGGTATACAATATATATATATATGTGGATGAACATATAGGGTATACGATAACGCATACTGCGAATTTGAATTGTTGAGATTTTGTACATTTCCATTTATTTTGTCAATAACGACCCGGGTTTCGCCTTTCGGCATCTTCAGGCATTCGAGTACACGAATGGAAACGAGTTGACAGACAGTAAATAGTGACGTATAAAAGATATAAAAAGATAAAAATACGACAAAATATTATTTATAAGATAACATATTATATTGAAATTCCATCAAGCACCCTCAGCCAATGCCTTAACGTATACGACTACAGCGCAGATGATTAGTTTATCGTTAAAAGTTTTGTCATTTACGACCCGGGCTTAGCCTTTTGGCATCGTATTGCGGTAAATGGAAACGTCATCGAAAATATTGATTGAATTGGCATTTACTTGGTAGAACTCCATTATAATAGGACAAAATATCAAACTATTCAGTTCTACTCAATTTATAAGGTGGTTGATAGCTATTTCGGCTTAAAGCCTTCGTCAGAATTATCTGTATCACCAAGAAAGATATAAATATCGGATTACTGTCGTTAACAAAATATATTAGTAATAAATAACATATATTTTGCATTGTTTATTATTTAAAATAAACTATTTGTTTGCCTATTTTATTCATAAAGACATTTTTTTAAATATTACTGTAAACTAAAAAATTACCTAGATAGTAGGAATCAAGTATAGAGAGAACATTTTAAAACTCTGTATAACTATTGCGTATTTTTGTCCAAATTCTGTATACCGAGCGATCTATATATTTTAAATAAATAAAAATTCTCATCTGTGTTCTAATATAAAAACGAAACAGTTTAAATAAAAATATATTCAATTTCTCCAACAGATGTCAGCATCAAAAGTCTACGTGCGGTTTCATGTTGTTGCGAAAATTCGGTGAAAATCCCGGGAAGGCAAACCTTGCATTCCCAGTTCACGAAATGTCTAAACTACACTCTTGACAATCGACCTAATATAAACGTACGGGAAACCCTCAAAAGGGTCGAAGAGTAATCATTTCTCTATACACAATGGTCATATTTGAATATTTTCCACGATATGTCATAGGCGTGTTATCATTTCATAACCAAGTACGTGAGAATCGCCTGCAAGACTATGAAAATTTAAAGTTTTGAGTGAAAATTACATCTCGTAATCAGAAAAACCTGGGGACAGATTATGTTTAAGGTAAACTTAGCTATAAGATTGAGCTTTCTTTATTTTATGTGTGATCTTTTTATTAAATTGTTTTCAAATAAACACAAGAGACCAAAAAGTACCACAATATTTTGTCTTACACGATGTTTAAATTTTTTATTAAAACAATTCACAAAATCATCTGTGTGAATGAAAAGGTTTGGTAAACAGTAAGAATTTGTTAGTAAGGTTAAAATATTCATAAATTTTCATACACAAATTTTCACCAGTCGGGTGCACTATTTTTAAAGATTATAATGTACTGAATTAATGTATAATGAAGTATTAAATTATTATAACAAAACGGAAATATTTTCTCATTTGAAGTTGTTAATTATTATTATTCGTATTCTCAATAAAATTTAAAACTGGTTTAAAATATAAACAACAATAAATTGGTTTACCATTTCGTAAATTTTAATTACAGTGAACTTCATGCGTGTGCTGAATGTTTTTTTTATTTTAATGTTTACGATTTAAAGGTTGCATTCATCTTGGTAGCTCTGTGTTCATCTATGTGCTGCGGACGATCAATAACAAAAAGAAGTTATTCTGACCAATCAATCAAAGGATATTTAACAGAGGTGAGTATAGTATAAAATTACTTTGAATACGATATTCATCAAATATTTAAAAAAATAGTAACCAATAGGATAAAATTTCAAGGTATTTAATTTACAAAATTTTAGAAAATTAATTTTGTAGAACTAAATACTTTTATATTTTTTCCTATTACAATGGAGGTCTACCAAGTATCAAAAAATATTAGCCGATTGGTATCAGATTCACGCTAAACACTCTCTGAAAACGAGGGCTGATTGGTTAAATATAAACAAGAAGTCCTAAGGTGCATCTTCTTACAACAGTGCTGTCAACCAAATATCTTGTCGAAAAATTACATTATTACTTCAACATGTATCCTTTAAATTGTGGTTTGTATTTTACAAAAATTTCAATCCTAAAGCTCTTAAAAGTATTGCCTGAATTATATCAATCGTTTTAAATGATAAGATTAAACTATTAGTCAATATTATAATGTTGTTTTACAAGTTTCTTTAAATTATGTTGTCAAGGGTTTTGACATGTCCAAAATAATTATCGTTGCAAAATTACATAACGAGTAAATAATAATAGGTTGAACGTAATGTCTTAGTTTTCTTTAGCTGCTTGGAAAATAGAATTGAAACCACGTCTGGAAAATTATATCATGTGAATTATGTTTGATTCTATATTTGCTATGCTTGCCAAGTATTGAACAATGATACATTGGACATGCAACTCAACATCTGTAAAATTATACATTCCAGCTACAAAAAGTTGAATTTAGCTTCTATTGTAGTTTTAAAAATAAAGTTATATTAAAAAATGTAATTTTTTAAATTGTCCAAATGCTAAAATAAGAGTTTATTTTCTGTTTCAGAGAACATGTTGGTGGAACGAAGTATGCAAAGAAGAATTCCAGACGCTATTTCGCTGTAGATGTCCACAGTGGTCGTACTGCAGGAGTCCAGGAAGATATTACAACGCGATATGCTCGATGACGGGCACAGGATATATATGGATTCAACCGGAGTCAGGGTGGAGCGATACATAGTCGTTAGTTGACCATGCTCAATGGTCCAAAAACGAAAAAATAGAAAAAGATTAGTATTTAAGGCTAAATTTTAATTCATCTTTGCATCAATGTAGCTCAGGCGGATTTAAGAATTATAATTTCAACAAAATCTCTCTAGTTATTGCGAATATAACTATATTAATACAGTAAATTTCTTGGTGTTATGTTAAAAAAATATTTCTGTTTTTTTTCGGTTATTCAGTAATAGTTTCGGGGAATTCCTAAGGATTTTCGTAAACATAAACTTATAAGTGAAATGGAAAAAAGTTTGCGTAAACTGTATGTCACGATCAAAGTTATTTCCTCAATTGTAATTTGTCGGTCATTTTGATGTGTCCCAGACGACGTGCACGATTTGTGCCCTAAAACATAACGCTAATTATAAATTAATCGAAATTCTAAATTTTAAATTCCAGCTCCATCTGGTTTAATTATATTAATAATCAGTCTTTTTTATCTAATACAGCACAGTGCACCTCGCTCAAATAGCTTAATTAATTCAATAAGATTAAAATAATCTCAATAAAATTAGACAAGTTAGTTAATTAATTAGTTTGATAAGGTGAATCGATAGTAAATGTATTCAAAACATATGTTGATTATTCAGAAACATTATTTAATTTCGTGTTTAGACAAACAAGTCCAACACAGAATAAAAACATTTATTTATTATTGTCGAAGCCATTTTCGATTTCTTTGTCAAGGCTGATATTATTTACCTATTACGATTTTATTACTTTTTCAGTGTTATATATCAATCCTTAAAAGTTCAATTATTCAATTTAATTGCTTCGGTTTACGAAACCAAAGCAGTAATATTGGGTAATTTAATCAATCTTTCTATCCTTTTTTTCTTTCCAAAATAAAAATAAATGTTTTAATAATGAAACACAATTTGTTTTGTACTACTTTCACATATTTATAACGATCAGGTCGCGATCAAATTGTGTTTTATTTTTAAAATAATATTTAATACTTTTTCACCAAGAATTGGCAGTTAAATCTATAAAAGATGATTTAAAAAAATGTTAATACAAACCGCGGAAACCTGAAAAAAGCATTCAACATTAGTCGCTAAAAAAATATGAAATATAATATTTCTTTTAATTGAAATAATTTAATATTTCCGTGATTTCATAAAACTATGCAAACATAATGAAAACACGTGTTGAGTTTTAAGAGATTCATTTATGAATGATTATAATGTAGACACGATCAATGGTAATGTGCTTTTAACAAAATTATTCAACTTGGTTAGACAAAATGGCAATTACCTTATTCTTAATTGTTACAAATTTTCATACGATACTTCTTTTCTTCAAGTTTCTCTTTTCTGTGATGCCGAAATATCTATTCATCATAGAAATCCTGTTGCAGTTCTAAACTATTGTTATCTTATCGAAATTTACTAAATGAAAGAAAAACATTCCTATTGTATATTGATTCGCCTAATATTTTTGTGCAAATACCGTCCATAAAAACAAATACAATACGAAATCTAATTAAATCACAAGCTGTTTTTCAAATAGAACGTTTTTTGGCTGTGAAAAAATATATATTCCGTTCTTGATTGGATTTGGTGTACACGTAATTCAATTCAAGTGGGTCAATATTAATTATTTATGGTTATAATGCGTTTGTTATAATATTCAGTACGATATTATTCAGTCCTTAAAAAATACTGCCAAAATCCGCTTAAAAAAATAATATAGTTAGTAGAAAATATTAGTGATATTGGTTAGTTTATGAAGAAATATAGTATGTAAATATCTTATAATATGTCAATTAATATAACACACCTATTTATCTACATTATATATGCACAGTATTTAAATCAAATATTAAAAATATATTCATTCAAATGTAAAGTTTTCCTATTCTGATGATTTCTGTTCCTACAATGTACACTGATTAATCATGATATGTAATGGTTGTATGAGGTATCTAGACACGTATTTTTGATTAATTTCAGGATTTTGATTTTCAATTTTAGCATCCATTTAGCATAATATATTTTTATAAAACGTCAATAATTATTAATTTCGATACATTTCAGCACATTTATTATACGAAAATTTAAATAAAATTTGTAGTTATAACAATAAAACAAAATCATGATTTTTAAAATGAAAAATAATAAGTAAATTAAAATTTATTTAAATTAATCATGGAAAATGTGTCGACAAGTACTTAATTCTGTCAGATTAATGTGGCGATCGGCTATTAATATGTGCTATGATCTTATATACTTAAAAATGTCTTTAAAAAATTAACTAATTTTACATTCAAATCTGATTATATCATTTGGTTACATATTTTACAATTCTCGCATCTATCGCAAAATGCTTAAAATCCTAGGCTGCCCTTTTGAGTCTATCGAAACAGCTGTTATTTTTCCAACGTCTAACGAGTCCGATGGCCATCCCACGATCTCATTCGGTCTGTGAGGAATAGATGGCTGCAACTCACTTTCCTCCTCGAAGTTAAGAAACTTTCCATTATCCTAAAACATATTCACTACATTAATAGACGAAGAATAATCAGACAAGAATAGTAAACAGGGTCCATATGAACCAACCTTTCCTAAAGCTATTTTCTCGGCGAGCAGCTGTTTGATTTGATTGAAATCTTCATCGGATAAGACGTTTGTTATTTCGGATCCATGCGGAGGACGAGCATCGATGCTATAAGTCGATAAAAGAATTATTGTCAGAAGCGATATAAGCTTCGCAGCCATCTTTCAGGCTCTTACGAGCGACTTATAGTGAATAGCCCTCGAAGCGTAGACGACGTTTTCGTGTGACGTCGCGACTACGTTATCGACTTCAAACGTAGAGCGCGCGCGCGTAATGTTTTCCATAGACAAGTGTACGAAATACAATGTGAACTGCCAATATTATTTTCATAGACTAATTAATATAATTGGATTGGCGAAACTTTTAAAAACAGTTTTATAACCAACGAATATGTTCTTTGTTGTACGTCATTACGAAATTTAAATAATGTTTAAAATCAAATAATTAGTCCTAAATGACAACATAATGCTGCCGCAAATAAAATCGCAATGATCTTCAATTTTTAATGAAAGAGCTGAGACAAAAATGTTTAAAAAGAATTTCCATTTTCTACTTTCACATTTTTACAATGATCAGGACCGGTTTCACTCATTGCGAGCATTATCAGCTTATTTAGTTTATATTTTTTATATAAGACAGCAAGTTTCGCCGCACACGCTTCATTAATCATTTTTAAGGTACTGTCAACTATTGGCGGAAAGGCATTGTATTTTAAAAATAAAACACAATGCTTTTCCACCAAAAATTGAGAGTGTGTCGTAAATTTATGTTGAACTCGAAAAGTGATTGACATGAATTTATTCCTGAAATATCTTCTTCAAAGAGATTAGTAAATTAAATTTCAATATATGAGAAAAAGTCATTCGCAGGAATGTTTTCCACAATGATTAATTCGAATTACTCCAACTCATTATCTAAATTAAGATAGAGGGAGGGCGTAGTGATTCTACAAAATATAAGACAGTGATTCAATGTTCAAAGCCTTAATAATTTAAAACGATTAGCTAAGATGAGAAAGACAGCAATAACAGAAGAGAAAAGCAATTGGCATTTGTATATTCATGAGTGGGTTTTTCCTGTTATATACTTTTATTTATTTAAAGGAATATTTGTAAATTATTATTCAAATTTGGATTATTGAGATTTTGTACACTTCCATGTATTTTGTCACTAACCGATTCCATTCGTGTGCTCGAATGCCCGAAGATGCCGAAAGGCGAAACCCGGGTCGTTAGTGACAAAATACATGGAAGTGTACAAAATCTCAATAATCCAAATTTGATATTGAAATTCCATCAAGCACCCTCAGTCGATGTCTTAAATTATTATTCAGCTTATTGGTATTGGTAGATAGTAAAAATACCCAAATGTGATGATGTAAATTCAATGTTTTATTATCGTATCGTAGAAAAGGTTTTTTTTCATTTGCAAGCGTTTTTAAAAGATCCACCAATCCAATTGTATTAGCCTATGAAAATAATATTGACAATTCAAGTTGTATTTCGTACACTTCTCTGTCTATGGAAAACATTACGCGCGCGCGCGTTCTACGTTTGAAATCGATAACGTAGTCGTGACGTCACACGAAAACGTCGTCTACGATTCGAGGGCTATCCACTATAAGTCGCTCGTAAGAGCTTGAAAGATGGCTGCGAAGCTTATATCGCTTCTGACAATAATTCTTTTATCGACTTATAGCATCAGTGCTCGTCCTCAGCATGGATCCGAAATAGCAAACGACTTATCTGATGAATTTTTCAAGGAAATCAAACAGCTGCTCGCTGCGAAAATAGCTCTAGGAAAGGTTGGTTCATATGGAACCTGTTTACTATTTGTGTTTGATTATTTTTTGTGTATTAATGTAGTGATTATGTTTTAGGAAAATGAAAATTTGATTAACTTCGAGGAGGAAAATGAGTTGCAGCCGTCTAATCCTCCCAGACCGAAGGAGATCGAGGGATGGCCTTCCCATCCATTAGACGTTGGACAAATAACAGCTGTTTCGATAGACTCAAAGGGGCAGCCTGTTATATTTCACAGAGCCAATAGAGTTTGGGACGAAAGGTGTGAATTTAATTACAATTCTACAAATTAAGAGTGAACATTATTTAGTTCCTTGATAAAGCTAAAACTCTTCACTAAAAAATTGAGGGTTTCGATACCATATGTTAAAATTATATCTCACTGTTATTGATTTCTAATAATTCATGTAACATTCCGTATGTTAAAACTTTTGTTCCCACTCAGATAAAATAAAGCAATTTCGCTCATCGTAAATATATTAAAGTAAACACTAAATAATTAACATTTTATCGAAAATCGATATTTACCTTATTCTTTATAAAATTAAGTAGTAATAATTCTGAGTTAATAATTTCTAGCACTACCTATAAGTAGACAATACTAAAAATTCTTTGCTGTAGCCATATTGCTTTGCTTGCTAAAATTGTACCTTGTATTGTATATTAATTAGGGCAAAAACTTTTTTTGAATCAATGATTAAGCCTATGTCCATTTTCTTTCAGCTCGTTCAACGAATCTCACTTTTACCAACATTACAAAGATGGTCCAATCGACAAAGACACGATCTTGGTTCTGGAACCGAGAACCGGATCTGTTTTGTCTTCGTGGGGAAGTGACTCGTTCTTCATGCCACATGGACTCACTGTTGATAGGCACGACAATGTGTGGGTGACTGATGTTGCAATGCACCAAGTTTTTAAAGTAAGTTTAGATACTACATTCAATAGCATTGAATTTGTACCATTAAACGGAAAATGACACAATACTTTACTTATGGATTTCTTTAACCATTCGATTTCTTAAGATGAATTAGTGGGTTTTTCTGTCATGTCACGAACATCGTTAATCGTTTTCCGTCCCCTAAAAAATATGAAACGTCGAAATAAAAAAAAATATTTTAATAATTGCACTTTCAAAGTATTTGTTTACACTATTGCATTTTTATTTAAATGAAAATAGTAAAGTTTTCAAGTTTTTTATCACAATATATTCTGTATAATTCTACTTTAAATATCAGTCAGAAAAAGTGAGAGAAAACGAACTCCTTGGTACATTTCAAAAACCTTTGTAGAATCGTTATATTCAATAAATTGCAAATTCCGTCCGCATCGCTTTCTTAAAAATACTTTGTTCTACGAGTTTTTTTCAGACATCAAAAATCGATAACCTACAGTAAACCCTAATCTACTAACGGCGTAAAGCAAATAAAAGCATTTCTGAAAAACAGGTGTCAACTCTTTGCTAGACAGTCTTGAAAACTTCTAACTATTTTCATTTAAATAAAAGTGCAATAGTGTAAACAAATACTTTGAGAATGCAATTATTAATTTTTTTTTTAAGTTTCATATTTTTAGGGGAACGGAAAACGATTAACGATTTTCGCGAAATGACATAAAAACCTACTAATTCCTCTTGCGGCTGCCAACTTGTAAAAGCAACTGGTGATAAATATTTTTCTAATCAATTTTCAGCAATATTTGGCGAAACATTTTTCTTCTTTTTGTTCAGTATTTTTTACCCAAATGCTCGTTAGGTCAGGTATAATTTTTAATGTTACGGCAAGACAAGGGATTGTAAATTCTGGTCAATTTTTTCAATCCGGGGATTATGAAATAATAAATTTATTTTTTGAATATTAATGAACTTGCAAAATTGAATATAATGAAATATGTGAAGATTATTGTTAAATAAAACTACCAAAATCTATAATCCGAGAACTAATTAATCGAGACAATATTTTGGTTGCAAACTCATTATGCAATACAAAATAATTCAACAAGACCGTGAAATAATTGAAATGCACTACTTTTAAATCAAAAGTTGTGATCATATTTCATCAGTTTTTGATTTAAGTATTTTTTGTTGAAACTTTAAAACCATTTGTAACTGAAACGATATGTAGCATTCGAGAATCCCTACGTATCATCACGTAAGTGTCAAATATGTGATTGTATGTCTTTGGCACTTTCGTTGTCTACACACTCAGTTTTATAGGTTGGCATCAAACATCAGGAAAAACTAGATGTAAAATAGTAGCAATGTCCCAATTTTAAGTAGACACGTGCAGACATACTTTGCAATTGTGCTATGAACCCTTGAGATGCACTCCAGCAAAATATCATGATTGCAGATACATTATACGTAGAAAGTTTTGCATTATGTCGCTTGATTGTAAAGAATCGTTATAAAATAAATATCTGATAAGCTTTTTCTGATTTTTATTTCAAATCAAGATGTAACGAGAAACTTGAAACCGAACCATTATCTGTGGTGTCATATTTTAGAGCTTAAGAGGATGAATACAATTCGAATAATTAATTTAATGTATATATTTTCAGTACTCCCCGAGCCACAAATATCCTAAGCTGGTATTAGGAGAAGCATTCCGAGGAGGATACGCTCGACGAGGTCGAGTCTTGCTCTGCATGCCGACTGCCGTAGCGATTGCTACAACTGGAGAAATATTCGTAGCAGATGGATATTGCAATAACCAGATCCTTAAATTCAACGCTGCCGGAGGACTGCTGCGAGTGATGCCAAGACCACCAGAATTCATGTCATTGCAGGTTGGTTTGCCAGTACAGTTGTCATGAACATTCACAATATTGTCATCTAATTAATTTATATTTCACTGTCCAAGTCAGAGATTCCCACTATGGAACATTTCATAAATAATGAAATTTTAACAAAAAATCTTAGTCACACATTTTGCCAGATACGTAGATTTAAACAAATGAGTAAACCTAAACCTTGATAAAAACAGATTCATATTTATTTGAAACAGAAAACACAAATATCTGGATATATTGTAAACATAAATGACTTTTGAGTCCTTAAATTACAAATTCTCTTGATATTAGGCACAATATTAGAAATTTGAATTCTCATATCTGATTTAGGGTTGAGTTTGATCCTAAGCTTTGGTTTAATAATTATGAAAACACAGAACACTTTTCATCGAATATCTACCAAAGTTATCTGCAATTCAGTTAAAGAAAATTATGTTTTGCAAACTCTAGGTACCTCATGGATTGGCATTGCTGGAACAACTGGACTTGGTTTGTGTGGCAGATAGAGATAATATGAGGGTTGTTTGTCCTCGAGCTGGTCTCCACGGTGCCGGACTCAATTCTTCACCTCCACCGGCTACTGTCCAAGCTCCAGATCTAGGGAGAGTCTTCGCCGTGGCTGCCCTGGGTGATCTTGTGTATGCTGTCAATGGACCTACTTCCCCCATCATTCCTGTGCGAGGTTTCACCATTGACCCTCGGTCTGAGAGTATTATTGATCATTGGGAACCGGTGAAGGTAAAAACAGTAAGAGTTTTTTTAAGTCAAGTCCGCTTGCTCCTAATGGAGGTATTTCAACATAAGTTTTTCAACGAGAACTGTTTGTTACTCTGTTGCTCTGCCATCCTCTATGAAATTTAACTTTTTTAATTATGCAATTAAAAAATGAATACCAATAAGATATTTCAAAAAAAATAAATCGCTTGAGATAAATTCAAGGAGAATTTCCACAGCCAGCCAAAATCATCATAAGGAGCAAAGACGTCACAAACACCCATGTCCAATATCAACATTTTATATTGAAGTTGCCATTTCAATCTAGAACTTTCCCATTGATAAGCTGAGCACTTACTGCAACAATACAGCAGACTTTTTTTATCTCACTACATTCTGCAATTTGACGATAACATTGTTCGGCCAATGCCACATAGAAATATTCTAAAAAGAGCTTATTCATCATCATTTAAAAAAATCTATGAAACCTTTGAATTACAGCTTTGCAATTTATAATTTTCAAAATCCAAAAATCACTATTTTCCATGTGATTATAAATGGCTATAATATCTGTATCATTCTCTGTATAGAATATTGATTTATAAATCGATGGTGTTTTGGCCAATTCATGTAACCCTCAAAAATACGAAAATGAGTTAATGATTGGATCTCATTTTAAAGACGACAGAGCAAATCTCGGCCAAATGAAGTAAATTAGAAAAATAAATTGACCACTTTTTGGAAGGAACATCATTTTACATTGGCTGAATGTAAGCCACTATTATATCGACACTCTATGTATAAGCCTGTAACTGCAAACATGAGAATTTATAGGAGTGCATTTCATGGATTCATAACTCAACTCACCATATAAAAAGAGTTTTCACTCTCTCCTGAACAATTTCAATTTTGAGGGTTACATCAATTGGCCAAAGCACCATCGATATAAGATTCTCTTACATCATTTTGGATATTGAAATTGTTTTTGCGGGTTTTAGAATTTGTTTAACTGGATTGCAAAATATTAAAAAGAAAGAAAATCTTTAAAGCTACATTTACATAAAATTTATTTTTGGTGTTATGAGCATTAAAATCTTACCGGACAATATATATTATTTAATTCAATGCATTTCACAAAAGAACCAATTTTCAATATGTCGGTGAACACCATTTGGTAATCTTTGCCTTTCCTATATTAACCTGATAACATTTGATAAATGAATAATTGATATACCTATTAATGTCTATCAGTCTTTCAATCTGTTTTTTAAAAATGTAATGCACAAGGTCAACCAGAGATGCTTCTGCAAACAAATCTATTTCGAACATTCTTGTAATCCATGTACTAATTCAATAATGCTTGTTTCTTTCAGGGCTTCACTAATCCTCACTCCATTGCGATTTCACAAAACGGATCATGTATGTACGTGACAGAAATCGGACCTAATAAGTTGTGGAAATTCGAATTAGTTATTGACAACTGATAAAAATAATATTTTAACATCGGAAACATTTTAAAAGTACCATAATCTTTCATCTGAAACGAATCTCTCTCATATCAGTATTTTTCCGAATTTTAATACAAAAATATAGCCAAATCAATAAGAATTATTAAACTTATCCAAAGAGATATTTGTTTAGCTTTGAGTTTAAGAAACTCAGTTGCTATATTATTTCTTCATGTACAATTCAATGAGTTTAAAATGTCCTTTTCTTGGTAGAAAAACAAAAAGTCCTGTGGAGCAAGGTCATAGGTGGTTTGTCAAAAATTAGAATATTAAATATGAACAAAAAATATACAATTACAAATATGAAGATCCATGATTTTCTATAGAATTCCTTAAATGGTATAAAATAATAACTTGCTGACACATCTACATCATGGAAAATGGTTCAGTTCTCAGCATTTTATTTATGTAACCAAGTGCAAAGTAGCCAGTAATTTACAATGGGTTTCTATTTCGAAAATCTGGTTCGAAATTTGATGCAATAAAATGTTGTAGTGGGTTGAAATATTTCTGTGAATAGTTTTGAATAAATATACGACAGCAATCAAAAGTACCTAAATGAATTATTTAAAAGTAAAAATATGTTTATTTATTTCAATAAACAAGCACCTAAAAGTTTTTCGACAATGTTGAATAGTTTATTTGTAAAGGAACTATATTAATCAAATTAGTTTTGGCCTGAGTGCTCTATAACTCTGCACATTATATGGACCATATATTATATTACTAACTAAAGATCTAGAAATGTTTCCTCGTAAAACAATAGACATTGTGTGAGGGACCGTTCATGTATGTCACACTCTAAAGATAGGGTTAAATATAATGAAATAGAGGGTTTGTAATATGTGATGTCACAAAATATAAACTAGTCTTTTTGAGAGAGAAGGTTAAAATAATTACATAATTTAGACAAGGGGAGCAAAAGATTATATGGCAAAATATGACAGTCAAAACTACCCAAAATCATTCAGTGTCATTTATGGACGGCCCTAAAAGTAAAGAAATATTTTAATAAACAATATTAATCAAAATATACCAACTAATCTAGTGGGAATGCGTAGAAGTCATTCCTGAATAACATCAAGTAACGTTTTAAGAATTACATACCTAAAACAATGTTTAATAAGTAATAAAAGTGTTTCACTATAGCAAAAATTGGGAAAGCCCTCAAGTAGTAAATGTTTTCTATAAAAATGAAAAAATGTACATGGACAATTCATGCAGAGCAAAATGTGTTATATATTTTTTCATGGTGTCATTATTATATACGAATGATGAGCATACTACATCAAATTATTTTATGAGTATTATGTTTACAAAATGAAATAAATATAGAATGTTATGTCTTGTTTGAATAACATATTTTACCCCCTAACAATAAATTCAGTGTTCATTTTGAAAATTTGGTGAAATTAAACAACATATACAAAACAGGACTGCATTATTTATTTGTTTTATAATTATTTAAGAAAGCAATCACAGTAAGTAATATTTTATTTATGTAGTTATGTAATTATTAATATATTTTACATTTTCAGACATTTCAAAATTCTTCAAAGCAGTCAAATACCAACCAGGCAATAATAACTGGACAGAAAGATTTATTAATAAGCTTTATTGCCAATGGCCAGGGCTGTTTCACTTCAGTTTATATGCATTATGTAAGTGATATTGAAACAGCATAGGGTATTTTCTAATATCAGAGTAGAGTAAAGGGAAAATGGTGATTAAAGATTTAACAGCTTCCTCAACCTGCCCATGGCTATTGCAAGCTTGCAGTGTAAAAATTGGAGGTGGTCTGTCTTTTTTTTAATACATATTTGGCAGAGCTATGTATTGAGAGTTGAGATTTATTGTATTTTAGGCTGACCAACTCTTAAATCATCCTTTTTATTTATTTTTTTATTTACACACCACAATCTTGATCCATCAATATATATGAAGGTAAGAAATTTTCAAATTAGCTTATTCATCAGTTGAATTTACATTAGTATGTATGTTCAAATAGGATTATGAATAGGAAATAAATATAATTCAGCGTTGGAGTGTAAGATAAAATCACTGTCAAAAGGTAGTAGGTTTTTAAACAAATCGACAGTCTCGTATGTTTGGAGTATTAGATAATTTCAATCAGTTCTGTTTTCTTGTTGTGCATGTAAATAACAATTTTTGGATACGCAAAATTCACCTTAAAAGTTGACACGCTTGCAGTATACGGTTTACATTGCAAGGATGGAGAAAATAGAATCACAGACTAAGCAAATGAAAACCAACAATATTAGTACCACTAAAGTTCAGATGACTTTAATGTGCTTGCAGAGATACGATTCATTACTTTAGATATTCAATAGTGGGACACTGTATCACAGAACAGGCAGGCATGGAGACATTTCCTGGGTATGGCCAAGATTTGCACCGAATGATATAACCAATATAATTACTTTTTCAAAAGTAATATATTAAATAAAAATTTCAATCGGCTCTGAATGAGTATACCCATTGTAACTATGTTATCATCATATTCTCTTTTTAATGATCTTCATAAACAGTACCATATCTGAAAAACAAAAGAGATGTTATATGATCACTAATTATCGTAAACATTTGAGTTGTTTTTTTTGTTCATTAATTTTTTGATTTGATTCATAACCCAATAATAATAATGCTTTGTGTACATTTCTTCTTTAAATTTAGAACGATCAGTTTTCACTGGACTGAAACAAAATTTTAAGTATGATGGTATTCTTCACCGATATATGTGATTTTTAAAATGTGCATAAATCGTGGAATAGTCCAGTCAAGCTCATAAGCCATACAGATTTTACAAACCGCACGGGTATATTCCCAAACAATTTGAATACTATATTATTCTAAATGCAAGAAGCGAATGTTTGAGGTTTGGTAAATCATGGACACGAATTTATGTTGTGTATAGTTGTATTTGCAGTGTGATTGAAAGTGGTTGCGAAATTAGAAAAATATTGAAAGGCATTATATACTACAACATGTACAGAATGAGGAAAAATTCGATTTATAACAATGTAGCGAGCTGCTTAACTTAAGCCACCAGTCAGTAAGCTTAGGAAGAAAATATGAAATATATTGACTTACTTATAAATATAGCCATAACAAGTCCAAGCATGATCCATAGCCAACACTTCCAGGCCTTACGGCTTTGTTCTGCTAATCTTTCTCGCTCACTTTCTAGTGATAGCATGTTTTTATCGGAGAGCTTTGACGAAGACTTTAGTGTCTGAAAAGATAACAAGAATACAATATTATTTGATTCAATGAAACCCTTGTCGAAGCAATTTTTAACAAATATAAAAACACTAGAAGGCATTGTATTCATAATTATATTACGAAATTGTTAAAGTATTTGTGAGAAGGTGAAATGTTTAAGGCTTTATTTGTGTCTGTAGATTGGTAGGAAGAAACCCATGTTAAAAATATTCAATTTTTATTTTATAACAAAGGTGTAGAGTTAGATATCTTTTTCTTCTATTCTTGTTGGTTTTATCAGTTAGTGGTTATCAAATAGTTTACACATTGAGTTATTTAAAAGAAAAAAATTAATAGGCATTACAGCAATCAGAATTGATTTTTTTAAATCACATGTTACAGACTCAAATGAAAGAAGTCAACTGACATTAAATTGACTGGAAAAGACGTCACAAACTTCAAACATCAAAGATCTTAAGGCGATTACGAAGGTTTTTATGTCATCTCATGAAAATCGTTAATCGTTTTCCGTCGCCTAAAAAATATGAAACGTCGAAATAAAAAAATTTTCTTTTAATAATTGCACTTTCAAAGTATTTGTTTACACTGCTGCATTTTTATTTAAATGAAAATAGTAAAGTTTTCAAGCCTGTATAGCAAAGAGTTGACCCTGTTTTTCAGAAATGCTTTTATTTGCTTTACGCCGTGACTAGATTAGGGTTTATTGTAGGTTATCGAGATTCGATGTCTGAAAAAAACTCGTAGAACATTATAGAAGTATTTTTAAGAAAGCGATGCGGACGGAATTTGCAATTTATTGAATATAACGATTCTATAAAGGTTTTTCAAATGTACCAAGGAGTTCGTTTTCTCTCACTTTTTCTGATTGATATTTAAAGTAGAATTATACAGAATATATCGTGATAAAAAACTTGAAATCGTACAAAAAAATAATTTTAAGAAAGTGATTCTGACGGAATTTGTAATTTATTGAATATAACGATTCAATAAAAAAATTTGAAATGTACTAACAAGTTCGTTTTCTCGCTCTTTTTATGGCTGATGTTTAAAGTAGAATTATACTAAATACAGTTTTAAAAAAAAAACGTCTTTTAACAAAAAAATGTCAAAAAAATTAATAGGAGTAATAAATAGTAATCATTTTTCGGGGATATGTTTCTTTACTTTCCATTGTGATTAAGTCAATGTCTGTCATCTGCCTCGAAACTAAACTCGATATTTATTTTAATTATATGTAAATAGTGAATAGGTGCTATTTTAATCGGTAAATAATTTTATAATATATTATTTTTTGACATGTGAAATTTTTTATCATGCGAAACGACAGAAAAATCTACTTAATCGCCTTTGAAAAAAATCTGAATTTGATATTGACTACGTTGGAACATGATCCCAGATCCACCTGATCACTAAGATAAAGCTCTAACACTATACCACGGAAACTGACTTATAAAATCTTTTCACACTTTTCTCCGATAAACATTTCAGTGCTGTGCCTTACATTTACAAAACTGGAGAGATGATCATTGTATCTCTGGCAAGTTTATGCCCAAAAAAAACTGAGATAGAGAAACGCAGGATCGCTCCAGCCAGTAGAGCAATAACAATACATATTTATTGAAGACTCATGATTACCTCAGTATCTTGTTTTATTATTTTACTAGCAAGTTGTGTCTGCTCTTTGAGATTTCTGGTAAGAAGCAGCATATTTTCAGCGACCTTTTCTTGCATTTGCTGGTGGTACCTTAATAAGTTATCCATGTCTTCAGTATTATTTAAGCCGGTTTTGGATGAGGGTGGCTTTGATATATTACGATGTCTTAAAGTGTCATCATTATCTGAAAAGGAGGTAATTCATACATAAGTCACAGGATAAAAGCTAAATCAATTCTGATGCATTGCTGTGTTGTGAAAACTATAATTACCATTGAGAAATAATTCATTTCTTAATTCTTCTCCATATTTTGCTGATGTTTTCTGATGTATCTCCTTTGTTGCCGCATTGCTCCCTGTAGTTGCAGCTCCGTGAGATAAATGCAGAACTGCATCTACCTAAAAGAAAGTGCTTCAAATTATTATCCAACATTTAAAAAAAGCTTGATAAACAAAACTCTACTTAATTTTTAAGGATTTCATAATATGTGGTTGTATACATGTATTGCAAACAATATGTTTATGAAAAAACGAATGTTGAATTCAGTAGATTTTGATCAGTACGTCAGCACCAAGTTCTGTTAAAAATAAATTTGCTTTGCTGAAACAAAATTAGCTGCCATTTTCCATCTGTAAATTTAAAGAATGACAAATACTTTTTTCTTACCTATAATTTACCTACTGAAATTATATTGAGTGTGCGAAGTGGACTCTCCGTTTCCTGGTTATTTTTATTTCTAGGGCGAGGGTAGACCAAGTCTTTATATGCCTTTCCTTCATGTGTTATAGCTGAGTACTATTTTAATAAAGATTCTGCTAAATACTTGGAATGGGGAAAACAATTAAGAAAAATTCCTAACGAATACTTATGGTGGGTTTTAACTAAGCAAAAGTGATAAATTCTTTTGATAAATTGTTTGTATTGTGCTATTAAGCTTGAAGAGTGTGCAACTTGCCCAGTTCCTAACTGAGAATAGTTCATGGGCGACCGTTTCCACCAATCTTATGTAGACAATTTATATAAATGGCAAGTGCGTGCTGTGAATTTCTCTATTTTACACTCCATCACATATAAAGTGAAGACTGCAAGTGAGATCTATTGGCATGCTGAAGGTTGCCCTTTTATCCTACTTGCGTATACACAAGTAAGGTTGTGTGATAGAGATAATGATACATCCACAGCACGCCGATCATATATACATAGTGTTAGTATTATATGATAAAATTTTAAAGTAAACGTTTACCTTTTGCACGGGATTACTTAATTTAGTAGTATTTATTAATCCTTTCAGAAATGTTAATCGTCGGTTGTAATCTGCTAACGTGTCTTTTGAGGGTTTCCTGTAAAAGAAAGAATTCATGAAATAAGAAACCCTTCATTTAAAGAGAAAATGGAAGTCAAAGATAATTATATTTTCTGATTACAATTGTGATGGAAGACAAAAAATGTGAATCAAATTAACTATGGAATGATTTTTCAAGGTATTTTGTTTCTAGCTTGTAATTATATGGATAGGATACAAAATAGAGAGGATACATAAAACTTAATAGTTTAGAATAAATGGATATCGACTGCTTAATCTGCAAACTGCCTAACTACACTTGAGGAATGTTTTTAGAACATAGAAAAAGCTTAGTAAGTTAACCATCAAGCAGAATACCATAAATACACTTTGTTACTTTTTCACTTACAGATAAGTAAAGTGAAGAAGTATATTTTGGAACTGTGAAAAACTGCTTGAAGTTTAAATCTTTACGTTTTATCCATATCAAGAAGAATTTGTGAGAGGTTCAGGAAGGGGCCGTTAACTGAGCCATACAATAACAAGGGCTTCAAGTGCTTTAAATTTTCAAATTATTTATTTGATAGTGCTAAAGCGCGAAAGGCTTATGTGAAAAACACTTTTTAATTAATTTATGAAACTGTCCATACTGTGACTCGAACCCGTATACACAACCGAAGATAACGGCGTTCACTACTCGGCTACAGGTCTGGTCTTGAAAATGAAAAGTGCTTAACCATAATTACTATTCAATGTCTGATAAATAACATGTTATTCAAAAATATTTCTGAGAAGTAATATTTACGTCGGTTGTTTTTGTAGTTCTATCAGCATTTCTTCTAATGATTCTAGATATTTTTTCAGTCTCCAGTCTTTATTAGGATTATCGTTTGCCATATCCTCGCAACAATTTAATAGTCGCTTGGCATTTATTTCTAGTCGGGAAGGCATACTTTTATAATCTCGGAAAACAACACAGTTTGAACAATTACACGTCAATACGAGCTGTCATTTTGACAGCAATGTCAAGGGTTGCTACACGTAAAATATTGTCAATACTATTATTGCATGCTGTTTGTAGGGTGTACTAGCAATCTCACAAGTGTGGGAAACGGAATAAATAGGCGCTTTTCTGTTACGATAACTATACTTTAACTCAATCTCCATATATTTTCTTTCATGACTTTATGTATTCTTATATAACTATTGTATTTTTTTAAACTTCTTAATTTTATATTAAAAACTAATTTGCACAAAGTTACCGTCGAATCCATCGAAAATATTTAAGTTCTACTATTATTTTCTGTATTTCACAATATCGAATATAGCTCATATTGGTATACTAGTCTATTCCTGATATTGTCTATGATTATTCGAGTTTGACGCATGATTTGTTTTCAAAATACTTCGTTTGAAGTAAATAAAAAATTCATTACCACAATTGTTACATTTAAATATGATTCAAAACGCTTTGTTCCTATTGTGGGACTTCCAAGACATACCTGATATATCAAATCATAATATTAACGATAGTATAAATCAGCTTCCACCAGGCGAAAAGGAAATATTTAATAAGATATTAAAAATTGCCAAATGCCATGGATCCATAAGAAATTTCATAAAGAAACATTCGTTCACATCGACAAGAAGTGTTGATCATAATAGCGGTAAGTAATGTGTTAATACCTATAAATAAAGTTTGCTGTCTTAACGCATTTGAAAAAAAAAATCAGTTTTAGCAGTTCGCATTGAATTTCTTTTTCACCATAAATATAATGTACCTGTTTGGTTAGTATTAATGCACGCACAAATTGTACAGATATGAATATCTGACTACATGTACTGAGTTCTTGAACTGAATAGCTTTATATTTTCATTGGTAAATATTGATAGGTAGATGTATAATTTCACGTTTTTGTTTATAGATCATGAATTGACCACTCATTCTCAATTATATATCCAGTCATTGAGTGAAGGGTTAGATGAAGTCTTGCAGCCATACCGTTCCCACATTGAGAATTTGGAAAATACAGCCCAAGCAAATCCATATTTTTCTCTATGTTATATACTAGGAAGTCTTGAAAATTTCAAAGGAGTTTTGTATACTTTGAACAAGATCGTTATCAGCATTGAAGATAAAAAATTACGAGGGTGTCAGCTACTTCAAATACTTCAACAGAATGCATTGAGTGGCAATGAAGAAACAGCCGTTGCGATACGCATGTAAGTATCATAATTTTCTTTTGGTGAATATGCTTTACAGCATGCTACTCTTTTCCTACCCGAAAATTTAATAAATGCCGTTCATAACAATACCTGTAGGAAATTTAATTACGAATAGTTAAATACCAAATTATCACGCATGGGAATCAGGGAAACCGATAATTTACACGAAATACGAACATTATATCAGTGCGAAGAAGTCACCATAATATCAAATTTGGATTATTGAGATTTTGTACACTTTCATGTATTTTGTCACCAACGACCCGGGTTTCGCCTTTCGGCATCTTCAGGCATTCGAGCACACGAATGGACTTGAACTGACAGACAGTAAACAGTGTCTAACGTTTATATAGAAGATAAATTTTGACAAACAACACGATATTTTAACACTAATTTACTGTAGAGTTCAGTCAATCTTGCTGTACTAGCAATATTGATACAATTTAAGACATCGACTGAGGGTGCTTGATGGAATTTCAATATCAAATTTGGATTATTGAGATTTTGTACACTTCCATGTATTTTGTCATTAACGACCCGGGTTTCGCCTTTCGGCATCTTCAGGCATTCGAGCACACGAATGGACTGAAACTGACAGACAGTAAACAGTGTCTAAATTATATCAATATTGCTAGTACAGCAAGATTGACTGAACTCTACAGTAAATTAGTGTTAAAATATCGTGTTGTTTATCAAAATTTATCTTCTATATAAACATTAGACACTGTTTACTGTCTGTCAGTTCGATTCCATTCGTGTGCTCGAATGCCTGAAGATGCCGAAATGCGAAATCCGGGTCGTTAGTGACAAAATACATGGAAGTGTACAAAATCTCAATAATCCAAATTTGATATTATTATGCATTATAATTTTCAAAAAGCTGCTCCTGCTGCTGAGCCACAAAACGAAATTTCCCACACCCTAGACTTCAAGAATTTATTTACTAGTTTCAGTTAAACTTACTTACAGAGATGGCGGTAGCAGAAAATCAGTATGAAAAAATGAACCTTGTACGCGATTGTCTTTTATAGTTTAAAACTATTTAATTAGAAGAAGAAAACAGCAACAATAACAGCAGTTGTTACATTGGCAAATCTGTAAATGAAAACATGACAATAAAAAAATAATCTGTGTCAATTTTCTGTTAATGCTGTGGCACTAACATCTGTGAACGATTGCTTTTCCTTTATAAACTGATTCTTTTTTTGATTTGTCTTTCAGAAACAATTCGATGAATGGTGTAGGAACCCATACAAGACAAACAAACAAACATTCATTTTTATATATAGATTTCAACTCTTCCCTTGATACATTTAGAATCCATGTACTCTAACATATTTGTTTATTTGCAGATTACTTCAGACAGTTCATAAAGTATTCTACAGGCAGTTATGTGACTGGTTGTTGTACGGAAATCTCAAAGATCCTTCCAAAGAATTTTTCATCGAAGGCATTGAAAACAATAATCTATTACCGTCTCCTGCCTTAGGCACATCAAAATTGAGTTCTCTGAATTCTAACGAACATGCTAGCAGCAAATCTGGATCCATCAATGTAATTTGATACTAATTTAGCTTTTTCTTTGGTTACAGAATTTATCAATTACCTGTGGAGTCAGAGATTCTTTTTTATATCCCATTTTTTTTTAAATTACTTGAATAAATAATAATAATAAATGTGTGTAATGTTTAAATAATGAACACGTTGGGTTCCTGTGTTGGCAGCGAGAATGAATATATGCAGATCTGAAGGACAAGCTAATTCTATCTCTATCTTATTCACGTGACTTGGTGGAATTCCTTACAATGTACTTGCTTCATTTTGATTTACGTATATCAATATGAACTTTGTGATCTGTCAATACAAAGTATGTCATTCATTTTAAAACCAGGAATCGTAGAAAAAAAATTTGATATGACATTTTTAGAATTGGTGTCAATATCGATTACATTTAACGACTTCAAAAAGACACTGTTTCATATTCATTTGAATCTAAAGCAGGTCATATTTGGATGAATACTGTAGTTATATTTTTATTTTTATAGGATGAATCAAACAATTGGGCCGACTATGAAATAAAACCGCTAATGCTGCCGTCCTACATACCCCTGTCAATGGCCCAGAAAATACTATTCATTGGAAAATCAGTTGTTTTATTTGACTCAAGTCCTGCAGATACAAATGCCTCTTCAGTGAACTTATTATCATTGAATATACGGTAATATATCATTTCTTTTTCTCTTCCTTACCCTGACACTGTGTGGCTTATCTGAATTGCATTTAACACGCATTGTATAAAAATTGGAAGACATATTTGTGTATTTTCAGTTGCACAGTGTGGGGAGAAAAGGAACCTCAATTTCTAAAAGCTATCCAGGAATTGAAAAGTATGGACTCATTCAGCATAAATAAACTTGACATCTTTATTGATGAAGTCAAATCATGCGTCACTGAGGTATGTTGTGTCTGCATACTTGTAACACTCTGAATACAGTAGATCCTCTATCGTCACTCTTTGTGTCTATAAGATGTTATGTAAGAACTCTTTGTACAGAACAACTAATGCAATGTGGGAAAATAAATCTTTAAAATATGGTGGATCTAAACCTTACTGCACATAGTAACAATATGTACTCACATCAAATAATGTGTTCTAGCACTTATGGGTGGTAGCCGCCGAGGAGGCAGAAGTATTACATGAATTGCAGCTGATGAAAGACTATTTCCTGTTGGGTCGAGGGGAACTTTTCTTGGAACTCTTACGAATAGCGGAACCTCTGCTTAATTCTCCACCCACTGCACTCTCTACTAGAGGTACAATATTTTGCTCATTGTTATTATCTCACGGTGTTATAGAAAGAATGCGTATCGCCGTACAACGCATCAAGTATTGAAATGAAAATTTTTATTGATAATAGACAAAATTCTGCCGTTTCCTGCTTGGATTTTAGAATTTTATCTCAATAGATCTAAAATTTATAGTACTTTTTATTTGGGTGAATATTTCATTGCACTGAAATAAAATTTTCATTAAATATCACACTAAAGTTTTGATATCGAAACGGAGCATATATCACTCAAAATTATTCCATTTAAAACATAATCAAAATCTATAATATTCATTTAAAATTCAGCAATTCACACATCAGTGTAGATTTAATCGCTATTGCCATTTTTCTTTCATAAAAATTGTTAATAATGTTACCAATAATTGTATCAGAAAATAAAATAAAATTCTTATAGATTTCAACCAAGCATTCCATACTGCGGCGCGAGCGGTTTTCCTTGGCAACAGTAAGGATATAGAAAAGTTCACATTCAATATCCCGTACAACAAAAATGACTCTTCTAGCAGTGATATTGCATTCGGGATACTTGGTAAGTTTTACAATCATTATCTTGAAGTACTTCACATAACTCCCTACATTAAAATATCAACACAAATTGAAAACTCCATAATTGAAAGTAAACAAATTTAAAGATAAAGGAGTGCACTATATAGCCCTTAACATTTCAAATTAAAATGCATTGATGGACCTGGCTTGGGCGGGTGTTGCAGATGCTCCAGAGAAGCCATCCCGATTGTATCTTAATTAGATGGATTCTATCATTGAAGATTGTCTATGGCCATCCTTAGGATGTAATTAAAAAAACTACAAAAAATAACTTGGTAGGAAGCCAAGAGATTGGTGGGATATGAAGAATCTTGAATGTGTTGTGATGTGTGTTTTGGCTATGTCCTCCAAATAGAAATTTGAAATGGCCGAAGAAGAGAAGAAAACAAATAAAATTCTGCAATACCTCAGGAAACAAATCAAAATGTGCTCCACTGTATATATACATCAATTCACTGCTAAAACTGGTAATTGGCTAATTTGTCCTTTTCCAAGTGTAGTTAGCCAGTTCAGAGATTTTGCAGTCGATATGATCTATGGCTATTAGTTTATAATATCAAAAGTCAGATTTTTATAATAAAAATTCGGTAGCTAATAATTATTCATATTGGCTACTCCCAGCGTCCCCAAGCTGCACTGCCTCTTAATGCATTTTTACATTGTGTTTTTATTTTTAAGATGGTTGGTCAACGGTTGTGCTAAACTATCAAGTGAGATGGCCGCTTCATTTGATATTCTCTCCAGACATACTGCAATGTTACAATGAGATGTTTCGCTTTTTATTGCGGGTCAAAAAAACGCAGCACGATCTACATTTACTCTGGTTTACTTACAAACAGGCTAACAGACATGGGTGAGTGCTATAAAATGCGTAACTAAGCTTAGAAAACAATTGCTTGTGGTCATGTTAGAAATGCAAAAATTAAGAGTTAGATTTTACAGTCTTGTAATAGTCAAAATTAAGTAGCAGACTGGCCTGGGCTGGTGCTACTGCAGCCTCGGAGGACTCTGTTCCTCTTCTTAATACAGGATGGACAGTAAGAAGTCCGGTGAATGATAAGGCAAAATGTACTGTCCATATTTTCTGTCATCAGAAAGAGCTTAGTGTCCGAAGTTTCTACAGTGGTATCAGTGGTGTGTTTAAAAAGGTAGGGTGATTAACCATAGAAATTTTCAAAAAAGTAAGAAAAATATTAATACGATAATATAACAAAGTATTTATTTCTACAAATCTTTTATCAGGTAGTTGATAGCTATTTCGGCTTTACGCCATCTTCAGAACTATACTTAAACTTATTTTTGCTTAGCTATATATACTGTTTAGAAGAGATAGACAATATCATGTCATCTCACGTATTCAAACATCATAATGTTTATTTTAAAATTAAATCATTCAAGGTACTAATTGTGTTTTTAGAAAAGGAGCTTAAGTGGTGTTATTAATTAGTCGTTAAAATAAATGTATTGAAATTTTACTGATTATGCATAATTACATGGGCTTCTTGTAATGGTTTAAGTAAGGGTGATGGGTTAATATTTGTTTGGTCATTAAGGAGATTATTGTCATGATTGTATCTATTAATTTCAAGTTGTTGCAAAAGATTAAGCCTAAGGCTTTTTTCACACAAATGTAAGCATATCGGAGCTGATTTAGTAGTTACGTTGTGGGTTTCTTCCAAGAGGTGGTTAGCAAATTGAGAATCTGTTTTATTATTTTTAAATGATCTTACATGTTTAGATTGAAGGAACATGTAAGATGATTTAAAAATAATAAAAACAGATTCTCACATTTATTTTAACGACTAATTAATAACACTACATAAGCTCCTTTTCTAAAAACACAATGTGTTATAAATAATTGCACTTTGTGTTAGGTAGTATTCACTTGGTACACTTGAACTTTTGTTTCAATAGTTTACACTTTGTGTAAGCTAGTATTCACTTGGTACACTTGAACTTTTATTTCGATAGTTTGCACTTTGTATAAGATGTATAAGAACTTAATACACTCAAACTTTGATTTTAATAGTTTTCTTTTCGAAACGGATTCTTTTAACAAAGTACCACAGACTAATTTTGATAGCTTGATTTTGAAACGGATTATTTTAATTTTGTATGTTATGGACATTGAAATAAATTATATTAACATAATGCATGTCCACTTAGAACCCTGCTTCTTCATAAATACCACTCCTATAATATACTAGTGAATAAATTCTAATGCGTGGAGAAAAGACAATACAGGCGGCCTAATATAGAGTTGCGACAAGTAAACTAGTCTATGGTGGAAAATCCTATGTTGCAAGTAGTAAAGAATAAGTGACATTTCACTACAGCGTTGTGAAACTATCGATTTCAAAGTGTGAGTATTTATATTGAGTGAAAACTATTTTGTCCATGTGATAATATTTTTTCGTAAGTGCAACATATTTCTTCAATGTTTAAATATATTTTATTATGTGGCATCACTTTATTTTTAGTGAAATAATTTGTTTTTTGTGGAATGTATTTGTTGTAAGTGAAAACTATCTTTACGAAAGTGAATATCATCTAAACAAAAGTGCATTTAATTGTAAGCCAAACACAATTAGTACCTTGATTGATTTAATTTTAAAACAAACATTATGATGTTTGAATACATGAGATGACATGATATTGTCTATCTCTTCTAAACAGTATATATAGCTAAGCAAAAATAAGTTTAGGTATAGTTCTGGCGTAAAGCTGTAATAGCTATCAACTACCTGATAAAAATTTCGTAGAACTAAATACTTTTTTATTTTATCCTATTATAATGGAATTCTACCAAGTAAATGCCAATTCAATCAAAAAAAAAAATTGTAGAACCTTTAGTATCACTGTTTCTAAAACAATTCTACAATATACAAACTATGTTGTTTTTACAATATAATTTCATTGGTCGTTATTTACTATATCATTATTTTTTCAGGGCTTCTGTGTGGCAGTTACACAATAAATTAATGTTTCTGATGGATAATCTACAGCATTATCTCCAGGTTGATGTATTGGAAAGTAATTTTTCTAAATTGAAACAAGAGGCTGAAAAAATAAAGGATTTTGAAGTCTTGAAAAAGGCCCACTCTGCTTTTCTGGTGGATACTTTGAGCCAAGCATTTCTTCTTATGAATCCAGTAACTATGCTTTCTTATATTTTAATTAACACATATCTAGTCAAGCCTTTATTGAAAATTTATATGCCCCTTTCCTTCTATACCAGAAATTTGGGGGTGGCTGATTACAGCGTCTGCAAATACCCTCGAGAGAAATCCAAAAATGGATTGTGTATGTAAGGTTCTGGTAAAAGGCGAATTCATGAAAGAGACTTAGCAAGTTAAAGTAAACTCTTCAAGTTTATAACTAATCTACGAAAATGTTTGCGAATCAATACTGATTCCAACTTTTTAACTTAACTCTTTTCTATAATGTCAATGCCTTATTTGCATTTTGATTTTAGCTGTCAGATGACTCTATGGAGAAGGAGGAATACCCTGACTATCGTTCCAATCCAGTCATGTCGAATGTGATTGAGGTACTCCAGCTCTGCAATTCCTTTTGTTTGATGGCTAATGAGACTACAGACCACGACGATGAAAATTATCACATTATTGGATATACAAATAGGTATTTATCCATTCAAAGATAACAAGGGCCCACTACAAAAATATATATTTTGAGTTTAATCCAGTTTCGGTGTTAACACACTTTCTCGTAGGTTACATATAATTACCATTTTCGAGTAACAGTTGGGTATATTACCTAATGAAAAATTAAGTGAGAAACACAAAGGCATATAAATTTATATACAGTGGAATCCCGATCTATTGTTCTCATATTCATCATTTCCCCACATATATCGTTCATATTTTATAGACTAAACACCCATTAGAACAGTGTTAAATAATCCTGCATTCATTGTTCCCTAACCTATAGTTTTCCTCGATTTATCGGTTACATAGTCACAAATATTACCCGAATGATTGTTTTTGTCAAGCGAAATCAGACACTAAATCTGATGAAGTTACATGCTGATGCGAAAGAAGTATGTATATAATATGCTTACTTTAAATGCTTTATATTGTCATTATGGCTTCTTTATCAAAACAAATTTTTCATGATATGATTATAATATGTATTTGAAAATAGGGATGCATCTTATGGTCGAGGAAATTCGTATACATATTTTGTTTGGTATAAAACGTGTCCGTTTTAATTTATGTAATGTTCCTTTACTAACAAATTTCGTAGCACCAAAATTTTTGTTTCTGTAGATAGGCCCCTGTGACCCTAAAAAGAGGTATGGCGAATACACTGCAAAATAACCTCATCTTTGATACAAATATTTGTTGTTAAACTCTTCGTAAAAATGTTTTTCAGGTTTGAAATCTTGGTTGGAAAGCTACTACAAATGTTAACGGCGTTAAGAACGCAACCATGCGGCACGCATCTGGCTCGGTTTCTGATGAGATTGGATTTTAACAGATGGTTCAGCAGCACTGCGCACCTCACACAATCTGTAACCTGCATTCTTTAATTTGTACCTGTGCATCATTGCAACGTGCCTATTGCAATTCAATATTTACCTATTTGTATCAGTATTCGCTTTTGATATGCGAAACGCTCGGCCTATATCACCAGAGGCTGCAGCTGGACAGGTATATAACCAACTTATCTGAATGATATATATCTAATTAATCCACGACTTAGTGATGAACAAAAGAAAATGATATTACCATATTTTACATATTGTCAAACGATGCAAATGGCTTAATAAGAATAGGTAACTCAGGTTATCTCAGAAATTATTATTTACATTATTTATTATTAAAACGAAAAAACAAATATAACTGACTAATAAAATAGTTTCCTATTACTTTATGATTGAAACCAACAGTTAACCTTCCACTCAATGCGTCGAATTTGAAGAATATGAAAACAAAACATTTTGGCACAGGTGTTTGTTTAAGTAAGCCCTACATAGCTGCAATAAATCTTTCTTTGTTTTCCATTTAAACCAAGTGGGGACGATCTCATGGATCTGCTAATATATAGCCAACCATGAATGGGTCATGTGAACATCAACCGACTATGTTGCATTTTTAATAAATGTGGAGGATAAATCAATAATAAGATTTAAAAAAGATACATGGTTTATTTGTATAATTTTTAGCCTAATGTGCTATCCAATTCTTTTTGGAAATCATCATCGGTGCTCATACCGACATGTTCGCCTTCTTGTCCATCAAGAAATTTCTTTATTACAATACATTTGGTCATATAACATGAACAAGGAGTGGGGTGCGTTTCAACCAAGGGGTCCAAAAGGGTCAATTGCAGATCATATCTGAAATGAATTCAAAAGTTTGTAGGTTTTCAAAAATTATTACAAATAATTTGCATTGACGAAAGATTTATGTAGCGAAAATCGTAACATGAAATCATGTGGACATGAATATAAAGACAATGTTTCATTTTGCTTGGGGGATTGAGTGCATTACTAGAGGTTTAAAAAGGGTAATAATTTCTAATAAAGTGTAAAAAAGATAAGTTATTGTAATTACTAACAAATTTTTTCAAGTAATTTTCATTATTTAAGATGTATTATTTAGGGGGCGAGAGTATTTACTGTTGGATCGAATCACGAGTCACTTACGGTAACACAAATAGTGGTATGAACAATGTAAAAAATTTCAGTTTCTTTTTCAAATTTACCTCCGACTACTCTCTTCAGATCTTTTCATAGCGAGATTCCAGGCAATGGGTTCTCCTTCTTCAAGTACTTGTTCTTCTGGCAATACTATAACGGTTTGTTTCCAATGTGTTTGTGGACACGACGGAGCAGTGGATAGAATAACGGGTTCTTGTACTTCACCCAAAGTGGGAAATTGGCAAACAAACCACAAAGATATACCCTGGTAGCGTCCATTTCTTGAAGCACCTACGATATAAATCAATGTCATAAGTATATCATTTTTAAATCTGTCATTGCTATAAAATGGTTTCATTGATAAAAAACACATCAATACCTATTATAGTATTCATTGTGTAATTATTTAGATCGGAAACAGTGTCTTCTTTTATATTAATCCACGCGAGAGCGGTCGCTTCCCCCATCAAATGCTTCTCTTCAATTTCCATAACTTCAGGTTTGTTGTTTTTGCTTCTTCGTAAATATTCTCCAAAAACATTCATGTTTACTCCATACACTCCTGCCCAATCTTCATACATCGAAGGTACGCTGGAAAGTAAATATTTAATATTGAAGGACTCAATAATTGATGGAGACTTAACTCAATATATTTATTTTTTAAAATATAATGTCTTTCCACCAAGAATTGACGTTAGCACCTTAAAAAAAAAAAAAAATCAATATATTTATGTTGTGTTTAAAAAGTATGCAGAGATGATTTAGTCATTCCAAAGCTGATTCTGAAGTGCTAGTTGGATGAAATAATATTTAGCACAATTATAGCAATTGACAAATTGTGGTATTGTTGTGAACAGTTTTGAGATACAAACTTCTGCCATAACTTTGTTGGTTTTTAAGATAATCAACTTTTGACTGCATTCATAGAGATTGCTTTATGAAGTGGTTGTTTTGTTTATTATATATATATAGATATATATATATATATATATATTCGTATCTCAAACAAACACAGTTTAATAATGTACAATTCACTCACAAACCTGCAAGGCGCGACATATATTGTCGCACTTTCAGGAAATAAACTGCCATCTGGCTTTAAGAATTTATCTCTTGCAAAAAAGACAGAGTCTAACATTCCTTCATGTAGTAAATAAAAGCCCATCCATTCAGAAATTATCATGTCCACTTTTTCATTGTCGGGTAGTATTATATCTTCAACTCTGTTATGAATTACCTATAAAAAAAAAAGTGCATCGAAAGATAAATTAAAAACAATGCCTTCACCTCAATCCTGCGTAGATATTTTTGTCGCAATGATGAATTTATGTTGCCTGATCACCAAGTGTATCATGTCAGGAACCCCAATAGGCTTGATCAACATAAAAGTTCGATACTGCAAAGACAAAGGCACCGGGAAAGAGGTACCAAGAGAAGAAGAGTTAAATTTGAGGTACATTTTTATGACTCTTACAATGAGAGACTAAAAATCAACAGGAATTTCAAATCTTCGCACCTGATGTAAATATTTTTAAAATAATCTAAATTACCTTGATTATATGTTCCATCTTATTGTCCCTGACAACATTCCTGGCAAGTTTAGCGATATTACTCGCTTCAACTGCATAGACTTTCTTGGCACCCGCCATGGCACAAAATATTGAGAGAATCCCAGAACCAGCTCCTACGTCCATTATCGTTTTTCCTTCAATATAACTTTTGTTGTTCATGATAGCTGTCTTGTATGCATTCATACGCTCCGTATCTTTCAACATCAAGCGATGTACCTAAAAATATTAAATGAGTTTGGTTTTAAACACTTAGTAGGCAGGAAACCATGATAGTCCTGAATGCTCTAGTTGTAGATATCGGTAGACGGATCTGCCATCTTTCAGTTTGAATATATTATAAGCCTAGGCATGAAACGAGAAGTTTCACAAATCAATTATATACGATAACTGTTCATAAATTTTTTTTCACAGCCCATAATTATTGAATACAAATTTGATAATCATTAAACCGGAATGGGAATTCTGATTTTTTTCAAGGCTGCGTTACTTTGGATTTCATAAAATAAACTAATGTGTACATACGTGGGTGTTGACGTAATTTTCAAACCTCTCAACTTAACTACTTTTACGAATAGGATAGATATTATGTCATTAGTAGAGGGAGAGATTAGTAAAGGAACAAAAATAAATATGTACAATTTTAAATATGCTTATTTTAATAATAATCTTATATTAAACATCATTCCTATAATGTAAACATACAAAAATTCTTAAAACGTAAATTCCATAACTAGGAGGTTCAATTAATTTCTACGTCCATATGAAGTTCTCATGCCTTGATACATTTTCTGGAACGAAATATGCAAATCAATCACACTGTACATAGTTGTGTTGCAGGAGGGTATGAAACTGCAGTTGGTGATGCTGAGTACAACATTGAACACCCATGGGATGATAGTTTTTCCTTATGCATACACCAAATACCAGACTTTTTATGATGCTGCATTTCGTTACTTGTGAAATCATTATCCTTGAACAATTCAGTGTTATCCAGGCTATAGAGATAAATAAGACATTGCCGTAGGGTTTCCATAATACATTGGAAAATGCTTCCTAATAAATTCATCTCTAGCCATATACGCAGAATTATCCACAACAGGGATCTCAATTCTCTTTTTAGAATAGTCTTTCTTTCCTTTAACTTCGCCGACAATCGCATGGGCATCTGCAATAGGCAGCGGATCTTTGTTTAATTTGGCTATATTGTGAAGAATGGCACAGCACATTATAATATTCTGCTGCGTGTGAGGTTTGCATGCTAAAAACGTCTGCAGACATCTGAACCTCCTCTTCCATTCGAGAATGCATTCTCCGGCCATATATGTTTTATTGAGCGCTTCATTGTAATAGTATTCCCCTGTATGCTGTGATCGTTTAACACATGTCATTATAACTGTTGTGGGGTTATAAGCATAATTTCCGAGGATCACTCCTTGTATTTCGCCGGTTAAAAACCTTTGGTTGATTTCACTCATGCTAAATATCTTGTTCTCATGCGTGGAACCGGGCCATCTTGAGACTACATCCAATATCTCTGAATCTGGGCCAGCAATTACCTACAACAAATATTAATGCTCTTAAAATAAACCGCCAATAAAACTTTACTTTAACAATGGCAGATATTGGTAGTAAGTCCACTCGCTCTTGAATTGGGACTCATACACATTTACAAAAAAAGACTAATTTGGTATATAGCAGGCAGAGTGAGAAAACAAATGACTCTTGGATAATTTCAATTGAACTTTAAGTCATTTGTTTTTCTACTCTAGTATTGCTTTATCAATAGCAGGCAGAATGAGCTAACAAGTGACTTGCAGAGAGTCTAAATTGAATTGAAGTTATTTGTATTAGCTACAGAATAATGAATTGGAAAGTGCAATCAACTCAAATTGTTCAATCTAAACCAAAGTGACTCATTTCCTAGCCCAATTCAAATATTATTTTGTAATGTTAGTAACCATGCTACAACATTGTAACGTGTTTCACTTTAATATCTTAACTAATCAAATGTCTACACCAATATTTATAACTGGTTGGTATGATAAAATAGTGTGATAAATTACCTGAACTCTGACCGAATGATATCCATTTTCGTTGACAAAACCAGAGTTATAATTTTTGATCCCTTTTACTCGAACGCCAACATGTGTAGAACCTATGCAGCCTACTACTTCAGGGAACTTCCCTCTTTCGTAGTATCTCATTTTATTTCTGTCAATCCCGGCTCGGTCAGGAAACTTTATGAATTGATTCTGAAGAGCCACAATGAGTTTTGTAACTCTTGTGTTTATTCGAGAGATTGTGGATTGGCTGACGCCGTCCATAGCATCCTTTTGCACGGATCCTTGAGAGAAAGAAATAATGTTTATCAGTTATCAAGAAATTGTTTTGTGAAATCAGCATACATCAATTTGTACAGAAACAATTACTTTTGAGAAATGTTGAATAACAAAGAAAAAAAATGATAATGGATAATTAAAGTACATGCATCTCTTTGACAGATTGTTTTTTTTATGTATGTAGTTGACTTGTCAAATAAATAACACTAGAACTGACAGTTGATAGTTTGCATTAATAGTTAGTAGACTTGAATGCTTGAAGATGCTGAAAGGCGGAACCCACGGGACAAAATTTAGGGAGATGTACAAAATTGTAACAATTCAAATTTGATATTGAAATTCTATCAATCACCCTCAGTAAATATCTTATGATTGTTCTGTCTTCTTACAGTATAATAAATTCAGTGCATGAAGAGAATTAGGTCTATTGCTTTTTAGGCTTTCAGTTTGTATTCATAAAATTATTATTTTGTGAAAACACCACATTACCATGGAAATCACTTGATGTGTTAATTTAAAGAATTGAAGCACATGTTCCAGTTTAACAAACTAGGGCGAATGCTGTATAATGCACAATAGTTACCTAGTGTAATTGAAATAACAAACTGACTTTAAATAATAAATAGTTCATTTTACACAATTTAAGTAATATTTCCTTACCTGTCGTTAAATACTTCAGGGTAATGAGTAGCTCTATAAGCGGAGGAACCGGTGACCCTCTGTTTGTATGTTTTATTAAGCCAGTCTTAATTAATTCCATCACGTCAAATACAGTTTTCTTACTGAATTTGTACGAAGCTAAGAAAACAACATCGGTCATGGTTTCTAGAGGGTTACCTGAGTCTTTCAGGCCGCGATACGGATTCTCCAAGTCAATTTTCTTCTTCGGCGGCTCAAACGAAACACTTTCCGGATCAGATTCATCACTGTCGTCGTTATCTGATTCAAAGTTATCTTCGCTACCATTTTCCTCATCCGATACTTTTCCCATATCAGAATTTGATTGAGGCCTACTAGATACTCTTTGTCTTTTATATGGGTTGGTGTTTTGAATTGGGGAGTCGTTAGTTTCGCCGATTGAACTGTCACAAAATCCTTCCATCATGTCCATTGTGTCCATAAGATGCATATACCGGAAATATCGCTCATATCGCGCTAAGCCAGACAATCTATCATCATTCATTTTAAATGGATATATTTTATATGATTATACGAAGATGAGGCTTCACAAGTAGGGAAATGTAAACAAAATGTCCGGCTGTCAAAATAATAGACTTCTTACGTTCCGAAAAGTACATTTATGGAATAAGAACGTCCTTGTCTATTCATTCTATTATTTGATTATAAAATAAAAATATTAAATAGATATTTTACTTAAAAGCAACGCAAGAATATCGATATATTACCATAAGATTTTCGTTTTAAATTTTTATTTCGCGATGGCTTCGGTACCTACATTTGGAGATCTATTTACCGTTCATATAAAAAATGCTTAGCCCACGAAAAAGTGCATGACATTTATAAAAAACAATTGACAAATAAGTTAAACGAGTGACATACTATTTATATTAAAAGGATATGTTTGGGAAAAAGTACAGAAGGATGATACAACATTTGTACTGGAGTCAGGTGGTATAAGACAACCTGCGGTTTCTGATGTCAGAGGAGTTTATTTTGTATGTTTTATGGGGATTTAATTGTTAAATGATCAATTGACGATTAATGGTAGAAAAAAAAATAATTCAGAATAAATTCACATTAGTTAATTCTTGAAAAAATCATTTTTCACACTGTTAGGTACTCTTGAAAAAATTATTAATACGAAAAAAATAATTTCAGCAGATATCTTATTTTTTACATTTCGGAACATAGAGATAAGTACGTATGTAAACATAACCTATAATATTGCATGGCGAAAAACAAAGCGTTAATTTTAATACTAACCTCTACATCTTCATAACTATCAAAATACTCATCATAAAACTGGTCGACTTCCATTTTTCACTGAATCACCGGATGGTAATTCTACTTCTCATAAATTTAGTAAAATTAAAAACAAATTTATTTAGCACCATGCAACTTAAACTGACAGATAGTGTTAAAATTGCCAGATTAAAAATATTTATTTTGATATACGTAGAAAACTGTTTCCCTAAATATTATTTTTCTTTTAGTTACTAGGGACAGATATGCTATATGCATACAGAATATTTGGCTCAAGTAATTAATGAAAGCTTGTCTGTGAATGGACTTTTCTTTCGGTTTCATTTTCAATTTTATTCGTAAGATTTTTTAAAATCTTGTTATCCTTAAAAGAAGGAGCTTAAATGTTGCTAAAGCATTTATTTTATAAATGAATTGTAATTTGTGCGAAATAGTAAGATTATAACCGCCATTGTGTGTTTTATATTTTAAAACACCCAATAAAGAACTAAGGAGAAAGCAGTTCGCCCCAAGTACATATTTATAACATAATATTTACCTACTACTTATATGCGTTCTATGGATCACGGTTTCAGAGAAGGTACCATTTTGAGCGAGTTGCACAGAAAGTTGACCACCCTAAGTGCCAACATACTTTAGAAGGCATTCTACTAGATATAAATTAATAATACACATTTTACTTTGCACAGTAAAGTTTACATGTACGCATTTTTAATATGAAACAAATATTACAGAAAATATCGTCGCTGTTATGAAAGAAAATACTAAATCAAAAAAAAATACATATTGAGTTATTTATACCAAAATATTCCTAATTTCAAACTCTACCGTATGAAAGAACACACTTATTTTTATAAATTATGCTTTTGCTTAAAAACAATTTTGTATAAATACAAAATGAAAAGGGTATAGCATTTTAAACAGTTCAAAAAAACCGTTTTTCATAATGTTGTTATTCAAAATTTCTAATATATTAACCTTATATTATAAATCAAAATATTACTCGTGTCCTAATTTTTCCGTAGATCTATTAATTATGTAGGTAGTCAATTTTCGTTAATCTGTATCTCATTTCTGCACAATCGTAAACATTACCATGAAAATTCGGTTTATCTTCGTAAGCGAATACAATTATTTTATATCCTCAAGTATTCCGACCTTAACTTTCTTTTGGACGATAAATTCCAATGAATCATTTTATAATAAATCAAAAGCATTATCATTATTTTTGCAAAATTCTTAAAATATAGCATGAATAAAAAAAATCTCCAAGTTCACAAAACATTGAATTGCGAAAGTATTGACGTGCTAGTTAGGTCGTTGTATGCAACCGGGCTCTATTTTGTATTGTCTTCAGTTGTCTTACTTTTTTGACGTCATACGATGTTTAGTATTTGTAGCACCCCCTTGTCACATTTTCTTACCCTCTCTCCTCTGACAAATTATGTCACATTATTTTAATATCCCGCCCTTGACGCGTGAAGATATAATACGATATGGACAACTTATTATATTATACAATAAATACAAAAATTGTTTTTAATCTTTCTGCTAAAATTTAAAAAACCTCTATGAGCATCGATGATAATAATTATCGGTCCGACTACATTTTGAGATGTAGGTACACAACATTTTTTGGTTGTTTTCGGCAGATTTTGGTTGTTTAATTAAGTTGTTATGTTGTGGACTAGTGTGTGAGGATATGCAAACACTTTAAATACACACAAATTCTCGAACAAATATTGATTTACGGTAGCGAGCCAGCCCGTCCCAAATAAACAATAATAAAAATAACACCACAAGTGTAACTCTTTAAGATGACCATAACACTAAGTATGTCTCATTTCACCAAAGGTGAGTTATGTGGTATGTAAAATTGACATAAGAGTGTACAATCCTTATTGGGTCTAATTAACGAACATAAAAGCAGTTTCATTAAAATAGAAAGACGAGTTATGCGCCAATTAGAAGTCTAATGAGCCAACTGATATTTTCCAAAAAAAAAAAAAAATGAGTTAGGTGACCTAAGTAAATACAGTTTTCAAAATTATTTTATTTTGTAAGAAGTTATATTAAATAAAGTGTAAATTAAACGAAGTTCATTTTCAATAAATAAGATTCACCATTTTATTACTTGGCCCACGTCACTTCTCCAAAGCTCATATTATCTATTGTATTTTGATTTAACGTCTCCCAGTTCAGTTTTGAACTGTATTTATACAAATAAAATTGAACATTTTATTTCTATTATATATTTTCATTTCGCTTTTAATATCTACTAAATTATAAAAAAGACTAGCTAAGTTTACCAGATATCGAAAAACAAGAAGCAGAGCTTTCAGAAATTTCTCGAAACATTTAATCTACGAACCAAAATAATGAATTCATTTAAATAAAAGTGACAATTGTGTTTTTTAATATTCATACAAATCGATGACTAAATAAAATAAAATGAGGCAAATCATTGAGATTAATCAATTAAAGTTTTTTTTATTATTCCTTACTTATGCTTTAAGTTACAAAAATAGCCTCAATATATGCCTAGTGATACAGAAAATACGTAATAAATTGAGAGCTTGTTTGCTTTTCCAATCAACTTTAAATGAGTAGCTGGAAAAAAAGAGCACACGCCATTATAATTTCTTACTAAACCAACAAATGCTGCCCATACCTAAGATATCTAGACAAAAAGTTTACTTAATTTTTGTGTTTTTTTGTTACAAATAATTAACGAATAATATCGTTCATCGTAAATAAATTATGGTATTTATGTAAACAATAATATGACAATATTTTTTTTCTTCCGAGTAAAGAAAAAATGTTTGAAAAAATACTAAACTCAATCAAAGCTACAGTTGGTGATAATTGGCAATTAATATTTTAACGCGGAATCGAAAATTATTTTATGATCTCTTTCTAAATCGTCGATCATCATTTCTAAATCTTCTTAATCTTCTGCCGTATCACTTACTATGCCAACCGCGTGAACTCCCCACTGATCATATTGCTTCCTACCATGGCTTACCAAGGCATTTCAGTTCTGTTGGCAACATCTTATGGACAATGCCATACTTAACGAGTTTTCAGGATACCTACCTCTAGTCAATGTTTGGGATTTTCTGAAGTATTCAACCAGATGCATAATATAATTTGGGTCAAAGTATTTTCTTTTTCTTCCAAAAGTCAAAATACATCAAGAAGTAAAACTGCCGTAGGCACACTATAACACTGTATTTATATGTGTTTAAATCGTCCAAATTCTTAACAAAAAGACGCTTAATCGAAATTGTCATATTATTATGTATTTATTTCAGAATATTTTTTTTTATAACTATATAATACCGGCGGCCGTGGCGCAGTTGGTAGCGTCATTGGCTACGGTTACGGATGTCTCGGGTTCAATTCCCGGTGCGGACGGTTTTCATAGATTGACCTTCCAATCGATTTATGGATTTCTGTTCGTAGGCTGAGTCCTCCCTTCCACCCATCCCAACCCAACGGGGCGTAGCGAGAGCGATTAGCTAACCACTAGTCCTGTCCTAGCCCTATCCTTCTATCCCTACTCTCTTCGAAAAAAAGAGAGGTTGAGCAACTGAGTAACAAGCAGTTCTCGTAGGAAAATTCTGTTAAGATGCCTCCATTAGGAGAGCGACCATATGCTCTACATTGGGAGCGGACATGAAAAAAAAATATAATGTCTAGAAAACACTTTAATTTATCAAATGCGTTTTATTTCTACCATCTTATATGAGATTGGCACACACATATTCAATACCAATTTTTTTCAAAACTTAACGGTTTTGCAAGATTGACGATAAAACATAATTAGTAAAAAGTTATGTAGATTCAGAATTATTTAGAGTCACAATAAACTAGCTATCGCCAACCTTTCGAGCGTCATAGACCACGCAGCTCGGACCACAAACATGTTTAAAAAAAACGTTACAATCATATTATATAAGTATAACGATCATATAATTGTCATTTTTTATGAAATGGTTAATGTAATGGTAAGGTTAAAATGTTTGTACAATCATAAAAAAAGTATTTGGTGTGATATCTGCTGCTGGTTGTATGGAATAAGTTTATGGAATCGTAGCTTCAATGACGTTACTGCAACAATTCCGTGGAACATCAAGGGCCCGCAGGACACCGGTTGGCGACCGCAGCAATAAACGATACCTATCCCTAAAAATGTCAACTGGTCGTAATGTAAATATTTAATAAATTCTTTTATTATTTATACAAAGTATATGTGTGAATTATAATGTCACGCTTTTCGACTAAGTTATTTGGCTATTTTTTTTTAGTTGACTCGAAGTATTTAGTTATTTGTTATTAATTTTACGCATTTTTACCGGAATATTTTTATACATAATATGGAATATACTCAGACGGTGTAAATCACATTCCGTGATCTGCCACCTAAGTCTAAATATAGGTACATTGCTTGACTGGATTATCTTGTATTTGTATTTGGACACTAGCGTCCACATACAGACTAACACACCAAGTTAGTGTTCTTGAGTTCCGAATAGGCATTCCAACTAGATATTCGAATATATTTGAATATTCGATTTGAATAATTTGTAACATAACATAATATAAATACACATTCCAATACCGCTCCATTGTATTACAATATTTCAAATTTGCAGCTGCGTCGGACTACTACAAAGGTACTTCTTCAATTACTGAAATTACGGCATGTTTGAAGGGTTTTTTTAGCTCCGAGTCAAGCTCAAGTATAAGATACGAATAGTATTCGAATAGACGACCAAATATTCGAATAGTTAAAAAGGGTCGAATATTATCGGATATCGAATATTCGAGTTGGAATACCTAGATTCGACACCTTCGATAGACCGGTCATATTATCGTCCGGAAAAACTCATCTACATACATTTTCAGCCTATGACATTAGCTTTAATCTCGAGATCTGCTTGTGATGTTTTCAATGCTTCCTACAGTATCAATCGTGAAAATAGGCTGTTGATCGATTTGTCACGGACCAATTGTTATTCTACTCCGACCATCGCCGTATTCATAAATGAGAGCATTTAGAAATTCTTATGAATTTTTATGACTAGTAGCGCTAATGTAGCTTATAGCCTTTAATGGAAACTATTTAATCCAAAGTAATTTAATAAGAACAATAATTTATGAAGATCATAAATTTAAATATATATGTTAACTTAGCAGAAGAAAATCGAAAGTTATGACCTGTGTTGGTAGATGCACAAAAAACCTTACCGGAGAATATTTCATTTCCGTTTCACAAGATACAACGAAGGAGTGCAATCAAAATCATTCCTTATTTCCGATAAAGGGAATAGGTAATTTTTTTTATTTATTCTAACAATATAATGTTATACGACAAGCCAAAGCGAGACAGGTATACAGACAATCCCTCGCTCAAAGGGACGCAGAAAAAAACAATCAAGACAATCATTAAAAAACCAAAGGCTGCACGAAAGGTTGTGTTTTTGTGGCAAGTTCTTTAGAACGGAACGCACGACCAGCGCAGCTTTCAACGGGGATGATGAAAGAGCGCGTCGTATTCGAACTATGCGGTTTCGAAAGAGCTACAACTATAAACAATAATACGTGAAGAGAGATAGATATTTTGTATTCAAAATAATGAAAAGTTTGAGAGTTGTTTTTGGTAGAAGGGGGATAGATTGAAGCTGTCAGTTTTCGTGCACAACTCAATCGAGTGAACACCGCTGAAGCGGTTAGTTGTGTGCGCTGTGCGACGGTTGTCATATTTTGAATTTCGAAATCAATTCGCGCGAAAGTATTTCATTTTTTAAAGCGCGCCAAGTTAAAATTCGTAAAATATTCTTTTACGCTTAAACGCAAAACCAAAGTGTTGAATTACCCTAAAACTGAACCGCTTTTGAATTCTAAGGTAGCTGTGAATTTTTTGAAAAAAAGTTTTTGGTGAATTTGTTCTGTTAATTTTGAAGGGTTATTTAAAAAAAAGTTTCATGAAACAAAATAGTAACACAACAGTGCCCCCCAAAGGAATAAAAATTGAGCAATTAGCAGTAAGGAGCACTAGTCGATCAGCCACGGCTAAAGGTAATTTTCATATTTCAAAAGCATCTTTTGTTTTTTTCTTTAGAAAGTTAAATTAATGAAGAACTGTATAATATATTTCAAACATGGAATAGTAAATCTCTCATATTATTTTTTTCTTGTTTTTAGTGCTTAATTGAAAACACACCAAATTACTAATTATTTGATACAAATTTTCATAAATTTATTATCACAATAAGTACCTAACTGATTAGTGTTAATGAAAGCATTATTTTTATGATTCAATATGATCAGTACCACCAAAACTTTTTACCACACACTCACACAATATTCCAAAAAAAAAATTACGTTTCGAAAATTAAATTTTATTTGCGCCGACGTCATTACTTCAATATAACCGCGCGTTCAATTTTCCTCGCGTTCATTTGATATTGTAGTGAATTGTCCGCACGTGAAATTTCTTTACGGCGAATTTTCCGCGATCTATTTGCCGAAACCGAAATCCCAGTTGTATTTATTATTGATGAATGATGACGAATGTTTTTACATTCATTAATATAAATTTTATCCAATGTTCCAGAATATTTTTTGATGGCGACTTCTGTCTAACATTTGAAACAAACTGTATTATTATGAGATAGTTACCACATCCGGAACACAAAGTGAATAAATGATTCAATGCAATTATAATATGTTACACTAGGAATTCTAAATTATTTAACAGAAAGTATTAATCATTTAATTAAAACACATTTTAAAATTGATAAACTCAGCTATTTATATGTTCTATAGAATTATTATATGTAAAAATATACTTTACAACATGCTACTCTTTCTGCCTGAAAAATTACTTAACACTGCTTAAAACAATGCAATTCTTTACGAAATTTAATTGCGGGTCACTAATTGTCAAAATAATGAACATTGGAATCAAGATAACCGATAATTTAAGCGAATTACGAAATACTCGGACGCAGAATCGATGTTTTTTTAAAAAATTTTGTGTATTATAATATATTATGGTTTGTTCTAGGAAACGACCGTTTGACAAGTATGATGACTTTCTCATGCTGATATTGTGTTTCCTTAATTTCAATTTAATAATTAAATCCTAAATAATTGTATTGTTTTCAGCAGGATTAAGTCATTTTTCGCCATCAAAAATTCATTTGTTCAATTATGGTTAGCCATATCGATTCATTACCGATGGACGTATACTCTGTTATTTCTCTGGATGTTAAACTAGTCAATTTAGGTTCCCGCCAAACCACTTAACTTGTTATATCACCGGTAACCTTCTAAATGTCGAAAAATTATATTGAAATGATACTTTGAAGTTTATTATGATTCTTTAAAGTTTAAACAAATATTTCATTGTCATCACTCACATGTTCTTACTCAACGATATATTTGCATTCGTTTTAGAAAATAAATTAATTCTCTAGATAAAAATTAAACTAGATCTTAATGCTTTAACGTTATCCGCCCTAATGTGAAATCAAGTCTAAGCAGACAATCTTTATATAGTTTGAATACATCCACTCATATTTGAACCATTATTAAATTTGAATTATTGAGATTTTGAACACTTCCATGTATTTTGTCACTAACGACCCGGGTTTCGCCTTACGGCATCTTCAGGCATTCGAGCGCGCGAATGGACTCGATGTCTTAAATTGAACCATTATTAGTTTGTAAAAAATATAATGAATATAATTGCTACAATTAGACGTCTTAACATAGAATCAAACACAGTACAGTGGTAATCCGATTTATTTGTTTTTAAAGGCCAATCGAAAAAACGATGAATAGGGAAAATTCTTCAAAACAATAATAAAAATAATAAGGCATACGGGAAAACAATGAATGCGAGAACGATAGATCGTAGTTTCACTGTATTTAAAAACTATTTAGCTAAATTTAAAATATAAATCTACGTTTTACTGTTTTTAATTAATTATTTATATTTTACTGCAATTACCCTTAAGAGATGTGGACTTTAATGTGTTATATCAAATGTTGACGAATAGTGACAATCCAATTGAATTTGTTACGATATCTCGGAAATGCTCAAACAAATATACTCTTTGACAAGTAAATTTAGATTTCGTACTTTCATTATTGTTAAAATGAAAATACAAAACCACTTAATTACATGTCTCTATTGAGTCGTTTGTGTGTGCCAGTTGTGAAGAGCGGTTGCAAACAGCTGGAGGGTATCACGTTTTTTACATTGAATCCCTCTGGCCTTTCTTAATTCTTCGTCAGGGTGGCCGCTATGCACGGAAATATAAATGTAAAAGTGATCACAAACTTCATTAGGCATTACAAGATCAGTTGATTTCTATCGGAGGGGCTTAATTATATCATTGATTCATGCAAGGGGAGAAGGTCACTATTAAGTTGTTAATGCCACCATAACGGTTTATTGCTGGAATTTAGGAACAAGAGTTATGACAAAATGAAGCTTTCATTTAAATTGTTTGATTTATTATTAAATTAGGAAGCTGTATATTTTATATGCAACTAGTATTTATTACCCGGCTACGTCAGGGTTACTTATATTAGTTCATTTATCACTTTTCTCTTCCTATGGCCATACTTCTTATAAAACCCACGGAATGAGGATTTCAATGTTTTAAGTTTTATAATGATGGATTCCGCTCAATCCTGTGATTTTTTAAAAATTTTACAATTCGCATGAAAAGTTAGTATTTGTGATATTTATATTATAACATACTTACAGTCATTTAATTTTAGACATCGACTGAGGGTGCTTGATGGAATTTCAATATCAAATTTGGATTATTGAGATTTTAGTTAGTGACAAAATACATGGAAGTGTACAAAATCTCAACAATCCAAATTTAATACTTAGAGTCGCTAAGAAAATTCAATACAGATTGAGTTGTTACGACCGCATGACAGATGATTTTAGTATGGAGCGGCTACTAAGCAACTATTTGCTATTATTGTTTCTGTTATTTTCATTGAGACGTCAAAAATATAGCGTTTTCCGTTTAACGTTAAAAGTTGAGAGTTGAAAGTAGCACAGTTGACCTAGAAATGGCAGCCAGAATGACATATGAAAATTTCAAGTCGCTACTGTTCGCCGTTTGGGTGGGGTTTTTGTGACCGATAGACATACATACAACCGCACAGATTTCTTGATGTATTTTGTGCTATATATAGTAGAGATTGTTATTTATGTATTGTAAAACAATCTGGATTAATTACGGTAGAAATTAAATATTATTAAATAAGACAAATTCATGTCCATAACAATGCACTCGATCAATCGGTCAACCTTTACAACCGGCTTCCTTTGCGATTGATTAACCTAAATTCTTGCCAATCAACACCAATGGGCAGTACATAAATATACTAAGGTATAAAATTGCAATGCATTTACTTTTACAAGAATTGATATATTTTGCTTGCAATTTTAGATGTGGAATTGAATACACTGCTATCATTTTTTTACCATGTCCATTCCCAATGTGTATCAAATGGACACCTAATGGAGGTATCTCAATAGAAGTTTTAAACTAAAACTGCTTGTTACTCAGTTGCTTAACTTCTTACTTTCGAATAGAGTAGGGATAGAAGAATCGGGCTAGGGCAGGACTAGTCGTTAGCTAATCGCTCTCACTACGCCTCGTTTCTAGGATCATATAGGTGCCAGAAAATTTTAGTCATCACTTTTCTTGCTTTTCTTTTACACTATTATAACGAAGTTCTACTGAAAGAATGCCAATTCAATTAATAAAATACGATGGTATGTATTAATTACTTATTGCATTCTTCTATAGACAAAATATTTCCTATAATAATTCCTATATTATCAATATATCTGATTGAAGATTTGTTAACTTCTGCTATTCTTTTACACTGTTATAATGAAGTTCTACTAAATGAATGCCAATTCAATCAATAAAATACTTTACTTTACAAAAGTATTTACTCATTCTTTTACACTCAAAATCTTTCGTATAATAATTCCTATATTATCAATGTACCTGATTGTAAATTTATTAACATTGAAAATTAAACAATTTATTTTATCATTTTTTACCATGTCCGCTCTCAGTGTGGAGCATATGACCTCCTAATGGAGGTATCTCAACAGAAATTTTCTACCAGTACTGCTTGTTACTCAGTTGTTCAATCTCTTTTTCGGAGACAGTAGGGATAGAAAGATAGGGCTAGATCAGGACTAGTGGTTAGATAATCGCTCTCGCTATTCCCCGTTTTTAAAGATTGTATAGGTGGGAGGGAATTTTAGACATCACAAACATTCATGCCTACGAACAGAAATCGATTGAGAAATCAATTTATGAAACTGTCCGCACCGGGAATTTATCACGTTGTCCATATTCAAATTTTATCAAGGGACTCATTCTGGTTTAAAGTAATTTTTCCAATTGTTTTCCCTATGTGGACATTAACAGGGACTGATATTTTAAAATCTGTAGGTGTATATGTTTATGTTAAAAATAGATTGCCTTTTAAAACCACACAGCGGTAATACCTACCGCAATAATTTTTATAGATGTGAGTAAGCAGTTTTACTCTATCACTCACAAAAATGATAATATTAATTATCAGCACGTTATTACGAAATATATTTGATTATTCCAGGAATAAATTTTGAGTTGGAAACTCTTTTATGTAGATAAAATATTGTAGTACATCTTGTACGTAAATAAATAAATTATTCCCAATTGTAACTAATAACGGAATCCTTTCATGTGGTGAACGACGAGGCGGAACCCTTAACATATTTTGGTGTATTTTAGCGCCATCACTGCACATGTTTCTCAACTTATACTGTATATATTTATAAAATCGTTGACGTAATGTTTGTGCTCACAAGAAGTTTGTTATCATTCTCATGGAAGCACAGTCCCCTTACATCACTGGTCGTCAACCCGGTCTGTACCGCCCACTAGTAAGCTGTGGGTGGTTTAGTTTTTTTTTCTGTTTTCATAGAAACCATCTGTAAAACTCGACTCGCGGCTAAGTTTACTTAAAGACATTTTGAAGACAATTCACTACGCTTACCCAACGGCTGAAGGTAGAGGTGGATAGGGATTAAGTATTTTTGTTCTTCTCTCTACCTTTCTTGCTTATACCTATCCAAATGAAACAACATATTTGTCTTATTCTGGCCTAGCGGTCGACTTTCGACTTGTTTGTTTGTAAACACAGTACCTTCTTAGATTTGTGAGAGTAGCCGTCACTCTAGAAATTTTAATTTTCAATTCACACTATATCTTTAATATGCTAATACACTCTTTCCATAGTGTAAATATAAAGTTAAATTTAAAAAGATTTCTTTTCAAATCCTTCATCTTCTATAAATTATTGCACCCTTACACTGGATTGAATAACTGCGTTGGTGGGCGGTAAGGAAATTTTATTTAAAAAAATATATGTAAAAATGTGAGACAGGTACAAAAAGATTGAGGACCACTGCTTTACATGATCTTACTCGCCTTTATAGGTATTATATCACCGAACATTTTCTCAATTTTTTTTAACTTATTCTCGAAACCTCTAGTGTTGGGTCGCGAAGCTCCATTTGGGAAACGCTAGCGTAAATTAATATTTTGCCTTTTACCGTTGCCTTAAATTATATGATGTACTCGTCTATATATATATAAATGAATATTTGCTTGTTTTGTTTGTCCTTTATGCGTTCCTTAACCATTCATCCGATTTCGATGAAACTTAGGTGAGTTGTGCGTACACCCGTGAAGGTTTCTAAAGAAAAAAAAATTAAATCTAAAAAATCTAATAAAATGAATGAAATACGTACGAACAGCGATATCTCTGAAATTCCTTCTGATTTATTCTATACGATGTTCGGGTCATGAGTAACATTAGTATTTAAAGTAGACAGATATTTATGAAATAAATTAATGACCAAAAAAAATACTCCAAGCAATTCCTTGGCAACCGATACTATAGTAAAAAAAATACTTCTGGACTGAAATAGATTTCTGCAGCACAAATATTTTCTACGCGCCGTCGTTAAATGAATGAAATGCTACCAAAGAAAAGCTCGTAAATTGGTTATAAATATTTTCTTTCTAAAATTTGAAATCGTTGAAGTGTTGAATGGATCTTGGTCGCAGAGATATGAAATTATGTTCATGTTTATTAAGTACTATTGTCTACATAATATTATTTGTCTAGTTATGAACAAATTAAACAAACACAAGGTTTAAAACACCCATGACATTTTGTCATAGACAAGTATATTGGTCAAACAATGTAAGTAGATGAATATAACCATATAAATAATTAATGCAAAAGTAATACATGCGTGCCTCTACTTATTCTGCTCGTCGAGCACACGAGGCGCCTATCTCAAGAGCATGGCGATTTTACAATTCACAATTGTAGGATGCGAGCAGATTAAAATGTTTCTGAATTAACTAATTTCTGGCGTTCATTACCCTGTGAACATTTCCCAGAGTTAAGAAAATTTGCGGAAAGTTAAATATGTTACTGTGGAACGATATACCTATGCGGAGAAGCATTTTCATTAAAGAAATTGATTAAAAGCAAAACAAGGTCACGAATAACTCGTCCAACTATTGTAGATGTGTGTTCCAATAATCGTGTGTCTTTTGAACTGACGTAAATTAATTAATTTAATTGCGTTATTGATTTACTCCTATTCCTCCTCTAAGCGTAGCAGATGCTACCCCTATCCCTATTTCCCAACCCTAACCGTGAACGTAAGAAGGTAAAAAAAAGTGCTTGAATAGTATGACGCATCTGAAGTCGTCAGAGAAAAAAAATGGCGCATGGTGTGCAAAAGGTTGGTAACCCCTTCTTTACGTATTTTGATTGACACACGCTGTAATCCGAGGGTTGGATTTTAGAAGTAATATCGTACTTATATATACAACAGTTATGATTTTAAACTAAAACAATCCGTGTAGGCTCATTGTCTGTATTATATCTAGAAATGCTTACGATTAAAACAGGTTGATAAATCCTGTTTTTAGTCATATGGCTTCATCTATATATATATAAACTAATTTTTGTTTGTACTGTCTGCGTTACTTTACCATTCATCCAATTTCGATGGAACTTTGGTGAGTTGTTGTGCGCACACCCGTAAAGGTTTCTGAAAAGAATCTTATATCTTAAAAAAAGAATCAAATACGTACAAACAGCGACATCTCGGATTTATTTGTGTACTCACCAGACGGCAAACAAAAAATATTGTTTATCCAAAAGCACTTCAATAAACATAATTAAAACACAAACACTTTCTTTCTTTGAGTGGCATTGCAACGCATGCCGGGACTCGCTAGTATATTATATAAACAAAAACGGATCGTTTCAGAACGAAACAGTTATAATAGCAGTCGTATTAATTGGCACTGACTGCTTACATCTTCTGGGACCGCCTCTTTACAGTTCCACGACATATCAATATAACAAATCGTTATTCTATTTCGGCCATTTTACGTTGATTTTACGAGGTGCTTAATTATACGCTGTGTTTACTTCATTCAATGCATTATTTTTTATTTTTACGCGTCGTGTTTATACCACACCTCGACAGATGTCGTAAATTGTACACCTAATCATATAAATTTATTTCTGCTACATTCGATCTCAGACTTCCATTTTTATTTGTTTATGAATTCATTACGTTACATTCGGTAGTATTACATATTTTAGAATTTCCCGTTTGAACGTTGCACCAAAAGATTAAATCCTGTTCGTGAAAAACGTGTTCCTATAGTTTTTATCTTTACTTAATATATTTTTCATCTACATTATTATGCTGTTGAATTTTACTTATTTATAAATGATTCTAAATTAACCTCATATTTAACGAAGCAAAGCAGTAATTGTCAAAATACTAGTCGAAACGTTTTATAATAATACTCCTATATCTCGATTGTTAAATAAAATGAGGTTTTAGTAAATAAAATTGAAGCTTTCCGATTCTTTAAATATGGATATATTTAATATTTACAGTGCTGTAAAGTTAAAACAACATTTTTTTATAGAAAGCAAACGTGTACTGTGAATTTTTTACTGTCTCACACGTTAAGAAAAGGGCCTGTACGAGATGAGATGTCAGGACACGCTGGCGTTTGCTTTTTTATTCTACTTGTGTCATATAGAAAATTATTCAACGCACTCCGATGATAGATATGTGTCAAGTATAACAGGTAATCCTGGATGTGTTCAATATCATTCCCAATTAATATGAGGCGCACTCCGAGAAGTTGCTAAATGATTTGATGGTAGATTCGTTGGAATTCGTAGGGTGGTAAAGGATTTTACGTAGATCTAATGGCAGTGAGATGAAACCGAGGGTTTTAACGTCGAAGGATTTGATCGAAGGTTTTCTCGTGATGTTGGATTATCACGCGGAGCCCGCGCTGGCAATGTTGGGATCGAATGGTAATATTTCACACATCTTAGCCATGCTTCTTCATTGCTTGGTAAATAATGAAACCATCCAGAAAAAACTCCCTAAAATTAATAAAAAAAACGATTTTTGAAAAACAATAAAACTATTTAAACCCACCACAATAAATATAAATGAATTGGCAGTTACTTTTTTTAACTGAAAAGTATTTGGTTCCATAAGAATTGTGTAATATAGTTGATAACTATTTCGGCAGAACGATGATTTTGCTCAACTTAAATATAAAATTATTTTTTTCCATGTCCGCTCCCAATGTGGAGCATATGGTCTCCTAATGGAGGTATCTTGACCGAATTTTTTCTACGAGAACTGCTTGTCACTCAGTTGCTCAACATCTCTTTTCTTTTTCGAAGAGAGTAGGGATAGAAGGATAGGGCTATGACAGGACTAGTGGTTAGCTAATCTCTCTCGTTACACCCCGTGAGGATGGGATTGGTGGGAGGGAGGACTCAGACTACGGACAGAAATCCATAAATCGATTGAAAGATCAATCTATGAAAACCGTCCGCACCGGGAATTGAACCCGAGACATCCGTAACCGAAGTCAGCGACGAATCCAACTGCGCCACGGACGCCGACAAATATAATAATATAGTAAAGTAGAATAGATACACACTAAATTAAATTAATTAATCTAACACGTATGGTTTGATTTAAATATAATTTCACACTGATTACTTCGGTTCAAGTTGTTCTAGCACAAAAGAGAAGTTAAAAATTGGACAGTGAGAACATTGTAAAAAAGAAGTATTATTGGAATTTTCTTACCTGAGCCAATAGACTTAAAAGTAGAATTCTAGTGACGGAATACATGCTTGTCAACTGATGGTAACTACCTAGTTATTTTTTGTTTTAAACTTCGTTTTATAAGTTTCTTTTATCGGCAAAATATAATTAGAAATAATATTATTTTACGAAAAAACGCATTTTCATGCATACATTTGTTCGAAAAATGTGCAACAATTTTATCAAGCTTTAGATAATAGGAAGATAATACACTATTGATAATTAATTTAGCTACTTATGTATTTTCATTTATGAATGTATGGTGCATTGAATACATTAGTGATAGTATGAAATATATATATATTTGTTTTCACTCATTACATTTGTCGGCTCCGTGGTGCAGTGGTTTATCTCGTTGGGTACGTTTACGGATGTCTCGGGTTTAAGGTGCGGACAGTTTCATAAATTGATTTATGGATTTCTGTTCATGAATGTTTGTGATGTCTAAAATTTCCTCCCACTCATCCCATACTAAAAACGGGACATAGTTAGAGCGATTAGCCAACCACTAACCATAACCCTTTTATATTATTCTTTATTAGTTCTTGTAAAAAACTTCTGTTTACCCCCACTCTATGGTACAAAAAAGCATGTTTTTGTAGTATAGTGAAAACTTATTGCAAAGCTTATCATATTTGAATAAACAACATGGTAATCTATATATATAAAAATGAATGTCTGTTTGTTGGTTTGTTGGTTTGTCCGGATCTTATAGGCTCCTAAACTACTCAACCGATCGCGACGAAACTTTCAGGAAGGACTTATTGTGATCATGCCGGGAAATATTATATAAAATAAATGTTTGTTTGTCCTTTACGCGTTCCTTTACCATTCATACGATTTCGATGAAACTTCGGTGAGTTGTTGTGCACACACCCGTGAAGGGTTCTGAAGAAAAAAAATGAAAATCTAAAATTGAAAAAAAGAATCAAATACGTACATACAGCAACATCTAGGAAAAACCTTCTGATTTATTCGTGTACGCACCAGACGAAAAACAAAAATATTGTGTTATAACAAGTGTGATATTGAAACTCGGGTTCGGGTCAGGCCAGACCTGAAGATGATGGGCTCGAACCGGGTAAGTCTATGAAATTTCGGCCTGTGCAGACCTCTAATCCAAAAGCAGTTCAATAAACAGAATTAAAAGACAAACCCTTTTTTTCTTTGAGTGGCATTGCAACGCATGCCGGGTACTCACTAGTTATTTTATATTTGTACAAAATGCAGTGATAGAATAAGTGTACTAACACTTATCTCTGTTGTTGGAAATTTGTTTAGCTCCTGTAAACTCCTGGAGCTACAAACTTCTTCTGTTCGCATCTTCTGGTATTAGCTATCAATAAATATTCTGTCGTATTGTACAAATATTATTAATAGGTTTCTGAATTAATCCAACCACCTTCTTCTTCTTCTATTCATATGGGTTCCGGTACCATTCATCCAACTGTAATAAAACTTTGGTGGGTTGTTGCGCGCACGCCCGAGGTACAACCATTTTACAATAGGTGGGGGTGCGAGTCGTTTCAGCTGTATTTATCTAAAGCACTACCATAAACAGAATTAAAACACAAACATTTTCTTTCTTTGAGTGTCATTGAAACATATGCCGGGTACTCGCTAGTGTAATAATAAAAAAACAGTCCTCAACAAATCGGTCATATAGAAAAAAATGATGTTATTCTTGAAAAAGTAATGCCATTTTGCCCACCATTGATTGCTCTATAACTAGTTTCTCTACTCGAAACGTTGTAGCTATTTGATTAAATTAAATAGGTAATGTGAACTTATAAGTTTCCCGTTTGTTCGTCTGGCGCGTAAACGTCGTAAGTCCGTCAGGGCGGCGACGGCGATCCGCTCCGGTTGACATGATTTATTGGGAAGACGACAACAGGATGCGAGGGACGTTAAGAGACTTCACAAAATCAGAAATCAACGAGACGTTACATTAGGATTCCCGCAGCGATTTTGTAATGTGTTTGAATGTGCTGCGTGAGTTAGAGGTCGCTGCTAATCTGTCATATTTTTGCAGACGTTAGTGTTATTCAAACGGATACGTGTAGCTATGTGAGCAATAGTGATGAGTGGAAGAGAGGCAATCTTGCATTATTATTCGCATGGCGCTAGTTGCAAAAGACATTTATGTCACAGTGATTTATGATTGCATGACAAATTATCGAATTAAGGAAGAATCACTTGGGTCAGTTTTATGTTAGAAGAGTTATATTGAGGGATTGCAGATGTCAAATCATAATCAAAGTTTAGATTTTATCTCCTATATTCATATTCTTAGTTAACACGTGCGACTGATTGATTTCTATGTCTGATTGCGAACCCGTACCCAGGTTGTGGACAAATCAGTTCGTTTCATATATAACAAGTGCGTTTTTCTCAAACAAATGGATCCAAGCGACGTCATATTTGTAGTGGACGAGAGCCATTCGTTCGCCTTTATAGAAATACTAATGGGAACGCCCGTCATAGATGACGGTATTGAAATTGAAACACTGTGTTTCTAAAGTAGCTGTTATTTAGTTTCCATACTGACGGACTGATTTGCGTCACGTCGGAACTGTGTCTATTGTTTATATACATACGCTTAGTTCATGAGACAATTTCATACCTGCATGTGATATGTGATAATAATAAAACGTCTACGCCTACAGAAAGGTCTGGGCTAATATATATAAGATTATAATTGTCACGAATCACATGCTTTACCACTCCAACATTTTTTCACTCTAACATTTCTTCACACTCTTCGTCAATAGCAGTAGACAGAGTGAGAAAACAAAATAAGTCGTGGAGAATCCAATTATATTTAAGCATTACATCATTACGACTCCAATGAACGAATTGGAGAAGGTAATTGACTTGAAGAATACGATTCTCACCTAATTGAGTCATTTCCCATGTTTCATAAGTAAGTACCATATGAAAGTGTTTGAAGTCGCCGTCTAAGAGGGTGCCATATTGCAGCAGGTGGTTGTGTTGCGTAACTTAGGGATGACAGAGTTTCGATTGATCTAAGTGTTAATACCGAAATCATTAACAAAAATGTGTTTTCACCAGAAAAAATATTGAACTATCTTTGTATCAGTTGGTTCTTTTAATTAGTCTTATTGTCACTAACAGTATTAGATCATTTTATGTCGAATAGGGTCATTTCGCCAGTGGTCGGCCAGTTAAGCGACAGGTGTACTTTCAGAAGGTATTTTCAGTCAATGAATGATAAATACACTTATTTTTAAGCTGTTATTTCATTAAACATAGATTAAGTAATGTAACCAACTTAAAATAAAATAGTTAATATTGTACCAATCATAAAATAATAGAAGTTTACAAAAAAAATGCCAACTGCCCCAGTGGTCGGCCTTTCGTTGCCCAGTGTTCGGCCATCACTATAAAACTTCATAAATATCGCGAACGAATTTACTGAGAGTAGACAGAACAATAAAAAACATAATGATGCAAAGCATGACAATATAAAGTATATTTTGTTAGCGATCCCCATACAGCATGAGTTTGTCGAAACTTCCGAAGTAAAAATGTGCTTTTTTTTAATTGCGTTTTGCATCATTTAAGTCAGTACCAAATACCACCAAATGAATTATTTTTTTTCAATTGGGACGATGATTAAATGATGATTATTACATTTTCCAAACCCACCAATGTGATGCTCTTATGAAATTAATTTTTTTTAGCGTAAATTAGTTATACCCAGATGATTTGTTCCTTCTTGGATGTTTCAAGTTATAAATTGCATTGCATTGCAAGGAAGTGCATCCGCACCTAGCTTGACATTTTATTTTATGAGAGTCACTTTGACTCGTGCACCTGCAGTTCCTATGTTAAGTCTAAAGAATCCAAAAATAGCCTAAGTCACGTCGACTTCTTCGTAAGCGACGGTGACTTGAATATTGAGAACTTAGATTTATTTATATCCTTATCCGCAAAGACAGTTTTATCTCAAGTAAAGTGTGTGACAAGAAACGTATGGTGATTGAAACATAATATTTTCGTACATTGAAATATTTATTGATTTACTTTTATCATATCCGCTCCCAATGTGAAACATATGGACTCCTAATGAAGGTATTTCGACAGAAGTTTTTTCTATGAGAACTCCTTTTACTCAGCTGCTCAACCCTCTCTCGCTACGCAAACATCCATGCCTACGAACAGCAACTGTCTGTCTGTGCTGTAGTCAGTGTGACAGGTTAGAATTCACAAATGAATACTTTCTTACGTTGGTCTTTGCATCCAAAAACATGATTATCTGTGACGATTTTATCCCTCCCATCCTGGTATTGAAATGTAGAAAAAGCTTTTATCTAACTACCAGCTCTTTCTTAACCTCATCTTTGTTTTCTCACCCTCTCTGATGAGAGAATTTAAGCTACTGACTTACAACCAATTAGTCTCAATTATTGTAAAACACCTTCAGCAAATGTGATTAATTAGGAATATCGACACTCCCTACGTATAATCCCGTATCTACAAACATTACATTTTACAGGAGAGTGTCTCAAAGTTTCAAAACTCAGTTGCAAAGTAACGGCTGCATCTATCTTCTTCAAAATTTAGGAAAATTTATTATTTTAAATCTAGTTTCTTATTTTATGTAAAGTTCTGCTCAAAAGCTTAAAGTTTTTGAGATATAAACGATACAACATTGTACTTAGGATTTTACGTAAAGATCTTTTGTATAAGTGGCTAGTTGAAAAATATGTTACTATTTAGCAGTTATTATTATTTCGAAATTGTTTTCGTTGCAGAGAACTACGAGTTGTGTATTTTTGAATCGATAAATAACATAATGGTGTTGTTAAAATATAGCACCTCATTAATGGTACGTCGGCAAACCTTTGTATCTAAAGCACGCAAAGTATCCAATTGCTTTTCTCACTGAAAACAAGCAGATGTAGCATAATGAAGCAATGATGACTTTCTGCTTCTGTTGACTTAGCAGCGTGTCCATATATAAATAAAAGACGTGATGAATGGTGAACTGTGTATCGTGGATTGCTTTTGCGCGGCCTAGCCACACCATAAGTGCACTAATAGCGCATTGTTCTGCCTAACGCAGTCGGATCTAGATGCATTGCGCATACAATTTACGCGATATTATAAGTGCTGCCACACGAAACACCTATGAAAATTACACGGCCATCATAGTATGATATTTACTATATTATATTCCAATGAGTTCTTATTCAAATATATAAGTATAGTTGGGCAAAGCTGATTCAGCGAGAGGCCAAAGAAGACGCGCTAAAATTGTATATCTTATTGCGTAAGACAAACAACTTAAAAGTACATTGTTCTTTAAATCAATATGAACAGGAAGATCTTGTCAGTAATTACTCTCCCAATGTCATTGTTTCAACTGAAAATCCCCCGTCTTCCTTTCTTTTAATTTTTAAAATTCGCGGTCATAATTGAGCATAAATATGCAGAAAATAAACAGCTTACATTTGGGGAAAAACAAGTTATTATGCTACATACAATCTTACATGTTTTGCCGATAAATCAGCCAGACTGCTTTCAGATAAAAATGCTTTAAGAAAATTTCACACATCGCCAAATACACTACCTTTGATTGAAGCGGCCACACTAGGCTTAGTGATAGTGATTTTTCTTATTTCTTCTTATGTTATATATAAACTATTTACTATGTTAAATAAAAAACATAATTTGGTTTAATTTAAGACATCGACTGAGGGTGCTTGAGATTTTGTACACCTCCATGTATTTTGTCACTAACAACCCGGGTTTCGCCTTTCGGCATCTTCAGGCATTCGAGCATTCGAGCGAATGGACTCGAACTGGTCCATTTGTGTGCTCGAATGCCTGAAGATGCCGAAAGGCGAAACCCGGGTCGTTAGTGACAAAATACATGGAAGTGTACAAAATCTCAATAATCCAAATTTGATAATTTGGTTTGTACTACTTCCACATGTTTGTAATGATCAGGTCCGGTTTCGTTCATCGCGAGCATTAGCAACTGCTGCCAATATAAATCATAACAAGGTAAATTATTCAAAATTGAATGTTAATGATTACAAGGTATATCAAACAATTGGTTCAAGAACTACGACAAGTAGTTACGGGTTATTAAGCAAATTATATATAAACGAAATTAAATAGTATATAATTAAAATGTTAATGACCTCATACAAATCAATAAATACTAATCTGATTTTTTATTTTTTAATATGTAATGCTTTTCCACCAAGAATTGACAGTTGACTATAAATGTCAGTTCATGTTCATTATCACTGCACTCGGGTTCTTGAAGTTGCCGAAAGATGAAACTCGGGTCGCAAGTTACAAAACTTATATAAGTGTCTAAAATGTTAACGATTCATTTTAATATTAAATAATTTATTTAGACAATACGAAAAATCGATATATATTATTAAAACTATCAGGCGACCATAATCTTTTAAAGTAACATTTACTGCAGCTGCAGACATCTCAATAAGATTTTTAATACTACCGAAGAGCTTTTGCTGCACCTAAAACAGCATGAAACTCCTACACGTCTTTATCTCTCGCTTACTCGTTGAACAACCAAGCGAGATAGCGTTGTCATTTTCATGTACGCAACAAAGAATGTTGTTTGTTTTCATTATACTTTAATGATTCTGTATTCCTGATACACGAATTTCTTGTTTAAGAGAATGCTCTTGGTAATTGTTTATAAACATGTCTGTTTTTATCTAATGTTTGTTATTTCTATTTCAACTATATATTATATAAGATACTACCAAATCGTCGCCTTAGCTAAACAAGGTTCTATCTGCAAAAACTAAAACTTTTCAGGAGAAGCAATTTTAGATTTCAGAAAATGTAATTTTATGAATGAAATACACTTCGCATACTAGAATGAAAGAGACTATCACGGTTGAGACTGTGATTTCCTACACGCGGTATATCTTATTATATATTCAGATTTAACCTTGATGCACTGTAACATTTGTACATTTTTCTAATTTGAATTTTGATGGATTGATGGACAATCGATGGTAAGGTTTTTTTAAATGCATATAAAACAGCTTAATACGAATAAAATTGCATTTAAAAGTGATTTTGTAAAAAAACGACAGATGGAACCTTGTTTTCCCGAGGCGACGAAATGTGATAATCCCATGCACGATAGAAACTTAAATGCTTTACTCCGTTGATATTGATATGATGCAGAGGAAAGGAATCTGTTCTTGGTATTACATTTTTGTGATTTTGATTTCTAACTAAATTGTGATCGTAGTTAAATAGTTACTTTTTACATCACCAGTTTGACCTTTTTTCTTCAAGATCTTTTTCATTATTCTTTAAATGTGAGATAACATCTTTAAATTTATCAAAATTCTCATTCGTTTATTGTCAGTACTCTTTCTCAATGGCCATTGCGGCAATATGAACAGGCTATTTCTTCATATTGCCTCTTCATCTGTAATAATCGTCGCATTGGTATACTTATTTTTATTAGATTTTACCAAATTTGAAGTTAACTGTTGTTCGATGATTTTAATTGTTTACTCACTTGTTATACTAATATTCCTTGTTGTCACTGTTTATTGTAAATATGTACACTAAATGTATCATTCAGGAGACATGACCTTCGGTGTAATACAAACAAGTTCATCGAAAAATTTTGTTTTTTTTTCAAAAGATAGTCTTTATTTAACTAAACTCGGTGCAAACGTTGTGTACTCGCAACAGAAGTTTTTTTCTACTGCTTGTTCTTGTCTATTGCTTAACCTCACTTTTTCTAAGAGAGTATAGATAGCATGATAGAACTAACTTTAGTATCGGATGGGTAGGAGGGATTTTCAGACATCACAGATATCCATGCTTAGGAACAGAAATCAATAATTCAGTTAAAAAATCAATTTATGAAACTGCACATGCTGTGACTTAAACCTGTGAGCACCGCAACCGAATTCAATAAAGTTGATCACGAACCCGACAAATTATTTGTTAGATTGTAAAACTGTATGATTTTTAGTTAAAAAATTAAGCAAATCACTGGTTTACTGTCATCGACTGAAAACAAATACGTCAATGTTCTCAATACTCAAAACTTGTATTCTGTAACATAACTTCTTCATACACACAAGTCTTGTGTCTTCAATTCTATGCAACAAGCAACATTTGAAAGGACACTCTGGCAATTACCAAATGAAGTCGTAACTTGTATGACAATCATGGTCATATTTATACTGGATAATTCTTTAATTCATTCAATAATAAATATATACAGTATTTTCGACTCTCTATGGGGCAACAGCTTACAGATATCTTTCAGACTAAAAGCAATAATGTCTCCGCAGGATAATTTATGAGTATTTTTCAAGTGCTTGTATCTATCTACCCGTACTAACACTACTCACGCCACAAATAATAAACTATTACCATTTTCTAGTGCCATTTATACGAAACCATCGACTCGTGTACGGACTATGAATGCATTATTAAAGACAATTCCATTTTTTGTCTTGCATTAATTAATCCATCATATATTTTTATCAGCAATCCGAGGTTTACCTTTACTATCCTGTTACTGTATCTGACGATTTGGTGTATTTCATTTTATGTTTGCATTGTGTGGATATGTTCTAATGCTGAATTATACGTATGCAGAAACAAAATCTCTAATTACGTAAATATAGCCAAAATGTTATTACACCTTAACGCGGTCGCAAACCGATAAGATCAACCATTTAGATAAGTGGTTAAAAAAATTGGTCAAAGGGGCGTGTTCACACATGTTACTTGGATAATTTCTCATCGCTGCACAAAATGTTCAAACGTTAATTCTGTTTCACATAGCAAAATAGGTACCAGTAATTTATTTAGTTGAAAAAATAAACATTATCATCAGTTATAAAATAGTCATTTTGATGTATTAAATTTTTTTTGGCCAGCACCTTGAAATCATCATATTTATTTATATCCATTAACCTATTCGGAAATACTAATTTGACAGATACGTAGTTGAGTAGTTAATTTATTACAATACAAGCTTGTGTCATTTTTTGTATCTTTTTAGAAGAAAAAAATATCATTGACAACTGAATTATTTTATTCGCACATTACCGATTGTTACCAACAACTGAAACTTGACTAAGTCTAGACTTTCGAAAGGATTCCTATTTTATTGATGTTTCAGGGTACCCGTTATCTTTTTCGTAAGTGGCACACTAAAAATGTATCACCCCAGACAGACAGCTAATTTTTGTCGCCAAAACATAAAAAATACACCCCATTCAAACGAAATGTATTTTGCACTAGATTTGTTGAAGTGGGCAATAATGAAGGCTAATAAATTATTTGGGAATGCTTTTTTGAATATGTCTTTCTGTATTTTTTGACCTGTAATTCGACTGCAATTTTGACTGTGCTACAACTTTATTTATAAACCGGCTTACATATTATCTACTTGCATTACAAATTTTAGTGCCGGCCTTAGTGTCAAGGTTATGTAAATCGACCATATCCATCCATATGGTGAGAGTCCAACCAGGAGTTCGCTTACCATCTGGTTTCCATTCTTTGTTCAAGACCCAGTCACATCGATCGTCCAGTTCATTACTCAGCCATCTCCAAGTAACCCATATTTAGGTAATGGGAAAAAGTAATATTTAAATGGTCACCATTAATCAAATATTAATGATTTGTACCCGAGTTTTATACATTTTACCAACTGTTTCCTAGTATAGTCTTTTTGTTTAATTCTATAGAAGGATATATGTGTCACTTAGAATAGTAATGGTGTAACTCCAAAATTACGACAAATGAGTTTATACCTCAAACACGTTAAATTTTTTTTTTTTTTTAAATAAAACACAATTTGTTTGTACTACTTCCACATATTTATAATGATCAGGACCGGTTCAAAATATTTCATTATATTGGTTTAATAATGATGCACTTCCATATATACTCCTAATTTCTTTAAAAAACTGTTTTTTGTTTTTATATTCCCATATTTAACGATATTTTTCAGAATAATAGTGAAGTACTTCCAATATCAGAATAAGAGTGAAGTGTCCGGACAGACTTCACTGCTACAATAACGTTTAAGTTCTTCAGATGATTTACAAACGGTTATTAATGGTTGTTATTTGATCCTAAGAACATTTTATAAAACCTTGATTTTCTCAAAACTTCAAAACTGGAGTTTCACCATTACTATTTTAAGTGACACATATGTCGTAGCATTTTTTTGGTAGCATTGTTGGGTTATCTGAGTAATGAATCAGATAGAGCGCATACTTTTTCAAATAACTGTATATTTAACTCAAAATTCATTTTTTTTTGTAGTAATGTCGCTAAGTATTGGGTTTACTGCTGTATCTCTTAACATGGATGAATGTGAAGCTTTCATTCCTTCAACAGTCAACTCTTATGGGGGTCATAAAAACAAAAACAAATACAAATTAAAACATTACAAGTCTTCCTTGCGTGCAATCTTTAACCACTGCCGGAAGAAAGCGTCCTCTTTTTTCTATCGGATTTGAGTTAATGTACATACCCTGTCACTTGTCAAAGATTTCATCAGTCAGAAAATTCTATTTAGTCTTCTATGGGGTTTCGGATATAACTTCTGGATTACTGAACTTACATATTATATATAACAGGGTTTCTCAAACTTTTCCTTCGATAGATCACTCACAAATCTTGAATTTTTTAATGTAACACGTTGTTTATTTTGTAGGGTATGTAATAGTTGGTACCTAATAAATAAAAAAATGATAGAACAATAATAATTATTGTTTATTTGAAAATTATTTTTTTAAATGTATTACATAAAACCCGTGAATGAAGTTAATGGTTTCGATGATATTGGGTCCTTGAAACGCAAATCTTCTCGGTATTAGGCATAATTTGGAACTTTGAATTCTTATAATATCTAGTGTGCCGTCGAGTCTGTCTCTCATAATAAGAAAATACTGGTTCGCATAAATTTATTTTAGTAATTCTAGTGTTCTTTTGATATATTCGAACAGAAATTATTGGATTTTCAGTTGCACTCAAGCCGAGTGGTTTTCTCACGGAAAATGGATCCCGAACATTGAACGAAATCGTCTAGATTTCAGAAAATATTATAAAATATTTATTTTTAAGTGATGTATGAGTTTATTGCAGCATTTAAAATCATTCCTGGATTTTGCAGAGTACCTATTCACGTTCGCGGAATATAGTTTGGGAAACTCTGATATAGAAAATTAAAATACATTTGTCCTGGGTCAAAACATTAACGTCAGTATGCGCCTGTTAACGATTTGAAACGTCACATGAAACTATAATTAGTAGAAAATATCATAACTGTAATTATAAATTATTTTCATTTCGTAGGCATTATTATAAAGTGCGTGCATAGTTTGAACGCATGTTCTAAAAATAAATAAATAAGTACACACGAAGATCTTCGCCGACTCGGAAAAAACTCTACACTAACATCACCATTATTAGGGTTTTTTCAAATACACAGAAAAAACTTACATCCCTATTGAGATGATGTTGTAATGCACGTCTATCAAAAGTGCAGACTCATAAAGGTGAGCGATGACTTTCAAATATCAAATTTATTATCGCACAAGATTCCTGTCGACCTATCCCAAACAAAAACATAACATCTCGTCGTGTTATTTACTGAACGCCATTGTGTACCAGATTCTTTCTTACTCAAAGATATAAATAAAGTTTAGCAAAAATCTTCTAAGAAATCGTACATCCATATTACACTAGGGTGCTTGTTCCTAAAGTCATCCGTCGTCAGTAGTCGGTCTTTTGAGCTTAAAACTTAAATAACAGCGGATATATTTAAAAAAAAAACAGATTTTTTTAAATTCGTGTAGGTAGTCTTGCCACTTGCCAATGTATATCTGCACTATACTGAACTATATAATACAATACGCAATTAAAAAAAGCACATTTTCACTTCGCAAGTTTCGACAAATTCATGTTGTATGGAGATCGCTAACAAAATATACTTTATATTGTCATGCATTGCATCATTATGTTTTTTATTGTTCTGTCTACTATCAGTAAATTATTTCGCGATATTCATGAAGTTTCATAGTGATTGCCGAACACTGGGCAACGAAAGGCCAACCATTGGATTTTGAGGGCCGACTACTGGGACAATTGGCATTTTTTTTTGTAAACTTCTATTATTTTTGGTACAATATTAACTATTTTAATTTTGGTTGTTCAATTGCTTAATCTCTTTTTAATGGAATAACAGCTTAAAAATATACGTATTTATTATTCATTGACTGAAAAAACCTTTTGAAAGTACATATGTCGCTTAACTGGCTGAGCACTGGCGAAACGACCCTATATTATAAAGTCATCATATTTTTATCTTCTAATGTTTGCCTATGACTATGTCCGTGGCGCAGTTGGTAGCTACGGTTACGAATGTCTCGGGTTCAATTCCCAGTGAGGACGGTTTTCATAGATCGATCTTTCAAACGATTTATGAATTTCTGTTCGTAGTCTGAGTACTCCCTCCCACCCATCCCATCCTCACGGGGCGTAACGGGAGCGATTAGCTAACCACTAGTCCTATCATAGCCCGCCCTATCCTTCTATCCCTACTCTCTTCGAAAAAAGAGAGATTGAGCAACAGAGTAACAAGCAGTCGTAGCAAAATTCTGTTAAGATACCTCCATTAGGAGACCATATGCTCCACATTGGGAGCGGACATAGAAAAAAAATTTACAGAATGAAATAAACTTGAAAATTCTGATATATATATCTCAAATTCATGCACAATCGCTCTCCGTTGCTTAACGAATCTCGACAGCTTAATTATCTTCCTGCGTTGTTTATTTGTTTATTTTTTATCCCCGAGTATGGAAGCATCTTTCTCTTTCAAGAGATTCAACAGACAGACGGCCCCTATAATAATGCCCGGCTATGTAATCGCCAACGACGTATTGAGTCATTATAAATTCTGACTCGAGGTTTGTGGACCGGGTTTCGGTTTATAGCATAACATGGCATTAACCAACCGGTCCCAACCAATAGAAAAACATAACTTTGATATTATTTGGCTGAATTTGGATGGTTAGGTATGGTATTTATTGCAATAAAATAAAAAATCGAACAACGACGATCCAAAAAGTCGACCGGCTGTCAAAATTTGGAAAATAGAATATTCATCAAACTAAGACTGTACTGTATTCATTGATTAATTTGAATAACAGAATAATCGTTATGATGTGGGTACATGGTTGCAATTTATTATTACTAGCAGATGACCTCTGTCAGCATTAAATACCAATCTGTTTTTATATTTTCATTTATGGCATATTTTATTGTTGTCAGTTTCGAAGCTTAGTCAAATCATTGCTTAAAATCTCGAGAGACTTATTATTTGTCAAATGAATAACAGTAAGATAACTCGATTTTAATTTATGGTCATCTCCTAATTTTGAGCGCAATACTTCGTACAGTGTTTTTAGTGTAATCTGCAAATGGTGATACCATTGGGAAAATATTTTAAATTGTTCAATGATATTGCTTCGAATGTCGACATAGGGTCGTTTCGCCAGTGCTCAGCCAGTTGCGCGACAGTTGTACTTTCAAAAGGGATTTTAAGTCAATGAATGATAAATACGTATTTTTTTCGCTGCTATTCCATTAAACAGGAATTAAGCAATGTAACCAACTTAAAATAAAATAGTTAATATTGTACCAAGCATCAAATAATAGAAGTTTACAAAAAAAAATGCTAACTGTCCCAGTGGTCGGCCATCACTATGAAATTTCATGAATATCGCGAAATAATCTACTGATAGTAGACGGAACAATAAAAAACATAATGATGCAAAGCATGATAATATAAAGTATATTTTGTTAGCGATCTCCATACAACATGAATTTGTCGAAACTTGCGAAGTAAAAATGTGCTTTTTTTAAATTGAGTATTGCATCATATAGGTCAGTATAGTGCAGATATACATTGGCAAGTGGCAAGACTACCAACATGAATTTTAAAAAAATCTGTTTTTTTTTAAATATATCCGCTATTATTTAAGTTTTAATCTCAAAAGGCCGACTACTGGCGACGGCTGACTTTAGGAACAAGCACCCTATTTCTCGGCACGTGAGTGAGTTTAAACAAGTATTTTTTTACCATGTGCGCTCCCAATGTACCGCATATGGCCTCCCAATGAAGGTATCTCAACAGAAGATTTCTACGAAAACTGCTTGTTACTCAATTACCAAACCTTTATTTTCGAAGAGAGTGTCGATAGAAGGGTAAGACTAAGACAGGAATGGTAGTTTGCTAATCACCTTCGCTTACTAGATAATTGAAGTTGCACAAAAATGGTAGATACTGCTATAAAAATAATTGCTTATGCTTCTATCACGACGAGTTGTGACCAAATCAGGAAGTGGTGGTAGCGGCTAATAAGTGAGGTTATGAGCGACTGATCGTCGTAAACGTTGCGAGGTCGAATTCAATCACGTAGAAAATTCCTCAAACCGATGAAACCTGACACCAAAAGCAGCTTTTTGTATTATTTTTTCCTTCGTCGAACACAACTCCCGATAGAAGTTTTTTTAACGTGATGATGATCATTATTGGGTACATGACGTAACAGCGGGTTTGCACCAGTTTTTTGTTGATGTGGTTAACATTTATCTGGATTAAAGATCTACATAGATAAAAGATACGTTTTTAATGTTACACGTTACAACATAATAACACGCTACTGGATAATTGACCATCTATTTAATTAATAGTATTAATTACACGTCAAAACTTTAAAGGTGTTACAAATATTTAAACATCGCAGCTTGCAAAATGGGCCCAACTGTTTTCAGGATACATTAAGTCAAATAAATACTTGTTTTTTTTTCATTCAAATTATTTCAGAATAGGAATTAAATAATTCTAACAATAACGTGATGTCGGAACAGTTTTAAACCATATTATATAATTATTGTGAAACTAAAAACGTACCATTATTATCTTATTGTATTTCTATTGTAAATGCATATAACTGTCTTTCTTTCGAAGTTGACCACTTTAGAGTCAGATATTAAAATACATAAAAGACACTCAAACCACATACATAAAAATGATGTACCTACCTTGTGACAGCCACACAGTGAGGAGTTAATTTTATACCATTTCCTCTCCAAATCTGAAGCATATTTCCGTAATGCATTATACCAGGGTTTCCCAACCTTTTTTACTCCATTCTCCCTCTCATCAATGTTCAGAATATAACGTCCCCTTTTCCCAAAATCATCCAACTTTAACTCAATACGTGCTTTAGAAATACACATATTTATAATGTAATATTGAAAATATTTAATAAAGGGCAGCAATTAATTCCCCCCTGGAACTCTAAAATTTGCCCGTAGGGGGAAATTCCTGGGAACCTCTGCATACTTTACTTTGTCCTCTTTTTTCGTGAGCTTAACTAATTCTAAGCCCTTACGCCATCTACATTAGGCAAGACAAAAATATTAAATCTTCTCGTTTCTTTAAAAAAAAGTGCAGAATTAATTCGTATAAGATAATTTTTATCACTTTGTCAAATTAAAAATAATATTCAGTATTATTACCGTAGTAATAAATTAATTAAAGTGTAAGTTAAATAAAAAAAATGATAAATTACAGAAATAATAAATAAGTAATGCAAAGGTTAAATGAAACAAGTAAGATTATAGTCGCGTCTTAGCACTTCTCTATAAATTGCATATCTATAAATATATTGCGATACTTTTATTAAATTTTTGAGATTTTTAATCGTTATAGATATGGTCATTCTCATTTGTAAAGATACTGTTTTCTCTAAAATCATAACCGCTAATATGATATGCAAAGGTCTTATTACGTTAGAATATTTATGTTCTATTTATTATGCCATATAACGTCAACTGTCACATTTTAATACCTCCACTTATTTCTGCAATAAGATATTTCGTAAATATATGCGTAATACATAATTCCAAGTTTGAAATACTAAACGTCAGCTAGAACTGTTTGTTTATGGTTTAAAATATCAGTTTCTCAAGTAGCAGTAAAAAAGAAGATACGTGTATGTTCATTTCCATACTAAACGAGCAGAATTAAATAGAACTTTGTAAGTAATATAAAACTTTTAGATTTTTTTTACTTCCAAAGACAGGCTAAGCGTATACATTATCAGCGTTTGTAAACCTGTGTGTACGTGTTTAGTAAATAAGGATTTTAATGGTTTGAAATTAGTTTCAATTAATATAACATGTACAACTAATATTTTTTTGTCCGTCATATAACGTCCTTTCCGGTTGCAGTGTTCATGGGCTCAAATTCCAGTACTGGCAATTTAATAAATTTATTCTCCAATCTATTTGCAATCAAATCCAAATGTCTGATGTCTATATTCACACCCACCAATCAGATCTTTATAACCCGGTAATAAACTAACTAATATTTATTTCCCCAGTAGCATATATCCTTAATTTTTACTCTCTCCCTAAAATAGAGGTAAAGTAACTGAATAATAATTTATTATGCTTTCGTAAAACAACTTCTGTTAGATGATGCGATAACACTCCATATGCTCCACACTAGAAGCCGACATAATTGAAAAAAAATACTGTTGATTCTCGGTGGAAAGATATTTTAAGAGATAATGGAAATTTATGTATCGCACATATTTGTAAAAATAAAACACCTTTCCGTTGTACTGATTTCACAATTTTATATAATAATCTGGGCTAGTTTCGCTCACCACGAGTATTTTCAACTGATCTTACATTTTCCATAATTTGTCGGCACCTGTGGTCTAATGTTAAAAGCTTTGCCCTAGCCATCAGTTGGGTTCTTCTTCAAATCCCAGCAAGGTCAATATCAAATTTAGATTTTTTCAATTTAAATTTGTGATCTTCGACATAATATGATAAAATTTCTCATCGAGTTTATCTCGTAGAATTTTCCAATTTCAAAAATATTTGGCGCATTTTCTGTCAGATTTAATGCCAGATATTTTTTTAAAAATTGGAAAAAAATGACAGTAAAAGATTGTTTTTATTTATCTTCTTGTTTTTTTCACTAAGAATTAACATCGGCGGCGACGGCGGCGTCCGTGGCGCAGTTGGTAGCGTCGCTGGCTACGGTTACGAATGTCTCAGGTTCTATTCCCGGTGGGGACGGTTTTCATAGATTGATCATTCAATCGATTTATGGATTTCTGTTCGTAGTCTGAGTCCTCCCACCCACCCATCGCATCCTCACGAGGCGTAGCGAGAGCGATTGGCTAACCGCTAGACCTGTCATAGCTCTATCCTTCTATCCTTACTCTCATCGGAAAAAAAAGAGGTTGAGCAACTGAGTAACAAGCCGTTTTCGTAGACAAAATCTGTTAAGTTACCTCCATTAAGAGACATATGGTCTCCACATTGGGAGCGGACATGGAAAAAAACACTTCTCATTACACTCGAAATATCTGAATAAAAAATAGTTGATTATGAAGCATCATTTAAATATGTATATACAAGATATTAAAAAATCAACGAAAATTTACTTCCATCGTTAAATAAAGTTTAATATTCGTTGGAGTTCCCCAGTAACCTTATTGTATCAAATAATTCTTAAGCCCGCACCATAAGGAGCTACGTAGAAAGGAGCTGTAGACATCATAATCCCCTTTTCAACCCAAGGAACCATCTTTTTTTTTTTGTTCTTTATGTGACAGTTTTTGAAAAAAAATCAGAACTTTTAAGTCGTTTACTCTCCTGCATTGAATTTTCTGAATACAGCTCCGAATGCACAATGTTTTGTAGGTGGTGGAGTCGATCTTGAAGAGAGTATAAATATAGTATCTATATACACTACTTATGTGGAGCATTTCAATGCAACGTGTTTAACAAGGACATTTGTAAGTCGGTCGCTCAGCTCAGCCTGTCTTCGGAGAGGGTAAATATAAAACGATGGGGCTAGGATCAGATTTGGGATGAATTTTAAGGAATAAAAACATTATTTAAATAAACTGAAAAATCGATGGTTGAAAGTGAACGTTAATACGGTAGATTCGAACACTACATCGCGTAGGTTGATCGCCTAAAAGCGTGTATTGCGGGATTACTGTTTTGATAGCAAAGTTTAAAAAATTTAATAAGTATTGATGTGATTTTTATTATTATTCTAATCAACACTGTTTTAACACGGCTTCTGAGCGTGATATGGCCCTTTTTCCAGTAAGATGAAAGTAATGGATCTCTCAAAATAAAAAAATTATATTCAAACTTCAATTATATAAAATTTGAATTGTTGAGATTTTGTATATTTCCATATATTTCGTCACTAACGTCCCGGGATTCACCTTTCGGCATCTACAGGCATTCGAGCACACTAATGAACTTGAATTGACACAGTAAACGGTTTACATCACGTATATACAAAGTAAAATACAACAAATATTATCCCTAAATCTAGGAACTGAAATAGCATCTAGATCAGTGGTTCCCATGTGCGGCTACCAGAGGATTTTTCTGTGGCCACCAACGGTTCTATAGTAATAAATATCGATATTAAAAAAAAAGTAATATAAAATAAATACGACATTTGTTTATTCGTATTGCGTAAGTGTACGGATTGAAAACACTTGTAACGAATGAATATTTTTAATAAAATAGGGATCCTTTTTATACAAAAATTGATCGAGATCAGTAACGGTACCATTGGTATCAGTAGGGTTAATTTGTGCTGCAGTGCATTAAGTAATTCGGTGTGTTGTATGATAACCAAAGCTGTTCATCTTGAATTTGATACAGTCCTCAAGTTAAAGTGGATATCACTAATTATCTATAAACAATCATCCAGAAGGACGAAAGTGTAAAAATCTAATGGCTAATAGATTTTTAGAGATATTTGAAAAACAAACCTACAGAACTCTATAATATTAATATTAAATATAGCACGTGTAAATGACAGGATTGTAAAAATATAGTAGAAATTTTATTGATACATAAAATTTTTCTGCCTGCGGCGCAAACTTCTCCCTCGTAATAATTTATGGTTTTTTTTTTAATGCGATGAACTTGTTTGTATCACACTGGAGATCATGTCTCTTCAATGATACATTAAGTCCACAATAAATATTTATAATATAAGTAACAATAAGAAATAATAATAATGTAACATTTAAAGGAATATGATGAGTATACAATAATTATATTAAAGTCGTCAACTAACAATTAATTTAAATACATTGAACTTTCTATGGTGAGTTAACAATTAAGGATTAAATGGTGAGGGGCAGGGAAGGTAAACTTTTTCTCCAAAGGAGGCCGCAAATTTATGGTTAAAAAAATTCAAGTAGGCAATGTGTCCCTTTTTTTAGTAAATGCATCAACCTATATTTTAAATCACAATTGAAAAATTTGGTGCGGCCACTTTTCCAAAAGACCACTATTCATTATGCGGCCACGGAGAAATTTTCTCTGAGAACCACTAATCTAGATTGATCACAACCCTCGGGCCCAGTTGGGAAAACAAACGCATTACGGGTGGAATGAGGGGGTTTTGAAAATGCAATTTGAAGAACTACGTACTCATTTCAAACTAATAGGCTTTGTCAGGGTGACCATGGACCGATGTATAAGGTACATCAAGTACCCTCAGGCGATGTCTTAAATTATTCAATTATATAATTGTGAAGTATATTTTTGGGAACGGGAATATTGACCTCTAAACAATATAATATTTAAAGTAGCACATATAAATAAAGCCGATTTGTCAAAATTGATTCTTAAGCAGATAAGGTAGCTTTAACGCGACAGCATTTAAAAAAAAAATTGAAATGTGCTTAATTTTTAGTCAACACTACACCCCGCTCAAGGATACTTTGCTATTTACGAGACAAACACTGAATATAAAATATAACAATTGCAACATGTCTGCTTTGAATTCCTTATATCTTTATTTTTTCTCATATTATATCGCACTGTGGCTGGCTCGCTAGCATTGAATAATGCATTCAAGAGTTCAGAAATATTAACATTTGACATTTCTATTATGATCAAATTCTGCGAAATAACGATATCTTTAAAAATTCCCCGCTATTATTGCAACTGATTTGTTATGTATATTGATATACGAACAAAATAAAAAAAGCGACGATGGCCTGGCTTGGGCATGTGCTATGGATACCCCCTGACTTCTGCCTGTCTTTTCCTAACATGACAGCCCGATGGATTCCGTCGCTCTGGAAGGCCGCTGATGATCATTCATAACCCGACTGTGTTTTGGTCAATTGATGTAATCCTAAAAAAATACGAAAATTAGTTAATGATTGGATTTCATTTTAAAGACAACAGAGCAGGTCTCTGCCGAATGATGTAAATTAGAAAAATAAATTGACCACTTTTTGGAAGGGAAACATAATTTTACATTGGTTTTAGGATTAAAAATTCTGACCCGTCCACTTGATGTAAGCCATTATTATATTGACACTTCCTACGTATAATCCCGTATCTGCAGACATGAGAATTTACAGAAGTGTTTGTTTTCGATAAAAACGGTTTTTACTCTCTCTTCAACAATTTTAATTTTGAGAATTACATCAATTGACTAAAACGCTGTCGATATGTTGTCAGTGGAACTACTGGACTCTGGGATGACCTGGGAGGAAGCAAGAAGACTGCCGGGGGCAGAGGACTTTGGAGGCACCGTGTGGTAGTCATATGCGTCTAGTAGAGGGAGGATATGGTTAAAAAAGGACGAAAAATATCCGTTTTACTTACTGCAGAACAATTGAAAAGTTAATGTGGTGTACGTGGAGTCAGGTGTGAGATTCTTGCATTTATGTTATTTTCTTGAGGATTTTTTGCAATTTTGCCCCAAACAAAATTCTGAATATGTACATATATACAAGCCAGCCAAACTTGAAGAGCTTGGTAGTGAAGTGGCCATGGCTAGTTGCAAATAGGATGTTCCGGAAATCACTAGTCGAAACCTTCTTATTTACCATTCGTCACAATGTAGGTATTCGGAAACAATTTGTAAGTTTGCCGGCTTTTGGAAAAAGCATTCATCGAAGCATTGTCAAATGCGTATTGCAACGTCAATGCTGTCATATTTAGGACCTCGGGAATATAAGGAATAAACCAAAGGAATAAATTCCAACCCCTTTACCACCCGTACCCGTAATGAGTGACATCAAATATGGAATGTCTCTTACTGACCTCTACCTTGTATTTACAGATTGCTTTAACCACCGAACATAAAGTTACATACACATTAAAATAATAATTTTACATTAAAGTAAATGGTCTTTAAAGATAATTTAAATTAATCATAATTATCATGTCATAGGACAAACAAACATTCATTTATATATATTTATAATATTGTACATTTGATTTTTCTTGTGACAAGATTTTTAACAACTTATACAATCTCTTGAAATTAAACAAGGACAAATTTACGTAGTTAAAATTAGACTTTACTGACAATTTAAAAAGAAACTTGAAAAGATAGATTACGTTGTTTGACTTTCATGCAACCGAGAATGTAAAATAACGTTATCAAAAAAAAAAAAACCTTTTTGTAGATAGTGTTTGATTTTAAGCCCTCGAATTACTGTTTAATGTTTTCTAAGTATCAATCATTAGTCAATTTCAAGTACCTACCTACACACCACGGACTTTCGGCATTTTTTTGTTTTATTCTTTATTCAAAATAATAATACTCAATGTCCGCTCAAACGTCCCTAATGTACCGTAATCTCCCCGAGCGCGTGTCTTCGTATGCAATGGCTTCATTTCACTCATCTTAAAATGTCTATTTTGAAAGATGACTCTTTTTTCATTCGGCCCCGAAACCATCTGTTGTTACGTGGCGGGATTTTGTACCGGGATTAAAATACGAAAAAAAAATACAACAGTTTACGAGCGTTGTTGCCGTATTATTATTATTACTGTGGCCTGTATTGGTGCATTCTGAATGCAGCAGCGTGGGTTTGTTAAGTAAGTCTAAAAGGAAACTTCCTCGTAGGAAGTGCACGTATATGGTATTTGAGGTAATTAAATCTAGGGTGAGTTGTACATACATGTGCAATAAACCTAGTTCTGTATTGAAAACAATTGAATCCTAACATTCAGTATGGCGAAAGATTTTTTTTAGTATCTCGGCCCCTGCAACAAACATAACGATAATGACTGCTAGGTCAATGATGGCTAACCTTTTAAGCTGAACGTATCAAAATTCTGAAAACAACCTAGCTTAACTCGGGTGCCGTGTCACATCTAGAGATATCGATAATTGTGCAGCCCTAATAAATGATAGACATGTTTTTGTACTATTTATTTATTATTAATAATAATAAACAAGCAAAAACAAATGATGATTTATATTACTGACTTTCTGTTGCTGAATTGTATTTATGTGCTAAATATTCAATTGAAGGTTGATATTTCGTACATTTGGAGCACACGCATGCGTTACTTACTTCAGCAGTCAGCCGGGTTCTCTTATTAGTTTTAATATTATTTATCGCCGAGAATAAGGTGTTACAAAAGTTCGCAGAGATATTTCAGAGTGCCAAAAGCGTTGGGTTTTATGTTCCAAGACTGCCCCTTTCTTGTTGGTAGTAGCACTTTCTTCATTTTCCAAACGATTTCTGTCTAGATTCATGAGTTTATGCACCTTTCTTGTTGGTAGTTGCACTTTCTTCATTCTCCAAATGATTTCTGTCTAGATTCATGAGTTTAGACCTCAAGTCGACGAACTCTTCAGCCCAGATGCTTTCTTCAAATTCACGCGTGTCATAGGTTAGCCATCACTATACTAAGTGATCAGACATCTATGAGATCTATGAATTTATTATGTTTCGAGTTGATCTCGATTGAGTTCTCTTATGATTATTGCGCATTGGAAATTGGACGCACCTTATAAAATTTAATTACAAAAATATAATTTTATCATTTTGTAGACACAAGTTTTATCGAAACATAGATCCTAAGATTAAAAAAATGAACTATTGAATTCTTACGATGTACCTACCTGTACATTTTATACAAACAGTAGTTCTAGGCAATTAAATTTAAACAAAGCTATTAAATCGCTGAATGTATATTACTATAAATATTTTCCCAAGCTCTTTTCATGTGTACATATACGATATTCCTAGCAATGTAACGAATCTCCGCTCAATTAATAAATGAGTTGCATAAAAGCAAAAACGCCTCTGTTCTTAAAAGTCGTACCGTGAGAAATAAAATAAATACCGTGATTCTTACACTACGAACATGTGATTTTTAAATGAATTGTTATATATTAATGTAATTCCGAGTGACTAAATTTAATGTTTTTTTAATGGACAGTGGTGAGTTTGCATGTAAACGCAATTTATAAATTCATTTTTCACGGTTTTCTGGGAATGATGCAATTGATCCGTTAAGTTGTATACACCCACAAGAATATAGAGAATATTTGTGCATTATTCATATGTCATTTTCGACTTTTTGGGGATAGTGATGTTTTTGCTTATACCCAACTCAAATGTACGCTGTGGATTGAAGACTCTTTTTGTTCTGTATCCCCCGTCATTTAGGCATTTACGCAGTTTATTCCCAAGACTTGGTAGACGACGCATTAGAGTTAATTTTTCTATAATTAATTAGGGTAAATAACGTAGGTACTTCAAGATCTATGAAAAACATCAACACGCCTTTAAAATCATGTTTTTCGAAAATGAATTTCACGCAGAATAAATATTTACTCAGTACATTGCAATATGCAGTAATGCAAATAGGAATTTTAATATTCTTCTATGTTAAGTCCTGTGTAAATATTTTGATGCTGTTTGTAAAATTGAACTAGATAGTAAGAATTATGATTTCATTATGAGAAAGACTTCAAAACAAATTACAGAGTAGTAAAATGTTCGGGTGATCGGGTCCGTGGTGCAGCTGTCACGTGCTTAAATCGTGATATTAACTACTAGTCCTGTTCTAGCCCTATCTTTATATCACTACTCTCTTCGAAAAATAAAGTAAAAACTTCTGCTGTGATACCACCATTAGGAGTCCATATGCTCCACATTGATCAATGGTAAAAAATAAGATAAAATGTTTATTTGTTTCGATCTGTTAATTAAGTGATTTTATGAAACTGATTCTCCTGCGGTTAACGCTGTTTGCTGTCAGCTCGAATGGACCGTTCACCAATTAATGTCTCTGAATTGTTTACTAACTACTCGTCTATTCCTAGTTCGATTATTCTGAAAAGAGAGGTAGTGTGACAGACTTATTGTAGAAGTTAAATGCACCATCAGCTCCAAATTCTCCACATTGGAAGAGTACATTGTTTATAATAAATAATAATAATTTTTATAAAAAAATCGGCACTGACTGAATCGAAATTGACTATACTTATTTTCGTATTCTTTTCGATTTAAAAGATCAAATATCTTGATTGTTTTCAGTTGTCAATTCTAGGTGGTAATATTTAAAAAATCGGACGCTTAAGTAATATCTTCAAGAGCGACCTTCCATTATGCCTGAAGCGTAGTGTCCAACCAATGTGTGCTACCAGTGTTAACGTATACTTGCGAAACATGGACTCTCAATACACGAGAGATCCAAAAACTAAGAGTGACACAACGTGGTATGGACACTTGCATGTTTTGGTCATAACGCGTAAGGACCGCAAAAGAAACCAATGAATAAGGAAGCAAACAAGAGTGAGATATGTGGTAGAGGTCACCAAATTGATGAAATGACGGTGGGCCGGACATGTCGCACGGCGAACGGACGACCGCTGGACAAATGCAGTCATTCAGTAGTCCCCGAGGGGTACTAAGCGGCCTCAGGGACGTCCCAAAACCAACTGGATTGACGAACTTGTCAGGTTCGATGGAAGTACGTGGCAGCGTAAAGATAGAAACCGAGAAGAGTGGAGGGAGCTGGGGGAAGCCTTCATCCACCACTGGATCGACTCGATGTTTAAAAAAAAAAATTTTTTTTGTATTAATCCCATATTTCGCTCATCGCGAGCACTAACTATCAACTGATCAGTTCAAACAAAAATGTGTATTTTTCAAATATTTTAGTGCTGCTGAAATATTTTTGGCTATAGTCAATAATAACTTTTTATTTTGTTTCTAGTTCTTGCGCTTTCTTTATAGATTTAAAAAACCATTAAGTACGGGAATAAATTAATAAATATATGCTATGATTTATTGTTTGTAGTGGAATAAATATTTCAAGCAAATACTTTATCTTAATGATGTCAAACAAAACTTACCCTAACTTACATAGTGGGTGTTTTCTGTATCATATCATAGTAGTTTACCCACGGTGATTCATTACCGAATACCACGAGAGTGCAATATGATACATTGCTCGTCTAAAATAATTGAAACCACATGGGGGACATCCGATATAAATCATAGGATAACCTACTAATATTTCTTAAATTGCTGGGAATCATACCAAGTTGAAATTTTTAAGAATGACATCAGCATTATTTCTGAATTAATATGAAATTGTCTACATATGGTGGTCGTCTACTACTAACTATCAAGGTTTTTTCAAAATAATGTACGGTGTAACCTCGATTCATCGCTTTTAAGTCCAATCAACGCATTCTTATTTGTATGAAAACCTTCGATTATTATAAAACAGACAGAGATGTCGAACCTAAGAAACGCGGAGAATTTTTGGTGACATACTTACATGAAAATTTTGATGTTTGAACTAAAAATACTCTTTGAGTTCGAAATTTCGACGAGAGTGAATTAAGTATAAAAATCTCTAATTATCGTTATTCAGTTGGATTCGATTAGAAGACTTGGAAATGAAATAAGTGGAATTCAAAAGTAGTTTCGTTTGGTAAAATTAATTTATGCAATTGAATTCTAATATGGAAACTATTTATGCAAATGTTGAAGCGGTGATGTAGCATTGATAAAAAAACTAATTTTAATTGAATATAACTCGGTTCCCATTTAAATCAATGAAAAAATTGGCAACCGCTGTTTTGGCAATTTTTAGGTCAACGTACTTTTGCGAACAATAATTTTTTTCGGTGAATTTGATGAAATCAAACGTGAGAAATCGTCTTGCTAAAGATTTATCTGCAGCGTGTGTAGAATTAAAAACCATCAACGATAAACTATGATGTGATAAATTGTCATCTATCTCACTGTTTCTTAACCGGTGGTGGGCAAAGATTTTCTTAAATTTCAAGTAATAAAATATCAAGCATACGGTGTTGCAAAATTAATCGTTTTGAATAAAAAATCAATTTTAAAAATATTCATTATTTTATTCCAATGTTGATGGTCCGCAAAACATTTATTGATTTTTTGGTGGTCCGCGGATATAAAAAGGTTAAGAAACATTGATCTATCTGACAAACAACAACAAATATTTCACTAAGTATTAAATTTAAAAATCATAAAGTATGCTTTTACCTTTTTTGTTTACATGTTTTCAATAAACTGCATTGTATAAGATCATATAATTAATTTGATTTCGACTTTTGAAAGGAAAAAGGACATAACCCACACAAACATATTGTCTATAACTCACACAAAACGATCTAATACACTATATTTATCTTCAAATATATAATATATCGACTCTAGAAAGGCAAAAGGACTTATCGCTGCGTCTTTTCAAAATATTTTTTTTCGATAATCACAATGTATACAATTTACTTAAAAAAAAAACACAATTCATTTGTACTACTTTCACATGTTTATAATGATCAGGACCAGTTTCGCTCATCACGAGAATTATCTACAGATAAAAACACAACAGGCCTATTTATATAAAATTGAGTGTTACAATTAAGGTATTTAAAACAATTGGTTCATGAACCAAGACAAGAAATTATTGATTATCAGACAAATTATAAATAAACCAAATAAAATAGTCTACAATTAAAATGTTAAGGACCTCTTACAAATCAGTAAATACTAAAAAGATCTGAAATAACAAAAATATCTACATTAGAAGTCCATTAACTGAGCGATTTTTTTTAATGACATTACTGATGCATTAAGCAAATAGCCGATTGGGAAAATTTTAAGAAGAAATTAGTAAACCATTTAAAAACAATGAAATATTAAATTTGGATTATTGAGATTTTGTACACTTCCATGTATTTTGTCACTAACGACCCGGGTTTCGCCTTTCGGCATCTTCAGGCTCGATCGCACGAATGGACTCTAACTGACTCCAAATTTGATATTGAAATTCACATTAACAATAAACAGCCATCGTTTAATACACTGTCTGTTTGGGTTATATTTTGTGTGTGTTGGTTACGTCCTTTTTCCTTCCCACAGTCGATTTGTATTATTCATATTATTCATTTGACTTAATTACTCACAATTTTTGGCACACATGGAAAAAAGGTTAGCCATCCCTGTTATAGAATCACTAAACTTACAATTTTGAATCCAGCGGATCACTAATATGACTATATTTTAAAAATCTATAAACATTCTTCTGTTGTCTTTTTGAATTCATATTTTACAATATTTAATGAGAAGCAATTATTGCATAAAATCTGAAGCACATATAGGAATGTATTGTGAATGTTTTTATTATGAAGTTAAGACAGAGGCAATATGTATTTGAGACATTGCAATTCAACAGCAACTTGAAGTAATTTATGATACCTCTTTCATGCGAATCACTTGTGTAAGATGAAATGATTCATAGGGTGATCTTGGAATTATTATACATTTATTTTAAATGTTTATTACATAATATAACTAGCACACGTGAAATGAGGTTTTTTTTTGTATAAATTTATGCTTTCTGTGTATTATTTGTTAATCCGAAATGAATTGATTCATTTATTTTGAAAAATCACATTTTACATATGAATCATGTTCAGAGAGTATATGTCTAACACTGAATTTTTATAGAAATAATCTTACCAATCTAGTACCTAGTTATGATTGAATAATACTGAGATTACTCCCTACTCTCTTCGAAAAAGAAAAGAGAGGTTGAGCAACTGAGTGACAAGCAGTTCTCGTAGAAAAAATCCTGTCAAGATACCTCCATTAGGAGACCATATGCTCCGAATTGGGAGCGGACATGGAAAAAAAAAACTGAGATTCGTAAAGATGAATAATATCATCTATAATATATATTTGAACTAGATTTATAAAAAATGATAAGGGATAATAATTAATAAAGAAATCAAAATATAAATGACCAAAATCTCTCGTAAATTATTTTTGCATTTATGGAATGACTGTGTCGTTTTGAACACTGTGGGCTGAACTAGGTTATAACCGGTTGTCATTTGAAGGCAAGACACAAAGGTGCTAAACATGTGTTCTTCTTTTTAAGTCGTATTCCTCAATGGTGAGGGTCCCGACCTCCGCCTATCGCAACATATATTTTTAATTTTAGTTATTTGTTCAATAACACGATTTTCGATGTGTTATTAAATTGGAATACATTACATTCCTATAAAAATGTTTCTGCAATTTTGTAACTACCCGGTAGAGTAAAGTAATTCAACGAAAATTCTCAATTTATCTCAATTAGGAGCGTCGAGAGTCGGGACATATTTTGCAAGCTGTTTGCCTGCATTTGATTGCACACTATGTGTTACTAAGGCTAATTTGTTTGACACAGGGAACTCAACGAGTTTTTTTGATTGAATGTGTTTTTACGATCAATTATCAACGGTGCCGTAGATATGACTCGAGATTTTTTTCAAATTTCGTCACACATGACACGGCTGGTCAACAGTAAAATCCTCCCCACCCTTCATAAAAAAATTTTCCTTTTTTTTCATGATTTTTAAGAATGTAAATGTGGTACATATTTTTGTAAAGAAATCAATTTTTTATTTCATGTGAAAAATAAATTATCACAAAAACATACCCGCCGAGTAAGGATTACAATACTGGTGTTATAAAAATATATGAAAATAAAAAATACTGTCAATTATTTCGACAGAAATGATCGCGAATTCGATTATACGTGATACTTTTGCAAGGACCAATACATACATGCAATGAGTAAATATAGCTAGTATTTGTCAAAAAACCTGCCCCAAGGGATAATATTGACCTATGAATTTAAGGACGCTTTGGTCAGGAAGTGGCCACCTGCCCGCTCATAAACACAGCGCTTTATATATATAAAAAATATGTTTAGTAAAAAAACAATTATGCCAAATATTCAATGGCGATATTTTGCCTTTTCAACACAATTACGAAACAATAGCCAATATACTGGGATCTGTAATACCGACATTGTATTTTCTACCGCTGAGTCTATAGAAAATATTCCTCAATAATGCACACCAATTTGATTTTATTTGCTCTTGTTTCGTTTTGACAGTTCACTATATTCCTTTTCTTAATTTGAATCTGCAAAATTTATTTAAAGAAAGATTGTGTATTCGCATTATGGGCATGTATAAAGAAGCTATTATATGTTAAAACTTCAGCTCGTTGTAACGTGTCTGAAAGCACAAAACTGCATTGTGCATTGTAATTGCGCCGAAGTCTTGTATTTATTAATAAATTCGAAGCGAAACGTCTCGCGAGGCGGCCGCAGTGTCGTGAAATTTGTACACAGTGTTGCACTTACCCCATAAAAGGGGCATCACTTGGGAAAATAACATGTTTCCAAGACTCGGGCCCCAGACATAAAGCTCCGCACTCACTCGCGAAGAAGTCCGACGAACTTTTCGAGCGCACATTTTTCTGCACGCTTTTCGTTGAACTATTTACTTCGATCTAAAATATTGATAAATTCGTTATTTAATTGATTGTGTTACAAGGTGTGATAAGAGGTGATATATGTGTAATATAATTAGTGGAATAACAATGAAATTTAATCCCATTTAAAACAATAATGTCAAAAAAGATTACAGATTATAAATTTTAAATGAAAAAATAGAAAGAAAAAAAATAGAAGCTTAACTTGACAGTTATTATATTTCACTTTTAAGGTGTTAACTGTCAATTCTCGGTGGAGACATTATATTTAAAAAAATAAAACACTATTCATTTGTACTACTTCCACATGTTTATAATGATCAGAACCGGTTTCGCTCATCACGAGCATTATCAACTGATAAAAATACAAACAAAAACAAGCCTATTTATATAAAATTTAGTGTTTAAAATTAAAGTATATAAAACAATTGGTTCATGAACTAAAACAAGAAATTACTGATTATCAAACAAACAAGACATAAACCAAATAAAATAGTCTACAATTTAAATGTTAAGGACCTCTTATAAATCAGTTAATATTAGATAGCTCTGAAATCACAAATATAGTTACATTTAAAGTCCATTAACTGAGCAAAAATTTTTTAATGACATTACTGATGCATTAAGCAAATAGCCGATTGGGAAAATTAGTAAACCGTTTAAAAACAATCAAATATTTAGTATGTAATTAATATCAACAATACACAGCCATCTTATGTGGGGAACGCAGAGCAGCTGGGAGCATCCACCAAATTTTTATATCTGATTAATTTAATTGTGTCTTTGTTATTGTTTTTTAATCGTAAAACAATGACGTACACGATAGATAATAAAAATATGTAAAATCAGTTAACTCAATTATGTTAACTCGTTATGCAAGAAAAGTTAACAAGAGCATGGTTGAATGACGTGGATTGCTTTTAGAATAACTTTGGTCCTCTTTTGAATTTACCTATTTGTAGTTTTTTTATATTATTATTTATAGTTAATATATATTTTTTTCATTTTGTTTCAGGTAAGTCACAAATGTTTTACCTGACTGAATTTGCGCTCCCCTATTCGAAACATACGGTGAGTATATCCAAGATTCTTAATCTTCTACCAGTGCCTTTGATCAAAACTACTCGGGGACGTATAAAGTAGATACAAAAACAGACAGTGGCACATATAATAAGATTTAATGCGTGAATATTGTTAGGTTATTGATGCCTTATTGTTGGGATAGAATGTAATGAGTAAAGGTCTATATGCTCGACATTATGGTGAGTGATTGTTCTAGAGCTGACGATAAATAGCAAAAATTTCATCAAAATAGAAGTTGATGTTTCTCAATATAAATAGATAAAGGAAGTGTTTGCTAAGGGTAAAACCTAACACCTTTATTTGGGGGTCTTATAACATTTATGATGAAAGAAAAGGAGTGTAGGAAATGCAATGTCATTAATACAACAAAGATATAAACTTATTAAAAAAAATCTTCTGAAAATGTCATTTTTCTTGAGAGCTTTATTAGATAACGTGCTGAAGGTATTCAACAATACGAATTGATCTGGACAGGTGGTAAAATTCGTCGAAATGAGACAATGTGAGAGAGTTCTAAAATACTCATAATCGTGTAACTACAAATTCATAAAACTATTACTTTCGACATGGGAAATTTCTACGATCTTTGTCATATATGCAAGAATGTCGCTTTTAAATACGAGTGCAAATCTCCACGTGTCTGTTTTATGCAAAAGACCTCTACGCGAACAATCCCTATTGTTTTAAGCTTATATGCCCCCTTGTCTTGTTGTTGAAGTGGCTTTGGATTTTTTAAAACATGAGATGTTTCCCTCGACACTTTTCTCTTCTCTCTTCACAAAGGGCGTCTTATAATGCAACGTTTGTCCACGTGAATCTATGTTATTATAGCTTCTATGTTTATTTTGTAATTCAATATGTATGTTGTTTTTTTATCCGATTTTAACTTTGAATCTTAACTCTCAACGTAATATGGTTTCGTGTACATGTCACGGAATAATAATTGATCAAATTCACTCCAGTATTTCATAGAACTCGTAATGTTTAAATTTTAGTGAATCAAAATAAACACTATGTAAGTTGTATACAAGTTGTTTTTGAATGTTCCCTAGAATGCCAGTGGCAAGGCATTCTCGATCAGACCTTCCATACTACCTATACTACCATATGCTCTTGTATGAACATATAAATATGTGGGTGAATAATCATTTTTAAAAACTAATCATGTACAAAGTACATTTAGAAGCTAATTAAACGATGCTTAAAATTTAAAAAGAAATTCAAGGTAAAAATAAATCACCATCGTAAGTAATATTTTAATTTTATTATGACATGCATTTACAATCTGTAGATGACGTATCATAATTTTAAGTAGGTTTTTCATTTAAAAAAGATCGCTTATTTAGTGAAACTGTCCCAGATCATATTATAAAACTACTGAATAAATATTGTAAATTTAGTTTTATCTCTATAGATATTTTTTAAATATTAAATTTAATAAATTTGAGCTATAAAGTTAAAATAGTAAAGTATTTAGTTTCACACGAATTATAAAATACGTTATTTTTGTGTAACAAATATTGCTATTTGTACATTACCATAATGAAGTTTTACCTAGTAAATTCCATTTCAATCAATAATTTTTGTTTATCGATTGGACTAGTAAGGTGGATAAATATTTTAAATATCTCCGCAGTTTAAATAATAATTGAAATATTACGGAGAATATACAGAAAAGCTTCATAATTTTTTACCATGGCAACAACCTAATTTCTACTACGGCTGGAAACGTTTGTTAGAATATATGAGTTGTATAAAAGCGAAAACGCCACCGTCCTCCCAAGTCATATTGTGAGAAATCAAATAAAACTGATACTGTGGTAATTCTTATACATTCCCATAATATGCAAACATGTGAGTTTTAAGTGAATTTATTGATATAATTTAAGACATCGACTGAGGGTGCTTGATGGAATTTCAATATTAAATTTGGATTATTGAGATTTTGTACACTTCCATGTATTTAACATGGAAGTGTACAAAATCTCAATAATCCAAATTGAATTTATTGATTCAATGCATTTATTTTAACTATTTATTAATAACACCACGTAAGCTCCTTTTCCAAAAACATAATTAGTAAGAAAACTAACTTCATTTTAAATGTGTTATGATGTTTGAATATGTGGGATGACATAATATTACCTATATCTATTAAACAGTATATATAGCTAAGCTAAAATAAGTTTAAGTATAGTTCTGATAATGGCGTTAAGCCGAAATAGCTATCAACGACCTAATGAAATTTTGTTGAAATAAATACTCAACCCTGTTTTAAGTGAATTGTTATAGAATATATATGAATATAATCCAAGTGACTTAATTTAATGATTTTGTAATGAACTGTGGTAAGTTTGCATGTAAACGAAATTTATAAATTTATTGTTTACGGTTTTCTTCGGCTATTAGATTTGATCTGTTAAGTTGTATATATAAGTAAGAATATGGAGAATATTTGTGCATCAATATGTTATTTTTGGCTTTTTGTAGACAGTGTCGTTTTTGCTTATAAACAACTCATATTATTGTATTGACGATTCAGGTAGGACCACCTGTCGACCTAAGCCCAATTTAAAAGCAGGTGTTACTCATTTCCAAGCTCACAGTAAATTGAGTTTAGGCTTCCAAAAAACCATGTGATTGCTTCATCAGAAGCAGTAATCTGAAAATAATATCATCATACATCGAATACCCGATTTTATCTAGATTTTATGCGTTTGGTTCACAAGATTATCTCGACTGGTTTGGCGATTGAGATAAAATAGATTATATCTAGGTTTTCCTTCTCCCAAAACATTGAATTAATTATTCAGATTTTTAATCAAATATTCAACTATGTACTATGTATTATTACTGTCATACCGTATTTTGTATCTTTAAGTAAATATATACTTTAAATATAGGGCTTCAAACCAGAACTTAACCGAATACCGGAAAACCGTTATTTTTGTCGGAATGAAAACCGGAACTGAATCGATATATATTTTTTTACTTGAAACAAAACGGAAACCGAAACGAAAAAAAATTAAGACTCAAAGCCCTGACTAAATCTGACTATTGTAGTAGTTTTAATGATTTCATTTTTAAAATTTACGTTACTACTCGTAAGAAAAAACGATTTTTTTTATTTTTTATTTCTCTTGAAGTTTGTTTTTTATTCTGCGAAATTTTATAAATATTTTACTAGTGTAGAGCCACTTTCAAAATGTTAATAATTCAGTTGCCAATTTTTTTGTATTGTTATCGTATAAAAAAAACGTCTCTGCGATTCAAAAATGTTTTTGCCGATTTAATGCGGAAGTATACCTAACGTATGCAAAATAAGTCGTTTTATTTTCATGCGTACGCTGTAACTACTATGAATAATTTAATGAAATTTAAATTTAGAATTAATTGCAACTGGGCTACTGATAATCAAACATTTGATCTGTTCTCTTTTTGAAAGTATTTTCAATCATTCACATGTTCAGTTATTTCCACGTTTGTCATGAAGTTCTGTATTTCACTACAATATTACGGGACTCCTTTTGTATCTATTGAGATAGTGCATTTGTTTTTTCATCAAATATTATCGCAGAACCTACATGTTTATCGTTTTCTGCATATCTTTATCATCATCATAATTGCAGGTGTATAACTAGTTATTCCTTCTGCATACAACATTGGAATATATAATATTGACTAAAATAGGGTTGCCAAAGCATCTCTCTTTGTTTTTTGTTTATATCAGATGTGTGTATGAAATATTTTGACGTCATAATCAACACGATTGTCAACAGCAAAGCGACGGAGAGATTTCATGTAATTTTTTACAGTGCACTGTTGCAGCATCTATATTTTAAATTAATGCGAGAAATGTAAAACACATTTGGACAACGCCAATATTAGATAAATAAACTGCAATTAAAATTGATAACTTGTTTATTCCACTGGTTGCGTACCTATACGTGCATCTTCTAATTATGCTAGTTAGACAAGCAATTTAATAATTACCAATTTTAACTTAATACTAAAAATTAATTTCCGCAAAGTCACCATCGAATCCGTTGAAAATATTGTCTTATTTGTTAATCCTTGTAAGCTAAAATGCTACCTGTTTGCATTTTCAGTTATAAAAAAAATTTGAATCGCAAAATAAATACATCTAATTTTAATTTAGTAGAAAATAAAAAAAGCTTTTACTGTCACATTAATCAGTTCTTATTAGGACAGTGTATCGTCTTTCCGCGCAAGTTTGAGAAGACGTGAGAATCAATACAATTATTGAACATTCACTGAATAATCATAATAAAAAATTCAATAAAATCCGTTAGTTTGACACTTTCACATCTCTTCAAAACATTTTTATGTGAAGCTATTGGATATACACCTACCATCCAAATTATTGACCTTTTGTGTTTTTTTGATGAATGTTTGTTGTGATAACCCTAACTGAAAACATTTCGTTGCAATGTAATCGGGTAACTGATTCAGTTTTTAGGTATTTGACGAGTGTAAAATGCCGCTTCACTTATCGTTATTTAGTTAGTGTTGGAGCAAGAAATTATCTTGCCACAGGTGTAAATATGTCAATATTTACTCTATCGTTTTGTTTCCGAAAGCAAAGCCTGTTTCGCTTTATACCTTATTTAAATAATTACTCATTTGTCGGTATAATGCCGGGATTTAAAAAACTGTAAAAAAGGTATCGTTTTATTCAAAAACAACATTTCGATATTTTTAATTGACATTTTTCTTTACTTGACCATTTTCAAAATTGTTCAGTACTATTTTTATGTAGCGAGAATTAAAATGTTTAAATATTTCTCCTGATGTATCTGTATATATGTAACGTTTCACACACACACAGTCTTTACCAGCACATGCGCATGGAATGAGTGTTTGTTTGAGCGTAAATATTGAGTAAATTTTTATTTACACACTTTGTCTGTATGTGGAACATAATAATATTAACTCAACAGAAGTTTTTTTCGAAGAAGGGAAGGGATATAAAGACAGGGTTGGGACAGGAGTAATTGTTAGCTCTCGCTACTCCCCGTTTTTAAGACCTGGATGGGAGGAAGAGAATTATAGACATCACAAACATTACGATTGATAAATCGATGACACTGATGCGAGTGACGTTATTCAATTGACCACGGACTTCACAGATCTCAAATTTAAATTTAAAATAAGTAAATTCGATATTAACCGTGCCGTACTTGAACACAGACCCATTTAACTGCTAGGGTAAAGCCGTTACCACTAGACCAGCGCTTCCCTATCTATCTCCAATAGTGCTCTGCCTCAAAATGTTCCAGCAAACCTTCAAGCAGGGACGGCTCTTGTAAAGGAGCAAAGGGTGCAATGCACTCCAATAAGTTCCATCAAAATATTCCATTAATAAACGATATTCAAATATAATAATTATACCAATTCACTAATTTTAAAATTTCCTCGTGTTTCCCATAGGAAAATATTGCAGGAAACGATGATCAATAAACACGACCAGCAAACGTATTCTGCGTCAATTCAGAATACGCATGAAAGTCGGTCGATGACACGGTAGGAGCATAAATTCTTTTGCACTCCTTAGACGTCTGAAATGTTCTATGTATTTTGACATATCTGTGACGTATGAACCAGTATGAACTACGCGTTATTTGCATTTTGTATGGACTCGTTTTTGCTGGCCCTTGAGCAGCGATCCTCCTGGCGGAAATTCCCGAACGTGCCCGAAAGCGATTTGACGTTTGAGTTTACAAGCCTGAAACAGTCATTTGTAAGAATGAAAAAGAGAAGTGGAACAAGCGTAGTAGCTCATTTAATTTCAATATGATTCTTTAACTATAGCTCTTCAATAAGAATAATATTTACCTACCATTATAACTTTTGGAGTGATGAATACAATTTATAAAATTATAACTATGATCGTGTATAATACCGAGTGGATATAATTGAATATTTAAAATAGGATAGTTTCAAGTTTTTTACCTGGCTGGCCTTACCTATTCCATAATATTCAACTGTGTATTTGGTTCAGTTTCAATACACCTTCCTCTAATATTTTTTAAATTCTTCAATATTGAATTCTACAAATTACTTTCCCCAAAAATACTTATGCGAAAAATTTCCGGTTTAATACAGAATTATTCCAATTGCAGACATTAATACGGTAACCTTAACATACGATTTCATGGAGGAATTTAAACTTAAATTGAACTAACTGTCTTATACAGCAGAGAAGATTTTTACGATGTTGTTGGAGCCCTGTCTATACTTCAACTCTTCACGAATAAAAAAATACATGTAGTATTTAGCTAAACCGTTAAGCCATTACAAATAATTTATACAATATCGATGACTTCCGTCGAAAGTGAGTGTTACTTCTAAAATTTAAAAAGGATCAATTCATTTTGAGAAATACCACGACCAAGGTTTCAACCATCCGCGACAACCTGGAATGGTTGTATATAGGGCTGCAACAAATTTAGACGTACTCAAATTCATATTGATATTTCCTACCAAAAAAAGAAAAAAAGGTGGTCCGTCGAAATTAATCCGCAGGAAAGGTTTGGGATACCGTGGTGAAGAAACAGTTGATATCGCCAATATCAGACTTATATTTTCGTATATGTCTAATAGTACTTTCAAAATCCAATATGTGGAGGATGGATTTCTTACATAAATATGTGAATCTTTTTTTGCACTCCCTAATATTCCTGTCACCGGCCGCCACTGCCTTCAAGTATTTATATATTTATAATTCTTTTCCTTTTACATAATTATGTAAATATTTGTTATATAAGAACACATTATTCGTGATTTTATTAAAATTTTATTGTGTAGTTGATAGCTATTTTGTATAAAATCGTTGGAGTTCTAACGGTGCCGTTAAGCCGAAATAGCTATCAAATTCATAATAAAATTTTGTAGAACTAAATACTTTGATATTAAATACTATTATAATATAGTTATTTGTCAATTCAATCAATGAAAGTTTTGACGCGATTGTAGAATTCATTTATATTTAATCTCAAATAAAGCTTTTAACTACTCAATCAAGGGGGCTGTGGAATGAAAATGTTTGGGAAACACCGCACTAGAACACAGACACCGAATAAAAGCAATTAAAGGTTTAGTAAAAAAACGTTCACAACGATTGTATAAAATATTTTAAATAATACGATGACTTAGTAATTGTAAAAATATTTTAATGTATAAATTATTACGTAACAATTAAATGAAATCTGTAGAATTAGAAACTATAGAAAAAAACAACAAAACAGAGTTATGGAAATTTAATTTGATTGGTAGTGTATTGAACCGTCAAGGCGGTCAACAATCCCAAAATACACACTATAAATGGCTGCTCTGTCAAAATTACTCGATGTTAATCTACAAATCATATGACATTGATTTCATTTAATAACATGTCAGTGGCCAATGAGAGACAGCTATTGCTACAGCGTTAATCACCATTTTGATTTGTCAAAATTCTACCACTATAAAGGTTAATATCACATTAATGGCAGTTGGATTATAATAATTATTACACAATAAATACAATTGGTATACCTATTAAACCAGCATTAAGTTAGTCAGCGTAGTGGCTTTCAAGCTTTGCATGTTTTCGCAAATAAATGAATTGCTGTGTTGTTGTCCGGTTTTGAAATGTTCGTATCAAAATAAGATAAAAATTGCAAATAAGTTAGTTCAGAGTTCTAGTTCTGACGATGGCATGATGCCGAAAAAGCTGCCAACTATGTCATATAATTCTTGACTATACTTTTTTTCAGCAGAGTTTTACCAAGTAAATGCGAATATATTTTTTAATTATTTTCGATGGATTCGGCGGTAACTTTGTGGAAATTAATTTGTAATTAGTAGTGTTATGCTAATTAGTACTATCATTGTTTGTGTCTTACCCCCTCCGCACGTTCAGGAGAAGGAAACAAACCCACCCTACCCTTCATTTTTTATTTAAGGATTAGAATCATTGTTTACCTTAGAATTAAATAACCTTGCGATAAAGTTAGTCTGAAGATGTGAAACGCGTTAAATTAGTAACACAGCCACTGAAATGTTTATACATTAATAAAACAATTAACGCTAATGGAGGATTAGTAAATAACATTTTAAATAGAACAGGCGGGTCACCATTATTAAATTTATTTCCTTTGGGTTATTCACCTGCAATTGATTTGTAATTAGTCTATCAGCGTTTATGTCTTTCCCTCTCCCCACGTCCAGTAGAATGGAATAAAACCCACCCCACCCTTTATTTCTAATGAAAGAATTAGAATCGTTGTTAACGGTAGAAATAAATAACCTTGCGATAAAGTTAGTTTGAAGATGTAAAGAGGTGAAACGCGTCACGCTAGTGATAAACCAAGTGGAATAACTAAGTTATCAATTTTAAATTTATATTAAAAATGAACTTCAGATTTCAGAAGATTTCAGTATTGTCTTAGAAACGAAAAAATGTAATATTGATAGCAAGACATACATTCTGTATTTGGGTTTCTAATGTTAAAGTGAAATTTATTATTTTAAAGATACAAGTGTAAGATGTCGCAAGAAGGCCAGAAGAATAGCAAGCTATTGTATTTCTTTGCAATTCATTATAATGATAAAAGTATGTAAATAAAATAAAATATGTTTATCTTGATTGTGTGCTTTCATATGAGACAATGTAATTGTCATTTCTAAATATATACAAATTATTCGCATCCATGGTAAATGGGTACACGGTATTCAAAAGCTTGATGTATATCAGTGGCACGATTAAAATTATTTTCTTACAAATAGAACAAAAAAACCCTTCCTTAAAGCAAAATACTATTAAATACTAATAGCTATTATTATAGTAATATCGGTAAGTCGTTTCGATCCCGGGGTTTTGGTATTTTGCAAATTAAATCCCAGTTATACGGAGCATTACTATATCAATATATTGATTCAATTGACATGTATTATCTTTTTGACCATATTCGACCTATGTAGAGCATATGGTCGCCACGAGGCGCCTCCGCGATTCCCTGTCACCCGCCAATCGCTTTTCTTCCTCCCATGACATGTCAGAGACCTTCAGCTACACCGAGCATGCTTCTGTGGATAGTTTCCGACGGTCTTCCAGGACGTCAGAATTGGATCGGTCGGAATTGAGGCACGTAGGATTGAGGCTGTCCGGAGGCATCTGCAGCACGTGACTCAGCCAGTTCCAACGTCTCTCCATGACCACTGTAATAGGGTGCGGCCTGTTTCGTTCTCTGATCTCCGAGTTCCTCACAAAGTCATACCACCTTAGCTCCAGTATCCGACGCAAGCATCTATTCTCGAAACTCAGTATACGGGTTTTCTGAGTTTTTGTCAGGTGCCATAAATCGCTACCGTAAAGCAGCACAGTTTGAATGCAAGCGTTGAACAAATGGCATTTATGTGTATTACATTTATTTCAATTTAACTCCCGCTCTGTATGTAAATGCGTGTTGAGCTGAGAGGTGGTACTGCACCTGATAATTTAATACTTTAGTTTCAATATAATTATCGATTTTGAAATATTTTGTATTTAAAGACTACATTGTTCCGTTTATTGTAAATAAGTATATTATAATTGACACATCGGGATGACATTCACTATTTTCAGCTCGCTACTTTGCTACCTTCTCGGACTATGAGTTTATGAACATAAAATAAGAATATGAATTACTTTTAAACTTTAAACTAGTTATAACTAGTAAATTATATTCAATTTACAGGAATAAGCCGATTAAATTCTTAACTGTGGTTTCAGCAATTATTTCAGACATGTGTTTTTAGTTACCGAGTATTTTTCTATTAGCCATGTCTAAGAGTAAGATTGCTCCGCTTCTGTTCAGTCGAGTCTACTGATAAGAGACTCGTTTCTATTATATTAATATAAATGTGATAACACTCTTCTGTCTGCTATCAGTTAGTTGAATGCGAAACACTTGAAAACGCGACTTAAAAACAATATGATCTGTCTTGTATTTCGAATGCAATTTTGTAAGTGCAAGCATTTGTTTATTCAATAACATAATTATTTAAAATTTGAATTTATACTTAGTTTTGTTCAGTTTGTGTGAAAAAAATATTCTATTTGATAATACCACGATAAGTATGGTGATATGATAAATTTGTGAAATATGTATACTGACGCATGTGTGATAGTTTGTTAATTTCTTTTGTTTTTGTGGTGTACAACTGGTGGTTGAAAAAAACAAGAGCTGTCAATATTAGAATATAAAAAATAACGATAAACGCTGTAAAACGGTGAATGCTAGAATGATTGGGGATCACTGTATTCTGATATTAAACAAATCTATCACTGCAGAAAATCAATAATCTTTTTCCACTACATATACAAAACTTGTAATCATGTACGCTTCCAATGAGACCATAATACGGACTCGAATGGAGCTTATCTCAACTTAAGTTCTTCTTCCACAACTACATGTTTCTCAGTCGATCAACACCTCTTTTTCGGAGATAGTCAGAATCGAATGATAGTGTTAGGATATGAATAGTAGGCTGAGTTCTTTCACCAAGCCCGATTAAAAGATTGGACCTTAAACATCACAGATATCCATGCTCTCGGAACACAAAACCATAAAACGATTGAAAATTCAATTTATAAAATTAATAACAAGATGTTTATATTATAATTAACTGCAACGAAAATATCTTCGTATTGACACAGAACTTATTCTATCTTGCCTTCTTATAGATTATTAATTATCATCAATATGTTATAAGTTTTTTAATCTTTCCTAAGCGGAATAACTTTTCACATTTATTTACATGAAAATATTGCTTGGCATTGTAACGTGACCATTGCTTAATTCTATGTTGAAATTACCGCAAAGTAACCACAATAAAACATCATCAAAATATTCGTGTTATTTTTTTAACATAATTAACAAATTACTTAACAATGAAGAAGTTAGTATGCTCTTAACATTAAGCTGTGATAAAATAAATGGTCAACCTTGTTATGAAACTCTTCTCCCAAATAAAGGTCGTCAACCTGCGACATTTTCCACGGTATTTGTGCATATAAGAGCGTAGTGATATCTGATATCTAGCACTTGTGTTTACTCAAATGTGCAATGTATTCTAATAACATTTAAAAGCACGTAATTGTCTTGCAAAATGTTGCAGTTTGTCTCAAGTTTCTTATTAAATTACTTGGACTTGTTACACAAGATATATGCTTCATTATATTTATATTGTTACGTTTATGACTATAAGTTTTAGTCTAGGGATTTCTTTTGCATATATCAACACATTTTCTACTGAATGCAATGTTTAGTAATCACTTTTAAGGTGTTAACAACTGTCAATTCTTGGTGAAAAGACATTATATTTTAAAAAAATGCAATGCTTAGTCTTGCAAAATTTGTCTCATTGTATGTAAAAAAATGTTTACTAGCAATGTACATTTTTTCTAATACCAGCGTTGAATTTGTCAAAAAGTATGTTTCAATTTTCGATGGATGCAGCGATATTTTTGTGGAAATTCATTTTTAATATGAAATTAAAATTCCGTCATTCCGCTGGTTGTTTTACTAACGACACTTGTTTCGCCTCTTTGAGAAGCGTCAGGCATTCAGACCAACTGCGTCGTAACCTTATTGATTTCAATTGAATCTTATAAACAAACAAGCTTACGATACAGTTGGTCTGAAGATGCATCTGAAATAGGCGAAACACGTGTCATTGTAAGTAACACAACATGTGAAATAACAAAGCTAACCTAGCTAGGATAAACATAACTCGTCCACTGTTGTCCTCGTATCTTTTTGTACGATTCTACACGATACCATATTATTAGAAAGATCCGTAATGAAATTCAGGTGTAGCATTAGTATTTAAACAAAATAAATTGACCAATTTTGTCTAAATCGGTGAAATGGACTTTAAAATGGCTGACTATCGCTTAAAATGGCAGCAATGATCACAATTGCCAATCGATTGTCGAAACGTTTACACGTGAAAGTGTTCCAATTGACGAAAAGCGTTCCATTTTCAAATAATAATGGCCCATTGTTCAAGTGATTTCATTTCGTTTCGCCATGACATGACATGAGCAGTTTGGTTGTCAAATGTCAGAGATCAAAAACTATATTGAAAGAATTTATTAGGTACGTTAACTATCATACTATTACAAGTTTAGTCCGCCAAAGCTTTTCGTTTAACTCTATAGTGTAGTAAAAAAACATCAGACCAATTTCTTCGATGATGGAATGTATAATTATTCTGCAAAAATCAACAATATCTTTGAATAGGTAATTATAAATCTATATTTCAACTGCCAATTCAATTGTATGGATTTTAAAGTAACGATATAAGTACACATTACAAATTAAATAATTGCTTGGTAATTAATGATTGAAGTTTGGTATTGATAAAAGGAATTATTTACTGACCACTAATCATTTTTTATTAAATTTTGTCAGGTCCGTGGTGGGAGCGATTAGCTAATCAGTATTCCTGTTCTAACCTTATTCTTCTATCCCCACTCTCTTAGAAAAAGAGACGTTCAGCAACTGAGTAAAAAACAGTTCTCGTCGAAAACTTCTTTTGAGATACCTACGTTAGGTGGCCATATGCTCCACATTCGAAGCGGACATGGTAAATTTTTTTTTTAATTACTGGCTAAATTACGTGGTGTTAAATGTCGATTCTTTACGGTAAGGAATTATATTTATAAAAATAAAACTTAATTTTTATCAAATGATCAGGACATGTTTCATTCGTCGCGAGTATCTCCAAAATGCTCTTGGTGAACTAAACCGGCCCTGATCATTTGATAAAAAATGTGAAATTAGTGTTGACAAAAGTGGACTAAAGAATTTGTAACTGTTGTTTACCCCTGTTGAAGAGAATGTTTTCTTGGATAATGCAGTAAGATCGATTATTTTGTCTCCGTACAGTGTACTTAGTGCTGTTGGCGAGCGTGACTATCGCCGCCCGTCCGCATTTCCATACAAAATCGTGAATTGAATGACAAGTGATGTATGATCTGTATTCAATTGAACGAAGTTGGATCGATCACTTATTATTATTGTTTGAAGATCAGTTTCGAAACTCTGTTACCCTACCCACGTTGACGGTAATCATTCCAATATTTCATCGTCGTCAAATGTTTTCCCAATTCTATAACAAATAACTACTTTTGATATCAAAGTCGGACAAACGCCACATTCCACGAGTCATTTTTTTTATTGTTTGTGATACTGCAAGTGATGATCTTTTCAAAAACTCATCAGAAGTATCAGAACCCGACGGTTTCATATAGATTTTTGAGCGTAATGTGACCTTAAAATTAGTATATAGTTTCAAAAGCGGACACTTAAAACAAAATTACCTCAGCTGTACATTTTCGTAGATGGCTTATGTCCCACTTTGATACCAATGTACACAAATACTGATTTCATTCCATTATAATAGGTAAAAATAGCAAAATGTTTAGTCCTAGAAGATTTATAATATAAGGTTTATAGTTATTTCGGCTACATATCATTGCCAGAAAATCTGTTAAAACATGCTTCTGAAGATGGAATGAAGCCGAAAAAGCTATCAACAATATCTCAGAATTCTTTTTGAACTTAATAATTTTTTTTATTATTATTTTTTTAGTTATTCTACTGGTTGTGTTACTAAATGTCGCTTCTTTAAGAAGCTTCTGTCTTGACGAGAAGTCTGAAGAAGAAGTGAAACGTGTTACATTTAATAACGCCGTCAGTGGAATAACTAAGTTATCAATTTTAATTTTATATTAATAAAAATTCACTTAACCTTCAATACATAGATGTATTTTTATACAAAATAAAACGTTTTATCGACATTGTAATACGATATATTTATATAGCACATAAATTAAGTATTTTTTTAGACATCAAAATTTAATTTTAAATTCACTATACTTTATTTCAAGCCAGTTGTAAATTAAAAAAAAATAATACATGTTTATTTTTTACACGTTTATCATTAAAACATTTAATCATTTCTAAGCTCATTAAAAAACTTGTTTTTTTGAAGATGTTTTCGCGTAGCGACACCTGTCAGAAGTATTACAACATATAAAAAATGAAAATGATTGGTTTACCAGGCAAAACGTCAAATATTGAATCATCCCATAAATAATTTTGATTTGTTGATGTATCAAACTTAATATTACGGTTTACAATAAATATTTTTAGTTTTTTCCGTCGCCGTACTGTTTCGCAAGATAATTTTTGTGTTCTCACTTTGAGAAAAGATTATATCGATATTTTCTTCTGGGAGTAGTAGCTGTCAACATTATACAATTAATTTATGTTAAAGAAGCACTCCGCGCATATATTATAAACACAGTTCTACCAATTAAATGAAAAATTGATAACTTGGTAACTACGTTATTAATTTTAATTTAATTTTATATTAAAAATGAACTTCCACAAAGTTACCGCCGAATCCATAGAAAATACAGTTCTACCATTTTGCAGAATACATTGTTGAACGTATAAATTATTACTTTAGAATGACATCGCGTTATATTATATTATCACAATTATACTGCATTTTTTTGATAACAAACCGGTAAGTTCTCGACTTTTTATAATCGTTTACATACAAACTTATTTCATGTATGCCTAGTCAAATGCCAAAAATCGTAGTAATGATATTTGAATTCCAATTTTAAATTTTGCTTGTCAGTTGTCAGTGGACACTTTTTGTTTTAAAAACAAATGAATTAGCTATATTAATCTGTCATCCATTTCGATTGAATGGAACAGTCATAATATTTGAACACGTCAAAACGATTTTCATTTGTTTTTAGTTAGCGGTTTTCTATTTGTTTCACTTACCTATTACTTTTAAGGAGGTAATAGACGGCATTTTTTATTGCCATATTCAAATCGATTTATTATTATCACAGTATAGTAATAAATCGATTCGAATATGGCAATAAAAAAATCCTGCCACTGGCTATTGATACAACAACTGATATAGTTTGTATCATGCGACAGCATTTTTTTAAAAGTTTTAATTTTTGTTAACCGTTATCAAAATACATTCTGAATGAATGCGGAGTAAATTAACATTGTCTGGTTCTCTAATCTGCCAATTTATGACCTAAATTTTGCATATTTGCAGACAGCTGCATATTTGATGTCATTTACTGCTAAAAATGGAGCAACGGACGGGAAGACAATAAAAAAAACTAAACATAACCTTGTTCTTAAAAAATCAAGATTGTTTGAGATCTGAATCAACAGAGCGTGTTTACAATTAGTAAAAATTTTGTGCAAAATTATGACTCATATAATATGATACAATTAAGAAATTTTTTCGAATTAAAATATAAACTTACCTGAATATTAAGCTGGTATGAAAAATTAGGGATTGCCGAGATGCGACTGCCGGCAGCAGCAGCAAGATGCTGCAAGAGTATTGCCGGGCGTTAGAGTAAACGACAAATGAACATTTAAATTTTAGGGTGAAGTCTCGAGCATTGATATTTTATGTTATGTAGATAATTATTATAATATCAACATATATATGGATTTATGCTGATCTGATCAATAAAGTTAGATTAATATGGAGGGAAAATTGTCTGCCTTCAAATCTGCATCAACCCGATGAACGCATTGGACATGTTTACATGTCCAAGACTCTATCTCGTATTTGAGGCCAAACTAGAAGGCAACACTTGTGGATATATGATTTAAAAAATAGTTCAAACCTTTAGGTAGAGAAGTTAGGCAACAGATCATGAAAATGTCAAATAGAACACAAGGAAATATATTTTTGAAAAGAGCTCTCGATATTCAGTCTTTCGAATTTCAGATTTTATCTGCCGATACGCAGAATTAATCGTCAGCCCTATGTATTACTCATACTTATGCGGCTACGTGCTTGCTTGTGTGCGTGTTAGTGGTGTATATGAAGACTAGCCGCAGCCATTTTGCTTGCAAAGTCGTAGATTAAATATTTTTCAGCTTCATTTTCTTGATTTATTTTAGCGAGAATGCGACGAGTTTAGTTTAGTTCTTGATGTATTCGGGATAACTAATATGTATTTCACATAATTCTCCATTTTTACTGTTGAAATTGACCTATATTTAGCAATAGTGAGCGTTTTGACACATCAATTGGCTGAAAATAAATTCGTGCGAAAATGGCTCGCGCTGTGAAGGTTAGTGTACTTACTGATAAAGTAGACTGCTGTTTTACCAAACTGGTATAATAAATGCAACTTCTGAGCTCCAGACAAAGACAAACACTTGACAGCTAAGAATCTCACTGTATAATTACTTCTTTTTTGTCAATTTTTTTAACCATATCCGCTCCCTATTCGGAGCATATGGCCATCACGCGGTTCCTCCTAGCTACTCTGTCTCCCGCCAGCCTCCTCGCCTCCTCCCAGGTCATCCCAGCGTCCCGTAGCTCCGCCGAATACATCCTATGGATGGTCATCAGTGGCCTTCCAGGGCGACGGAATCCACCTGGTTGGTAGAAGAGACAGGCAGGATTCAGGCTCCCCTGGGGCATCCGCAGCACGTGTCCAAGCCAGGTCCATCGTCGCTTTTTTATTTTGGACGTAATAAGAGGCTGGTCCGTCCGCTCTCTTACCTCCGAGTTCCTGACAAAATCAAACCACCGTACCCCTAGTATTCGCCGCAAACATCTGTTTTCAAAGCACAGTATACGGTTACCCTGTGCCTTGGTGAGGTGCCATGACTCGCAACCGTAAAGCAACACTGTCAGGAAGCATGCATTGAATAAGTGGCACTTGGTTCTGACCGAGTACAACCGTGAGTCCCAGACTTTCCGCATTGAGTTAAAAGTTGCTCCAGCTATCCCTAATCGGATTGCGAGCTCTTTACGCGGATTGCCATCTCCCGTGATGTGTACCCCCAAGTACCTAAAGCCGTCGACTCTCTCGATGTCTTGCCCCGCGCTCGTCAGAGGGTAGTCTGGGTCTGGACAGAAACTGTTGCAGAGCAAATTGGTTTTACTCGCATTGACTTTGAGACCAATGCGATACGAGTTGCTCTGCAGCCTGTCCATTGTTTCCTGAATACCCTCGACAGATTTATCAAATATTACAGCGTCGTCAGCATACTCGAGGTCGCATAGCCTCAGATTGGAGGCAACGGTTAAACCTCGGTCGGGTGGAATTTTATTAGTTACCAATAATTTGTGCCAGTATTGGTGACTTGGTGACGATATATTTAGAAGTGCAATGAAATTTATTTACACAGTAAACCAATAACGTATTATGTATGATAGTATAATTGAAAATATCTTTATTTATGATTATTACCTCTTTATTATAATATGTTCTTACTTAGATCGAAATTATAACGAATACTATGAAGGTAAAACCTGTTTAATGAAGTTTCGTTGTTCATAAAATCTTTTATCGTATTTTGATGATTATGTTTCGTTTTATCGTTCTAAATGAACTCTTATGCATATTCTTAAAGATACATACTCCATTTGTTGGTATTTTATGATATCGTAAAGTAAGCCGTGGCTAATTAGAATGTTGGCCTTGCTAACATTTTACCTGCATGATGCTTTTATCGCTCCGCTACGTATAGAAAATTTATTTTATTGAAATATTAGATTCTCATGAATGAATGAATAATTTAAGACATCGACTGAGGGTGTTTGATGGAATTTCAATATCAAATTTGGATTATTGAGATTTTGTACACTTTCATGTATTTTGTCACTAACGACCCGGGTTTCGCCTTTCGGCATCTTCAGGCATTAGAGCACACGAATGGACTCGAACTGACTGAATAATTATTACGGCCAATCCCTTTTTACATAATTACTAAAGCCCTTTTTCTTCTATGCTGTTGTGTGTTCAATATTTTAAACGTTTTTAATGATTAAACCAATCATTAACCATTCAATTTTTCCTTTATTAAAGAAAAAAGTGAACCTACCGATACCGTAAGGTTGGCAACCCGGAGCTCGCGAAGCATATTAACACATCTCTGGCGGGAAACGAAAATTACAGTACTCAGTCCGCCAATCGCCATTTTGGGAGACTGCGATCACAGTCTCCCGCATATTATATGCAGTCCTGCTTATTATATTGCGATATTTATGGTTTACACTAATATATGATGAATTTTTTGACAATTTATCATACGAGTATAGATCGGGACTGTCCCCACTCATACATGTGTTCAAGTAAATTTCGAAACCGCATGTCAAAACATACGATCCCGATTTATTCCATTTTTTTATGTACCTATAAGTTCTTCGAACGCTTTTAGTTTACCTAATTCAAATAAATTAGTTGTGGTTTGGAAGCTTTCGTGTGTGTATATTCAACTTCGTTTTTTATTTTGCTGATTTTTCGAAACCCATACGATAATGGATTTGAATAATGATAATTCGGATCGTTACGTCGACGAAATACTTGCAAGTAGTGATTCAGATTATTCGGATGAAGACAATATTGAATTTAAAGATTTAACATATGTTTTAATGGTTTGCGAATAATTCACGACAGCATATATCGGTGACTAAATGAAAGCTGAAAAAAAAATTTCGCTCACAACCATCCCCCACCCATCTAGCTAAATTAAGATTTCGTGCCTTTTCTCTTAAGCTGGCCATTTCATAAGACGAGTAAAAAGGTTACCAATCCCTGCCTTAAGCAAATGTAACATTTAGCATTGTCATAATTTGTAAACGTCTCGATATAAAAACCTAGAGCATTTTGATTTCAATTCCTTATTATTATTTAAGAACAAAAATAAACAATATTATTTCATACCTATCCGTTCAACAGTCACGTCGAAAGAAAGTTCGTACAGCTACCACTCCTTTTAATTTATGGGGGGGGGGAGCTATAAGAGAAATAAACTCAAAAGTGGGGAGCCAGTGTTACTTTGACAAAATTTAATTTCGCAAAGTGACACTTTTCACCAATTAAAACTAAAAGTTTTTACCCAACATCACTGAAAATGAATTATTTTGACTTTTTCCTGCTGATAAAATGAAATATTTCGAATTAAAATAATATTACTGTATTTTCATTATTATCTTGCTCAAAAACCAGTATAATATCAACACAAGACTGTTACTTAATTAAAGCCTTACAATGGTATCTCATTAAGGATTTATATATAGTAATATTAAATAAAATTTTATCGATTCACATTTAAAGCTAGTCATTAAATTTCTGGCTCTCGTCATAGATATAAGTCATTGAACTGTAGAAATACGCATGACCTCCAAGCCGTTGATATTCCCATAATTTCCTAGGAATTATTTAAAATATATCCGGACGTGATTTTACTACCTGATTTCCACTGATTAAGTCATAATTCATTGGCCATTCGTTCTTCACAGTACATGGGTACTTGGGAGAAGTATTAAAGTCATGAATATAATTTTCATAATTTAATAAAAATGTTTTACACAACTATTACAGTCTTTCCTTTTTTATGATTGTGGTTTGTAGTAATGCAGAAAGTTTGTTTTTTTTATTGAAATCCCATCCAGATTATCATTTTTCAGAATTTGTTCAAGCAAAATGACACATGACATTTTAGGCATTCAATTTGTTAAATAATCATTTTTATTTAAAACTAGTGAGTACCCGGCATGCGTTCCAATGCCACTCAAAGAATGAAATGGTTTGTGTATTAAGTGCTTTTGGATTAGAGGTCTGCACGGGCCGAAATTTCATAAAATTACTCGGTCTTAAAAAAATTACGTCATCTTCAGGCCCGGCCCGGCCCGAGCCCGAGTTTCAATATTACATTTGTTACCCGAACCTGACCCGAATCCCAGATTTATTTTTCTCAGCCCGAAAAAGCCCGATTATATTTAATACAGTAATTAATTTATACTTTTCAAACAGTATATATTATTGTTTCCATATTGTCAACGATATTCATGGCACATGTAAAAAATTATATAAGTTATGAATACTATTGCCTTATGGCTGACTCATGACCCGGACATAGTACGAAATATTTTTCTTAAATTTGAATTCCTTACCCGGGCCCGGCCCGAGCCTGAATCTGATTTGTCTTTACCCGCCTGAACCTAGGCCCGTGCAGCCCTCTATTCAAAATTTTTCGTTTTCCGTCCGGTGCGTACACGAATAAATCAGAAGGTTTTTTCGAGATTTCGCTAGTTTATTTAGTTAGATTTTTTTATCAGAAACCTTCACGGGGGTGTGCCCACAACACCTCACCAAAGTTTGATCGAAATCGGATGAATGGTAAAGGAACGCATAGATTATAGTTCTGTAGTCTGTATTTACTTAGCTCACTTCACTTTTATGATACTTTATGACGTGTAGTAAAGTATTTTTCTTTGAAAACACTTCTAATTGGCTTATATCTGTGTGAATATATAAAAAATTATCTTCTAACATGCAGTAAGTACGTATAAGGTTGATATTGAGAAACCAATTTATCGTTGTTAATAAACTGCAACACTACGTTTTATACCGAAACGTAGGTACACTGAATGGATAATCTTACTGAATCTAAAACTGAAATAACCTTAAACAAGCAACGACTTATTCTTTGCTGGTATTTCTGCAGATTTGCATGTATATATGTGATTAGCATGTAAGTTATGTGAAGGTTTTCATTAATATGCATTACGTACTGCAACTTTGAAAAATTATCGGAACGTGATTTGGTTTTATCACTGCGAAGCGATTAGCATGGGGGGATGCAATTTATCATCATTTTTATTTCAGAGGTGCGCCATAAAAAAACAATCGAATATATTCATTTGATGAGAAATGATAATTGTTTAATTATAACTAATTTACTTATACGTTCTATGTGCATTGAATAAGGAATGAAGTTATGCTTGGACTGGATTACATAAAAAAATTTAACGTTTTATTGAGTACCTAACTATTGCTCGCGTTATCATTAGTGTGATGCGTTTCCTAGATATTGTTGGTGGACACACAAAAATGATCGTTAAATTAACATTTTAAAATAAGACAAATCTATACACTGTTATTTTTATTTTCTTTCACTAGTGCTTGAAGCAGGTTTTTTATTTCCTGTGTGATATATGTATGACGACACTGGAGTAAAAACTTGTATCCGTATTTGTCACAGATTTGCACGGAATCGACTATATTTTGTATGTAAATTCCAGAATATCATTTTGACCGATCAAACTATTAGGAAGTGATTATGTTAACTGCAGTGTCAGTGTTTAGTATCAATGTCAAATAAATCAATTACTTCAGAAATTAAAGCGCGAAGTTAAAATGCCAAAAAATATATTTCAATTTGCATTGAGTTTTACATGCAAATGATTAATTGACATTAATATTATTATTACCTCACAGTCTTCTGCTGTCAGGCACCTACCCCAAATACCAGCAAATCGAGCATCCACGCTGACATCATCGGCCCATCGACTCCTTGTAGGTCTTACTGTCACTCTCGTAATATTTTTATCATAATTTATTAGTATGATTTGAAATAGTCCACACGTTGCAAGCTAAAATAAAGCTTTAATAAGGGCTGTACAATTCATGATTCAATTTTATCCGTTACTTTCAGTCAAGCTGCTTCGAAGACTCATTATTTGGAGATAATATTGCAGCGCTATCTGTAGTAATGATTGTTAGATATGTAATATGTAAAATTTTACAATGCTCTAATTTGAAGTAGGATTGTGAGTGGGTCTTTTATTCGAGCCTCAAGAAATTTGAAATATACCGTTATGACGGAGAAGGTTTTGAAGACATTTTTGAGACTTCTCAATTTGAGGGCGTAAAAATCCTACATTTGGCTTTTTCCAACCGACTTTATCTTAGGCATGCATGCTCATGCTTCTTAGTTGGAACGCTCAAATAAAAACGCACGTATATTTCTTTCTACTTATGCGAGGCTAAACTAAGAATTCGGCCATTCTTGAGAATGTCACGCTTTGTGTTCCTGATATTTTTTTGAGGAATCGTGGACCTGAATTGTTTGTTCTTTCAAAGCGTGGAACATGATAATGGAGATAGTGATGAGTGAGTTCAGGCGAGCACTATTTTTTAATGCAGGGTTTCCCAAACTTTTCCTGCCATGGAACACTTCACAAAACCAGAAATTTTAACGGAACAGGTTATTTATTGTGTTGGATAGGTAACATCAATATGAATTCAAACATGTATGAATTTGCTGCAGTTGTAGCAGTAAATAAAACCATTCCAGGTTTTCGTGGAACACCAATTAACGTTCCACAGAACACCAGTGTTCCGCGGAATATAGTTTGGGAAACCTTATTTTAATGTATAGAAGTAGATTTTGTGTGAACTCAACTTCCCTGCCCTTTTTCAGTAAGTTGTAAACCTGTTTACATGGCAAAAGCAATGAACTTATATTTGAATTATTGAGATTTTGTACACTTCCATGTATTTTGTCACTAACGACCAGGTTTTCACCTTTCGGCATCTTCAGGCATTTAAGCGCATGAATGGACTCGAACTGACTGACTGTCATGGAAGTGTACAAAATGTCAATAATTCAAATTTGATATTGAAATTCCATCAAGCACCCTCAGTCGATGTCTTAAATTATTAAATAAACTTATAATTTGAAATTTTTGTAATGTACATTATAAAAAATAAATTAATTTAAGAATCATTTAAGTTATATTAAGATAAAGATTGTAGCACTATCGCTCAAACATAAATTCATTCAAATCAAAGTCTATTTACGTTAAGTAATGTAGTGGTATGGCATGTTTGACAACTTACAGTTAACTGCATTTAGTATTAGCTCGTTAGGCCGATTATCGTCCATCTAATTTACCCATTAGAAAAGTAGGATTTGCATTGATTATCATCTTATGGATTATGAGCGATAAAAAGGGCACTTAAAATTATTAAGAGGATTAATAATAATATAATTATTGCATATGAATGTTAATATTTTTCGTATATAAATAATACTAATCACATTATCGTCAGATTAAAGTGCAAACAGCAAGATTTATGAATTACGTGCTGCATTTATTAAAGTTTTCATTCGAGCAATGAGATTCTATTTCGTCATTTTGAAAATCTAAAATCTCTTCTTCAATTGTTGATGTTTCTTCTTGAAGAATTTCCGGATTGGATTTAGCAATATGTCAGCGAGGACCGATAAAAATATGATATATACTATTAATTTAAGATTCATTCGTGTGCTCGAATGTTTGAAGATGCCGAAAGGCGAAACTCGGGTCGTTAGTGACGAAATACATGGAGATGCACCAAATCTCAACAATTCAAATTTAAATACTTTTGCTGTTTTCGTTATTCAATACTTTGTAGCAGGTGCATGAAAATAGCTCCGCGGGCGCCCATGCACTCGCAGGCTGAGTGTTACGAACCCCTGCAAAACTACATCCTTGTTTTGAAAAAAAAACTATTGTGATTTTTCAAATCATACATAATATGATCCAGGATGCTGATCACATCCTTTGGGAATGTCCAGACGTGGACGGGAAGAATTGCTCAAGACGATACGACGTATCAGTATAGACGTATCGATCAGTCGTATCTGTCGGCCTCGTCGGTCATGCCAACTTGGTTGAATCTCTGACAAATTACAAGGCATTTAAAGAGTTCACGGCGTTCTATGGAAAGCTATTGGAACGCAATTCCTTAAGACATTAACCCCCTTGTTTTCCTTTTTTTTTAACACTTATTCAAAACGCAACCTCCTACACACTAGAGTTCAACCAAGTCTTGAGAAATTTCTCCTCGGAAATTCCTGGCAAACATTTGAAACAAGCATAACGTTGTTACGCTGCGGAATACACCATTTAATAGTGTGAAGCCGTAGCGGGTGGTGGTGAGTACAACGTTGAGTATCCTAGGGCATTAAAAAAATGGTACAAGAAATACTAGGAAAACTGTATACAAATTTTATTTAAAGAAAAACAGTGCATTAAATAATAAAATAAAACAGTCGTAAAATACAAGAATTCTAAAATCGTTTAGAGACACATGATATTATTATTCTCATAAAATTCAATATTATTCAATATTTATATATTTTCGAAATATATTATACTATCACTATGGTAGTGGGTGGCTTTACTCAAGTTCGCCAAGTTAGCATTAGACGTAGAATTATTCAGACCACCTTAAATTTTTCTTATTAATTGGAAACATTTGGTCATAAAACACATCTGTTAATACTCAATGTATCAAATATCACACGTCTGGTTAGTGCAACTGTCAAATTCTTATTTTTACTGCCATTCTTGCAGTTTTATTAACATGCTAGCTCCGGGGGACGTATTTTCCGCGTCGCAAAGTTTTTTGTATTGCGGCGGGGAACGCGTTTTTCGTGTCATTCGATATATGCGACATTAATCGCTCATAGTTAATAATTCATGTTTGATTCATAATATTATTGAAAGAGTTTGATCAGCTTATTACGAAACAACTTTAGGAGAACATCCAATTCGCGTAATTGTCGATTGGTCAGTTTCATGCTATTCTTTCCATAACCTATTGTCAATTTCCTGCGAATCATCCCTCCCGGAGCAGCGCGTATTTTGGTCATAATTCCCCCCGTTGCGAATGTGTTAATAAACATTATTTATTTATTATAATATATATATCTAAAATAAATTTTACTTATGTTGTATATTGAGAAGATGCACCATCGATTACTTATCAAATGCATTATATTTAGTTTGTTTTATAATTTAATTTATAACCACTGCTTCCACTATTTATAGCGCCAACCCCAAACACCAATAAATCAAGCATCCACGCTGACGCCATCAGCTCATCGAATCCTCGGAGACCCTACTTCTTATCGCTCTCGTAGTCTTTTGATCATCATTTATTTGCAAAGGTTGAAATCGTGAAATCGATTAACCCTGTCTTGGCAGTTGTTTTCAGTCCTCCCTCATACTCCTTCATACAACAGGCCACTTTGGCTGGATCTCAGACAAGGCCAACTTATCATCATATGGGGATCAGAATATTTTCGATTCCTCTTTAGATTCAACGCGGAGAAGATTAAACTCTAGCGAAGTCCAGTATACATACGGATACACAAGATACATGACATCGCTTGAACTAAGTGGCTGAGTAAGTCACATTTTATTTTTTTCTGTCTATCTTGTCGGGTCTGTGGCGCAGTGGTCAACGTCGCTACCTTTGGTTACAGATGTCTCGGGTTTAAGTCCCGGTACGGATAGTTTTATAAATCGATTTTTCAATCGATTTATGGATTTCTACTCATAGGCATGGATGTTTGTGATGTCTAAAATTCTCCCCCACACATCCGATCCTAATAAACGGGGCGTAGCTGGAGCGATTCGTTATCACTAGTTCTCTCTTAACCATGTCCGTCTATCCCTACTTTCATTGAAAAAGACAGGTTGAGCAACTGAGTAACAAGCAGGTCTCGTAGAAAACCTTTGTTTTAAAAGATACCTAGATTATGAGGCCATATGCTACACATTTTTAGCGGAAATGGTAAAAAAATCTTCGTTTTTTCTTATGCACAATATTGCATTGTTAAAAAATCAGTCCCGTGCACTTCTGCATCGGGCCAAGAACATGATGAGTAAATTCGTTTTTTCTCTTGATCGTTATTGTGTTGTGGAAGGCGGCTGTGAAACAGCTGCTGCATAAACATAAAGTGTGGAGGTGGAGTAACCAACTAAGTTCGTCTTCGACGATAATGCACTACTTTGGTGATTATTGTTTTTAAATTTCACAAGTATTTTTTATAAATTACCTATACTATCGAAAATAATGCATCTTTGAGGTGGCATCCAATTTTAGATTTTCTAAATATTAAAAATATACACTTAGGTCGAATTTCAATGCGTTTCAAACGGATCTAAACTGTATTTTTTCCGCTTTCATATTGATCATAACTAACAGGTGTTTAACAAGAACTGCTTTCAAGCCCAGTCGCTCAGTTTTCTGTTCATATTTACAAATGCTTTGCATTAAGCAATGCGCAATATTAATAACCGGTGCAACAATTATTAGCATGATTCCTAGCCTACAACTAGATAAATGAATAAAATGATAAGCTTAGCTATCTCCAGATAGTTCAGATATTATATGTTGTCAGTATTTCGCTAGTCGCCATAGAGAGCAGTCGGATGGCTTGACTCGGAATGGCAGTTGTTTGTAGATATGGTCAGCGGGCGCCAAGTATAACCTTTCTTCATAAGTTTTTTACAAATGCCCGCCATGTTTTACCATACATGAATTATGTTGAAAGTTGTTTTTGGTTAAATTGAGTATTTAATGTATTTTCCATTTTTTACAGGCGTGATGTGGTTGACAATCTTTGCTGCTCTCTGGGCAACCGGAGTTAGGGCGGCTCCAGGAACCGAGGCGGGCAGTAACGGCGGCGGGAACGGCGGATGCGCGGAGGCCCGCCTAAAGTGCGCCTACCGGAGCGGGTGCGGTACGGCGCTACACAACTATATGGTGTGGTGCTCCGATGTGCTGAGGGGTGCCCCTGGATGTCCGGAAGCTTGTCAGCACGCTCTGATTGCTTTGACTTCAACGGAAGAAGGAAAGCAGCTCATGAATGTAAGTATTTTTGATCATTTCTGTTTCTGTTCACATTGCTTTCAATTCTGAAGCATCAGCGATCCTATTTTCAGATGTATTATTGTTCGGACAGTAATGCTCGGTATTAATCTGAGCAAATTATGATTCACAGAGTGCTGTACGCTCACAACGTGATTAGATGAACACAGGCCTTAAGACGCCTTTACACCGAAAGTGATGATTTTGATCAAATATTTTCATGTGTGAAAATAAATTATGTTTATATTTCGCGAAAAACAAAATGTTACTCGTCAAGTTCTTGTGATGAAAAGTTATGTGACTACTGACCTATTTACATGATGTATTACGATATTGGATATTTTTAGCACCAACCTTACCAACCTAATTAAATTATATAGATACAATCCAAAAATCAATACGTTCGGCGACACTTTCAAGTTACGTACGTTATTACGAATTAGAATAAGAAGTAGATTTATTCTAATCTGTAAAAAAAATATTTGTTCTGATCCTGTATTGTTCTATATCGTCAGCATATAGTGCTAATAGGCGATAAGTCAAAAATCAGCTGTTATGATTGCAGCAAGACAGATTTAAAAGCGCTTTACCGCCTGAAAAATCAAACTAAGCCATATTCCATGTATTTTTTACGTAATTGAAGAAATAATATGAATTAAGTTAATATATTTCTAAGTTATTAGTGGCAAAAAACTATAATTAACATTACTTACTGAAGAAGTACTAATAGTTATATAGTGGGTAGTTTAATAAATAAAGGTTAAGGTATGTAAATAGAAAGACTTAAATTTCGTGATTTCTTGAATTACGCTCATCATGAAGTCGATAATCTCATAACAAGGACTTTTTGATTTAATACCTTTTGGCACTATACCGACGATATATAATATTTTCTCAATGATAATTTCCTTTTAATCAGTTGTATTTATTACTTTTAAGGTGTTAACTGTCAATTCTTGGTGGAAAGACATTATATTTTAAAAAATAAAACACAATTTGTTTGTACTACTTCCACATATTCATTTGATGTTTTTTGCAATATGCGTTGAAAAATCTATGAATCAGACATATTCCACATATTATGTTATTAAAAACGGATGTGAATGAAACACATCTGTCTATTCTTGTCATATTTCTTGAACATATTGTTTGATTTGTCTTGTATTAATTACTAACACTCAATTTCATATAAATAGTCTTTACTTTTAAGGTGTTGACTGTCAATTCTTGGTAAAAAGACATTATATTTTAAAAAATAAAACACAATTTGTTTGTACTACTTCCACATATTTATAATGATCAGGACCGGTTTCGCTCATCACGAGCATTGTCAACTGATAAAAATACAAACATAACAGGCGTATTTATATAAAATTGAGTGAAAAAATGAAGGTATATAAAACTGATGGTTCATGAACTGAGACAAGAAAATATTGATTAACAAACAAATTATACAAAAATCAAATGAAAGAGTCTACAATTAGAATGTTATGGACCTCTTGCAAATCATTAAATACTAATCTACAATCACAAATATAGCTACATTAAAAGTCCATTTAGCTGAACAAAATTATTAAAGACGATAATAATATAAAATGATGACTCAGGGAAATTATAAGTAAAAATTAATGAACCATTTAAAAATAATCAAATATTAAGTATGTAATTAATATGAATAATAAACAGCCATCTTAAGTGGAGAAAGCAGAGCAGCTATGAGTATCCAATAAATTTTTAATATCTGAAAAACAAAAATCACAGAGACAGAATCAATTCTTAAAAGTTAAAAATGAAAGTTAAAAATAACCTTACAGGTATAATACAAATTAATGAATCGGATATAACAAAGGAGAAGATGCAAAGACGGTTTGCTCATTCAATAAATTTGAATTGGGCAAAAAAAATTTTTTTTTTGTTGTATTTATTGTAATGTTTTTTCTAAACATTTTTACTTTTTTCAACAGTGTGAATGCAACGACGAATACTGCCAAGAAACCAAGCAGAGAGTTGAGGTCTGCAGACCCCAAGTGCTGCGGGCCTCGCAAAACGAGACAGTCTCCTGTCGCGTCTCTCAATTGATCTGCGCAGCCGACGCCTTGTGTTCGACAGCCTTGGAGTACTACAGGAGGTTCTGTCAGTCAATGTTTCGCGGTAAGAAATGTTCTAACAGATGCCTCAATTCGATAAATATTCTGAGGAGACAAGAAAAGGCAGCCAAGTTAAGCAATTGCAAATGTGACGGATTCGAAGATTACGACTGCCCTAAGGTGCAAACCAATATGGCACGACTTTGTTTCCATAAGACAAAACCGAGGATTGAAGAAACCATAGAGAGCACCACGATCAGAGATGATTTGAGGACGAATGAAGTCGGTGCTGGAAGTAAATTAGAAGCTTTCTTCCCAGGCTTAGTGATGTTGTTTATACTGCAAAGGTTAACTGTGTATGGTTTGCTCAATATAAGTGTGTTATAGAAATAACTGTTCAAAAAAACTATATTAAAAGACATTTTATAATAATTTAATAAATTCTAGTTTTTATGGAACCATTTGGGCTTACAGAAGAGGGTTGTTTAAATTTTCGTTCGGCTTAAATTAGAATTTAATTTACTCGATAGCAATTTTCATTTATTGATAATTATTATTATATCAGTGGTTATTCTACAATCTATAAATTGCAATGTGTATCAAGAAAGCTCGTGAAATATACAACAACTAATTTATGGAAGATTTAAAATTTATGAAATTGTTATAATTTAAGACATCGACTGAGGGTGCTTGATGGAATTTCAATATCAAATTTGGATTATTGAGATTTGTCACTAACGACCCGGGTTTCGCCTTTTGGCATCTTCAGGCATTCGAGCGCACGAATGGATTCGAACTGTCAGTTAATTGTAATAAATAAATCCAGAGGAGGTAATTAATGAGGTCTTCCTCTGGGTGCCAGAATTTACCAATTTTCCTAACATCAGTAATGTAAAATCATTTTTTTAAACCTTTAAAAGACATGCTATCGAGTTTTATAAATTATTTGCTCATAAAAATTGTAGTATTAGTAACATCAAAATTTATTTTTCGTACAAAAGTGGAATGGATTATAAGTATAATAAATTAAGAATTAGTTATAAGAAATCCTAAAATATCTATAACCACAGTGTACCAAAGTGAGATTATTAGTTCGTAGATTTTCTAGCAAATGACTAAAGGTGTTTCAATAAATTTATATGTAAATATTTTATACCAATAGTTCAAATATTATGATTATTTATGAGGTGACGTATGTAGTAATAATTGTGTGTTTTTGATAATGTGTGCAGTGTGTGTGTGTTTGTAAGTTATTGTTTACATCTGACACTTTTTTTCTCGTCATAAATATAAATTCATCAAATGATTTAAATATATAAAATAACTATTTTAAAACTAAACAAAAATATTCGCTGACCTACACAGCTATATAATGTTTCATTTTGTTATCTTGTAATAATTTAACAGCTTGTAGGTAATAATTCATAAATCTCATTGGTAAGAAACATCTGTTTCATGGCAGCCATTTTGAATTATATCATGGAACTCACTTATAGTAGAGACTGCAGTAAATTTATTTGTATAAAACTTCCAAATTGAGTTGTCTATTTTTATTTGACAGCTATTACAGGATATAAAATGGCCGCCAAATATCAGCTGTCATTGATGTATACATTTATATGCATAAATAACACTGTAGGTAACTTAAAGAATTTTATGGGAACATCAATATTGAATAATAAAAAATGAAATAATTCGTTGTCTATTGCTATCGGGCGAAAGGGCACATTATTTGTGTATATTTTAATGTTATATTTACTGTATTTAAGTGTCAGATGAATTACATGCATAACTTTAATGTTAATTTAAGAATCAAGATTTTTTTCTATTTTTATATTGTATAAATATGATTTAATAATTTAGGAATAACGGGCGTTTTATTTTTGTTTTTTATTCACATTATCAGTATGTAATTTGAAAATCATTGCGGGGTTTCAGTGGCATACATAAAATTAAAATTAAGAAACATTTAATTTGGAATATTTCGATTTTTTTAATAACTCGTTTTTAAAATATATTTAAGATCATGATATATTCTCATTCCTTTAAATTAACTATTAAAATCAACACTGGTCACCCAAAAAGGATTTAACTTCTGCTATATAATTATAATGTATTAGATTTAATCCAAAGACCTAACATATTAAGGTATAATTATTATTTATTTATCGCTTTATTTAATTCAACTTTAAAAACAAAAACAGAATTATGCATATTCTTTACATGACCAAATAATAATGAAATCGAAAACGATGATTTTGACACCTTAAATAGATAATAATAATTATACAACACTGTATCGAATCTTGAACATGGATTTTCGCTTTTTTTAATTTTAGCAAAAAAAAATCCCATTCATTTGTTTTATCGACCTATAGTAGATACCGCTTTATTATGAATAAATTTTGAAATTGAATCTATGAAAACAGTTATATAAAGATAATATTGTTTATAATAAATAATAATAAAAGGTTATCAAAAACGGCAACCTTTTTAATCATAATTATTCTGTTCGACCTTTTTGTATGAGTATTAATAATTGGAGTAAATTTTAAAATTGAATATTTTAACAATCATAACATTGCCATAAATCATGATAAAATTGCTTAAAGGTCATATTTATCAATTAAACTGCATTGATTAAAATCAATGAAGCATTTTTTCTGTTAGTAACTATATTGCATTAAATCATTATAATATATAATGTCGCCTTGGATAACATGGTTCCATCTGCTGTTTTTTCACAAAATCACTTTATAATGCAGTTTTATTCGCATTCAAAATAGGTTCTTTCTGCATTTAAAAATCCTTGCAATTGTCCGTAAATCCATCAAAATTCAAATTAAAAAAATGTTCTATCTGAAAAACATACAAATTTTACAGTACATCAAGGTTCCATCTGCATAGATAATTATAAATACCGCGTCAAGGAAATCACAGTCTCTAAAGTGGTTGTCTCTTTCATTCACGTATGTGGATGCATAAATGTATTTTATTCAGAAAGTTACATTTTCTGAAATCTAAAATTGCGTCTTCTGAAAAGTTTTAGTTTTTGCAGATAGAACCTTGTTTACCCAAGGTGACGATACGCATAATCACACAAAATTGTACGAAGTATCTTAAATGCATGCAATGATTTTGTTGATCGTTTTATCATTTTTTATCCTAGTTAAAAAAACAAAACCATAAATAAATCAAAAAGTTCTGCACTGTTTGCAAACTTATTATGCCCGATATAGCCAAATTAATAATGTCGTAACAGAAAAAGAAACGAAGACATTTTTTTTACCTAATCAGTATTTCCCCTGCCAATTATGTTATTAAAACTTTGTAAATACGAATTAAATGTGTAATTTTAACTAGAATCAATAATATATTTTAATAAATTCCAATATGAATTACTTCAACGACCTTTATAAAACAATAAAAGTTAAATGCTATGAATTAATATGTATGTAATTAAAAAGTGTACATATAGCGTATCTTGAGGTATAGAAATATGTTTCTGTAATATATTTATAATTTATAATTAAGTTATTTTAATTATTTATAAAAGTGAATTATTAATCGTACCTTACCATAAATAATGTATATAATAATTTAATAAAATCACCATAGATACAATGAAAAAATATGAAATAATGAATGTGAAAAAACATCAAATGTGACATACTCAAAATTTACTGACAAACTAAATAAGTATTTATACTTCGCCTGCGGCGCTTCCTTTCGTGTCTTTTCTAATCAGATTAATATTTTTTTATCACACTTTCAATTTTATAAGCAATCAATAAAATATTTGGAAACCTTCTTTATTCCGTATTTACTTACTTATTTAAATACTATTTCACATTTGATTTTTGAAATACATTATTTTGATATCAAAATATTATTATTGGACTGATTTTCGCTCGTAAAGATTATTAACTAAGAAGATATTTTATACGAATTGCATACTATTGTTTATTTTACAAAGACTAAATGTATATTTTGTTTAATTAATAAATTATTTGTGTTCTCCTAACTATGATTTTTTTACTTTTACCACCATTACACAATATTATTTTCTGTCATGTTCCACTCAACCTGTGAAGAATCTTCCCGTCTAAGATTTAATATAAGGTCGGGGAACCTTTTCATGTCGGAACACTACATTCATTTATGTGTCACTTAATAAGGCACATTCATGATATTTCAATAGTATACTTTAAAATTTTTTAATCCAGTCAGTAGACCATGCTTGAAGATCTGAAGGGCTTCAGGTTCCCCACTTCTGATCTACGTACGGCATTTGAACATGAATTGAAAATGTTAGAAAAGTTTATATAATTTCTTTCAAGACAACGAAAATAATAGTTTTGATTTATTATCTGTGTGTCAATCAGAAAAATAAAATCATTTAATTATTCAAATGTCGTGAATCTAGTTGAATAATAAGATTAAATGGAAAATGTAATAATAGCTTAAAAATTAAATTAAACTTAATTAAGTCGCCTCACTAATTCTGAGCATATATATGGAGAAATTGAGGAATATTACACCATTAGAATGGTCCATTAGGCAGTCAGTCTTTCTTTTAAAGTGAAAGTGATAGATGGATAGATCCAAGAACGTTGTTTTGAAGACTGGATGATCATTCTTTTATTATCCAATTTTGGAGGAGTCACGTTTTATCATAATCGCGTAAAACTAAAGAAATATGGTTGCATAAAAGCTATCCTTAGTTGCTGAAATTTATCAATGTCAATTTACAATTGCGTTCAGGCCATGTCGAAATTCGGTCAATTATTTCGAGAGTCAAACTGAAATAATTACCTCTCCAACTATGGAGGTATTTTATAATAAATGCGATCATAATTATTGTTGAAAATATTAAAATTAAAAAAAAATGGTTCGTGTCTTGACATTGAAAAAGAGCCACCATTTTTTACCATCGTCTCAAATTTAGTTACAACTTTGTTTTGAATATGGAATAAATAATGAATCGATTCTTTTTTTCAAAACGCAGCTTTCAATTGTAAACAGATAATTCGTCATTATTTATTTTTCCTTATGAATATAACCATCACACTGTGAAGCCTCGGCGTGCTTTTTTTCGTCTAGAAAGAGACGCGAACATGGCACGCCGGAGCAATTTGTTCGACTGGTTCTTGCCTCTGTCCCTGTCGCTCGTGCCCACGCCGCTCGACATCTACCAGGGTGGTCCACATCCCAATTATTTAGCGGCCGCTCTCTTCCCTCTCGTACGATTGGTGCGATCATTATGCATTCATCTCGCTCTGTGGTTCTAAAATTATTATACACGTAAAATGCGCACCCCTAGTCGAACAGCTGGTCAAGTAAAATGTTATTTAAATTTCAAAGATGATTGCATGACTGTTTATCCATACAACCAGTGATGACCGCCGCATCACAGTGGTAATGTTTCCGCAACCGGACTACTGGTACTGGGCTACAATCCTAGCTGGGACGTGAATTGATTTATCAAATAATATATGAAATTTTAGCAGTGTAGGAAAGAAAGCTGTTGCGACTGTTAAACGGTAATACTGTCCAAAGACGGCAATGCTGATAACCAGGCGGTTATACCATTATTTTTGGTAACTCTATCTTCTACCAATGTGGAACATCCCTAATGGTTGTGTATGTATTTTAATGAAACATGTCCAAGACGGATCAAGTCGATGGTATTTTGGCCAATTGATGTAACCGTGAAAAAATACGGAAATAAGTTAATGATTGCATCTCATTTTAAAGACGACAGAGCAGGTCTCGTTCAAACGATGTAAATTAGAAAAATAAATTGACCATTTTTTGAAAGAGTAACATCATTTCGGCGTCCGTGGCGCAGTTGGTAGCGTCGCTGGCTACGGTTACGGATGTCTCGGGTTCAATTCCCGGTGCGGATGGTATTCATAGATTGACCTACAATCGATTTATGAATTTCTGTTCGTAGTCTGAGTCCTTCATCCCACCCATCCCATCCTCACGTTGCGTAGCGAAAGTGATTAGCCAACCACTAGTCCTGTCCTAGCCCTATCCTTCTATTCCTACTCTCTTCGAAAAAAGAAAGGTTGAGCAACTGAGTAACAAGCAGTTCTCGTAGAAAAATTCTGTTAAGATACCTCCATTAGGATACCATATGCTCCACATTGGGAGCGGAAATGGGAGAAAAATCATTTTACATTGGTTTTAGGATTACAAATTCTGACCTGTCCACTCGATATAAGCCACTCCCTACGGATAATCCCGTTTCTGCAAACATGACAATTTACAGAAGTGCACGTCAAAGATTCATACCGCAACTCGCCATGTAATGTTTTCGATATAAACAGTTTTTACTCTTTCCTAAGCAATTTCAATTTTGAGGGTTACATCACTTGGCCAAAACACTGTCGACTATGGAATGCAACAAATAGTACTCGGCGATTGTTTTTTTTTTAACCAACGATTGATAATTGTTAGCAATCGCGATCGTTCTCTAAATCCCGATTTCGGGTTCTCAGTATTACAATATATATTAATCTATCTGTAACCCAGTGCACACACTATCTTTGTCAGCGCATGCGTAGAGATTGTGAGCGTTTCATGAAATTCTACAGGTTAGCTAATAAATTATTAACGCACACACTCTCTCTCTGCGCGTCGCTGCATGACCAGTGGTACTTCCATCTGGTAATAATTTCTAGTATGAATATACGCACCCTTTATGGGAAGACGAAAGTCAAGATAACAACTAATATGGCACGACTGTCGTTAATAACTTTTACTTGTTAATAACGTTAACTTGTCATTGGCGTTAATATTTTATGGAATCGGATCCAACAGCATGCGATATTTTCCTAATGGCTACCCTATCATCCGCTTGAATATTATTCAGAGATGTTTGTTATAAAAACGTGAGTTCAGGGGTATTGTTAATTCTGTATTGAGGACTTTAACCAACATAATAAACTAATATAATCGTACCCGTCATAGATGACGGTATTGAAATTGAAATACTGAATGTAAAAAGTAGCTAGTACGTCAGAACTGTGTGTGCATTGTATAACATTTTATTTTATATACACCGCGAACTCTTACGTCATGAGAAAATTTCATACCTACATGTCATAATAATAAAACGTTTACAGAGCGGTTTGGGCTATTATATCGACTGTGGAAAGAAAAAAGGACCTAACCCACACCAAAAATATTGTGTATAACTCGCACAAAACGTGCTAATACAATATATTTATATATAAATATACAATATATCCACTGTAGAAAGGCAAAAGCACTTATTCCTCCGTATTTTCAAAATATATTTTTTTCGATAATCACAATTTAATACAAGTTTTGTTTGGCATGTACACAATATTTTTTGTGTGTGGGTTACGTCCTTTTCCTTTCCACAGTCGATATATAAGATTATTTACACCTATGTCAAATAAAAACAAACTAAAATATATGCTAATTTCTTTAGATTCATATTTACATGCATTCAACGACAGCTGATAATGCTACGATATTGTTTGAACGATAAACTGTTTTGATATAGGTATTGGTCGAGTACACAGATATTCCACATTGATTCACCCAAACTAATATTTTCGACAGAACGATAAGAATAAATTTGATGTAGAGCAGCTCTAAGAATTTTTTCTCTGATGTACCAAGGGTTTACGTCTTCAGAGAAAGCAAAATAATAGCAGGGTCGAGATTTGTTTGTCGATTTTTGAGAGTTCTTCAATGTTATTCAAATATCAAAAAACTCTGTAAGCCATACACCAGGAGTTCCGAACCGGTAAGGAATTCTCCCCTGGGGGAAATATACAAAATTACAGAAATATACAGTTCCAGCGGGGGAATTGCTGCCGTTTATTAACGACTTTCAATATTCCATTTATTCATATTTGAAAAGCAAACCCTTAGGGTTAGAATAAGATTAATATAAAATTGGTAACTTAGTTATTCCTCTGGCTGTATAAAACTAAGTTGTCAATTTTAATTTTATATCAAAAATTAATTTCCACAAAGTTACCGCCACATCCATCGAACATATTAGAATAAGATTATGTTGGGAAGGGGGGAATTATATTCTGAACATTGGTGAAATCGTGCTAAAAAGGGTTGGAAACCCCTGCCATACACCGTATTGTTATAATTGATACACACATATATATATATATATATATATATATATGTATATATATACTATTTTTATCATGGCCGCTCCCAATTTGAAGCATATGTTCTCCTTATGGAGGTATCTTGGCAGAAGTTTATCTACGATAACTGTTACTCAGTTGCTCAATCTCAGTTGATAGAAGAATAGGGCTAAGACAAGACTAGTCGTTAGTTAATCCGATTTTAGGATTGGATGGGTGGGAATGAATTTAGACATCACAATACTCCATGTCTTTCAACTTCAACCCAAGCCAACGGATCGCTCGACTACAGGTCGAAGCAACAATTGTGTCATAATATCAAGGTTTGAATCACAATTAGACTTCAGCAGTAGTATATTTATATTCATCGTGCTATCAAACACTTTTGTAGCATCATTCAGGTTTGGTGTAAGCCGGTTTGAAGTTCAAAGCAAGAGTCGAATGTAAACGGTTTGTACCGTCTCTGAAAAACAGAAATAAAACCAATCGTCAAAAAATCGACATTCCATAAACCGTCAAAAGTCAAAAGTAAGCTATCGAAAATGAATTTTGTCAGTAAGAATGTCTGAGACTATGATTTCGTTAGAAAGATTTCTAAAAATTTGTGCATTTGTGGCAGAGTGAGTCTTCGTTGATGATGGCCTTCTCTACACAGAGGTTTCATTCTTATGTCAATTCTTCGAAATACGTTATTCAAATGAATAAATATAATACGATGATACAGAATCTTAAATTTAATTATGTGTTACTTTGAAATTGCAAAAGTGCTCCACTTTCAGTGATGGGCTCAAAACCAATTAATCGACAAACGGCTCGTTAAAAATCCTAAGAAGCTTTTTAATTATCTTCCTCTTTTTCTTTTTCCATTACACTCTTCAAGTGGTTGGTAAAATTAAAATTGATAACTTAGTTATGACACTGGCTGTGTTACTAATGTAACGCGTTTCGCTTCTATAAGAAGCATCTTTAGATGAACTAACTATTTATACATCGGTAACACAGCCAGTGGAATAACTACATAAAATTTTATATTACATAATACATAATACATACTGTATTTAATAACACTTTTCGTTTTTCGTAACCGTGTAAAAGCAAAAAAATCAGCGTAAAAAAGTAATCGATCCGTTTTCTTAGGAGTGTAAAAAAATCGTGCAAAAAGGAAATCGGGGATGTATGTGCAATACAGGGAAACAGCAATCGGTTCGCTGAAATGTCTCATATTATATAAACCGGATCGCACGAACCTGTAGTAACAGCACAGTATTTTGAGGAAAGATTAGATGTAAATTATGTAAGTGGATATGGCATTATAATACAGGTCTATTGTCAAAATCTCAATGGCAACATATTTTTTGAAAGGATTTACTCATTTGATTTTTTTACAAAAATAAATTTACATCATGTGCGTATGTAAAGGCCGGTATTCATCTGAGCAAATTATGACTCACAGCGTGCTGTGCGCGCACAAAATGCTCAGATGAACACCGACTATAGGAGAAATAATTATGTTTATTTAATTGAAAAATTAAACCGTCAAATATTTTTTTCCCAATAGAATAAAAAGTCAAATGCTAGTTCTATATTCAATTATTTCCAAATCAAACACGTACGAGAACTTCTTAGGAAATTTAAATAAATTACAGTAAGACCTCGTGTAGCGTTAACTGGATATAACGAGTTCTGCTGGAAGTTATTATATTAAATCGTATAATTTATGTAACATATTATGCAAATTAATATTACATTAAAGTGTTTATATTCAGTCGCTTAACCTTGTTTCATTAATTAAGCTCTTTGTTGTCTAGAAATGCGTCCTAAGCGTTAAACGAGATCTTACTGTACTTGGCAAGTTATGGATTTATTTTCTACCCATAAACCTACGCTACTTGCTAGATATGACTCTAAAAAGGATAAGATTGTCTCTAGATATAAAACCATTGAAGGTGTATAGTTACGTATATAATTTTATATGTGAGTCGCTTATTTCCAAAGTTCATCTTGTCCAGTTTTGACCAAAAATGAATTAAATATGCAATCTTATTGCCTATTCAAAGGGGCACATATCTATTCTAAGTAGTATTTTGCATTCAGTATAAAGTTTTGAAAACGTTGTTTAATTTCAAAATTCGTCTTGTTCGTCTGGTAGCCATTTTTAATTATCAGACCCCCTCTCGTGTGTTCTGCAACATATTGAGACTTTATACATGAATAGTCGTCAAGACGTTAAATCATTGTTTATTATTTTATACCATAACTCACCTTGTCCTAAAGATAATATTTATACCTTGTCCATAAAAAGCATTTCCAAAGTGCATCAAGTCCATAACAGTATCAATAGCAGGGTTGCGGAGTCGCACTGTTTTGGGCGGAATCGGAGTTGTAAAAAACGAGTGAATTCTGCGGGTACTAATGTAATTTTTAATTATGCCTATAATATCTTCTTGCCCTGCAATATACATATACATGTATATATATCGTGGTTGTTGTGGAAGAAGACACTAACTGAAAAATACTAGTTTTGTGTAATTGGTCTTTGAAGATTGTCAAATGTTTGAAATCATGTACCTTTTGCATTTTGTTTGTTTGTACAAAACTGTTATAAAAATACCTTTGATCTTTCATACGGTAGAATTTGAATCAAGGAACATTTTGGTATAACTAACTGAATATGTAATTTTTTGAATTTTGTGTTTTCTTCCAGAACAGCGACGATATTATATGTATAATATGAACAATTTGACTATTTGCCGGATTGGTTGGTCGGTGTTTTGATGACCAATTACACCTAAACAGGAAAGGTAGGAAAAGCTTTTAGACTTTTTTAGTCGTAATCTGAGGTAGGGTCATAATCACAATTGAAGTCGGAGTCGGAGTTGGGTTGTTGGTCAATGTTGACAACTTCACACTCCTGATGAAAAGTCATTTTGTTTTATTATATCATAATTTATAGCGTGCACAATTGCATTGTATATGCACCGCAGGTAGGGCTACCAGATTTATTGACACCCGAACCTGGATATTTAATTAAAACTTACTCACCCCCCCCCCCAACAATATACCATTCGAAATTGTATTTGATGATTTGCTTGCTGGAGAATTTATTTTTTATTTTTAAACAGATTAGTAAAGTCTTTCAAATGATTTAGTCACTTATTTTGTGATGAAATAAATAGAAATAATAAAGTAAGAGATGTAAATAAGAGTTACAGTGCTATGAGAATGATAAAGAACAACAATTAAATTTAAAGTCCTTGATTACATAAATTATTATTCCCGTCGTTTATTCCGTGTTATAGTCGTTTGTAGGAAGTAAAAGAAAACTATTTCCACGTTTTAAAGTGACCGTTGATGACAAGGTTTGCTATTACACAAGTATTGTTTTATTTCTGCATATTTTCAACTTCCTAACTTCGGGGACTCGGTATTTGTGACCAATGCGAGATTATCTAAAACCGGAATTTTTGGGTGTCCCAAAAGCGCCTTTCGGGACGCCAAGACGAGAGGCTCGAAACCGGGACAAACTCGGAACACCGGGACGCGTGGCAGCCCTAACCGCAGGCTAGTATTCAAGTATTTTTAATATCCTTAGCACTTCTTAAATGGAAATGGAAATTTGGTTAATATTTATCGATAGGAAGTATTAGCACTGCCGAATATATTTTTTAATTTCTTTTTTGTACAAAATTATTATAAATTGTATGCGCATATTATAACAGTAGTAGATGATTATATTTAAATGAATGCAATATGTGGCTTAAAGTTTTTACTGTATATAGGCATTAAGTTTATAAGAGAAATAGTCGTCACAAAAGAAATTTACAATCAGATCTATATGTCGGCTTAAATAACTGTAACTATGAAATACCTAGTTGAATGTATTTGTAGATAGTCAAAAATAGATTAGAAAAATTGAGCCTGGAAGATGAAATATTTATAGATATTTAAGTCTTAAAGTCGATTTAATAGTAACGTATTTCACAATGCGATTCAGCAGTTTTTCCCACTGAAATTATTGACAGCATCAGATAAATTGATCTTAGTTTACGTTTATACATGGGCTGACAGGAAGGGTCACCTCCCAATGTGTCCAGTTGAGTGTGGTAGGGAAATGCGAAAGTGCAAAGTCTCTTTTCTTTGTTGGCCAAGGCCAGGCCCTTTAATCATTTTTTGTGTGATGAGTACCAACAGAAAACGCTATTAAAAAAACATTTTTTGTTTTCGCATCCGTTTCCATAGTTGCACAACAAATTATTTATGTAATAGATATCGAAAATGAGTTACTTTGACGTTCATCGAACATTTACAGTCGATTTCTCTGTGCGACCTTACTATCTAGTTCATTCGAGTAGTATTAATGTTTACCGAAAATAAATTGCTGGCTTTATTTTTATTGGATTCTCCAAAATTCGTTTGTTTTCATGTTCTGATAAATAAGGATTAGAGTAAAAAGCCGAATAAATGTCTCGCTCTCCCTGCTGGTGATAAAATTCTACTAGAGTGAGGAAGCAAATGATTTCTGATGATTATAATATTTCCATAGTGGCAAACGAGTATCTCTCATTCGCTACAAATAGATTCTTTCGTTTTTTTAAGAGCCGTATGTTTAATATTAGGTAGTTGATTGGTTTTCTAAAAATTTTGAAATCGTATTCACTTTTAACTCTAGTTATTGTTAGGTTCAGAAAATTGATACTATTGTCTATCTCTACTTCTAATGTGAATGTAATTTTGTCATGTATAGAGTTAGCCTTATGTAAAAATTTAATAAGCTGTCTGTCAGAGCCTTTCCAGCAAATCAAAATGTCAAGACAAGACCAAACAAGCATTAATCCATCACCCTTACTTAAACCATTACAAGAAGCCCATGTAATCACGCATAATCAATAAAATTTCAACGCATTTATTTTAACGTATAATTAATAACACCACGTAAGCTCATTTCCTAAAAACACAATTAGTAACTTGCATGATTCAATTTTAAATAAACATTATGATGTTTGAATACGTGAGATGACGTGATATTGTCTATCTCTTCTAAACAGTATATATAGCTTAATACTACTTAATAAAACTAAATACTTTGTCAAATTTGGATTATTGAGATTTTGTACTCTTCCATGTATTTTGTCACTAACGACCCGGGTTGCGCCTTTCGGCATCTTCAGGCATTCGAGCACACGAATGGACTCGAACTGACGTTTTTCTCGTCTTTTGACTCGTCAGTTCGAGTCCATTTGTGTGCTCGAATGCCTGAAGATGTCGAAAGGTGAAACCCGGGTCGTTAGTGACAAAATACATGGAAGTGTACAAAATCTCAATAATCCAAATTTGATATTGAAGTTCCATCAAGCACCCTTAGTCGATGTCTTAAATTATATAAATACTTTGTTATTTCATCCTATTATAATGGAATTCTCCCAAGTAAATGCTAATGCTATTCTCTATTCGTCCAAAAAAAGACAAATGTTTAATATGTATGTTTTTGAGTAGATATTACTTGAAATAACCAATGTAACGTAAATAATAAAATGTAAAGATAGCATTTAAATTCCAGATTCCGAAGAGGCAATCTAAAATAACAATCCTAATTTAAAAACCGTTTTTGAAAACACCGATCATCAATCAAAAATATTAGCGCGCCGTACAAATGACCGCGACGACAAGGCCCGCAATTCGTTTGATTCGATTCTTTTCGAATCTGGTTCACGGAAAATAACAATGTACAAATGTGACACACGACCAGTGACAATCAAAAATTGCTTAGACTTAGGCCATTGGCTTACTGATCCAGATAGCGGGCGCTGTGCCACCCAAATAGTAGCCTTTGAGCCCTCGGGGAATAAAATCCCAAACTCATGACCATAAGCCAAGCCTTGTGCAAGATCTTAACGAAACGAAATTTAACAAAAATTTTCTTAGCTTTGCTTACACTGGGTCAGTTATAAAAGTACGTCCTTCACATGTACATAAAATGTAAATTGCATACATATTACATACAATATTAAGTAGAATTTGTGATCGAAAAGTCTCGAGAAATTGTGGAAAAAATATATACCTGAGAACATTGAATTACAAGTTTGTGTTTTTTTTTTGTATGTTTTAATATTACCTATAAATGTATTTGTAAATTTATATGTGATGAACAATACTTTATTTTCGATGGATTCGGATTCAAAGTTACCGCCGGGGTTGTAGTTTCTCCACATCTCGTTGTCGGTCATCTCTTGAGAATTTTATTATTTAGGTGGTTTTAATTTAAGAATTATTTAGTCTGAGGATGCTTCTCAAAGAAGCGTCCAAAAATTTTGCTGGCATGTAACAATTAACACATTTTTTAAATAGATAACTTATGGATAAGCCTTTTTTTTTATACTTTATTTTTTCGTAAACAAATATATTATTATGCTGGCAGCACTGTTATTGACATTTGTAATATTTTGAGGTTATGTTCGTTTTTTTCTACCAAGCTCAACTGACGTTCGCCGTAAAAAGTCTCGTTGTAGACAAATTCGTGTATCTCTAAAATCTTAAAATAAATCTCTTAAAATAGTGAATTCCACTTTCGCAAAACTTATTTTTTTTAATTTTTTGCTTGGAATGATGAATGAACCCTTTTATCTTATCGGGCCACGCTGTTAAATGATGACACGGTCTTCACGTTATGCTTTTAACTAAAAAAACTAATTACAGCGTAATTGGTAATTGTAATAATTTAAATGAATAAATTTACAAAAAAACAAAAACGTGCTCGGCACTGACTGACTCAACTGTCGATATATATTACTTGGAAATTTTTGGCACGCGCATGTAAAAAGGTTTGCCACCCCTGCTATTAATAGAAAAACAAGTTTTTATTACGATCATGACCGGCTTCACTCATCGCTAATAAATTAAATCAGGGTTATTTTATTGTATTTTTTCCACGTCCATTCTCAACGTGGAGGATATTGTCTCTTAATGGTGGTATCTTAACAGAATTTTTCTATGAGAACTGCTTGTTACTCAGTTGATCAACCTCTCTTTTTTCGAAGAGAGTAGGGATAGAAGGATAGGACTAAGACAGAGCTAGCTGTTAGCTAATCGCTCTCGCTACGCCCCTTGAGGATTGAATGGGTGGGAGGGAGTTTTAGATATCACAAACACTCAGACTAGGAACAGAAATCCATAAATCGATTGAAAGATCAATTTATGAAAACCGTCCGCACCAGGAATTGAACCCGAGACATCCGTAACCGTAGCCAACGACGTTACCAACTGCGCCACGGACGCCGACGTAATATATTTTACATCAGTTGAAATCGTGGTGAGTGACACCTGTCCCAATGCTTCTATAAAATTGTGAAAATATTTAAAAAATGCGCTTTTTTTGTTGTTGTTTTGAATTTATATTATTCCACCAAGAACTGACAGTTAACGCTATGGATTCTTTACGAAGACGTTTTCATAGCGATTCTTTCAGCAGAACAGCTGTGATTTATAATGGCTAATGAAAATAGGCCAACAAGGCGCCAACTCAATTCATAATATCAAAGATATATTCTCAAGTCATTTGAAGTGCTGCCAAAACCATATGAATAAATAATCCGTTCAAAAAATGTTTTTATTTTTACTCAATAGATTTAAAAATCAGTGGGTGTCTTAAATATTCGATCGGTTTTTTTGGGCGTTTTAAATTAGCCTTCCTAATTGGAATATACCAAGACGTCAAAATATGATTAGCTTGATGATCTATCTGCTTGTTATTTGTAGCAGTTGTTCATGAAACACTACTAGAGGAATAATAATTTAATTTCACACGTAATAAGATTGATTTCTTCAGAGCATATTTATTTATAGTTATTCGTGGGAGTATCGAAACTTATATTATTACTTGGTAGTTTTTTCAAAATAGATTGATTTTTGAACAGATCACTCATTTATCTAGAAGACAACTCTATCATAATTGGAAAAACTTTAAATTTTTGTAACATTATAAAACAGGGATTGAAAACAATCAGGTAAATTTGAATACACAACGTTTTTAAAAACATAGTACAATTATGTTTTTAATGAACCTTATTATATTTACAAAAATAGTGTTATTGTAAAATTAAAAAAAATCTTGAAGCCATGTATATAAGATCGAATATTATATCGTGGCCGACGGCTGAATTCAGAATTAAAGTAATCAATGTAGTACTAGTAACTGTCAAATGTAAGCTCAAGCTTACGTGTTGTGAGTTTTTGTTTTATAAATGATGTCGATTGAAAAAGTATTTAGTTAAATAAGAATTATAAAATAAAGGAGACCTATTTGTATTATAATGAGCCCTGCCAAGTTGATGACAATTCAATTCAATTAATAATTTAATTAATTCTCATTAAAACCATTTTTTGTTATGCATATGGCCTCCGAATGGAGGGTATCATTTTTCTATGAGAGCTGATTGTTGCTCAACCTCCTTCTTTCAAAGAGAGTAGAAATAGAAGGATAGGGTTAGGACAGGACTAGTGGTTAGCTAATCGCTCTCGTCACACCCGGCTTTTGAAGATCGGATGGGTGGGAGAGAGTTTTAGACATCACAAACATTCATGACTACGAAAATAAATCCATAAATCGATTGAGAGATCAATTTATGAAACAGGAACTGAACCCGAGACATCCGTAACCATACGCAACGAAGTTACCAACTGCGCCACGTACGCCGACAAAACCTAAAACCATTAGTATAACATTTTTACTATAAACATACCTTAAAATAAAAATAAAACCTGCAATGATTTAGAAATGTCTGGAGATCGCCAACAAAAATAACTATATTAGTAAAATAATAATACCATGAATACCAACACGAAAAGAGTTTTTTAATTTTTTGGGGTTGACGGCATTTCAATTTTATTGTGCTGTAAGTAATAAATTTATCAAATTTTGAAGTTTGAGGTCGTTTCTGAATAGGTACTGAATTGCCAAACTTTCGTATGAACCAGCGCTCATGCAGAAGTCGTTTTTGTTTTTTTTTATTACACCTTGTTACACCTGCCGATTATTTTTTGAAAAAAAAGTAAGCGAGGGAGTTTGCTGCTTTAACGAATGCTATATTTCTTATCGTGTTGACATTGATTGATGTATTTGGCATGGACTACCAGACTGTTAACAATATAAGAAATATGATTTTTTATTAGTTATAAATAAAAAAAACACAATAATATTTTGAGAAACATCATATACACTTCGCTGCAAAGCTATTTCAGATTTGTGGGTTTACTAATATACCACTTTTGATGTAGAAATAAAGTACAGGGTGCAGATCATATGCTCTGGGGTTATCTGGAGATAGACTATAAAAGAGAAGAACAATAAATTGTTGATGACAGTCCACTGTCAAACCGATTGAATATTAATAGGAATGTTAAATATTATTTACAACACGCTACTCTTTTTCTGCCTGAAAAAATATTGAATTCTGCTAAAAAAACACCATTCGCTGGGAAATTTAATTGTGGATAGGAAATTGGCAAGAAATCAAGCATTGTTATCGAGGAAGCTGATAAATTATGAGAAATACTATGATAATTTGGATTATTGATAACTGAGTTCAGTTCGAGTCCATTCGTGTGCTCGAATGCCTGAAGATGCAGAAAGGCGAAACACGGGTCGTTAGTGACAAAATACATGGAAGTGTACAAAATCTCAATAATCCAAATTTGATATTGAAATTCCATCAAGCACCCTCAGTCGATGTCTTAAAATACTATGATAATTTGTGACATTATTTCAAAATTTGCTTTATGGCGTGGTTTAAGATGTTTAACATGTAATGCCTACCTATATTACTGTGACTTTTTCATACTGATATTACGTTTGTATTCCACGTAAATTATCGTTTTACTATTCGTAATTAAGTAACTTCATTGTTATTAGCGGCATTTAGTAATTTTTCGGGTAGAAAAAGAAAAGCATGTTTTTTTTAGCATAAACATACGAATCACAGTGGATTAATAGTCACAGTGCAGTCAATAAATAATGTGACACGGTTTGGGGGATTAAGAAATTTAAACTCTTTATAAGTCAGATATTTTTACTTTTATCTTATTAATTACATTGGTTTTAAAGAGCATTGCAACTACGATAGAACAGATGAAAATGAAACGTATTTTTTAACTCCAGAAAAATGAGTTTATATTCATTTGGTTTTTTGATGTCACACAGCCCCTATCATCACAAATCATCACACTATATACTAACTCGTTCATCCTTCTTAGTGTGAGTGACGTCATACTATGTGGATAGCCACAGTAATCTTATCATTTTTTAAGATATTATCCAATATCTTCTGAATAGTAATAATAATTAAAAAATACTCCTTAAATTTAGTTGGGTTAGTAAATCTATCCAAATTATTTTTGTTTTGTGTTTTCTTTAAGTCACCTATAGTAATAATAGGTGCATTGTTTTCTTTGCATAGCAACAGCACGTGTCTACAGCAGTGGCGTGCGAAAAGTACAAATAATTCAACTGAGTCGCTGCAAATCAAATTTGTGCCTTTTTATATTAAATTTGTTGTGTCACAAACAATAGTGATTTATCTGATGTAAAATCGGTTTGTTAATATTAAACACAAAATTTTGTATATTCGCCTGTTGTTATTGACAAACTAGATATAACGTACGTAATTTGAAAAAACACTATTTTAAGACATTGGCATCTCTTTTAAGACATTAGCTAAATATTTGAAAAATCGATAATTATAACTAGGGCATCCATTTCCAGACCCAATTTACTATCCCGATATTTCGGGATTCAGAATGTATCGGTTCCGGGATTCCAGGATTGGTCATAAAGTGTTATTTCACGTTTTAATTTGTATATTAAAATTTTTTTTTCTCTCAATTATTGTTTCAAATAAATGTATCTATGATAAAATATTGAGGATCAGACTGTCATTTGCAAAACAAATAAAAATATGCATAATTATCAATATAGGTTTATATATATATTTATTACATTATCGTGATAGGTTTTACTAGATGGTATCCAAAAGAGGGAAGGACATGTCCTTCAATTCGACTTTACAATATTGTCCTCCATCCATTTAAGAAACAGTTTTCTTTTCCTCCATTTAAAACTGGTTAAAAACGGCTGTTACGAAATATGACAAATAGAGAGATCACAATACATGTATATATAACATAAGTATTATAAAAAAACTGTGTTCATTAAAAAACGAGATACACGCTATAGTTAATCAGGAAATATTTAATTTGAAATATGAATATTTTTTTAGCATTTGCAGTGAATCCCGAAATCCCAGGATTACGTAATTGAATAATTGACTGGTATCCCGAGATTGGTAGTTCTAATTATGACGACCGATAAATACTTTTGGTTAACTGATGGATAGTCCATTAATCATTTGAATCATTACTGTTTTACGCTCTTAGTTTTGTATTTCAACTAGTATTTCAATTTTCAACCTCTTCCGGCATTGGTCAATCAATTTATATCGTTTGTATATATAAAAAATTGACTTTAAGGGGAGCCTGTAAAAAATTTTATAAATCTTACCAACGCGTGAGTATGTGAATATCAATATGCAACGTTTAAAATAAATTAATGAATTCAAATGGCATTCCCCTGGGAGGACCTATTACAATAATGGCCTGGGAAGTATTAAGACACTGATGTTTTTTCTTAAATAATACAGTAGTTTGTGTGATGTAAGTATTTATCTTAAGTAAGTGAAATATAAGCTAGTATAACTTAAATTTATAATTGAGATCAGAAACAGATATTTTTAAATACAATATCTGGTATTTACTACCCGACTGCGCACAGGAAATGTTGAAGTTTCAGTTGAAAGTTAAAAATATCACCGTGAACTGTACCACATCTAACGACCACAAAATATAGTCTATCAATTAATAGTAATGCTAACAGTTGAAAGTTGCATATGGAAAATATCACCGTGTACCGCACCTCATGTAACACTAACAAAATTCAGTCAATCAATTGTGAATGTTGGACATTGCACAATTGACCTAGAAATGGCCTACAAATTTCGTGTCATTACTGTACATCGTTTAGGAAGAGTTTTTATTTTTATTTTTACATATATTTTCTGCTACATTGTAGAGATAAAGAATTGTGTTGCATATACATACAAATACTTAGGATCATATTTTCCCCCTGGACGTTCAAACTAACCGGGCAAGCTCGAAGAAAAAATCACTATAAGGAGAAATCAATTGAGAGATTGTTTCATAAAACTATTACTATTGATAAAAAGTACTTTATCATTATAAATATATATATATTATAAGACACCCGCATTGCTGTCAGTCGAAATTAGAATGCCACTGACAAAATTTAATATATAAAAGCGCGTGGGTGGGACATGGAGGAAGGGTCGAGAAGAATTTAGTTTCTTTCCTAGGACACTAATGATTTTTTAATTGCGCCATAATGTGTGCTCATGCAGTTACGAGGAATGTTTGTATCATCCAAAAGATACGAGTTAGTGGTTTATAATGATAATAACGACTAATTGACTTGATGCGTATGTGAAAATTGAATATAATTACGTGGTTATTAACAATAGACGAGAGACCCCCCTGGAAATTTAAAGCAACACTATTTAATGATTATATTATCATTGGTAAAGTCAAGTATGATATTGATACCTCAGTTCCAAAGTGTAATCTTGTGTAGTTTTAATCTTCTACTGTAAATCTTTTTTTTGTAGATTTGAATGAAATTCTAGGATAATCCAAAAAACATATAAATAGATTTTTTTTACCATGTCCGCTCCCAATGTGGAGCATAATTCTATTGTGTTTTGGCCAATTGATGTAACCCTAAAAAATACGAAAATGAGTTAATGATTGGATCTCATTTTAAAGACGACAGAGCAGGTCTCGGCCAAATGATGTAAATTAAAAAAATAAATTGACCACTTCTTGGAAGGGAAACATCATTTTACATTGGTTTTAGGTTTAAAAATTCTGACCCGGCCACTTGATGCAAGCCACTATTATATCGACACGCCCTATGTATAATCTCGTATCTGAAAACATGAGGATTTACAGGAGTGCATTTGAAAGGTTCATAACGCAACTCACGATATAATAATTTAAGACATCGCTGAATTTCGATTTCAAATCTGAATTGTGGTGATTTTGTACATTTCCATGTATTTCGTTCGTGTTCATTCGTGTACTCGAATGCCTGAAGATGCCAAAAGGCGAACAGCAAAGGCAAAAGGTTAATGACGAAATATATAGAAATGTACAAAATCTCAACAATTCAAATTTTTACGATATAATATTTTCGATAAAAACAGTTTTCACTCTCTCCTCTTACTTCGGAGCTACGGGACGCTAAAATTACCTGAGAGGAAGCAAGAAGACTGTCGAGAGACAGAGAATCTTGGAGAAACCGTGTGATGGCCATATGATTCGATTAGAGAGCGGATATAGTTTTTAACAAATACTTATTATATATGAAATGTAGAATTATGACTCTGATATGTATATTCTTCTTGATAAAACAATAAATGAATGCTAAACTGTATTTAAAAGGAAACATTAATGTGAAAGATAGATGCTTTTGTTTTAGTTTTATTAATCAAAATTAAGAGTGCTGCCAAATGGGTGGAAGCTGTAATAGCAAACATAAGATATACAGAGGAAATAATGCCAAAGGTTAAGATAGGGGAGGATGTCGTAAAATAAAATTGTTTTCATTTAGAATTTTAAAAAATCTTTCATCTTTTGCGCGAGTGGAACGCATCCGTCAAAAATGTAGCTATGGCACGTTGCCCATAAATAAGTGAAAGTAGTTTTGATTTTATTTGTTTGATAAATTGCCAAGAAGTTTTTTTGATTTGCAACTACTTGAGATTTTCTTTTGTTGATTCTAGTATAGGCAACTATAAAAACAGTTACAATATAACACTATATATAAGTTTTCAACTATGAAATATGACAGGGGTAGCAAAACTTCCTGTGTATACAAAAGTTAAATTAAAAATGAAAATTTATTGAATGATTCAATGTTTCTGAATAAACAAATGATTCCATGGTGTTGGTAAACGTTTAAAAGCTACGTACATGAGAACTTTGATTCTATATATCTTTCACAAAGCATTCTAATGCACTGAGCACTGAAGTCTTTAATACAACTATAAATCAAAATAGTTAAAATGAAGTATATATAATATATATGACTTTGTGTATTAATCATTAATAATATTTGCTTAAATAACGGAAAGAAAATATCACAAAACCAGCAAGATAAATTATGTAGAAAATATAATATGTAGTGGCATATACTTTTACTCCAGCCAACCACTTAACAATGACCACTTTTATTAACCCTTCTATACCTATGGTGTAACAATGAGTTACTTCGACCTTTAAACCTTGAAATTATCTGTAATGATTTTACAGATAATTTTAAGGTAAATAATAAATAATAAAAATTGAAAATTTTGCTAATTATAAATAAAATAGTTCTACCTATAATTAAAAATTAAAAGTACATTATAGTTTATGTCGTCTTTGTTTAATTAATCTTAATTTAATTTCAAACGGCACCGAGATACGTCTCGAGTTTTTTCTGCTATGAAGAATTTCGATTCTTGCGTCTTTCGAGAATTTCGCATAGTTTGATAAGTATTCCAGGTTTTACACACAAAATATGACGTAAAATAATTACTTATTACTACATAAAATCATATTTCACTTTATAACTGCGTTTATATGACAAAACCCAAACGGTAACAAAATGTGACTGCATGAGATCTGAAGGGATTTGAGCATGAAAACGGGAAGGTTAACGTCTTCGAATATATTTTCAGCAATTTATAAAGATACAAGAAGGGAGGGATTAAAAAGTTTGATATAATTTAGAAAGAGCAGAAATTTAGTGTGGAAATTGGGGGGAAGGAGGGCTTAGGAAATACTAACAATCCGTTGATGCTATTTTTGGACGACCTATACTTTTGCAAACTTTAAATTATAATATATGCAATTCTTTTACTTGGGAAGCAAACATACCAAATATTCGAAAAATATTGTTTAGTGGATAGTGTTGATTGACAATCATTGATTTTAAAATTTGATTGTTTTCATCAATCAGTAGTGGCCAATTAAAACAATTTACTTAAGTTACACTATCGATTGCATACGCATCTTACATTACGCCATCCAATCATTGTATATTTTTGGGCATAATTAAAAATACTAACAAAAAATATCTCTACTCTCCACTTGAGGAGTGAACACGATCATAAATAATAGTAATATATATTACACTCACAAATTCAAAATTGATAAGCTTCTTCTTAAATGTAAATACACCAAGTATATTCGAACCAAATTTAATGAAACCGTGTCATATCGATATTTTTAGAGCATAAAAGAATATCACCTATCAAAATACAAGCAGCAATCTCCACGAGTGTCCATAAATTTCTCCTCGCGTAAAATCTACCATTCATCTTACCACGTCGAAGTAAGTAGCAAGTATGCTAGTTTGTAGATGTCGCAATGTGATAGTGACATCACGCACGACCACCCTGTAGTTATTCAGTTCCGCAAACGCTTTGTCACGAATTATCGACGATCGAAGATTTGGGATACGTGATCACGTTTTGCATGATCAATCAACCCCTTCTTGTGATCTATCATTCGTAGTGCATTGTTTATACCACGTACGGAGAGATTTTGAATGCTTTGAAACAGTATTGATTGCAAATGTTCGAGAGAAACAAATGTGCTTAAAACAGAGGCACACAGCCCGCGGCCTGTGGAATTTATTGTGACCCATCAAAGAAATACTATCCTACAGTTATTCTCGTGATTGGTCAGTGAACTGCTATAATTCTCAAGAATAAATTAAAAACGTCTCACACAGTCTGCAGTAAATATGCAGTAAATGTGCAGTAAATTGTTAGGTTTTAGTATATTTTGTCCTCTTTAGTTAGTCTCATAGACATCACTTATCGTCGTTTCCATAGCAAAATTGTGTATCTGTAAAATCTCATTTTTTTAGGGAAGCATAAGAACAGCTTAAAAAGCAACATTATTTAATTAAAACAAAAATACATAATACGTAATAAATATTAAATATACAAACAACCCTAATTTTTGTCAGTTGTGCTATTTCGCATGCAATTAAGGGCGATTTTTGCAGTACACCCCTATCATTTTACTACACGTTCCATCAAGTGATTTTTTTATTCACTCTTATTGTCTTAACTGATGGAAAGGCATTGTGTTTAAAAATATAAAGCACATTTTTGGTACCAATTCTACAAAATAGTTATGAAAGGATTCAATCATCGTTCAACTTGCCGTTTATTTCTTCCTGTTGCATTATCACTTCAATTATGTGAAATTTTGCGATTAAAATTTTTAACAGTTATGTGAACTTTGTCACGGAATATTATAATATACAATGATTCTTTTATAATTGTCAATACATTAAGGTAAAATAAATGATTTCAACACAATTAAAAAAGTACTACAATAATATAATATTTTTTTTTATCATGACCGCTCCCAGTGTGGAACATATGGCCTCCTAATACAGGTATCTCAACAGTAGCTTTCTTCAAGAACTCCTTGTTACTCAGATGCTCAACCTCTCTTATTCGAAAAGAGTAGGGATGGAATGATAAATCCAGGACAGGACTAGTGGTTAGCTAATCATTCTCGCTATACCCTGTTTTAGGATCAGATGGGTGACAGGGAATTTTAAACATCACAAAAATTCATGACTACGAACAGAAATCTATAAATCGATTGAAAAATCAATTCATGAAACTGTCCGCGTCGGGGCTTGAACTCAAGATATCCTTAACCGTAGCCAACGACGTGAAGCACTGCACCACGGAGTTAACAATAATAATACACTTCTTTATCTTGAAAAAACGTATTCAAGGGTTGTAAGAGGTTTAAGTGTAATGAGATTGATAATGAAACATCCAAACCTCCACACGGGATCTTCTCAAAAAAATATTTCCACGTATTGATACGCCCCGCAATTTCTGAGTATGCCTATCCACCACGAGCACCTCTCTCATTTGCTTCTCGACGGATACAACACTTATCGTTATCTTAATAGTTGTAGGAGAGTCGCGCGTCGACTTACATTTGAAGGTGACGCGACTTGCCAGCTAGTCTTTGACTCGCTTCCATTCCGTAGAGTCCTCTGAAACCATATCTGTAAACTTACCTAAAACATATAAAATAAACATTTAATTACAAGTGCTTTATTGATTATTTATGATTAAAAATAATATGGTCAAGGAAATACCAATGACGCTAACCAACGTTAAAAAAAACACACTAACTCAAACTATTTACTAACAATGTATTATGCAAACCAGAAAGCCTGAACACTTCGTATTAGTAAATATTATTAAATTCTTGTCTTCATGACTTCTTTAATGTGAATTTATTTAGATAAAATAGGCAACTAATTATTTGGTAAGAACTAATTCGATAAATGGCCAGTAATAAAAAATAATGTTCAGTTAATATAGTTATAGTTTGGTCAGTAAATAATTGCCAAACATATTTTCTATGGATTCGGCGGTAACTTTGTGGAAGTTCATTTTTAATATAAAATTAAATTAAAAATTGATAACTTAGTTATTCCACTTGGTTTATCACTAACGTGACGCGTTTTGCCTCTTTAAGAAGTATCTTCAGATTAACCGTATCGTAAGGTTATTTATTTTTAAGATACGTTAGTCTGAAGATGCTTCTTAAAGAGGCGAAACGCGTCACGTTAGTGATAAACCAAGTGGAATAACTAAGTTATCAGTTTTTAATTTAATTTTATATTAATTGCCAAACGGTCAGGAAAGGTTAGGTTAGGCTTAATTAAAAAACTTATTGTTTTATATAAATATCTAACCGTTTAATTTAATAACTGATCATTTTATATAAATTACTGACCAGGTTTATACTGAATATACACTAAATTTATTGACCAAATAAATGCATCAACGTAAATTTAAATGAGAGCAACTAATATATTATATTATTATTAAATGAAAATGGATACGCTTTGTATAGGTATCTACAATATTCGTGGGTAAATAATATGTTTTAGTTTTTTCAAATTTATTTCCTGTCTGTTTTGATGTATCGATCTCAATATTACGTGTAGCAGATACAAAAAGCTATCATTAAAACGTTATTCCTAATTAACACATCAATGTCTGCTTCGTATTTATACGAGTACATACCGGGAATGTGTTTGTTCATTTAACATACTGGTTCTGTAGCGGGACTGGTTTTTGCCGCATCATCGTGGTAGCTTTTTTACGCCAAACTAAATCATTATGAGTTAGTTATATATAGATAGAATGGATTTGTTTTTTTTATATTCAATTTGAGTTTAATTTTATTTGTTTTTTATGTTTAAATTCGAACCACCCTCAGTTTTCTGTAAACTCAATTCCTCCCCATTGCTATTAATTTTTTAGTAAAAACTTTAAAAAAAATGGAAATGGAGTGAAATTTAGCTTTTAGTGGAATGAAATGTATTTCATTGACAATAAATGAGAAGTTGGATTTTTGATAACTTGTGACTAGTAACAGTATTGCAGTACTAAAAGAAAATTACTATCCACAACAATTTATTGTCTGCATCTCATTGTCAAATATCGAAAAATGATATTAATTTGTCTAAATGTAAAATTTTTGCATCACTGATCTAGACCTGTGCTTCCCAAACGTTTTCATACGGCCCACAAAATTTGCAAAAAATATGCCACAGCCCCAACCTCGAAAATTAAATCACGAATACTGTGTTCTTATGTAAGGAATATACATACAATTTAAAGGAGTAAAATGCATAATTAAACACTTGCAGCTCCACTGAAACATTCTGTCCCCCCCTCCCCTTCGAAGCCCTACGAAGCGACCCATAGTTTGAGAACCACTCATGTAGACGGTCAAGAACGTTTGTCAAATAATCAACTTTTTCTTCCAAAGATTGGAACACTTTGTTGAGCTATAACGTCATAACCTATTTTTTAACCATTTGTGCTCCCTATCCACTGTCTCTCGCCAGCCCATTTCCTTCAACCTAAGTCAACCCAGTGTGGTTCTGTAATTCCACCAAGTACGTCTTATGGATGACCATCAGCGGCCTTGCAAAGCAAAGATGCCCATGCGGTTGGAAGAGGAGACAGACGGAGGCAGGAACCACTGGGGCATCCAAAGCACATGTCTAAGTTAATATCCTCGATGGATTGGGCGGTAACTTTGTGGAAGTTCATTTTTAATATAAAATTAAAATTGATAACTTACTCTCATTCCGTCGGTTGCATTACTAAATATGACACGTGTTTCACCACTTTGAAAAGTATCTTCGGAATAAATAACCTTGCGATTTCGTTAGTCTGAAGATGCTTTCCAAAGGCGCGAAACACGAGTCACATTTAGTAACATAACCAGTGTAGTAACAAAGTTATCATTTTTAATTTTATATTTCCAGGATAGGTCCTTCACCCTTGTTTGGTTTTGAACGATAGATAATCAGTCTGATCAGTTAATTTCTGACAAAGTCAAATCACAGTAGCCCTAATATTCTCAATATTATCTGTTTTTCTTATTATCTCCAGGAACAGAAAATTCCTACAGTATTAAAACACGAAACTTTGTTGTATCCCATCTAAATAATATTAAATTTAAACGAATTCAGGCATTTACTGGACAATTTACCCATCCATAATAATGATATAATCTAGATTCAATAAAGTTATCTTTTTACTCCCCAAATTATTATACAACCCATCAGATAAGAGCGTATGCGTAATAAGTAATAAGGCAAAGCCTAAACTCAAAACATTGATTAAAATACTAGATACGGCAACTACGTTTACAATAATTACGGGCTTGTAAAATATACATTTATTTATGATTGCTGTGCACACGTGTTTTTTTATGATATTGTGCTTAGATCGGAGGCAGTAAAAGTGTACCTAACAGAACTGGAACATGGTATAATACAGTGGTCGTCAACCCTGACGAACGTACTAGGAAAAAGGAGTTAACCCTCTGATGTTTTATTTCATAATAAAAATGTACACGAAAGAAATAAGCTGCGAGTGTTGTATTAAAGTCAAAATTGAAGTTTGATTATGAAAAAATAAGTCTTGTTGACAATTTTTGCCAAGTAAAAATGCATTAGCTCACCGTGTTAATGATAAATATTTCTTTAATAACTTCTTCAATTGTTATCATATTTTTTTTTTTGGGCAAGGTTTCGAATAAGTGTTATTTACTTTGACCTTAGCTCAAGGTTATTAAAAAGTATAAAATTAATATTGATAACTTAGTTATTCCACTGGCTGTGTCACATTGAGTAGAATAGCTATGTTATAAATTTTAATTTTATATTAAAAATAAATTTCCACAAGGTTACCGCCGAATTCATCGAAAATATAATAAAAAAATGTTTTTTATGTCTCCTGTAAATTTTTCTCTATAAGGGTTAATCCTTTTTGCCCAAATACAATCGATATTTAAGGCATCTTCCATGAATAGAAACTTTGGTATAGATTTCAGGATTATGGCTCACCGATTCACATTTTTTGACAAGTAATTTGAGATGGTAACAGGGATTTCAGATTATCAGTCAGGTTATGACAAATTAGATAATAATCTGCGGTGTCAAATATTACATTTATGTTTTTTTAAGTACCCAATTAATACAATATACGCACCTCTCTGTGGCGTTATGGCAAAAGTTGTTTCGTCCGTTTTTGTCATATTGGGTTTATTCGCACAATAAAATATTTGAATAACTTGGTATCAATGTCGGACAAACGCCACATCCCACAAAAGTCATGTTTTTTTTGTTTGTGGTAGTGCAAGTGATGATCTTTTCAAAAAACTCATTAAAAACATCAGAATCCAACGGTTTCATATGGATTTTTGAATTTGGATTATTAAACAAATTTACAACTCTATCAAAAAATTTTATAGGTGTTTCTTCATTTATAACTAAATTAGATTTATCAGCTAGACTTTTATTTTTCTCTTCGATCAATTTCTTGAGTTTATAAATCAATGTCTTAAATTATAGATTTTTGAGTTTAAAGTTCGTGAATAGTTTCAAAAGCAGACACTAAACATCCATTTTCGCGAAATCAGTGGACATATGTCCAATGATTTTGATCCACACATTGACACATCATCCACACCTTTACCAATCACAGAGCTAGAATTTAATTTAAAGTGTCATGGCTGCCGGGCTTGATGAAGTGAGAAATATATATGAAATCAAAAATCACCTCTGTTGTACATTTTCAAAAATGGCTTTTGTGAGTCTTTGATACCAATGTACTCATTTGTCAGCATGTGGTGGCAAATTTCGGTATGCTAGTCATTATCCATGAAGATGATCAATTGAATATTACCCATTAAAATTCAATTTTTGATAACATACCAAGGTTCATATTTCTTCTCCTGTAAGCGGTAAAACTGACATATCAACTTCTGCCATAACGCCACAGAAATAATTACGTGTTTTAGTAAACACATTTGAATGTTATTTTAATTTAACGAAAAGGCATCAGATGTAACTCTCAAAATTGTAATTGTTAAAGAAAGTAAAAACTATTTTTATAGAAAAGATTACATGTTGAGTTGCGTTATGATTCATTTAAATGCACTGTTAATTCTCATGTTTGCAGATACGGGATTATACGTAGGGAGTGTCGATATAATAGTGGCTTACATCAATTGGCTGAGTCAGAATTTTTAAACAACCGATGTAAACTGATGTTTCTCTTCTAAAAAGTAGTCAATTTATTTTATACGAGACCTGCTCTGTCGTCTTTGAAATTCGTATTTTTTGAGGGTTACGTCAATTGCCAAAACACCATCAATATTTATGATAATTTCTAGCATACTTATGATAAAGTGCTATGTGTTATAAGCAAGAAATTCAGACTGTCTAACAAAGATTACCGACCACTGTCTGGCGTATAAACTGGTAGCTTATTTTTCATGTTGTAGGAACATAGTTTGGAAATGAAACAATTATTTCATTTGGAATGTAGACAACAAACAACTAATCTTTTTTTTTAAATAAGAGTATTTGTATGATTTGTGTGAGGTACTATATCAAACCATTTTAATGTTTTTTTAAATAATGTGGGTTCGACGAATTCATGATTTCATTTTCTTAAATCGATTTTTACTAAGTAAAAGTGTGAAGACTACGATGTCAATCAAATAGCCTTTTTCGATGAGAGACAGATTGAACGATGAGCCCATGAAGACTAGTTGTAAGAAAATATGTTTGAAAACAATGTGAGCAAAGTATTAAAAATATCAAATAAGTTTCAAAGTACCCTTCATCGTAAAAAATTATCTTTTGACATGATATTTTAAAAATTTGTATTATAATCATCAATTTTATAATTCGTCCATAAAATGGCAAAAGGCGTTAAGTCAAAAAACATTGTCTTGAGATAATCATGAAATTTAAACCTCTCTATTTACATACCTAAATTGTTATTTATTAAACTAATCACTCATTGAGATTTGTTATTCATTTACGAATTAGATTTAAGTACGTTCAATCTGGGTAACTTTGGCTTTGTTCTGACGGTTTTAGTATTTTTATGGTTTGCCATTGCATTAATGTGTGGTATTGTTCTACATAGAAATGTACTGATGTCTTAAGATGAAAGTTAATTGACATAAATAGATTTATTGTTATAATTGATATATAAATATAGATACAATAAGAAGGGCAAAATTGTCATTCAAATCGTGTATCTTTGGTACACGATACAAATAATCTCTGTAATTACTATATGTTCAGTGTCTTGGATACTTTTCTTTATGCTTTCATATATTCTATACATAATTGAGATAGGAAAAAATATACAACATTTGGCTTACAGATTAGTAATAAAAATTGAAATTATGGCTTGTTCAATTTATTTTAAGTAAAGTTTTTAAATTGTATTTTATCATTCCAAGCTGACAGCTTACAAATTCAACAATAATATAAATTATTTGGCACATCAATTCATATTCTTACCACCAGGGACTACTCGATATCTTTGCTTAACTAAAAGATATTCATATGGCATTAGTATTATCGTGGTATTATAACGGCACCTTTTTCCATGTAGCCGGCCAATCTTAAATCGATGGGCAAACTTACCCAAATTAATGGTATTAGTAATCATTTTTTGCAGTAATATTAATAACAGTTTTTTTTTCACTAATAACTGACTAACTCAAACGTACTGCATCCATAACTCAATACAGCTGTTTTTCGCCTTTTACCACTTTACGATTTAAATAAAACCATTTTTCACAAATAAGGCAATTGCAATAACGCTGACTAATGTTTTAAATAAATAGCTAGAAAAAACGAAAGGGTTTTGATTTGTTCATTACGACACTCATCACGATCACCAAGCGTGGAACCGCTGAATCTACTCATGTCAAAATAAATAAGCAGATAATAACAGATATTTCGTTCAATGAAACGTTTTTTCTCATTCTGTCATATATTTGTAATTATGAATCACGGACGGAAATAATATAGTAAGTACTATTTAAGTATTAAATAAAGATTTATATAATCTTGAAAAAAGGGGTATTGTTAAACTCGCAGACGGAAACGTTGACGAAGGTTGAAAGCTTTTTCGTTTCAATAAAAAGTTAACAAAAGCCCACCCGACATTTTGAACAATTCCCCCTTAGCCAACTACTGTTCAAACCCAAATATGTATTTAATTAACTTGTAAAATACGTATTCACGTCAGATTTAATAACAGATATGTGCGCGCATCAAGGTTTTACTTGCGTGTTTCTTATATCGGGCACACTAAGATCACAGATAAATCCTTTTCCTAGCTTTTCGATGAATACGCATAAAATATTGTAATCTGTATACAATTTAAAACCTTTTTATAATTCTAGCTGTTGATTGTGTGTATTTGCCATACGATAAAAAGAGACGGAGGGCATAGTTTGGACAGGTTATTTAGGTATATTGTCAAATATGGGTACATTAGTTTATCTGAATGTGGTAGGTATATAAAAATGTTGGGATACGATATTACAATCAAAATTAATTCAAAGGTTATTTGTAATATGAATATAATTGTATCATTTCTGATTAATAAAATATATAAATAACATTTTCCATGGATTCGGCGGTAATTTTGTGGAAATTCATTTTAATGTAAAATTAAAATTGATAACTAGTAATTCTAATTTTTATAATTGGTACTTTTATAATTTTGTATCTTACAACCACCCCAAGCCCAGTAGAAAGTAACAAACCCATCGTACACTTTATTTTTAATTTAATAATTAGAATTATTTTTTACCTTAGAAATAAATAACCTTGCAATATAAGTATTCCGAAGATGTTTCTTAAAGAGACGAAACGCGTAACATTTAGTAATACAGCGAGTGGAATAACTAAGTTATCAATTTTATATTATTTAAATAACTGTTATTGTTTATAGATACTGAGAAAATGTGAAAATATATTCAAAAGTAAATTTGTTATTGTCTGTTTTATCAATAGTTCGAAATGTTCGTGCAAATACTATTGTATTAATTTATAAATGGACTTGATTTCTTCGATAATTTTCGGTCTAAAAATCAACATATTGTATCTATTGCCTACTAAGTATTGTTATTTATTATATTTGACTGAAAGAATTGAATATTAATAAACAATAATTATAAATGTGATAACATAACTTGAAAGAATTACCAAATCGTATTAAATTTCAAACTCAATCTTTTGTTTCATTTAAAATCCAAGTGTATGCGTTTTTTGCAGATCGAATTATTTGAAATCCACTTTGACTTTTGTTATTTAAACAAAATGATGATTTGAAAGATAACGTAATAATTAAATATTCTTGCAAGAAGAAGACACTAAATTCATTTATAAAACTAGTTCAAGTGGTTTTTAATCGATTTATTAACTGTATATGTTTTACCTAATTTCAGAGAAAACTAGTAAAATAAATCACAAGTTCTAGCCTCTAACGTAAAAAATTTTATTTGACACTATTTACCGAAATTTCATAAATAATTATGGATTATTTGTCGAAACTTGATTCAAAAAAGTGTTACAAGTATACCCCACTAAATCTAATGTGTCACAAGTAATGAATATGTACCTCGGTAATGAGTGATAAAATGAAAACAGATTTTATAAATGTATTTCTGCAAAGATAATTAATGCAGCGAGCGATTTTAATCACTTTTTAACTATTTCTGGTATTTTCTTACTAAAATGTGAACAAAATTACATTAATATTATAACTACATTGAATTTGTAATTACTTATGTTGAATGTATAAGCCGAAAGGTAAAGAGAAAGCTTTAATATTATCGACGTATTTCCGGAAGCGGAAACGTTCAATGCGCCGCCTTCCGGTGCCTCGGCGTAGTACGACGTTCCATGATCCGTTCCTCAGAGTGATTAGGAAAATTCGATCGCGTGAAGCTCAGAGTCAGAAATCCACAGACAGAGAGAGCCCGAGCTTCATTGACCACACACGAAGGACCACCGGCCGAGCGGGAATCCCCTCTCGCCCTCCCCGACTAACACTTTCAGACCTTGATCGCTATTCGGCCGGAAAATCACCCAATAAAAATTTGCCAATCGATGCAAGGCCGCTCGCAGATTGTTGTTGTTGCTAGCAATATAAGCATTGGTAAATCGCAATAAATATCAAACATTGAGAACTTTGTCAAATGAATGTATGAGAGGGGACCGAATCACAACCCAGCTTTGTGAAATCTTCTCTAAAAGTATCATTTATAAAATCAGTACTAATGCTTATGTAATATTTAAATACTTTTTCAAAAACAATCTCATGCAATATGTAATTATATACATTGTCAAATTATTTTTAATAGTGTGGTATATAAACGACAAAAGCTAAAAGGTGAAATATCATAAAACGTTTTTTTTCCGTAATTAGCACATTTAACAAAACTTCAATTTGTAATAGGATGTGAAATATGATTTATACGAGAGTTTTCAAAAACGAGATTATCTCGTAAAGAGTATTATAGTATTGGGAGATGTTCGTATGTGAAAATTTTAGCTTGTATGATAAAGTCTTTAACTTCGGTATTTTATGTTACCTAGTTAAATATAGAAGGAATTAAGCCAATCTAACATTACTCAAGTTAGGGATCAATACACAAAGACAATTGCTTGCCTAGAAATCTGCATTAATATACTTACTGATAAAATAAATCGCTGTATTTTTCCAAACTGGTTTAATCAAAGCACCTATTGAGTTATTCCAGACAAAGAATTGATATCTCACTGTTTAGTTTCCGTAAATTTTGTTACTTACCAACTTCTGCCAGTACGGTATTGATATTACCTAATTATTTTTGTCTTAAACACATCGCGCGTATTGAGAAATTATTTTATGCAAATATTTACAAGTATGCTGTTTAACAAATTATCCATACAACTTATTTTGTGATCACAAATACGAAAAACGGGGCGTTGCGAGAGGGATTACACAACAGACAGTCCCCTCCCTAACCTATGAATGATATAAATTTTGAATACTTTTAACCTAAATACAAAAAGATTTGCTGGACTCAAAAGCCAAAGTTAGAAAAGTCTACCACAAAAGTCTTGTTTTTTTAATACTTAAAGTATGAATCACTTTGCATATTTTTTTTGTTGACCATATCCGCCCCTTATTGGAGCATATAGCCACCATGTGGTGCCTCCAACATTACTCCTCCATAGATTTGTCCACCGCTAGTCTCTTTGCTTTTCCCCAGGTCATTCCAGCGTCTTGTAGCTCTGCGAAGTACATCGTATGAATGGTCACCTTACAGGGAGACGGAATCCCGGTTGGTAGAAGATACAGTCAGGATTTGGATTCCCCTGGGGCATCCGCAACACATGTCCAAGCAGGGGGCCCATCGTCATTAGATAAATACAAAATTTATCTTATCAATAATATGTACCGATTAATTTCCAAAATATATTTCACCAGATAACACTAAAAATTTAATGTATCTGTTTAATCGAAAATATGTACGTTTAAGTATTCTTATTTAATCCAATAAAAATCTGTGTATTTAAGCAATCGTGAATTATGATTGTAGGTAGTCTAATTGTGTCAATATTTTTGCTACGTGCAATAATTTACCCTGTTGCTATTTGTCCTGTGTACGACTCACCTCATATAGATAGGCCGTCCTCTCATCGTTATGATAAAAATTTAACATAGACAAATTCGTAAACTAGTTATCTATGAATGATCGCAAAAAATATGTAACATGTTATGTACGTTTTTATTGAAGGCCATTAATAATTGTTATTTTGTTGTACTATTGCCGAAACATGGCTTGTAAATCATAAATAGCTTAATTTAAATGTAAACTATTCGACAAATAATCTGAATGAACAGATGAACTGCATTAACTATATTTTCGAACAAAAAAATATTAGGTACTTGTTTGTTATACGGTAAACATTGTAAGCAAGTATTCTAATTAACCAGTCAGATTAAAAAACAGTTCACACGTTTATTATTGTGACCTTTCAGCATTTGGTCAGCATGTTTGATTCATATATATAGATATATAGAGTGTAACGTTAACAAAACTTTAAACTGTAGAAAGTCAGTCAACACTTACGCTCACACATACGAGAGAGAGAGAGAGAGAGAGAGAAAGAGTATGTGTGTGTGTGTTGCATTACAGATAGATCATGAAAAATATATAGTGTAATTGAAATTTGCTTTTAATACATACAGAATCAAGACATATTCAGTCAAACTTGAAGATTTTACACTGTTGTTATTGCACGAAGAGTTAAGGTAAATTATAAAAGATGAAATGATTTCTAAGAGTAATAATTCGTAAAATGATAATCTCTCGGTATTCATAGAGTTAAATCTGTTGTTGCACAAGCGCTCATCGCGTCCAAAAATTCGACGATGATCATTGTCTATGGATCTGCGGATTGGCGCGCTTTCGGCGATTTCGAAATTATTTGAAAAATCGAACGTTTTCCCGCCTCCGTCATTTTCCATCCGCGATGCCACGCCCCTCACGGAAAATGGGCGAGATTGCTTTATTGCCGAGCTGTCCATTGTTGGTGTCATATATGAATAAATACGTCACGCCTCTGCAGTGGTATTAAATTATATTATACATGTAAATTACAATACGCCGTGATATCAATTTCATTGACAAGAATTCAATTTATAAAATATACAGTGTAAGTATTCGTGCGTAGCACGTGCCGCACACGCTGGCTGTCATTTTGGGAAGGGGGTCTAATAAATTGTATGAAAGTAGTAATAATTTTGAGTCGTGATTTAATAATGAATATAATACATCAAGGGTATACTTACAAAACGCATTCAGTCAGATTTTGATGGTTTGTGTTTTAAATGTCATTAAAAGTCATTTGATATAATGGCATTGAATTCGTTTTAAGTCATATTTTTGGTTTTTATTCTGGCAAAGATCATGATATGACTATTTATAATTCATCGATACCAAATCTTTGGATTTGTATGCCAAAAAAATATTCTTTTTAATGTGGACTGTGAAAAGGAAAAAGGACATAACCCGTACACCAAAAAATTTTGTGTATAATTCACACAAAACGTGCTAATACACTATATTTATAGATAAATATATAATATATCGATTTTGGAAAGGCAAAAGCACTTATCCCTCCATCTTTTCAAAATATATTTTTTTCGATAATCACAATATTTTTTGTGTGTGGTTTACGTACTTTTTCCTTTTCACAGTCGATATTATATATATATATATAGCGAGATGCAAGGGCATGCGGCGCATGCCCTTGTATCCTTCTTGCTCATACACAAATTAGGTTGTGCGATAGAGATATTGATACGTCCACCGCACACCGATGATTTATATATGTATATATATATATACATATATAACCGCACAACCTAATTTGTGTATGAGCAAGAAGGATACAAGGGCATGCGCCGCACCGCTTGCATCGCTTACACCTCCACTTTTCATGTGATTGAGCGAGAAAGATAAAGCCACATATATACAACAATTAATAAGTCAGCCACTCAATCTTTACTTTTGGAGAGAATAAAGGATAGTATATACCGAACCGATCTTTCGCTCCCTGTTTTGGTATTAACTTTAATAGGTGTGAAATAATGAAACAATCGCAGACGTTAATGTGGTAGAAGTATCAATTGATTGAACATCATTGTATGACAGTATACAATCAGGGACTGTTGAGATTGAAACCGTATTGCATGAAAGCCAGGGAACGCTTTGGAAAAGCCAGGGAAAAATTTGGGTACGCGTCAGGGTGGGAAAACAATATTTTATTATTTTCCTTTTAAGCACAAATATTTTTATCGTGTAATTTAAAGCTATTTTCCTCGTCCGTGGTGCAGTGGTTAACGTCGTTGGCTTCGGTAACGAATCTCAATCGGTTTCTGTTTAAAGGTATTGATGTTTCTGATGTCTAAAATTCTCTCGCATCTATCTGGATCCTAAAAACGGGGCGTAGCGATACCGATTATATCACCACTAGTCTTGTTCTAGCCCTATTCTTCTATCCATTCGAAAAAGATTCGAGAAAGAAAAAGCTGAACAACTAAGTAACAGCAGTTGTTGTAGAAAAACTGATGTTGAGATAGCCGTATTAGGAGGTCATATGCTTCACATTGGGAGTGGACGTGGCTTACATGTACTGCACAAAACAACACAGACTCTCTCTCTATCTCACTCTGCCTCTGCATCAAAAGCGTTAAGAATATTGAGCGAATGCTGAATGTTTCCTTTTTTAGTCCAACTCAGTTTTTTTTTCTGAATCGTATTTCGACTAGTTTAAGTCGTTTTATTGAATTACTAGTATAACCGTACCCGTCATAGATGATGGTATTGAAATTGAAATAGGTACTGAATGTCTAAAGAACCTAGTACGTCGGAACTGTGTGTGCATTGCGTAATATTTTATTATATATATATACACCGTCATGGGAAAATTTCAAATCTACGTTTGATATGTGATAATAATAAAACGTCGACAGAACGGTCTGAGCTATTATATATAAGACTAGTGAGTATCCGGCATGCGTTACAATACCACTCAAAGAAAAAAAGCGGTTGTGTTTTAATTCTGGTTATTGCTTAAGTGCTTTTTGATACACAATATTTTCTGTTTCCGTCTGGAGCGTACACGAATAAATCAGAAGGTTTTTCCGAGATGTCGCTGTTTGTACGTGTTTGATTTTTTTTAGATTTCAATTTTTTTTCTTCAGAAACCTTTACGGGTGTACGCATAACAACTGACCAAACTTTCATCGAAATCGGATGAATGGTAAAGGAACGCATAGAGGACAAACAACATTCATTTATATGTATATATATATTGTGTACTATCAACGCTTTTAGTTTTCGTGCGGAACTTTCCTTCCAACATTTGACACCCATTTTATAAGTTTTCGTGAGGTAGCTTTTTCAAATCTTAGCACATGGTATCTAGGATTATTCTATCTATTATATCACATCCTTTACTATGTCTTAAACAGTTGATTAACAGATACGTCAAGGAGTTACAGTCCCATTGTCATGTCCACTCACAGGTACGATTAAAAATTGTAGAACAATCTGAATTCATATATGCTCACTTTGAATAAGTCAATATCCGTAACAAATCATCAAAGAATCAACCTGCATTGATAACCAGATCAATATTTTGATAGTTTCATATTTGTCTATGATTTTATGACGAGCAGTTAAACAGTAGTTAGATGCAAACATGTCTAGTTAACAGCCTCGCTGTTTTTCGTGTATTTATTTTACGGCGATTTACAATCATCATCTTTACTGCCTGTAGCAATAAAAGTAAACATAATAAAGTAAAGTTACATGAATTATGATAGTTACACCATAGGCTGAACCTATCGTAGTTAGGGAGTATATTCGTCTCTTTTTTTATATTAGAACATTATTATTTGTTCTTTTTTTAAGACCAGTTAGTCTGCCAATATGGAGCATATGGCTTCCCAAAGGAGGTATCTCAACAGAAGTTTTTTCTAGAATAACTACTTGTTACTCAGTTTCTCAACCTCTAGACAAGGGATAGAAACATAGGGTTAGGACTTGTGGTAAGTTGATTGCTCTCGTTGGGCCTGTTTTTAGTATTGGATAGGTAGGAGGGAACTTTAGACATCGCAAGCATCCGTGCCTTCGAACAGCAATCTTCAAATAGATTGAGAATTCAATTTATGAAAGTGTCCGTACTGTGATTCGTACGGGTGCGTGGGTACGGATCTGTTCGTAGGCATGGATGTTTGTGATTTAAAATTCCCTCCCACCCATCCGATCCTAAAAACGCGGAGTAGCAAAGCGATTAACTAACTACTAGTCCTGTCCCAGCCTTATTCTTACTCTCTTCCAAAAAGAAAGGCTGAGCAACTGAGTAAGAAGCAGTTCTCGGAGAAAACTTCTGTTAAGATACCTCCATTAGAAGGTAAAAAAGAGATTATTGTTTGCATATGGCCTTCTCAAAATGTTTTTATACGAGAAATACTTGTTCCTCAGTTGGAATGGAATATAATGATAGGGCTAGGACAGCACTACTGGTTAGCTTACTGATCTCACTAAGCCCCGTTTTTAGAAACGGATGGGGTATTCTTAGACATTACAAATATCCACCCTTTGGAACAGAAATCCATAAATCGATTGAGAATTCAATTTATTTAACTGTGCGTACTGGGATTCAAGCCCGTGAGATCCTTAACCGAAGAAAACAACGTTGACCACTACGCCACGGACAAGGCTCGTTTTTTTATTAGTAAATATTAAACCACTGGACTAGTAAAAAATTCACTCGATGTCGCATTACATCTTAATATACTATTTTTTTGTTTATATTCTAACACTATAATACTCACTTCGCGGTACGTTCTACAACTAAGGTAAACGTACCACTCGTACCAGTAATTGACCGCTTAAGAGAAAAATTCAACAAAAATTACGATTAACGTTTAGCATTAGACCGAATGATGACATAGCGAGTGAATTCATAAAGGATCAAATGTCTCAATTAATATAATAAGACAATTTAAATGTTAAATTTTTAACTACCATGTTAATGTTTCAGTAGTTGACCATGTCTAATCAGAGGGTTTCGTGACAACCTTTCATGTCAGTTGTGCTTCCTGTAAAATCACTCTTGGTTGAATCAAGTAGCATATGCTTACATTCACTGATATCCTTAACATTATCTTAGGAAATTCAAAATTAAATACTTACTGCAAACGGTGTCGTTTTCAAATGACCGCTGTTACACCCCAATGACATATGCGGTGATGTGTTTGTTCCTCAATCCGGCAAAAGATGCCGCGTCTACGTTTCTTATTTTGGGAAGTTTTATTTAAAAAAGGTCAACTACCAGTAAATTTACCTTAGTAGTTATTTGCTAACAATTGATATGTCACGCTATAAATATAAAAAAACAATGAATATACGTTGTGAAATTAATACATGATATTATTCGAATATTTGTAATCCTTTTTCGTAGTAGATGAAAACCTATATGCGCACATTTAAAGCTTTTTATTGATTTATGAATGTAATGATTTTGATATAAACTATACATGAAGTACAAACGTCTTTTTTAACCATGTCTGTTCCCAATGTGGATCATATGAACTCTTAATGGAGTTTATATAAACAAATGTTTTTCTACTCGAACTGCCTGTTGCTTAACATATCATTTTTCTAATTTAAGACATCGACTTAGGGTGCTTGATGGAATTTCAATATCAAATTTGAATTGTTGAGATTTTGTACATTTCCACACTTGTGTGCTCGAATGCCTGAAGATGCCGAAAGGCGAAACCCGGGTCGTTAGTGGCAAAATACAAAATCTCAACAATTCAAATTTGATATCATTTTTCGACGAGGTTAGGAATAGAAAGATAGGGTTAGGACAGGACAAGTGAATAGCTATTCGCATTTTAAATATCGGATGGCTGTGGTGGAATCGATTGAAATTTGCACCAAATTTAAGAAATCGACTGAGGGTGCTTGATGGAATTTCGATATCAAATTTGAATTGTTAAATTTTTGTACATTTCCATGTATTTCGTCACTAACGACCAGGTACATGTATTTTATCAGGGCCAACCAATAGAGGCCAGCTTAATTCCTTACCAATTTAAAACGAACTACTCAACCTCCCTATCCTATACGTGAGATGAGCTCATAAAATTATCATAAATTGGCAATCAAAATAATGCAACTCCCCTATTAAAACATCGTCTTATATTCACCCTAACAAAGACCACTAATTTAAAATAAATAGAAATATCTATGCTTTCTTCGAATTGCATTTTAAAACCTACCATCGATAATACTTAATTATCGCTATGTAACTTAATGTTAATTGGCTCTTGGTCACCTGTCTTATTAGATTGTAATTGTTTATGCGATTTTTTCCCAAATAAGGTTAATAGCAAATCAATATTACATTAATTCAAATATCAATGCAGTGTCTAGACTAAGTGACAATATTTTTTTAAATTTTTTCTTGTATATAAACTATCTACTGTCTGTCAGTTCGAGTTAATTCGTGTACTCGAATGCATAAAGATTCCGAAAGGTGTAACCCGGGTCGTTAGTGACGAAATTTATAGAAATATATAAAATATCAACAATTCAAATTTGATAGTCCCAAATATTTTTCTTTCTTAAAAATGTCTGTTAAAAAAGGTCTAAGAACTTAATACATTCAATGGATTTATACAATTGGTATTAAATAGGGTATATTATGGTATCTGTATAAATAGATTATGACATGCATCCGCGGACTTGGAGTTGCGACAGCGTGTGTGGCATTCATGTCCCGATCGTGTCGGTTGACACTTCTTTCTTTACGGCTCGCGTAGATGTCCAATGTCATGTACTATCAACCCCTTGCTGCTAGTGGATTACCCTCGAATATATATTTAGCCTAAATCACGTAAACTGTACAATAAAATTAATCATCTTTCGATCGCCTAGTTCGCGATCGGCGTTCGAAATTTCAAATTTGATTCCATCAATATTTACATGTACCGATTCCAAATTTTAATTATAAATTTCGGACGGGTGTAGATAAAACTTGAATTGTTCGATTGAATCTCACTCGGTTTGTTCAGGTTTCTTGGTTTGTCACAACAGGGTTTGTTCAGTGATATGCTCGTATAAACATTCTTAACGAAGCGCTAAATTATTTTTCACACTTCAAGTGCTATGTGATTCGTATTGAAACATATGGATATTGGCTAGTTAATAGTTTTGTATGAATAAATAAATTGATTTGTTAAATCGACACACAAAATAAAAACTTTCATTAAAACTACTACTGCAAATCTTTGATAATTTGACAATTTAAAATATAAATATGAGCTTTTAACTAAACATTCGACGACTGTTACCATAATATCTGTCACTTCCATATAAAAAAAAGTTACGTGGACGAATGGCCAACAAGCGGTCTTCGTAAAATTGACTCATATTACTGAGAATGAGTAAGGGGTCTGAATTGTTTTTTTTTTGCGTTTTAGAACATAATTTTTGACCACCCGTGTGTCTGTGAACTGTGATCAACAATAAAACGATAAAATTCTTTGCAGCTGAGGCTCTGAACAGTTATTTTTTTACGCATTCAATAAATCTTCATTTTAACCAACGTATGCAAAAGCAGATATTCCGGTCGAATTCACAAATTAAGTTGTATACATTTTTGGATACACTATAATCGAAGAAAAAAATTAATACGAAAATGATATTATTGCCGTCAATATTTTGATAGCAGACGTAATATTGCTATCGCTTTATTGATATGTCATAAACCCGTTCAGGGCAATTAAAATAAAGCCATTAAATCGTTTGGCAAGATGTAAAATTTTATTGGTCTTCCAATTAGTGTTTTATGGCTTCCACAGCTTACACAAAGCGGATTTGCGATGGATTAAAAGTTGTCGGCCAACAACTGATTTATTCCATAGATCGAAAGGTGAATGTATTGTTATCTAGATTAAAATAGTCCTATCGTTAGCGTTACATAACTTGAATTGGATTATTTTAATTAATAATAGCATAGTTGCACACTTGATGTTTCTTCAATTGTCGCTGTACTCCCAGCTCTGTCGTTATTAAAAAAACTGTTATATGCATTATAACAGCGGTCTCCAAAACTTTTAAGCCTAAGGGACTCCTCCATTAAGTCCCAAGAGTAAAGACCTAGCTAGTTCATTATACCAACATATTGTAGTTTTGAATTACGCGCAAAAGTGTCAATCACATTTCATTACGGCGGAGATAGCCAATAGCCGACAAGGAAAAGACCAGCTTCTGCCTGATTTATACACTCATACTTTCGACAAAAAAATCAGTTGCATAAATTTGCTCGTGACTTTTTGTCCGCTTTCGGCACTACTTGGCCGTATATCTGGCATGTCCGGTCAGCTACTGCAGGCTGTAGTTTGGACACTTCTGCTTTAGAAGAATGAATTATAACTAAGCACTGTCATATTAAAGATTCTGTAAGCCGAATTCTTTGCGCTGGAATATGATAACGAAAAGTCTTTGAAAGTTTAATAAACAACGCAGTATTTATTCTTTTTAAAGGATTGAAGCGCTCGTCACTTATAGAAACATAAGCAAGCTGTACTTGTAATATTTTCATATTTAATTTCTTCAAAGCAATTTAAAAGTATGTTATAATATTGTTTGAAATTGTTTCAGAAAGGGTTAAGTACAACGCTATCTTACAGGGATAAAAAACGACGTAGCCGATCGCACGGCGTGTGTAGGACGACGATTGTCTTGTACAAATGTTGTTGGACGAAGCGACAAAAAACGGATAATTTATGTAATGTACCCAATAAATCGCTTCGACAAAGGGCTCTTTTTACGAGCATCGCGAGCCTAAAAGCATATCGTACAATTTTTTAACGTGGTCAGTTCCACCCAGTCATAGAAACGAGGATATATGTGCGATAGTTGAAACCCAATGAAACACACCGCTGGGTCTCTGGGGAAAACTACGTCAAATCGGATATGGTTATTACGATGATCATTATGAAACTAAATTTATCGCAGCATTAAAAGCGTCTTTTGAGGAATTATAAATGTTCTTGATCTGCGTTTATAATTTAGATTTTAAAATGCTGTACCGAAAACGTGTGTGGCATTTCCCTCTCCCGCCCCAGTCTCGTGCTCATATCCTCAACAAAACAATTTCATTTTGCACGCAGCGCGTGCTCAACAATTAATTTTAAATGTTGAGATACTTAGAAGATGAATTTCAAAAAATTTCTCACACAAAGTTTTTTGTTGAACAAAAAGGTATTTAAATTTTTTGATAAATCGTAACAAAGCAATGTAAATATTACTAGGGTATTTTACAGTATCAATTAAATATTTACTTTGAATTCATTTCAACGAAATATTATAAAAAACAAAAGATTTTCATTACAGCTAATAAAAAGCGCCAGATAATAAAAAAATCACCGAAATCACTCGTGACCAACTCGAGTAGAAAAGACATTAAGAGTAAAGTATATGGTCTCAAATAAATTGAACCAATCATAATTTTACATTGAACTTACCGAATCTTGAATTTGGAACCATTAGATCGCTAGGATAAAGTTTGTACTGCTAGACTACAAAAGCTGACCAAATTATCCATATTTGATTTGCAGCGACTCACTTCTGATTAAAACACAAAATTAAAAATATACCTGAATCAAAACAGCGAGTGAATATTTGAAAACTCATTATTATCATCAACACGTTGAGTCCCGGAAACGTGTTTTCGGGTGATTTTATAGTTCTTCAAATACAGCCATAGTTGTGGTATTTAGCATCATGAATTAGAAAAATTCACTGTGACCATAATAGCAGATACTGAAATCATTCTAGACAGTAATTTAATTAGTATTTTCGTTAAAAAAGGGACTGATTTTATCAAAACACATTTGATGCGTCCACTTGCCCTTGGGAAGACCACATGATGGTGCCGTCACTGAGTCGATTTTGAATTGGAACTTTGCATAACTCAAGCAGGATGTCAGGGTACATAACTAAATATATTTTGTTACCGATAGCAGCAACAGAAAATAATTGAGAGCAGTAGAACTTACAAGGTGGGCGCCAAGCAAAAAAAGTTGTAAAACTCGCTACATCTGCAAACATTGTCGTATGTCGTATGGCTCGCCACAAAGTAAAATACTAATATTATACAAAATATAGCTATTAAAAAGTTTCAAGCAATCATAAAAAGTTTTGATTTTGATTTGACTACGTTGTTTCATAGTTATAGTCTTTTTAGAAAGCCCTTAAGAAAAATGCTATTCTTAAAAAATAAGCCAGGTACACGGGATACTTTCACCTCAATTGGGCTTAATTGGGCTTAATTTGCTATGTCAAAATAAATATAAAGCACAAAGGGTCAACAAACTTAAGCTATCACAGAAATACGTAATACCAGCATAGAAACAAGCAGATTTCATTGAAACCATAATTATGGCAAATAGGGCTTCCGTTCCCAGAGTCCCGGCCAATTGTTCGATCCTGTAATACCCGGGATTGTCTAAATATCTACCCGGGATTTAATAAAAATGCTAAAAAATAATTAATATTTATATGAAATTAAAACTTCATGATTAACTACAACGTGTACCTCGGTTTGTTTATAATTTGTTATATGAGTTTTAGTCTGCTATATACAATCAACGTATTGTGGTCTCCCTTCTCATCCTTCTCATCTTTCGTAACACCCCTTCTTAAACAAATGGAAATAAACGAAAAATTATTACCGCTTCTTTAATGGATGGAGCACAATATTTTATAGTTGAATAAAAGGACATGTTCTCTTTTGGCTTGCCTATCTTAATAACACAACAAGTAAAATATAAAACTATTTTGATCATTTTATTTATAATTTTTTTCTCTTTTTATTTAAATGACTGTCTAATTCAAATTCATTTAAAAAAAAACCATTCAAATGTCCAAAAAAATGTTCAATCATGAATACATTCCAATTGAAGCAATAATGGACACAAAATATATTTTATATGTACAATTTAACACATGTAATTACATTTAACGACCAATCCTGGGATCCCAGGATTGAGAAATTCTGAATCCCGAAATCCCGATATTATAAAAAGGTCCAGGATTGGATGCCCTAAAGGCGAATTGATATATCAATCTGTTTTATATAAAATTAAATATCGTCGTTGTTCTGGAAGAAGACACTAACTGAAATATACTAGTTTTGAGTAATTGGACATTGAAGTTTTTCAAATGTTTAAAATGCCATACATTTTTCGGTTCCATGACTTGAACAGGAAAAAACAGAACAGAACAGAATAAATAGAAAGATTTGAAAATAATATTTGTGTCGTATCTATTATTTATTGAACATTTAAGAAATAAATAATATATTTAATCACTGCATAAGATTATTCTAAAATTTCTGTAAAATCATTTTAAAACGATCTTGGATCAGCAATCGAGATTTTTCAACATAAATTTATGATTATAGACATGAGTGACTTCTCATCGAGTTTATCTCGTATGTTTTTCCGATTTTCAAAATTTTTGGCGAATCAGATATTTTTTACTAAACAAATTTTAAAATATTTAAAAAAAATGCCTTGTATTATATGAAATAAACAGTTTGGTAATTTGTAAATATTTGAGTTTAATATCTACAATAAACACATTCTAATTGCATATTAGGGTTTATTATATTTTTTTGTTTTTATAAATTACATAACTATACTAAATATTGTACCGTTGTTTTGAAATGTCGTTGTCTCTGATTTTAGGCAGCAATAGCAATGCGTATATTTTTATGCATTCACTATAATTTATTCAGAAATTTTATAATACTCTAATACACAAACCTTAATAGTTTCTTAAGTCGTAAATGCAACGCGTCCTATATGAAATTTTGTATTAATCCAATTCAAAATATTGAACTGATGTCTTTTGAACGAGTAGCACTATCCCAGAAATACTGCATGATCTTGCAGTCGCGTAAAATCCGTAACCTAGTTTAAATAAGAAGGGAGCGGCTTTTTAATGCGCGTGGGAGGCCGTGCCTTTTGGAACAGACCTGCACCCAAATAAAAAATATATATATATAGATATATATAACAGTCTATATTATGGAATATTAAATATTGCCAATTATATATTAAATTAGCTGTCTGTACAATGTAGTTTTGTACATTTTTCTTCTGCATAAATAATATCAGTAGCTGCTTGTTCGCAGAATGACACGACCCAATAAGCTATTCCAAGAAATCGCGTGTTTGAAAATATGAAAACAGTAATTGGGGAGCTCTTCGGTGAACGAAATATTCTCGCTTTCCTAGAAATAATAAACTTGGGCACATTTCCTGTACGGCGTACTACTTCTTATTTAATATCCGGTTAGTTTTTTATTAATTGTACTAATAAGTTTACTAATCTATTAATTTATAGATTATCGAAGGTCATACAAATGTATGTATTATTACTTAATAAAGTCGAACAAATACATGGTACGTAGGAAAGTGGAGTGTAGGAGATTGAAGTGGCAATAGTCCACCCCGTACTGAAGCGCTAGGGAAGAAGAAGATTAGAGTAGAGAACACCATCGAGGTAAGCCTTAAACATTACTTATTTTTATTTGATAAACTTTTATAGAGACTAAAAGACGTATGAATATTATTCATAGAAGATTTTTCTATTTTTTATGACTTACTGATGTTTTCCAAGCGTGTAACTATGTTATTAACGTCGTTGTTATCGGTTGCGGTTTACGTACAGTCTCATAAATTGTATTTTCAATCGATATATGGTGTGCTTTCTGTTCGACAGCATGTATGTTTTAAATGCTCTCATTGTCCTCCCTCCCATTTGATACTGAAATCCTGTATTAGACCAATACTTCTTTTCTTAAGGCTGGTTCAGATTGGTCGAGTAAGTTAGTATAGTGGATAGTAATTTAGTTACCGCTAAATGATTTAGGAACTGAAAAGTGTCCGAACATTTGTTTGTTTGTTTGTCCTCTATGCATTCCTTTACCATTCATCCTATTTCGATCGAACTTTGGTGAGTTGGTGAGAAAACCTGTGAAGGTTTCTGAAGAAAAAAAAATTAGGAACTAAAATAAAGAATCAAATACGTCCTACTAACGACATCTCTGAACCAGATGGAAAAAAAAAATATTGCATATCCAAAATAGAGGTCTGCACAGGTCTGGACTTGGCCCGCGTACCTTTACCAGGCCCAGCCCAAGGGTTGGGCTCGGGTGGGTAAAGACAATTCAGATTCTGATGTTCTGGTCGTGAGTCAGCCATAAGGCAATAGTTTTCAAGAATAAATGATTAATTTCGCATGTGCTATATATATCGTTGGAAATATCCAAACAATAACAAATATTGTTTGAAAAGTATAAGTGAATCACTATTTAAAAAAATAAATCGAGATTTTTTCGGGTTGAGAAAAATAAATCTGGGCTTCGATGACGGGCTCGGACCGGCTAGTTTTATGAAATTTCAGTCCGTGCAGACCTCTATTCCAAAAGCACTTCAATAAACAGAATTAAAACACAAGCCCTTTCTTTCTTTAAGTGGCATTGCAACGCATGCCGGGTACTCACTAGTAATCAATATATTGGGAAATTAAATACGATTTTTTATTTCTATTAAAATTGATAGAATTATGAAGTTGTTGTAGTGATTAAAGTTGTTGTGATTAAAACACAGTTATGATTAACTTAATGTCTACACTGTTCATTTTAATTTCATAGTTGAGGTAATGTAACGATACATGTTAAACAATTGAAGATTGTTGAAAAATTAAATTAATTATGATATTTAAAAAATTTCGCCGTCTGTGATTGTAAGTTCTTGCAAGTGTCGATAATGCAATCTTTGAAAAAACATTTTGTTACAAAAACCGGTTACTACAATTATAGTAAAGGTAATGGTTCGGTGTCAAGTTATTTACACGTGCAAGTTGAACTTAGTTATTTTTTGTGAGCGTAAATTTTATTACCGTGTCAAACTAAAACATATCACGGTCTATCAATTCTGGCAACGCTAATCGAAAACAGGAAGAGAAACTTGCTCAAATCACTATCTCCAAGACATCTCTTAGTACGTGCACTTGGTTTAGTTCAGAGGTGAAGTCATGTAAAGGGCTATTTTTAGTGAGGTTTGGATTCATGAGTTCCAAATCCAAATCCAAATCATCGCCAAAAATCATGAAGCTATCTCAATAAAGGTGAATCTGTCTTTTGATGTTTATTTAACACGTTTTAGATCTGGAGTTCTCAACCAGTAATGAATTCACCCTAGGGAGGAATTTTACAGTTTCAGGTGGGTGATTGCCACCGTTTATTAAATACATTCAATATTATATATCGTTGCTGTTCTGGAAGAAAACACTAAATCGAAAAAATTACATATTGAATTAGTTATATCAAATTTTCCTTATTTAAAACTGTACCGTATGAAAGAACACACTTATTTTTATAAAGTACACTTTTACCTTAAAACAGTTTTGTACAAACAAACTAAATGAAAAAGTTCGAATTCCAAACATTTGAAAAACTTCCAAGTCTAATTACTCAAAACTTACCGAAACCATATGGAACCTGTGAAGTGGGCTCTCAGTTTCCTTGTAATTTTTATTTCTAGATTGGGTATATACTAGGTCGTTATATTCCTTTCGCACATATATTTCAGCTAAGTATTTTACTTATAAAAATTTACTACAAGTCGTTAATAACTAAAAGTAGATATATACAAATTTAATTACCAAATTATCATACATCAGGGAAACCGATAATTTACGCGAAATACGAAATATTACATCAGTATGAAAAAACCGTCTTATTAAATGTGTCAAATGATTCGATCTTCTAATATAGAAGATCGATCCATACAATAAATTTGAAATATTGACATTTTTTACTAATATTTCAGAATTTGTATAAATTATCGCTTTCGTCGATTCTAATTCTGATGATTCTTTGTTTTTTTTTTGTATTTTTCTTATTCGCAATTAAATTTCCTAGAAAACTACAGTGTTTTTTTACAGCATTAATATTTTTTATATACTGAAAAGTATGTTATAATGTGATAATTTTTAATTTATTCAATTAACTGCTTTAATATCATCTATTGAGATGCTTCATTCGAATCAGATAAACATAAAAAAAAAAACAAATTAAATAGATAAAAGTTTGAACTACTCAATATGGGTTTGGGGCTACTTAATATGCTAGCATTAAACAACCATTCGGCAGAATTAGTTATCCCTGAATGCGGTTCTGGTTATTATATCAGATGCACGCGGTGGCTTGACAGGAGTTACACATATTAGAGATGACATTCGTAAAGAGGGGATGCCGGGTTCGTCGCTCGCTCGCTCATCAATTTCGTCGCTTAATTAAACATGTTTTAATAGCTTTCCATAAAGATTACTGTCACTTCTCCATTTTATTTTAATATTAAATATTTTAATCATTAAAATGTTGTGCCTTTAATAAGATATATAATTAACAACCGAGAATCCATGTTTGTAAAATACTGTAGATACTACATAGCATCAATTGACACATCAGATTTTTAAAAAAGTTTAATGTAAATGGATATAAGTATTATTATTTATTATATATATGGTATTGGACATATTATAAATATGGTATAGTGTAAGTTTGGTAGAAAGACATTTTATTTTTACAATTTTCATAATCAAGCCATGACCCAACTATACAATTGGAAAAAAGTACCAAGTATTCCATATTCTCTTTTTGCACGGATTCAAAATTACACGGTCCAAGAAAAACAACCGATAATTTTTTTCACTTAAACACGGTTTTAAACCAAAGAAAAAATGACATATTGGACTGCATTATATGCAACCTGTGCAATTCCAGTGTGATTTAAAAATGATTATGACACGTTATGAAAAATCATACAAAGAAATTAAAAAATTAAACCACAGCATCTGATCTAGATACACTTGTAGATAAATCGCCAATAAAAATTGTCGAGTTTTCACCACGGGAAAACAAAAGAAAATGGGCACAGTTATTATCTAGTAGTGATACTGAATGACTAAATAATTATGTTATATGATATATAATGATAAATTTATTTTTTAAATAATACGTAATCTGAAAAAATTGAAACCTATCTACCATTTGTATGTGAACACCTTATCATTTTTTGCACGATAGTCTTTGGAACGTATCCCCCGTGCAAAAAGATAATTTGGTGTACATAGTTTTTCATTACGTCTCATAATGTTTTCCCTAAGTAATATTATATTAATTATTCCGTAGAAGTATGTGGTTTTCCCAAGATGAAACTTAATATTTAGTACAGTAAATAAATATATGATTTAAAAAAAAAGAAGAGGGTTCTGGTGTTTTTAACTAAGCGTAGTTAAAGTATCTGTCACAAAAATAATCTTTTTAATAAGTGACGGAACCTGCGTGACGTCCACAATTACCCAAATGAATAAAACAGCCATATAATATACATCGAGATACATAGTATTGTTGCTTTTGACTTTCTTGTCAGACAAGCTGTATCGCTGTCCTGCTCGAGTAGACCGACCACTGAGCAGTGGTCATTCACGACTCATGGTAATATATGGTTGCACTCTCATTTGAATTTGTTTTTATTTTACCTTTATCTCTCAGATACTTTCCCTCGTCTAGCAAAGTTAAGATATAGCTGTTGCCGTTTGTGCCCGTCTTAGTAAAAAGATTTCCGACCACTGGCACAGTGCGTTTGATTAATAATCAGTACTTTCTTCATATCTTTACATTCTCAGCCAGATTTATTAACTGATTGTTTACTCCTATATTACGTAATTTACGATATCGACTGAGGGCGCTTTATAGACCGTCAATATCAAATTTGAATTGCTGAAATTGTGTTCATTCCCATGTATTTCGTCACTAATGCCCCGGGTTTCGCTTTTCGGCATCGTCAGGCACTTGAGCGCACAAATGAATGAAGATGCTGTAAGGCGAATCCCGGGTCGTTAGTGACGAAATACATGGAAATGCACAAAATTTCAACAATATTTTTTTTTACTTCTATATTGTTTTTATAATAATAGTGTAAGGATTGCCATGTTATGATAATATTGACATTCCATATTAGATGGCTAATTTAAATATACAGAAGCATTATGTAAAGAATATATTCTACAAAAACAAGAACACAATAATTAAAACTCTTAATGAGCCATTTTTAAAACGTGAATAAACCCATTCGCGATCTAAAGTTAAATATTTTTTTTTGCTGCCTTACATAAATTAAAATGGTTTTTTATTCGTCTTTTAATGGCGGTTTGTAATTGGTCAATTTTTATTATTAAAAAAGATAGCCGAAATGTTTTTGTCAGTTCAGTTCTTATTGCAACATGAAGTGATGGACATTTTGAGATTGCTTTATTGATTAGACTTTTTTGTGAGCGGTAATTAAAAATCAATCATTGATATGTTTAGAAAGAATATTTAATAATAAATTACATCTAATGGTTTCAATAATAATTCGATGATTAAAAATAACGACTGTTTAAATTAAAGTAATCTTTCAATTAATGTACGAATTAACTTTAGGTAATTTTCCTGTACACCAGGGATGCAAAACCGTTTTAATGTTCCTGCAAAATTTTTCGAATTTTTACCAGTGGTGTCGAGTCGTTAAAAAAAAACACTACTCCGACTCTGATTACGACTAAAAAAGTCTAATTTTATCAGGTTTTTTCCTACCTTTCCTGTCTATGTAATTGGTATTCAAATTAAACACCAACCTATCACTCCGACAAATAGCATCTTTTTTTTAATTGTATACACAATATATACATGTAAATTGCAAGACAAGAAGATGTTATAGGCATAAATAAACATTAAAAAGGTACATTAATTCACGAAAATAAATAAATTTAATAGAAAAAGTAGGACTCAAGGAAACATATTGAAAACAGCTCTCGATATTCAGTCTTTCGAATTTCAGTTTTGAATTACCTACACTTTTTATTATTACTGATACTGAATATTTGTCAGGTTCTTCATTGTTTTCGATTTATTTTAGCGACAATGCGGCGAGTTTAGTTTACTTAATGATGTATTTGGGATAGCTAATATATATTTCACATCATTGTTAATTTTTGAAACTATCTCACTTTTTTGTATTACGCCTCATTTGATACTTTTAATTATATGTAATCAAAGTATTAAACTTGCCTCTACATCTTTTTTCTAAATAAGACAATACAATCTACAATTTGGGGGGTAGGCGGTGATAAAACAGATAAGGTCACTTTTCAAAAAGAGAGATTTAAAGTTTAGCATCAATAAAAATTTTGTATTCAATCTGACGATAGTTTTATTAGAATATAATATTTTGAATTATAGAGGTACTTGTCAATTTTGCTGACATATATTTTCTCGAGTTTTTTTTACCACAAAATCTTCTATAACGAAGAACGAAATTGGTATTGTCGTATTTTGCAGTGCTAAATTTACGATATAACACTCAGTTAAGTGCAAAAGCTGTCGTAAAAACATTTCGCGGACTTTGTTTATTGAGATATTATGCATTGTCTTCGGAGGATGCAGGATGTTTTCTTGAAGGCTGTGTGCGCTGCAGGCTGTTGTTACCGCCAAAGGTCAAGAGGAAAGAACAGCCTTATGGTGCCTTTAGTACTGCATTAACACGAGCGCATGATTCCCTGTAAGCTCGCGGGAGGGACTATCAGGGTTTGATCCTGCCAATTTACCAAGGCGCTTCGTGGTGAACGTCCAACTTACCCAATTACTATGTGTTAATTTATTTTAAATCAAAATTGAAAATACATCATCACACATAATTGCCAATTATCACTTTTTTAAAACTTGATATATTCTACTATCCACGGTGAAATAGTTTTTAAAGGTTTACAATTAAATGCACTTTTGCTTAGATCATATTCACTTTCATAAAAATAGTTTTCACTTATAACAAATACATTCCACAAAAAACAAATCTTTCACTAAAAATAAAGTGATATATTTTAACATTGAAGAAATATATTACAATTACGAAAAAATATTTTCACATAGATGAAATAGTTTTCACTCAATATAAATACTCACACTTTGAAACCGATATTTGCACGAAGCTGTAATGAAATGTCACTTATTCTTCTACCATATATTAGTCCGCCTATATTGTCTTTGCTCCACGCATTAGAATGCATTACACAAACCAAACCAGACCAACCCTAACATAACTTACTACAACTTAACTCACTTTGTTAAAAGAATGAATGACTAAGTGGAAAATATTAAAGTTTGAGTATACTAAGTTAATACTATCTAATCCAAATTGCAAACTATCGAAATAAAAGTTCAAGTGTTCCAAGTGACAAAGTACAATTATTTATAAATCGTTTTTAAATTACCTTTTTATTTAATATTCCACGTGGGCCAAACCTCTAGACATAGAGGTTTGGCCCACGTGGAATAACTAGTAAATTAGCGATAATCGAAAGGCCTCTTCTTCCAACTATTTTGACTTTTACGCCTCGAAACAGATTCACCACTGTAGGAATAGTGTTCCTAACTTGTATTGTAACTGAGATTGACTATAAGGATAAAGTGGTAGCTAACCTGTCAGGAAGTATATTCCGACTTGTTCATTCGGTGGTGAGTGACAGAGTAACGTATATTTTTATCATAAAGTAGCCGCGTTTCTTCTTGCTTCGGTTAGTGTTGACAGCTCGTCTGTGTTGCCATTGGCTTGAGTAGTCCCCTAAACATATATTTCGAGGCTTTAAATCAAGAATTATTATTATTTTCACCTGATTCGCGGTAAATCCGAAATTGAAAAGCTTTATTTGGAGTTAATCTGCTATATATTGAAGGTAGAAAAGACTAAATCGTAGAAACGACATATTAAGTTAGTTATAAAAAAATGTTCCTTTCTTCGAACTCTACCGTATGAAAGAACACACCGATTTTCATTAATTATACTTTACTAAAAACTGTTTTGTACAAACAAACAAAATGAAAAAGGTATTTTATTTAATGATAGCATTTCAAACATTTGATTAACTTTAAAGTCCTACTGCTCAAAACTAGTATTTTAGGTTTAGACTTTCAACAGTATTTTATTGCGAGTGCGATATGTCGATAATTGACATAAAACGACGACAGTTTAGAAAGTTTGGAATTTTTATTTAATTTAATTCCGATAAATTTTTTCTTACCCAACGCTACGTCACTGCATATTTATGGCCTTACTTCTTATAATAGAGACATTAAAAAAGCGGCTATACCTGCAACTCGCTGCATTGCAGAACGAAAAGTCGATGTTGTCCACGGCAACCACAGAACATACTGTGATATGTTTTGCTAAAAGGATTATATTATAATAATAATAATATAGTTAATTTATCTAATTCTACTAATTTGACAGTGGTGCTTCATAATCCATTCACGTGCTATGTGCAATGTAATTTCTCTTTTTCTAAGAGAGTAGGGATAGAAGGATAGACACCGAACTAGTAGTTAGCTAATCGCTTTTGCTACGCCCCGTTTTTAGGATTGGCTGGGTGGGAGGGAGTTCTACGACTATGAACTGAAAGTCATTAATTGACTTAGAAAATAATTTATGGAACTCTCTGTACCGGGATTCGAACCCGAGATATTCGTAACCGAAGCCAATGACTTCGCCCACTGCACCAACCTGGACCCAATATTGCATATGGGATATTGTAGAGATATATAAATGACGAATAGGAGAGATAAAATAAGCCCTGATTCTAAAATTTCCAGCAAGCCAATTCATAATCGGGTATGTTGACATTGCTATCAAGTTATTCCAGCTTGGTGGGCCAACTATTATGCTAGATTTTAAATGTGGCTTTTAAACACATGGGTCATCTTTGCATATCCAGAGACAGATAATTTAAAGTAAGAAAATTAATATAGGGAAGTCGGTCCAACCCACAACTGAGTTACACTACCACAATGACGTATTGTCTAAGGGCGACTTTAATTCCATGTTATAACTTTGAAAGTGAGAGATGATCTCAACCCATAGTTCATTCCCTTGCACATTTGCATTTTGTGCATAGCAACCATATTTTAGGACATCTCTGTCAACTATTTTACAAAGAGTATTCTTTGATTCAATTACGCCCAATTTTTCAATAAGGAAGCCAACGCTAGCTTTAGTTCATAAGAGTCATGTCCTTCGATATTCATAGCTATCGCCTTTAAGGCGACTGTGGTGGTGGGTACAAAGTAAACTACATTTTAAATGATAGTGAAAAATATCAATAAAAGATTCAGGAAAAACAACTAAGCTAAAGCATTTTTAAGCTGTTAGCTGTCAATTCTTAGTGGAAAGGCATAATATTTTTAAAATAAAACACAATTTGTTTTGTACTACTTCCACATGTTTATAATAATCAAGATAACCATTATCAACTGATAATGCTCGCGATGAGGTAACTCAAATTTTAATTGATTGATTTCCACTATTCCAATATAAAATGTTTGAATAAGTGCGTCCACATTTTTTTTTTACGATATTTATAATAAAATGAAGCAAAAATTAAATCCGATACATTTATAATTGTAATATCAAATCACTCGGGCGGCACAGTTGTTCAAAAGCTCGCGGTACTGTAACATGGGATTACTTACTTCGTGATCTGAAAATACCGAGTCAACAATAAGAATGATTGCCCGCTTACAGATATCATTTCGAAAATATGTTATTATGAAAGTTAGGCCACTTATTTATTTACCACACAGAATACAACTTAATGATAACTCGTGGATTAATAACAACATTAATGTCTAAGATTATGAAAGTTCGCGACCTAACAATGCGAGAAAAAAAACTGCAGATAAGTCTTTATGGCTCTAAGGATATTTATTATAATGTACGTTAGTCAATAACTTAGCTAGTTATATGCAACAAAACAAAAATTTCATAGATTTTTGGATAAAAATTAAAATGAAATATTTAGCATTTAAAGATATTTTGTTTGAATAAATGTAAATTTCGTCCCATTCTCGCTAGAAGTATTAATTTGAAAGAAGAGACACATTTTGAAATATTTTAACAAAAATCATCGAAAGAAAAATTGCTTTTAAAACATTGAGAAATAGAAATGTTATACATTTAAACGAACTTAAAAAAATTCAACTTTACGACAGATTTTTTACAATATCCACTCCCAATATGGAGTAGATCTCAATGTGGAGAGTTTGTCCCAGCAGAAGCTACTCAGTTTCTAAGCCTCTCATTTTTGAAAACAATGGGGATAAAAGGATATGACTAAGACATGACAAGTGGTTAGCTTACCGCTCTCGCTCTGCCCCGTTAAGGACACTTCGGGCCAAAAGTAACCAACAAAGGGGAATCGACTGTACTTACATTTTTTTTAAAAATAAAACGCAATTCGTTTTGTGCTGATTTGTGCTTACGAGTATTATCAACTGATCTTCGTGACGAGCATTCTAAAAGTGTAGAAGAAGTGCAAAACAAATTGTGTTTTATTTTTAAAATACAATGCCTTGCCAACAAGAATTGACAGTTAACACCTTAAAAGTGAACTTATAGTGTCGAAGTAGTGGTTTCAAATGGACATCTTCATTGGGGTTTTGAATAGTGATTTAAAGGAAAAATAGCATTACTAGCTGCTGCTTATGTTCGCAATATCGGAATGAGTTGAAAAGACTTTGAGAGTCGATTGAAATAAATGTTTTAACAATTAACTAGCGATTTATTGCAATTGTTTTAAATCTTACTGAACCAAACTCGTAGTATCTTCAACTAAATGTAATATAATAAATGTAATATAATAATATTACATATTAGTGAGTACCCGGAATGCGTTGCAATGTCACTCAAAGAAAGAAAGGTGTTGTGTTTTAATTCTGTTTATTGAAGTGCTTTTAGATTAGAGGTCTGCACGGGTCGAAATTTCATAAAATGAACCGGTCCGAGCCCGTCTTCTTCAGGCCAGGCCGGGCCCGAGCCCGAGTCACAATATCGCACTTGTAACTCGAATCCGAACTGAATCCCAAATTTATGTTCTCATCACGAAAAAAGCCTGGCTTATTTTTTAATGTAATAACTAATTTATACTTTTCAAACAATATATGTTATTGTTTTAATACTTCCAACGATATACATAGCAAATGTGAAAAAAAATATTTAAGTTATGAAAACTATTGTTTTATGGCTGACTCATGACCCGAACATACTACGAAATATTTTTCTTATGTTGAATTCCTTAGCCGGGCCTGGTCCAAGCGCGAATCTGAATTGTCTTTACCCGATATACAATATTTTTTTCCGTCTGGTTCAGAGGTGTCGCTAGTTGTACGTATTTGTTTCTTTTTTAGATTTTTTTTCTTCAGAAACCTTCACGGGTGTACGCACAACAACTCACCAAAGTTTCATGGAAATCGGATGGAAAATAAAGGAATGCATAGAGGACAAACAAACAAACAAATGTTCATTTTTATATATACCTATAGATGGATAGATTATATTATATGACAATTTGGTCCAGTATATGATCTAAACTAGAAATACTGTTCGCTAAATGTTATTCTTACACTAAATTTTATTAATCGAATTCTACTGCATACACAAATGTTGCTGTAATTTATTTTTATTTTTTTATATGTAAGTGAACACAATGAGAGCTGTTGTTGCCACATCAAAGCGTTTTATAATACATTTCGTTGTCAGCAGATGTCGGGAAAAATGTTTTGATAATGTTGCCACATTTAAAGTACCAACTGAACGAAGTAATAATAAATAATAGAATTAAATCTTTGGTGGTCCGTTGCGCAAACCTTCGGCTGACATTGAGGCATGATGGCTTCTTTCATTCCGACTCCGTTATTAAGTCATTATTGAAGCATAACTGTTATAATCGTGAATGGATAATTACTATTTATCGAATAAATGTACGAACGAAAAAAAAATTGGCATGATTTCGGTGCCTATCTATTATATTTTAATTTACGAAAATATTTGAAATAATCGATAGATTACAATCCGGACCATATTGCTGTTGAAATTAGAAAATGTGTAGATAACTTTCATTGGAAGTAAGGTAAACGTACCAGTAGTCGGCCGCTTAAGAGAAAAATTTATCAAACATAACGATTAACGTTTAGCATTAGACCAAATGATGACAAAGCAAGTGTATCGGTAATGAATCAAATTTCGTAATTAATATGATAAGACAAAAATTAAGAAAAGGTCTGTTACAAAAAATGTTTCAGTAGTTGACCATCCAACAAATTGAAAGTTGCAGTAGTTGACCATGTCTTATATGAAGGTTTCATGACAACCTTTCATCAGATCTTCCTGTAAGACCATTCTTGGTTGAATCAAGTAGCACATCCTTACATTCACTGATATCGTTAACAATTCTCTAAATAAATTCAAAATAAAATAATTACTGCATAAGGTGTTGTTTTCAAATAGCCACTATGACACCCGAATGACATATTTATATGGTGATATGTTATTTCGTAGATCCGACAAAAGATGGTTTTACTTGTATGAACTCAACAATTTAGAGCAATCTTCGGTCTACGTTTCTTTTTTGGGCACTTTTACTGAAAAAAGTCAACTACTGGTACATTTACCTTAGACCTAATAGACCTAGAAACTTCGCAAATGACATCTATCAAGTACTATAGGCGGAAAACGAGAGACTTTATCATGGAAGTCATGGGGGGTCAACGCGTCTTAATAAACTTGTGTGAGAAAGCCGAATAAAAAACAAAAAAATGACCAGACCTTTAAAAAATTGCGGCGAGATACGAAGAGCGAGTCGACCTCAACTCATAGAAGCTTTTCGTTTATCTGGAGGGATTGATTTTTTCGCACATTTAAGTGTACGCCACTAAGTCTTGTGCTGTTTCTCCTAAGATACTCCAAATTCAGGAAAAAAAACTGTAGTTACGCTTAACAACAATATTAAATTATAGCTATATTGTAGTTCTACAATAATTATAGAAGTCGGTTGAATGCTATTCCGGATTGCCATTTCAACATAGACGATGCCGTAAAGCCAAACTTCTATATACCTAGGCTAAAATAGGTTTAAGAATAGTTCTAGTTATCAACTAACTAGTAAAACTTTGTCGAATAAATACTTTGATATTTTATCCTATGAAAATTATATACCCCATGTTCATGCGAAATAAACAAAGGAAGGATAGATGAAATCAGATAAATCATACGTCACTCTAGATATGCTAACGCATAATAACAAATACGCGTGAAAGTACACTATCAGCTCCGGCCTAAATCAGGTAATACAATCCCTGTGCCCAGCCCATTTTTGAAAAAATATCATTTTTCTTAAGCGTTTACTAAGAGTATTATAACTATGGAAATAGTGGATGAAATCAAATGAAATTTTTTGGAAATGCTTAAAACTTTTTAATATTTAATTTTTGTAAGTTAAAATTGCCATCATTTCCTTTTGAGAAGATCCACACGGCAATGTTTACTCATGTACCGAGTCTCACTCCTTTTATTATTTTTCTGTTGACGGTATCGGTATCAATGTGTGCTTGGACATATCCTCCGACAACCTGTCTTGTAGATCTTAGATAACACAAATTAGATGACTATTTTGGAAAGTTTTTAGCCTTGACTGTAATTAAAACCAGGATTCCGTTGTAATACATATCGCCTGATGACTCAAATATGACTGTTTTTGATAGGCTAGTCTATCACGTGAAAATACGATTCCAGGACTCAAGCGATGGCTGTTGTATCACGTGAAAACAAGGCTCCGGGACTCAACGTGTTAAAGGAACAAAAAAAATGCAGGAAACTGCTTCTGTAAACCACATTCTATCAAACGCTCCATTGACTCGATTTGCTTTACGCTTGTCTGAGTTTGGTTGCAAGCTGCAACCCATCAGATCAGTTCCCATTTCTCGCAGACTTACGACAAGCACTATTACCCGGTATAAAAAAATACACCATTTACAGTCTACGATATAAACTAAATCTGTCAGAACAGTTCAATTCTGACGTAAGGGATTGTAGAGGATCTTGTTTCCTTATTGGATCAGTTTACTTTAATGATTGTTATTAAATTTGTATATGGATGTTAAACTTTAGTTAGGATTATCTCGATATTTATTCCGTTCTTATTTCTTGATACTTTCGTGAGAAACATCTGCTGCCTGAGAATGAACTATGACAATACTTACATAAATCACTTGTTTTTTTGGTTGAAAGTACACATGATGGTCTTGCTCTTATAAATAGTGAAAATTACGTATAACTTTTGTTAATACAATGTCTATACACCAGTGGTTCTCATGGAGAATTTCTCAGTGGCAGCACGATGAACATCAGTGGTATTATGGAAAATTTTTCAATCGTGATTTAAAATATTAGGCCGATGCATTTACTAAAAAAAGAGATCAACGTATAAGTTTATTCAATAAAAAAATTTTAAACATGTTGGCATTGGCGTAGTTAGGGATTCTGGCAACTACCCCCCCCCCCCACTTTTCCTCCAAAAATGATGATTTTACATTTACAACAGTGCTGCGCTGTGGGTATTTTTTAAATAACCTACTTGATTTTTTTTTGCCTTAAAACATTATGAAGCAGAAGTTTAACTATAAACCATTTTGAAAAAAACCGTTGGTGATCACAGAGAAATTTGTCTGGTGGCCGCACAAAAGAGCTACTGCTATACATCAAGAATTTTTGGTCAACTCTATTAATGGTTAACTTATTAAATAGATTTATTATCACTGGTAAGTGATAAATGAAGGTACGCGAATAAAACTTGAATATAAATATATATAGTGTAATAAGTATTCCGTTAAAACTTGGAATGGTTTTATATGCTACTACGGCTGGAAAAAATTCAAGGACATTACCTACCTAACAAAATAAACAAGTAGTTCCGTTAAAATTTCAGGATTTTCAGAAGTGTCCTGTCGCAGGAAAAGTTTGGGAAACTTTTCCTGCTCTCTTGTAATGGTTTAGCAGTTATCAATTCACTATTCTTTACATAATACCAATTAATAATGAAATAATAAAAGTAAACAATTTGCTGACGAAACCGCATCTGGTATAGTTTTAGTACTTTTCAAATAAGAATTTTATTCGCGTCAAAGGTAAATAAATATATGTAATAAAATGACAGTTTGTTGAGGCCCAGAATATTTTTTTTAATAATACGATTGGTCTAGTTAAATGTGTCACTTATAATAGTAATGGTGTAATTCCAAAATTTAGAAAATTGAGTTTATATCTCAAACACGTTCAAAAGATGTTATTCTATTAGTTTAATAATCGTGAACCTCCATATATACTCCTAATTTCGTTAAAAAACGGTTTTTGTTTTTATATTTCCATATTTAACGATATTTTTCAGAATAATAGTGAAGTACCTGCAATATCAGAATAAGAGTGAAGTGTCCGGATAGACTCACTAATCCACTAACGTTAAGTTCTTCAGTTGATTGACAAACAGTTATTAATGGTTGTTATTTGATCCTAAGAACATTTTACAAAACCTTGATAGTCTCAAAACTTCAAATCTGGAGTTAAACTATTACTATTCTAAGGGACACAAATGTTATTTCTATATTCAGTAGTTTTTTTTACTTAGATGAAATACAATTCTCATTAGGTATATGCCAGGATAATAAATAATTATTTATAAAAGAAAAGACTTGTTATCATTATAATATATTTTTAACAAAATATAAAAAAAAAACATGAGGCATACATATTATTATTATAATTGGGAACTTTTTAGAAATTTTAATAATAAGAATATTTTGTGGTTAAATTAATGTGCTCAATCATGCGTGAGTTAGGTAGAGTATCAAAATATTATCAGTTTTATCTTACTGCACGACTAAATGACATCTTTCTTTATTTTTAATTGCCTTTTATATATCGATGGCCTATTTCCATAGTGATACGACTAGAAATTGGTAGTTTTGAGATATGGCCGATCAAAGTTTTGACTTATCATGTTTGGATGTTATATTTTATAGATTATTTAACCTGTTGAAAACTAGAGGTTTCTGAAATGATAATGTAAAATAGTTCGAGTTCATCCGTACATATGAATATCTGAATATGCCGAACGGTGAGTCCCGGGTCGACAAAACTCATAGAAGTGTACAAAATTGGAACGATTAAAATATGCCCTGCATTTATTGGGTTAGTAACTATTTCAATTTTAAGCCAGTACAAAATAATAAATGGTCAGTATACACATGGTCAGTTAATAAAATAAACGATCAGTAATTTATATAACTGTCGGCTCCGTGGTGTAGTGGTCAACGTCGTTGGCTACTGTTACGGATATATCGGGTTCAAGTACCGGTACAGACAGTTTCATAAATTGATTTTTCAACCGTTTTATGGATTTTTGTTCGTAGTCATGAATTCTTGCGATGTCTAAAATTAACTCCCACTCATACGATCTTAAAAAGAAAACAGGGCACGGCGAGAGCGATTAGCTAGCCACAAGTCCAGACCTAGCCCCATCCTTTTATTCCTACTGTCTTCGAAAAGCATTTCTTGTAGAAAAACTTCTTTTGAGATACCTCCATTAGGAGGTCATATGCGCCACATTGGGAGCGGACATGGTAAAAGAAAATTATTTTAAATGGTTAGTTATTAAATTAAACGGTCAGATATTTATATAAAACGGTCAGGTTTTTAATTAAACTGAACCTTTATTTATTTGCCAATTAATTACAGACCAAACATAATTATTAACAGAACATTTATTATTTATTACTGACCATTTATGGGATTAGTAACTGAAACAATGATTAGTTACCTTAAAATTTGATTTTGAAATTCCATCAAGTACCCTCATTCGATATCTTAAATTATATAATATAGCTTTTCGTTCTTGGTCTACATATCGTCATTGTTCTGGAAGAAAACACTAAATCGAAAAAATGGCATATTGGATACCGTATGGAGGAACGAACTTATTTTTATAAATTATACCTTTACTTAAAAACAGTTTTGTACAAACAAACATAGTAAAAAATATAGCATTTCAAATATTTGAAAAATTTTAAAGTCCGATTTCTCAAAACTAGTATTGTTTAGTTAATATCTTCTTTCAGAAGAACGACGAATTTTATACATAATACAATTTTCTTACATAATATTTCCTGGCATTCGAGACTTATCTTATAAATATAAATAATTGGTTTGATTCTCGCTCTGCCAAATAAATGAAGCTATTGTCGGCATTCTACCGTGACATGGTAGCGAGATAAACTTACCTTTATTATGATGGTTTAGTCATGGCAATTTAAGTAAAAAAATAAAAATCAAGGTACTACGGCTGAGCAGTTAATTTATTGTAAGTATTTTATTCACAAACAAAAAAGGTTGATTTAATTACTTTATTATCCATCTTACGTTTAACATTTTTATGCGTTTTATGTTTTTACTTATTCGATTGAATAATTTAGATTGGGTAACATATTGATAATCCATTAGCTAACAGTAATTAATCTCGTTTTTGTTGTCCAAACCAACCGCGACTAGATTTATAATCCATTTTTTTTTTATATAAAAATGATGATATAAATTCCCCGGGAGCAAGATGGTGAAGACACTGACGCGAGAGAAATAGATGGAGAATACGGGGTAAATTAATAAATATATTAAAAAGGTTAATTTAATTGCTTGTTGAAATTTGAGTTATCTGTTCAAAACAGACTTATGGAGATAATTGAATTGTTATTTCCGGTGCTTATCATCTCACTTGAAAACACTCTTCAACCCAACATCAATTCGAAAATTGACATTTTAATAGAGCATTTTTTACAAAGTGATGACGTAGCTAGGTCTACAAAAATAGGGTCGTGACGAGGTAAATGTATGGGTAGTTGACCATGTATCAGTAGTTGATATTTTTCAATAAAAGTGCCCAAAATAAGAAACTTATTCAAGGGATTGCTCTAAATTGTAGAGTTCAGACAAGTGAAGCCATATTTTTTCGGATTGTCGAACTAACACATCACCATATATGTCATTCATGTGTCATAGCGGCCATTTAAAATCAACGCCTTATGCAGTGAGTATTTTACTATGAATTTCTTAAGAGAATTGTTAACGATATCAGTGAATGTCAGCATATACTACTTGATTCAACCAAGAGTGGTATTACAGAAAGCTCTGATGAAAGGTTGTCATGAAATCATCTTATTAGACATGGTCAACTACTGCAACTTTCAATTTGTTGGATGGTCAACTACTGAAACATTAACATGTTTGTTAAAAATTGAACACAATTATTGTAACAAACCCTTTCCTAATTTTTGTCTTATCATATTAATTAAGAAATTTGATCATTATTAATACACTACCTTTGTCATTATTCGGTCTAATGCTAAACGTTAATCGTTATTTTCGATGATTTTTTGCCTTAACCGACCGACTACTGGCACGTTTACGTTAACTAATATTTCGTACTTTGTCACTAGCACTTGTGACGATTAAGAATTTTGTAGCGCAGCTGAAGTGTGACACTTTAGGATTAGAATTTATTCAGATGTGAAATATTTTATTTATATTTTTCTTCACTTTTTTTGACGACAGCTCTTAATTTTTTGTAAAACAGGAATGCGTTATGTTGAATGTTATGAAGCTGTCAAAGCAAATTTTCACAATTCTTTCGAATTATTTTTTGTAACTCTACATATTGAAACTTTAGTTTCAAAATGTACCAACTCAAAAAGCATACATAGTTCTAAGATAATAAGAGAACAAGATTTTGAGTATGTTTAATCTTTTACTGTACATCTTATTTGTGTAGATGAAATTCCAGGATTTACTAAAAATATATTTATATATATGATATTATAATAAGCATTTTCAGAGGTTTTCACAGGATTTCCGTAATTTTTACAGTTTAGATCTAATGTAATAATAACCACAGATTAAAACTCGTTACATTTTGGAGCTAGTAGATATCGGTGTTCTAAGTATTTCTTCAAACTAACCCCAAACTGTATTTTATTTGACTTGATACACTTTGGAACTGAGATACCGATATTTGTTAATCGAATTTAAAATGTTGATTGTCAGTATAAATATTTAAAATTGTAGCCCTACTGTTTTAAGTAATATTGCAACAGTGTAAATAATTAATAATTTTTTCTTTTAAATATTGAACTGAATATTTCAAAACACAAAATCTTTTGTCATGATTTAGTAGCACTTGGTGTCTGCCACCTCGGAGTTTTTCCAAGATGGAGAGTACTGTGGCTATTTTTTACACAGTTATTATTATCGATATGTTAATAATTTCAGTTGCAAAAAATAATAAATTGCAAATTTTGACTTATCAAAATGTGATATGGATCATCAAAGAAAAACCGTGGCCCTGCCCTATTTTGTAACCATTATACCACTGTATATTTATTACGACAGAATGGCTACTGACTTTTCTTCATATCTACTATAAAATAATACTTGGTTTAGTGTCTAGCGAAACCAGTATTCGTTAAATAAATGCTATTAAAATATTATCCTAGCTCTATATGCTTAACAATGGGAGCAAAAATAGTCAGAAAAAGGTTCAATGCCAATTATTACAAATGATTAAAAATCTGTTTTTTACATGATCGTAATCAAGCGTGTACTTTTATAAGTGCCGAAGTATCTTTTAAAGGCGCGGCCAGTTCTTTGATCTTACCGCTGTACCCCTCTCGCCCCGACCCCGTGCCTGTTAAGCATGACCAACCCTTCCTGTCCGAAGAACGGTTCCTGAAAGATGACGGCTTTATAATACAAATGGTGTTGTAAAATCAAATACACCGATCTAGTATTTGGTTCAATATTAATTTTAATTTCAAAAAGTGGCTAGTAAAATGAGGCTAGAAGAAGAGATAATTGCATACGTTTTGACAACTTGACCCGTGTCGACATAAATGCTAGTAACCAAGAGTCTAGCTCAAGTATTTAAATTTGAATTTATGAGATGACATTAAAATTCCATCAAGCATCCTCAGTCGATGTCTTAAATTATATCAAGTATTTAAGTTAACCTACGTGTGTCAACTTACGGTCAGCTTTTCTTGTTTTGAGCATTAGCTTTGTGTAAATTCAGGATCCTGATTAGGGTTGCCAAAAGCTCTAGATCTACCGGGATTGTCTCGGAATCAAAGGCCCTGTTCGGGTTCCCATTTGGCTAAAATCAAAATATCAGAGAATTTCAGAGAAAACCGCCGACTAATTTTATTATTTCCAGCGTAAACAACAATTTACATAGAAAATACACATTAATTCCATAGATCTTTGTATTATTCGATTAAAATTGGGCTGCATATCCGGATTATCTCTCGAAAAGGATTTGGCAGCTCTAATTATATCTGTAAGAATGATACTTAAGAATAGCAGGAAAGTTTATTGTGTAACGGACTAGTAAGTCTAGTAACCCGGCCTTACTTGTTCCCTCCACAATAAATTTTATATATTTTAAAGCTAGTTTGCTTCCAGCGATTATTTTCTCTACTACCTTAGTGACCAAACCAAACCTACCTTAAGGACCATAGCGACACATTTTATATTATTAAGCCGAATTATCGTCATGGACTTTCATTCCAGTATTATAGGGATAAACGAATTGTTTCATCATAGCGATAGCTTTACTACTTGGATGTAAGTTTCGCCACAATACCGACACTGCCTTTAGTCTGCAGCGACGGTTACACAATTATTATATTGGCCCCCCACACTGTTAAATCAATCAATATTTTGTGAAATGTAAAGTAAAGTTATATACCAATATCAATCTACATTTTCTACGTCTGACACTTGTAAAAAATGATAAATGAATTATAATATAACAAGTAACACGAGACTAATTTATGTTTTGGACCACGTGTCCCGAAATTGTCGAGAAGACTACTGACAACCCTAATGATTTGAACACGGATTAAGATGATGGTTTTTTGTTTAGATTTTATCATGCCCACTCCCAATGAGCATCACATGTACTTCTAGTGGAACATCACAAAATAACGAAAATTTTACGAGAACTGGTCAATTCAGCCGCTCAACTAAGGGATATAAGAACGGGCTCGTAAATCATCAGTACCTAAATAATCGTTTTGTCTTTAGTCCGTTATAAGAATCAGTTAGGAGCTGGGTGGAAAGGAATATTATATAAACATCACAATCATTAATGCCTTTGGGTATAAAACCATACATCGATTGATTATGAAAGATTCCGCCGGGGATTCTATGATTAGAACAAAAAGACTACCCAAGAGCCGTTGACCACTAGTTTCCAGGAGTGAAAAATAATTCACGTTTCGATGGCTTTGTAAGAATAATTTCTTTAACTTAGTTCTTTTGCGAAAAATAAAATATTTCGCCACGCTTCGTTGTTATAAAATATTCCGCTACCGTGGAACAAATTGTAAAGTGTAAGTTTATTTTCGTTTTAATGATATTTTTTTACTGATACCATTAATGACTTAGATGAGAATGAAACACAGTATAAAATATATTTTATTTTGAATGTAAAAAAACTTTAAATTGTTGTTGATGTGCAGGGGGTATCAAGATTTGTAATTTCATAAGTGATATTTTATCAGTAAACTACTATTTTTGTATTTAATGTTTTGTTCATAATATTTATTTGTCATTATTTTTAACCTAATTGAAACAATCAAAATCTCTCCCCCCATAAGTTAAAATTTCAAAAAACACTATTGATTTTAATTATGTATTTAATGCAATGGATTTTCCTGATACAATTAAAAAAATATTATATTTTATTTTATGGAATTTTATCATTTTTAATTATTTAAATAGAAGATAACACTGACAATATAATGCTTTTCTAATGTTATTGAAAATGTATGATATGTCTTGATGGGTTGTTCCTTAAAATAATGTTTATTTAATCTTGATGTTAGAATATACGTGTTGATAGTGGTGGCTCATTGACAATTAATTGTTGATTTGTACAAGAAAAGACAAAATCAAATTTTAAATATTCAGTAGAACATTGCTGAAAATTCTCCTGTTTTCCTGACAACTTGAAAAAGGACTCAATTATATCAAACTGATTTTATTGCAGGAGGGCTCGGATACACTGACGAAAAAAAATACATCTCACACTGATTGGTTCGGACGATTGAATGTTTCAAAGCATGTTGCTATAATGCAATCAATTATTCAGCTCGGATTCCAAAAATGGAGTCTGCGCCGCTGTTAAGAAACACTACTCCAGACCAGCGATACCCAACCCGGGGCACGCGAAGGATAAATCAATAATGGCGGACGCACTGCACTCAAAATACGTCTAAAGATATATTGCAAAGGTATGGTGCTAAAAAGGTACAGTCTACTGTTTTTCAGAGACGTTAAAAGAAAAAATACTATGATGAATCTATTAAATATGGCTTTTCGTACATAAGGATAACAAGACTGTTCTAAATCCAAGTGTGTAGCGTGTGGAATAATGCTTTCAGATGGCAGTATGAAACCTTCCCTACTATTACTGCATATACAAACACAAGATTAAAATGATAAAAAACAAGGAAAGTGACTTTTTAAACGTTTCGCAGCCCAAAATAGGAATATGCCGATTTTGACATCGTCATTCTGCCAGCTAATAAAGACTATGAAAATTCGGTTGAAGCTTATTACCTCATAATAAGTATTGCTAAATGTAATACAAATCATACTAAAGGAAAAAAAAATCTGCTTGTATAAATCAACTTGCTAGAGGTTGGCAACCGATGGCTTTTTGGGCTATTTGTGTGGCTCTTTTTTGCCGAATTCACCATTTTTACAAAAAATTTGCAGAATTCACAATTTTCGTTATTTTACAATTGTTATGCTCATGTTAATTATTAGGTCGGTTGGGCTAGGTTCGCCGACTATATAGACTTAGAGAAAGGTTCCTTGATTAATTTCGAGGAATTGCATAAATATCGTCAAAAAAGCAATGCTATCATTAGCACTGGCTATTTTAGGACAGCGATAATAAATATGAGGGAATCTTTTATGCAATGATTCCAAGATTTCTGAAAGAGCAAAGAAACCTTAGCATTTATTCTAAATCCGCTCATTACAAAAGTCGACAAATATTTTTTTTTTCCATTTGACATTAAAATGAGGAATTTCGAAATACAATTCGTAGATTTAAAAAGAGCGTTATGGAGCTATAAATTTTTAGGTTTTGCCACTGATATTAAAGATTTGGAGAGAGAAAAATGAAATTTAATTTCTCAACACCGGTGGAGTGCTCTCAAAGATCACCAGAAAGTAGATATTATGATTTTTAACACTTGGAACAACCTTCTAAACTCATACAACAAGTTGCAAAATTTTGCGTTTTCCATTCCCAAAATATTTGGGTCTACCTTTAAATAAGTCTTTATTTAAAAAATTTGGCTCCCCAAAGAACTCTAAACCGTTTTGCTACTCACATTTGGCTCTCTTGGTCTAAGAGGTTGGCGACCCCTGCTCTAGACTAACGATAGGCATGTGAAACTGTATCAGTAAATATGGAAGAAGATAAAAGGCTCTGTTCAAGTTGCATGTTTTTTGATTATGATCTGACACCGCCCCGTACTTATGGGGCGGACAGGGTCTTCAAAACCAATCTGCAGACTCTTCCTATTAATGAAAATTTAAGAATGTAATACCCCTGCTGAGGCGTTAAGGGTGGGGGTCAGATTTGTTGGTTGATGTTGTTGATTTGCAGTTTGAAGTGGGGGGGAAGCGCCTGCGATCCTGCCAGAGTCAGTGGAGTCCGACCGTTCTGGGGGGAGGTCGCGGCAACGCCTGATCCCTTCGATTACGATAAAACCACTTACACAGTTTAAATTAAAAGTATGTAATTCTGTTGTGTCTAATGTCTTGTGAAACTGTAGCTAATTGCAAATAAATCAGATGAGTACGCGGATAAACGACCGGGGTTTTAATGGAAGGAACCGTTGTTTTCTCCTTTGTTGTCCTTATCCCAGGACGCGGGCCTTGAAGTGTGTTGAAGCCCGCACCCCGCTTCTCCCCGCTCCTACACCGTCATCCCTCGAGCGGCGAGCGAGACAGATGTGATTTGTGTCGTTTGTTTGTTTTTTTTTCTCCTACTCTCTCAGATCATAAAGAAAATATTGTAGCTTTTAATTATGTTTGTAGATTTTTTCGTAATCTTCTTCAAAGACATTTCAATTGATTACCACCGTCCTGGTAATATGGTTCTCAAATATGAATGCTCCATGTTTTCTCGTATTGACGGATACCAGTTATTAAAATGATTAATGCGTGTTACTTTATGACTTCTAAACAATAAATAGGGATGTTAAAAGATTGTTTTGTTTATAGCTTTATAAGACATGTTTCCAATCACCAGCCAATAAAATGATCGGATTAAAGCTTCTAAGAAATAATAAGGTGCTTTAATTTCATGGCGAGAATGTGGGAGTAATTTCGTATCTATAATTTTTTTTGTTAATATATTAACACATTGGCGTGCCTAAAAATAAGAAAAATTATTCACGTATGCCTAGAATAAGTGAAAACAGCTGACGGTCAACCCATCCAAACAGTTTCATTATATTGATTGACATTTGATTGTAGAATTTCATTTTAAAACGTTTTTTATGAATGTCCGCTCCCAATTTGAAGTATATGGTCTTTTACCTCAATATAAGTGTAGGAATTGTATTCCAAATTTTGTATAATTAAAGAAATATAAATTAAGTTATAAGATGCTAATTTTAAGTGACGATTATGTGGATCCGGAGAGATGTCTTCAGTTCGGCGCGCGATGACAGAATATGGTTTTCTATTTATACTTTCGTTGGCTGTATTGTTTTCTACCTTAGTCATCACTTGCATTGATGATTTGATTCAGGGCGTTCACATTTATCATTTTTCCACGAAAACTGTGTGTTACTCGATTACTTAATCTCTCTTTCTCAAAGATAGATAAGATAAATGGATAGGGATAGTACAGGACTTTTGGTAAGCTAATCGCTCTCGTTTCGTCCTGTTTCAATGATTCAATGGATGTAAGGGAAATATAAGATAGCAAAGTATAATATTTAATTTCATATGAATTATAAGACATAGTTGCTTATCATTATGGCATGATGCTTTAGTCGGAACTGCCGAATATGTATCTTCCCTGGGTACTCCACGTTGTATCCGCTAAGATCCGACATGGTTGACATATCTATGCCTTCTCTACAAATTCAGGTAATAGAATTTTCTGGATTCTTATTGTCTATGGACGTCACTGGATAAAAGGATAGATGAAACCTTTTGACTCTCATGGGCGTGGCAGGGGTCCATTTTGGTAATTCGTGGTCAAAAGCAATTTTGGTTTTATGTAATAGGTATGTATTGAATCTATGTAACAAATCTATTATATATACAGGCGAGTAGTCAATGTGGTCAAAATGATAATAATTTTTTTTTTCCATACATAAGTGTATTAAATTTGATTTTGAATTAGAGAACGCTTAATTTTATTATCGTGGATGATCTTTTTTGCCTCAAAACGAATTGAAAATAAAATCAACTAATATAGGTAGGTAACTACAGAAATAATACACATAGAAAATAGTCTAAACACAATTTTAAGTGTAAATAAAACATAATAATTGGTTTTTAATAACTTAAAATTATGTCGATTATACATTTTTTCTGAGTCGGGTCCGTGGTGCAGTAGTCAACGTCGTTGGCTACTGTAACGGATGTCTCAGTTTCAAGTCCCGGTACGAACAGTTTTATAAATTTGTTTTTGTAATCGATTTATGAATTTCTTTTCGTATGCATGGATGTTTTTGATGTCCAAAATTCCCTCCCACCATCTAACCTGTCCGAACCCTAACCTTCAATCCATAATATTTTCGAAAAAGAGAGGTTGAGCAACTGAAATATTGCAATAGTGATATTTACTGGTACTTATTTTTAGATAATCATTTATATTTTAAAATATGACGGAAAAATGGAGATCATTACTGTGTGGACTGAGTATTACCCATTCGCCTTATTTTTATGTTTATTAATATGTAAATAAAATTTATAGATTAATGCCTCTGAATTCCGTTAAAAACCCAATATTGGCTGAAAATTAACACATATTTACACAAATTAGTTGCCAAATTATCGCCGCGTTTCTTATTAGGTGTATTGGTCTTTCAGATTTAACTGACAACTCCTCTCCTACGATAGTTTGTTATATTGAGGTTTTATTATACATATTACCACCCATAGATTTACAGTTTATTTCCGAGAAAGACATATCGTCGTTGTTCTGGAAGAAGAGACTAAATGAAAAATTCTAGTTTTGAGTAATTGGACTTTGAAATTTGTCAAATGTTTGGAATGCCATACCTTTTTCATTTTGTTTATACAAAACTGTTTTTAAATGAAAGTGTAATTTATAAAAAAAGTAGAGTTTGAAATAAGGAACTTTGTGGTATAGCTAACTTAATATATCATTTTTTAGATTTAGTGTTTTCTTCTAGAACAACGACGATATAAAAGATTTTAAACACGGTATCACGGTTAAAATCATTGTTTACCTTAGAGATGAATAATTTTGGTATATGGCTAGTCTGAAGATGCTTCTTAAAGAGGCGAAACGTGTCACGTTAGTGATAAACCAAGTGGAATAACAAAGTTATCAATTTTAATTTTCTATTAAAAATGAACTCCCACAAAGTTATTGCCGAATCCATAGAAAATATTAAACACGGTATATTTCTTTTTAATACGAAACGTGTAAAACGACCATAAATTAAGTTATCAAAATATACAAACAAATAAATTTCCAAATAGAAAATTCTTTATTTAAAAATGCAATTGTATAATTCTTCGCTAGAGGCGGCATACGTCTTCTTTTATTTATGAACATTCATCACGAATATGTCATTAAGTCACATGCGCCGCAATCGAATAATTTAGTTACAAACGTATAGTAATGGCGTCCGGTATTATAGCTTCAGTTATATCTAAAGCTTGTGATATGAGTGCATGCATAGCAGGTATCACGTGTAGAGACAATAATATTTTTTTTTTTATAGTACTCATGGTAATGAATAACTTTAACGCGACTCGGACCCTTTGAGTCGATTACCCTATCTGATTATATCATTAAATTTGAAGACAACGGACTTACAGTTCATGTCTTATTGGATTCTCCACTAGTCATTTGCTTCCCACTTCTAACTGATAATGAAAAAGAAGTGTTAGAGTAGGCAAGAAAATTATTCGCGACGATTGTAATACAATTAATAATTCTGAAAAGGCTTGCGAGTGACTTTCATTCACAACAAAGATAAGTTCGCTTATTCGTATAACTAATATTATATGTTGTGTACATGGGAGTGCAGAACATTGATCGAAATACAGATGTAAGATGTAAGTGATCAAAGGTGACAAATAAATTTCATTTTTCTACAGGCTGAAAGTGCCAACACTCACAACCAGCTAACTGAAACCGGTCTTGATTTTTTTTAAATAATAGCTGACGAAACATAGTTTTTCATTATATCATTAAAATAACACAATCAATATTGTGGATTTGTTGATTTAATTCATATTAAAACTTGAAACCTTGGTCTTTTTAAATTTTTGGTAGAGAAGTTTTAGAAGAGACCTTTATAAATTAGCGGTTTAAAAAAACGTTACGATAGTAGAAATCACTGATACTTTGAAATAAAAGTTTCATTGTTGCTTAGAAATATGTTTCATTGTCGATGAATTGTCTGCATATGAATCATCCATGATTCTTTATAACATATAACTATGTGAGAAAAGCAGCCACAAATAATACGGTGAAACAAAAAACACCTGATGTATGTTCCCCAGTTATACCCCTTAGGGATGTACATCTCTATGCTTTTTTGATACCTGCGGTATCGATAGTTTCTTATTGCCGTACCAAGTATATTTGGATACACGATTTTTAACATTCACAATAAATTTATAGTAGGCAATTAATCTATACCAATATTTACGGATGTCCTAATTCCCTATGTCGGATTAATTTCTTCCTCCACCTGGCACAGTAATTAAATGAGCGAATACCTCACGTTGTGCGAATATGTCGATGGTTGTATATTTTGTTCGGTTTTAAATTTAAGCACGATAAAAAATGTTACGCTGCCGTATACATCCTTTAAGAAGGATATGGCACGCAAGTGATTTGCGATGGGTACAACGTAGATTACTCTAAGGAATGGAGTGTAATAGTTTTTTTTATAGACAACTAACTACCTCTTGATTTGAGATATAAAATGTTGACTCAAAAACCCTGTGTGATTCAACGTCGGCCTTTGTGGTCTAGTGGCTTTGTTTTAGCGATCAGGTGGGTGCTGGTTCAAGTACCAGCAAGATCAATATTAAATTTAGTTTTTTTAATTTCAATTTGTGATCTTACACATTAATGACTTATAAAAAATCTCATAGAGTTTATCTCGAATGATTTTTCAATTTTCCAAGCGAGCTGTCCCCCAGATATTGCTTTTTTTTATTTAAAAAAAAAATTAAACACATAGTTACGTAGAGATGAATGAAAAAATACAAAATTTTATTGATTTAATTAACAGGTTGACGCTATCTGAACAAACATAATCACTAAAAAAAACTATTTATAAGAGATTTGAAGTATACAAATTAAAAAAATATAATAATGCAATATTGTTCTATTCTTCAATAATAACAATAATATGTTTAAAAACCATGTTAAATCAAAATATAACTCTGCAAACCAAAACACTGACTTAACTACATGGCTATGGAAATCAATGCAGCTTTTCACCATTCAAATACGTTTTCCGAAATTCAAATATGTGTCTTCATAATAACATAGCTGTGTACTGGTTATTCTGGAACCTGACAAAATACCAATCGTTACTCAATACTTGTTTAGACATCCCTAATGCCGGCAAAACTTAACATCTTCATTGGATTGCAGGTGTTGTAATGAATCACTGTTAATGGTGTTGTCAGTGGTGGACTTTTAACACGAAATGCAAGACAGATAATAATAATAAATAAGCAGCCACATAGTAAAAAAACTCACACAACATACAAATTAACGTTTTTTTGTTCAGTAGACCGGCACTGGAACAGGTTTGTCGTAAATTGCAATCCATTATGAATGCTCCTTGTTATAATTAATTTACGAGATCATGATTTCGGCTAGTAATTAAACTGTTAGATATATTGGGTGTCATGATATGGAATCACAATCTAAGACAGCTTCCTAAGGTTCAGTGTCATAATGGCAACACTGTTGCAACTAATTCGATTGGTTTTAGTGAAAGGCAGATATCAAAGTAGTGCAAAAAGATCCGCAAATAATAACAATTAACGTGATAAAATAATATTGATCTGTTTGTCACCTCTAGAGATTATTATATTTTGTTATTTGTGTCGTCAGGACGAATAATTATCTGCATTCCATAAGTATTGAGACGTACAGAAGTTTAATACTTAATTATAATTTAAGATAATTTAAGACATCGACTGAGGGTGCTTGATGGAATTTCAATATTAAATTGGGATTATTGAGATTTTGTACACTTCCATGTATTTTGTCACTAACGACACGGGTTTCGCCTTTCGGCATCTTCAGGCATTCGAGCACACGAATGGACTCGAACTCAGTTCGAGTCCATTCGTGTGCTCGAATGCCTGAAGATGCCGAAAGGCGAAACCCGTGTCGTTAGTGACAAAATACATGGAAGTGTACAAAATCTCAATAATCCAAACTTAATTATACTTTATTAAAAGGCCATCACAATTTGGATCTGTCTAAACTTCACGGGTAATTCAAAAGTGTGACGCTTTTTATTTGAATACGCTTATTCCATTATTATTTATTCTATGGTTGAGTTTTGTAAAAAAAATTGCTACATATTTATTTGCATTGCAGTCCACATTATCATTTGCACGATATTGAGATTATATGCGGCGTAGTCACATGTAACAAAATATAATGTCAATTTAGCCATGTCCACTCTCAATGTGGAACATATGGACTCCTAATGGAGTTTATCCCAATAGAAGTTTTTCTACGAACTGTTTGTCACTCGGTTGCTCAAAATTTCGTTTTCGAAGAGAGCCCTACTATATAAAGATAGGAGAAGTCTAGGATAGGACAAGATTAGGAACGGGTGGGAATTTTTTACAGATTAACAACAAGCATGCCTTCGAATAGAAAGTCATAAATCGATTGAAAAATCAATTCGTAAAACTGTCCGTACTGGGACTCGATCCCGTGAGCACCAAAACCGTAGCCAACAACGTTGACCACTGCACCACGGACCTGGCAATACCTTAATTTCGTGTTCTCAGTAGCGCATTCCGAGTAGGGTTGCCAACTTTTTCTAAGACAATTCCGGGACATATGGCGCAAATTGAAATACACATATCTATTAGTATTAAGTGATTCTTTTCACTCTTTTCTGCTTTCATCATGCATTGTTTCCAGGTGGGTTTGCATTAAAAAAAATTGAAAATTCTGTACACGATTCACTATTTAGCGTGACTTGCAATTCCGCCTTTAGTTATGTGCAATAGAAATAACTATTTTGGTCGTTAGCTTTCTTTCTCTAAAACTCCGGGACAGTTTGATATTCAATCGGGATTCTGGGCATAGACTTCAATTCCGGAACAATCCCAGCCAATCAGTGACGTTTGGCAACCCTACTTGCGAGACCCCAGGCGCAAAATAATTTGGAGGCTATTTTTTTCGGGTAGCAAAAAAGTTGAAGAATGTATTCGAAATTTTCATATAACGTATAGAAATAAAAAATTCTCTAATTGTAATCACTTCCCATGAAAGCATAAATTGAAAAACATTGTATTGAGTTTGGGTTGCATTGTACATGGAAGATACAGAGCTAGATTTACACAACAATATTAAACACTTTAGTCAATGACCCCAGCCCTTTTAGACCTACAGTTTGGGCCAGGGATGCTAGGAATATCTCGGTCCTATCTCTTATTATCTTGGCGCCTGTATATATATTTGATAATTTAAGGCAGGCTTGAGAACAAACTGGCTACATATAGTTTTGATTGGAGTTATAATAGCCTTGGCTATTATTGTAAGGCGTCAGCGCTATAAAAGAATTGACGCCCAGCTCAGGCGTTATATAATGCTTTACTCGTTAAATAATTATATTCTGTGAAACGTGTTATTCTGGCTGTGATTGGCTGAAAAAAAGCCACACAGTAAAGGATTTTTAAAGGAGATTTCGGATTGGATGAATGATATCGATCCAAGAAAATCCATAGATATCCGCAAATTGCAGCACCTACATCTACTACTATATTTTTATGTATATTTATTTCCCATGCATTCATTCATATATAATATACTCGATAGAGGGCGATACAATTTAGACGTTGGTGTCATTTTGATGCAAGCTTATTTTGAAAATTAACATTTGAAAATATCACCGTCGACCGTACCTCATATATTACCCTCCAAAAATAATACAATCCATCAATTAATAATAACTTTAGATGAAAAAATCGTCGTGACGAGCCACCTCTTGTGAAAACCACAGAAAATGGTTCATTAATAAATATTTATGTCACAAGCTGAAAGTTGTAAATAGCACAGGTGACCTAGAAATGGCAACTAGAATGCCATGTGCAATTTTCACGTCTCTACTGTACACCACTTGGGAGGCGTTCTAATTACAGACATGCAGACAGATTTATTCATGTATTTTCTGCTATAACGCTTTCTGGTAAAGATCATAACAAAGGTGTTTTGGCCAATTGATGTAACCCTCAAAATCGAAATTGTTCAGGAGAGAGTAAACAATGTTTTTATCGTAAACATAATAAGTAATATATAAATCTTTTTTATTATAAAGAATGATTCAGAAGAATATCTTCGTATTGCTCAAATACGCTGTACAAAATTCAAAATTACAAAATTCTGTTACGTCGAGTCTCTGCCAGACCTTTTATGCGAATAAAACCAACGAAGTATTCCAGTGTGTGGCGATTTGATAGCCCCATGAAGAAACAGGAGAAACGAGTCGTTATCGAGTTTTATCTTAACTTTGAGAGAAGGAGAGAGCGCAGAGCGGTGCGAGGGTTCAAATTAAAGGCGATGTTTTAAGGCAGATGAAGACGTCGAAGAAATAACAACGCTGCCCGACCCTCGCAATTATGTTAATGCCCCTCTATATATGAAACATTCACAATCGTTTGGCATCAATATATACTGCAGCTATATTAACAATATTGTCATGGCCCAGTTTCTATTTGTGACAGAACTTCTTTTCGACCATAGTGATGAAGTTCGCTCCTTTTGGCAATTGTTGTTTTTTTTTTGTTTTCAACTAAGCAGTCGACTTACGCGTTCCGCTGAGCTAAGACGACCCGCCTCTTCCTGAAGTGTCAGTTTTACTCCTGTTGTATTAACTTATTAAATAAAACCTGTACAACTGTTAAAGTAAAATTTAAACAAAAAACAATTATTAATACTGCAATTGTTTTAACCACTACTGCAATTGTTTTAACCGCATATTTCTACCCGTTAATACGAGGTCAAAATAAGAATAAAGCCATTTAAAATATAAGTTGATAACTTCGTTATTCCACTAGTTGCGTTACTAAATATAACATGTGTTTCGCCGCTTTATTAAGATGCTTCTCAAATAGGCGAAGCACATGTCACATTTATTAACGCAATCGCCGTAATAACAGAGCTATGAATTTTCACAGAGTTACCGCCGAATTCATCGAAAATATTACGAATTAAGTCATTCTCAAGAACTCTGAAATGTATTTTTTCATTATGATTATTTCGATAGTTATTGATATCTTAAATAATACTTTTTATGGTGTATTTTATATAGTCATATTTAAGATTTTGGATACTTATTTTATAAGTTTTGACAATATAAGTCTCATTCGGTAGACTTTCTTACGCATTAAAATTGTGTCGAAAGGAATTCTTAAGATCCAGTCTTAAAAATATTATTAATACGTAAATCAGAATAAGGAAAGAACAATAAACCATTCTACATAAACAATCAGAGAGACACCACGACAACACCTCATAATTTCGATGTAGTTTGCTAGTTTATATTATTTACATTGTTTTCTAATTTGATGTAATTTATTTACAATAACCATTATTGTTATACCTCGCCAGGAAAGCGCGAATGTACTTCAGGCCCCTAGCCGAGTTTAAAATTTATATAACGTCTTTTAACAACTTATTCACCTCCTCCAAAAAATGTGTTTTTTATTATAATTTTTATCGAAATTCGAAATTTATGTATGGGATCAGATAAACATTTATCATGTTTATTATTGATAGATAAAATATTACACTTGTAAAAAATTTTGGAACAACACTGGATGCTTAATGACAGGATGTTGATAAATTTATGTTCATACAATATTTTAAAATTGATTTGTATATATCCTATGGACAGGAAATTGATAACAATATCGTTTTTTTATATTGTAGATGTAGTGAAGTTTCGCGTAATAATAAAATATTTTGTATTAATATTTTAAAAAATAAAACACAATTTGTTTGTACTACTTCCCTTAAATATGTGGAAGTAGTACAAACAAATTGTGTTTTATTTTTTAAAATATAATGTCTTTCCACCAAGAATTGACAGTTAACACCTTAAAAGTAATTTTGTATTAACATGACCAATCGTAAATAAACGTTTTAAGTAAATGAATTTTTGTTTATTAAACAAATACAATTGAAGATCGCATTGTTCAAAAATTAATATTGTACAAATTAAAACTGCTGGGCAGTAAATTCTTGGCAACGATTTTATTGACGAGAAAGTTTGAAAAATATTTATGTTTGTATAATAGATATAAATAACTTGAAACATAGTAATTTTTTTCCATGTCCGCTCCCAATGTGGAGCATATAGTCCCCTAATGGAGGTATCTTGACAGAATTTTTTCTACGAGAACTGCTTGTCACTCAGTTGCTCAACTTCTTTTTTCTTTTTCGAAGAGAGTAGGGATAGAAGGATAGGGATATGACAGGACTAGTGGTTAGCTAATCGCTCTCGTTACACCCTGTGAGGATGGGATTGATGGGAGGGAGGACTCAGACTGCGAACAGAAATCCATAAATCGATTGAAAGATCAATCTATGAAGACCGTCCGCACCGGGAATTGAACCCGAGACATCCGTAACCGTAGCCAGCGACGTAACCAACTGCGCCACGGACGCCGACAAAAATACTCATACGACATAGTAAAATACTCATCGGCAAAGTCTACAGAGTCCAATGAATAGTATGACCAGCGTTAGTTGGCTCATGGAAAATGAGCGACATAACAAACTTCGTAATGTGTGTGTGCCAGAAAGAAACAGACACGCGAATGTCTATATCATGAATTAGGCTATCCCCTTTCATGCTCTTTTACCTCGACTAATCTATAGTGTAAATAACCTTGCTTGAAGTATCTTAAATTCTTTGCCCGCTCCCAAAGAGATACTATGGATTATAAATTGTATTTCGTAGGTTTCAGAAAAGCTAAAAGACGTTTTCTTAACGTTTAGATTACAGAAACAAGTAGAGTAAAATGAATGCGGTATTTCCTTTGTCAGAATCTCTTCCTCTTCTTCACCTTCCTTCGAAAGCACCTGGTCAAATAACATTAATTGTACAATAAGTATTTTCAGTCTATCAGTTAGTCCTTTCTTTGTAGTCGGTATTTTAGTTGCAAATCAGAATAATTCATGATGCGAAATGATGGACGTAAATGAACAATCTGTATATAGGCGCTCATTATGTGAATCATCAGTGGAAACATTATGAGCTGGCATGATAAAACAAGACAACGCTTACAGGCGTAAACTATCGGTCATTATGAACGGAATGACAAAAACGATCAATCGGGTAAATATTTGTGACCATAATATTTATCGAGGAAAACGATAGATTTTAGAACGATGAATGCGAAATTATTAAACATTGTTTATATGGGTGCTTAGTCGGGATAATGAACGATACATGGGGGAAAACGATGAATGCGAGAACGATAAATCGGAGTTCCACTGTGCTACATATCGAATATGTTTTCACCAATTGATGTAACCATCAATAAATACGAAAATAAGTTAATGATTGGATCTCATTTTAAAGACGACAGAGCAGGTCTTGGTCAAATGATATATATGAAGTTAGAAAAATAAATTTACCACTTTTTGGAAGGGAAACATCATTTTACATTGGTTTTAGGATTGAAAATTCTGACCCGGCCACTTGATGTGAGCCGCTACTATATCGACACTCTCTATCTCATATCTGCAAGTATGAGAATTTGCAGGAGTGCATTTCATAATGCAACTCTCCATATAATATTTTCGATAAAAACAGTTCTTACTCTCTCCTGAACAATTTCAATTTTGAGGATTACATCAATTGGCAAAAACACATCGAATTATAAAGGCAGTGTTTCGTTACTTCTTTTAAATATTTAATTGGTGTCCGATTACAGATTTAAGCATGAGTAAAAAAAAAAGAAATACCCACCTGTCAGAAACAAAATTAAAACATGAATAAATTGTATCTAAGTGGTAATGAATAAAAAAAACAAACGAGGGTTTTTACTCAAAGTTTTTTCATTTGATATGATCAGGTGCTAACGATAACAATTATATTTATTTTTATTATTACCACAGCTGATTTTTTTATGATTAAGAAACCATGTCCGAGCAAGAGATATTTATTAAAGATTTTTTTATGAGATTACGAAGCATTTTATAACGTCAGAAAAACTTAGAATCAGACTACCTGCTGTTACTTCTGCTCTCCGGATACTTTTCAACATATTAATATAAGTTGATATGACTGTATCCATTAGTTAAAGCAGGGATGTAGCTATATATTATATTTTGATCAACATACTGAAGCAAACTCATTAATTCCATGATATTTTTTTTTTTTTTTTTTAATTTTGTATTTTTCTACACCAATCTATTTTCCAAAAGTTTACAATTAGTGCTATAATCCACTGAAATTAGCCTTTATAATATAAATTAGACTCATTTAAAACATAAGTTTAACGATACAACATCTTTAATGTTTTGTATAACAGTAATTACCGACAATAAATATTATAATTTCCATTGTCACTTACTCATCAATTCCTAAAAAAGGAATCTATTAAACATAACGTCCTCAAAATCGCAATTATATGTCAAATAAATTATATTATATATGTCATAAGATCACAATTATATATATGTACAATTTGAATTGAAAAAATCTAAATTTTATACTGACCTTACTGGGATTTGAACCAGGACTTACCTGGTCGCTAAGGCGAAGATTTTACCACTAGACTACATTCACCGACGATTAAGAGTTTATAAAAATTATTATATGCCCCACAGTCTGCAATCCAGTGCTTCCCAAATTATAGTGAGTGGCCTTAGAGCCTCTGCTGGGGACCTCGAAATGCTCCAGTAGAGCTTCAAGTATTTATTTATGAATTTTTTCCTTTTACATATGTATATATTTGTTATAAATATAAGAATACATTCGTGATTTAATTTTTTTTAAATGAGGCGATTGTAGAATACAAGTGTTTGTATATAAGTAATGTCAAATAAAGCTTTTGGTAACTAAGTTATTTTAATTTGAGGGGTAGGGGGCCGTGGTTTATTTCGTGCAGATGTTGTGGACTGTAGAGTGACAAATTTGACAAGCACCGGTCTACAATACGAGTGCTACAGAAATAGTTTTATTTTGAATTTATCGTAAATTTTACCTACCGCCTACTGTAAATTATTCACATCGTCGATTGTCAATAGACCGTACTTTTCATGAAAATTGAAATTAAATGTTATAAAGCTGACATCTTCAGCCGTATCCTTTTATATTTCTAAAGCTGCTCAGTTCCAAAGTCACGTCTGGTAATATTTTTTGTTATTTTAATCTCCAGAAAATAAAATAAATAATAACGAATAAATTCGTCCAATTATAAACATTCAGAATGAGTGAACCAACATTTTTATATACTTCGTGGAAGGTGTTAAAGCCACAAGTTAATTTTTTCAATCATAAACAAGCTGTCAAAAATGTCTGCCGGGCTAAAGATTCGTTTACTGCGAAATGTCAATAGTAAAGCATTTTCCAAGGATATCGTCATATTGCATTAGTACAGCTGTAACCAAACTACGGTCCACTGGCCGAATCCGGCCAAAAAAAGATTTTCATCGGGCCCTCCAAAAATTCTCAATTTTTGTATATAAATTATTCACATAGGAAATATTAATTTTTAAAAATTTCATTTGGTTGTGAATTCACGACAACTATTTATTTCAATTCATTAATTGGGATAAGATTATCAGGTAGTGAACCCAAATAGACTAAAGTTAGGTATAAAATGTGTTGTTGGAGGTGACCAGATGTTCGTTTACTCGAAAATTTCTCGGATATTCTCATGTAAGTCTCCAAAACACCCGAAACATCAAAGATTTTTCTTCCTTTTTCATTAAATGTACCGTAAACCTACATTTAAATATATAACTATACATTAGAATACATATGTTTTCATTATAAACTATATATGTTAAAAATATATATAGCTAACCACATATAAATAAATAATACTATAAGAATCTATTTGACGTCCGGCCCTCCAAGTTTTCAAAAAGTTCAATCCAGTCTTTTTCTCAAAACGTTTGGGGACCACTGCATTGGTGGATTTTTAAATTTGCTGGATCCGTGGTCGAGTGATCAACGTCACTGGTAAGGACAGTTTCATAAATTGACTTTACAATCCAATTATAGATGTTTGAAGGCATGAATCTCTCTGATGTCTAAGTGTTTCTCCCATCACCCATCCGATCCTAAAAACGGGACGTAGTGAGAATGATTAGATAACCACTTTCATCATTCACTTCGAAAAAAGATTTCTGATATTTTGAGATTTTTTTCTGGAGAAGGTATTTGATATATTTATCATTTTATCTTTCTTGGTGCACGTTACTAGTAAGAGTATTAAGAGCGGCAAAAATACATGTGAAGTAACTACGCTGTGTTAAATTGTCGAGTTCGTGGTGCACTAATCAACGTCGTTGGCTTCGGTTACGATTCACACGGGTTCAAATCCCAGTACAGACAGTTAACATAAATTGATTTCTGTTCGACGGCATGGATGTTTGTGAAATCTAAAATTACCTCCCATCACCCATCTTATCCTAAAAACAGGGCGTAATGAAAGCGATTAGCTAACCGCTAAGCCCTAGCCTTCTACCATAACTCTTTTCAAAAAAGAAAGTTGAGCAACTGAGTAACAAGCAGTTCTAGTTAAAAAAAAACTTCTGAAATAATAGCCTCCATTAGAAGTACATATGCTCCATATTAAATTTCGGTCAAGCTTATATAAAAAAATGTAAAATATCGTCGTTGTTCTGGAAGTTCTATTGAGTAATTTGACTTCGAAGTTTTCAAAAGTTTGAAATGCTGTACCTTTTTCATTTTGTGTGTTTGTATAATACTGTTTTTAAGTAAAACTATAATTTATAAAAATAAATGTGTTCTTCCATAAGGTAGCGTTTGAAATAAAGAACATTTTTGTCATTTTTTCGATTTAGTGTTTTCTTCCAGAGCAGCGACGATATTATGTTTAGATTTTTTCCTTATGTGTATTAATTCTGTATTTTGATCGATTTTCTTTCACATTTAAAATTCATCCTCATATAGTCTACATGCGGACTAGACCATTTATCCATAAATAAGACGGAATAATGAGACTTTTCCTTTTCCCAATTCTTTAGGATACAAGTTGTAGTTTTTAAAATTTCAAATGACCTTTCAATTTCGGTATACAGTTAGTCCTCGACTTACGACCAAAAATAAAATAAAACTTTTTTTTATATTACATCACGGAGCACCATTGCCAACGGTTAATACATATGGGAAGACAGATCAGTAAAAACATTTACAAATTTGAATATTCATTTATATAATATTGTTATTGTACGTTTGATTTTTAAAGTGAATAATATTCCAGAAGTAAAGCAACATTGTACTCAGAAAGGAATTTCAACTCAATTCTTGCACGCATAAATTTATTTCATCCACTTGTTTTTCAAGGAAATTAATAAAATCGTCTTCACAACGTTTTATTCTCTGTTTTATCGTTTAAAAACCGAGGATCGGCGCACCCATTTGCAATAATATTGTGATTGTCGTTTGACAGCTACAATATACGATTTGAAAAGTGCGTTCTGATGTGCTAAAATGTATCAGTACTATTTTTGGTCGCAGTTCCTTTATTTCCACAAATGAAATTGACGCCGCTAAAACTGACGTGAAACAAACAATATTTAATTACGATATTTTGTACGGAGTTCGACTTACGACCAAAGCTCAATAACGTATCTCGGTCGTAAGTCGAGGACAATCTGTATTTATAATTACTAATGTTTTATTTATACGCTTTCACAGTCATTCCTTAAAATATTGATAGTATTCTTCAGTCAAAATATTATATTGTCAATTGGAAAGTTGATATGCCTGGCGCCTATATTATATTATGGAGATTTACCCAACTCCTCTTGGTATGTTTCACGCTGTTTTCCGGCGCCACTAGCGCTGCAGGCGATAATGAATACTCAGTTGTACTGCACCTCATTCCCCAACTATTATGTGCATCTTAATACAAAATATTAAAGAAACAACACTTTATCACTATCTCCGCATTGATTTTACAATTAGGGTTGCTAACCGTCCCGGATTGATCTAGATAGTCCCGGAATTGAAGTCGATGTCCGAAATCCCTGTTGAATATCAAACTGTCCCGTAATTTTAGAGAAAGAAAGCTAATGACTGAAATAGTTATTTCTATTGCACATGACTAAAGGTGGAATTGCAAGTCAGATTAAATAGTAAATCGTGTGCAGAATTTGCGAACTTTCTTAATGCGGGAAAGAGTTGATGAAAGCAGAAAACAGTGAAAAGAAATACTTAATTCTCTAATTTTAGAGTCACTATTGTTATTATGTATATTAGAGGCCCACCAGTCTCGTATGATAATTAAAATTAAAAAAAAACATGAATATTTTTTAAATATACATTTTTTTAGATAAAAAAATTCTCAGAAAACTAGGTATGAGGTGTTAAGTGTTTTTAAGAGGAGAATACTGTGAAATTACACATATGTATGTATGTATCAATTTTTCCCGGAATTGTCTCAGAAAAAGTTGGCAACCCTATTTACCATGCATGCTTTCCGAGCCTCTACTATAGACTAGGGTGGGGAAGACTTTTCATGGTGGAAGGTCGTTTTCGACGTAGAGTTCAACTTGAATTGGATATTTAGAAAAAAATGCACGAAATTATTTATAATTAATCAATCTTCTATGGTAACGCAGTTGAAAGTTATTAAAAAAAGAGATTATGTATTGTTAACTTAGTTATTCTTGTAAATTTATCGACTGATATAAATTTTCTCTTGAACCTTTGTTGCAAAAACTATGAATTGCAGATGTAATTATTACCATTCAATATTTGAAAATTCTTAAAAAATTGACATTTTTTGCCATATATATATTGATCAACGCTTTTAATGGTGTTAGCTGTCAATTCTTAGTTGTAAGTCCTTATCTTAAAAAAAACATGATTTGTTCTGTACTAAATTCGAAACTATATAATGATCATGATCGGTTTTACTCATAACGAGCATTAACTGATAAAATATAAATCTTAACAAGGCTATTTACATGAAATTATGAACACTCAATTTCGAATAAATAGCTTTATTAAGATTTATATTTTATCAGTTAATAATGCTCGTAAAACCGATCAATATAAAAATGTTCATTTATTAAAAGATATATATATATATATATCGTTCACTTTAGTATTTCGTTGTTAAAAGTTCAATTGACTCAAAAACTCCAGAGCGAGCGTGTAATTATTAGAGATTTTTCGTAAAATGTTAATTTATTTTATCAAAACAAAATATTTTAAAGTCGCCACAAAAGTGTACGGCGTGTGATTTCTTTGCAAATCAAAATCTTATTTAATTTAAATCTAGAAACTTCCAAATAAGTACAAGGATTTTAAACAGCTAATCGGTTTGCGGTTTTGTTCTTTTCATATTCCAATAATATAACGTTTTTGTCAATGGACTTCTGCTGTGAATTTGATTACTTATATAAAACTGACTTAAAACCCGAAATTCGGATCAGTGAACCAATCGTGTATATTCTTGTAACTTTAGAATCGATCTTCGGAGATCGAAGATCATTTTTAATCAGATAAAGAATAAGTATACGATATTACAAAGTGTGTTATGAAATTCACTACCAGATGTGCTGGTAATCGTGTCGGCTCGGGTTTGAATTATAATATAAAAATAATAACAAACGATTCACTGCTTAGCAGCTGATTTTTATATGGAATAATATCAACACAAAGTGCATTATCATTATTTATTACTACGCTTGCATTGTACATGTGTTTCTTTACAATAAAGAATCATGTCGCCTGATGAAGATCCAGAAAAACCGTATACTGAGCTTCGAGAATAGATATATCGGATCCTGGGGGTTAGGTGGCTTCACTTCGTGATGAACTTAGGGATTAGGTAACGTACCAGGTAGCGTCAGTGGTCATTTGAAGAGACGTTTGAACTGGATAGGGCCCGTGCTGAGGATGCCTCCGGAGAGTCTCAATCCTTTTCTTGGTGGGATTCCGGTGTCCTTGATGGCAGTCGGGTACTATCCACAGGATGTAATGGGAGGAAGTAAAGCTATTGGCGCCGCGTGGTGTTCCACATAGGAAGTGCATATGATCAAAGAAGAAGTGCATTAAATGCGAGCAACAATTGTGGAAGGTTTGAAACAAGCATAACGTTGTTACGCTGCTGAATACACTCTGTAAGAGTGTGAAGCCGTAGTGGGTGGTGGTGGGTACAACGTTGAGTACCCTAGGGCATTTAAAAAAAAAACAATTGTTGAAGATTCTAGCCTTCAGATTAGGGACTGCAATACCCAATGAATATGTCGATTCCGGTAATCCATAGTAAATACAAAAATATTAATAGTATAAATGGAAGGTCGCTGATGACCATCCATTGGATGTATTTGGAGAAGCTACTGGATGCTGGAATGACCTGGAAGGAAACTGGCGGGGGACAGAGACGCTCAGAGGAATCGCATGATGGCCATATGCTCAGAATAGGGAGCGGATATGGTTAAAAAAAAATAATAAGTGTCCAAAAAATGCTCAATACGATACGACTATCAGTCCAATCTGTCGGCGCCGTCGGTCATGCCGACATGGCTGCATCTCTGACAAATTACAAGCCATTTAAAGAGAGAAAGCGATTGGAACGCAATTCCTTAAAACATTAACCCTCTTTTTTTCCCTTCCTTTTTTAACACTAATTTAAAATGTAACCTCCTGCACACTAGAGTGCATGCAACCATGTCTTGAAGAATTTTACCTCGGAAATTCCTGGCAAACATTTGAAACAGGCATAACGTTGTTACGCTGCAGAATACAACCTGTAGGAGCGTGAAGCCGTAGCGGGTGGTGGTATAAAATAGTAATTTAAATAAATACAATGATTCTTATTCAAAAATGAAATTGTTTTATACAGGATTGGTGTAATATTTATACAATTTTCATTTCATTTCAATTCAATCATTTCAATTGATTCCCTTTAATTATCACTTATTCCTAGCGTTGAATTCTCCTTCCTAAGTATAAAAATTTAAATCAGAGTAATTAAAAATGAGCAATTCATTGAAACAATGATAACTGTTTATATAATAAATTATTCCATTTAACCTTCTGATGAATTACAACCAAATAAACGTAGACAGAATCACAATAAATTAAAGTACTAATCGTTATAGAATGATATTTTAATATTTTATATCGTAATGAAAATATGATAAGTTATTTGTTTATTATGAAAACCAAAATAGGATTTATCCACAGTATATCGATTGATAGTCAGTATTATTAAAATAAATAATCATTTCACAACTTTTTAAGAATTTTATTTGAATAATACAGCCCATGTGACGATTGGTAACCTATCTGAAATTGTACCCAATATATTGGTTTCCAGGATTAACGCTTACCAACGGGAGTCCATAATACTTGAAAGTTTCTTCTTGACGAAGCAAAGATCCTTCTCTTAGCTGTGAAACCAAGGATGATCATAAAAACATCAGCACAATGTATTTAAATTTGAGTTCGAAATGACATGATACTTGACGTGGATGCTATAATTTCCTGAAGAACAAATGAAGACATTTTGTGGTGAATAAGGAAGGAGGGCGTCTGTGGTCACGAAACATCGACTATACTCCATCTTTTTACTGTAGAATAACTTTAAACTGATGAGCGATAACTCACAACAAATTATTCTTTTTTGTCTAGTTTACTATTCAGAAGGTGAATAAAGAATAAACACATTTTTTTGTAGACAAAATAGCAGCGTATATAATAATGTAGAAGTACTCCATCGAGTAAATAAAATAGGTATATAAATAAATAGTTTAAATTTTTAAGAAATTAATAAAACCATCAACAGTAATCGATTATTAGTAAATAACATTTTTAAATTGGACGGGTGAATCACTACTATAAGTTTTATTTTAAAAAATAAAACACAATTAGCTAACAAATTATTTGATTTATGTATAATTTGTTTGCTAATCAGTAATTTCTTGTCTTAGTTCATGAACCATCAGTTTTATATACCTTCATTTTTACACTCAATTTTACATAAATAGGCCTGTTATGTTTGTATTTTTATCAGTTGATAATGCTCGTGTTGAGCGAAACCGGTCCTGATCATTATAAACATGTGGACGTAGTAGAAATGAATTGTATGTTATTTTTTAAAATATAATGTCCTTCCACCAAGAATTGACAGTTAAAACTTTAAAATTGTTTATTAGATTTATTTCCTTTGGGATTTTCAGCTTCAAACCCTTGTAATTAATTTTGTAATGAGAAGTCGTATTGTAATTAGTAAGAATATCATTTTTATCTTACCCGTTCCCCACGTCCAGTAGAAGTGAAGGATTATAATCATCTTTTACCTTAGAAGTAAATAACCTTGCGATATAGTTATTTTTAAGGAAAGTAAACACGTTTCACATTTAGTAACACAGCCAGTGGAATAACTAAGTTATCAATTTAAATGTTATGTTAAAATAGGACATACTCTCGGATTGGTTGAAATTAGGAATGGATTTGAACCGCTTTGATTTTTCCCGTTTGATTGATTGGATGTTATCAATAGTGGTTTATGTTTCAAAAATAAAAGAAAATTTTAGGTTGTGTGTTGCCATCCTTTATTGGTCAATTGGTCAACAGTTACAAAAATTGATTGTTCAATCGATACATGGATTTGTCTTCGAAGGCATGAATGTCTGTGATGTATAAATTCGCTCCCAACACCCACCAGTCCTGTCCTAGGCCCCTATTCTTACTATCTTCGACAGTAAAATAGAGAAGTTAAGCTACTGAGCAATGAGCTGTTCTCTTAGAATTAGAAGACCATACTAAGCGCTATATTGAGGTCAGACATAGTTTAAAAAAATGTGTTGTCTGGGTTTAGAACGTCGATATAGAAAAAGTACACCTTACGAAAATATCCTGAATATTGAGACTTAAAAATCATTTCCTGAATAATATACAATGTATCATATCGATATCAGCTACTCAAGATTCTCAGGTATTTGGAAGGTCCATTGCCGCAGCTTCATTGAGGGTTTTTAAGAATACACACTCAACTCTTTTTTACACGGTGGATACGTTCCACCAAAAACCGTGAAAAAAAGTGATAAAATATATGGAAAAGAACATTTTGGTTTAAGAAATCGTGTAAAAAAGATAATAATAAAAACCTGATAAATAAATTTTAAAAATATTGTAGCTCTGTACGTATTTTAACTAAGAAAAAATAATACAATCAGCGTTGGTGTGAAAGAGAGCGCCGACAATCCTGTAAATATAAAAGGGTGGGTTGTATTGTTAACAGTATACAATTCGATGCCGTTTCAAATAATTTGAGTAAAAATATTTCAATACCGTGTAAAAAAGAGTTGAGTAGTTTATTAATAACTATTGCTTGCCAGTCATCTTTCATCTTTTGGGTAGTAGTTTTAACGTGGGGTCAAACAACTACATTACACGTTTACGTCAGTCACGTTTGCCCAAACAAATTATGTAAGTTTTATATGAAAATATATAATTTTTGTCGTGATACATTTTAACATCGAGACAATAACATTGCTATTGGAAAAGCAAGAGCTACCAGAAGTAGTGAAATATAAGTATCGAACCATTAATATGATTGAAGTTATGACACATTATGTAAGAAGACCCGAATCGAAGACAGGCGGATGGTTGGTTATCGACGTCCTGAAAGGACTGGGATCTCAAACAAACACCATTTCAAATCCGGTTAAAAACTTATTTATTAACACAAACAATTCACAACGTCACCGGTGCTGGCCACGGCCGGCGGCTAGCCCGGCTCGAAAGCTGGCAAACGACTACTAACACATAAAATCAAAAGGACTCCCGCATCGTCGGAGCCACCTCTTTCCGTCAAAAATGGACTCGTCTTGCGAACGTGTCCGCAGACGATGGCCGAGCGCCCGTCCACTCGAAGGCTGGTAATCGACTACCGTAAAATCAGAAATCGGACTCCGCACCGTCGGAGCCACCATTTCCGTCAAAAATGGATTCGTCCTGCGAACATGTCCGCAGGCGATGGCGATCGCCCTTCGCGACAGAGTTGGGTCGATTTCTCTGAATCATTGTCATTACCGCTGTACGATTTCAGTTATGAACCCTTATAAAACCAAAGCTTAACAAAACAACCAGAGTGTGTCATATGTTTGTTATACGAGAAACGTTGCTCGAGTTTCATATTTTACTAGCATTTTTTACCAGGCTTTGCTCAAGATAAAGTACGCTTATCAGCTTATATTGAAGATTGTTTGAAAGCATAAAATATCACCGTGGACCGTACCTCTTGTAAAACCCACAAAATAGTCGATCGATAAAAAGTAATCTTAAAAGATGAAAATAGCAATAATAAAAGACAAATTTACCCCAAATTCACTCTCTTGTTATGCAGTCGTAGAACTTATCGGTATATGGCTTATTGATCTTCGTTTAACAAAATTAAACATTAGACCAGAGTCATACGTTAATCCATTTAGTGCATGCTGTCGCGAGGGACTCATCATGCCAATTTCCGACAACGATTTTCCCATCACGTGTTCAAGCTTGATGAATGCCTTGTTGATTTTGTCGATTCCAGATATTCAAAATAATATATCTTCAGACATACAGTGTTTATTGTTCTCCCAAAGCACTTTTCGGTTGGCACGTTCACAAAATCAGAGGGTCTGAATTTTCTATGATGATTCTGAATGAGCTAGGTTTGCTTAGTTCATGAAAAACTGATTAAATATAATTGAATGCGGACAATTGCTGATGTCAAAAACTGATGTAACAGTTAACTCATCGCAGGGAAAACCTGTAGCAAGAAAACTCACCGCGTCGACAATCGAACGATCATACGACTGATCACAAAATTGTTTTGGACTCATATGGTTAAAAACTATTGGTATACCACCAGAGATAGAACAAAACAAGTGGATCTGTAACCAGTACAAGGTACCAAGTGCTGGTTGCCTGTTTGAAGTAAAAATCAGCTGGAACTGTCACCCGAATGCCGACGGATCAAAGGAACTGGGATGTTACAATGAATAAAAAAATGATTGGAGAGGGAAAAAGGTGTCACGATGATTGGTTGCTAGGATTTGCAGTCTTTCTATATTTACGGCTAATAATTTGAGCCCATAATCGGATGACTATTTGACAGCATTATGGTGACAATGCGATAACTGTTTCTTTGGTATATATTGAAACTTCAAAACCGTATTCGAATGCATTGAAAAAGAAGAAATTATATTTCGTACATAAAACATTATTACACACTTAAATTACATTGTAGAAACAATGCCAAATGTTGAAATATCTTATTAAACCAAAAGATACGGCCTAATTTAATAGATTGTCACAAGTCACGACCATGATTTTAGATTGGTTTTCTGGTCTTTTTACAACTCATAATTACTAAATGAAATCATTATTTTTAGCTAGTCAAACTTTACTAAAATACACAATGTAAAAATTAAAATTAATAACTTGCTTACTCCACTGCCTTTGTTACTAATGTAAGGCGTTAGTGCGTGGTTTTCTTTTCTTAATCGTTATTGCGTTATAGAAGACGGCCGTGAAACAGCGGATAATGGGTGGAGGTGGGGCAAACAACTTGTAATGTAACACGTTTCGCTTCTTTAAGAAGCATCTTCAGACTAAATATATCATAAGGTTATTTATTTCTAAGGTAAATAATGATTCTAATTCTTAAATTAAAAATGAATATTAGGGCGGGTTTGTCGTCTTCTACTGGACTTAGGGAGGGGATAAGACACAAACAATGAATGATAAATTACGCGAAACGCGTTACATTAGTAACAAATCCAGAGGAATAACTAAGGTATTAAATTTAATCTTTTATAATTTAAGACATCGACTGAGGGTGCTTGATGGAATTTCAATATCAAATTTGGATTATTGAGATTTTGTACACTTCCATGTATTTTGTCACTTTATTACTAGTATTTGGGACTTTAGTGACAAAATACATGGAAGTGTACAAAATCTCAATAATTCAAATTTAATATTTTATGTAATAAATGAATTTTCACAAAGTTACCGCCGAATCCATCGAAAATATTAACTAAAAATGATTTAATATTCATTCTAATTAAGGCTTGCAATTTACCGTCAAATTGCAATAACCGGTAAACGGTAAATAATTTCCCCATTACCGGTAAATGAAAAGAAATAGACGTTGATTAGATGATTGAAGTATAAATGTATGTGACTATTTTTACTAAAAACGGTATCCTAGATTTTAAAGTAAATAATTTAAAATACGTTTCATGGGAATAATAATGTCTTGAAACGTACTTATATGTTTGACCTTTTTGTTTAACTGATATATAGTATAATAATTTTGCAGAATTCAAATATGCTCTCATGAAATAAATCATTCGTCTTTTAGATTTGACCAAAATTTTGTACATATTTGCCCCGTAAGATGAAAACGCGTGTCCTGATATGATACTAGTTGGTCGGCAAGTCATCAGATTATAAAATGCAATGTTCAGTATTTCCAACAAATTTTTTCGAATTCCAAAAATGACATTTCTCTCTGAATAAAATTGTTTAAATCTTTTTTCGGTTTATCCATTTTATTTTTGTGATCAGTAACAAACTGTGTATCAATATTGTCACAGTCAAACAAAACCAAACTCCCCATTCCGCATGTATATCTACAATAATCTTTCGTTATAATATGCCTGTATCTGTCCTTAATTCGCGATAAAATCATTTATGATAATTACCGATGGTGCGTTTTTGGTGATTTACCGGTAAACTGATATTGCAAGCCCTATTTTTAATGTAGTTATAAAAAAGAAATATTTAGGACTAAAATGTTTCAAAATAGTAATATAAAAACAGCGCTAAATATTTGTTAATGACACAAAATACAATGAGTAAAGCTTTTGTTGATATGATTGTTCATGGTCGGGGTAATACAAAAAATAAAATCAGAATGAAACACACTTTAAGATACAACTATTAGAAAAGCCATTGTATGAAATCTTCTCGGAAACAAATTACGGTAGCTATAGAGAGGCGTTTCCGCAAACTAATCCTCCATCGGCCAGATCCTTTAATGATTGTTTAGCTGCTTAGCTTTAGCAAATCAGTGGATCGAAAGCAACGTTCGGCTGACTACTAAGCATCTGAATATAAGTATATTGTTATTTACAAAAACGATCTAAAAATTTACTTTAAAAAAAATTGTTTCCAATTTATCTTTTTAACTGGTACGTTAAAAACCTGTTAGAAACGGTTTTTTGTACGAATAACTTAAATAAAGTTGATTTTCGTAATAATAAAAATACGAGTATATAAAAAAATAGATTCTCGACAATTTTATTTGAATTCAGTTTTTTTGACAGTCGTTAATTTACATAATGTATTTTGCTTTTTAATTTATCATTCTAGATGTTTTGAATTTTGAATTATGATTTACTTGGAAGAAATTAAGCTCAAAAGAAAATTATGTATTGTTTCAAAACACTCGTATTCTAGACCTTGAATGTAAAATTGTACATGTTTTAAAGGGTTATAAATAATTGCACTTTATGCTAGATAGTATTCACTTGGTACACTTGAAATTTGATGTTAATAGTTTCCACTTAGTCATGGATTCTTTTAACAAAATGAGTTAAGTTGTAGTAGGTTATGTTAGAGTTGGTCTGGTGTTTCATTACATTGTTTCAACTATCGATTTCAAAGTGTGAGTATTTATATAGAGTGAGAACTATTTTATCTATGTGAAAATATTTTTTCGTAAGTGATATTTCTTCAATGTTAAAATATATTTTATTATGTAGGATCACTTTATGTTTAGTGAAAGAATTTGTTTTTTGTGGAATGTATTTGTTATAAGTGAAAACTATTTCTATGAAAGTGAATATGATCTAAACAAAAGTACAATGAGTTGTAAACCATTATTGAAATACATCGACTTCGATTTTAATATGCATGTTTTTGTTAAACTGTAAAACGAAGTTGAATAAAAATGCTTGCTCAATATCCCTAGTATTATTTTGTTCGTATTTAGTTCTCGATTCAAGACTTGAAAGTTCCTTTCTAAGCGAATAGCAAACAATTTAGTAGCATATCTTATAAAAAAAATCGTTTTCAAAATAACAGATAATATATCTTAATACACGATAATTCCTCGAGAGGTTCGCCTCCAGAACAATTGCATTGTTTACTGTAATCTTTTGTAAAGTTCTCGGGCGGCTGCTTTTTGATATTTCTAAAGCTCCGTACTAAAATGAGATGTACATACATTACTTTTGTCAGTATGGATATCTGTCATTATCAGATCACACATTGAATGAATAACAACCGTTAAGCTTTCTGGTCCTTTTCTCCAAAGAATTTTATGCATATACAAAGCAACATTTTAGAAATTTCACTATTTATTTTGCTAAATTTGATAGATTACTGTCTTGAGAATAATCTGCACAATGGCACGTAATGGCTGACTTTTTTATTACATACTAGTGAGTACCCGGCATGCGTTGCAATGCCACTCAAATAAAGAAAGGGTTTGTGATTTAATTCTGTTTATTGAAGTGCTTTTAGATTAGAGGTCTGCACGGGTCGAAATTTCATAAAATTACCTGGTCCGATCTCGTCATCTTCAGGCCCAGTCCGGCCCGAGCCCGAGTCTCAATACCACACTTGTTACCCGAACCCAACTCGAAGCCCAGATTTATTTTTCTAATCCCGAAAAAAACCCGATTTATTTTTTAATATAGTAATTCGTTTATACTTTTCAAACAATATAATATGTTATTGTTTCCATATTTCCAACGATATTCATAGCACATGTGAAATAAATTATTTAAGTTATGAATACTATTGCCTTATGGCTGACTCATGACCCGAACATAGTACGGAATATTTTTCTTAAATACGAGTTCTTAATCTTTTGAATACCTTTCCGAGATGTCGTTGTTAGTACGTATTTGATTCTTTTTTTAGATTTTAGATTTTAAATTACTTTCTTCAAAAACCTTAAAGGGTGTGCGCACAACAACTCACCAAAGTTTTATCAAAATCGGATGAATGGTAAAGGAATGCATAGAGGACAAAGAAACAAACAAATCTTCATTTTTATAAATATAGATAAATCGCCGTAGTCCAGTGATTACGTCCTATGGCTTAGTTATCAATATTATGTCGCAATCATCGGCTTAAATCATCAAAAAGATTGGGAAGATGAGCAAAAGGCTTCATAGAGAGCAATTAGGAGGAAAATTACCGCCATGGTATTTTGTGTTAAGAGAAAAAATCGTAGGAAAAGATCATGGGACCAAATTGCAATGCCTTTGTCGGTTTTACTGCATACTAATTTTAAGTTTGAATGCCGATGACAATTATTAGCAGCCCGTTTCTTTATATAATTACATTACTGAAGCTTGTATCTATATAATCTAATACCAATATTACAAATATTCAACCTTAATCATTACTGATTAAGCTACCATCAGTGATACTTGTCGAAATCCTAGTCAACTTCTATCAAGAAGGATGTGGTGATTATACCAAGAACTACGGTCTCGTCAAGAGATAAGACATCAGCTAATTTTTGATGATATGGTTCTTAAATCTCGATTTTGGGTTTTGGTGGAAGAGTAAACATTAATTTTTCCAGTCCAAGGTTGCTCAAGATTGCGTGCACAATCTATTTTTTAGTTTCTCTTAAGGTTTAAGGTACTTGAGGAGTGAATTTGCTTTTCGATTTATAGTTGACAATATTCGCCATGGGAAAACTACTTGATATAGAAGGGAAGGAGTGAATAGCAGAACTTGGTTGACGAATATAGCTTATTGATTTTGTCAGCGTCGAGAGTTGTTAAAAGTTATTTATTCCTTGAAGATATATGTATGTATAATCCAGTTTGGCCGGCTAGTAGATGTCTTGGATATGCAACATGTAATTACGGAACTATTATTCAAGGTGCTGATTCCTTTGGAGATGTCCAGACATGGACAACGAACGGGAAAAATTGCTTGACGATACGAATGTCAGCCGGACTGCCGGCCACGTGTACTCTAAAGTATTTAAAAAAATACGTATCGGTTTAATTAAATGTAAATTATTACATTTTTCTTGTGATAGAAATCATTAATCGTCTATTTGATAATATAAATTGTGTGCCTGTAACCTTTCAATAATAAGTATGTCTGAAATGTATTTCCTCATCTTCTAGCACGATTTGAATTTCCAATCTAATCTGTCGAATTTTTTTACAAGCATCTTTGTCGGTGTTATGAGGCTCGCCTTAAGAATTTAAATATAATTAAGACGTTAAATCTGAATGGTATACATTTTTTTATTATTGTAAACTGAATTAGTGTAGGTGAGCTATCTGTGGTGTCAAATATTTTTTCATTCTATCGGAGGATTTTCACTTAAATCTGGTAGAGATAACAATTTTATTATTAGAAAAAAATCATCACCGCTTAAGACAAATTTGGGTGACATACATTCTCCACAGCCGCTACCAATGTTGAAAATGTTTTCTGCTATTAGGTTGCATTTGCATGTCACTAAACCTCTCGAAAAAGAAGGAAAGGAATAGGTCAGCTAGCCGATCTCTCTACAATCGATTCAGGATCTTAAAGTATAAAAGCATATGAGAAGACCCCGGATCGAAGAGAGGCGAGCGGCTGGTTATCCGGAGTCCTGGAAGGGCTGATCTCAGACAAACACCATTTCCGATCCGGTTAAAAACTTATTTAATTTCCATTCAAGATGCAGTGGTTTAACATTACACAAATATATAAATCTTAACACATAAAATTGATTCTACATTTACATTTACTTAGCAACTGAATTTACTTTAAGTTATAATACAAATAACACAACGAATTTAAATTAAATCCAACGCAAATCAAAACACAAAAACAAACAGTTCACATGTCACCTCCGCTGCCACGAGACCGCAGCTCGTCCCGCTCGGCGGATCGTAATCGACTGTCTACAAAAATTCCAAAAAAACTCCGTGCAAAGTTGGAGCTACCCTTTTCAGTAAAAATGGACTCGTCCAGCGGCCGAACCCGGGGCTTTTTGAACGCCGGGCAACAAGAAAGAGCGTATTCTGCGAAATATTGCTGTTTGCCGCAGCCCGATTTCAGTTCAGGACACTAATGACACTTATACTTAAGAAAAACCAGGGTGTGTCACATAGTATAATATATCCATGCCTTTGGGTACAAACCTAAAAGTCAATTGAAAAATCAATGTATGAAAGCTTCCATTCAAGCCGTAGCCCCGTCGCCGAGTACACGGAACTGTTGGCTACAAGTACATACCATGTAATTTATTATTTAAATATATTATTATTGTACCGTCGTGATTAAAATTAATTTATATTATGGTCATTAATTAAATGATCGTAGTCGATAACAAACATACAATAAATATATTTTAATCATACATTCAGTCTGAAGATGCATTTCAGATTAACGAACCACGACATGTAAAATGATAAAATGGTTATGAATTTCAATAGAACTTTGACAATTAATTGTCACATATACCTAATGAATCAACTGTGAATAAGCAAAGTGGGAGTTATTAAAGGATAAAATATCAAAGCATTTAGTTCTGCAAAATGGTATTACTTAGTAGATAGCTGTTTCGGTTTAACGCCATCGTGAGAACCATGATTCCAGATGGTTCTGACAATGGCATAAAGCCGAAGTATTTTCTTTTCTATGGACTCGACGGTAACTTTGTGGAAGCTCATTTTTAATATGAAATTTAAATTTATTACTTAGTTATTCCACTAACGTGACGCGTTTCGCCTCTTTAAGAAGCATCTTCTTAAGCAGTTAGTCTGAAGTTATCAATTTTAATTTTATATTTTATAGATATCAACTTACTTATAAAATCTTGTAAAACTAAATACTTTGATACTGTATCTTATTATAATCGGGTCAAGTAAATGCCAATTCAATCAACAAAGTTGGTGTTGATCGTATTAATGCTACATTTTTTGCTATTTATTAAGCCAACTTTGATTTACAAAGAAAACTCACGCCGAAAAAAAATTAAGGAGATTTGACGAAGTAGTTTTGTATCTAAAAAGTGTTTTTTTATATTTTTTTTTGGAAATGCACTGGGCAGCCATTCAAAATAAAATTAGCTCAATCTTTGCGTGCTGAGCTACATTACACGGAATAATATTATTATTGTAATCGTCGATATTTCGTGAGGAAAACGTGACGAAGGAGGCTGCGGCTACATGGAAACCAAGAACCATTTTATTGCTCCACTATAAATGCGTACCAAGAATAACAACGGCTCCTGGTTGACCTCATCATTTTTTCCACCGCCGTGATATATTATTACGTTGTAGGAGGTGGAACATCGAAATGGGAGGAGACAGAATAATTATTTAATGTCTTGATTTAGATTTGCAAAATGTAATGGATAAGCAATATTTTTTTTATATGAAATTGCATTTTAAAATACCTATGCGTTCTTACTAATTGAATTATTTTTTAAATCAAAATTATTTCAATGCCATTTTTAAAAGGCTTGCAATTAAATGCACTTTTGTTTAGATGATATTCACTTTCGTAAAGATAGTTTTCACTTATAACAAATACATTCCACAAAAAACAAATTATTTCACTAAAAATAAAGTGATACCACATAATAAAATATATTTAATCATTGAAGAAATATGTTGCACTTACGAAAAAATATTATTACATAGACAAAATAGTTTTCACTCAATATAAATACTCACACTTTGAAATCGATAGTTTCACAACGCTGTAATGAAATGTCACTTATTTATTACTACTTGCACTTTTTTTTTTTTTTTTTTTTCCATGTCCGCTCCCAATGTGGAGCATATGGTCTCCTAATGGAGGTATCTTGACAGAATTTTTCTACGAGAACTGCTTGTCACTCAGTTGCTCAACCTCTCTTTTCTTTTTCAAAGAGAGTACTTGTCGCAACTCTATATTAGGCCGCCTGTATTGTCTTTGCTCCACGCATTAGAATTTATTCACTAGTATATTATAGGAGTGGTATTTATGAAGAAGCAAGGTTCTAAGTTGACATGCAATATGTTAAAATAATTTATTTCAATGTCCATAACATACAAAATTAAAATAATCCGTTTCAAAGCCGAGCTATCAAAATTAGTCTGTGGTACTTTTTTAAAAGAATCCGTTTCGAAAAGAAAACTATTAAAGTCAAAGTTTTAGGGTACTAAGTTAATACTATCTTATACAAAGTGCAAATTATCGAAATAAAAGTTCAAGTGTACCAAGTGAATACTACCTAACACAAAGTGCAATTATTTATAACCCTTTTTAAAACAGTTATTTTTAGATTGTCAGCTAATGTTCTATCTAATGGTGAATCAATGGCACAGGCCACGATAAATTGCAATGTATTATATATATATATATTTTCATATCCGTTCCCTACTCAGAGCATAAGGCCATCACACGGTTCCTCCAAGATTCTCTATCGCCCACCATCATTTTACTTCATTCCAGGTCTTTCCAGCGTCCCGTAGTTCCGCCGAATATATCCCATGTATGGTCATCAGCCACCTTCCAAGGCGACGGAATCCATCGGGTTGGTAGAAGAGACAGATAAGATTCAGGCTCCCCTGGGGCATCCGCAGCAGATGTCTGTGCCAGGTCCATCGTCGCTTTTATATTTATAAATAACTGTCAGTAATTAATTATGCATTTTCCCTCCTTAATTATGTGTATATTCTTTATATAAGAACGCATCATGTATTCGTGATGATGTTAAAAAATTGTATTTGTATATTATATATAATGTCAAATAAAGCCTTGCTTGATAACTAAACTAATTTTATTTTCGAGGTAGGGGACCATGGAATGAAAAAGTTTGGGAAACTCTGATTTAAACAACAATAAAATGTTGTGTTCAAAAAAAATCAAATGACTAAAAATAAATTCGTGCGAAAATGGGTCGCGCTGTTAGGGTTAATACTTAATTCAACATTTAATACTCAATCAACATTTTGTGTTTCACAGTTACCGCAGCGTCGTCGACTATTTTTTACTTTTATTTTGTAAAGCGGTAAAATCTTTGATCACAGATATACAATAGATACATGGACACGAAAGGTATGGTCGCCGAGGTACGTCCATTAATCAAATCCATATGTGAATACGAAGCCAATGAACTTGATAAATATGAACACGCATCGCGCAGTGGCATTCCAAAATCAGCGCAGAAATCAAACGTTTTTTTCTCTTCTGGCCATTGCTGAAAGGAAAAAAAAATTTCTGCATCCGTAAAGTTGACAGTACAGTGAAACCACGATAGTACGTTTTTGAACGGACCCAAAAAAATAAACGATAAATCCGGGAAAGCTTCAAATAAAAAAAGAAGAATTTTTACAAGACCATGTCGATCTTTAAACCTATTGATCCATCTGTTCGATTTGAAGAAATTTGTGATTCCGTTTTGTTGGCTATTTACAAAGTTTTTCTCTTACTATGGATCAATGAATAGGTATGTTTTCAGCTCGCACCTGCTGGTACCACGTGTGAAGATCAAGCTCACTAAAAGTAGAGTTCTTAGCAAACTTTCTTTTATTCACTGACTTGCCGCACTTTTCGATTGTTTTGCGAATGTCACTCTTCCTAGAAACAATAGTCCCAGATATGTTGCTATGTCAAAGCAAGTGCAGTCATGATTCGAAACATTGTGACCATGATAATTAACAATTCTAGGAAGCTTGTACGCTTGCAGTCTCTTTTTTTTTTACATACCGGTTGGATGGGGTGGAACGTGCTTATGAACGAAATGAGAAATATTCAACAAAAACGGTCAATCGAGACAATATTTTTGACGGGACCATAATATTCAGTCGGTAGATCGAGGAAATCTATAAATCGGGGAACGCTTAAGAGGAATAAGTAGGTTTTTCTGTCATTTCGCGAAAATCGTTATTCGTTTTCCGTCGCCTAAAAAATATGAAATGTTGAAATGTTTTTCTTTTCTTTTAATAATTGCACTCTCGAAGTGTTCGTTTACACTATTGCACTTTTATTTAAATGAAAATAGTAAAGTTTTCAAGCCTGTCTACCAAATAGTTGACATCTGTTTTTCAGTAATGCTTTTATTTGCTTTACGCCGTGACTAGATTAGGGTTTATTGTAGGTTATCGAGATATATCTGAGACAAAATCGTACAACAAAGTATTTTTAAAAACGTTATGCGAAGGGACTTTGCAATTTATTGAATATTTAAAGTAGAATTATACTGAATATGTTTTTTTTTTTAAAATTGAGCAACAAGAAATTCTATTATATACGTCTTTTAACAAAAAAATCTCAAAAAAATTAATATGGGTAATAAAGAGTCACCATTTATCAGGCATATGTTTTTATTACCTTCCATTGTGATTAAGTCTGTGTCTGTCGTCTGTCTCGACACTACGCTCCACATGAGACCATATCCTTCAGATTGGGAGCGGACATGGAAAATAAATATATAGATAATAGGTGTTCCTTACAATTAATATACTAACGGCTGTATAAAGCTGACAAGATGCCGGTAGCGTCCTTGATTGGCGGCCATTTTTTAATCAAATTAGTTCTTTATTGAATTGACATTTAATTTGTCAATTATGGTAGAGTTCAAAAGAGACATATTTTTTTATTATTAAAAAAACAATAATTTCATTTTTTATTTTTTCAAACTCCATTTAAGTCATTATTATTCTTTTACGAATGTATAACTATTTTCGCGCTATGATAACGATATTTTTATTTAATGCACAGGTTTTAAAATTGATATTTGATGAAATAAAAATTACCCGTGTAAAAAATGGGCGAAGGGTATCTTTTAAATGTATTACTGTATCGAATTTGAATTATTGCTCTTTAATTGCAGTCATGAAATTGTGAAATCAACAAAATTACATCAGAAGGAAATCTCACGGTCGTTTGCGAGGAACCGTGTATCCTTCAGCCGCCACTTCCTGTGATCGTAAAAAATAATCGCACCGCGTTAATTAGAATGTCAAGTCCTTCATATTTATGTCACTAAGTTAGATATACTACTAATGACAATTATTATATAGTTAATAAGCAGTTGCTTCTGCACCCTTTCGAACGCATTACTTTAAAAAATGTTTTTTGGAACACATGTTTAAAAACTATTTTTTAATTTTTTTAAATAACTGCAAACTATGTTCACTGTCATTTCTTAGGGGAATTGCATTATATTTAAAAAAAAAAAAAAACATTTTTTTGTGCTTATGTCAAAATTTTATATAATGTTTTTCACATCGTCTGAAATGAAGCTGAAAGTGTTTTCTTTTGATAAAAAGTTATTGTTAAAGAAGAAAAAATTAAGATTTGATATTCACGTCGTTATAAAGCTACACGAAATGGAGTACACCTGATGGATTAATGTAATGTGGAAGAGATATTATATTGAATATAGATATCATAAAAAAATTGTTGGTAATGCTCGTAATAAAATGTTGAAATGATAAAAACAGTTGTGTTTTTTTCTTTAAATATAATGCATTTAAACCTAGAATTGACAGTTAACAACTTAAAATTGATCATATAAAACGTCGTTTTGTAGCTCCCAATGTCGAAAATGTTATTTTTTAAATATGTTGCTAAATGTGTTTTCATTTTATTATCTGACTATGATATTTACATATATCTTAAAGCGGCATTTGTACCTAGCGTAGCGGTGTCTGTTCTGTAACTTTCTTAGCGATCACTTCTAACTTCTAAGAAAACATATTTTTTCAAAAGGTAAATTCTTTTTGAGGAATATTCGTCTAAGTATGAAAGAAACAAAACTAATTTGGATGATATTTTTAAATTAGTTTAATATTTTACTATATTTTAATGAAGGAATGGATTTACGGATTAATTTCCCGCAGCCTAAAACATTGAAGCAAGTTTTGCCTTTTGTATAATGTATGCTAAGCCTGTCCTAGCCCTATACTTCTATCATTACTCTCTTCGAAAAAAGAGAGGTTGAGCAACTGACTAACTAGCAATTCTCGTAGAAAACTTCTGTTGAGATACCTCCATTAGGAGGCCATATATGCTCCTGACTGGGAGCGGACATGGTAAAAAAATATGTAAAGTTGTTAATGTTTTTAAAAATGAAAAAAACATTTTTGGTAATAAATACAAAATGAATTCTTCAAAATACCCAATTAACTCTTGTGAAGCAATTTGGTTGATTGTTTCCCTTGAGAGTTTTTTTTTTTTGTATAAAATCTGACGTGCTCAAAAAGCAATAAAATTCCTGCTTTAATTGGTTTGTTAGCGATTCTTATAAAGAAATGAAAAGAGTGATAAAAAAGTTACTATTGTAGCAATCATAACCTTAACAAAATCGTCTAATTATTCAATTTCGAAAGCCATTAGAAATAAAATTGATAACTTTATTATTCCACACAACACATGAAAAAAATTACCTTTCTTTGAGAAGTATCTTCAAAATAAAATGTTTTGTATAAACTAATACATATATTATATTATATGGATATTGATTCCAATCTATTATTGATTGAAGTGGTATTTACTTCGTTGAACTCCATTATAATAGAATAAATATCAAAGTATTTAGTTCTACGAAATTTTATTGGTTGGTTGATAGCTATTTCGGGTTAACGCCATCGTCATAAATTATGTTATGATGTTGGAATAAGTGAGATGATATAATATTGTTTATCTCTTTTAAACAGTATATACAGCTAAGCTAACATAAGTTTAATTATAGTTCTGACCAGTGGCGGCCGGTGACAGGAATATTAGGGAGTGCAAAAAAAGATTCACATATTTGTGTAAGAAATCCATCCTCCACATATTGGATTTTGAAAGTACTATTAGACATATACGAAAATATAAGTCTGATATTGGCGATATCAACTGTTTCTCTTCACCAGGGTTTCCCAAACCTTTCCTGCGGATTAATTTCGACGAACCACCTTTTTGGTAGGTTATATCAATATGAATTTGAGTACGTTAAGCAGAAATAGCTTTCAACTAAATTATAAAGTTTTGTAGAACTTAATACTTTGATATTTATCCTATCTCAATCTATTGCAATCTAAAACAGATTGGAATTTAAGGCTGGGGAGCGTTTTATTTCAGTAACCGGTGATGGCTTAATACCCGCTTTTACGTTTTTATTTCACCCAATTTACGTCTGAAATATTCAAAACATACACTGCATCGAGTGTCTAAAAAGCTATTTTACTAGCCTTGGTCGGTCCCTTTTAAGGTGTAAAATCGGGCTTCACTGTATATTTTTTGATAATATTTATTACCTAAAAGTCTGAAGTTCAGAAACTGGAAATTCGCTAAAACGTTTTAAAGGTAACTATTCCCAGTTAAAGTAATGAAGCTATTATTTGTATATAAATCTTCCTTCTGACAGGAGATGTCCGCAAAACGGACTCAATAAGACGTTACGTCTTGATAGTTGGACGTTTCAATGGCCGCGAAAAGTGTCGGCGTTCCCGCCATAAAAAGGTGTTTTGTTTTTTATTATTCTTGTTATTTTCAGATGCGGTGCATGCGCAAGAGAACCAGTTTACAGTGAGGTAAAGTGTGCATCGCTATGCTTTAAATCAGTGTTCCCCAACCTTTTTACACTTGCGGACCGGTAAAAAAAGGAAAAAATTTTCGCGGACTAATAAAACTGAAATGAAAATGGTTCTTTTATTTCATATTTTTTTAATCTTGTATTTTGATGGATGGTAATATCTATGACTAAAATAACTAATATACATATGAAATTCTTGAAAATATATTTAGGTAGGATTTTGCATCTGGGTTCACTATCCAAGAGCAAATATTTCCGTTCTCCCTGAGTTTACATGAGAAGATTTATGACTGTCAATTCTGAGAAAACCAGCGACCATCGTGTCGCATCATCCTACCAATCATTATTATTTAACAATAATTAAAAATCCAAGTAAACATGCAGATGAAAAAATTCTATATTTAGTATTTTTACTTGGCGAATTTCTACAAATTTGGCATACTGTTCGCGGCCCGGCGGAAAGTCTCTGCGGCCCAGAATTGGGCCGCGGGCCACCGGTTTGAGAACACTGCTTTAAATAACCCAAGATTGCCTATCGGAACGGACGAGCAAACTCTTTGAAGACTGTAAACATAATATAGAAAGAAACTTTTAGCTGGAAAGCTAGAAAGAAATTATTGGTTAATATTAATAACAACCAAAATTTCCCTCTCGGGGCACTCCCGTAACGGTATTCTCTGTCAATATGCCGAATAAAAGTAACAATGGAATTTATAATAAAAGCATTAAGCAAATATTTTAATAACTTTTCAGCTTTTTTTGTATACTCTACAATCGTCAGTTGGTAATGATCGCTGTAAGCATAGCCGGTCCTGATAATCTCTTAGAATTGAGGAATTAGTTTTATTTTAATTTTATCATAGCACAGTAAAGTTGTTATGTCACAAACCTAAAAGCTAAATTAATAATTTTGTAAAACGAAAAACAGTTCAAACGATTCAATAAATAGTTAAAATATTTTATTTTATATGTCCGCTTTCAATGAGAAGCATATGGGTTGATAATGTAGCATAAAAACAACAATTTTAATTAAGAACATAACATGGAAGTCAGTCAACCTCTCTCTTTACATAGAGTCATAGGGTAGAGATAGAATGACAGGGTTTTGAAAAACAAACGTAGATAACTTATCTTCATCGATGAAACATCTATGCATTTGGGGTAGAACCCATAAATCCATTGATACATAATTAAGTGTTAAATTTGTGAATTCGAATTCTTGACTTCGTAACTCGTAACCAAGTAGTTATTATTCAATATCAGGAAAGGTAAATCGCGTATAAGTCCAAATCAAAATAATTATGAATTTGAGTGGAACAAATAGCAAAGTTAGCTAAATATATTTATATATCATCAAAAATAAACGAGCGACATATTTTTTTCTTAGGTTGGATCTAATCGTAGTATTTTGATTTGTCAAAGCTGTAAAAGGATACTGGGAATCTTTGTTGTTCTGTTGGTTTTCTAATCACTTTGTTATTTCCTCTGCCATCTTGTCAGATGGAGTAGGTATTTAGATATTTAACCCAGTACAGATCGTGTACCCTAAAGTGCAACACTTTATCAAGTAATCCACATGGCCGACGACGTATTTATTACGGTCACATTTTGAAATCGCTTGCTCGCTCCAGGGGAACTGGAAATGCGATTACGATCGCCATTTTTGGCGAGAATACGCATTTAATAATGTCGCGTTGACATATTTGTCTGGCGTCGCCATTTTCGACTCCGATATATTTGTTTTCAAAAAAAGAATTTTGTTAAATAAAAAACTGTGAGAGGACAACTTGTGGACGAATTAACTTGTCCAGGAAATTGTTTCTGTGGAGTTTTATTGTGCACGGTTAATTGGATCGGTCCCGAACGGTTGAGATATTTTCAACTGAAGAAAACACGACAGTTAAAATTAACAAGTATTTTCGACCATTTCTGTTTTGTTATACTTCCGTTATTTCAGTACGAAAATTAATTAGAAGGTGGTTAGATTTTAAAACAGTTTAAAAAACGACGATGAATTTGGTTTGGATTCGTATTGCAGATGCTCCAGGGTAGCCTAAATCTCACAAGAAGTGATTTTGGATAGAGAATCTTTGAGATATCGTATGATAGCCATATGCTTCGAATAGGGAGTGGACATGGGCAAAACTCCCGAAAACGTTGAAAATTCTTCTACAATCATGTTAGATTGTGTAGCTAATTTTTCATCATCAAGAGGATGAATCTGGTTAAGTATTAAATGCTATTTTCACAATAATTACTTGAAAAGTTGTCGATTTTAAATTATTTCTTCTTCTAGAGCAGTGGTTCCCAAATTTTTCACAGACTCACAGTGACTGTGACCACTGAGGGGGTATGTGGCAAATTAAAAATAATTGGGGGGGGGTGTGGACAAAGTTGGGGGATCTGCGAAAGGTTTAATATAAAAAATATTTTTTACACATTTTCTTTATTATGAAAATTGAAATAGCAATCAATATATATTGGTGGCGATCTGTTGGATGTTGGACCCTTTTGCAAGCATACTCAGAAACTACTCAGATGTACCCATATGGGAGCAATTTGGTAAATAATTCACAAATGAGGAGCGGAAACCAATGTCTGAACAAGATACCTAAGATATTTAGTGCAGTTATGAAACTCATCATACTATAAATATCAAAATGTTTTATTTTTATCACCATTATACACATCAAATGTAAATTAACATTCTTTTATGACGCAGTTACGTTATTTTACTTAGGGGGGTTCATGGTCAGATTTTTTCTTTAAGAAGGGGTCCGTGGGCATAATAAGTTTGGGAACCACTGATCAAGATTACGAATCTGGTTAAGTTTATCTTTTGCTTTATGTCATTTTTTTTTTACCATCTTAAATGTTATCTTCATAATAATTACTTGAAAAGTTGTAGATTTTAAATTCTTTCTTCTTCTGGAGTATAGAACCAATTCTCGAACAGTGATGCCACTGGGAATAGAATTGCTGATTTTTCATTTCGTCGAATATCAGCGTATTCTGAAAGAATGGTTCAGAAGAGCACACAGTTAAATTATCTACAATATGTTAATTTGGTCTTCAGTTTTGTTTGCATAGTTTTTATTATATCGACGATGTTTTGGTCAATTGATGTAACTAACAAAAGTGAAATTGTTCAGGAGAGAGTAACAACTGTTTTTATCGAAAACATTATAATGGTGAGTTGCGTTATGAAATTCTCATGTTTGCAGATACGGGATTATACGGAGGGATTGTCGATATAATAGTGGCTTACATCAAGCGGTCGGGTCTGAATTTTTAAACCTAAAACCAATGTAAAATGATGTTTCCCTCCCAAAAAACGGTCAATTTATTTTTTTAATTGACATGATTTGGACCTGCTTTGTCTTCTTTAAATGAGATCCAATCATTAACTCATTTTCGTATTTTTTGAGTGTTACATCAATTGACCAAAACACCGTCTATATATGCTTAATAACGTTTAATTTTGGCAGAAACAAGTGATTTACTAATCTATATTTAGATACTTTTTTTAATCGGGCATTAATTTCAGATATAAAACAGTAAGTCTTCACACAAAAGACTTTGTAATGATATTGATACATAAACGTATAACGAAAAGATAACCATCTCGATTTATAAAAATTATTCCGTAAGACCTCATTCGAGGAGAAACTTATAATGAAGTATGTTTCAGTTTTAGTTTTAATATTTTTTGAATGTGAAATGAAATGCAATTAAAATAATCTGAGCACTTCCAACTTATTCGGATGCCACCTAATACTTACACTTGTATATTATTTACATCCATACTCCGTAACAGTTTCTTTTACCTTCTCCGCTCCGCATGTGGAGCATGATATGGCCTCCTAATCCAGGCATCTCAGCAGAAGCTTTTTTCTACCTGAACTGCTCGTTATTCAGTTGATCAACCTCTCTTTTTCGAAGAGAGTAGAGATAGAAAGGTTAAGGCTAAGACAGGACTGGTGGTTAGGTAACCGCTCCCGCTGCGCCCCGTTTTTATTATCAAATGGGTGCGAGGGAATTTGAGACATTATAAACATCCATGCCTACGAATGGAAATCTGTCCGTACAGAGACTTGAAACCGAGACATCCATAACCGTAGCCAACGACGTTGACCAAATGCACCACGGACCTGAAAAAAACCATAATATTCGTCGTAAATAAAGATATGTACCAATTTTGAAAGTTTTATTTTAGATATTTAAGTTTGTCATTGTTTTGTGTTATGAAAAATAAATTTTTTTAACATTTTATTCCACCTTAAATTACATTTACGGCAATAATTGTTTTCACGTGGAATATAATTTTGCCATAGTTCTACTGCAATAAAGACATTATTTTCAAAAAAATGCTTCTAAAGGTGTCCCAAAATCACCATTTTTATCACCTATTAAAACGTCTCACGCCACAATGTAAGTGAGGTTTTACTGCGGAGAAAAAATAACTGCCTTCGTTAAAAAGCTGTAACAGGTCACTTGATTGGTTGGCAAGAAATTTGAGTTGAAAGATAGTCAGTGTTGTCAGTGGCGTATTGTCAAGTCGATGATCCCTCTACAAACTTTCCAGTGGCACCGAATTATCTGGCAATAATTAATTTGATAGCAGCTCTGTTAGATCAGTAGCGAATTATTTAAAATTAATTCTGTATATATGTGAAGTGTGAAATTTAAGATAATATAAAATTAAAATTGATAATTTAGTTGTTGCACTGGTTTTATCACTAACGTGACGCGTGTCCCCTCTTTAATAAGAATCTTTAAATTAACCTGAGAAGACCCCGGATCGAAGAGAGGCGAGCGGCTGGTTATCCGGAGTCCTGGAAGGGCTGATCTCAGACAAACACCATTTCCGATCCGGTTAAAAACTTATTTAATTTCCATTCAAGATGCAGTGGTTTAACATTACACAAATATATAAATCTTAACACATAAAATTGATTCTACATTTACATTTACTTAGCAACTGAATTTACTTTAAGTTATAATACAAATAACACAACGAATTTAAATTAAATCCAACGTAAAACAAAACACAAAAACAAACAGTTCACATGTCACCTCCGCTGCCACGAGACCGCAGCTCGTCCCGCTCGGCGGATCGTAATCGACTGTCTACAAAAATTCCAAAAAACTCCGTGCAAAGTTGGAGCTACCCTTTTCAGTAAAAATGGACTCGTCCAGCGGTCGAAGCCGGGGCTTTTTGAACGCCTGGCAACAAGAAAGAGCGTATTCTGCGAAATATTGCTGTTAGCCGCAGGCCGATTTCAGTTCAGGACACTAATGACACTTATACTTATGAAAAACCAGGGTGTGTCAAACCATACCGCAATGCTATTTATCTAAAAGTAAAACAATGATTCTAATTCTTATATTAAAAATAAAGGGTGAGTTTTATTCCATTCTACTGGACGATAGATAGATAAATTTATTTCACTTGGGACTTTCACCTCCACTAGTAACTGATTTGTAATGTGTAGTGTTATGGTAATTAATATATCAGTTAAATTTGGATTATTGAGATTTTGTACACTTCCATGTATTTTGTCACTAACGACCCGGGTTTCGCCTTTCGGCATCTTCAGGCATTCGAGCACACGAATGGACTCGAACTGAATCTGCTGAATCGAACTGAATCTGCTTCGTGTGCTCGAATGCCTGAAGATGCCGAAAGGCGAAACCCGGGTCGTTAGTGACAAAATACATGGAAGTGTACAAAATCTCAATAATCCAAATTTAATATTGAAATTCCATCAAGCACCCTCAGTCGATGTCTTAAATTATATAATATATCAGTATTTATGTTTTACCCCCCTCTCCAAATTTTTTTAAGCCATAACCGCTCTTTATCTGGAGCATATGGCCATCACATGGTTCGTCCAAGATTCTCTGCCCCCGCAAGTCTTCTTGCTTCCTCACAGGTCATGCCAGCGTCACGTAGCTCCACCGATTACTTACTATGGATGGTCATTATTGGTAGAAGTGACAGGCAGGATTCAGACTCCCCTGGGGCATCCGCAGCACTCGTCCAAGCCAGGTCCATCGTTGCTTTTTTTATTTTGGACGTAATAAGAGTCTGGTACGTCCTCCCTCTTACCCCCAAGTTCCTGACAAAGTCAAACCACCGTACCCCTAGTATTCGCCGCAAACATCTGTTTTCGAAGCACAGTATACGGTTACTCTGTGCTTTAGTGAATTGTCATGACTATAAATAACAAAATAGTCTGAGAAAATGGAGTCAAGGTGTCATAGTTAAATATTACGACCACTAATAGAAGATTTTAAAATGTCAAACACAGCTAAAATTAATAAGTTAAATATTTAGTACAGTTTACATCTTGAGTAAAGTTTAAATATATGGTGGGTCTTTGGTACCGTACAGTAAACCATTGAAGAGGAAAATAGGCCAAGGGGTTGTCCGCTTAGCTGAGACGTCATTCAGTAACGAATGGCTATGCTCCAGACCTGGTCCGGGTAAACTACGACGCAAGGGTCACATGCGGCCGTGTCGGGATGTGTCGGGCCACATGCATTCCTTTTCAATGGTGGTAAATAATATTCGTCCGAGCCGTAGTGCAGTGGCAAACGTCGTTGGGTTCAAGTCCCGTCTCATAATTGATTTATGGATTCCTGTTCGTAGGCAAGTATCTTATTGATGTCTAAAATTCCCTCCTACCATCCGATTCTAAAACCGAGGTGTAGCGAGAGCGATTAACTAACCACTATACCTGTCTTAGCTCTATCTTTCTCTCCCCACACTCTTTGAAAAAAAAAGGTAGAGCATCTGAGTAGACAGCAGTTCTCGTAGAAAGCTTCTGTTGAGATACCACATTGGGAGCGGACATGGTAGAAAAAAAATATCGCTTTACTAGTGACCCCTGTGTGTGGAATTTGGTAGCTGGATAAATGCATTTTGTTTATCTAATTACGAATCTTAGTAAAACTCATGCATTATTTCACGCAGTAATTAACACGCGATTGTAATGGTAGGCCTACCAATTAAATGCCGACTCACTAAATCAAAGCTGCGAGTACTTGATAATCAAAACGCACATTTGGATTTTATTCCTGGGAATGCTATTTCGATGATTATGCTTCAGTTAACGTACTTTAATTAAAAGAGATACAATTCTCATATTGTCTGTATTTCATTGCCACAGACCTTTTAACACATTGCGATGTGACACTCAATTATGGTAGGTATATTTGTCAACTGTTTAAATCTATTGTAATAATTTTAAGATATCGATTGAAGGTGCTTGATTAAAAAAATGTACATATACCTCTTAAACAATTGATGATTCACCTTAAAAATTGAAATTTTTAGATCTTATCTATATGTATTGAAACGATTTGGTTACTAGCTTTATATTTCATTGACTATACATATCCTAAAGACAAAAATAAATAACTAAAGTTTGATTAGGATGTTTAGAGATTCTATACGAGAATCAGTTTGAGTTCATTCGTGTGCCTGAATGCTTGAAGATGCTGAAAGGCGAAACCCGGCTCGTTAGCGACGAAATACTTGGAAATGCACAAAATCTTAACAATTCAAATATATTATAATAATGTTAAAAATAGCGATAGTTTCATAAGCAATTGTTTCTTTATCTAATGCAGTGCTCCACAACCTTTTATCATCCACGGCACACCACATGCAAAAATATACGTAAATTTCAAAATCAAAATTTACATTTACTAATTTGAATTAAAAGTACCCTAACTATTTCTGTGTAACACAGTAGGGATAAATATTCCAATCCCATTTTCTCATATTTCAAAAGTTGAAAACTCTTGATTCGATAATGTTAATTGTTTTAACACATTCGTTCACTATTTTTAATAATTCTTATGGCAACTTTTAAACCAATAATGCTTCCAGCATGCATCAACGTGTAATTTCTACTGAAGGATTTTTTTGGTTTACACTCGAGGTAAAAACATTTTAAAATCATAACCGATACACAAACTCATATCATTCTGTTGAATGTCATAACCTTTAAAAAATCGTTTGTTGCTCGGAAAATGTCCTCACCAGTAATCCACCAGATATCCGTTTCACAAATTTTTGTGAAACGGATATCTAGCAACCATGTAGTTTTATTTTTTTTCTAAATTTCTCTTTTTAGACGGATTGCGCCGCGACGCACCTAGTGTCGTCTCGCGGCTGATCTAAAGTATAAAACCTATATCACTGGGAAAAGCTGTAACATTTGACACCAGGGTGTCTCTTTTTCAGGGTGGTTTTGTTTGTTGAGTCTAAGTTTTATTAGGGTCCATAACTGACAGCGCACAGCTTTAATGGCAATGATTCTTGGTAGTCAAACCAAGTTATTGTCGTTTAAAGCAATTGGTTGCCTTAGGGCCATAGCTAAAAATTAAAAAGCGTCCAGCGGCCGTGTCTATTATTGATAAACAGGGAAGGAACTTACAGTGGTTGAAGTCTAATTTCTATTTTGGCGGACAGTCGGCTCTCGGAGGCCTTCAGCTCAAGGGAGTCGGCCGGCATCGCAAGGAATTATAAATTGCTTTTGTTTATTTTGAAATTGGACTTAAAGTTATATTTAAAATCGTTTGTTGTGTCAATTGCATTATAACTTAAAGGTAAATTCATGTAATTTAGACATCGACTGAGGGTGCTTGACGGAATTTCAATATCAAATTTGGATTATTGAGATTTTGTACACTTTCATGTATTTTGTCACTAACGACACGGGATCCGCCTTTCGGCATCTTCAGGCATTCGAGCGTCAGTTTGAGTCCATTCGTGCGCTTGAATGTCTAAAGATGCCGAAAGGCGAAACCGGGGTCGTTAGTGACAAAATACATGGAAGTGTACAAAATCTCAATAATCCAAATTTGTAAATTCATGTGTTAAGTAAATGTAAATGTAGACTCAATTTCATGTGTTACTGATATTTTGTGTAATAAACCACTGCATCTTTGTTAATTAAATAAGAGATGAACTGCATTTGGAATGGTGTTTGGTTGGGATCCCAGACCTCCCGGACGTTGATACCCAAACATTCGCCTCTCTTCGATTCGGTCTTCTCACATTATTAATACGGTATTGCTTTGGATGTCGACATATTACACATGGACTCGAGTATGTTCAAGAATCGTGTGTACTATTTTTTACATTTTAAAGTTTGCGATTCCTCCCAAAATACAATAAATTGAAGGTAGACTACACAGTTTCCTAAGAACAGCCGGTTCACAAAGTGTTACTGCATAATTATTATTCAAAGGCAAACCGAGCAGAGCAAATGCCGGACGCGGGGTTAAAAAGCGTTCAAAATAAAATAAAGCGAGTCGCATTAAATAAATGGATAGGTGTAGTTCCTCCCGAGGTAAAAAGTTGATGCCTTCATTAGTCCTCGGACTCGGTTTTTGCCTCATTCAGTTTCTGGATCACGATTGCTTCAAATACCTACCCACTGGTCTCGCTTGGCTATAGGCTGTTTGTAGGGTAACCGTTGCTTGGAGAAGCAATCGTTGGCAGAGACAAGCTCGATAAATGCGAAGTAAACTTACCAACAACCAACAATATGATATACTTTAAATGAGTCGCTGAGTCGCTGATCATGCTCCTGGCGATTTTTCACAAAATAAGTTTTTATCGTCGTTTTTTTACACGATATCGATCCTCGTTTTATACGGTTGACGTGCTCCGAAACAACGCTAGTGGAAAAGAATATTTCACTTTTCGTTACACACCGGAAGACACAAAATAACTTAAATTAAACTGTCATATTGCCCATAACAGTTTTTCGTGACTTACACAAAACTGTAAAAACGTTCGGGAGCGTGCTTAGCGACTCAGCGCCTCAAATGATATCTCAGATTTACTGAGATAATTATGCTAACGATAAAGATTGATTAAATTAAAAAACAATATATTATTATGTTGCAAAAAAAGAATTAATATTGTTGATAGCTACGCCGGCATTGCCCCATTGTCATAATTATGCTTAAAGTGGTTTTTACTAACATTTTGTACTAATTCCAAAAATTGTATAATGGTCAACACCGGTTTCGTTCATCGCGACTATTTTCAACGGATGAAACTGATGTCTTCCCACCAAGAATTGATATTCAACACCTTAAAAATAATTTACGTACTAACATAGAAGAAATAAAAATTAAAATACTTAGATGCAAGTAAGTTGATTTTCATATTTCTCCTATTAGTTATTTGTTACTTTAATTCTATGTAAGTAATTGTTAATTCAATTAATACAAATCTGAAGTAATTTATATTCGTGTACCTACAACCATTTCTACGGTATAAATTGTATTAAATTGAAAAATAAAATTCTTTGACTACGTTACCTATATTATGTTTTACGGTATTGATTAAATTGGTTTTACTTTGGAAAAGTTTCATTATAATAAGGTAAACATAACAAATAACAAGTATTTACTTCCACAAGAATTTTATTAATTTGTTGAAAGCCATTTCACCTAGAAAGTATATCGACTGTGTTTTGGTCTATTGATGTAACCATCAAACGTGAAGTTGTTCAGGAGAGAGAAACAACTGTTTTTATCGAAAACATTATATGGTGAGTTACTTAACAAATCTTTGAAATGTATTCCTGTAAATTCTCATGTTTGCAGATACGAGATTTTACGGAGAGATTATCGATATAATAGTTACTTACTACAAGTGGCCAGGTCAGAATTTTTAAACCTAAAATCAATTTAAAATGATGTTTTCCTTCCAAAAAGTGGTCAATTTATTTTTTTAATTTACATCGTTTGGCCGAGACTTGTTCTGTCGTTTTTAAAATGAGATCCAATCATTAACTCATATTCATATTTTTTGAGGGTTACATCAATTGACCAAAACGCAGTCGATATGTTAAAGCATAATTCGGTCCGAACTATGTTTTATCATTGTCTACGATAAATTTGGATTAGAACCTGGATCGGAGAATACAAGCACATATATTACGTACTGTAACTATGTTACAGAAATTGATGAATTATATACTGAAATAATCTGTGTCAAATTAAAGAAAATTCAGGACCTCTTGCATTATAGTTACGTATGGATAGTCCTTAAAAACACAGAAGTATGGTTACCCGACCTATAATGAGAAGCTAGAGTCTCGGTACAGGGAACTAAGAAGTTCGTTGAAATGAAACGGATATTAACTGCCTATTTTAAATTATGCCGATAATTACATTTTGTAAAACATATTATCTTTCGTGGGTAGGGGAAAATTCTGACTGACTAATTCAAAATTAAATACAAGACCGCTAAGGTTATTCTAGGTAGTTCTATATACGATATAATTTAGTGTGAGACCCTGAAATTAAGTCTTCGGAGTTTTCAAATGTTTCTCTTTAGTAATTTTCAAGCACAGTATTCCGTTTTATTTTTTAGATGCTTACTAAAAGTAGATGCTTAGAGTGATTGGTTACATAGCATAGGGAGCATAGGAAGCATAGGGCTAAGACAGGACTAGTGGTTAGTTAATCACTCTCGCTATTCTCTGTGTTTAGGATTGGATGGGTGGGAGGGAATTTTACACATCGAAAACATTCATCCCTACGAACAGACAACGATAAATCGATTGAAAAATTAATTTTTGAAACTGTCCGCAGCGGGACTTGAGCCCGAGACATTCGTAACCGTAACTAACGACGTTACCAACTGCGTCACGGAGCCGGCAATACTATATGACACACCCTGGTTTTTTGTTAAGTTTAAGTTTCATTAGGGTCCATAACTGAAATCGCCCAGCGGTAATGACAATGATTCGGAGAAATCGACCCAACTGTCGTCAGGGACGCGCGGCTATCGCCTGAGGATACGTTCGCAAGACGAGTCCATTTTTGACAGAAAGCGGTGGCTCCGACGATGCGGGAGTCCTTTTAATTTTATGTGTGAGTAGTCGATTACGAGCTGCGGGCCAACGTGGTCGGCACCGGTGACGTTTTGAATTGGACTTAATTTAAAATCGTTTGTCGTGTCACTTGAATTATAACTTAAAGTAAATTCATGTGTTAAGTAAATGTAAATTCAATTGTATGTGTTCAGATTATTTTTGTGTATTTTAAACCACTGCATCTTCGATTAAAAATAAATAAGTGTTAACCGGTTTTGAAATTGTGTTTGTTTGAGATCCCAGCCTTTCCCGGACATCGATAACCAGCCACTCGCCTCTCTTCTCATTTAATAGTACATTATCTAAATGTCAGATTACTGCTAAATAAAACACACAATTTATTATACCATTGTAGGTTCCTTGGTATGTTCCAGTTTTAGTTTTTGTAATCTTGACTGAATAATTGATCATGCATTATTATTCTGCACTTTTTGTCAGTCTATAAAACGTATTTCGTCAAACAGTCAAAAGACAGCGCTGAATATCGCATTATTTCAAAAGGAATAAATCATATACAGTTCTGAATTTTTGACATGGAAGAATTCGACCGCAGAGTTTCTTACACTTTATTATTTTTGGCGGCTCAATATTATCTTCTTGGAAGGCATTATTACAATCGCCGCTTGTCATCGCGAATAGAAATCAAATTAAAACACATAAATCGTCGTTGTTCTAGAAGAAGACACTAAGTGAAAAATACTAGTTTTGAGAAGTTTATCAAATATTTGAATTGCCATACCTTCTTCATTCTGTTTGATTGTACAAAACTGTTTTTTGGTAAAGCTATAATTTATAAAAATAAGTGTATTCTTCCATATGGTAGAGTTTGACATAAGGAACGTTTTGGTATAACTAACTCAATATGTCATTTTTCGATTTAGTGTTTTCTTCCAGAACAGCGACAATAAATTATTATGGAGCGAATATAATTTTGCACTGACAGCTGCGATGCGGAATAATTCTCTCCGTATTATAAATGATCATAGACAAAGAAAAATGCCATAAATATTTTTGATGAATTACGTTCCGCTAGTTGTTAATATAAATAAGTATTATTTTCCTCTACATAATACCTAGATGCGCGTGTTTTTAGAGCATCGAGCATTACTTGTCGAGATTCACACTCTATATACCCGAAGCGATTATGAATCAATCAGTTGTATATCTTCGTTGTTCTGGAAGAAGACGCTAACTGAAAAATATTAGTTTTGAGTAATTGGACTTTAAAGTTTTTGAAATGTTTGAAATGCTATGCCTTTTTCAGTTAGTTTGATTATTAACTGTTTAAATAAAAGTATAATTTATAAAAACAATAGTGTTCTTCCATACAGTAGAGTTCGAAATAAGGAACATTTTTGTATTTGATTTAGTGTTTTCTTCCAGAACAGCAACAATATAGGCAATCTTACTTTTTGGATATATATTTTTTTTGCACGGTTTCATTACTTTTATTTAAACGGTGGTCGCTGGAATGAATCCTCCATACTAAAATAGATTCATGTGTATTCATGTTTTAGCACAATGACGAAATTACAATAATTGTTTTAAAATTTCAGGTGGCTTAATTCAAGCTATATATGCTAAATATTGTGATCATTATTATTTCCTTTGGATTCTCTTCGATATGCGTTCAGCTAAGTCAAACAGATTTTTCAAATTCTTTTAAACCATATCCGCTTCCCATCACACGGTTTCTCCAAGATACCTCCGCTAGCTTTTTGCTTACTAGTGTCATGTAACTCCTCCGAATACATCCTATGAAATGAATACATCATCATCGGCCTTCCAGGGAGACGGAATCCATCCGGTTGGTGAAAGAGACAGGCAGGATTCAGCCAGCATGGGGAATAATTTAGTAATCTTTTAACTGTCCAATAATATTTTATGCTTTTAACAACTTTATTACTGACATCAGGCGTAAATAAAAAAATAACAGTATGGCATCTACAAAATACGAATGTTTGACATATTTACCGATAGATGGTGTGTTATAGAAGACGATAAAATAAGATTTATTTGAATCACCTTTTTGTGGGCTGTAAAATAAAATGTTTTGAAGGAATGTCATACGAAACACCTTTCGGATTTAACTTCACAAATACATTAAGCCGCAAGGCAAAGTTGTGGTTTTTTCAAGAAAGAAAATAATATTTATATAATCATCTTTTCCGTTCTGGTAAAAAACGTTAATAATATAAATTCGTTTCAGTTATTTATGTCAAAGTCTTCCATTTTTCAAGATCGAACGTCTGGCAAAATACACAAGTTTATTGAAATAAAATTTCTCAAATATATTTCAAAATATATATATATATGTACATAAATATATATATATTTATAGCTATTAAAATAGCTTTAACGCGACTGATAACTATTTTTTATTTAAAAAAAAAATAAAACACAATTCATTTGTACTACTTCCACATATTTATAATGATCAGGAACGGTTGTGCTCATCACGAGCATTTTTAACTGATTTTTTTTTTAAATATAATGTCTTTCCACCTAGAACTGACAGTTAACACCTTAAAAGTGATAACTAATTATTATTTAAGTTTCCTATTTATATATAATGGCCCAGACCGCTCTGTAGGCGTTTTATTATTATCACATATCACATGTATTTAGGTATGAAATTTTCTCATGAACTAAGCGTTAGCGGTGAATATATTAAATAAAATATTATGCAATGCACACACAGTTCCGACGTACTAGCTTTTTTAGACATTCAGTTTTTCAATTACAATATATTAATTTCGGTTATACTAGTAATATATAATGTTCTTACTAATTATTCAAATCGACTTTTTAATATTATTTTCATACTTCCATCAACTATTCGACATTCAAATAGTTGATAATAACGAATAGTTGTAATCCCTATCCCCTGGCGGGGGACAGAGAATTTTGGAGGAACCGTGTGATGACCATATGCTCCGAGCAAAGAGCGGATACCGTTAAAATAATAATAATACCTTTCGATGTATTGTAATATTGTCATCGCTATTACATTAATTGTTGTGACACCTTGTGAAATTGAATGCAACATCCTTGCTCGAACATCAAACAATATTTCATTTTTCTTTTCGTGATTGATAAAATGAATTATTCTTCCAACATGCTACAAGCTTGTAAAGCCGTACAAACTTTACAAGCTATTCATTGTATTCTTAAATACAATGTTTAATTTCCAAGAATCTTTACAAAACCTCCATGGATTTTTTGTATGCACCGGCCGACATCTGTTTGACAGATTTCGAAAATGATTTTGATTTATGGTGAGGTGTTTTCTATGGCAGAATAAGGGTGCGTTGTAAAAAATAATCCGGTAAATGAGCGGCAGCTCGTCCTCGGCGGGGTGTCTTTTACATTGCTAATGGCTAATTGCTTCATTTCACGAAAAAAGCGGCTAACACTTTGCACCCTTTGGGTTGATTTCGAAATCCGCTTGGTTTGGTCCAACTCACGGCAACAAGATTTAAAAAGAACTAAATTCAATACACATTTCATTGAATACCATTTCTTTTTTCCATGTCCGCTCACAATGTGGAAAATATGGCCTCCTAACCGAGGTTTCTCAATAAAAAAAAATTCTACAAGAACTGCATGTTTCTTAGTTCCCCAACCTCTATCAGAGTAGAGATATAAGGATAACTCACTCTTGCTACGCCCCGTATTTAGGATCGTATCTGTGGAAGAGAATATTAGACATCACAAACATCCATACCTACGAACGGAAACCATAAATCTATTGAAAAATCAATTATTCCATACCGGGACATGGTCCTGAGACATCCGTAACCGTAGTCAACGACGTTAACTACTCCACGGAACCGACTGAATCCCATTTGGATGGATGAAATTAGACAGTTGACAATTCTATTTCAAATTTATCTCCTGTAAGATTCCCCTCTAAAACATTGCATGCAATATTATGTGTTACTGTTACTATCAAAGGATTGGAGCTGCCCATTTTTTGAATAGTTCCGCTGCGGTATCAAAGCGCTTGCTCCAGCTCCGCTTTATTCTTTGCTCCGTACCCCGAGTAAGAGTCTTGATATAAATTATTTGGTAGGTACACAAATTTTTGTAAAAAATAATATTTTAAAATAAACTTTAATTAAACTAAATCGCAAAGGTAATACATGATTGTACTAATTACGGTAACACTACTAATTACAAATTAATTACTAGTGTTTGAGGGTGAAGGGAAAGAAACAGTGGTGAGCCAACTAAATTATTCAAAATGCTATGTACTAATAATCGATTACTGATAATGGTTTTCTTAAAAATCTAAGCTATTCATCTTTTCGATGGAGTATGTCCGATAGCAAATCATCCTTCATATTTTAATATTTTCAACACAAAAAAAAATCAATAGTTATAGAGTTAATGTCTTAGGTGTAAGCGATATTGTCATATTTATTATCATTCACAAGTCACCGGTTTTAACGTGTTATTGTTCTAAAAGTTTTAGGCCAAGAATAGGCCCCGAGTCCACCATTTATGAGCCATAAAGCAGTAAAGTTTATTGTTCATAATTTAAAAGTTTTGTGAATCTTGGCTTATTTCTTAAAAAAATAATTAAACTAAATTGTTCGTACAAACAAATTAACACTCAAAATTGCTGTTTTATGTACTCAGACAATTCTTAATAAAAATATTTGATTCAGTGAAAAAATACAAAATCATCTGGGGTTGGCAAAATCACGTATGTTGTAACAACACATAATACAAATTTGGATTATTGAGATTTTGTACACTTCCATGTATTTTGTCACTAACGACCCGGGTTTCGCCTTTCGGCATCTTCAGGCATTCGAGCACACGGATGGACTCGAACTGAGAGACAGTAAACAGTGTCTAACGTTTATATAGAAGATACAAATGCGACAAATATTATTTACGAGGTAAGATATTATACGTCTGAGAGCCACACTGATACCTGAGTTAAAATTTCGGGAATTTCCCTAATCCTTATTTTGTAAACACCATATTAACAGAGTGGCGAATTGCCGCTTTTCAACTTCTTTTAGAAATACCAGTGATTTTACAATTATAATAGTATTGTGGGTTTTGACGGGATGTAATTCGACGAATGGGTAAATATATACAATCATTCCACATTTAGTGACATCTGTTAGGTGTTTCAACGTATCGGATATAATAGCGGAGAATTAGGAAGGTTCAGCTGCTCATTCAAGATTGGTAAGGAGTTTAACTGGGCTCTATTAATTTCCAAAATTTCTTGATAAAATAATTTATGATCCCCCATGTTTTTATGCAACAGTTTAACCCCATCATCCGCATTAAACGTATGGTTCTCCATTAGCAAGTGATTCTTTTTTTAATCTAAAGGCAGCTAAATGTTCTGATACCCTTATATCTAATGTACGTGTGGTTTTACCCACATAGAAATGTTGGCAATCATTGCATTGTAATTTATAAATACCAGATTTGTTCTTAAAGTTTACTCTATCTTTATTGTTAATAAGTAATTTTCCTAGAGAGTTTTTGCAATAGAACGCCGGTCTAACACTATCAGCGAGTTGTTTTTTAATTTTAAAGCTTGTGCAACCTAAATAACTAATTCTATGCCAGATTCTAGGGTGGTCTATGTCTTTAGACAAGTTCCCGAAATATAGCATCTTTTCTGCTAATTTACGTTGTTTTTTTGATACAAGACTATCTATAAGAGACGCCTCATAGCCATTATTAATGGCAATTTGTTTAATAATGTTTTAGTTCGTTTTCAAAATTAAATTTATTTAGAGGTATAGTGACTAATCTGTGAACCTGAGAATGGAAAGCAGCCAATTTATATGAGAAAGGATGGTCTGAGTTAAAATGGATCGCGGCTTCTGAAAACGTCTGTTTTCGATAGATTTTAAATTCATGAATGGAGTTTTTAATATCAATATTAAGGTCAAGGAAATTTATATTCTTGCCCCCTACTTCTAAAGTGAATTGAATTTTATCATCTAGTGAGTTAAGAAAATTATGAAGGTTAGAAACTTGTCTCTCAGTTCCATTGAATAGACAAAGGATGTCATCTACGTAACGGAACCAATAAACTACGTTTCTAACTTCTGTTTTATTGCTAAAAATAAGGTTTTCTAAATGGTTCATGTAAAATTCTGCTAATAGTGGTGACAAACAACTTCCCATTGCAAGGCCTTCGGTTTGTTCATCTATGAACAAACATTTTTTTCTCGCTCGGTTGTTATTAAGTCGCTTAGATTTTCGAAGAACAGCTAATAGCTCTCTTTTCGCCCGTTGATTGAATTGAACAAATGGAAAAGAATTTAAGCATCGTTTGGGGATTCGAAACCGTAGACAAATAGATCGGACTACCAAAACCATTGACCACTCGGGTACCTGCCTAGGTAATAATTTTTAATTATATAATTCAGTATAGCATAAATCAGTAATTATAACAAAGTATATCAAAGATAAAACAATATATAGAATTAATTTATATACTATCAGCACCATCCCTACAGTGTTAAATAAATGAGGTTGAGAGACTGAATCACAATCAATTGACATACTCCATGTGCTCCAGATTGTGAGTGAACAACGATAAAAAAATAATACTTCCACTTAAAATAGGGGTGCCATTCGTCCCCGTATTTGCCCCGGTTTATAGATTTGTGACCTCGTGTCACGGTCTGTAATTCATTTATCCAAGTATCCTATCTAGCTATAGCTAGTCACACAAAAATAAGTCAACATGAGAAAGAATGTTCGCAAATATCACAACATTTATTTGTTTGTTTTAGTCTTCCCGCCGACTAGCTATTATAGTTTGTAATTAAAACTGCAAAACGTTGATTGTACGAGTTTTTCATTCGTAAAATTAAATTCCCAAACGTCACGGTTAGAGTGTCGGTCGACAATTATGACAGCCCTAACTTACAAACTCTGTAGAAAACTTCACAGTCTGCGGTTCCTAATTTTAGCATGTTTATAACTTTTAAAAATAAAGAATATATATAAACTTAACACTTAACTGACAACGTGTAGTTAATACAATTATTTAAAATATTAAAATACAAAGGGCTACACTAATTGTGTATTTTTTTTCTATGCAGTCTGAGTAGCGTTTTAGTACCTAAAATTAAATTCGCATTTCAAGCACTCTGAATACATGAGCTGTCAAGTAAGTTGTCACCTTACGATTTGTATTCTTCCAAATTTAAATGTAATGTGTAATAATAATAATCTTTCGAAGAGCTTTTATTTTTCATCACAATGCACCTGACAGCCCTTCCAATGTTTGAGCGCGCAGCTATTGCATTATGCAGGAAATGCTTAGATGAAATTCAGTGGTGTATTATATAAATATAATGTTTTACAAATTAAAATTAAATGTAAGCCGATGATTCTACTTCTGTGAGCTTCGTATGACACAATAATCATATTACGGAAAGTTTACCGTAGAAAATTTATCTCTGTGAAAATTTCAAATTCGCCGAAATGATAATTGAACGTGACGTGGATTTATCCAGATTTCATTAAATTGTAATGCAGCGGACCTCAACCAGTAGTAAGCTAGAATGTTGGTGATCCGCTGAGTTGTTGCTGTTATATCCATAAACTTTATTCCAACATGCAGCAAAAATAGCACACTTTTAATTTTGCTTTGATCAAACAAGCGTTATTACCATTTCATAATTAAAATTGTAGCTTTAATACACCACCACAAAGTTACCGCCGAATCCATAGAAAATATCTTAATGATCCATGGGATTCAAAATCATTATCTACGTGGCCGAAACCATAACCATACATTTTTTGTTATTTGCTTGGGTCATGTGAATTACCAGTTGAAGTGCCGTTCAGCTGGTCAATTCATTGCCTAGGGCAGTGATCCGAAACCTTTTCTCACCTACGCACTCATTCATATTTCACGACACACCACAAGCCAAAATATGTAAATTTCATAAACAAAACTTACCATTTATTAATGTTCTTATTTGATGAATTTGAAAAGGTAGGAAATATATTTTTTAATAAAATCAAATTAAGCCCTATAACCTTTTCATGATAAAAACACTTTACACACATTTTTTCACTAATTATAAAAAAAATGCGTATTTAAGGCTCTTGATTTAATAATGTGTATTATTTTGATACATTCGTTCATTGTTTGTAATAATATCACTGGGAAATTTTTCGCCCTCAATGCTTTCTCGTATATGCAGCAATGTGTAATTTCTACATTAAGATTTTTTTTTCTTTTACACACAAGACAAGCTTTATTTTATTCATCATCATTGCAGTTGCACCATCAGTGCAAGCAATAACACAATTATTTCATTAAATATCAAAATAGTACAATATTCGTTTCAACGAAAATAGTTTAAACTTAGCCCCCGAATGACTTTAACTTTTTTCAATATAAAATACTCATTGTTTTATATTTTGGACGCACTGTGCCGCGGCACACCTGGGATCGTGTCACGGCGCACTGGCCTAGAGAGGTGGACATTTTCAGCAACGAACTCTGAGTAGGTATTTGAAAATATTTTTGTCTTGTATGAATTTGTTAATAATATTTCTTGTTCTCTATATTATTTTTGTTATAATATGTACTGTATACATGTATGGCGCATTTGCGTCAGCTGTAATGTTATTTATGTATTGTAATTTATAAATTTACAAATAGAATTGTGAGTTTAGACAGTATAGATTTTGAAAATATAAAAATACTGTAATTAACTGTCCATTTAATTAATTTTTCGACATATTGAATTTTCAATGGATGCTTGATGCACGAATGCAAATAGTTAAACTTCATGATAACATTATTTTCCTAGTTCTATTATTATACCCTTAGCCTGTTTAAAAAGAGCGGTCGAGTTACTGAATAGTAACTTTATATCATACTACACATGAGGAAATATCATGTTTGAACAAAATAAATATTTCTAGGATATATTTTCAGTAAACCCTTATTCTTCGATGCCCAAAAAATATCTTCAGCCGTAAAATTTTACCGGACGCCTATGAGCCGGATTTTATTTGCTCCAAATGTGAATTGCAAAATGCATCCATTGTAAGGTATATGACGTTTTTTAAGCTTTGTGTGAAAGGATGTCTGTATGCGAAGATGGCCGACGCAATCGTCCTCACGTTGTCGTGTTACCTTTCAAACGAGCCGCAGCGCTGCAATGAAAATAGCTTTCAGCGTCGCCGAATGCACTCTGTTCCTGACATTTCTATAAATCGTATTTATGCTGTCATGAATACTAAGTTATGAGTGCACATATTGCTTTGTATAGAGCTGTACTAAGTACATACGTTCCTAAATCGTATAGAATTATAGGGTGGAAGCATCCATATAAAAGAGACCAATGTTAATAACATATTTATTAAAAAAAACACTCAATTCACCTAGGTATAATTATTTAGTGGAGATTAATCTGCACGAAGAACAGCAAACAAGACATTTTTTAATAATGATGAAGTTTACATGAAAATATCAGTTCTATACCTTGGAAAATAATTCTTCAATAACGTTCAGTAGGTATAATAGGATAAAATATCAAAGCATTTAGTACTTCAAAATTTTATAGAACTAAACATTTCGATATTTTTTCGTATTATCATGGAGTCTACCAAGTAAATAGCAATTCGATTAACGTTTAGTATATTTACGGTCACTTTTATAGTGTTAACTGTCAATTCTTTATGGAAAGGCGTTATATAAATATATATATAATTATAACCTTTTCAGCCTGAAGCTTTTCATTTGAAAATGATCGCGATAATCCCAACAATTTGTGATCATTTCATTCAATTTTGGAATTAGTTAGTACAAACAAATGATTTTTATTTTTATAAATAATAAAATGTATCTAAATTTGAATCTTTGGATTATTGAGATTTTGTACACTTCCACGTATTTACATGGATTAAATACATGGAAGTGTACAAAATCTCAATAATCCAAATTTGATATTGAAATTCCATCAAGCACCCTCAGTCGATAAATTTGAATCGTTCAAATTTTGTACAGTGTCACACGTTTTGTCACTAACTTTGTTTTCAGGCACTTGGCTACACGGATGAACTCGAACTGAGTTCATACGAGTCAGTTCGAATTGCGTGTACTTGAATGCCTGAAGATACCGAAAGGCGAAACCCGGGTCGTTAGTGACAAAGCGTGTGAAAATGTACATAATTTTTACGACTCAAATATTGAAATTTCATCAATTCCTCAGTCGATTTAGTGTAATAGTTTTTACTGACTATATTTAGATATAATTTTCAGTATTTATGCCATTTAGAGAATGAAAGCTTCAAATTATAGAGCATATTTGGGAAACGCATTGAAAAAAACATTTTACATCATAGTCCTGTGTGACAATTAACTTCCCGACATTAAAATACAACGATTAATCTTTAGAAGCTTTTCTGAAGAGTTAATACCAATCAAATTAATACTCTACAAAACTCTACAAAAATCGTTGTTTTGCATTCGATCTGTCAAAAGAGATTTTTGCCAATCGTTGCTTTTAGATCAGCGGTGCGCAAACTTTTTGGAATTTCTTGCCTGACGGTACCTTTAAAAAATATTCGATGGCTTGCGGACCCTTTCATTAAAAATTTAAAATCAACATTATTTATTAAAATAGAGGGCGCCAAATAATTTGCACAAGGGTGCATATATGGTGCTGCATATGTACATAGAAATGAAAAATTTTTGACAAACAATTATTTATTCAGAAAATATTACAATTTTTCTTTAAGTTAAAATTTTAATGAGATGGATGCATCTGCTTGCCCTGAACCAGTTCTTCTATGTTTGGCTAGTGCAACTCTCATGTCATTTGTTTTGAGATTTTGTAAATCTACTGAGAAGACCCGGATCGAAGAGAGGCGAATGGCTGCTTATCGAACGTCTTGGATGGGCTGTGATCTCAATTTTACGAAACGGATACATAGCAACTGTAGCTTTATTTTTTTCCTAAAATGAAAATTTTCTTTTTTTGGACTGATTTCGCCGCGGCGCACTTTGCATCGTCTCGCGGCGCACCGGTGTGCCGCGGCACACTGGTGGCGGAGCACTGCCCTAGGGGACCACGGACCCCAATTTGTGCATCGCTGCTTTAGATTGACAATATTAGCTATTGTAAACAAAATGTATTTACGGAATTAAAATGATTAAAAGTAAATAATACAAAGTTTGTCGATAACTTTATTGAGCGATACTTTATCATTTTTAACACAATTTTTTCATCTATTCTAATGTATTATTGTATCCTCAAACTAATACAAGCCCCTCAGAGTGGAAACGCAGTAACAATAATGTATAATATATCATAATCATAGCTTTTCAAGAGCTTTGAAGTAAACAAGAGCAGTCAAAAGTTATGTTAAAGGTTTTACGACTCTGTGAAATAAAAGAGCACCAGGTAGGGTGACCAAGCGCTTTAGTTTTCATATTGATTGTCATTAATAGTTATTATCATTTTACTAGCACTATCACATCGATTGCATTGGCATTTACTTTACAGAACTCCATTATAATAGGCTAAAAATAGGAAAGTATTAAGATCTAAAAGAATTTTATCAGTTTATTGATAGTTATGTCGGCTTCACGCCATCGTCAGAATTATGCTTAAATTTAGCTTAACTTAGCTATATAATATACATATACTGTTTTAGAAGAGACATACAATATTGTATCATCTCACTAAATCCAACATTATAACGTTTATTTAAAAATTAAATTATGTTACGTACTGTTTCTGAGTTTTTCTAAGAAAAGGAAAATACATGGTATTATTAATTAATCGTTAAAAAGTAAATGCCTTAAAGTTTTATTGATTATGCGTAATTACATTAGCGTCTTGTAATGGCTTAAGTAAGGGATATGAATCAGTGTGTATTTTGTGATTAGGAAAGTTATTGTCTTGATTATATGTATCAATTTCCAATTGTACGAGAGAATTAAGCCTTGAGCACATATTATACAAAAATTGCACATTATTTTTTCAATTAAAAAAAATACATGTAGAGGTATTATATTAATTTTTAAGTAACGAATTCTTACCTAACAGTGTTGGACAGCGTATTCTTATAACCCATACAAAGCTGGATTCATTTTATTGAATTTTTGAATACAAATTTTTGATTATAAATGACAGGTATCTCAACGGAAGTTTTCTACGAGAACTGTTTGTAACTCAGTTGCTCAACCTTTTTTTTTTTTGAGGAAGTAGGGATAGAAGGATAGAGCCAGGATTGGACTAGTGGTAAGCTAATCGCTCTTGCTTCACCTTGTTTTTAGGATCGAATGGATAAGAGGGAATTTTAGATATCATACACATCCATGCATACGAAAAGAAGCCCATAAATCGATTGAAAAATCAACTTTTGAAGCTGTCCGTACCAGGACTTGAACCTGAGACATCCGTATCAGTGGCCAACGATGTTGACCACTGCACCACGGACCTGACATAACTATTAATAAAATACAAGTCATTTCAAGGACAAAATTTAGTTTTACAATATATAATAGCATTCGCCCCTCAGCATAGGTTAAAGGTTTTATAAATTAGTAAGAATGTAAATTTTAAATTTTATTAAAGATATTGTTGTAGAATGTATAATTCATATAAACTGAATTATTGATTATTTTACAAAGACTGAATGTCAGCCGATAACTCAATATTGTATTTTCATGTATGAATACTATGAAAGAAAGAGTAACAAAATTTTCAAAGGTAATGCTGAATATGCGTCTTTTAATTGTCAAGAACAGGAACAATTATTTTATATTACAAAACAATCAATACATGTATAAATAAATTAATATTTACTAGTAATGTGGTCACACGACACATGTACCTCTCCAAAAGAAATTTTATCCTTAAATCCGTAAATAAACAGATCCGTTCCATTTACAAACATCACAAAGGGTCGGCAAACACTTCTGGGCTTTTTATCTGGTCCGTGATTGGTCGAATACTTTCCGTCTGGTCGCGCAGGCCAATAAGACAATTCGTTTCGTTTTGTATGACGAACAGTGCGAGACTAAGCGACGGAAGGCTTAATCTTATTTTTATGGAAGGGCTTCAATTAAAAAAAGTACAAAGAATGTGTTATGACGATCTCTCATGTTCTGCGTATAATTTGGATTTATTCATATTTTATGATTTCCAGTAATCTCATGCTTATTTTTCTACCAAACACGAAAAGAATAATAGTTTGGGATAATGTGTCTTCTTTAATTGTCTCCTTTTCTGACACCATACTCGTCACAGATAATAAAATATGTACCTAATAAAAATCCATGATTCTTATTAAAAAATCAAAATTATTTATATATAAATTTTACTTATGGGAGCGGTGAGAAATTTCTATTCAAATACAGTAGACCCTCCGATAACTTGATTTTCTTTAAAATTTGGGACTTCTTGATTACACGCTAAAATACTGCTACGCTGCATGCGTATCCTCTAATTTTGTATGAGTAAGGTAGCCCCGATAGCTAACTTCCAGATAGCTCGGCTTTTATCTACCGTGTTATCGGGGAGTATACTGTATCTCATATTACTCTTGTGGTCTTAGTAAGAAAATGTATTTTAAATACACGTTTTTATTAAAAGTATTTTTTAATTTTACTGGATGTTCGTCAGTTTTAAGTGAGTGATTGTTAACATAGAATTTTCAAAAAAAAAATACATGACCCCCAAAAAAATATATACGACCCCATTTTTTGACGCCACGGCCCCAGCTTTGGAGATCGATGGAATAGAAATTTTTGTGCTAGCCTCTATCGAACTAATCTATTCTAGAATTTTAAAAAATATTTTTTAGAAGTAGACGTTATTATAATAATGGGTGACCCCACTTTGTGATTGGGGACACATTTTAAGCCACAAGTTTTACTTTCGTCAACAATTGTTGATAATTTTATAGTAACGCCGCTACTACTACTTCAGGATTGACAAATTTTGTTTGTGTTAACTTAAATTTGTCTTTCAAAGATTCTTCTTTCAATATAATATACAATTATTTGTTTTAAGTAAAGTCATTCGGTTGTTAATGGTCTTGATGTCAAGAATTTATGTTCATTTTATAATCTTGTTCTTCTTCCGGCAGTTGTTTAAGCGTGTTCGTCTTTTTGTTGTTATTCAGAAATAGCACAATATGCACGCGGTGTGAAAATGTTGTCGAGTCACAAAGCACTAAATAACAAATGAAGCGGACAGCTCGACGCGCCTGCTATGGCATTTTTCTTGCCAGACAATGACCATATACTTCTCAACGCCACTACCTAAAATGCACACAACTGGTCTGGTACAGTCAAATAGAATAAAGTAGTAATACAACTTGTAAAATAATATTTTATTCGAATCAAATATAATCATTATATCTACGGTAATTTTTCAGTTATCTTGTTTTATTTCATCACCCTCTCTCCCCAACTGCATAGTATAAATTCAGTAATGAATATTTTTATGGAGACTAGGGCTGTCTTTATGCTCAGCTTTCTTTTTCAGAATTCTTAGAAAACATTTAATTTATGAAAGCGGATCTTACAGCTAATAGTTTAGAAGGGTTTCAATTGAATAATAAATAAGCTTTGCTAACTGCTATCAAACAATCACATTAAAGTAGCGGTATTTATGAAAAAAGTGATGAAGAACCTGGCTTGGACATGTGCTGTGGATGTCCACGTGGAGCCTAAATGTCTCTTCTATCAACCGAGTGTTTTCCGACGCCCTGGAAGGCCACAGATGACTGTATGAGGATGAAGGGAGCGGATATGGTAAAAATGTATGAAGTAATCAACCGACCGTAGACGAGTGCTAGTTATTCTTAGTTGCATGGGCAAGGGTTCGAATACTCAATGAAAACTTCATATTTTGATGTGTAAATCAATTTGATTTGTATTAGAAAGTTTTCTGATATATATTCGTTCTGAACCACTAAGCGATTCATAAAATGCAGCGATGAGAGAGCTTTACGTTGACTAGTCTTTTTCGACTGCATTTCTCTATCCGTACTCAGTAAAGATTTATTGAGTGACTGATATCTAGGTATACAACGAAAAAAATCAATTTTAAATTTATGTCGTCCATCATGTTTGTAAGTTAATTAGTTTTATGATGTAAAATATATAATGAAACGAAAAACTAACCAAGGAGTATAACTGCACTTTATAACTCATTAAGTCTCCTAGATCTTCATAATAGAAAAGTAATAGACAAAACGTGAGTTTGTTTTTGTGTTAGTCTATCTAAAAAAGGACGTTTGACACGATTAAATAGAAAATAACAAGCTGTAAAGAGAACACCATTCTATATCCTTTGTGGACTTGGCTCGATTTAAATATTCAGCCGCGTCACTTCACGTATTTGTTACAGGACCAAACTGTTTATTTAATTATTATAAAAAATTCTTCCTATAATTTTATTTACAATGATTGTAAAGTGTTGGTATGTGCTATTTTAAAATTTGTATTTCAAGCATTCATGTTAGGTTATAACCTAAGAGAATATATCGTCACCGCACTGGCAGAAGTTGGTAAGTAACATATTGACAGTTCTGAGTAAACAACAAATGAAAATTTTAGCTCGAATGATAAAGTATTTAGCCTCGGTATTTTATTTTATATTTATAATTACAATATCAAAATATAGATGGACTTATGTAAATCTAACACGAATCAAGTTAGGGATCAATATACAGGGATAATTATTGCTTTCCTAGAAATCTGCAATATATTATACTTACTGATAGAATAATTGCTGTGTTTTTCCAAACTGGTGTAATCAGTTCACCTACTGATTTATTCCAGACAAAGAATTGATATCTAAGAATCTCATTGTGCTTTTACCTGAATTCTGTGAATCTTTTGACTTGCAAACTTCTGCCAGTACGGTGACGATATATTCTTTGATTTTAATACCGTTATGAGAATTAGTCATGTAAGCTGCGTGATATTTTAATGAACAAATTGAACCTCGTCGAGCTGCTGCTATATAATACCGAATATAAAAATTCACAACAATATTATAATATGTAAGTTGAAAGAAAACATAGCCATTGAAATGCGTAATTAAAACGAAAAAGAAAGAATGTTCTGAAGAACGAAGAATAACTGTGGTAATTTTGAAAATAACGCACTACACCAATGAAATATAATATAATCAGTTTTCGATGTAAAAATAAATTTGACAACTTCTGTTATTCAATTTATTGTGTATTTTATTATCCCTTTGTTCTCCTTCTGTACACATATTATAGGAAGTTGTGTTAATAAGCCTTCTAATGTCGCGTAATTATAAAATCAGCCTCAAACTTAAATTTATTGTAAGATCAATACTCAACACCTACATTATAGATTAGTTACAGTTATAAAACAAAAGACAATCCCAATATTTCCAACATTCTTTTCACAGTTAATACAAGTTGAACAATAAAGTATAGTGAAAATATATTTCCACAAAGTATCCACCGAGTACATTAAAACAATTCAGTTTTAATGTGGACTGACTTTTAAGGTACAAAATTCAGATAACTTTGCGATTATGGCAACGAAATTACTTTTTGGTAAAACAATAAATTTTATTGTTTGTAATTCGGCCCTGCACTTGCGTCACGAGCATCTTAATCAAGTCCTTGCTGGAATAAGCGGTCGGTAACCAAATGACAAAGAAATCGCGATGATATGTAAAAATCTTAAAATGGCTTGATAATGTAACATAGTCGGAGAATAATCTGTTCAAATTTGTTACATTACATACATACGTATATATAATATGTACATATATAACGAAAGTTTCTACTAAGCCATTTCTAATGGTGTTCCCACATCCGAGCATTTGATTTGCTTAGACTTATTTTCCTGCGTGGCCACAGCTCAAGAGTTCGCGCAAACAAGCCATTAAACTCCACACCTGAGCAAATCATGACTTATAGCGCGTACAAATGCTCAGATGTGAACTCACAATAAAAGGTGAAAAAATTAAAACGGTAAAGCATTTTTTATCATAAAAAAATTACATTGTTTTTTAAGATGCCAGCCAGCGTTCTCCAAAATTATTGCTTGTTAAAACTGATAGGACTTTTAGTCATGTTCGTAACTAATGAGGAGCATTTGGACGCCTAATGGAGCTTATCTTATCAGATTTTTTTAACCAGAACTGCTTGTTAGTTGCTCAAGCCCTTTTTTAAAACGAGTGAGGATAGTGGGTTAAGAATAGGGCAGGACTAGTTCTGAGTATAGCTAATCACGTCCTTATTTTTTTTTTAAATATCGGTTAGTTTGATCCATGCCTTCGAACAGAAATCCAAATAATCAATTTATGAAACTCTCCGTACTGCCGTTCGAACCCGTGAACACCGTTACCGAAACCAACGACGAATACCACTCGGCTAATAGTCTGAATATTATCACTTCCTTATTATTACATAATCAAACTAAAATAAGGTTTTGGATTTCGGATTAATTAAAAAAAAGCAATTCCGTTTATACGGTCACCTGTGAAGATGTAGTTACGCGAGTTACATTCTAGGCTGCCAGTATATAATACATTATATGAAGGAACATAATATTATTATTATTGTATATATATTATTGATACCAATTGCATCTTATGCCAGTTTAATAAAAAAGGTTCTGTACAACTAAGCTGCATTGTAAATACGTGTAATACTTCCTTCTTCAACAATTAACCAGTGATTTTCAACAGTAATTCCCCCATTATTTTGATTTAATAACGTATAAATATCAGTTGGCGTCCGTGGCGCAGTTGGTAGTGTCGCTGGCTACGGTTACGGATGTGTCGGCTCGATTCCCGGTGCCGACGGTTTTCATGAACTGATCTTTCAATCGATTTATGGATTTTTGTTCGTAGTCTGAGTCCTCCCTCCAACCCATCCAATTCTCACACGGCGTTGCGAGACCGATTAGCCAACCACTAGTCCTGTCCTAGCCCTATCCTTCTATCCCTACTCTCTTCGAAAAAAGAGAGGTTGAGCAACTGAGTACGAGTGTTAAGATACCTCCATTAGGAGAACATATGCTCCACATTGGGAGCGGACATGGAAAAAAAATATATCAAGGTATTCAGTTCTATGAAAATAAAAAGAGTTGGTTGATAGCTATTTCAGCTTCACGCCATTGTCAGAATAGTCTAGTGATGTAATTCCTGTAGAACTAAATACTTTGATATTTTCACCCTATAAAAATAGAGTTATACCAAGTAAATGTTAATTCAATAATTGTTTTAATGTAACATTAAGGTAAAGAAGCATAACGCTCCTATCATCTAGCAACAGATACTGACAAAGTATTTAAGAAAAAATATTTGTCTAGTATTAATTCACAAGTTGAAAATGTTTGCGATGAACGAAGCCGGTCCTGATACTTCTGATCATTTGATAAAATTCCGCAACTAGTAAAAAATTGTTTAAGATTTTTAAATATAATGTCTACTAAATAAAAACTTGCCGGGTCCGTCGTCCAGTGGTCAACGTCATTGGCTTCGGTTACGGTGCTCACGAATCCCAGAAATGACGGTTTTTCAAGATTCCTGTTCGAAGGTATGGGTGTTTTTAATTTCTGAAAATTCCCTTCCACCCAACCGATCCTAAAAACGGGCTGTAGCGATAGCGATTATCTAACCATTAATCTTGTCATAGCCCTATCCTTCTTTTCCAACTCTCTTCGGAAAAAAATGATGCAGTAACTGAGTAACAAGACTTCTGTTAAGATACCTCCATTAGACGTCCACATTCTCCATATTGGGAGCGGACAAGGCTGAGAAAATACATAATGTCTTTCCACCAATAATAATTGACAGTTAACACCATAAAAAGGATTCGTATTAAAAATCAATTTTAATGTATTTCGATGATGCTTTCGATAGTTTGAAAGCCATCGATCCATAGAACTAGTTGAGGCCGTGGATAGTTTGTGTGGGAACATATTTGTAAACGCTTCTCCCAATCCAAGAAGAATGGTTATTGGTCACAGTTTTAAACTTCATGAAACTTTTGATTTTCCACGTGACATTGATGTCTGTATCAAAATAGATCTAGATAAAGGAAACTGTGCACTTCTTGTAGTGAGAATTTAAAGTAAATACGAACTACATGTACAATGTGACACACCCTGGTTTTTTTGTTAAGTTTAAGTTTTATTAGGGACCATAACTGAGAACGCACCGCGTTAATGACAATGATTCGTAGAAGTCGATCCGACTCTTGTCGTGAAGGGTGATCGGTCAAGCCGGCGGTCACGTTCGTTGGACGAATGCATTTTTGACGGAAAGGGGTGGCTCCGATGGTGCGGGAGTCCAATTTTTGATATTCGCGGGGAGTCGTTTGCCAGCCTTCGAGCCGGGAGAGCCACCGGCCCCGTGGCCGCCACCGTTGACGTTGTGGATTGTTTGTGTTTGTTTTGAAATTGGACTTAATTTAAAATCGTTTGTCGTGTCACTTGCATTATTACTTAAAAGTAAATTCATGTGTTAAGTAAATGTAATTGTAGACTCAATTTTATGTGTTAAGATTATTATTATTTGTGTATTTTAAACCACTGCATCTTCGATTACAATAAATAAGAGTTGAACCGGATTTCAAATGGTGTTTGTTTGAGATCCCAGACCTTCCAGGACGTCGATAACCGACCATTCGCCTCTCTTCGATTCGGGTCTTCTCAAAAGGTAATGTTGGCATTCAAATGCCTCTGTATCCAATGCTTTAAACGAGGCATACCGAGGGCGATAACTAAGAACACTCACCCTTTCCATTTTCAATCCTCAACATTCTATCCATACCATGTACTAAAAATAAAGGTTGATTACCTACCAATTCCCGTAAAATAATTTACGATGAGATGTCCGATTAGGAGCAATGATGCAAATTGGGAAAGAATATCTGGTTACGAATTGTATATACGAGAAAGAATAAAAACACATTTTATATACAAATAAATATATTTATAATACAGTCTCTATACGTAAGACATCCGTAACCGTAGCCAACGACGTTAATCTCTGCACCACGGACCCGACACAAATTAACAATAGAAAGCAAAAACTTTAAAAAAAAAAGATTTATTTATTTTCCCCCTTTTTCAAATATTAAAAATAAAGTAAGAAAATCAATAATCATTACTAAGAAACAACTTGGGGGTCGTCACTCAAAACAGCTGCTCAAAATTACATTGCCTTTATACGGAATCAATACGATTTAGTTATACTTTTATAATTCCAATTTCTAAAACTCACAAAAACAATGCGAAAACAAATAATAAACTAGACATCACGCAGTTCCTACTACTCTTTATGTCTATTGATTTAAATTTACCAATCTACTGGAAGTCTTCGTGGCTATAGAATGGCCTTACAGATTCTGAAAGCTGATTTAAACAAAGGCGTCGAAGAATTGACAGGAATAATCGACGCGCCGGGAGATGTCTTCTTTTGAATCCTGAGGGATTGAAAAAAATATCTACAATGTCCTTTGACAAACTGTCAGGTACACAGTTCTGATAAGATCTATAGATTTTGACAGTGTCGTAAATAAGCGGTTCCCAACAACTTTGACTTGCGTACCCATTGGCTAAATTGTACCCGTAATATGACAATGTTGCTGTTTTAAATATGTAGTCACGGTAAATAAATAGCTGGCGAGTGGCCAGGAGCGTTCGAGCAAGCGTGCGCAATAGTTTCGTCTTCTTAAACATTATTTGAAAAAAAAGAGAAATAATTTTTTCTTCATCAGTGTGATTTTTACTACATTTGGTAATACTTATATGGTAACTAGCTTCAACCGCATTTTATGAATTCGTTGAAGTATTTGATCTTTTTACTTCTTTGAAAAACTGAGCCTTTTCAGTACGCCCGCCATTATTTACTTATCACCAAGTGCGTACCCTGGGTTGGGAATCGCTGGTGTAAGTGATGGTTGATGGTAAATGATGATCGTGCGTAAACACAAAAGAGTGCACGTGAAGTGAAAGACATAATATCTATATTCAAAGACAAATTCATTTTATTTCAAGAAAACGCAATACGTATAGAATTCATTATTTAATTTCATAATTGAAAACATGAGTGAATGAAAGCGTTATGTTACAATTTGTGATTTACTTTTTGCGAAAAATCTTAATTTAAATTCATCAATAGAGGAAGGGGCTGTGTTACTTTATATTTTTTATTTGAAAATGAATGTGTTATTAATGTCTTCCTTCATAATAATTAAATAAAAATAAATGACATTTTAATTTTATTTAATTTTTTTATAAATTAGTTCTTAGTCTGTAAAATTGCATAACTCTTTATTAACACTTTAACACATTAATTAAACGGTCGTCAACTGATTTTTTTTTAAATAAACCTCATATTGTTTTGTAATACTTTATAATGATTAGGACCGTTTTCACTCATCACGAGCATTCATCAGTTGATAATACTCGTGATGAGCGGTGCTGATCATTAAACATGTGAAAGTATTACAAAACGGATTGTGCTTTATTTTTAAAATACAATGCCTTCCCACCAAGAATTAACAGCTAACACCTTAAAAGGGATTGAAAAAATTACATAAAAATCTGATTAAAATTTCATAATAGTTGCAATACGCTAAGTAACTAATACTAAGTATCAGCCTACTAAGAACATAAAAATATAATATTCTCTGATGGTCAGTAGTCTTCAACATTCAACCACTCAAAGAATGTCAGTAACATGGCGAAGCCCGCAATAATTTGAAATACCAAACATTCCATACGAAATTCGCATATAATGATAATAAATAATCAGTCATGAATATGTCAAGGTTGAAAGAAGGAAAAATAAAATCTAACTTTGTTCCTGGAAGTTAATTTTGTATATGAATTCTTATTAGAAATCACCATGAAAAAAAGTATAGCTCGATTTTAAATAACAAATATTTCTTTATTAAATCTCATGACAAAATACAGCATATCGACGGAGTTTTGGCCAACTGATGTAACCCTCAAAAATAAAATTGTTTAAGAGAGGGTAAAAACTGTTGTTATCGAAAACATTATACGCTGAGTTACTTTATGAATCTTTGAAGTTCACTCCTGTAAATTCTCATGTTGTAAACGCTCTTGCAGCCCTTGCACCTACTTCTCAGTAAGGTGTGGGAGCAGGAGCGCTGTCCGAGGGACTGGGTAAACAAACGGTGAGGTCATCACAATTCACAAAAAAGGTGACCCACTCTGCTGCAACAATTACCGGGGCATAACGCTGCTCAGCGTGCCTGGCAAGGTTTTGGCGCAGATAGTCTTGACGAGAATAAGGATTCCAGTAATGTGTATCTTCAGGGAAAACCAGGCCTGGCCGATCCGGTGCGGACCAAATTCATAATCTCAGATGCCTTCTCCAGCAAAGCAACGAATTCAACAGCTCGCTGGCGTGTTGCTTCGTTGATTACGAGAAGGCTTTTGATAGTCCGCACCGGCCTTCCCTATGGGACATATTAAACCAAGATAATCGCCATTATCAAATGAATGCACGAGGGCAGTGAATGCTGTGTCACAATCGGCGACGTAACGACAGAATGGTTTGGGGTCTCAACCGCGGTCAGACAGGGCTGTGTTCTGGCTCCGTTCCTCTTAATAATAATCTTCGACTTCATCCTGAGGAAGTCAATTCCACCCGACCGAGGTTTAGTCGTTGCCCCCAATCTGAGGCTATACGACCTCGAGTATGCTGACGACGCTGTCATATTTGACAAATCTGTCGAGGGTATTCAGGAAACAATGGACAGGCTGCAGAGCAACTCGTAAAACCAATGTCCTCTGCAACAGTTTCTGTCCAGACCCAGATTACCCTCTGACGAGCGCGGGGCAAGACATCGAGAGAGTCGACGGCTTTACGTACTTGTGTACCCCACATCACGGGAGATGGCAATCCGCGTAAAGAGCTCGCAATCCGATTAGGGATAGCTGGAGCAACTTTTAACTCAATGCGGAAAGTCTGGGACTCACGGTTGTACTCGGTCAGAACCAAGTGCCATTTATTCAACGCATGCATCCTGACGGTGTTGCTTTACGGTTGCGAGTCATGGCACCTCACCAAGGCACAGGGTAACCGTATACTGTGCTTTGAAAACAGGTGTTTGCGGCGAATAATAGGGGTAGGGTGGTTTGATTTTGTCAGGAACTCAGAGGTAAGAGAGCGGACGGACCAGCCTCTTATTATGTCCAAAATAAAAAAGCGACGATGGACCTGGCTTGGGCACGTGCTGCTGATGCCCCAGGGGAGCCTGAATTCTGCCTGTCTCTTCTACCAACCAGATGGATTCCGTCACCCTGGAAGGCCGCTGATGACCATCCATAGGATGTATTCGGCGGAGCTAAGGGACGCTGGGATGAAATGGGAGGAGGCGAGGAGGCTGGCCGGGGACAGAGAAGCTTGCAGGAACCGCGTGATGGCCATATGCTCCGAATAGGGAGCGGATATGGTTTGAAAAAAAAAAAAAATCTCACGTTTGCAGATACGGGATTGTACGTAGGGAGTGTCGATATAATAGTGAATTACATCAAGTGGCCGGATCATAATTTCAAAAAGTTTTCAATTTATTTTTCTAATTTACACCATTTGGCCGAGACCTGCTCTGTCGTCTTTAAAATAAGATCCAATCATTAACTCATTTTAGTTTTTTTTGAGGGTTACATCAATTGGCCAAAACACAGTCGATAATATACGAGCAAATAAAACGCTTTTAATAGTTGAAGATTGTAGATAAACAACAGTGTCATTGTCGGGCCCGTGGTGCAGTGGTTAACGTCGTTGGCTTCGGTTACGGATGTCTCAGGTTCAAATCTAGGTACGGACAGTTTATAATTTGATTTTTCAATAGATTTATGAATTCATGTTCGTAGGGATAGAAATTTGTGATGTTTAGGATTCCTTCCCACCCATCCGATACTAAAAACGAGACGTATCGAAAGCGACTAGCAAACCACTAGTCCTGTCCTAGCCCTATCTAACCATCCCTACTCTCTTCGAAAAAGAGAGATTGAGCAACTGATGAAAAATCAGTTCACGTAGAAAACTTCCATTAGCAGGTCATATCCTCTATTTGTAAAATGAATTTTGATGGGTATTCATATCTATAGACACGTAACAGACAAGTAAAACGAGATAGACATATATTATGCTAGCACAACGGCGTGAGTGAGATGTGATTGCTCGGTAAATTAATATGTACTATTATTATTCTTGCCAATCAAGGAACATAAAAAATAGTCCGAGCTCTTTTTTTGGCATTATCAATATAATAACTTCATAATAATATGCAACTACCTGATACGATTTTACCAATACAAGGAAAGATTTATATCGAAGACATGTTATTATTACAGTATTTGGATGATTGAAAATCTTGTATGTATTTGTATATTTAAGATTTAACGGGGGAATAAAAAGAGGTGAATGCTAAAAAATAGTAATAATTATTTTACAAATCAATGAGAAAATATTAATTCGATTCTCTTTTTTCAGTAGGGATATGTTCTAGTGACCATCGTGTAAAATAATAAGGAAAATTAATATAGAAATCTGAGAGAATGAACTTAAATCAACTAGGTATACCTGTAACAACAAATATAAACGTATTTTGCTTTAATAGATAATAGTATTTTCACATAAGTACAATAAATATAAGATAGGAATTGTAAATTAACAAGCCTATCGATTAGGATTTGCCACCATAGACTAGTTTTCTTGTCGCAACTCTACCCTATATTAGGCCGCCTATATTGTCTTTGCTCCACGCATTAGAATACATTACACAAAACAAACCAGACCAATCCTAACATAACCTACTACAGCTTAAATCACTGTTTTAAAAGAATCCGTGACTAAGTGGAAACTATTAAAATCAAAGTTTGAGTGTACTGAGTTAATACTATTTAATCCAAAGTGCAAAATATCGAAATAAAAGTTCTAGTGTACCAAGTGAATACTATCTAACACAAATTGAAATTATTTATAAACTTTAACAAATGAAAAAAAAATATCAGCACTCGAGTGGTTAACCACATCCGCTCCTAATGTACTAACTGATTTATATAGCATATATGTACTAATGTACTAATAGGCTGTATGAATCAGTTCAAAATAAGGTTTTTATAAAAAACTGTTATTAATGTATCACTATTTTAGGAAACGTTACGGAAGAAGAATACTATAAGGTAAGCTATTTCACACATTTTAAGAATTGGCAGGATTGGGTGAATACATGACAAACATTTATGCCGTAGAATACAAATTCATATATCGATAAAAAATAGTGTCTTTTCTAAATTTGATGTGGCAGTAATGCCCGTAATTTATTATCTAGCTTTCTATCTTGAACGTCAATTTTGGGACTATTTTTTTATCCTTCAACACATAAAAAACATTGTCTAAGAAAAAATGTAATTATGATATTAAATGATTTTAATAATAAAATTGTCAGATTTAATAGTATTGTTCAATAGGGCACCATCACCATAAGTCAATATCGAAAACGTGTATATAATATTTCGCTTATTGTGAAAATTACTTTTTTAAGATAAACAATAATTTTTATTTCAAGTACTCGTCCCCTATAAATCAATCCATAACCAATGATCATGATGGCAGGTATGCATGGAAATTATAAATGTGACTGTGTGAGTGAGCGTTTAAGCATTGATGTGTGTGTGCCGTGAATACTGAAGTCCGAGGGCTAATAAAGACATCAGAATCTCTAGACAGCTGGCGGCACACACTCCGCACCACAGCCTCCTTTCCCCTCTCAGCCAGTGCCCAAAGCACAGCCCACATAAATTAAACGAAGACATTATTACAGGGATAAATGTTATCATACAATCTTATTAACTGTCAAAACTAAACATGGTGACATCATGACTTGAAACATATTTATAAAAAATCAATAGAATCTGTCTTATTATTTTGAACATATCTACTATTAATACTAATGGTTTGAACTTAAAATCATTTATATCATAATTGCAAGGGGTATGTATTTCGTATTATATTATTTAAATATATTAATATTGTATATAATGAATGGAGTATTTTGTGTTATACAATACGTTTGTAACCGTCACGAATCTTGATGATATTTCTTTGAGGTTAAAACCACTTTTCCGCTAATAACAATATGACTAGTTGTACAAGATGATGACCCGTGATCTCGTAGGGAACAATACCGGACGGCTAGTAGTGATTTACTTTATTCAAAATATGTCATAATACAATGGAAAATACACTATTTCATATGTCATCTGTCAGTAATAAAGTATAATACAACTTACAGTATCAACAATCGTAAACCAAGATCAGCAGTCGAGTGGCCGAATCTGTTGGAAGTCTGATCAAGGTCATGGGTTAGAATTGTCAAATGGAAAATTTGATTTATAGATTTGTTTCCAAAGGTATCGAATATAATTAATATCATCTATATTCACGGGTGCTGGACATGATATGGAAAGAAGCGAAAAGATTGACGAACAACATGTAAATTCTGATCGATGATTATAATTTTAATACAAGTAAATGATTACAAACATAATAACAAATCTAAAAGAACTATTCTGGAGAGATGGTCCATTATAGAGACCTGAGATTTTTTCTTATTGAGAAGTTACTGCGATTTTTTTAAATACGGCCTTTTTATTTGTTTTTAAGGTTTTTCTTTTCGTTGTGCAAATGGTTATAAGTCGAAAACTGACTGTATATATTTTTGTTAGTTGTTAATATTGTAAAATAAACTAAGCATTGTAAATAAGCTTACACTAAGAAATACAAGATTTAATACCTACTGAATACATCTCAAAGCATTGTTGTGATTCAGTTACGTAATTAAAAATAAATAAAAAAGTAATAGTTTAAAAATTAAAAGATTAATGTGCCGTTCAGCAGTGTAATACAGGCTTTGAATGAATAAAACTTTTACTACGAAAGCCTTCATAGTGTTACGTGGGCATGTATAACCGACTTCTTTGAAAAAAACTTTAACACACGCACACACAGTTATTTTAAATAATACTTTGATAATCTCTTTATTCGCGTCAATCTACTTGCAATGAACGCTTCATCTAATTCAATAATATTTATATATCCCACAAGAGCAAATAAAAGTAAAAAATATTCTATAAGAAAGAGACAATAATTCAATAAAATGTCAAAGATTTATAAAAATTAATAATAAAGTAAAAGTTAGCGTATTATTCTTGTAATGTATAATTTCGAAGCGCTCATCTCGAGGAGCTTATTTATTAATGACTTACACATGTGTATGTGGAGAGGAAAATAAAATAAATCTTGTAGATTGTTGGTATGTAGTAGATCTGAGGATAGTAATATATTTTCCTTTTTTAAAAACCCTCATCCGAGAATTCTTTTTGAGCGCTTTTTAGAATTTCAAATTTAGAAGCCATCGGAGCCTGTCGGAATAATAAATAAGCTTAGAATAATTCGAATCGGATAAAATAGTAATAACAAACCATAATTTAAGCATGTCTTTGGTAAAGACATTTTTTGAAATTATATTATTTATTACTTTGTTATTAATTTATAACAAACTATCGCAGCTTATTTATGGATTATATTAGTATCTAACCACTCATAGATATGTAGAATTAAAAATCAGTTTTTGTCTGAAGTATTCAGGAAAATTAAGTATGTTCTGGGAATATTAATAGATTGTGAGTTTTCATATTCCACCATGCGTTGAAGTTTCTCGATATTCTATGACCTACTTATGTGGTATGCTATTGATATTTTAGGGTTGATAATTTTTTTAAATGTATCAAATTTTATAAAATAACAAAATTATGTACATAGCATGTTTGTCATTACATATATTTAATATTTTATCAAATTGATATTGAAATTCCATCAAGCACCCTCAGTCAATGTCTTAAATTATATTATATTAATTTAAAAAAATAAAACACAATTCATTTGTACTACTTCCACATATTTATAATGATCAGGATCGGTTTCGCTCATCACGAGCATTATCAACTGCTAAAAATACAAACATAACAGGCTTATTTATATAAAATTTACTGTAAAAATGAAGGTATATAAAACTGATGGTTCATGAACTAAGACAAGAAAATACTGATTAGCAAACAAATTATACATAAATCAAATAAAAGAGTCCACAATTAAAATGTTATGGACTTCTTCAAATCAATAAATCCTAATCTGAAATCACAAATACAGCTACATTAAATTTCCATTTAGCTGAGCAAAAAATTTTAATGACATTACTAATCCAATAAGCAATAATGAATCAGGAAAATTATAATAAAAAAATAGTGAATCATTTAAAAACAGTCAAATATTAAGTATGCAATTAATACTAACAATAAACAGCCATTTTAAGTGGAGAAAGCAGAGCAGCTATGAGTATCCATTAAATTGTTAATATCTGAAAAACAAAATTACAGAGACAGAATCAATTCTTACAAGTTAAAAATAACCTTACAGGTATAATACAAATTAATGAATCGGATATAACAAAGGAGAAGATGCAAAGACGGTTTGCTCATTCAATAAATTTGAATTGGGCGAAAATTTATATCTATTTATTTTTGAAATCTCTTGTTTATCTAATTTTAAAGATTTGTTATTAAAGTGCAGGATTTCGAAATTTTCTGTTATGTCAAACGTATGTTTATTTAGAAACAAATAGTTACCAAATGTAGACAAATCATCTCCTTTTTTAGCACAAGCTAGATGTTACTTGATTCTGATATTAAAAGACCTTCCTGTTTGTCCGATATATCTAGCTTCGCAGTAATTACAATTTAATAGATAAATACCACTTTGGTTCAAAATATTAACTTTATCTTTAGTATTTACTAACATCCTACTTAAGTTTTGAGTATTATAAAAGGTGACATTATAAAGTTTTTTATCTATTTTTCTATAAGTAATCTCTGAGATTCTACCTAAGAAGCATAATTTGACCCATCGTTTTTTGATAACGGGTTCGTCAACAATCAAGCCAGAGCTAACATTTAATAAAGCAATTTTTTTTAGTTTTCTTAAAAATAATCTGATCAATTAAATCTGTATCATAACCGTTGTTAGGTGCAATTTGCTTAATTGTGTTTAATTCTAAATCAAAACTCTCTTTAGACATCGGAACCGTTAAGAGACGATGAATAAAGGAGTGGAAAGTTAAGAGTTTATGTGAAATATGGTGTCTCGAGGAATTATTAATAATATTGTCGCTAAACGTCTCCTTTCTATAAATACTGAAAATATGGCGTTTATTAATTATTTCTATAGTTAGGTTTTTGGACCAAATCTTTCCGTGCAGATCAATGCCCAGCCCAATTAGATCTTGTCTTGTCTTTTACTGGACGTCAAATTGTAATTTCGACGATTGAGACCTTGCATACATAGTTTTCTAGCCATCGTAGGTTTGCATAAAACAATTGCCAACTCAAACCTCAGCAACGAAAGATTCATAAGCTTTCGTTTACGATTTTTGACCCTTTCAACTGCCTTATATAAAACGAATAATTACTAAAACTCCGGCTTGCTTCGTTTGATTGCGAGTTAAAACCAACAACAAAATGTCACCACAAATCCAATGGAATATTGATCGGCAGTAAAATACCTTGGATGTAAGAATTGGAAGAACTGGTAAAATCTTTTTCGGTTTTGCAAAGAAAAATAAACAATACACGGGTTACGACCACATAAATTGATTTTTCATTCTATGGATTTGTGTTTTAAAGCAAATATGTCTATGATTTATTGGAAGCATTTCAATAAAGCCGTTCAACATCGGAAAGCTGCATTAATTTATTCAACTGTCTGGTTAGTGTTACATATTTTGACAGATATATTGTTATATCTGCTTAGTTAGAGTTTTCTAGTTTCTTTGGCAATTCTTCTAGATAAACTTGATTGAATTGTCGGATTTATTTAGATACATGTACTACACATTATATTATGAATGATCAAAACTGATTACTCGGTTCAACAGAATTCGATAATTTACGACGAAATACGACGTGGAGACTTTTCCATATTTACGTACTTCGCGTAAATTATCGGTTTACCCGATTTCCATTATAATAATGCAAATATATCGCCTATAATGACGAATAGTGATGCTTGCTGAGGTTTGAGGTAATACATATTTGATTCGATTCATTCTCGAAGCTCTATGCGCAATATAATATAAAAACGTCAGATCTGTCAAAGTGACAGATCTGACTCTACATAATATTACCATAGAATAATGGGGAAAAAGACAGATTCCGATATATTTCTCTATCGACAAGTGGTAAAAGTTGTTGTATGGAAGATGCTCTATCTTAGAGCCATTTTTCGCTACATGTCTCGAGTGACCTCCTATGTTGAATTTATTGTGGTAAGACGTCACTGTTAAACGAGATCCAATCATTGAGTCATTTTCGTATTTTTTTAGGGTTAAAATCGGCCAAAATACCGTAGATATTATGAATATATTACAATATTTTAGGTAAAATAATTATATTGCAAGTAAAAATTTTAATATTTTTTTTATTTTATTTGCCAATTTATTCATCTGTCGGATTAAGCAAGAACTACTAAGTAGACGTTAGTGAAACCAAAAAAAAAACTGTGTACGTGATATAGAAGAATATCATGTTATGTTGATAGATGTCGTAAACAAAAATGTTCATAATAATAAATTTAATTAATTTGTATTTTTACATGAACATTTATATCCAGGAAAGACAGTGCGATAACACACGTACCGAGATTTAAAAATAAATTTGGTGAATATTTCAGGCCATCGACACTTCTTCAATCACCATAAAAAGTAATAAAACTTTCATGCCAGCTGATCGGACAAAAATGGTCACTTGTGTTTTTACCGACTGATATCTGTCGACCTATTTGCGCTAATGTCGCTCGTCATCTGAAATCTTCAATAAATTAAACGTATTTTCATTTAATCGAAGTGATTCTGTGTATTTATAATTTTATTAAATAGCGCTGCGCGTATTTTACAGTTACACTGTTCAAAATAACCAAACTTTCGAAGGTGAGAAAAATATTAAATTAATTGACAATTTAATCTTGTTACGTTTACGCTAATGTTTATTTTTTTAAGAAATGATTCAATACATTTTAAGTACTTGAAATGTGTGTATGTCATTCGTATGATTTTGTTTGAATTGTCATTATCACTAAACGTGGTGTTTCTTTCATGTTTGACAGTTGTTATCGATGTATTTTGTCAATAAGGTTAAGAAATGTCAAAAAGTTGTTTTTGATTTTTATCGTAATTGCACTATTTATATGATTTTGATCGTTTCATTCCAGAGGATTATAGAATACAATGATAAGGCCTAGTTGCAATCAATTTTTATACGGACGTTTCAGTTGAGAAACCAGATAATTCGAGTTAATAGAAAACATTTTGACAATTCGAAACAATGTCAGGCCAAAATGCGGGACCAGCCGGTCCTGACGTCCGACCAATCCCTAACAATCTTCCGCACGGAGTTAACCCTGAAAACAATATCCTACCCGGAGGTGCCATTATAAACACAATAAACAGACCTAGGAATAATAATCAAAATCCTCTGTTCAATGTGAGAGAGCGACTGTTCCATGCGTTATTTTTCAAAGTCGCCTTAGCATATGCTAGGAATTTACCAAGATCTCTTAGACGTTTCTTAGAGTTTGTGATATTGTTAAAAGCCATTATAGCTTTCTTCGTGTTAGCGTATATACACATATCTTTTTCACGCTCTCCTACTACTTGTTTGGAACATATTAAAACTACATGGCCTAGAGATGGAATTCTAAGAGTCGAGATATTGAAAAATCCTTCCCAAGATTATGATGTGGAACAAAGCTACGCAAAAGAGAATAGACTGAAACAGGATAAAGAAGATATTACCAGTATGTTGGGGATGATTGCAAAAGAAGGGTAAGTTATAAAAGCATTATTATTATCAAGACACTTAGTAAATAATTGATAAGCCAGGCAATACTTGAAATTATACCTCTGTGCTAAATCTTCTACAGACTGCAGTAATTGTTGACTTACAACATGTGATCACTTATTGGAGACCCATGGCCAGCTCGGTATATTTTAATTTTTATATACAGTATAAAAAATCATTATAAATCTTGATATGCACAAATGTAATAATACTTAATCATGAAACTATGAAAGAAGCCCTAAAGTGTTATCATTCTGTATAAAATTCAAACTCCTAAACCAATTTATACGAATTGCAGTAGCTTTAGTTTTCTTTACTATGTATATTAGGCTATTCATACTATAAATTATAAATATTGAATAAAAAAAACACTGCATAATAATCACACAATATTTGAAGATTAAAAAAAGAATTTTAGGCAAACCTCAATATAAAGAGGAAGTGTTATTTTGGCAAACGATTTATTGCATATATAAGTATTTTATTTAATTTAAACCAACTATATAGATGGCGTAAAGATAGCCAAAAATCTGCCTTGAGATCTATTAATATTATTGCATATAATTGCAGCAATATATAGTTTGATTTATGGACTAAAAAGTTATGTGAAAATTACATTTTTTACAGCTCTATTGTTCCATTGAAAGTCGTTTGTGTATTGAATATAACCATTGTTTTTGTGACTTATTTATGAAATTTTGTTTTTGTGAGATATTGTGAACTAAGTTTAGTGTACGATGAAATTTAATAATATGTGAAGACTTTTGTCTCCTACAAGGCATTTGAAGTGAAGGGAAAGAAAGATTGTTGTCCAACCAAATCGCAAAATGAGTTAATGATGCCATCTTGTGAGTAATTATGTATGCTATGAAATGGTATTCTAAGAAAAAAATAATAAAAACCACCTTACTTTGAGTCTAGAAAGAAAACATTGAAATCAACGTAAGATGATTGTTACACACATTAGACAAAGAAATATCATTGTTTGTGGGTATTCATCATCCTACAAGGACAATTTTTAAAAAAATGTGTCTATTCAGCCGTTCAAGCTATTATAAATAATTTGACAACTTTTACATGCAAAGTTAATTGTTGTACTGTATTATGAACATCAAAGTTTGAAACCACTGATCTAGATTATAAATTATGGCAGAAATAGTTACAGAAACTAAAAATTAATATTTGATGACTTTAAAAATCTGATCATAATACATTTCAATATTCATTTGGATAATCATGCAAATATACATATTTTTTTATGGTTCATTGTTTAGAAATTTTAAACATCTAATATGTAATCAAATAAAGAAAATTTAAAGAAAAAATCTTGCTTAGTCATGTGAAATATGCTAATGAAATTTTATTATAAAGATGTTTTTGACATTTTTATTATGCAATCACTGAAATAAATTGAATTTTATTAATTTTTGTTTTTTAAATATCATATTTTTCTATTCGATTTCTACAAGGTTAATTTTATTTTCTGTTTCACTTTTAATATAGATGTAGCTTTATGACATTTTCTGTTAAAGGAAAACAATTGATAACATGGTATACCAGTAACACTGCTATAATGTTTTATTGTGAAAAAGTCATGGCATATAACTGTCAGCCTACCAACTACACTAACTTGTTACCATACTTTCACCATTTTTTTTAACAAACCATTAATCATTCCGATATCCAAAAATCAGTATATTTATAATTGAGGCACAATGAATGCAATGCTATCTTGGCTATTTTGATTAACAAATTATCAATTTGTGAAAATATTACACACAAAAATTATAGATAGAGGCTTAAATATACATGTATTTGTTTGGTATTGTCTCACAGCAGCATCTGTTCTTTATAAGTCACTGGTGCACATATAATTGACAAGTACAATTTTAGTAGTTGGCAGGGCAGACACATTTGAAAAAAATTGTTTATCTTAAATGAAATATGAATTTTTATATGTCGTTTTTTGAATTGATACTTGATCCTTGGCAAGACTTTAATTTGTTATTCACAGCTTGTGATGAAACAGAATCTGATGAATATATTTGTCGGGTGGTGCCATTGAGAATTCAAATACATAATTATAGTGAAATTAATAAAATTTTATTTTATTCTGGTTCAATATCGTCTTTTTTTGAGCAAGTAACAGCATCATGTGATGAGGAAAAATCACTGATTAAAACATAAAAATGAAAATTTAATATTTCCTTCAATATTCTTTATATATGATATTATGGTATGATTTTACCATAAGATAATGTCTTATATTTGTGCTTTCTTACTGTTATATTGTTTTTCAATGCTTAAGATTTAATAAAATACAATCTAAGACAATATTTACGTAATTTGTAATACTGTTATGAGATCATATAATCCCTTAATTATATTACCAATTTATTAAACATATCATTGGTATCTTATTGCCACCAATCAAAATGACTTCAGAGTAATAGTATTAACAACTAATATTGATACAACACTTTATTGTGTTATGCATTATTTTAACAATGTTTCTAAATATGTTTGAAAGAATGTAAAGAAATATAACAACTAACACTCCACAATTTATCACAGCTTTTTTTACAGTTTCGTAAACATCGAATCTTCAAGCGACGATGACTATACGACCGGCAACTCAATCGACGAAAGTCCCCCCAAGAATGTATCGATGACTTCGACTTTTGAAGAATCCAGAGAAACAGCGTACATTTCGGAGACGTTAGGTGTTGAAAACGGTGAAAGTTATTCGCCAACCGATACTACTGTTAATTCAACTGTTAATTCTCTTAACATTGAAAAATCAGCGTGGGCTGGTTTACCAAAGTTGGATGAAAATGGGAATGTATTGAAAAACGTGAGTATAATTATTTATGAACATTCATGAATTCCTTTCAATGAGAAATGAATTATCATATTTCCTCTTGCATGCTTTTACATATTTTGGAATCTATAAAACTGGAGCTCGTCTTACAATCGTTGTCAAAAATGTTAAAGAAAATATTTTATGGGAAGACACTTGAAATTATGATTAAAAAAAATGAGACTCTTAATCCAATGACATTTTAGGCTGATCGAAGAAAGTACAATTCTGATTTACATACTTTAAATTCCTTACCTTCATTGTAAGAATTCTTTGTTCAAACAAAGTTTTCGTTATGTTTTTAAAAATAAGGGTGCGTCTTGTAATCGATTGTTTCTTATAGTCGAGGGAACACTGTAAGTTAAGAAAAAAAGTGTGAATCTTGGGAAGGATTAAGATAGGACTAGGCAAAGGCTGTTAGTTTACTACTCACTCTCTTTATGCCCCATCTACTGAATCAGACAGGAGGTGGGTGGGAAGGAATAAAATATCAGACATCCATGCTTTGGAAAAAAAATATTTAGCTTAGTAGGTGCCATAGTTAAAATAGTCTGAAAGATCTGTTTTTGAGTCATTGTTATAAAGTTTGCCATTCCATATTTCGACTTTTATTATAAGACATTAATATTGAGGTTACCCTTGACTATTCAAATTAGTTGATCTAGGTTTTGATATCTTTTTCTTCTATACTTAATAACCTGCTTAAGATCAAACAGTGGAATAAATGTATGTTATTATTATGACGATAACCTTCAAAATAAAATCAATAGAATTTCGTTTCTCATCTAATAATTTCGTAGAGTGATTAACATTTCCAGTTTACTATGTAGATTAAATCACAATGTTTAGTTGTTAATCACTATCATTAACTTTATTTTTAGTCAAAAATGCAATTAAATGGAAGTGACATTGGTTTTCGTTATTTTAGTAATTTTACCTTCATTTGATTTATAGGAAATGCAATGCCACGTGTTGCTTTCATCTTTATCAATATCCCAAATGACTTGCCACTTCTGCAATTCCGATGAATTATGAAAACAAATTACAGGAGTAATCACATATATATATATATATCGGTGGTGTTTTGGGCAATTGATGTAACCCTCAAAAAATACTGAAATGAGTTAATGATTGGATCTCATCTGGATGATTCCTAGATGATCAGATTGGATCAAAGACGACAGAGTAGGTCTCGGCCAAATGATGTAAATTAGAAAAATAAATTGACTACTTTTTGGAAGGGAAACATCTTTCAACATTGGTTTAGGATTAATTCTGACCCGTCCACTCCCTACGTATAATCCCGTATCTGCAAACATGAGAATTTACAAGAGTGCATTTCAAAGATTCATGACGAAACTCACCATATAATGTTTTCGATAACAACAGTTTTTACTCTCTCCTGAACAATTTCAATTTTGAGGGTTATATCTTTGGCCAAAACAACGTCGATATGTATTTGCCGGGTGTTTATGAAGTTATACTGTAAAGCAGCGGTTTCGAAACTTTATGTTACTACGTCCCATATTTAAAAAAAATCTTGACACCAATTCTCTTTTATTAATATTGTAAAAATGGTTACAAGAGCAATAAAAAATTAAAAAGTGTACTTTTGTCGCCCCCTAGCTTAGAAATCGCTGCCTTAAAGGCTTAGGGGGGGAATCTTGTTTAATATAATGTGACTATTTAGACAAAGGGAGTAGGGGTTGCAGCAAATGTTTTATTAGATCATACTTAATCAATTAATCATAATGTACAGTTGTGCCTGTAATTAAGAGATTGAGGGAGGTATATTTTGTGACAAAATGTGATAATGGAGCTAAAACAATACCTAGTCATGTGATGGGATATATGAATGGCTAATACAGTATATTTACTAGTACTAAAATCTATTTAAAATTCATAATTTATAATATTGAAATTAGGGATTGTGTTTTACTACTGAACTCATCGTTGACATTATGCTTATCTGTGATGTCTTTTTTTTTATCCATGTCTGCTCCCAACGTGGTGCATCTCAACAGAATCTTTCTATGAGAACTGTTTGTTACTTAGTTGCTCAACCTCTCTTTATCAAAGAGAGTAGGGATAGAAGGATAAACGGATAGATTTTAGACAACACAAACATCAGACTACGAACAGAAATTCATAAATCGATTGAAATATCATTTTATGAAGACTGTCCGCACCGGGAATCGAACCCGGGACATCTGTAGCCGTAGCCCACGACGCTACCAACTGCGCCGCGGACGCCGACTGTGATGTCTATGCTTAGGAGTGACATGGCTAAAAAACAAAGCTGCACATTTCAATGCCACAGAATCATGTTTTATTTATGACATAATTTTTCAAAATTCTCGTAGTATATTTATTAAGAAAATATATTTCATCGCCCATTATGGTATAGTGTTCTTATGATATTAACTTGTTGATAATTTTTTTTTTATTTTTATTTCAGGATAATGATACAATAATATCAGATCTAAACGACAATGGCACTAAGGAAGACGAAGCTGAAGTGACTGATGACGAGTCGAAGAGCGATACTCCTAAAATAGACAAGATAGTCAAGACAGGTAAATAATTCATTGACTTACTTAAATTTTTACAAAAATAATTACATTGATAAAATTCTTTCAATAAATAATATATTCATTATGTCTCTTATTTTTTGTCAATAATTTATAATTTTTATTTATGATCAAGATCAGGATGATCAGACAATTTCATAGATTAATTTTTCAATCGATTTATCAATTTTTATTCTAAGGCATGGATGTCCGTGATGTTTACATTCCATTCCCACCCATCGGAACCTTAAAACGGGGCAAAGAGAGGTTGTGCGACTGAGTAACAACTAGTTAACGTAATACAACTTCTGTTGAAATTCTGTATTAACCCTTTGAGTAGTATGGCCGTACATATACAGGGATGTTTATTGTCATCTATTATCTCATAGTTTTTTATTGAATTATTATTATTTCTTCAGATTATTTTTATTATTTGCTTCAAATGAACAAAAGAATTTTGTAAAAATTATTTGGCCGCCGCCGAATTTGAAACTAGAATTGTCATTCTAGAATAAATTTCTCCAACTGCCATTTGATGCAAAATAAATATCTTGTCTACTTTTAATAACTGTCGCTAAAGTATCAGGGCTTTATTAAAATTTTAGTTCTGGTTGAAATTGGCAATATTTCTAACATGACGGTGGGACCCTCACTAGTGGCCAAGTTAAATTGGTACATCTATAGAAACAAATCTTTAGTCACATGATATTGAGCTTATAAAAAATATTTCGGTTTGACTTCTTTCCTGGAATTAACGTCGATAGAGAACCACATGTCCACAGAAAAACACTAAAAACATCTAGAGCCGAGTAGACAAAGCTTCGAGATAATTATTTCAAAATAATAATGAATTATTTCATTAACATTTTTAGATATGCAAAAATTATTCACTACATGAAATAATAACTAATGTCATTCCCAGATTGACCCATAACATAATAGAACAGAATATGGAAATTTTTGATGGAACAAAAATAACCTTAAAATTACAGTTTACAAGAACGTAAGCTCATAAAACTACCAAGTTCGCAAACTCTAGTGAAAAGTTACAAAATTTGTGATAGAGAAATTACGTACTCGGCCCACGAAGTGATAATAACTAAAAGATATAAAAAAAAAACCAATTTAACAAAAAATAACTTACTAATCAAGGGGCTAAGATTAAATATACATTAGAAGTATACATGGTTGTAAAAATCTATATTTTCTATATTCAATCCTTTTCAAGAATACTTAATCTCCGTTTTATTGTGTTTACACATTGTCCTTGTATAGTGGGAAATAATAATTTTATGGCAAAGCATTGTTGGTTTGTTCCTCAAATTCCCGATAATGACCTTATTGTTAATAGATTGCACTTTATGACCTCATCTAATTATAATATTTAATTGCACACAAAGCTAATTAGGTCACATAAATGGATAATTGATTATATTCAAACACATGACAAATTTTCATATTCTATTGATTTCATCAATTTGTTGAGTTGAGTTTGAAATGCGTCACTCGCAGACATTCTACCGTATTCGTAAAATTTACTTTGCTCATTAAAACAATATTTCTTTGTATTACAGTATGGGCTGACGAATATATCGTCGAGTACTCCATGGAGTACGGCTTCCTCCGATTATCGCCAGCCTCTCGGCAGAGGTTAAATATCCCCGTCAAAATTGTGACTCTCGATCCGAACGTTGATAAGTGCTTCGGAGATGCCTTCTCTAGATTTGTTTTGGAGGAGTTCTTAGGATACGACGACCTGCTGATGGCTTCCATGAAAACGTTAGCGGAGAGCGAGGACAATAAGGGATACCTAAGGTTTGTGAAATGCACGATATGATATTTTGGTTACTCCAATTTATTATCCAAATAAGTTATTCCTTCAATCACTTAATGTTCTAGCGATAATGCATTGAATATGTAAAATTAATTTCGAATCACCGATTTTTTAACATCATTTTGTGTAGTAAATTTCATAATATTTTTTATTAACAGTTTTGATTCATTCAAAATGTTGTAAAAATTACTAAGGTTGAAATTGCAGTTTATTTTTCATTTCTCTAAATATTTCATCATTTGCGCTAGCTATCTTTTTACTTAAGAAACACTATAAACGAATTAAGTTGTTTCAATATTTACTTTATTTTATAAAATATAAACCTTCACACAACTAAAGACAATTTAAAATTTTACACTCTTAGATCATTCCAAAATTATATTATATGAACACAATTGAATGTTATTCATTAATATTTCATTTAACTTTCACTATTCTCCATATACTTTGCTACCGATAAGTATTTATGTATCACTATTCAAGTAATAATATTGAATATTATTATATTTTATTGATTGTACAAAGATTTAATTTACAAATATTTTGCATTCAAATTATGAAACTCATATAAGATAGGCCCTGCAGAATATAGTCTATTTAGTGTTTTGTGTACTGAAGATTTACGAGGAATTATTGTTATGGCGGATTTTTAATTTGTTCCGTTATTTTTCGATTCTAGAAATGTGGTTACGGGCGAACACTACAGATTTGTATCATTGTGGATGGCTCGAACTTCATACATCGCAGCGTTCTTCATTATGCTGATTTTCGTAAGTCATGTAATTGTTATTATATCAAAAGAAATTGAAAGTAAAACTTTCTCCTTTCTCGTCATTTATGTTACATTAAACAACATGCTAGATGACTTTCTAAAAAACCGTAATACCAAAAATAATGAACATGCGGCACATACTGACATCTGTCAAAATTTGTATTAAATAAAATTAAAATGCTACAGTTTTCTGTATTTTCACTTAAATTGTTTACGGTTTTCGATCACAGGTGTCACTACAAGTGTGAAAACATAAAAGTGATTATTTTATTTAATATTATGTAGTATTCTTTATAATAATTCTGATTACCTATTTAAAATACTTTATGTGACTGTATCCAAGGTGTATCTTTCTTTAAAACGTTGGGCAGCGCAATAAGGGTCTTTTGGTGGCTAATTGCGGGTATTGATGGCAGAAAATACATCAATATCTTCATGGAGAGTGTTATCTAAAATGCGAAATTCCCTCACAATTTGTGATAATGTTCAATGCATATCGAAATGCAATTTTCTACCTGAAAGACAATAATTTTGATATTGTATATCAACGTAGTACAACCAAAATTGTTTGGAACCGATCGTAAATTCACATAAAAGTCTTCTTTCAACTGTCTCCTCTCCCAATTCTAAGCATATGGACTCCTAATGGAGCATCTCAACATAAGTTTCATAAAGAAGAATGGGTCGAGAAGAGGTCTAGTAGTTTACTTATCGCATCAGGTGGGTGGGATTTCAATGTGAACATAAAAGTATATTAATTTGGATCCATAGGTCATTTTCTTAAATTATCCATATTGCGATTTGCTGATGGAAAAAACAACCGAATAGAATGAATGCCAAAGAGTGTTGACTACTCGGCTACAGGAGCGGCAAGAACCAAATGAAAAAAAAGTTATAAAGGAGGATTATAAACATTGATTATTGCTTACGGTTTTTAAAAATTATTTTTTCAATGAATATTTTCTTTGTTAGTCAACAAATTAAATGCACTTAGAAGTATTTATATTTAAGTATTTATCAATGTGCACACGATTCGTATGCAGTGAATTTTTCGCTTTCTTGCTCAATCCCATGTAAAATGAAGAGTGCAAGCGAGATATAAGGGCATGCTGTTGTTTGCTATTTTATCTTACTTGCTTTTTACACAAGTGAGGTTGTGTGATAGAGATGGAGATACATATCGCTGATGGTGCACCCTGGTGAATTTAATTCAATTAAATGTCAGTACTTATATACTCCATAAAATTATATTAGGCTATCAGACATAAGTTCAGTTTTAAAGTGTCCCACATCCAATTAAACATTTAAATTAATTTTTTCGTAGTGTTAATTTATGACCATCAAATCTCGATATATATCATATACCAGTGCAATGTATACTGGCATCTTATTTAGTTATTAATTTTTTAATATTATCACATACAGAAATTATCTGCATCATTGAAAAACGAATATAATAAACAATCAACATTCGAGGATGTTTACATAAATTTTATGAATTTTTAGTCTATGACTTTAAAGTGTACTTAGGTAAAAATAAGTTATGTGTTAAGAAATAAAACACAATTCTAATTGTACTAGTTCCACATTTTTAAATCGATCAAGGCCAGTTTCACCCAGTTGATAATGTTCACAATGAGCGAAACCGGTGTTAATCGTTCTAAAATATGTAAAAGCAGTACAAATCAAACAAAATTTATAAAGAGCATTCAATGAATTTTTTAAAAATTTTAGTTGCTTACTTGTTCATTTAAGGTTTTGTATATTCACTGATCATCGATTGCTAGATGACAAAAAGACTCCGGAACAAATCGCAGGATGTTCGATAGTACAGACAATTATGTGGCTATTTTTTTTCTCTCTCTACCTCACTGTTTGCCCTGATCTTTTTTCATCTCTCAATTTATGCTGGTCATATTATAATATGTGCAAGGGACTATTGATTTGCCTGTGAAATCTGACTTTTATCACATTCTCACTAATTAAGATTGATTGAAGTGTGTTCCTATAACTAAACAATAAACTATATTTAATATAAAGATTTTTCATGGACAGCATTAATAAATTCACTAAAATCGTTTTGAAGTAATGGGTTAAATGTTGGATACTATCCACATATTTATAGACAAAAAGGTTTGCGTAAAGCAGTGGTGGGCAAAAATTGTATTTTTACCAAATCGATGAAGAAGAACGATTTTTTGTCGATTCCTATTCAGATTTGAATGCAATATACTTTGTAACTCTACACTCTACACTTGGCTATCTCACACAGAAAATAAGATATAACATAATTTAAAGACACGTTGCTCACCGATGGCTTAAAGCTTTTAATAGCAGATACGCCGTTCGACTCGACTTATATAACTGTTGACTGTCGTCTTATACAACTGGATGTTTCAGCCAACTGGCAGGCTGCGCGATCTCAGTGGCTGTTGAAAGGCAATAAATTGATTTTAAAAATGGACATAGAACAAATTGAATTAGAATTGCTTATATCGCCAATATCGTTCAGAATTCATTCGGATTCATTAGCCGCTCCCCGTTTGTCCGTGGGTATCATTTATTAGTTCTCGCCATGATTAATGACGCCATTGTTTGCCTTGCGGCCCCCACGATTGGTATGCTAATACCGGAGCGGAACAGTGTCAACATGCCACACGAGAGTGGACATTTTGTTTTTTTTCCGTTCCCGCTTCTTTTGCCGTTCGCATTTTCGCGCCGCTGTAGTGTCACGTCCGCAATTCGCGCGGGAGATGTCGCGTCTGGGCATGACACGTTCCAAAAACAACATGGCGATTCATTCGAACGTGGAAAACAATACTTTGTCTTTTTAATGTCACATTCAAACTACGATTGGAAATATGAATAAAGATATCAATTGCTGAATTTGAAGCGATTTTCAAACAAAACGAATCATTAAGAACGTAAAATTGCAAATTTACAGATGATTTAAACCAGCAATCGCCAATCTTCTGGAACTCGCCGACCACTAAACTCGCAATTTTGAATCCCGCGGACAACTGACATGTTTTTTAAAAAAGGATTAACAAAATAGTGAACACAAAATTTAAATTTTTGGTTATTAATTCGTAAATAACACTTTTTTAATTATAAAAAGGTAATAAGTGTGATATTTCTTGCAGCATTTTACAATATATTGTGGATTCTTGACTTCAATTACGTTACTTCAACATGTCTGCGGACCATCGGTTGGCTACCGCTGACTTTCAAAATACCGGTAGTTCAATAAAATAAATAATATACCAGTAATTATATTCGTTGGGTCCGTCGTGCAGAAAATCCCGGCAAGGGACAGTTTCATAAATTGATTTTTCGACCGACTTATGAATTTATGTTCGTAGGCATTGATGTTTGTGATGTCTACAATTCCCTTCCACCCATCCGATCCTAAAAACGGGGCGTTGCGAGTGCGATTAGCTAAACACTAGAGGTTGAGTAACTGATTTCTGTTGAGATACGTCCATTGGGAGTCCATGTGCTCCACATTGACAGAAGACACGGTAAAAAAATAAATATATGCATTTACACTCTTAATATAAAAATTCACTGTTGCGATCGGTTTTAATCACTCCGTCGTTTCGAAATCATTGCAGGTGTTGTTTTCGAGGTTTGTACACCGAAGCGATGGGGAAATAATATGAATTCATAGAAACCCTTGAAAAATCAACACGGATGACGGGCTTCGTTTAAATATTAAGTGGCTTCCAGCACTTGTCGCGAAATTCAATGTTAGGTCTGGGAATAATTGAACAAGACATACTTTCTTCCTAGGCGTAAATTTTATTTACATTTAAAGTACTTATCGTTTTCTACCACACGGTGTCTTTCCGAAATGATTATTTTATTAATACCAACCGTTAAAGTACATTATGAAGATTTATTATTCAATTTATAGTACTATTTAACAAAGATATGTATTCATAAAAATACAATGATACAGTATCGAAAATATACTGACATAAGGCAGACGGAATTAAGCCATAAAAACAAGTTGATTGATTTGATTTTACTTGGTAGAACTTGATTGTAATAGAATAAAGTAAAAAAAAAAATAGTTTTGTAAATTTTATTATTGGTTAGTATAACTAGTTCTGACGACGGCGTTAAGCCAAAATAGCTAACCAATAAAAGTTTGAAGAAATAAATAATTTGTTGTTTTATCGTATCATAAAAACAAGTTCTGAGGTAATCGCATTTAAAAAATTTCAAAGTAATCTCTATCTCATGTACAATTTGTTAATGATTTAAAAAGATTTTTTGTACATTACAAAAAGTAATATTTTTGGCATGCAAATCATAAGATTTGATATCGTTATATCATGCTTTTTGCCAGAATAAAAAATAACAATGTGACTTAATACTTTTTTTTCTAAGCCATTATATCCTATGACAGTGGAGGCGAACCTTTTTGAGCTTGAGTGCCAAAAAAATTCTTTTTCAATATAATAAATATGTCGCGTGCCATGGAAATAAAAAATGCATGAAATGTTTGTGCGATTTCAAATTTTTAATGTAAACAAAGGATTAATATATCAAAAAATTTAATTAAGTACCCTTTAATTGAAAAATAAAAGAAATAAATAAAAAAGAGACTAAATCAAAAAAAAATGTAGAACTCTCAAAACTTCATTATTAGCGAGATTTTTGTTGTTGGATACTAGATGCCAAATGTTTTATATACATTTCCGAATTCCAATGTATCCACGTCACATTATATATATTTCAATATATATTTAGTGCAACTAATTTCTGGCTGTTAATCTCTCGCCATTGAATGGAATACGTTTCTCCTCGATCAGGTGGCTAAGAAACACTTCTAAATCCTCATTCCAAAATGCCCATCATATTATCTATCACCTTTATTTAGTATATGGTTTCGTTTATTTTTACTTTTTTTACGCTGAAATACAAAAAAAAAAACATTTAACACTATCGCTATCTGATAAGGGCAACACAATTTGCTCCGCTAACAAGCGACATGATGCGATATGACGCGACGGCGTTTCGTATTGACATGTCGCGTGGAATCGAACAGCTGTTCCTTCGCTTGGCGAGCGCTTATCGTCACAATTAATCGGGTCGACGTGCACCTAACCCTTATGATACAAGTTATCTCTATTATATTAAATATTTGTGCTATTGTTTAAGTCAGTGGCTCTTAACCTATGGGGTGCAATCAATGTTCTCTCTAAGACAGCGGTTTCCAACCTTAATGCTACAACGCCTCCCTTAAAAGATTTTTTTTGTCTGCGCCTCCCTACCTTTTTTTTGAATCGATACAATAATATAGACACGATTTAAATAATAAAAACTTTATTAAAAAAAAACTTAACTCTAATTAAAAACAATAAAATGATTTTTCTATAACATATACGTAAATGCAGTGGTACCACTGCGTATACCACTGCATTTACGTATATGCTAGAAGTTTTGCCTCCCCCCCACCATTTTTCCTCTAAAAATGATTTTACAATAGTGTTGGATTAAGGGTATCTTTAAAATTACTTACTATTTATTTAAATTAGAAATTAATTTTTTTTTATGTATAAGCATAATTCTTGAGAAATATGTACTATATTTTTACAATTTGTCATGTACAAATGTTATATTTAATATTAATATTGTAGAGTCCCGCAGGCTTGTTGCTCACTGTCGATTTTAAATAGTTATTTTATTAATTTCAACCAAAAAATCATAAATCAGCATCACCATGTTCTTCTTTCTGTCTCAACATTTAGGCTTCATGATAATTCTTCGATTATTTTTATTTGCTTAATTCTATTGTCTACTATTGTCTATTACCTACGGAATGTTCTGTTCATTTTCAAAAATTCTGCGTCCAATTATTACTGTTATATTACGACATTAAGTTTTATTTATTTGTAGATATATTGGTATGAAAAGTATTTTTTAATTACAAACTATTGGCGCCGATCCTAAAAAATAGGCTATAGCGAAAGTGATGAGCTAACCACTAGTCCTGTCTTTTTAACCTAGCCTTCTACTCTTACTGTCTTCGAAAAAGTGAGGTTGAGTAATAAGCAGTTCTATAAGAAAAAAAGTTCTGTGTATTTTTATGTAATTAAATTAACATACATTCATTTTTAATATAAAATTAAAATTTATAACTTAAACATAAATAACCCTGCGATGTAGTTAGTCTGAAGATGCTTCTTAAAAAGGCGAAACGCGTCACGTTAGTGATAAAGCCAGTGGAATAACAAAACTACCAATTTTAATTTTGTATTAACAAAACACTTTTTTAAAATACATGGAAGTGTACAAAATTTCAATAATTCAAATTTGATATTGAAATTTCATCAAGTACCCTCAGTCGATGTCTTAAATTAATACACTTTAAATTTTCATCGAAAGATTTCTGACGGAATAAATCCCCGATGTGCAGTGTACACTCGCGAAACATTTAAATCTCTGAACAACCGAAAGATATCGTAATATAGTAATATATGTATTGACAAATTATTATAATTCGTGTATAAATTCGAAATTTCGCTGTTTAATTTATTGTGATGTATTTATACACATAGAATAAATATTATTTACATTAGAAAATCGTCAATGTGTTATCAGTATTTTTAAATGCTTCATTCCACAAAAACAGTAACATTACATCGCGTCTACTACACCCTCGTCAAAAAATTAACAGCCGACAATAATATTATCTCACATACGGATCGGTCGTTTGTGTCACCCTGTGTTATTTCCACGCGTTCTGTATCAATTTTATAAACACCTGCTTCTGTGCTATATGAATGACTGAGCTCTCAAACTTTTTATTTGCGAAACACTCTCGCCATCGCTCTGTGTCAAATACCTACTATGTCACATGCACATTTTGGCTAAATTGAAAAAAAAGTCAAAGCTATGGAGTCATTTCAAAGTCTACCGACTCCAAATCAAAACTCCTGCGATAAAAAAAAGATTGATGAATAACAAAACTTTTTTAACGTTAGAGCAAACTACGTTAATTTTACCATTTCTGCTTTCAATCATGTGAATTCGTAATGCAGGTATCTCAACATAAGTTTTTCTTCGCAACCTGCTTGTTATTCAGTTGCTCCATATATATTTTTCGAAAAGAGTAGTGATAAAGGATAGGGCTAAGACATGCATAGTGGTTAGCTTATCGCTCTCGATACGGACCGTTTTTAGGATCAGATGGGTGGGAGGGTATTTTAGACATCACAAACATACATGCCTACGAACAGAAACCCATAAATCAATTGCAAAATGGATTTGTGAAACTGTTCGTATCGGGGTTTGAATCCGAGACATCTATAATCGAAGCCAACGACATTCACCTCTGCATCACGGACTGGACACGAAACTACGGATATACCACTGTGAATAATGGTATAATGAAAAGTAACTAAAAGTAAAATAAATTTATCTATTGCAATATTGAAGCCGTAGGTCTACACTTACAGGTTTTGGAAGCGTAAATAGTGAAATCATATGAAAAAAAATATATTCACGGAAACAGTTAATCATGGTTTGATCGGCTTGTTTCTCTGTGTATGGGAACACACTTTGCGAAGCTCCGTAAACAAGTATCGTCAAATGTTTCTGCTCCTGCAGTTATACCCTCTCGGCAGATTATATTGTTATCTTGTATTTAGCTAAGTGGAAGAATCGCTCAATCGAAATCGTTAATTTCACTCCTCGATATTGTCACATCACATCCCGTTGATGTCTGGAAATAAATATGTCGTCGCGAGAAGATGATATAATATTTATATATATTACCTTCGTTCTTGATATTGTCTTCGTTTTAATTGTCGAGTGTTTTTATTCGGTCCGATTATTTCTCCCCTTGAGCGTGATAAATTTGATGCCGTGCGTGATACGTGTATTCCAATAAAATTGATATCTAATCAAGTTTATCGAAAGCTTACGATTTACTTTATTCGTAAATATTTTAATAATGTTATGAAACAGGTTACGCAATAATTTTATTCAACGAGCGACTTGTATTTTGTTGGCAAAAGGAGCTAGGACTCCCCAGAATTTCTTTAACTAATCTAAAATCAAATGATGTCACATTTTTTTTGTATGCAACAACGTTCTAGAGCAGGGTTACTCAACGTTTTTTTGCTACATTCTCTCTTTCATCAATGTTGAGAATATAATTCCCCTCTTCCCAAGATAATTCAACTCTAACTCAAAAGGTTTTTTCCAAATATGCAGATATGTAATATTGGCAATATTTAATAAACCGCTGCAACTTCCCCCTTTAATTATAAAATTCATCCATAGGATAGAATTCCTCACCATTTGGAAACCCCTGTTCTACAGTTTTTCATATTCATAAGTCAAGATATTTATTCATTCTCTGTTGGTTTGTTGACATCACATTTTCTACAATCCCTTATATACTTCACAGATATAAATCAATGGCCTATTGTTATAAAGCCATGTCTGATATTTTGACGAAAATGTCTTTATAAACCGTATCTCGTTTATTTAAAATAATAAAAAGTATTTAAACTTTTTAATGATTTACATTTACCCTAACATACTATCCATTTAATACTTAGAAGAAAAAAAGTCTTATATACATATTAACGTAAACAGTTTTTTTAGCCTCCTGTAAAATTTGTAAAAAATCGCTTACGGGATTATAGCATCGAAATACGATTTGAGGTTTTGAATGTATTTTTTTTACAATCACCAAAAACAATTTTGCTCATCGCGAACATTATCAACCTATGAATTTATTAATGCCCTTCCACCAAGAATTGGCAATTATTGATTATATAAACACATCCATTCAAAGAATACAAAATATGTTTGCTGGTGTTTTGTCGATACCTGGATGCTATTATTAAATCATTTTCGTAGCTTATTCCACGAATAGTATAAATACGCAGAAAACTGCCAATCCACAAAGCACTTTTCAACTACGTTCTGTACAAATAATTCCTCTTCATTCCATACCAAAACAACCCACAGTATAGTTCTGATTTCTGGCAAATTATCGTACATAAAAGTGTCATTTACTCAAATCTGGTATACATATTAAAGATTTTTTAAAACCATCACTTAATTGTTCACATCATTTGTGTTGATACTAAGATAAAAGGCAGTTATAGCTAAATGTTTCAATCTTTTCGAATCTATCTAATAATTAAATACACTGCACGCCAACCTGCAACATCTGATAAGCAAAATTCAATTATCAAACTTTGGCAAGTTTTGCTTTACAGAATGAAGAGAAAAAAATCATACAATAATCATCTATAAATTTTTGTCATTTTACTTGTACCAATTTTTATGTATACCTTGTCATAATTCATACATATTGTTGTATAAATAACCCTGTTTGAATGTATTTTTCATTAGTTGATAATGGTCGCGATGAGTCCAAAAAATGTTTTATTTTTATATATTATGTATATAATGCAGGGATTCCAAACCAGTGGGGAATTTCCCTGTTGGGTGAATGACTTCTAGGTGAGAGGAATTCTTGCCGTCTATTTAAGCTTTTCAATATTACATATATGCATATTTCGAAAGCACCCTTTGAGTTAGAATTAGATTATCTTGGAAACGGGGAATTATATTTTGATCATTGGTATAGGAGGGAATGGAGCAAATAAGGTTTGGAACCCCTGGTATAGAAATTTAGTTGTACGAAAATTATGACAAAACACAAATAACCCTGTGAATATAAAAATTAATCTGTATTTAACATTTATGACGTGCGTCAGTTTTTTCTGTAGGATGTTATTATTTTGGTTGAAATTAAAAATTATTATTAATTACGTTTTTATCCGAGGAAAACACTCAAAAGCAATGCAACGAGGCGTACAAAGAATAAAGCTAAGTACAACAGAGTATAATAAATTCAAACGGACAACTTGCATTAAGACAGCTTTTTTAAAGCGTCAAGTACCCACTCTCATTTGGACTAAAGCGTTGGTGATTACCTGCTTTATTTTTGTTTTCATGTATTTCGTACTTTTTTTTATTTTGTTGAAATCCGAAGATTAGGCATTTCCTCTTCGTCTTGTGTACCGGATATTTGATGTTGTCACTTCGCTGTAGATAAAAACGATTATAGAGGGGCACATAAAGTATGAATATATTGTAAATTGAGCCCACGAGAGAAGTTGACCAAGTGCTAAAATAATGAAACTTGTTTATTGAATGTTTTAGTTTAATGAACTATTCTTCTTACATTAATTTAACTTACTACATAATAAAATGCTTATGCTGTCTGTATTTCCTTAGTTCATTTTATTTTTATGATACTTTATTTAGAATACCAAAAGGCACCTAACTCAATTTTTTCGAAAATACAAATTGGCTCAATTTATGATTATTGCTTTTGAAACAAAACAGTTGAATAAAAATCGTCATTTACAGATATTTCTTCTCTTATTTGGCATGTCTGTTCCCTATTCAAAGCATGTCAACCACACAGTGTCTCCAAGATTTTCCGTTAATTGCCAATCTCTTTTGTTGCATTCCAAGTTATACCAGCGTCCCCTAGCTTCGCCTAGTAGCCCTAGTACATCCTATGGATGGTTATTACATGAAAATCTCTTCGGTTGTAAGAAAAGGTGGTATTCAGACTCCCATGGATATACATAGCAATTTTCAAGTACATAATGTGCATTGTTCTTTTTCAATTTTAGACGCTATAAGAGGCTGCTAAATTCGCTGTGCTATTTCCGAATTCTTGACTATACTAAATAACCTCACCTCCAGTATTCACCACAAGCATCTGTTTTGAAGCAGTATGCGTTTACCATGAGTTACCGTGCTGTGCCGTATAGTGCCGTGAGTACAGTAGCTGATGAAACTAAAGCCATGATCGTTGTTGTAGTAAATCTGTTGCAAGAGAACTCGGTTTTGAAAAGAGTGTAACTGAACTTAAATGAACTGTAATGCCGACCGCTGACCGAAGAGCATTCTTCTTTATTAATTAATTACTATCAAAATAATACCGGACATTATTTAGAATTGTCACAACGCGTTAAAAATCATCTTAAGCCTAATTTTATAATTTAGAGTCCAGTTCGACATAGTAGCTGTTAGGAATAAGGATGAGATATGAATAATGCAAGGGTCTTGCATATATCAGCACGTTAAGACGGTATTAAACGGTAATTGGTCGTTTTACCGGACGTGGCCTAAAAAAATTATTTTTACAAAAAAAACTACTCAAAATGATGTCTTAGGTTGTTAGGTTAGGTTTGGTTTGTTATACCCTACAACATTTCATTTTGGGTAATTTTTGGTGTAAAAATAGCAATTTTAGTCCACGTCCGGTAATACGTACATTTACTCATTAAAGATGTTATATCGAGGATATGCTGATAGAAGGCATTAAGTTATACAAATAGGTTCTGAGATTATCTTAATCTAAGCATAATTTTTTTCGAAGTACTCTCTTTCACAAGTACAATTGTTGGTGATTTAAAAAGATTTTTTTGTTTGTTATAAAGAATAATCTTTTTCGCATACAAATCAAAAGATGTGGTATTGATGAGCTATAATCATATCATGTTTTCTGCTAGAGTGAAAAAATAGCGATATGACTTAAAACTGTTTTTTTTTTCATAGCCATTATAGCCTATGACTTAATGCGTGCGTAGTATGTAGAGTTAAATTGCCTACATTTTATCATACAAAACAGAAAATCGTAAAAAAACTGAATTCATGCGTTCTGTCAGTATATCATCGATATACAAATTAAAAACTAAGGCACAAATGTTATTTGTAAAGATTCGAATAATATAATGTATCGTAATACATCTGTTGGATATTTTATTTTTCTTACATATTTCAAAGACCCTGTACAGAATCACCTGTTATTATTTTGTTGGCGAAATCGCAAGCTTAGGTTACTCCGCGTTACCTGTACTTTTAACCGTCAGCTCAGAAAGACTTATTTTCATCCCCCACCCTCTACCTCTTTAGAGACTCCACTACCTTATGCCTTGAGCTTGGGACCACCCCTCCTTACGGAAGGCGCTCCTGCCCCCACGCTATTCTCACACTGGCCCGAGACCTTTGATGTCAGTTTATTTCGCGAGTAATTCTTTGGATCTCTCCAAAGGCCGTATTAGTGGCATCCATAAGCGGGGGATGTTCACGTAACACCGAGGATTTTAAAAACATTTTTTTTTGAGCGGAATATTGTCATCGTTTTGCGGATTAATTTCCAATGTATTTCTTTATCAAATCAAACTGAAAGCTTAAAGACTGTTTTCGTTTTGGTAAAAAACGTCATGTAGGAAATACTAGTAATGAAAATATCGGCGGTGTTTTGTCCAATTGATGTAACCCTCAAAATTGAAATTCTTCAGGAGAGAGTAAAAACTGTTTTTATAGAAAACATTATATAATATGATGAGTTATGATTCATTGAAATGCACTCCTGTAAATTCAAATGTTTGCAGATATAGGATTATACGTAGGGAGTGTCGATATAACAGTGGCTTACATCAATTGGACGGGTCAGAATTTTTGATCCTAAAACCAATGTGAAATGATGTTTCCCTTCCGAATAGTGGTCAATTTGTTTTTTCTAATTTACATCATTTGGCCGAGACCTGCTCTGTCGTCGTTAAATAAGATCTAATCATTAACACATTTTCGTATTTTTTGAGGGTTACATCAATTGGCCAAAAACACCTCGATATATTCTAATAATCAATGACCTTTTTATTATAGCATTGTGCTATTTCTGTGTCAAACATGAAGGTATCAAAATGCTGTTCATTTATTATGTGGAGTCATTTTTTCCAAAGCATTATTCCCAACCGTATGACGACCATTCGTGGGAGTTTTATAATTCTTCACATCTTCGCGTTGCGTCGCATTCAATGCGATTACTAAAATACCACATGCGCCCTGAACGACCCCTCTCAGATCAAAACTCGCCTAGTTTCCTCGATCTGCCCATTGAGACGGTATTTTCTTTACGTTATTTTCTTTGTTATTCGTCGCTGTATCGTTTTAAATCTTTTATTGTGTCTAGCGTCCATAGAATATCCTCCATTTGTGTTTTCCTGACCGCCGGGCCAGAAAATAATGCGGCGATCGCACCGTGCGCCGCCGTATCGCCGAAGATCTGGTCAGAGATTACGCCTTTGATGGGATCGCACAGTCCCCGCGTTCCGGGCCCTTATGGATTATTTCTGCGCTTCTGACGGATTACATTATATTCTTTTATTATGTAATACGTCTATTATTGTATAAATACTCGAAATTGATAATATGTTGTTGTATAATGTATACATGTATAAAGGTACATTTGCTATAAGATATATTTCGTCGAATTTTTCAAACACAAGGCGGTTCCATTGTCTAGTGTTTATTATGGATAAATATTCTATTTTTTTGTTTATGAAACATAACACATCTATTATTAGATAAAAGGAATTTTCTATCGAATTGATTTCTAATTTTAAATGTTCAATAAACAAATATTATGTTTTCATATAACTCGCCGATATTAATGCTTTTTAAAGTATCACAATTTAGTCGCCTTACCTTTAACATTATAAAAAATACAAATTTTACTTGAAATGATCAAATATCGAATAACGGGCTTTCTTAAATATATTCCGACATATATTTTCATGCTGTACGAATTTCGTGTTAAAATAATCAAAAAAAATGTTGTTTTCAACATTGTTTTTTGTGCGCTATTAATCAGAATAGGTGTATTGTGGAATAAATTATTAATACTGAACAAATAATTCACCATACACTCGACGTGGTTTTTGTCTTAAAAAAAACGTACAAAATAGTTATTTAATTTGTTTAAAATATAAATGCACCTCAGGCGGCATTCTCGTCTTGGTTACAGATATGTTTCCAATGTATTCCTTTATCAAACCAAACTGAAATCTTAAAGGCTGTTTTTCGTGATTTTGTATTAAGCTGTTATCGTTTTGGTAAAAAAACATCATGCTGGAAATACTAGAAATAAAAATAACGACGATATTTTGGCTAATTGATGTAACCCTTCATAATTGAAGTTTTTATTGAAAACATTATAATATGGTGAGTTGCGTTATGAATCTTTGAAATGTACTTCTGTAAATTTTCATGTTTACAAATACGGGATTATATGTAGGTAGTGTCGATATAATAGTGGCTCACATCAAGTGGCCGAGTCAGAATTTTTAAACCTAAAACTAATTTAAAATGATGTTTCCCTTCCAAAACGTCGTCAATTTATTTTTCTGACTTCATTTGGCCGAGATCTGCTCTGTCGTCTTTAAATATTTTCGTATTTTTTAGGGTTACATCAATTGTCCAAAACGATATCGATATGTTTTGTTGAAATATTTATGATATTAGATTTAAGTAAGCTATGTCGTTTTAAAATTCTTAATAAGACTCGAAGCAAAGTGCCCAGACAAAGCAAAGTTGGCTGGTACGCGGGTGCGGGCTCACGACAGCCATGCCGATTTTTCATGCCCTTCCACACTATCATATAATTATTTCACACATAGTTTGCTGCCACATCGTCCTCTCGACTATGGGGCGGAGTGAAACCGATAGCAAACATCTTACGAAAAGTCTACACGCAAAAATTCACAAAGCAAAAGAGTCCAATCGACTGTTGCCATGTTGGCTCGAATATATCTCCTGTTAATTAGGAAGCGTATGGATATTAAATATTAAAATTCAATATAAAGTTGTTGTTTCAGCTTCTGTAGCGACTGCCACTTATAATTATATGAAATTAATACTGTTAACTAATTGATAACTTCTTCTTATACCTTTATTGACTTGATTGTAAGTCGATCCTTCGTTTTCCACGAGATCAATATTTTGCACATTATGTAAATCACTTTTTTTGTTATATTGAAGGGGTTACGACTTGCAACTGAAACACGATTTGTTAAGGCAGAAACAGTTAATACCAGTGGCGTGCCGTCCATACGCGCGGTAGATGCTCTGCATGTCTTACAATTCTAATTTTACGTAATTATCAAACAAAACTGCTTCAAAGTTCCACGTTTATACACTAAATCCAGAAAGTGTGCTCGTACTGATTGGCATTTATCTGCGTTATATTCAACCGTGACCGCTCGATAAACGTACGGTCTCATGCGCTAAGAAGTTTGCTTTACACGCGCATGCGCTGTAATGAAAAATCCGATTTGAGCTATGGATCGAGCATGACAGTTGTATATTTTAGCATATCACTGTTAGTATTGTGATACCGATTGTCAGATAAATCGTGTTTGATTTGTCGCTACCCTCAATATGGATTAACAGCAAAGAAAAGGAAGGCGATTTAATAATACATTAGCGGAATATCAGATACTGAAATTAAGATACTGAATTTGAAATTAAGGTGTCAAACTCGTGAGAAGAATAAAATTGAATTTCAAAAACAAAAAAGATAAATTTTGCGTATTTTATTCCCTAACAGCATGCCTTGCATCATAAGTCACTTTCTTTTGAAATGTTTTTCACTGGACGCCGAATAAACCGCTATTGAAAATCCTTCACCATTAATTAAAGTTATTCCACTTACAATAGAGTTAGAGATCATTAAGAGTCCACACGCTCCACATTGGGAGTGGTTATGGTATAAAACCATAGTCTCAATAAAGATAAGAAAAACTAGTCAAAGCAATATTGAAATTCTCTTTCTTTTGTTAGTTACGTTTTGTGATAACCACTCTGACAAAGTTATGAAAACTAATCGGGCACATTGAGCACTCATGGACTTCTAATAATTAGTATAATACTTCTCTAAGGGTGCTGACATCCAACTCCGCCCTGTGCAATGTGATATGGTGGTAAAATGTAGCGGTGGGTCTACGATAATAAATCACGTCAGGTTGAGAGCGACTTTAAGTCGAGGTGGAAGATTGTGGAAAGACGTCTGGAACACCTTTACTCGGGCTAATAATGGTATAATTCTATATAACGTGACGTTCTTCGAGATAATTAAAACACACTCGCGTTTTCTTTTCAAAAAATAAACATCAACGGATTTCTGTCGCTATGTACGTGAATTTTTTTGTATATGTTTTTATTAGTAAGCTTTTTGTTAGCCGTGGCTTATTGGTAACACTGAGGCAGTGATAGTGATGTGGTGAAGTAAGCTTCTTATTTTTACGAACCGTCGTAAGCTATACTGCCCTGCTAAATAAAGACACAGTAAAAAACAGTGTTATAGTAAGTTTTCTCCACGTTTTCCAGTATAATATGTATATAAAAGAGGATTGAAATTTAGTAGTTTTTTCAAACATAATGGAAAATTTCGTTACAATTAGGTATGATTTTTGGCCTAAGGTTGTTTGCGATAATATCTATGTGTGTTTATCGACATTTTTTTCTAGTACGTAATGATAAGCCGAATATTTTTTAATGAGCCGGCCTACGCGCGTGACCGTGTGTATGGGCGTCTGCCACTAGCCGATAGTGAGCGACGCGCTAAACCGGAAAATGGGTTCGGCCGACGCCGACGCCGACCGACGCCGCGGTCAGCCCGCCGCCACGAAGACGCTTCGTCAATGTCACACATCATTGTTTCCATTTTTTCTCATTAGTAAGTTGATACTTCACACGTATAACGCTCATCTGTATTAGTCCGACACCCATACACACAAAGCACAAGGGTGTCGAGCAATACGGTCACATTTTTTGATATATTGTCCTAATGAAAGAAAAATCTTCCATTAAACAATGTAATAAAATACAAATTTAAATGTTGTTTGTATTCAGTACATTGCTAGATAAATCTGTGTTTATATGTATCATATAAACTCCTAATGCAACATTCAGAACCTGTTTTGAACGTGTAAATTCGTTTCCAAACCTCTATTTGCAGAGGGTAAGAGGAGAAAAGGAATTGTAAATAGCTAGTTGGTCTAACCAAGCAACGTTTACAGAATCAGATTGGGGATGGCTGTAAAAGTATGAAAATATCACATAAATTATATCCCTTGTATGTTAATTCATAGATCGATTAGAAAATCAATTTATAGTGAATCCTTACAGGAATGGGAACCTGTGACCACGCAACGGAAACTCAACAGTGTTGAACACTCTGGTACTTTAAAGTGGTTATGGTTTTTATTTTTTAAATCTAAATTGTGTTTACATATTTTGTGTAATCTTACATTTCACTAAAATTAAATCTTTAATCAATCACTCAAGTCAAGAAGCGACACGTAATAGTCAAAAGGTAGTGTCCTGCGAGCCTAAAATGTTTTGACCGATTTCGCACACTTGTCTTAAATGTAGATAAGAGAACAACCGTGTACAACCCTACAGTGCTATATGACATAAGATTTAATCTTAGGAATGTTTATTATTTGGGTTCAACAGGGTTTAGGACATTCGCTATTTTTTGTGCTTTCACAACATTGTACAGGTAACTTCCACTGACTTTCGCGTTTCGGTAATTTTAGAAGGCTCCATTTTAATTACAGGTATAGATGGCGCCGCGAATAGCATCCCCGCGATCAAAGGAGAGGCCGCGAGGAGCGCTGCCTTAAATATAATCCTTTCTTCCTGATTCATTAACCCACTCGGGGAGGACATAAATAAACCGGGGCCGTCTGTCAGGCGCCGAACTAAATCGAAATAATTTAGAATTTTCTTTGAGGGTTTTACGGAGAATTATTTATGTCTGTTGTCGCAGACAAACCTTTTTTGTTATCCTGTTAATATCATGACCTTATACCAGTAACTTATCAAACATCAAATATTTTTTTTTGAGATCATATTATTTGCAATCATTACTGATGACAGAATTTAATTTTGGCACAATTTGGATGTTTCGGTATATAAAAAAAGAGTTTTCGACAGGCAACGATATTTATCCATATTCTGACTAATTTTGAGTTAGTATTGTTTTTAGTCGGCTCCGTGATGCAGTGGCTACGGTTTCGGATATCTCCCGGAGCGGACAGTTGCATAAATTGATTTTTCAATCGATTTATGGATTTTTGTTCGTAGGCATAAATGTTTGTGATGGCCCTAAAAACGGGGCATAGCGAGAGCGATTAGCTAACCACTAGTCTTGTCCTATCCCTACTCTCTTCTAAAAAGAGAAGTTGAGCAACGGAGTAACACGCAGTTCTCGTGGAAAAACTCCTGTAGAAATACCTCCATCAGGAGGCCATATTCTCCACACTGGGAGCGAACATGGTAAAAAAGAAATGATTTTATGTCGCGGAGTAATTTATTTTAGTTTCTCATATTAAATTACGATAAATCAGAGTAGTGAGGTGGTTTTAATATAGGACAAGATGTTATCTAATAGCTTTCTCTACATCCCGGGATCACTTAAGTAGGAATGAATTTAAAAATCACAGCCATTCATCCCCTCAGCCTTAAGATACACGATACTATATCGATGAAAAAATCCTCCTGGTACTCAACGTTGTATCCACCACCACTGTCTTCGGCCTCATATCTGTATTACAGGTTGTATTCCGCAGAGTGACAACGTTATTTGTGTTTCATTTTTTTTTGCCAGGAAAACTCGACATTGTTCCATGCAATATAGGGATATACTGAAATATGATATGCAAGAGCTTTAATGAGTTAAGATCCATTATATATCTATGGGATACTGTAAACTCTCTGAATGCGTTGTAATTACTTTTCAAAACTTGTATATTTAATCACTGTAATAAATAAAATACAGCTGTATTATTAATATGAAATTTCGATTTATAGCTTTTTAGATACCGCAGAATCCTCCGGAATAGCTTTATTTGTTTTAAATAAACACTTTCCTCTACTATAAATATTATAATATGTAAGCTGTATAGTAGCTAAGCCGACGGCATGTAAAAATTATAAACAAAAATACGAGTTACCGGTGTCTTGGCACAGTGCCTCGAAAACATACAAACCCTGCGGCAGGTTTGAACTAGTTATTAAAATCGAATACATCCTCTTTGCGCAAGTTTCTCTGGGTGATTTTAACCCTCTACCATTTCTCGGATATTTCGTTTATTATTATTACTTTCGCGGGCTGTTTTAATGTTAATGGGGATGTTTTTCTTTTTTATTATTCCGCCCCTGCGTAAACAGGGCCGGGTCGGGTTTTTATTTATTATTTTATCCACTACGCCAAGTGTTTACGTTTACCTTGCATGGTTTGCTTCACTCAATTTTTTTTAATAAAAAAATCAGCTGTTGGTTCAACAGTGATTTACAGTTTGTAACAGAAAAGTATAAAAATACATTAAATGATACAAAATCAACAACGCGTTTTTTCTTATCCTAGGACGTTAGTAATCTAAGCTTTCTTGCACTTTCAACTATATATTAAATTACTTCGAAGCTTTTTTCATAAACATTGTATATAATATAAAAATACTATGTTCTCTTTGACAGTTGTATGAAAATGAAACAAAACGATCAATATTTTTTTTTAATTTTTTTAAATATCTGGCATTACAGCTGACAGACAATGCGTCAAACATTTTGAAAATTAGAACATCATACGAGATAGACTCTATGAGAAGTCATTCATGTCCAAGATCACAAATTTAAATTGAAAAATATCTAAATTTGATATTGACCTTGCTGGGAATTGAACCTGGACCCACCTGATCGCTAGGGCAAACATTTACCACTAGACCACAGAGGCTGACGATTTTTGTTATTATTTAATTGAATATTGAAATTTAAAAAAATATCAGTCATTGCGCCAAATATTTTAAAAATTAGAAAATCATACAAGATAAACTCGATGAGAATTTTTACAAGTAACTATGTCCAAGATCACAAATTTAAATTGAAAACATCTAAATCTGATGTTGACCTTGTTGGGAGTTGAACCAGGACCCCACCTGATCGCTAGTGCAAAACTCTTTCCACAGAAGCTGACATTTTTAGTAAGGTAAATAAATAAATCAATTTGATTGAATTTGGCATTTACTTGGTAGAATTCCATTATTATAGGATGAAATATCAATGTTAAATTAATAACACCACGTAAGCTCCTTTTCCAAAAACACAATTAGTACCTTGAAAAATTTAATTTTCAATAAATATTATGACATTTGAATTCGTGAGATGACATAATATTGACTATCTCTTCTAAACAGTATATATAGCTAAGCTAAAATAAGTTTAATTATAGTTCTGACGATGGCATTACGCCGAAATAGCTATCAACTACCTAATAAAATTGTGTAGAACTAAATACGGTGATATTTTATCCTATTATTAAACGTTTTAAGACTATGAAACGATAATTTAAAAAATATTGGTTATGTTCGTAACATCAATGAAGGATGTCAAAATAAAGGACGAGATAGTAAAATTGCGAATAGTCACAAGGTCGTATGGGCTATAGGAGGAACGATGTAGATGAATTACAATATTTTAAATTTATTTCCTAAGTAATTTATGTCGTTTTACTTGATTCATCGGATATTATTTTTCATTCCAAATTGTAAAGTGATCGTAAGTCATAGGGATTATGACACGTTGCTTAAAGCCTTATGTAACTCTCTTAATGTACGGCTCAACACTAAATTACATCATAGCGCAAAATTTTAGTGTGAAAAACTTCTTGACAGAATACATAATTCAATGGATAGAGTCGTAGAAGAGAACCTATAACCGTGCTTTCAGTTACCTGACAGTTTTCATTACTTGATTGAATACACATTAAGTCTTTATTTTCAATTGATGACTTTGTTTCGAAAAAAAATACAATTACGAAAAACCCTTTGCGAATACAACTTGTGGGTTATACCTTAGTATGATTGCGATTATAGATTTATACGGGTAGTACAATTTATTATTAATACACATAGTTATGATATTTTTATCGTAAAATTGATGTTCAAACCACATCTAAAAGACTTGATGAATACTACTTCTCTTCACTACATGATTTTTATTTGATTTCAGACAATAGTAACATACAAAAGTTATCTATACATGAAAATTTTTGCTTCGAATAGTTTCACAGTTACTTAAAAAAAAAATACTTACATTAATTACGATTTAATAATATGGGTGACTCTGGGTTGCAGGGCCGTACTTGGGCTGCGTGGTTCTGATAAAAGTAAGATTATCGGTAAAAAACTTCGCCCGCCCTTGAAGATCGTTCCGTGTTTTCCTGCTCGCTGCTCAAGTGGGCGGATGATTCGGTTAACCGCCTTAGTGTTGGACCGATTGGGCGGACAGCTCTTCGGAAATCTTAGACACTTTTTCGAGTTTTCCGCCCCAATAATACTGAGATAAAATTTAATGGCTCATGTAAAAGATTCGGAATTTTAAATATATTATTTATATACTATCGGCAGCAGCTGTATCTATTGCCGGATGAAGACTTTCCTAGCTTTTTATCCTTTAATTTAATTTATATGAGATTACATAACTTTTTTTTATCAAATATAAACACTTTTAAATCTAAATTAAGTCCTTTAAAGACCTTTGACTATGTATTGGAAAGTTTGAGTTAATACTACGTTAATTGATGGTAGGGCTTCCGATCCTAGGATCCGAGTGAATATTTTGCTGTTTATTTTTGCATAACTTTATTGAAAAGTCAATTTCAACTATTATCTCTTAACGAATGAAACAAATTATTCGCATGCCCAAAAAAATATATTATCTTATTGTTTTGAAATGGTCCACTAATTTCTTTTTAAAATTTTCCAAATCTGCTATTTGTTTAATGCATCAGTAATTTCATTAAATTTTTTTTCTCAGTTAGTGGACTTTTAATGTAGCTATATTTGTGATTTCAGATTAGTATTTATTGATTTGTAAGAGGTCCTTAACATTTTGATTGTAGACTATTTTATTTAGTTTCTGTATAAGTTGTTTGATGATCAGTAATTTCTTAGTTCATGAACTAACTGTTTTGTATACCTTCATTTTTAATAATAAATTTTATATAAAAAGCCTTGTTATAATTGTATTTTTATCAGTTGATAGTGCTCGTGATGAGCGAAACCGGTCCTCATCATTGTAAACATCTTGAAGTAGTAGAAATGAATTGTGTTTTATTTTTTAAAATATAATGCCTTTCCACCGAGTATTGACAGTTATTAAAAGTGATAATATCATATGTTCATTGTAATTGAAGCATTAATAGACACAGATTTAATTATGATTTTACAATTTAAAACGCTTACGCTTAATGAATAATTCCAGAATCCCGGAATCCTGTGATTGAAAAGTTGTGAATCTGCAAATCACAAAAAGGGTCCGGAATTGAATGCCCTAATTGATACGGTCGATAATTTTAACCATGCTGACTTATAATACGAAATATTTGGGTACCCAGTTTTCGCTTAGTGTTTTTCAAAAGATGATATAACACAAATAACTGTTTGAATGTTATTCGTCTTAACGCAATAATTATCACAAACATTGTGTAAAAAATCACGAATTTATTATTCGAATCTTTGATTTTGAACTTAAAGTCAACCGCTGGTCTACGGCAATCGATATGAGAATTACGGAATATAATGTTTTTATTAATTCAATCAATTAAGAACCAATAATAACATATAGTATCTATAACTTCATTTAACATGGAAAAAGGTTGGTGTTTAAATAGGTTTATGGTGGCCCATAAACCTATTTTAACGGTTACAAGATGCTGCTTTGAATGTGGCGATTTTTTTTTGGGTTTATATTTCTATAGCAATATATTAAGCCTATTTTAAAATTAATTTGTAACCGGGTAGCTAAAAAAACATTATAACAATCAATTTTTAAAAGAAGTCACCAATCGAGTTTTTAGTTTATTTTCGTATTTGATATTTAAAAAAGAAATTGTTGTCATTTGGTGTAGCATTACCAACATCAGTCAGTCTAGAATAAATTTCTCCAATTTATACAAAATAAATATCTTGACTACTTTTAATAACCGTCACTTAAATATCAGTTTTGGAATTTATTGAAATTTCAGTTCTGGTTGAGCATGGCAACATTCCTAACGTGACGGTGGCACAATCAAGACAGATTACTTAAGTTAATTACCATCCCAGATTTCTTTTGTTCTTTTTTAAAATCGTATAAACAATAATTATTGATCTGTAATTACTGGCTGTAATGGTTTTGCTTTTTTCAAATTCTTGTTACGTTATTATTTTGGCGGCCCCTTAGCCAATCGACAGTTGAAAAAATAAATAAGTAAAAACAAAGAATGTTTTCCGAACATAAAATAACAAATCAACAAATTATTGTGTTGAAATTTTACAAGGTGAAAAAAATTCGTACACGGTGGCCGGAAAAGTACCGAAAACTTGCACAACATTATTTTTCGGTGTTTATTGTTTTTTCACTAGATATAACATCAAAGGATGTTGATGTTATCTCACTGAAATCTATTTTAAAAGACTTTTAGCAATATACAGTAGGCGCCGCTTATTGTGGTCAACATTGATTCTTATAAGCTGCGATTCTAATAACCTTTTCCTGCATTCGACACTGTTAAGTTCATAACTTTGTTTCAAAAGTTTTAATAATGTTGTTTGCGTAATGCCCAATTTGAGTGTGGCTTTTCTTTGAGATAAATCTTTTAAATTTAACGCATTGCAGTTTTCAACAAGACGTAACTTGTTTTTTTCGCGATGGGCGACAGACTCAATTTGACGCGAATGTATGCAATGTTGGTGTTGCTATCGGGTGAAAATCGTATGTCTCATCTCATATCAAGCAACATATATTGTATCTCAGTGTGCGTATCCGATGAAAAAGTAACGGTGTATATATTTTAATAAAAGCCATGTCAGGTGTTATTAACGGAAAAACATGAATGTTTTGGATAAATGAGTGAACCATTTCGCTATATGTCGCTTTGTCTAAATTCATTTGGCAATCTGTTGAAATTAGGGATACATCGTTAGAGTACATTGAAAAATTTGCAACTTTCAAAACACGGTTAATACGTTTATAACACGAAAATAAGTTTGCGTGTTATATAAGTTTAGAGTTACCTACGTACGTTGGGGTAGGCTTTTTTGTGGTCTATTCAAATTACACGAAATCATGACAATTCCAGTTAAAATGCTCGCGATGAACCACCGGTAATAATCATTACATGACATTGTGAAACAAATAAAAAAGTATAATAAAGTTGGTTTAATAAAAAAAAAAAATTCTTTTGTGTATTGACAATGTATTGCTTGAATTTACATTTTCTTAGTAGTAGTAGGGTAATTATTAATGCATTTAATTTAACATAAATGATAGTCAAATTTGGTTGATAGCTCTTTAAACAACTGTCTGTAGAATTTATATGTATTTATGATTATACTTAGCTTAATAATAATAAATGTTACCCTCAAAAAATACGAAAATGAGTTAATGATTGTATCTCATTTCACATACGACAGAGCAGATCTTGGCCGAATGTTCTAAATTAGAAAAATAAATTTACCACTTTTTGGAAGGGGACATCATTTTACATTGGTTTTAGGTTTAAAAATTCTGACCGGGCCACTTGATGTAAGCCACTATTATATCGACACTACCTACGTATAATCCCGATCTGCAAACATGAAAATTTACAGGAGTGCATTTCAAAGGTTCATAACGCAATTGGCCCAAACATCGTCGATATAATTTATCTACTGCATAAACACTAGTCCAAACTACTGTAGAAAAATAAATGTATATGAGCTTTTATATATCGTTCAATAGTACACTATAATTAAAAGAGTTACTGGAAAGCATACGTGTTTGTCTGATATGGTCGTTTTGTAAAGCAATAGCTAATTTTTGTGACACTAAATACTCTGCCATTTTTATTTATTTGCACTAGAACACTTTATCGAGGACTATTGATGTTAAAATTGTCAAAATTTCATGATTATGACGATTCCATGGTGCCATATAAACAGGGATTCCAATTGAAAAGATTCGGTTCTTTTTTGATATTAGCATATTCGAATATTTGATAAATTATTCGATCTTAGTTAATGTTTAATAAAACCTGACATTCGGCTTCGCATAATATCTTAATATCGAGACTATACTGACAGAACGCATTAAGTCATTTTTTCTGTTTTAAATGTCAAAATTTATGCAATTTAACGTTCTCCGTACTGATAAAACGCATGAATTCATAGGATATAATGGCTTTGAAAAGAAACATTATTAAGTCATATTGCTATTCTTTTGTTTTGGCAAAAAGCGTGATATAACTATAAATCATCGATACCAAATCTTATGATTGTATGACAAAAAGATTATACTTTATAATGTACAAGAAATTATATTTCAGAGAGTGAGTACTTAGAAAAAAAATGCTTTCAACGCGATTATCTCAGAGCAGACTATTTTTAAGCTATTTTGTATGTGTATACAAACACACTCAATGTACATGATACATTATTTTATTCGAATACATTCAAATATTTGGAATCCATACATCAGCAATATTAGATTTATTGATTGAATTGGCAATTAATTGGTAGGACTCCATTATAATAGGCTAAAAATAGCAAAATATTCAGTTCTACAAAATTTAATTAGTTAGTTGATAGCTATTTCGGCTTCACGCCGTCGTGAGAACTATGCTGAAACTTATTTTACCTATATGTACTGTTTTAGAAGAGATATACGATATTATGTCATCTCACTTATTCCGACATCACAACCTTTATTGTGATGACATAACATTGCTTTTGAGGTGATACAATATTGTCTACCTTTTCTGAAACAATATATGGTCGTTTACATAGAAAAATTCAAAATTTGTATATCTGCAAAATCATTATTTTCGAGCGCATAAAAAAAGGTTAAAAAACAACTTTATCGAATTTAAACAAAAGCAAAAAACACATAATTACTGTAAAATGTATATAAATATACTAATTACGTGTTGCTACGGTTGCTGATGTCTCAGGTTCAAGTCTCGATGCAGACGGTTTCATACATTGGTTTTTCAATCGATTTATGGATTTATGTTCGTAGACATGAATGTTTGTGATGTCAAAAGTTCCCTCCCACCGATCCGATCCTAAAAAACCGGGACATAGCGAGAGCGATTAGCTAACCACTAATCCTGTCCTAGCCCTATCCCTCTATTACTACTCTCTTAGGAAAAGAGAGGTTGACCAACTGATTCGTATTGATACAGAAAATTAATCTATAAATTTTCTGTGTCTATAAATGTTCAGGATTTTGATTGCCACCCTGTTGGATTACGTTGGATTCATTTATGTAATCGTGGTCTGTGCATTGTTACCAATTCTTTTTGTAATATTCATTTGCTGTCGGTAACGATACCCTCCGATTTTTTTTCCTGAAAGCAAAACGTTTCTTTTGTTGAATACCACGTGCCCTTGTTATTCATATTCTTTGATTTATTTTACATTATTTTTAAGGCTGCCTGCCGCTTAATATTATACAAACAAAAAATTAATTCACGTTTACATTGTATTTTAATATTTAATATCATAATGTTTATTTAAGTAGAATTTGCAGAAGTATTAGCGTTGTTATAAAACTTGAAATTTATATTTTAAAAAACTAAACGAAATAATGTATTTGTGATATCTTGAGAAAACACGATTTTCGTTTCAATCAAAACGCATTTTATTTCATAATATTATATTTGCAAGTATTTTCTTTAGTTACCATTAGAGGTATGAAAAGGCCCTGGCAATTCAGATTCGGGCTCGGGTAAGGAATTTAACCCGAAGGTCATGAGTCAGTCACAAGGCAATACTATTCATAACTTAAATAATGTTTTTCCCATGTGTTATAAATATCGTTGGAAATATGACAATAATAACACGTATTGCTTGAAGTGATCTCTGTATAAAAAAACAATCTGGCTTTTTTCGGCATGAGGAAAATAAATCTGAGTTTCGTGTGGGGTTCGAGTAACAAAGTGTGATATTGAGACTGAGGTTTGGGCCGGGTCTGAAGGTGTCGTTCTCGGACCGGGTAATTTTATAAGATTGCCCGTGCAGACCTTTAATCGAGACACACAAAAACGATTCCTAAAGATGTAAGATGTCGGCGTCCGTGGCGCAGTTGGTAGCGTCGTAGGCTACGGCTACGGCTACGGACGTTTCGTGTTCAATTCCCGGTGTGGACAGTTTTCATAAATTGATCTCTCAATCGATTAATGGAATTCTGTCCGTAGTCTGAGTGTCTGTGGTGTCTAAAACTCCCTCCTCACTCACCCATCCGATACTCACGGGGCGTAGCGAGAGCGATAAGCTAACCACTAGTCCTGTCCTAGGCCTATCTTTCTATCCCTACTCTCTTCGAAAAAAGAGAGGTTGAGCGACTGAGTAACAAACGGTTCTCATAGAAAAATTGTGTTGAGATACCGCCATTAGGAAACCATATGCTCCACGTTGGGAGAGGACATGGAAAAATGATGCAATCAAGGTAATAACCTCCTTAATGATCAAAAAACTAATTCATCAATAATTAATTCACCTCCCTTACTTTAACCATTATAAGCAACTCGTAAATATAAATATACAACGTAAATATGCATAATCATAAAAAAATTCAATGCATATACTTAAACGAATGATTAATATTACCATATATGTTCCTTTTCCAAAAACACAATAAGTATGTTCAATGTTTTAATTTTGAATAAAAGTTATGATGTTGGAATGAGTTGGATGACATAATATTGTATATATATAGCTAAGCTAAGTTTAAGCATAGTTCTAACAATGGGATGAAGTCGAAATAGTTACCAACTATTTAAAAAAAATGTTAAACTGAATACTTTGATATTTTACCCTATTGTAAAATCAACTCCTGAATTTCTGAGCTACTGCTAGAAGTTACTGCCTTTCGGGCTAGTAATAAAAATTAAGAAAAATGACCGGGGTTTTATTTATTTTCAGTTACGCCTGATTAATATTAAAACGTTTTTGGATTAATTAATAACCCTTATCGTCACTCGCCTCTTCACAGAGTTAAGTCTAACGTCCTCTTGATAATCGCTGTTGACTCCCTTTACGTCTTGAAAAAGTTAACCGAAGTTTAGTAACCCACCGCTGCCAGCTTGAGAAGCGTAAATATTTAACGCGGGTTTTATAAATACTCTTGGGTTTATTAGGTTATCGTTTGAATTTTTTGGATATGCTGAATTTTAGTTTAATATTGACGTTTAAATCGAAGAAACAAATTCACATGTATTAATATAATTTAAGACATCGACTGAGGGTGCTTGATGGAATTTCAATATCAAATTTGGATTATTGCGATTTACAAAGTGTACAAAATCTCAATAATCCAAATTTCACATGTATTATTTGTCGATTTCGATCATTTGTTTTTGTAACAATGGACCGCGATAACCATATTATATATATATTTTTTTTTTCATGTCCGCTCCCAATGTGGAGCATATGGTCTCCTAATGGAGGTGTCTTGACAGAAGTTTTTCTACGAGAACTGCTTGTCACTCAGTTGCTCAACCTCTCTTTTCTTTTTTTCTGAGAGAGTAGGGATAGAAGGATAAGGCTATGACAGGACTAGTGGTTAGCTAATCGCTCTCGTTACGCCCCGTGAGGATGGGATTGGTGGGAGGGAGGACTCAGACTACGAACAGAAATCCATAAATCGATTGAGAGATCAATCTACGAAAACCGTCCGCACCGGGAATTGAACCCGAGACATCCGTAACCGTAGCCAGCGACGAAACCAACTGCGCCCATTATATTATATACACAAGTATATTTAAATTAATATAAATCAATCACTATCCCTGAAATTAACTAACACCCCTGACTCCATGATGAGAAACTCCACATCGATTATTACAGATATTTTTCAATTCTTTCCATTTTTGTTGTTGTGTTGTGACCGACAGATATACAAACATACAGTTTCTAAATGTACTTTGTACTAATAGTAGAGATTGTAACAATAAATCTATTTATAATTTAAGATATAATTTAAGACATCGACTGAGGGTGTTTGATGGAATTTCTATATCAAATATGAGTTATTGAGATTTTATACACTTCCATGTATTTCGTTACTAACGACCCGGGTTTCGCCTTTCGGCATCTTCAGACATTCGAGCGACAAAATACATGGAAGTGTACAAAATCTCAGTAACTCAAATTTAAAATCTAATTAAGTTAATTAAATTTCATCTGAAGACATTATTTCATTTCTATATAGCACAATACCACACATAAATACAATGGCGATCCATAAAAATACAAAAACCTTCAGAACTGGACCAAAGTTACACAGGTTGACTGTACCTATATAACAATGTGAGAAGACCCCGGATCGAAGAGAGGCGAGCGGCTGGTTATCCGTAGTCCTGGAAGGGCTGATCTCAGACAAACACCATTTCAGATCCGGTTAAAAACTTATTTATTATCCATTAAAGATGCAGTGGTTTCACATTACACATATATATAAATCTTAACACATAAAATTGATTCTACATTTACATTTACTTAGCAACTGAATTTACTTTAAGTTATAATACAAATAACACAACGAATTTAAATTAAATCCAACGCAAATCAAAACACAAAAACAAACAAACAGTTCACATCGTCACATCACCTTCGTCGCGACGAGACTTCGTTCGTCCGACTCGGCAGCTCGTCATCGACTGTCTACAAAAATTCAAAAAAAACTCCGTGCAAAGTTGGAGCTACCCTTTTCCGTAAAAATGGACTCGTCCAGCGGCCGAAGCCCGGGGGCTTCTTAAACGCCTGACAACAAGAAAGAGCGTATTCTGCGAATTATTGCTGTTTGCCGCAGGCCGATTTCAGTTCGGGACACTAATGACACTTATACTTAAGAAAAACCAGGGTGTGTCAAACCCCCATACTTCTAGTGTCCATGAACTGAGTTCGGACAGCGTAGCAATAATCACACAAAAACAAGATACAATATACAATAAAGAACACAAAAAAATCAAGTCTTAAAAACACACGCGTGGCAGCGCGTCGGTCGTCACACACGAGGCCACAACACAGGTCATGTCGCGATCGGCATCACAACGGGCGGTGGTGCAAATTTTCCTACGCCAACAGGCGTCCTGTTCCTATCCCAGGAAGGCATCCGCAGCGTCCTCGCTCGGTGGGGCAGGTGTGTCGGCAGCATCTCCTCTTCACAGGCAGACGGCCTCATCTTCTCCCGAGAAGGCATCCGCAGCGTCCTCGCTCGGCGGGGCAGGTGTGTCGGCAGCATCTCCTCTTCACAGGCAGACGGCCTCATCTTCTCCCGAGAAGGCATCCGCAGCATCCTCGCTCGGCAGGGCAGGTGTGTCGGCGGCATCTCCTCTTCACAGGCAGACGGCCTCATCTTCTCCCGAGAAGGCATCCGCAGCGTTCTCGCTCGGCGGGGCAGGTGTGTCGGCAGCATCTCCTCTTCACAGGCAGACGGCCTCATCTTCTCCCGAGAAGGCATCCGCAGCGTCCTCGCTCGGCAGGGCAGGTTTATTAGCGTCTTCTCGTCTTTACAGGCAGCATGGCAGGCAAAACAGCCTCCCGGGTCGCAAATCTACCAGCCACAGTAGGCCTCACTCGTTGAAGACAAAACAGGCACAGCAGGCCTCACAGGTTGCAAATATAACAGGCACAGCGGGCCTCACGGATTGCAAACAAACAGCCACAGTAGGCGTCACTCGTTGACAACAAAACAGACACAGCAGGCCTCACAGGTTGCAACTCTAACAGGCACAGCGGGCCTCGCGGATTGCAAACAAACAGCCACTGTAGGCCTCACTGGTTGAAAACACAACAGGCCCAGCAGGCCTCCTAGGTCAGCGCGAACGACTTCAAGAGCGGCTAGTCGAGAAGTAGGGCTTCGTGAAAAGTAACAGAGGCCAGGCACCTTTCACCGACGACTCCCGCCAGTTTCGCCTTTGAAGCTGGGGTTTCGTAGTAAGACGCCGGGAAGCTGACTGGTTGTCTGGTCCCGATCTTGAAGTCCACCTTCAGGGCAGGGTCCGGATTCTTAGTGTGCGTTCGGCGATTTAAAATTCTTGAAGTTACGTTAAAATTCGGTTGGGCGCCATGAACCACAGTTCAAAGCCACTGCATCTTCAGAGCATGAGTCCTCAGGGGGTGAATCCTGAGGTGTCACAAACCATCAATGGCCACTAAGTTGGGCGACAAATGAGAAGACCCCGGATCGAAGAGAGGCGAGCGGCTGGTTATCCGTAGTCCTGGAAGGGCTGATCTCAGACAAACACCATTTCAGATCCGGTTAAAAACTTATTTATTATCCATTAAAGATGCAGTGGTTTCACATTACACATATATATAAATCTTAACACATAAAATTGCTTCTACATTTACATTTACTTAGCAACTGAATTTACTTTAAGTTATAATACAAATAACACAACGAATTTAAATTAAATCCAACGCAAATCAAAACACAAAAACAAACAAACAGTTCACATCGTCACATCACCTTCGTCGCGACGAGACTTCGTTCGTCCGACTCGGCAGCTCGTCATCGACTGTCTACAAAAATTCAAAAAAACTCCGTGCAAAGTTGGAGCTACCCTTTTCCGTAAAAATGGACTCGTCCAGCGGCCGAAGCCCGGGGGCTTCTTAAACGCCTGACAACAAGAAAGAGCGTATTCTGCGAATTATTGCTGTTTGCCGCAGGCCGATTTCAGTTCGGGACACTAATGACACTTATACTTAAGAAAAACCAGGGTGTGTCAAATGTTTGCTTGTTTACTAAAAAATTCACTAAAGTTATCACATGAAACTGTTTATATTGAAAACAAACAAAATATTTTAAGCGGGTGGTCATCGTTCGTTTGTTTTGGTTACGGTGCTCACGGGCTTGAATTCCGGTAGAAGAACTTCTTTCCACAGTGTCGCAATTTGTCAAGACTGGTCAATGCGAATATTTTTCTGATCATTACTGTCAAACGGTATATGTTGGCACTATGCTAGTTTTAATAAAGCTATACTATTATAATGAAATACGCGTTTTTGCAACATCCTAAATAGTTGTTGAACATGATTTGCATCGCTCTATAAGGGCAGGCTTCATTTTTAACTTGAGCGAAAGCACGAAACTTTCTCTGCAGGCTCTTGAAATTTTACACCCCCTTTAACGTTTATATTCATAACAAAATAAGGACTCTTATGTTGAGGACTATTTGGAGATGATTTTTTCCTTTGGTAAGGTGTTTTTAGTCCAGTTAATTTACAACATACTATATTAATATATTTCTTATTAAAATGTTCCTTATAAATTAATTTTAACTGATGTCGTAGGCGAGCTGTGTAATGGCTTTTCGGCTTCGGCTTTTTTCTACAAGGTCGCGTGGTCATGAGCTCAAACCCCAGGCCAGGATGTATTACTTCTTTCATGCGATTTATGGAAGTTTAACCAAAAGGAAATGAATTACATGATGTTTCTTTCCGATGCACCATTATTGTTATACAGTATAAATCTCTACGATATAGCATAAAATACATGTAGAAATATGTATGTTTGTATGTATTTATGTCTGTCGGTCACAAGAACTCCACCCAAACGGTGTACAGTAGCGATGTGAAATTTTTACATGTCATTCTGGCTGCCATTTCTATGTCAACTGTGATATTTTCAACATTCAACTCTCAACTTTTAACCTTCAACTGAATACGCTGTATTGTTGACGTCTCAATGAAAAGTAATAGAAACCGCTCCATATTAAAATAATCCGTCATGTTGTCGTAACAACTCAATGTGTGTTGAATTTGCTCAGCGACTGTAAATATGTTATAATAAAAACGTTTCATGCAAATCGTAAAATTTGTAAAAAAAATCAAAAGATTGAACGGAAAATTATCCATTATTTGGAATTATAAAACTTAAAACAGTGAAATCATCATTTCGTTAGTTTTACAAGAAGTATGAAATGAAAGGAATTAACATAAACGGACGGGGTATAAACCGGGTAAAAAATACTAGAATATAATTATATCACAATATGTTTTTAATGTTTCAGTTGGTAGCCTTGCTGGCTACAGTTACGGATGTCTCGGATTCAATTCCCGGGGCGGACGGTTTTCATAGATTGACTTTTCAATCGATTTATAGATTTATGTTCGTAGTCTGAGTCCTCCCTCCCAACCATCCCATCCTCACGGGGCGTAGCGAGAGCGATTAGCTAACCACTAGTCCTGTCCTAGCCCTATCCTTCTATCCCTTCGAAAAAAGAGAGGTTGAGCAACTGAGTAACAAGCAGTTCTCGTAGAAAAATTCTGTTAAGATGCCTCAATTAGGAGACCATATGATCCACATTGGGAGCGGACATGGAAAAAAATATTTTTAATGAACCAATCTTCCATTAAACTTACGAATGTTAGTGTTAGTCTTGATTTACACGTCTTTGAATCGCACGACTTTTTTCAATAACCAAACTACCGAGTGAATCGTGTATTCGAAATATTATATTACATAATTAACAAATATTATGTTATAGTTACACGAAAGTCTTCATTACATTTTGTCATTTTGGCTCTCGAAATAAAGGTTTGCGCCTACCATACCCGAGACCCCCTGCCCCCCTTCCGCGCGCCCTTATTTATTTAAGTCTCTGATTTATGTTTTGATTTGATTCGTTCCCCGGTCGAGTGTTTTATGAGCTGTTTCCATCTGATACGTCAGTGGCTCGTCAACTTTTCCGACGTGTGTTGCCACCCGCCCCTCCGCCGCCCCAGACTCGATATCGCTCGCTTTGTTGGAGCGCATTCTCCCGTATCTGTGTATCGGAGTCAATGAAGCAGTAAAAGCAATAATACGAACGTCGCTGTGAGATTTTTCGGTTACATTTGACGAGTTGTTCTCAACGATTTCTATATCACCGTCTTCGTTATTTTTTTTTTAAATCCGTTGAAAAAATTCATTTTCATCCGTATACGTTAATAAGACTATTTTTGTATAATTTCAAACTATTTACTTTCATTTATGTGTAATTTGTATGATTATCTATAAATTCTTGAAATAATTGTTTTAAATACCTGATGATTATTAAAACACAACTTGACATAAATAGCCATGTTAAGATTTATGTTTCATCAGTTGATAATGATGGTTATGGACGAAACCCGTACTGATCATGATAACAAATGTGGAAGTGGTACAAAACAAATAACGTTTTCTTTTTTAAAACATAATATATAGATGTTATTTTGGGATGACACCGTATTTGATAGGTGTTGTTCACTCGACGTTTCGAAGCCGCTGCAGGCTTCATTTTTAAGTGTTTCAAATACTCTTGAAACACCATTTTAAACACGGTGTCATCTATCTATATCCAGCTCTCCTCCTCTAATCAGAATACATTATATTTAAAAAAATATAAAAATTTATAATATTTATACAAAGATGGCTTACATACCAGTGTTTGTCTCAACTTCAATATTAGAAAACCAAAGATTTTCAAATATTTTATCTTCTTTGATGCATAATTTTGTATGTATTTCAGTACTAAGCATATTTTCGAAAACAGTTTTCTAAAAAAAAATCACTCAAAATCATGTCACGTGATAGATGAAATAAATAAATGTTTAAAAAGAGACTATACATCATCGGAAAAAAAACAATATTTCGATCGGTCATCTGGTAGGAGTGGAGTAACGCAATTTTCAATAAACACTTTGAGAAGCGGCGCCGAGAAAAGAGGGCGGAAAATTCACCGCATTATTATTATTATTATTACCCCTTAAGACTCGTTTATGTACCTGACGCATTTCGAGGAAATTCGAAAGCAAAGGAATTGTTACAATGTGGCACCGTTTCCCCGCGCACTGCGGCCGACTGCCAACTGCGGTTAGGCCCTGCTACTTATGTACAGTTTCTGTGAACTTATTATTATGTACTTTGCGGAAAAAATATCTCGAGTCAGGGCTGGCACAATTTTTTTTTATCATGCGATGAATCTGCTCAGCGAACAGATCAATTTGATAATTTTCGAAACCATAACAATTACCGATATAGAATATATATATAAACACTAATAATAGTCTCGTAAATTTCATTTTTTAACTTTAATACACTTTTTTAATCATTAATTAGTTATTCAAAGTCGTATATTTTCTTTGATTTTTCATACATTCCCACTAACGTTATCTGATACCGAGAAACAGTATGTATTTAGTCAAAGAGATTAATAAACTACTAATACGATCCTTGTTCCATCCCTACCATCTCTTAAGAGGCCATTTGTGTTACTGACTTACAACATTGGTGTTACTAACTTATAACCAGTTGTATTTAAGTAGCTACCGTTAGCATACTCTGTTGGCTTGCAAATGCTGCACATTGGGAGCAGAAATGAAAGAAAACATACAAAGTGTTACATACATCTATATTATATTGCTGAAAATACATGTATAAATCCGCCTGTTTGTCCGTCACAAGAACTCCACCCAAACGGTGAACAGTAGCGGCGTCATTCTGGTCGTCATTTCTTGTGCTATTTTCAACATTGAACTTTCAACAATATTATTAATTGATGGACTTTATTTTGTTGGTGTAGAGTATACGCCGCATAACTTTCCACTTTTTACTACACAGAACGTATCAGTGTATTAGTATGTGTGTTTTCCGTGATCCTAGAGCAGTGTATGGATCCCGTTATTCTAAATCCTAGAGCCGGGGTGCAAACCTATACTGCGCTTACTTTATATACGCGTACGGTATTTTCAACTGTCAGCATTAGTTCACACCAAAATGACACCATAATAATTCCAACGTTTAAGTCTAAGCGGCCTATATCCCGGGTGAAGCTGGGTAATAGATACTAGTTTATATAAGGCGAAACACCTTGTAAGATTTTAATAATTTATAATATGATTATATATCATGTTTTCCTTAAGTCACATCCCTGTTTCGAAATTTTTATGACGATCGATCACGCCTCTAAACGTATCTGCTTTGCTTTTTATGAATTATGTTCCAACGGGCTGGCTTCCTTACTGATTCCATTGAAACGCACTAAAACTGGTAGTAAAATGTGATTCTGAACTCTTTTTATAGAAGTGCAGGTTATCTAATACTTAAACAAAGACAATAAAAAATCGTATACATTTCTTCCTCCACTCACATGGTCAATTTACATACAGGTATGTTTAGATATACACAGTTATGCCTTCTTTTTAAGCGGTATTTAAAACTAAACAGTCCTCTTAAAAGCCGATGATGGCCATCTATCTGAAATGACTTTGGAATTGGGAGGAAATAAAGAGATTGGCGGGTAAGAGAGATTCTTATAGTTACCGTGCGGTAGACATACCGACATTCCCTACGTATAATCAAGTATCTGCAAACATGGCATGTTACAGGGAGCGTCTCAAAGATTCAAAACACAGTTGCAAAGTAACGGCCGCATCTATCTTCTTCAAAATTAAGACAGTGCTATTTCAAAAATCTAGTTTCTTATTTTATGTAAAGTTTTGCTGAACTTTTTATAGTTCTTGAAATATTACAGATACGGCATTGTACTTCGGATTTTAGATAAAGACTTCCATATAAGTGGCTAATTACGTTTTTATACTTTATGAAACAACGGTGAAGTAGGTACTTTTCCCAATGTTTTTTTGATGCCTACATATAGAACAGTGTGCGTAGACAACGAAAATGCAAAATACGTATAATCACGTATATGACATTTACGTGATTATACGTAGGGAGTGTCGATACGTTCCTAAAGACATGAGACGATAATCTCATGAGGTGACACTGTCCGAATCGATTTCGCGCCGTGCGTTCCTCGCCAGTTGCTGAAATTTTTCCTAGTCATAATGAAAACTCAATTAAAAAACTGATTCAATTGCAACCCAGGCAGACCTTTTTTATGTATGTGAAAAAAAATGTTTAGGGCCGGAGCCCGTATAACCGGGTTTAAATGCCCGCGGGCTGAATTTCGACGGGACGTCAAATCCCGAAATTTCATCGCGCGGCCTAATTGAATTTGCGTGGAAGTAATTTTGCGAAAATGTGTGATATTTGATTTTTGACTTTTAATTTTTTTTTCAGACGGTGTCGATTTCCATGCTGCTGCGGTACTCGCATCACCAGATATTCGTTTTTATCGGTAAGTGATACATTTCATTGTAATATTATTAAATTATTTGGTATAATTTAATTACTATTGATGCGAGTTCGTACAAACCGGCGGCTGATTTTATAGGCTATAGTTCTGTGCTGTATTACCTATCGCTACCCACTATGGTTTCACACCCTTATCGCATGGTGTATATCGTATTTTAGGTTATCATTTAGGGCGTACATACTTTGTTTTTTGAAATACAATATTTCAATTTATTGATTAAATTGGTATTAACTTTATAGAACTTAATTGTAATGTGGAAAATATATCAATTTATAATAGTCGAAATCATTTCGATACCACTTTTTGACAATGGCTTTTTTAAAACTACATTTTTTTTAAACTGAAGCATGTATTTTTAACACAGTAAAAAGCGAGCAAACGAATTTTATTGATTGGATGAAAACTTTTTTATACATAGGGTGACTGCTATAGTAATTGGACGGCGATAGTTATTGGACACTTCAACTTTAAACGTTCAACATAAGAGTAACTAAACATTCTTATTGGTGTGAAGGAGACATATATATCTAGTCTTTCTATCTCTATGTAACTGCAGCTTTAATTATCCACTACTAGAAGACAATAATGATAAAATTTCATTCGAATGTGATGTCAGGTCAAAATCGTGAAAAAACGTGTTTGTGTTAGTAGACCCTTTAAGAAACAGTGATATTTTAGTGACATTTACTTTATAAAAGTTTCGTGAATTTTGTAACGAAACGTCTCAGGAAAGCGTCAGAGACTACAAGCTGTCAATATTCTTTGAGATTTAAATAGTGGTACAACAACTAACCTAAAAAGTAAATGTGTCCACGTTACTGTTTTTCCATATTTTTCAGTCTAATAAAAATATCTAAAACCTTTTGTTTTTATTACTGTTGTGTTCATTTCCTAGAAGCTCTTTAAATTTATCATCTCTACATATCTTACATGTTTCCTATACACTTATTTTTTTTGACTTATCCACTGTTCCTTAAGTGTCCAATTACTATAGCAGTCACCCTAGTGATTATTAACAATGCATGTGCATATATACAGTACTGTGTCATCTCACTTATTATAACATCGTATCGTTTATTTAAAATTAAAATATTTAACGTACTAATTGTGTTTTTGGAAAAGTAACTTAGATGGTATTATTAATTAATCGTTAAAGTGAATGCATTGAAATTTTATTGATTATGCGTATTTTAATTGTAGACTCTTTTATTTGATTTATGTATAATTTGTTTGCTAATCAGTATTTTCTTGTCTTAGTTCATGAACCATCAGTTTTGTATACCTTCATTTTTACACTCGATTTTATATAAATAAGCCTGTTATGTTTGTATTTTTATCAGTTAATAATGCTCGTGATGAGCGAAATCGGTCCTGATCATTATAAATATGTGGAAGTAGTACAAATGAATTGTTTTATTAAAAAAAAAAAGATTTTGCGTAATTTCGTGAGCTTTTTATAATGGACTAAGTAAGGGTGATGAATTAATGTTTGTTTGGTCATTGAGGAGGTTATTGCATGGAGGTTGTAGCGAGTATATTTGCAATTCAAATTTAACACAATGGTGCTTGCTTATTTTTCTTTTGTTTAAAAATATGACAGTGATTTTGTGCGAAAACTATAGATTTACATGCTACGTTATATATGAGTCATTACGTCAAAATTTTGTAATATCATTTCAACTTAATAAGGACAAAAGAGATACACAATTATAAAATATTTCTAAGTTATGTGTGTGGTCGCCAACATTTATCAATTGATGTAAACGAGTACAAGAGGTGGTCAAGTCTAGATCGCAAGATGAGTGCGTAATGTATTTAATCAAAATAAATGCCCACATTACACTGACCTACTGAAAGTTACAAACCTATGAATTAAAAGTGGACGTTTCAGCTCAGGTGGTCGATGCTTGAAATCTGACATTGAAGATGTATGGAGACGTTTCCCACTGTAGAATTTTTTTCAAGATAAATCTTTTCATTTTATACATCTCGCCAACAAATATGGTTTTAGAATATGGATTATAACCTTGCACCATGATAGTCGTAAGAAGTAAATGTACTTGTTTTTAATCACACATTTGTTTGTCAACTTTTTCTAATCTCCTCTTAACGCTTACAGCGCAAGCCTCGCATGAATTTATTTTCAGTCAATTGATGTTAAAACTCTGACTATGGTTAAAAAAAGATCAATTTCAACAGCAAAAAATGCAGAATTATTTGAGATATATATTTGTTATCCCAAATACATCAAGAAGTAAACTAAACTCGACGCATTCTCGCTAAAATAAATCTAAAAAAATGAAAAATATTTAATCTACGACTTTGCAAGCAAAATAGCTGCAGCTAGTCTTCATATACACCGCCAACACGCACACACGAACGCTCGTAGCCGCTTAAGTATGTGTAATACATAGGGTTGACGATTAATGCTGCGTGTCGGCGGTTCAAAGCTGAAATTCGAAAGACTGAATATCGAGAGTTATTTTCAAAAATATATTTTCTTGTGTTTTACTTACATTTTCATGATCTGTTACCTAACGCATATATTTTTTAACGCATATATCCACAAGTGTTTTCTGCTAGTTTGGCCGGAAATACGAGACAAAGTCTTGGACATGTCCAGCGCATTCATTGGGTTAATCATATTAGCTCAAATTTATAGGTTGTTTTTTTATGACATTTTTTACTTGTTCCACCACTGACTTATTTGATATTGTACACTTGTATGTTTATTGGGAAAATAAAATAAAGGCAAAACATATTATGCCGGATTCTGTGTTGAGGCCCTTCTGTGCCGGTGGATCATTCGATGTGACATTCGATATTCGGTTATTTACTATTTCGCCTTTTTTCACTGCGAAAACGGGTGGCAGATATGGAGGGAGGCAGTACATTTTCTCAAGCTTTAATTGGAGACTTGCTTGCCTCACCGTTTCTAGTTACAATATTCCGAGAATGTGATTATTTTATTTGATAATCTATACAAATTTATCGACTGAAATTATGTGGATCTGCGAAGTGGGCTCTTAGTTTGCTGGCTTTTTTAACATTCCCATTTTTATGCTAAAAAAATCCCTCTGGATCTCATGCAGTCACATTTCGTTACCGTGTTGGTTTTGCCATATAAACGTGTTAATAAAGCGAAATGACAAATTCAAACAGTGAAATATGGTTTTATAGTATTAAGTAATTATTTTACGTCAAATATTGTGTGCAAAACCTGAAATACATATTAAACTATGTGAAATTATCGAAAAACGCAAGAATCTAGGTCTTCATAGCAGAACAAGTTCGAGACGTGTCTCGGTGTCGTTTTAAACAAAATGGTTAAACACATACGATACGATCATCCATCTCGGATTGTTACTGTACTATAATTTTGTATTTTTCGATGGTAAAATTGACGAGTTTTTCAAATTATGATTAGTTATAATGTATTTTTAATTATTATATATTTAGAACTATTTTATTTACAAATACTAAACTTTTAAATTTTTTGTCCGACCTATTTCACAGATAATTTAAAGGTTTAAAGGCCGAAGTAACTCATTTTTACACCATAAATACGGAAGGGTTAATGTCTAGGGTTGGTACAGAAACTACAGACTAAGTCTTTGTATCCCTTGACTGAAAGTATTTCAGTTAACTACTATATAAATAAAAAAATGTCAGTTGAAGGCTTTGAATGGGGAAAACAATTAAGAAAACCCCCTTATGAATATTGATTGTGGGTGTTCAATTCTTAACAGGAAATATTCTTATGTGAAATATGAGCAAGTCACATTTTCTTTTTTTTTCTTTCTAATTCTCCTACTCATCCGATCCTAAACAACGGGACGTATTGAAAGCGATTAGCTAACCATTAGTCCTGTCCTAGCTCTATCTTTTATACCTACTCTCTTCGGTTGAGCAATTGAATAACGAGGAGTTCTCGTAGGAAATTTTCTGTTGAGATTTCTTGATTAAGTCCATACGCTCCACACTCTAAAATGTACATTTTTCTTATCAATTTATTGATTGGCGAAGTGGTCGCGTCACAATAATTGCTTGTTTTGAAACGAAAGGAAGCGGATGTTTACCTAGAGCTTCAAATAAAAGCTTGTTTTTTGTTGCGATTTAATGAGAAACAAATAGTGGAACGGTTGCCATTCCCTTGATTATAAAAAAATAATTCAAAAACTACATCGATGGAATGTTTTCAGTTTTTCACAGTAAACACCTAATTAAAATATTTACTGAATTAATTTTTTTTGCATTTTATTACGGGAATTTGAAATATAATTGAGGAAGCCACTTGTACCTTAACTATCTACTACCTTAAATTTCTACTCAGGCAATATATATTTACATAAAGCTAAGCTAAAGTGAGCTTAAGCATAGTTCTGACGATGGTGTGAAGTGGAAATAGCTATAAAATTAGTAGCAATTTTTTTAGAACTGAAAATTTTGATGTTTTATCATATAATATTGAAGTTCTACGAAGTAAATGCCAATTCAATCAATAAATTGAAAATAGCTGATGTGGCTGCTTAGGCAATACTATTTATATGTAGCTAAAATAGCTAAAGCATAGTTTTGACGATGGCGCGAAGCCGAAATTCTATGGAACTGAAAACATTGATATAATTTAAGATATCGACTGAGGGGGCTTGATGGAATTTTAATTAGTGACGAAATACATTATACAACTGACAGTTCGAGTTCATTCGTGTGCTCGAATGTCTGAAGATGCCGTAAGACTGGGTTTCGCCTTCGTTAGTGACGAAATACATGGAAATGTACAAAATTTCAACAATTGAAATTTGAAAACTTTGATATTATATCCTATTATAATGGATTCTACCAAGTAAATATCAATTCAATCAATACATTTTCACTATTGAAGCTGACATCTGTTGCCTACCGGTAAGCTGTCCACATAGCGATCAGAACGTCACGATAAAATTTCTGGCAAGGTTAAATTTAATATTTGAAAACTTAGTTGACTTCTCGAATCGATCAAAAGTGACCTAATATCATTGTCCTTGAGAGTCTATCAAGTAATCAGACATTTGAAATAATCGGCGCATTGGGAATTTGGTATGTTTTTTAATTTGAATGTTTTCTTTCTCTTTATATGAGAAAATATTTATGTTTTTGCTAAATCGTTCATTTTTTTAAGCCATGTCTGCTACCAATACGGTTCATTTGGGGATCCCTTATGGAACGTATCAACAGAACCGATTATAAGACATTAAACTTCTCTTTGGAGACGTTTAGAAAAGCATTACTATAGTATGACCAACATTACTTGTCATAAATCAATGCATGCAATTTTAAATTCGTACAAACGAGAAATTAATGTCGCAATCGAGTAATGACAAGGATGATTCCGGAAGCATAGAAAATCTTTCATTTATTTCGAAATAACATTTTTGACATTAAAACATTTTTCTGAGATAATTAGGTAACAAGATTTTGGGGAGGCATAATCTCCTACTGTGCATATAATTTTTGTAGATTTTAAAGATATTTTATTTACAAAATTATGAACATATATCTTTTTATTGTTTTAATATCAATAATCGTAGACGATTTTAGAGGTTTTCATTGGATTTTCGTAGTTACAGTTTGAATCTAAAGTATAATATTAGTTAGTTAATAGCCATGTCATTCTAAAATAACCACAGAATACCACTTGTTACATTTTGGTACTAGTAGATATAAGTATTCTAAGTATTTCTTCAAACTTAATTCGAAACGTTTTGACTTGTTACACTTTGTAACTGAAATATTAAAATGTTTATTCAAAAATAAAATTACGTTGTTCAAAATTTTATTATTTAAATATTCCAGGTTTACTAAAAATCCTATTGTAGAAAATTTTAATGGTTCAGTCGAATATTATTTATTCAAATTCGAAAAATAATTCGAGCAGATGCGGAGTGAAAAATCAAAAGCCAGGACAACAAATGGAACTTTTTTTCTTCTTTCCGCGGGCTGATTCGTACGCTCTAATTATCCGATTGCATTTTATGTTTTCGCCCAGTTTCCTCTGTAAAAATAAATAAAACTCGTTTATCGCTATCGCTCCGCCCCGGGGCTTCGCTGAAAATCATTCCCACCCTGAATTAGCCCCCCCCCTCCACTCGCCGACCTTTAGCGGTGTAACATAACATAATTTGATTGTTTTTCCATTGGGTTCATCTGCCTAATTGGTGGTCCCAAATAAACAGCCGCTCTTTTCGATTGAACGTTTTTTTTTTGGGCCGCCCTGTTATTCGCATCGCTTTGTTTTGGGTTCGCAATTTAATTTGATCGTTTTATTTTATTTTTTTTCTGTTTGAGAATTACGCCAAATCAAATTTCAGTTGAATAGATTTTAATTAGCCCGTATTGATTTTGTTAACTGTGTTTTATTTATTAGTTTGTAAAAAGCCAAAGCATCGTAAGTAATTAATTCATGTTTTCTCGGTATTATAAAAACAAGGAGTGTGGAGTTTTGCATTCATTGTATTTGGGAACGAAGCTGGAATCGTCGGAAATCTACCTGTAGGTTTTCAAATTGAATTTTAAATCCAAAATTTAAAATGCGTTATTTACTTGAAGTTTTCCATTATTATACGTTATGTAAAGACGGAGCTATATAGAAGAACATTCTTCCTCCTAAGTCTAAATATTAATAAAATGCGAATTTAGTTTGAGAGTTTTTTTGCTGTTGAAATGTTCACGTTTTTCTCATATGCAATATGAAGATATTTTTATACCAGCGGTTTGTGAATGTTTGTTTACACTTGCCAGTTTACATCAATGCAAATATATCTACTTGACCGTAGAATCTTGCCTAAATATTTTACTTACGAGCTACGGTAAAAATCCTAAATAAACATAAATATGGAATTGAAAATATGTTTTTATTCATTTCTAAATTCTTGATCGTGTATACAAATAGGCTCATTTTTACGAAGGAATTATTTTATAACAAATAGGGTGTAGCCGGACAAAATAGAAAAAGGGAAGAATATAACACATGCCATGTATTATTATAATATTTATTTGGAAACAGAACATGTTACCTACATATAAAACAAAATTTAAAATAAATACATGTTTTATTTACTTGCAGGTATGTGTTTTAGTTTAACCCTAGTCCTTATTGTCGTGTTGTTTTGTCAACGAAACAAGAAATAGTAATACTTTCCGGCTATAACACGTTTAATTGAAAAAGTCCTCTTTATAGTATAAGTTTATTTCCTTATAATATATTGAAAATGAAATTATCTTTGAAACCACCAAAAAATATTTAGTATGCAAAAATTATAGAGAGGAACAGGTTTTTCTCTCATTTCGCGAACATCGGTATTCGTTTTCCGTCGTCTAAAAAATATAAAACGTCGAAATATTTTTTTTTCTTTTAATAGTTGCACTCTCAAAGTATTTGTTTACACTATTACACTTAAATAGTAAAGTTTTCAAGCCTGTCTAGCAAAGAGTTGAAACCTGTTTTTCAGAAATGATTTCATTTGCTTTACGCCTTGACTAGATTAGGGTTTATTGTAGGTTATCGAGACAAAATCGTAGAACGGTATTACAGAAGTATTTTTAAAAAAGTGATGCCATGGGAATTTGCAATTTATTGAATATAAGTAACGATTCTATAAAGATTTTTGAAATGTACCAAAGAGTTCATTTTCTCGCATTTTTTCTGATTTATATTTAAAGTAAAATTGTACTGAATATATTTTTTAAAAAAAATAGAGCAATAAAAAATTCTATTATATACGTCTTATAACGAAAAAATCTCAAAAAAATAATAAGATTAATAAATAGTAATCATTTTTCGGGGATATGTTTTTATTACATTGTGATTAAGTCGGTTTCTGTCGTCTGTCTAATTACAAGGTATGTAAAACATTAATAATTAACATTAATAAAACACTTGTAATTATTGACATTCAATCATATATAAATAGCCTGTTTTGATTATATTGTATTTTTATCACTTGATGATGTTCGTGATGAGCGAAGCCGTTCCTGATCATTATAAACATGTGGAAGTAGTACAAACAAATTGTGTTTTACTTTTAAAATATAATGCCTTTCCACCAAACAGTAACACCTTGAAAGTGATTAATCTTGCATGTTTCTTTTTTTCTGAATTTCATTCTTTTGTTTGCGATAAAGCATAAAAATCTTCAACCTTAATTACCAGAAAATTAGTAACTGACGTCAATGATAATTAGCGACTGTAAAATTACGAAAAATATTCCTTAATCTGTTTAGTTATTAAGTGATTGAAGTATTAACTATGATAAGTATATTTTTACGGTACATTGAATACTTATTAACACAAGGCATGATATTTCACGTTTTTTTTAATATTTATGACCTGTCTGTCAGTCCGAGTTTTTAGTGACAAAATACATGGAAGTGTACGAAATCTCAATAACTCAAATTTAATGTTGTAGTTCCATCAAGCACCCTCAGTCGATGTCTTAAAGTATATCAAGCAGTTGGTTCATGAATTTCATGGCTTTACCATGTATTGAATGAATATACCTTGTATTTGCTAAAATCCAATTTTATATACATAGATAGCCCTGTTAAGTTTTTATTTTTAGTTGATAATGCTCGTGATGAACGAAAGCAGTCCTGATCATTATAAACAAGTGGAAGTAGTACAAAAAAAATGTGTTTAATTTTTAAAATATAATGCCTTTTCACCAAGAATTGACAGTTTAAAACCTTAAAAGTAATGTATAAATCACCTAGGGAGCAAAAATAGCACATATTTGAAAAGGTGTATTCGTGCAAAAATATTATCTATTCATTACTTTTCGGTGCAATCCACATCGATAACACTAAACTTGTCAACTTGTTCAAACAATAATTATATTATGTCGTTGATATGTTTCCCTTTCGTGTGTATAATGCACTTCAAATGGTACAGTATTGACGATTTTTACTGCCACAATGTATATTTATACAAAACTTGTCCGCTCCCAATGAGGAGCACGTGATGGAGCATTTCAAATGATATTTTTTATTATGTACTAGTGAGTACCCGGCATGCGTTGCTACGCCACTTAAAGAAAGAAAGGGTTTGTGTTTTAATTCTGTTTATTGAAGTGCTTTTGGATACACAATATTTTTTGTTTCCCGTCTGATTCGTATGCGAATAAATCAGAAGGTTTTACCGAGATGTCGCTGTTAGTACGTATTTGATTCTTTTTTTTAAATTTTAGATTTTTTTCTTCAGAAACCTTCACGGATGTGCGCGCAACGACTCACCAAAGCTTTATCGAAATCATGTTGCAGTTTGACGTTTGCTGTTTGTCTTTTGTTTTCCAATAGGTCTATTTATCTAATATCTAATAACATAACGTCGTTGTTCTGGAAGAAGACACTAACTGAGAAATACTAGTTTTGAGTAATTGAACTTTGAAGTTTGTCAAATGTTGGAATTGCTGTACCTTTTTCATTTTGTTTGTTTGCACAAAGTTGTTTTTAAGTAAAACTATAATTTCTAAAAATAGTAAGTTAAATAAGAGTTTGAAATAAGATACATTGTAGTATAACTAACTCAATATGTCATTTTTTCGATTTAGTGTTTTCTTTCAGAACAACGACGATAATATATAATAGACCCACCACGAAGTGGGTTAAAATATTTTTTTCTCTCTCCCCTATATCAAAACCATGTGTTTATTATTCCGACTGTGGCATCACTCGTCACCTGTCTCAAATAATATCACACAGGCGAGCAGGTGACATATTGTCACTATTCGACACTATGGTGTCATACGTACGCACGGTAAGGCAGTTATGTGAAAATTCCAAATCTAATATTAAATGCTACTGGTGTGCAACATGAAACTGAACAAACTTTACAAGGGACTCCGATCGTATATTCGAAAATATTTTTTTTAACCATGTTCTCGCAATGTGGAGCATATGGACTACTGATGTGGCTATCTCAACAGACTTTTTTCTGCGTTGTTACTATTGAGTTGCTCAACCTCTCTTTATTGAATAGATTAGGAGTAGAAGGATAGGGCTAGGACAGCTCTAGTAGTAAAATAATCGTTCTGTTTTTAGGATCGGATGGGTGTGAGGGATTTAAGACATCATAAACATCCGTGATTTCGAACAGATATCCATAGATCTATTGAAAAATTAAGTCCGTAGTGGGATTCGAACCCGTGGAATCCTTCACCGAAGCCGACCACAGGTTGGCTACTCGACCACACAGACCCAGAAAAATAGACTGCGGAAATGTTGATAAAATTGACTTTAGTTCGGCAGAAAATAATTTCAAATATTATCAAACGCATAAGTAAGTAACGGGAAGACTTAAAAATATCTATTTCGTTTGTTCTAAGATATTCTCGACAGTTATTTCGGAACTATTTATTATTATTTCAATGGAGTTCTACAAAGTAGAAACCGATTCATGGGGTTCAGGCATGGATGTATGTGATGTTTTAAATGACCTCCCAGCCAACTAATCCTAATCCGCGAGAGCGATTAGCTAACCATTAGTTATGTCTCGGCCGTATCCTTCTATCCCTACTGTCTTCGAAACAAGAGGTTGAGCCACTATTGTAGAATAACTTTAGGGTCGTTATGCTCCACATTGAGAGCAGACGTAGTTTTAAAAAAATGCAAGTAAAGCTCATGAATTGACACCTCATTGCAATTTTATATTTTAATTCAAACAAACTTAATTATCTCGCTAATCCAGAGATCCATGCTGGTCTCAGGTTCATTCAGTGCCTTCCCAACTATTTAACAACAGGGACAACAAATAGTCTACAGTAAAAAAATATAGTCGTACGGCGGCCTTTTTTGCTTCTATGTATTCAATGGCACCATTTTAAATTCTCGCGGCAAAAGCTAGCTTCCGCTGGTGGGGCCGGCCGGAAGTAGTGTCGCTGTGCTGTCAGGTGCCGCAGGGCTTTTTGCAATCGGCTGTATCACCTCATGTAAAGCCTTTCCCATATAAAAGCACTCACAAAAATTGTGCTTCTTGTCAAGTATTGACCGATGCACTGTATATGAAATATTACATGGAAAGAGAAAATGTAAAGCGATTTAACATATCTGCATTTTAATTATTATTTGGTCTACAGAAAAAAAAAACATAATTTCATTATTTTAATATTTTTTATACAATTTTATCATTTGAAACAGTGTATTAGCTTAGTCATATTTGAAAATGTGTAACATAATTTATACTGCAAATTTAGTGTAATTTGATTTTTCAATGTATTATATGTACACATTAATTATTGACGATCAACAATGTCAACACAATTAAATTAAATAAAAAAATCCTTCTACACGTTGTTTTTTTTTTTACTTGAAACTGTTATTAGCTAGAAGTAAATAGTAAATAATCTAATGACTTAAAACTGTTTGGATAACTAACTTAGTGAGTATTTTCTATGGCTTATAAGTTAGTTTTATTGTAATACATTTAAACGCGCAGATTTACATAATTCCACAGCAGGAATATGGAAATCGATCACTAAAAACCTTCTCGAAGAAAGTATTTAAAATATTTTGTCGAAGAAATAATGAAATTCAATTTAAATCAAGTTTTTAATTTATTTATCATTTTCAATGAAAAACGTTTAGTACAAATTAACACGCCTAAAATCACACTGCTGCTTCGGGTGAAGTAGATATAATAAATAAAAATTTATAGGTAACGGGTCTACAAAGATTTCTGGAAAGTATAGAATGCTTATTTAAAAAGTCAAAAAACACGAAGACAGATTTTCATTATATTTTGAAAATAAAGAAAAATATTTGTATTACTTCCACATGTTTATAACGATCAGGACCGGCTTAGCTCATCACGAGCATTATCCACTGATAAATACAATCATAACAGGGCTATTTATATAAAATTAAATGCCAACAATTATTTACAAGGTATATGAAACAGTTGGTTCATGAACTAAGACAAGAATTTACAACTAATTAAACAAATTATATATAAAAAAAATTAAATAGTCTATTTCAAAATGTTAAAGATCTATTACAAATAAATAAATATTAATCTAAAATCAAAAATAAAGATACATTAAAAATTCATTAAACAAAATAGCAGATTGGGCAATTTTTCAAAGAAATTAGTGAACTATTTAAAAGTAATGAAATATTAAATACGTAATTAACATTAACACTACACAGCCATAGTAAATGGTGAACGAAGATAGCCAGGAGTCAATTCTTCTGTGAATTCTTCTTCTGTCAATTCTTGTCATAGTTCTTGAACCAATTGTTTGATATACTTGTTGTTAACATTCAATTTTAATATAAATAGCCATGCTATGATTGTATTTTAAACAGTTGACACATTAAAAGTTCTTCATTAGTTCGTTACCTTACTTTGAAAAGGTTCTAAATGCACTTGACCATGTTTTGATATACGATTGTTTGAAGTTTTGACTCATCATATTTTGTATTTTTAAGAAAAAAAATGTTTTTTTAATAGCATATATTTATATAATTTAAGACATCGACTGAGGGTGCTTGATGGAATTTCAATATTAAATTTGGATTATTGAGATTTTCGGTTCGAGTCCTCAGTTCGAGTCCATTCGTGTGCTCGAATGCCTGAAGATGCCGAAAGGCGAAACCCGGGTCGTAAGTGACAAAATACATGGAAGTGTACAAAATCTCAATAATCCAAATTTAAAAGCATATATTTATATGTATAAATAGTTTACTTGTTTTTTTTATAATTTATTTTACTAAGGCATTTATATTAGTATCTTAAACTTTAATTAGAACTGACAACAATAGTTTGTTTGAAAAGGTTTTATCGGATATTTCAATTTTATCATACATAATGTTCCGATTTTTGAAATATTTATTAAAATTATATAGTATCACGACTTGCTGAACCATATAAGCTAACAATAATATTATAATACAACAGAATAATAATACATATATACTTTGAATGTTGGAACGAACTCAGCTAACTTTCGTCAATTACCACATCGATAAAACAATAGAAGTAAAGGGTAAAACACACACCAACAGCCGAGCGAAGAATGTTTGACATGACGTTAAAACCTTTTCAAAAAAACTGTGATGTGTATGTTTTTTTTCTGAGATGATAATAAGCGTTTATATCGATTCATAGAGCCGTATAAAACAAATTTATGAAAAAACATGTGTGGATAGAACTTCGGAATACTGCTAACTCCTTCATTGAAGAATATATGACTTTGAAATCATCGTATACGGTAGAATGTGACTAATACAACATTTTCCGATCAAAAGATCATTTTAGACCAAAATGTCAGTTAGAACCATTTCAAAGTAAAGTAACGAGTTGCTATACACGTAATGATGATATACCTGTATCTGACAACGATGGCGAATAAATATCAAAATTGAAGAACGTCTTACAAATATCTGAGTATTTTGTTAATATATTATTTAGTCGGAAATAGCTTTGAGCATATCAAAAACCGTGTAACGAATGGTAAAAAATCCTTTTTTTCGTATTACCGCTGCCCATTATATGTATCGAGTGAACCCTGCCCGTGGCGTAGAACAAGATCTCTCGTTTTCCGACCACATCAATGTTTCTCATGAAAATGTTTCCCAAAATGTACCTAAAGTTGCTATTATATTCATAACAATACTGTTCTCTTTGTGTTGCTCTTTTCTTTGTAATTCATTGTTTTATTTTTAAATAGCCTGAATTAAAAATTGTTTCAGTAATTCGGAAAAATCGGTTAATGGAAATGTTAACGATCGAATTCTTGTCTCATTTTTAAAATAAAAAAATCCAGCTTTCTTGCCGAAACCTCTCCTCCATAGCATATCGCAAATCCGGTGGAACACAAGTGCTATAAATTGAAACAGATTTATGTGAAAAAACATGCCTAATAGGTCCCCCCGCACCTGGTGCATTAATTTCATCCATATAGTTTTAATTGTTCTTATAGTACATTATAGTAACTTATAGCAATCATTAAACTACATGATTTTATCAAGTTCAGAATCTTTAAATGTATGTCCTGAAAAACAGTATGATTTACAGCTTTATAGCACTGTATGTGATACGTGTAATATTGTCAAAGTTTGTCTTATCGACAAGCAAGAGCTTGATATTATGGTGCAAAATCATACTGTCATACGATTCATTCCTTCTGTTTCCATAATTCATACGAAATGTACTGCACTTACTTTCCAAAATAAAAAGTCTGTTTTCTGCATACAAAATATGAATCATTTTAAATACAAAAAGAAAAAAAAATGGTCGTATACTATAAGAATTCAAATTATCTTGACATATTATATCGATTGACCAGTTTATTACTCAGATAGCTCCAAAAATATGAAATTTAAATATGCAATTATATACAATGTAACATTGTGCGTTATATTTAATTCAGTACTGAATCAGATAAGAAAGAGGATGGACCAGCCCGTTTATTACGTATAAAATATAGAAAGCCGCCATGGACTTGGCTTGGACATGTGCTGCGATTGCCCCAGGGCAGCCTGAATCCTGCTTGTCTCGTCTACCAACCGGATGGATTCCGTCGCCCTGGAAGACCGCTGAAGACCAGCAAAAGGATGTACTCGGCGGAGCTACGGGACTCTGGGAAGAAGCAAGAAGACTGGTGGGAGATAGAGAATCTTGGAGGAACCGTGTAATCGCCAGATGCTCCGAATCTGGAGCGGATATGGTTAAAAAAAGGATATTTGTTAATATTATTTTACTGAATTTACTAAGAAAGTACCTATGTAATTTTTAAACACCTGTTTATAAAATGTATAAAACTTACGTACAAATCAATAATAATTGATTTATGGTGACCGTTTGAATATTTCTCTTCCCATTATCTCAATATTGGTTATTTGGATTTGAGTGATGAACTGGACGATCGAATTATGACGCTTACAAAAAATTATAAAGAATACGATACGAATTGTCAATGTTAGGTCAACGATATTCTAATTTTCTTCATTACAATTACAACTAATTAAACATAGCCATTGCAAAGATTGAGCATCTTGCGTTTGAGGTCTTATGTGTAACCATGCGACCAGCCTCCCCAATAATTTCCTTCCACACCACAACAATCTTCTGAATACTTTCTGTTTTTACAGCGGCCATACTTTTCCAAAGAAATAAACTTGTTCTCTACTACTTATTAATATTCCTTTCGGAATTATTTTTGCCTCTGTTATTCTTGTGCCATACTTAGATTTGAATTATGTATATATTACCTAAAATATTCTGAGGGATTCTTGTTTCATAACTAGACATCGCATGATACTTTTGTTTTTGGGAAAAATTCCAAGTCGTCGCTATTTTTAGCTCGGAACATCTTTATATTTAAATTAGTATGGTCTCCACCATCAATTATTTGGCGCTTTTCACAAAATTTCCTTTTACTCATAGCTAGCCCGAGCAGAGCTGAACAGCGTTTATTTTTTGAATTGAATTGATAGTTTAGTATAAAAAAAACTAATGAGCCAATGTGCAAGAAATTTAGGAATCTTTAAATCCCTCGAGATAAACTACACCACTCGAGGAAAAAATACACCACAAACACCCATGCCAGTGATCTAAAATGTTTAATTTAAAAAATCTAAATTTGATACTGACCTTGCCGAGACTTAAATTTAGAAACATCATATTGGTAGAGAAAAGCTTTTATCACTAGATAGACTACACAAGACAAACCGGTCAATGAATTTTGTTACGCCATGTGGATCATAATTCGAACATGACTTAATGATCTCATTTTAACGACAACAGAGTAGGTCTCGGCCAAATGATGTAAATTAGAAAAATAAATTAACCAATTTTTGGAAGCGAAACATCATTTTACATTGGTTTTAGGTTTAAAAATCCTGACCCGGTCACTTAATGTAAGCCATTATTATATCGAAACTCCCTACGTATAATCCCATATCTGCCAACATGAGAATTTACATTTCAAAGATACACAACGCAAAGTTTTTACTCTCTCCTGAACAATTTCAATTTGCCAAATTGACCAAAAAACACCGTTAGAAACAGAAGTTGTTGAAATGATAATTGCCCGCTACTCAATCGTTCAGTCTCTTTTTTCCCAAGATAATAAGGATATAAAAATTGGGTTACGACAAGACTAGTGGTTAGCCAATCACTCTCGCTTTAGGTATAGTACACATCCATCCCATGAAACACAAATCCATAGAAAAATCAATTTATGAAACTGATCGTACTAAGATTCGACTACCGCGACTGAAGCCAACGATGTTTACCACTCAGCTACAAGCCTACTTATACCCGGTTATATATAATACTTACATAATCTACATATTTTGATTATAAATCCTTTTTACTACGAGTGTAATGAAACTCACTTGTTCACGTACATTTGAAACTACAGGTGTTTCAGCAAAAGTGCAACCTGTGCACTAATTAATTTTAAATTGAATTTTAATTCATTTTGTTTCACGTGACATGAGTTGTAATCTCTTTTCTCGCGTAACTTTCCATTTTTATAATAAAATAATCATAAAAAGATTTTTTAGTGTCCTTAAATGATGATTTAAATATTGATAATCTGAACATAATAATGTTTCGTAGATAGTTGTTAAATCCAACATATAACATTTACTCTGACAACGTATATGATATAAAAAACATAGTTGGGTTATTGGTATATGATAATTCAATATTTATATGATATGTAGTGCCATAGTATGGATTTATTGTCAGGTATTGTGAATTGTAAAATATTATCGAGAAAGCATTAACCATTTGAGCACATAAAAAAACACAAGGCATTGTAGCAAGCCATTAAAATCGTTTGTTGTTTATTGGAAACTAATACATAATACGTTTTTGAAAAAAAAAATGCAAATCGATTGATTCAAATCTGTAGCAGTTCTTCTTCTACTTAGGTCTCTTTAGCCAATTGTTAAAAACTCCTCTCAGCCAGTAAAACATTCCTTACTTCAAACTCTGGCGCGGTGAATATCGAATGATGGTTTTTAATTCTTTTACAATTAAAATCTACGCCATGGATGTTTGTGATGAATTTTCTTCTCGAATTGATCTTAACTAACAATTAAATTCTCGTTTGTTTTTTATGAATTCGTTTGAAAGTCAAAATGTCTGTCGTATTGGCAATACGTTTAAAACGCATAAAATATATTAATTTTCATCGAATTAGTCATTGTAAAATATCATGTTACAACAATATATAATCATTTTATTTAAGATATCGACTTAGGGTGCTTGATGGAATTTTAGTATCAAATTTGAATTGTTCAGATTTTGTTCATTTCCATTTATTTAGTCCCTAACGAGCCGGGCTTCGCCTTTCGGCATCTTCAAGCATTCGGGTACACGAACAATTCAATATTTCATAAATTCATTTTTCTTCATGAAGGTTTGAGTTAAACTGTTAAAAACTTAATTCGGTATATATAGTTTTTTTTCTCGAATGAAAAGCCATTCTATGTAAAACGTTGTGCTCATTGCTTATTTATATTATATTTCGAAAGGCTGTGAACTATTTTGAAAATAAACTGCTCAGGTGAAGTTCTTCGTTGGTTAAAAATTAATTGTGCTTATTAGAGAATATCAAAAAAATATATTATTTTTGAATGAAAGTGTATCCATCAATTCATCATGTTAATCAATGTGTGTTTTTCATTATACTACGAATGCTTGTGAGTGAAATTTGAGTTATTGAGATTTTGTACACTTCCATGTATTTTGGCACTAACGACTCGGGTTTCGCCTTTCGGCATCTTCAGGTATTCGAGCGCACGAATGGACTCGAACTGACAGACAGTAAACAGTGTCTAACGTTTATATAGAAGATACAAATACGACAAATATTATTTACGAGATAAAATATTATACGTCTAGGATCCACACTGATACCTTAGTTAACATTTCGAGAATCGCCTTAATCCTTATTTTGTAAACAACATATTAACAGAGTGGCGAATTGCCGCTTTCCAACTACTATTGGAATTACCAGTGATTTTACAATTATACTAGTATTGTGGGTTTCGACGGGATGCAATTCGACGAAAGGATAAATATATACAACCATTCCACATTTAGTGGCATCTGTTAGGTGTTTCAACGTATAGGATACAGCAACGGGGAGTTTGGAAGATTCAGCTGTTCTTTCAGAATTGGCAAGGAATTTAACTGGGCTCTATTGATTTCCAAAATTTCTTGATAAAATAATTTATGATCCCCCATGTTTTGATGCAACAATTTAACCCCATCATCCACATTCAGCTTGTGAGTGAATTTAAAAAAAAAGATTTATTCAGTGTTAAATATTTTCTCAGTTTTAACTTTGATTCTTCTTTACATAATTCAAAAAATACACACCTCAAAGCGGTTCTTTTTACAGAAATATGAAAAAAATAAAAACAAGTTATAACCCCGCGAAAAATAAAATTTTTCGTGTGCAAAAAAAAACTTGAGAGTGCAAATAATGCTAGCACGACGCATCCACGTTTCAGCGGCGGCGGCCGGTGTTATTTTTCAGCGAGCAATCGCTTTGATCCCCATCAGCCCGCAATTGTACAAAGTGGCAGTCCCAAAGACTTCCACGCCAAGGTGGTGGTACTGAAAGCTTAGCAATAGTCTGCGGAAGGGGTGTTGCATTTTTTTCGCCGGAGGACCGCTAGTCGTATTAAATTATATTTCATATGTCACTCAGTGACACATGAAATGCCTGCTCGCATGGTTAAGCTGGACTAGCAATTTTAGAATCGGCAGATCCGAATAGAAAAAAATTGCCGTGTCTACCGAATGCCCATCTATCCGAGATACCATGTGACACACACCAGTTTTACAGCGTGTCCAAAACTATGCCATTGCCTGTGGCAATTCATTTGTAAAGGCATTGGCAAACAGATGTTATTGCATTAAACGTCATTTATGTTGTCCGCGTTGAAAATTCAGTAAAAATCACCATTTTAGGGTAGTCGTTTGAAATCAGTCCAGTGACCGGCGGTCGAAACCTTTACGAAAAGGACTCGTTTTTTGAATTTTACTTCTCATTCGTTACTCGTTTGTTCGTTAACATCTTAAATCTTGCTGATAGGTTGCCGTCCGCTAAGGGTGGGGCTGAAGCGCTTCACTCTAGTCATGTTTGCTAATTGCTTTGTAAATTCTTTTTATTGTAAACCACCCGACTGCCTATCTGAAAGTATACAAGGAGCAACGGTACTGGTGTTGTTCTTGACCATTGAAGCAATTAATGTTTTCTGCACACAAAAACGCACGCCACCAAGCCTTAGGCATTTGCTCCTAAGACACTCGCAGTTATAGAAAAAAAACTGTAGATACTCTTAACTTTTGCTAAGCCACTGGATACCACCGTTTAAAATTAACGGATGGGAAAGCAGTGGTGGGTGGAGGTGGGCAGGGAACTGAACAACGTTACATACAAGTTGTCATTGTTACAATAATAAATTATCCCGCTGATTACATATTAAAATCTAACAGTTGTTTAAATATTATGGATCTATACTACCTGACCCGTTTTATTAAAACATCATGACTATTAAAACATTCGATGGTGTTTTGGCCAATTGATGTAACCCTCAAAAAATACGAAAATGAGTTAATGATTGGATCTCATTTTAAAGACGACACAGTATGTCTCGACCAAATGATGTAAATTAGAAAAATAAATTGCCCTATTTTTGGAAGGGAAACATCATTTTATTTTGGTTTTAGGTTTAAATATTCCGACCCCCTATTTGCTGTAAGCCACTATTATATCGACATTCCCGTATAATCCAGTATCTGCAAACATGAGAATTTCCAGGAGTGTATTTCGAAAATTTATAACGCAACTCACCATATATCGTTTATGTAAAATCACTGTTAAATATATTGCCAATTACCAACCGGTCCGCAAGTTGCGAATGCCCTCCTCGCAAGGGTGTCTCTCCTGAAGGCTAACGCTCCGAGGCAGAAAAAGCATCCCCCAACCCACGGACAGAGCTTTCCTCGGCATTATTACCCAAAGTGCTTTTGAATTTTTCCATAAACATTTTTTAATTGCTCTCGAATATGTGTTGCCGATCGCGACGAAATGAGCGCTGTCTGTTTATCTCGCTCATCCATATATTGCCGTCTCCTTTCTCGCAACGGTATCGTTTTTGAAATGATGTATTATATTTCTACGAAACTTTGCAAAGATATTTTTTTTATCTATATTCTAAAGTGTTGCTCCAATTTAAAATGGCTTATGGAAACGAAGAAAAATATCGGTTGAATAGGGGAATTATTTTTATGCGTTGGTATTTATATTGTAATATGTATATTAAAATATCAACCGTTGTATTACTAAATTTTATTTTACCTTTTCATGGAAAATAATTAAGGGGTTAGAATAAATATTTACGTTTATAGATTATGACAATAATTTAAAGTTTAAGAGATACTTGATTCCCTTGTTCTACGCTGTTTTGATTGGCTTAGTAAATTCATCCTCTAAAGTTTTCTCTTCGCTCCATAATTACACGCACACGGAATTGGCCGATTTCACGTCATTTAAGGTAGGCAGATATACTTTTATCCATTTTGTAAAACAACATTTTCAATGTTTGTTCCAGTGAATTTCCAACACCGCAAACGGCAACTTAGAGTTTATTTTTCAAACAACCCCGAGAGTCGATTGTTGAAATTGACAAATTCCCCGCAAAGTGTTTCCTGCCGAGTCTCATTCATTGTGCGCAACTTTTCACGTATCGCCGACAAATACCCCAGAAGTTGTTAAGAAGCTTATTATTGAACTTTCGATACAGATTTTCTTTACATATTTTTTTTAGGTTCTGCCTAACAAAAATGCAAATACGGTATCGTCGTGTTTCTTTTTATTTCAATTCAAATGCTTTTCTTATTACGTAATTGTTAAGGAAGCTTTTTTTTCAATTGGAAGGCTTTCTTTCAAATGGTCCCAATTAAAAAAAAGTATATATTTGAGATCGTCAATATTATATCTTTGTCTCGTTGTTGTTTCAACATATATAACATATTTATCGATTTGATGTCGTTGTATGCTTTGAATAGAAAGTAATAACATACATTAGAAGTGTTTTTTTCAAAACGCATTTATTTATCAAGAAAACGGCACTCAATTATATATTGGTTTTACTGTTATAATAAGTAATTCAGTGTGGAAATAAAACCGTATTACAAAACGTTATTTCTGAAATACATTAATCTAGATTCGTAATGAAGCATTTTACAAATTAAATTACAATACTAAATTGACTACTGGGCGAATCATTCTTTCTCAGTTTCTGAATAAGAGTTTGTATATTATATTTTTCATGCCATTTAACTAAAACTTGCCAGGGAACTGGTTGTAAAACACAACCGTCAGTCTTTATTAAGGGATTCAATCCCGAACCCTTTTTTTGATCCCGGGATTTCGGAATTCACTATTTTTACAATCACGGTTGTCACTAAGTGTAATTTCATGTTTTAAATTAAAGTTGTATCCATTATTACTTCAATTAGAACGAATATGTGATTTAATATTTGCTTTTCTGGGCATGGGAATGGTATTTTGTATTATTTGAGATGATTTTATTTATATGTAATTGTTGAAATTGATTTTCTCTGCAAAAAATCTGAAATATTTAAAGTACTGCAGAACAAACCACGTTCGGTGTGATACCTCGCATCAACCATTTCATTCAGTGCACATCCGACCTCGCTGCGAGTCGTTGAAACTTTTCCTTTGCAGCTATCGAAGTCATTGGGAGTCTGTTGGGGTATCTATATTGCCCAGCCCAATCGACATAACATGACGAAACTTTCTCAAGTCGATGAGGACAGTTTGTCAGATGGGTTTACTTGTTCGCCGCTTATTTAAGTGTGGAACGTGTACTTTGCTGTATACCAGTGGTAGCTAAAATTTTTAAATGTGCTTGCCAAATTTTACAAAAAATGTGTACCATGCTACTGACGTGCCAGTCAGTTATGGCAGTGTTTCCCAAACTTTTTAATTCCATGGCCCGCACAATAAAGCACGGTTAACTTAACTAATTTTGTTATCAGAAGCTTAGTTTGCTGTTACATTTTACCATCTGCATTCTACAATCGCTTCAAAGACAAAATTTGAATAAAATCACGAATAATGTTTTCTTATATAAATAATATGTACATAATTATGTAAAAGGAACAAAATGCGTAATTAAATACTGCCCTGCGGCTCATAGTTTGGGAAGCACTGCGCTAAGGCAATAGAGGGAAAATAATGGATGCAGGATAGTACGAATGGGCCCATAACTTTTCATACAATTTAAACTTAATATCCATGTATGCCAAATCCTTTACATACTTCATCACCTTTATTAATATATTCATTGCTAAAGACACGCGACGCGTGTCTTCGGTAATTAGCTACTATGTGGTAATCGATAGGGCACTAATATCTAGGTGATTAGTGTAGCAGTAAATGGGTTAATAAACACAACGAACTAGGTAAAAAAACATCGTTTATTATGTTTGTTTCCATTGGTTTCAAAAATATTGTTAAAAAATATGAATATTTTTTAACCGCATAAGATGATCTGTACATCATTTACGTTACTACATTTTTTCTTTGGCACGCGTGCCATAGGTTCGCCATGTAGACTATATACCAATAGTCAACAGACGGTTTGTACCAAACGGTTTGATTGAAAACATAGTAAGCATTATATACAATAATGCCCTTTATTATCATATGATGTTACCTTAAATAAAATTCTCAGATGTTCCGGTTTCAAGACCTGGCAAGGTATCTCAGTCACAAATGTAGATTTTTCAATTTGAAATTTTTAAATCGATTACTGATGAAGTTATATGAAGTTGTGTGGGTTATATTTAGCGAACTTTAGATAATTTACCTAGAATTTATCGTCTTAAGATGTTGCATATTGCAGTGGAGCTCGGATACATAGTTTTTAAGAGCCCCTCAAATAAAAACGATGAGTGCGGAAAAGTCTCAAAAACAACTATAACTGCGGTAAAACGATGAACGCTTGAACGATATATCGGGGTTCCACTGTATATCAATAGTCAGTTTTTTCTGCTATTTCAATAGTTACTTCCACTGTAGACCGTATAAATTAGCAATCGAAAAAGATTCCCTTACACACCGAGTGCTGTACTTTGGCAGTAAATATACTAGAATCTACCGACGAACATTTGCAAAAGGTGTTTATTATTTGAATAGGGTTTGTTTATTGATATGTACTGGTCGGTTGTCTGTGCCTTTCGCTCTTTGAATAGCCATCACCGTACAAGTGGATCGCAAGCTTTCTGTTTCTATAATATTACATGGAATTAGTTACACGAACGTCTCTCTCTATATATAAGTCAAATTCTGAAAAATACTTTAGAAATCATAAAAATTATAATCATAGCTAAGGAGCATACTAATGATTTAATAAGCAATTGATTTATCACTTATATTAAAATCGTAAGTAGTATTTCGTGGTATATGTTAAGTCACGCAGGCTTTTTGACTGTATCTCTGTGAGGGTTAGACTTTTTTAAACTTTACAGCGCGAGCCTTTTACGCACGAATTTATTTTCAGTCAATTGATCTGTTAAAACGCTCATTATGGCTAAAAATAGGTCAATTTCAATAGTAAAAAAAGGAGAATTATCTGAAATATGTATTAGTTATCCCAAATACATCAAGAAGTCAACTAAAATTGCATTCTCGCTAAAATAAATCTTTAGTCTTCAACATGGACATGTCCAGCGCGTTCATCGGGCTTAGTTTTTCAAATCTCGACATGTAAATTTTATGCATGAATGCTTACAAAATTCATGGTCTTGGCATGATATTATACCATTTGTGAGATTAATATTAAAATAATAATAACTTTGATTGTTAAGCGACTTTCCAGTTGTTATGACAACATAATAGATGTCGGATTTAATAACTTATGTATGTACACTGGACACTGGTAATAGAAAAGACGGTCCTTCTGCTTTCCTTTATATGAATCAGCCTACAGTTATCTGACAGAGATTTCCATGACCAGTTCATAAGATTATAGTTTCCAGTTTCACTGTGATTTGCAGAAAACTATTAATAGCTGAGATGATGTACTGTCATCCATTTGGGAGCAGTACCGGGCAGTTGGTAATATTTTAAATCAGTCAAAGGAAAGTGATAACAATTGACGAAATCCAAACAAACTGTTGGAAATGCCGTATTTTAATATAGCAATAATCTTATAATTTAAGACATTGACTGAGGGTGTTTGAATTTCAATATCAAAATTTGGATTATTGAGATTTTGTACACTTCCATGTATTTTGTCACTAACGACCCGGGTTTCGCCTTTCGGCATCTTCAGGCATTTTATAAACAACGCATTAACAGGGTGGCGAATTGCCGCTTTCCAACAACTATTAGAATTACCGGTGATTTTACAATTATAATAGCATTGTGGGTTTCGACAGGATGCAATTCGACGAAACGATAAATATATACAATCATTCCACATTTAGTGACATCTGTTAGGTGTTTCAACGTATAGGATACAGCAACGGAGAATTTGGAAGGTTCAGCTGTTCATTCAGAATTGGCAAGGAATTTAACTGGGCTCTATTGATTTATCAAGAAATTTTGGAAATCAATAGAGCTCAGTTAAACGTTAGACACTATTTACTGTCTGTCAGTTCGAGTCCATTCGTGCGCTCGAATGCCTGAAGATGCCTAAAGGCGAAACCCGGGTCGTTTGTGGCAAAATACATGGAAGTGTACAAAATCTCAATAATCCAAATTTAACAATAATCGTTAAATAATTACGCAAATAATAGAAAAAAATACTATTGCCTTTCCGGAGCCGTTCCCTTGTCACGGATTGCCCAATAACAGTCGCCGGAACACGTTTCATTCACTAGTATTATACTTTGCGAAGTTTTTTACGTAGATTTTTTTACTCTTCGCTCCGGAACACCACCCACAACTTCCTCAAAGCGAGAAGGGTATTAATTTTAATACTTTACGAAAACGTTCGTAAGATGCACGTCTCGGTGCGGTGCGAAACCAATTTGCGGGTCATTAAAAATTGGCCCCGTTTTAATAAATTGATTCGAATAATACGTTTTTAAATGTTTCCTCTGTTTTGTATTGTAACTGAAGTGCTGTACAAAATTTAAACTTGTATTATCATCAGCAGTAATTCCTATATGATGGCTTTCACAAGCAAACTCATTACTTCTATATCCATATATCTATATATATATATATAAATAAATGTTTGTTTGCAAATCTAAAATAAAAATCAAAAACGTACAACCAGCAACATGTCAGAAAAACCTTCTGATTTATTCGTGTACGCGCCAGACGAAAAAATAAAAAATATTGTGTATCCAAAAGCACTTCAAGAAACAGAATTAAAACTTTTTTTTTTTAACTAAATTAAAACACAAACCTTTTCTCTTTTCGAGTGGCATTGCAACGCATGCCGGGTACTCACTAGTATATTATACATTAAAGATGTCGTACAGATAATCATACGAATAATAACATTTTACGTTCCTTCCAAATAAATAGCTACCGATCTGCTATCAAAATTTAAACCAGATTGAAAGTCAATTATGGAAAAAAATTATAAATATTCACTTTAACAGAAAAAGCAAATGGAAAAATTTTGCAATAAAATGGCGAATCACTTAGACAATTTTTATATAAATTAGAGTATTATTAAGTAGGTGTTTTACATTGACACTTAAAAGGACAAAGGTTAGTTGGGAATGATGATTTTTTCGGTCAAGAACCAAAATCCATTCTTACACGCAAAATTAAAAAATAAATGATTAATCTAAGTTTGTTGATGAATATGCATAGATTAAAACTATTACATAATATCGACGGCAATTGAAATTGTTCAGTAGAGAGTAAACCTATAACCAATGTAGAATGATATTTCCCTTCCAAAAAGTTGTCAATTTATTTTTCTAATTTACATCATTTGGCCGAGACCTCTTCTGTCGTCTTTAAAATGAGATCAAATCATTTACTCATTTTCTTATTTTTTGAGGGTTACATCAATTCGCCAAAACACCGTCGATATAAACTGTTTTAAAGGTATGAAACAAACCTCAAAGTTCAATTATCTCGAAGCTAGTATTTTAAATTTATCTCATTGTTTCTTTCATGCAGAGATATAGTGGATGAGGTTTTTGTTTATAGAAAGCTAATTGCTTTCTCTACGCTTTCATTTTACTGTAATACGTGCACAGGTTTTTTGGCCATTCTTGTATTGCATATTTAATTAGTTTAATAAAAAAATCGTTTTATTTTACAATATACTACATTTTATTAATAATTAACCTTGTATCGCTGATTATAATTTAAAAATAAATCCATCTTTTAGTTGAAATATAACATGTAAGTTTATTTATTTTATCAAACATCAAATCATGCTACTCAACACACATTAACCATAATTGGCTTCTTGTTTCCAATATATCCATTAAAATTATGAAATATAATATTAAAATTATTGCGAAATTTTCGTTATTATGTACGAACAAGCACCGAGTATTAAATTCGTAGTGGTTAATTTTCACCGTGGCTGTCTGTTTAATTAATTGGTTGTATATAGTTGTAAAAATGTTTTCCGAAAGCTCGTTATTTTTTTATTAACTTCAAATCAAATACTCATCGTGAAATGCATGTTTCCGCACCATAGCGCTGAAAAATCAAATTAACATACATATTCTCTTGCATTATAGTGAATTCCATTTTATTAAATCTTCATATGCTATTTGATTAATTTGGAACTAATTTTATATTTGTTAATCCTAATTTAAACATGAACGTCGATAGCACAATGAATAATAGCGGAATTAAATATTTTATTAGATGATTTGTTGTGTTACTGTGATCATTTATTTCGGGAAAATATGTCGTAAAAATATCTACAATTATATCTTATTCGAAATTGATGCTACATTAAATTTCGTCTACACTAGTCTAGTTACAAGATTTGCAGAGAAACGAATCATAAATCACACTTCTGCACAAAAATCATCGACTTGTATTTGATATCGATATTCGATTAAAAAACTAATTCTTTTGTAGTAGAATTAAGTGGAATATCGAACTGAGCGTGCTCTTAATTCTACACTGGAGTCTTATGGTCCGTACGAATCTGAGCACTTTTGCGCGCACAGCACGGTGTGCGTTTTAATTTTCTCAGGCTTGGAGTTTACTGACTTGTTTGCGGGTACAATTGATTGAGCGTGCTCACAAATATTCTGCCGATTCTCGGTTTAAATGTCATCAAGGAGGCATCGTGGCGGTCTTGAGGAGCGTGTTGTGCGCGCAAAAATTCTCAGATGCGTACGGACTATTCAATGTTATATATTGATTCTCAATTATGTTTTCATAATGCGTTATTTTTAATATGTAGAAACTACATAGGCAGCATTTGGGCTACTTATTATATCCATGTAAAAGCTTTCGGTTAGACACCATGGATGACAGAAATTTTTCCATGAAAGGCATTGTATTATTTTCTCTATAATGTGCCTATTATTTTTGTGTGCACCATTTATCTAAGTGAACACGAATAATCAAATAGAAACCTGTATTGGGATCTATATAACATGTTGATTCTTAATGCTGTTTTTAATTTGGCGTGCACTTCTCAAATGGATTACTAAGTAAATATGCAAAGTTATGGTATTCATGAAATATTTTCACTTGCAACCTATCGTAAAATTCAGAAAATATGTCATATGTAGCGATATTAAATAACAAAGAACCTTATACAATTCAAAACAGGGAAAAAGTGTTTGCAGTATCTGTTTATAAATTAAATACAAATACAACCAAATTTATTCTTAAAAATACTATGTGCTATTACTTACTTTTTATAATGAAAAATTTCCAATCCAGGGTCCATAGTTGAGTATCGATTATTTTTTTGCTGTGACATTAAAGACTTAGTCAGATTACTTTTTATGTCTTTTTCATTATGTAAAACGCGGCGGACTTACTCCAATAACGGCCGGAACTTTGTAGGAAATAGAAATCTGTAAAATATTTAATTTTGAGAAAGTTTTAAGTTTTGAATTTTAAATCAATTATGTTTTATTGTAGTTTGCTATTTATAGTCACAAATTATTGTAGAAAAAATGTTCTGATTTAGCGGCATATTTTTATGACATGTCTTGGACAAATATTTTAGTCTAATGACAATAACGTGTATAACCTGTGACCTGTGACCATCAATCTGTCGATTGAATATTGAATGCTATCAAGTGCTTGGTGGAACTTCAATATCAAATTTGAATCCTTCAAATTGTGTACACTCTTTCATTAACGTATGTGCTCTTGAATGTCTAAAGATGCCGAAGGCAAAATCTGTGCCGTTAGCGGCAACATTTATGAAGTGTTCAAAATTTGATCCGATCAAATCTTATTGAATATGGCAAAAGCATTTTTCGGCGGCAAAAAGGTTATTCACTTGGGCCTCGTATAACACGGTTGATAAATTGTGACATATTTTTGTACAACACGCTTTAATAACACCGTTTCAGTATTTTTTTTTTATATAAAATGATCCTATAATGAAAAGAAGTTTAATGTTCAAGAGGCAGTTACAACAAATCTTGGCCCTTTATCACAAAATACGTAAAGATTTATACGCTAAAAGCAAACTAACGCTTATTACAGAAATTTTAAAGCCTAACTACAAAAATACTCCAGATTTCTCCGATAATAAAAACTCACAGCCGATCTCGGAAAAGAATCGAACATATAGAATTGTAAGTGATAGCGATGATGAATGAATTATTTATTACACATTGTTTAAAGTTTTTTTCGATAAATATGTAAATGTATATTTTTTCGATTGTTTATTAAAAAAAAATTAGGAATATCAAAAAACTTCGTTATTTTTTTGGAACTCCTACCTTAATCTTGTATGAACTTCAAACCTCGTTTAACATAGATTTGTATTACATGACGTGTTTTTGGAGCCATATGACCATGTTATAGAGGCCCATGACATTTAAATGAATTTTCATCGCTTCTCCTGTGATACAAATGAGCTTTAAGAGTTATCTGATATAATTCATAATGACATCGTTGGTGTTAAGAGTCAAAACCTCACTTATAATATTATATCCATTCTCTTCTGTTCATATATTTATTATTTTATTGATGCTAACAATTACTCTGTATTAAAGGTTTTGACTACAACAGATGTGCCGACACGTATGGTGCCGTAAGCTCTTTGTCGAATGAAATATGATTATATTGTTCATCAAACTTATACGACATGATCAAAAATGACATAATTTTTCACAAGATACGACATCTGCTTTCTGACCATTGTTATTTAGCGAAAGCTCACACGTTTAATGCATGTATATGCTTCGCGTTAGAAAGGCACCAGACGTCGAGCATCTTTGGCGTCACCCGAGAGGACAGCTCGTCCTGATGTTGGATTCTTCCCGCCACCCCTGCTCGACATTCATTGTTCGCAGTTAATTGGATACTCGGTGTTGGAGGGTCCTAACCCGGCCGGCCTAAATGATTCGCACCCGAATTTCAACCCCGGCGTGTAGGTCTTTGCTGAGTGCTTCAGTTGCTCTACGGATATACTTCGATTTAGTGAAATCGATGATTTGATTATGTTTATATCAAAAATCGTTCCTTTATTATGCTATATTATCCTATTTAGCATAGTTAGGAACAGTTTAGACAGATGCTATTTATATACCACAATTTTTTTGATGACCGTGAAAAAGATTTTTTTAGTCCAATAAATAGTCAAGTAAGTCATTTTAACAGAATCGTTTTGAGTTTTATCACTTTCAGCTAATAATCTTATTCTAATAACTCTAACTGAAATCAGGTGTCACATTTAGTTACATAGCCAGTGATATGACAAATTTATCTTCTAGAAATAAATAACCTTGTGATATAGTTAGCCTGAAGATGCTTCGTAAAGAAGCGAAGAACGCGTTACATTTAGTAACACAGCCAGTGAAATAACTATCAATTTTAATTTCATATTTAATTTTGTGTGAAAAAATTGTCAATTTAAATTTTATATAAGAATCCGGGGTTTTGTTTTCTGGAAAATTCATGAAAAAATCAAACTAATTAATAAGATACAATTCCGTAATTATAATTTATATGGTACACGGTAGTGTCATTTTTACACATCAATTTTAATATCATTTGTATACAAATTTATGTAATAATTTTTAAATATTTTAATCAAAAATGTGCTTACTTTAAAAATAATGACTACTCCAAATGTGCATCATTCATTGTTTGCCATTAATTGTATACATTTTAAAGTTTTTCGAAACAACTCCGGTTACTGTGGTTAGTTTTAAATGCTTTGTTTTGTGTTGCATTTATCATCTTACAAATGTCAACAGGTTTATAAGATCTGATATGGAAATAACTTAAATATTATTAAAGTATCCGGTTTTTAAATGTTTAAATCACTTGAGAAACAAAAAACATCACGAACACCCTGTCAAAATCTCCCATTTAAATTGAGAAATTGTATTTAATATCAATTTTAAACATTCAATGCTCCAATCTTCTAAACGATAAGCGGACCTGTTTTCACTATAATACCGATAATAATATCTACTGCGACACTGGCTTAAAATATTGACAGTAAATTTAACACTCCATGTTTCCATAGTCACTCGAATATCTTTATTTTCATACCGAATCCCTAACATCCGACTTGGTTCGAAAACGTTAAGTTTTGGCGTAGACATCGTCTACGCCATTGTAGCTGCCCTACGATATCGTAATCATCTACGACTCTACGACGACCCCTTACGGTTCCTATATTTTCAATTGATCATTCAACGGTATTTAATCATTGCTTCTCTTAGCCTTACTTCATCGCACATTTTAACATGAAATACTAGTTACGCATATTATTTATTTAATATATTTTAATAGTATTTTTGGTTATTAAATCGATACTATTATAAAATTACTAACTTACTACCTTATTGCATTAATAATGTTGAAAATAATGGTTTTATGTATATTTTATTTAAATATGTGGAAAATATAATTTATATCATGTTTATATCATGTTTGAAATTTAATAATTAAAATTTTACGTGATAAAATTTATTTATAAATATACGCAGAACATAATCGATTTTACTTAGTTAAAACAAGATCTTTCTTATAAAATTTATAATGGTAACGCGATAAATACATAAAATGAATAATACATTTTTGTTAGTACAAAAATTCATGATATCGACGGTGTTTTGCCGAATTCATGTAACCCTTAAAAAATACGAAAATGAGTTAATGACAACAGAGCAGGTCTCGGCCAAATGGTGTAAATTAGAAAAATAAATTGATCACGTTTTGGAAGGGAAAGATTATTTTACATTGGTTTTAGTATTTAAGAATTCTGTCCCGCCCAGTTGATGTAAGCGACTATTATATCGACACTTCCTACGTGTAATCCCGTATCTGAAAACATGAGAATTTACAGGAGTACATTTCAAAGATTCATAACGCAACTCACCATTGAATGTTTTCGATAAAAACAGTTTTTATTCTCTCCTGAACAATTTCAATTTTGAGTGTTACATGAATTGACCAAAACACCGACGATGTTTTGATCTCAAATGTCTCTGCATTATAGGTTTTCGTATATCAATTACATCAACTGTTTTTCGATATACAAATGAATTGTGTTATATATCATTTCAACTTATACTTTTAATTGTGTTAAATTTTCCTTTATATCATATAAAAAGGTTTTCTCAGTAATCGCAGCCCGATGATTTTCATTTTCTAATCTAAATAGAGTATATAGTATTATAATGTCATTCCTACAAGGGTTCACATTAAATCATGATTTTAGATTTTTGTATGAGTTATATTAGTTTCATCAACGAAATGTGTTTCTTATCCTGGGGTGCGAGAAATAATTCCAGGGGTGCGACAGCAGTTTCTTACTTTCTTACTCTTGGAATTTTATTTTTTTTTATTCCATGTCCGCTCCCAATGTGGAGCATATGGTCTCCTAATCTTAACAGAAATTTTCTACGAGAACTACTTGTTACTCAGTTGCTCAACCTCTCTTTTTTCGAAGAGAGTAGGGATAGAAGGATAGAGCTAGGGCACGACTAGTGGTTAGCTAATCGCTCTCGGTACGCCCCGTAAGGATGGGATGGGTGGGAGGGAGGACTCAGACTACGAACAGAAACCCATAAATCGATTGAAAGATCAATCTATGAAAACCGTCCGCACCGGGAATCGAACCCGAGACATCCGTAACCGTAGCCAGCGACGCTACCAACTGCGCCACCGACGCCGACTATATATATACATACTAAATATAAAGCTTTCGTATGTTATATAAATGTGACTCAACTGAACAATGTGTTCTTTTAGTTTATGATTTAACTGACAAACACTACGTCGATGTTCGGGTGGTTATTCGATGATACATTCCAGATCTCAGTCATGATATTTCACTGCAATTAGTGGCAGGCATCAAAGCCATTCCTCTAAAAGATAGTATAGAACTGGATGAGTCAATTGAGGTTTATAATTCTGGAATCTTATGCGATGCTTTAAGGAAAAAGAAATGCTACTGGAAAAGACGTGTGAATTGAGGTTTTCAATCCCAATAATACTTATTTCGAAACATCAAATACCAACCGATGTGATCCGCTCGATTTACACTGATAGTGCTACTGCGAGAAAGTACCTTCAGATTCAAGGGGGTGCCGATCGCTAAAAAGGTAAAGAAGCGTAGATTTATATTTATTAAAAAGAAGTTAATTTTTCTCTCAAAAGAACATTTAGAATTACGATTAAACGGACAATTAAATATCAAATGTTAAACTTTGTAAATTAATTTTGAAGTAAACTGTTTTATTCACAAAAATAGAAGAATACAAAGTGAACTTGTGCTAATTATCTCCTTATAATTGCTTAAATGCCACTACTTTTCTACTTTATGAAGAGAGCAAAAAATATTTTCCTCTTTAATGAAAATGTTGAAACGTTTTAACGACCCTGTTATGAATGAAATGCACTTAAATAGATATACTCACGGAAGTTGAGCTAGTATTTGAATATTTAATTATTAAACTTGGATTATTGAGATTTTGTACACTTCCATGTATTTTGTCACTAACGACCCGGGTTTCGCCTTTCGGCATCTTCAGGCATTCGAGCACACGAATGGACTCAAACTGAGAGACAGTAAACAGTGTCTAACGCTTATATAGAATATACAAATGCGACAAATATCATTTACGAGGCAATTGCCTCGTAAATGATATTTGTCGCATTTGTATCTTCTATATAAGCGTTAGACACTGTTTACTGTCTCTCAGTTTGAGTCCATTCGTGTGCTCGAATGCCTGAAGATGCCGAAAGGCGAAACCCGGGTCGTTAGTGACAAAATACATGGAAGTGTACAAAATCTCAATAATCCAAGTTTAATATTGAAATTCCATCAAGCACCCTCAGTCGATGTCTTAAATTTAATTATTAAATTGATTCAAAACTTTAAAGTAAGATTATTTTCAATATTTTTGTGTGTCTATAATTATACTACTTGGAGGGATGTAAGAGAGCCTGTTATTACGTCCAAAATAAAAAAGCGACGATGGACCTGGCTAAGACGTGTGCTGCGGATGCCCCAAGGGAGCACACACCCTGCCTGTCTCTACTAGCAACTGGATGGATTCTGTCGCGCTGGAAGGCCGCTGATGACCATCCATAGTATGTATTCGGCGGAGCTACGAGACGCTGGGATTACCTGGGAGGAAGCAAAAAGACTGGCGGCGGACAGAGGATCTTGGAGGAACCGTGTGATGGCCATATGCTCCGAGCAGGGAGCGGATATGGTTCGCAGGGCCTGTAACTGAGTGGTCAGCATCGTTGGCTTCGGTTGCGGTGTTAACGGATTCAAATCCCATGACGGATATTTGCATAAATTGATTTTACAATCGATGAAATTCAATTTCAACTGTAGATCCTATATTTTCTTGGGGTTAACTTGAACAGTTGTCCTTTTGATTAAAAATAATCAACGCCGTGGTTGAACATCCGGTGATATGGCCTATCGCACGACAGATGGAATCTGGAGTAACATTGTGGGAATTTATTTTTAATATACAATTACAGGCCGTCATATGTGGACCAACTCAGCGTAAACGTGAAGCAGTGTAGCGTAGCTCGAAGATATCAATCGTTCTCCGCCAATGGAAGTGTCCTACATGAGAGATGACGAAGAGATGCGGCGGTGTGTGTCAGTAAAGAACATGTTTTATGCATTAGAAATTTCATAGCGGAGACCGTTGCACGTAGGACAACGGTGCCGCTTCGCCTGTTTTCATCATATATCGATTAAAATCGCACGCACTGACTTCGTCCACTTAAGACACGGTGTTACCGTTGATATCTCTTTATTAATAAAATTTATATTTCATGTTTTGAATGCATTTTCAGTAGAATACACTCACTCATCTTACGTTCGTAAAGCTTTTTTAAAAAGCATGTAACGCAGCATAATAAAGCCGACTTAAATGCTCTTTCTATTTTATTCAAAGAAAATTGTGTTGATAAAAAGTCAAAAGTACTAAAAAAAATAAAAAATAAATGTAGCGAGGATGCTTCATGTTGCACTTTAGCATTAGGTAAAATTTCAAGCTTAACTCCATCAAATAATTAATTGTCTAAATGTGTTTATTGCTGTGATAGTTAATGTATTTTTGGATTCCTTATAATGTGGTTTTCGTCTATCATATTTAAATTATTTGAAATCATTTGCATTAAATTATACAAACAATATCCCTAAATGAATATCTGGGAATAAGACGGATCGCGCCCCTCTTTTTCATATGGCACTCCCCCCCCACTCTATACACAATTGTAATAAGTTTGATCATCGTTTGTATATTTCTATCTCCGCGAACGACAAAGAAAACTGTCACTTTTAATTTCTGATTGGGAATAAATGAAGTTCTGTTATTGATACGTCAAAATCTTGATATTTCTGTGTAAGTAGTAAGATATTTCTAAATATTCGTCTTCTGAATGTACTCGGAAAGTACCCGATTTTAAACACTTGTTCGAAACACTTGTTTATAAAAGTGACTGTTTAAATATTGCTTTTCCCATGATCTCAGTATGGGTTATTTGGAGATTTCTGAGTAATGAACTGGACGATCATTTTTCGTTGTTTTCTAAATACCAGTCTGCTAAAATATAATAATTTTCACCTATACAGTTTTGGTACCCAGAATTCTAGCTAGTTGAGCCGACATCGTCTGCAGCTCTATTTAAATAACCGTGTTTCAACTTCCACCAAATATTTCCGTCTGTATTAATAACTCAGGAATTCCTCAAATAAAATTGCAGAACAAATGCTTCAGGTGAAATCGTCTGTCTGCTCACGGGTTTGATTACGTTTTTAATACGCCCACCCATTTCTCTCTTTTGTTTGTTATATACTTTTCTCCGGTTCGAGCGGTGCAATGGTGTCTGGACAGTGTCCGTCCCAGCCTGACTCGAGTGTCCTGGCGGAGGGTTACTTCTATTTTATTATGGTCCGGTTCATAAGAGGGAAGCGATACTTTTGTCAATATTTGTCGTGAGGTGAAATTGATATCTATCCCATTGAGTTTTCTGTCGTATGTTATCTAATATTAATGATTATATTCTATTACTATTCGCAACGAGACTTCATATGCATCATTCTGTTTTGGTAGAAATCATCGTCGATGTTACACATTTTGTTGTTGTTGTAATCATGTCATATGGACTCTCAGTTAATGAACCTTATCTCAACACTAGTTGTTCCGCGATAACTACTTGTTACTCGATCGTTGAAACTGTCTTTGTGAGATAGATAATAAACATAGAAGGACTGGGCTAGGACAAGACTATTGGTAAGCTAACCGCTGTCGCTACGTCCCATTTTCACGATCGGATGAGTGAATGAAAGAGAATTTAGTTATCACAGACATCCATGCCTTGGAACGCAAACCTATAAATCGATTAAGGCGAATAAGTAGGTTTTTCTGTCGTTTCGCGAGAAACGTCAATCGTTTTCCGTCGCCTAAAAAATATGAAACGTCGAAATAAAAGAATTTTTTTTAATAATTGCACTCTCAAAGTATTTGTTTACACTATTGCACTTTTATTTAAATGAAAATGGTAAAGTTTTTCAAGCCGTCTAGCAAAGAGTTGACACCTGTTTTTCAGGAATGGTTTTATTTGCTTTACGCCGTAACTAGATTACGGTTTTTTGTTGGTTATCGAGATTTGATATCTGAGACAAAATCGTAGAGCAAAGTATTTTTAAGAGAGTGATCATGACAGAATTTGCAATTTATTGAATATAATGAACGATTCTATATTTTTTTTAAATGTACCAAAACGTTCGTTGTATCGCACTTTTTCTGACTGATATTTAATGTAGAATGATACAGAATATATTTTTAAAAAAATAGGACAATAAGAATTTCTATTATATACTTCTTTTAACAAAAAAATCTCAAAAACATTAAAAGAGTAATAGATACTATCATTTTTTGGGGATATGTTTTTATTACCTTCCATTTTGATTAAGTCAGAGTCCGTCGTCTCCGTCGTCTAGGCGACAGAAAACGATCAACGATTTTCGCGAAATGATAGAAAAACCTACTAATTCCTCTTAAAAAATCATTTTATGAAAGTTTCCATGCTGGGATTCAATCTCGTGAACACCGCAACCGAAACCAACGCATCCATTTAATTGTTGGTTGTTATGAGATGTAGTTTATTTTCAAGGAGACATATTCGCCTTTAATTAGCAGGTAATATACATTTTTACTAATAGCATAAAATATCAAAGTGTGTTCAACAAAATTTATTAGGTAGTTGAAAGCTATTTCTGACGATGGCTTTAAGCCGATTTTATCCTATTATAATGGAAATTGACCAAGTTAATGCCAATTCAATCAATATATTTTTACCTTTATTTACATACTCATTAGAAACATAATATATTTCTACAGTGCAGTCTTGATATTAATGTCATTTACTCTCATAATTGGTATAATTTTCTACTTAGATTAGTCGATAGGAATCAGCAACGAATAGAAAAGTGTTTTTCATATCATCATGGCCATAAAAAATAGTTCAATTGTCTAATCTGACCATGAATAAACATGTAACTTTTCATTATTATTATGAAAAACACTAAATTATTTAGTTTCAGCTAAAACGCTCACTATTTTATCGCGCATTTGTGTTTTTTGGCCGATTTTAATATTGAGTTTAATATCGCATGCTAACCTAACCTAACCTAACGAAAATTCAGACTAACTGTATACCGTGTAAAAATAAAATTCTTAGACTTACGCTGTGTTTTGATATCTTTGGGAAAACACAGAAAAGTGGGTGGACTATGCAATCCTCAGGAGAGTGCGAAGAGCGATCGCATAAACAAAAATCAATCAAATGCCAGAGATTTTTAATTGTATAGGTGTTTGTATATATTGTCATTTATTTTTGGATAGTACTTTTATTGACATTGAATTATCAAGAGCATCTGACGTTAAAATTGAAAGCATAAAAATTGATTTATTATTAATTTTTCAAAATTTATTCACTTCTCATAAATGGCCCCATGCTACGTCGTAGACATAGGTTACCGTAGAGGCGTAGCAGAGTTGCAGAGCATCTACGGGTGTGCGAATTGTATAGACGCGGATGCAATGTGGAGGAGCGCGAGTTAATTGTGTTAGGTCAGTGTATGGTGGTTCAATTACTACGGACGTGCCTGTCGCTATTCGGTATCCACTGCTCAATCTGTGGCCCTGGTACATTTGATTTAATCTCCATTGATCCAATTTCAGTTGTAATGTCTTGCTTCCCAAATTCGATGACTTTTTCTCCGGGAATGGTTTAAATATCAACACGGATATTTATTTCTGCCAAAAGAGTACTGAATAAATTCGCCGATTTTTAAATGCCTGAGTATTTTCTATGGATTCGGCGGTAACTTTGTGGAAATTCATTTTTAATATAAAATCAAATTAAAAATCGATAACTTAGTTATTCCACTTGGTTTATCACTAACGTGACGCGTTTCGCCTCTTTAAGAAGCATCTTCAGACTAACCGTATCGTAAGGTTATTTATTTCTAAGGTAAACGATGATTTTATTCTTAAAAGGGTGGGGGTGGGTTTTATTACATTCTACTAAACGTGTGGAAGGGGGTAAGCTATAAGCACTATCTCACTGTAAAACAAATCAATTACTGGCACCTGGATGTGAAAAACCCAAGGGGAAATAAAACGCGTCACGTTAGTGATAAACCAAGTGAAATAACTAAGTTATCAATTTTTAATTTGATTTTATATGAGTATTTTTAGATTTATGATAAAACCAAAATAACATGAGCTGTTCATATTTCACAATTTTATTTAAACAAAAATACCGCACTCGTTGAACGAGTATAGAATTTAAATTAAAAAAAAAATGTAATGTCAATATAAACACGCATTTTGAGCATTTTCCGATAAATGCCTAGTATGTCGACTTTAAAAAGGCAAATGCACGTAACCCGCACATAAAAAATATTGTGTATAACTCACCCAAAACGTTGTATAAATTGTGACTATCGAAAAAAAATATTTCAAAAAAACTTAAGGTTTCGTCTTTTTGCCTTTCTACATTCGATATGGTAACATTCACAATATATGCTAATTTATGCGAAAATAGTAAAATATGCAAATAAATGCTTAAAACAGATATGAATTATAAATTGGTTATTTTTTCGAAAGAAATGTTAAAGACACTGAATTATAAAATGCATTTTTCACCCGTGTTGAAAGCAGTCATATCGTTAATGCTTAAATACGATGTGCCATCGTTCTTGTTGGTTTCCCTCCATCCGTTGTGTACATGCTGTCAATGTTTCACGACCGCCTTTCAAAACATTCGTGGTCCGAGCAGACCTGCATGCGACTGACTTTGATTAGTCTGCTTTGGTTAGAAAATAAAAAAGTGAAGTTTCAAAAAGCGTGACTGCGAACATTCGAGCAGTCTGATTAATTTTTAATTTTTAAATATATTAAATACATATAATCAATCGATCTCCACAGTTTCGCACTCGGCCGTCATTGCCCAAATACCGAGATCCGCAGCCAGACTAACCCACCCCAATACGGCAAAACACCGGTACACTTCCGCGCGGAATAAGCTCAATGCACACCTCACATCCGTACCCCTTTGGCCCTTGAGCCCCGGCCGAGCGGCGTCGAATAAGGGCCACTCGCTAAGCTCCCGGAAAATTCATTTGTCTGAATGCGACAAACTTCATATGAAATGCGATATGGTATTTATGCTAACTAACCACGCACTTCGCAGCAGCTTTCTCACTGTTTGAATACTTGGAAAACATATGTGTTGCGTTGCATACTTGCTTTAAGTGTTTTAAGCAGACATGTTTTTTTCCTCCTGTAAAAGAAAAGCTTAATACAACTGCCCAAGAACAATTTTAATATTATATTGTTTGAAAATTCTTCGATGAATTTTATTATCGGCACTTTTGATGATTTTTAGACTAGTGACAAAGAACGACTTATTGATTGAGTTGGCTTTTACTTAGATGAACACTATTATAACAGGATAAAAATAGCAAAGTATTCGGTTCTACATGAATTGTATCATTATGTTCATTTTAAAAATAAAACACAATTTTTTGTACTACTACTTCCACATGTTTCTTAGTTCTAGAATTAATTTATTGATTGAATTGGCATTTACTTGATAAAACTCCATTATAATAGGATAAAATAACAAAGTATTTAGTTCTACAAAATTTTCATGAGGTAGTTGACAGCTATTTCGGCTTTACGCCATCGTCAGAACTACTTCTGTTGTTCTAGTTAAAAAATCTCAACAAATCAAATTCAAATTATAAATACTTCGTTATTTTATCCTACTAGAATTAATTGTTTGTATTTCAAATAATTTCCTCCCCTCCATTACATTTTTTTATCTGGTAACCCTGGTTATAAATTTATGAGTGGTTAAAACGACAAGCCCATAAAATTTTGCATAAATTTAATGGTAATATAATACTATATTAAAGATTTTCAAAATTATTATTTTTCGAATCAAATGCCAATTCAACAAGCAAAAAAATATTTTGTTATGTCTTCCCAGTCCATTTCATTGTGAAGTGTTAATTCTTTTTTGGTATTACATAGCTCCGCGGCAAAGTGGAAACGTGCGCTATTTCACTTTGGCATGCACTGGGATATCGGCTTGAAAAAATAAGCCGACGATAAACAGTGACATCTGACAGAACGTGATGTAAACAAACTATCACAGTGCACATGATATCGTAGAAGTAACTTATTTCAATCCGATACTCGTATGTTTTTTGTGTTTTTTTATCGATTCGAAGTTAATTTGGGATTGTTTTAATATAAGTGTTTAAATTTGGATTATTGAGATTTTGTACACTTCCATGTATTTTGTCACTAACGAACTCGAACTTTGACTCGAACTGTCAGTTCGAGTCCATTCGTGCGTTCGAATGCCTGAAGATGCCGAAAGGCAAAACCCGGGTCGTTAGTGACAAAATACATGGAAGTGTACAAAATCTCAATCCAAATTTGATATTGAAATTCCATCAAGCACCCTCAGTCGATGTCTTAAATCATAAGTGTTTAAGCAAGAATATAGTATTAGTTATACTATCACTCCGTTTACGCCCTGTTTTCAGCATATCATAGGGAGAGTGTGGGAAAGAATACAAAATCATGAATTTGTTAATGAATTATTAAAACTTTGATCGTGATATCAAAAAGGAGAAAATCTCGAAAGTATTTAACTCTCGGATTGTTATTAGTGTATTTAATTATTTAAATTAAATTTTCCGTACGTATTTTTTCAATACAGATTTAGGATTGAATTTATTTTTTTGACGAGTTGACCAACTTTCACATAATGCGAGGAAAGCTAAACTTCACAATCACCGTCCATAACGATAAATACAAAAATGATTTCACGAATCACGTTCCTGACTTGGTGCTTCCTTTGCTCGAGAACTTGAATAGCTACGACTGTTAAAGAGTTAATTATGACACTTTAAAATTCACAAAGTTTATCAAGTTTTCACGGCCTTTTTTACGCAATACATACATAGTTTTATAGAATCCTTTAAAATGCGCTTACGTCTTGCAATCGAATTTGATGACCATAAGCAAAGTTAATTTTAAAGTCTGCTTGGAAAAGAAATCTGTATACTAAAATTATTTTATCGAATCATAAGTGTTGCAAGAACTATTTTGTGACACATATATATATATATATATACATATATAGACATATAAATGAATGTATGTTTTTTTATTGGTCCTATATGCGTTCTTTTACCATTCACGCAATTTCGATGAAAATTTGGGGAGTTGAATAAAAAAAATCTAAAATCTACAGCAACATCTCGGAAAGCCTTCTGATTTATTCGTGTACTCACGCGGAAAATTATTGTCTATCCATAATAGAGGTCTTCACTGGCCCGGGCAGACTTTATACTTTATACTGCAGGCATTTAATTTTCAGAAAAATATTCTGAACTATGTTCGGGTCATGAGTCAGCCATAAGGCAATACTATTCATAACTGAAACAATTTATTTCACATATGTTATAAATTTTGGTGGAGATATGGTAACAATAAGATATATTGTTTAAATAGGTATTCTTTTATTATATTAATACCTATAAAATTAATCGATTAACAATTTTTTAATTTGTACAACTTATCGATCTATCATCCAAAAATAATGGCGTATTTATAAAAAAGTGTTTAGTTCTACATTTTTTAAATAGCTATTCTTTAACTTTTCGAATTTTTTTACTATTTAGCGTATTTATTAATAATCGTTTAGACTTTTTAATATTTTTCAGTAAGGGAACTTAGAAGGTACGGTGGGGCCAAGTTACAAATACCGTATTTAAGTATACATTTTTTAAAAACTGTATCCGCTCCCTACTCAGATATGGCCACCACATGTGCATTCAAGATTTTCGGGCCCACGCCAGTATTCTTGCTTCCTCCCTGATCAACCCAGCGTCCCCTAGCTTCGCCAATTACATCCCATGGATGGTCATCAGCGGCCTTCCAGGGTGATGGAATCCATCCGGTTGGTAGAACTGACGGGCTTTAGGATCCAGTCTGCCCTTGGACACCCACAGCAATTATAAATCGAAATTTATATTAGACGACAATACTGTGACTGCCGTTCGTTTTATGCATGATTTAATCATAAAGTTTCATATTATAAATTGCCTCTAAATTTCCCAGCTTTAGTGTTGAGTGTTTGAACAAATCGTCAGGCTTTGGGCATTAGCTTTAAATTTATAGTTTTATTTTGCATACATAAAATACCGGCAGTAAAATACCTCGAATTTCTTTTTAAAGCTAATCTCTGTCTAGATGCCCAATCGCGAAGATACTAACTCTCTGAGAGACGGTTTTATTTTCTCTTTAATTAGCGCTAGCTAGTAATTGATGCACTCAGGAAAATGAGTCGCCTTTTAAGCGATTTTCGAATCGGAAATGTTTTTATTTATTCCCTTCCGATATCTTGTGCACTTATTTTTTAATTGGATAAATAAACGATCGCTTGTGTCTTATTTATTAAACGCTTTCACCTCTCATAATAAATTGAATTTTAATTGAATTGTTTCGCAGTTGAACTGATGTTTTATCAAGATTTTTTCATTTCATGATTCTGTTTCGTACGTAAAATAATTTCTCCTTACATGTTTATGATATTTTTTATGTCCTTTACCATTTGAATATCTGCCTAAGGTTATCTTAAGAAAAAATGTTTGTCAATAAGATTCATTTAGCTTTAAATAATAATGTAATTAATCGTAGGATTTTTTGTGAAAATAAATATTTGAAAGATATAACGTTTCGTATTCGTAGTTAATAAAATCACAGTGTTACCCAGAACCTATCAAAAAAATAATTTTAATTTACTTCCTTTTATGATATTTTACTGTCAATTCTTGTATGAAAGGCGTAATATTTATATCTCAATTTACCTTTCGGGTTATCCAGCAATCCAGTATATGTACATTTGATAACAAAGCTCAGCTCCAATCAAAATTCAAATTTTGCAAGAGGTCCATAACATTTTAATTGTAGACTCTTTCATTTGATTTATGTATAATTTGTTTGTTAATCAGTATTTTCTTGTCTCAGTTCATGAACCATCAGTTTTATATACCTTCATTTTTACTCTCAATTTTATATAAATAAGCCTGTTATGTTTGTATTTTTATCAGTTGATAATGCTCGTGATGAGCGAAACCGGTCCTGATCATTATAAATATGTGGAAGTAGTACAAATGAATTGTGTTTTATTTTTTAAAATATAGTGTCTTTCCACCAAGAATTGACAGTTAACACCTTAAAATCAATTCATTTGTATTACTTCCACATATTTATAATGATCAGCACCGGTTTCGCTCATCACGAGCATTATCAACTGATAAAAATACAAATATAACAGGCTTATTTATATAAACTTGAGTGTAAAAATGAAGGTATATAAAACTGATGGTTTATGAACTAAGACAAGAAAATACTGATTAGCTCATGAACCATCAGTTTTACATACCTTCATTTTTACACTCAATTTTATATAAATGAGCCTGTTATATTTGTATTTTTATCAGTTGATAATGCTCGTGATGAGGGAAACCGGTCCTGATCATTATACATATGTGAAAGTAGTACAAATGAATTGTGTCTTATTTTTTAAAATACTTGTACATAATTAAATACTTTAAACACTATTATTTTAAATAAACGAGTCACTAGCTTTACATTTAATTGACTATGCCCTAGAGAGAAAAATAAATAATCAAAGTTTGATTGAGATGTTTAGAGAGATATGGTTTATAAAGTCATGTTCGTCAAAATATCAGATACGGGTTTATAACATTAGGCCATCGAAATATGGAATTTTATTTTAGGGAGAAATAAGGTATTTTTGATGTTTAATTTAATAAAGCTTTTTTGTCATGGTAAAACTTTTAATATGATTCAAAATTATAATATCTATCCATATTTTGTTATAATATTGTATATCGGTATTAAAAGGATTTTCAAGTAAATCTACATATTTAATTTCGCCTAACTACGCACGTGTTTTGCAAAATTTATTCATATTATTGTTGCGATTCTTATTGCCTGTGTTGTCTCTAAAAATACAGATTTTTCCCTAAAAACACAAGCAACAAACTTTCTGTGGTAATAATAATATAAATAAATATAGGTAATATACGTAACATTTGCGCTATAATATTATTACATCACGAAATAAATACGCTACATAATATCCTGGAGCCGGGCAAAAGATAACATGAAATTCGACGTAATTTGAATTTTCTAGCATCTCAGTCTACCCGTTTTATTTGAAAAACAACATCTCTCCGGGAACCCGCGTGCTGACGAATGCAATATGGCATGGAATATTCCGTGAAATATTAGTGAATCGTTTCAAATTTGCGGAAGGCGTGAATTAATTACCAAATTGTGCTCGGAGTTCTTCGCTAGATCGTGTATTAATGTCACTTAGTGAACGTTTGGTACGGAGCACGCTATAGTTTATATGGAGATTTGAAACGAATCGCAAACTTTTAAATACCTTTATATTTATTTCTTTTTGTAAAATTAACGATTGATCCATAAAAATAAAACACAATTTTTTGTTGATAGTAATTTTACAATTTGTTATAATGATCAAAACTGCGAATAGCGAGAATTATTAGATTGGCGAAACCGGTTCTGATCATTATTTAAAAAAATGTGTTATATGTATTTATTTAAATGGAGAACTTTGTTATTCCACTGGCTGTTACTAAATGTGACCCGTGTTTCGCTTCTTTGAGAAGCATCTTCAGACTAACTGTATTGCAAGGTTATTTATTTCTAAGTTATCAGTTTTAATTTAATAACCAAATTGAATTTCTACAATGCTTTTGCCGAATCCATCTAATTATTACATAATTCCTTTCCACGAAGAATTCACAGTTATCTAACACTTTCAAATTAATTGATCCGTGACTCGAGAAGTAATCTTTCGCGCAAATAATAAAAGTGTGAAAAACAATGTTCGAAAATTCTTAAACGTCTTAATAGCAATACTTTAATAAAGTTTACAATATAGCATATGCCTCTCCCTTATTGCACTTGTTTCCGTTTGGTTTTCCCACACAATAATAATTAATGTTAGTAGTGAACATCAGCCTGATATCTGAAATCCTCTCCGCCATTAATTTTCTATGTAAAATTATTGAAGGACTATAACGAGTACATTCAATTTAGACAATTATTCAATCTGAAGATACCTCTCAAATATATGAAACTAAATAGAATAACGAAATAATCAATTTTAATATTACACTCAAAATGAATTTACCCTATTTTAGTAACATACTGGATTCCAAAATCTTTGTTTTAGTAATACACAAAATATTCACAACACTAAAAGAAGAAAGGATGAAGGGAAAACAAATCTGATAAAATTGACTCGAGCCAATGCATTTCATTGAATGCATTTTGAAAAATCTTAACTAAAAAATAATTTTTAAACTAAATCATCCAGATACATATTTTGCAAGTGAAGCCGAAATTATACTGTGGATATATAGCTTTATCTATTTTTTATTCTTATATTAAATTATAAGTCATATTTTGACACCTGATTCACTTTCTTTTTAATATTGCGTTCGTTTATACACTTGCAAGCTTGTTTGGATCTCTGTGTATCGATGGCTTTACAGCAAATTAATTAGGTCCCAATGCCTTCCTTACTCGCTTCAGAGAGTTGACGTAATCGGCTTATCGCTGCAAAATAAATAAATTCTTCAACGACAATCGATACATTATAAATATTCTTCCCTTCTTCAATTCTTTCGCTTGAAATCATTTCAGTTATATTCGCATTGTTGAAGGGATTACCAGCTCAAATAACATAAATCTATTTTTTTATAACGCATACTGAAGTATATTATATTATTTAAATTTATTTTTACTCACATCCAGTTTAATTCGTAGTAGAATCATTTTTATAATGATCAGACCCTGTTTCGCTCATCGTAGTATTATCAGCTGATAAAGTATAAATCTTAACAAGGCTATTTAATGAAATTTAGTGTATTGGTTGAATTGGCGTTTACATGTTAGAACTTCATTATAATTTAATAAAATATCAAAGTATTTAGTTCTACAAAATTTTATTAGGTAGTTGATAGCTATTTTGGCTTAACTAATACTAGCTATCAACTACCTAGTAAAATTTTGTAGAACTGAATACTTTCATATTTTTCTGTTCTATTGAAATTTAATGTGTTAATAATTACAAGGTATTTTAAACAAAAAGTGATTTAATAATACAGACAGAATAATATCACGTATTTATTTATTTTTCAAAATATCAGCGATAAGGGGTTTGCTGCTATTAATTTAATATATATCCAGGAATACTCGAATTTTCGTAATAACTTATATCAAGGTAAATGGATGTAATATCATATTTATAAAATATTGCATAGTAACAGCTAAAAATACGTTGATTATTCGTGAAAAATAAATTGTATTTGATTGGCGTTTAATGCTTACGAGAAATATATTTGTTTCTTATTTTACAGAATATATCTCGCGCAATTAATTTTTTAGAATTATTATTTCCTTTGTTGTGTTTGTAAAGACTTCTCCTCGTTAGTGAGTAAACTAAATAGCGAATTATAATTTGTTTGGATTCACGGAGTCTTCTGAATGTTTATAAACATGCTCCTTATTAATTTGAGTCGCGAACGATTTGCGTACTTCTTCACTGGGAAAATAATATACCATAGATGGGAAAACGAGCCAAACACACAATTAAATTCCCGATATTGATTTCGGGCCTAAGGCTCTTTGCGCTCTAACGACAAACACCCGTTCATTATGTAAGAAACATTTTCATCGAGACAAGATGCGCGGAAATAGCTGTTAACAATTTTCCCATAGCGCGCTATGTGCGGATTATCAAACTATGGTACGCGCAATTCGATTTAAAGTATTGTCTCCTTTTTAAAAAAAGACCTTAGTAGTGACTCCTAACAGAAGTTATCGCATGTAAACTTCATGTAAATCAGTCGTTCACCTCTTATTTTGTGAGATACTAAGGATACTATTGTTAAGGTAATATTTGTTAGATAACCGCTCTATCTGTGGTATTTTTCATCTGTGGACATACATACTTTCGGATACAAATCCATAAATTAATGTGTGAAAGCGTCCGTTGCCAGATTCGAACACCGTGATTCATGTAACTGATTAGCACGACCTTTGTGCGTTCATTGACCATTGATATACAGGGCTGGCTTATTGCCAATTTTATTAATTCTATAATCTTTTTTTTCGTTTCGTTTTCATTTTGGTCATAGCCTTTTTTATAGTCACTAAAAATTCAGACTTTTTAAAGATCGGGGTACGCTTTTATGGAAAAAGACGTGGGATGAGACTATTCTATTGTTATTAATTTTTTTATCTACAAACGACCATGCAGTATATTCAAGAATGCTTCAGAAAATGTCGAACTAAGCTAATAAACATATAAAAGATGTGCTGGATTGTGTCTTTTTGCCTATTCAGATTGAAATTGTCATAATACTTATGCATACGTGCAGCGGAAAAAATACCATGTACTACCTATTTTATATTTCATTAATTTTTATTAAATTCTTTAAGTGGTTCACATTTATTGTAAAATTTTCCCATTTGCTATTTCGTTTAATGAAAATCATTGAATAATTTTTAAACTCATTACATTTTTCTCACATAATTGACTTTTAATGTGATTTAATTTTGGATTTCAGATTAGTAGTTATTGATTTGTAAGAGGTCCATAACATTTTAACTGTTAAATATTTAATTCCGGTTGTATATTATTTGTTTGATTATCTGTAAATTTTCGTCATAGTTATTGAACCAATTGTTTAATATACCTTGTAATTATTGACAATCAATAGCCTTGTTAAGGTTTATATTTTATCAGCTGATAATACTCGTGATCTGTCTTGATCATTATACAAATGTGCAATTAGTACAAAAGAAATTGTGTTTTATTTTTGAACCACTGTCAATCATCTGCGATGGACTGACTCTTTAATTTGTAGAAAAACTGGTGATGATCGACGGTGGGAACGAAAAAGGAAAAATATAATGAACGCCGCTGAATCGATTTAAGATAGCAACTGGGGGTATACGCAATTACCACAGTTGATTTCAGAGTTGACTGATAGAGAATCGTTTCAGAAGCTTCTCATGGCTACTGCGATCCTCATAAATGATGTTACGTTTATATATTTTAAGGTATCGACTGAGGGTACTTGATGGAATTTTAATATCACATTTAAATTGTTGAGATTTTGTACATTACTAACGACCCAGGTTTCCCCTTTCGGTATCTTGTTTGGAATAAGTAGGTAGTTTTTCGAATTGCATTTTAAAACCTTCCATTACACACATAATGCGTTTGTTTTTCCAACTGGTATTGGGGGTCATTGTTGTGATTAATCTAGTTCCTAGACTTAGTGATAAGATTTGTCGTCTTTTATCTCGTATGTAAGCGATGTAAATTGTTTACTGTCTGTTATTTCGAATTCATTCCTGTGCTCGAATGCCTGGAGATACTGAAAGTCGAATCCCAGGCCGTTAGTGACGAAATACATAGAAAAATGTACAAAATCTCAACATTTCAAATTTGAAGTTACGTTTACTTAGAGGCTGTTTGAAACATAAAAGAAACAAATGCTATTCTGAGTACGTATAGTGCATAGCACATGCCAAATCGAATATAAATGTGTGTGAACAACTGAAAGAATGTTTAGAAACTTTGGCGTATGTTGCTCGCGCGAAAATTTAATGAGTGAAAAAATCTGCCCGCTATTTCCAAAGCAACCGTATAAATATGAGAGGGGAGTACTTGTGTCAAAATTTGAGAAGGCAACTTCAATTTACACGATAATAAAGTAATAATTTTCATACAGCGCATCTGTATTAGATACATTATGAGCGAAAGCCTCAATTTCAAAGGCACTGGGAAACCGCCCGCCTTGTATACCTGCTGCGTGTTTATTGAGCTATTGAAAGGAATCAGCAATGTATTGTTGATGATGTAATATAACCAAGGAATCATTCGTGGGTGGCTTTATTATATCGTCTGCATAGTGGCAGAAGGCTATAAGTCGAAAATTGACTGTTTTGAGTTATGAATGCAGTATTGTAGATTTTAGGACGGTATATCGTCTGAAAAAACAAGTTCAGCGATATTCCATGTAATTTTTACGTAATTTGAATAAATCAGTATTAATCGAGACAATTTCATTCACAGTTATTAGTTTTTATTCATTGGTCAATTAAAAAAATATCGTACATGGCATTACAGCTGACTCCATGCATTTATAAAGTACAATAATAATAATACAAACATTTTTTAAATTAGAAAATAGGAAAAAAACAAGACATATTATACATGTACAAGAAGATGTTTAGAAAACAATACCCAGAGTTTGTTGCTGAAAATGTCCACCTCAAAAGTTTTAAGAATAAAAATTATGGTTTCGGCCACCTGAATGGTGGCTCTACTGTGACCCAACTATGAATTTGCTGGAGTGAAATTTTGGTTTCAGAACTCAGGTTATTTCTTCCCTCGATATCCGTAAACAATGGATAAGTCTGCCGGCTAGTACAAAAATCACAGAAACTAAATATTGAAAATATAATACCGTCTTTAATGAGTCGGTTTCATTTTTATATCTAATCGATATTATGAAACATCGAAATCTCATAATATTAACTGCAAGACCGCTGAATTTCTTTTATATTGTGAGAAAAATATATTGTACTATGATCAGTAGTGAGATTGACTTTTGAATCTTTGCACAAATCCAGAACCTTTTTTTTTGTTCTGAGCATCAGCATTTTATTGTGATATTATATATCGACGGTGTTTTGGCCAATTTATGTTGCCCTCAAAAAATACGAAAACGAGTTAATGATCGGATCTCATTTTAAAAACGACAGAGCTGGTTCCGGCCAAATGATATAAATTAGAAAAATAAATTGACTTTTTTTGCAAGGGAAACATCATTTTACATTGGTTTTAAGTTTAAAAATTCTGACCCGGCCAATTGATATAAGCCATTATTATATCGGCACTCGCTACGTATTATCCCGTATCTGCAAACATGAGATTTTACAGGAGAGCGTTTCGAAGATTTATAACGCAACTCATTTTCACTCTCTCCTGAACAATTTCAGTTACTATTATTATGTAATTGAGGGTTACATCAATTGGCCAAAACACCGTCAATATATTACTTTATTGATTGGTTTAGAAAACGAAAGAGTGAATTTAATTGCCACTTATGGTTTGTATAAAATCGTATTTATGAATATGAATTAGGTGTTAACACATCAAATTTGAGAGGAACTTTCAGTTGTGGTTATGTTGACTCTTGATATCAGACTGAAGAATAAATAAAGGAGTTGCTTTATACTTTATATGATTTTATTATAATTAACTACATATTGTTGTCGCCCCTCGCTTATGCCCCGTCACTTAGACAGAAGACGCGATGGTGGAGTGGGAGGAAAGCTCGCAGCGGCACCTACCGGACGTCCGAAAACTTTAAATTAAAATTCCACTTCAAAGTCCGCTAAGAAGACAAACAAACAACGGGCGGAGTGAGTGGCAAACAGAAAGGCGCAACCGACGACGCTAATTCCGAATTAATACGTCAAGTTGGCTGCCTGTTAGCTGCGCCCAACTGAAGAAGGAGAGTCAACAGCAGTCTGCAAAGCGCGAAGTTTTTATGCCGTACTTACGACTGCAGGTAGCAAACGGGAAAATGTGATAAAAGAAATCAACGGCGCCAATGGTAAGGTGTATTATTTTTAAGAGCAAATGATCAAAATGATAGTAAAAGATGAAGTATCACATAAAGAAATCGTTTCTTTTTCTTTTGAATATTCACTTGATGTTGCTTCTGGTCTTAGGGCGCGTCAGTGCCTGAGTTCTTATAGTCTCGCCCACCCCTGATTTTGTCAATTTTGTTATATTTATTTTCCATTGTTGCTGGCAAAAAGCCGTACCATATGGTGAAGTTAGTGCACGCGATCGCCATACACATTTTCCTTGAAGTGTCACGACGATGATCATTTTAAATGTGAGAGGTAATGGTTTTATTACCTTTTAAGTAAAATAATATTTATTATGAAATTTGTTTGCTGCAACATATTATGTCAAAGCTGAAAATTTTCAGTTTTGACATATCGATAGGCTAGTTCCATAGCGATAAAACTAGAAATTGTAGTTTTGACTTATCTAAACTAACTCGTAAAGAGTGATGACGAAGTGGCTTATTATTTGTATTACTTTTTTATTCAAATATGTGGTCGATAGTTTATAGTTTAAGGATCAAAGGTGGTTTCTTTATGGAACACCACGATTCACAAAAATATATTTCTCAGGTCAAAAATGAGAAATTATTTAATTTTGCTAATTTCCCTTTGCAAATATCTGCCTTTTAAGAGAAAACCTGTACACTTACAAGTTGTACATTTGTGGAACTGTAGAAGAGCGGTGATCGCATATAATGGATAACTTAACTCAAAAAATGAAATTTTTCACTTATCGTCCTATGGAACTGGGCCATCGATATGTTGTTTTTGTAATCCACCCTTCGATTCTTCGGTCATAATTATATTCAGTTATATTGTTGGCTTACAGCGATGTGAAAAGCTACTAAACTCATATATTTGTATCCCATTTATTCTGTTATTCTTTAAAAAAATATGAAGGCGAGTAAATAGTATTGTGGCTTGCTCACCGCTTGGTTTAAGGTGATATTAAGTATCTCGTGTGTTTGTATAATCAAAATCCAAAATTGTGATAGTGTTATCTGTTCTGCGTTGGATCTAAAGAGTATTCAAGGATGACCCGATCCCCATTTATGACGAATGCCTCAAAATTAGACTTGATTAAGATATCAAAATATTATGTTGCGATAGACCATTGTTTTATAGACATAATGGTTTGAGTTCTGATTAAACTGATTAATACGTGTAAGTTTTTACTAAGGAACTTATATAATATATAATTATAGTGCTGCCCACTATTTATTTTCAAGCGGTCTATTCTTGGAATGGAAACCTTACTCACGTTATAACAATATTCTAGACGGAAATCAATCTCGTTTGATTTTGAAGAAATATTTCATTGCATAATTATATTCGTGTAAACTTACAAAATACGTATCTATGTTTGGTAAAAATGAAAGTTAACGGGATCGATATAACCTTAATGCATTTGATTAAATGGTACATATATATAAAGATTATTGTTTACGAGAAAGAGATTGTAAACCATAATTAGTTAAAGAATAGCTATATTATATGATAACTAGTAAGACGCCCTCATAGATGACGGTATCGAAATTGAAATACTGAATGTTCGAGCTTCTTCATCTCTTCGACGAGCTGCCACGTTAGCGACACTTCGGGATTGTGCAGCTTCCGGAGTTTGCCTCAAGACGTAATCGCGAACGCCGCTGTTCTTTAGTTTCCATACTGACAGACTGATTGTTGTTTTTGTGTGTTTGCCTCGGAATTTGCGTCACGTCGGAACTGTGTGTAGGTATTGTAGGGTGTGTGTACATTGCATAACGTTTTATTTTATATACACCGCGGACGTTTTCATACCTACAACTGATATGTGATAATAATAAAACGCCTACAGACCGGTCTGGGCTATTATATATAAGATTGTGGAATAATATTTATACATAATACATTTAAAAATTGGTTCTGTATTATAAATTACATATCGTCGCCCCAGAAGCAAAAGGGCCCTGTGCAATGGAGCGTATTTCTTTTCTTAGTCTTTGAAACTAAAATTGGATCACAGATGACTTATTACTCAAAGATTGAAATGAAATTTTCTTCTTTCATCTACTGAGGTTTGTTACTTAAAAACATAATTCAATCTGTATGTAGGTTTCAACTTATAATATTTAAGTTATAAAAATATATTTTCCAACACATGAATTGAGATTACTTTTAAAATAGACAAGTAACCTTTTTTCTTTTTTCAATTGTAAATTCAGAGGTCCTGTTTCGCAAATGTCCTTTTGTCTATCATATAGAATGAAGAGAAAATATTATGAACAAAACTGCATTCATTAACTACAAACCTCCAAAGTGTCACAAGTGCCATTTTGCCTTTGGGCCGACGACATATTCATGGTGCTTTATTTCTCTCTGAACCATTTTAATTCAACAATATGAAATATCATGTTCTACATAAATCAGTACCAATTATTTAAAAATCCTCCAATAAAATACTGTATGCTTTTCGCAACACAGATGTCTCCGTACGAGTTTTTAATGGCAGCCATGTTCGAACGGAAACAAGTCCCATCCTTTGCTTTCTCTCATCGCTTAATTCAGGTATTATTTTTGTATCTTATGTTGGTATTGATACTAAGAGTAAGCTTAATATTCTCGAGAGTCTATCGAAATAAATAATTGGATCCGCATAGACGTCGTAATAAGGGAATCACTCGACATATTATTATCGTTATTATTGAAAACGAGTTCCCTATACAGGCGCACATCTTATTGACTCTGAGATTTTCCATTTATGATTCAATATAATTTTCGTAATATATTATTAATACGCATTATGTATTACGTTAAACTATTTTCGTTACCAACGCAAAGCATGTATACCTACTTCTAACGGAGGTTTTAAATATACGTAGTTTGACGATAAATGGACATACATCCTTAATGAATCAATCATTATAAACATGTAAACAAGTAGTACAGAACAAACTGTGTTTTATTAAAAATAAGTAAATTCAGTTCTAAAAACGATGGTTTTGAGTGTACCTGTACATTGGAGGTACGGAGTTCGGGCGGATAAAGACAAGTACGATTCGAACCCGGGTATGGAATTGATTTTTTATAAAAATATTTCCAATAGACTCTTTTCGGGTGGGATGGGTGGATTTCGCCGTGGGATAATCAATCATTATTCATAATTAGTTTCGACGATTTGTATAATTATTAATATATTTATTTGTCAATCAAAAACATATCGGGCTTTTTCCAGACTAAATAAATGTGAGCTTCGAGCCGAACCTAAAAGATCCGGGATCGGACCGGGTAATTTTATCAAAATTCGGTCAACGCTCAGTGCAGACCTCTAGTGTGCATGCATTTTAATTGTTTATTATTTTTACCCATCTAGTATTATAACCGAATGCGTTTAACGTAAACCCGCCATAAATCAACCGCTTATTTTAGCATCTTTTCGTGGGGGGGGGGATATGACGTATATAAGGATGAAGTTAGGACAGGTATATTATTTACATAAGCAATTACTCTCCTCCTCGTTTTCGTAATCTCATTTCATGAAGTCATGAAAAAAACACAGCGATATCCATGCCTTTGTATTAAAATAGATTGAAAAATCTATGTACCAACATCCATTCGAGGATGTGAACGTTTGACCGCTCGACCGTCGATTTACAATTTGATTTCTCTCTCGTTGCACTCTCACAATAATGGTTATATTAGTTATACCAACATTAATCCAAGACAGTATTATCAATATTATAACAAAAACGACTGGCCCAGAAACTGTTGGGTAAATGAAATTCGTATGTTTTGGGGTGTATATTTATAGAGTTTGGCGCTGCTTACGTTCGATTATTATGTATACACATATTCCTTGATATAACTTTTCATTGATAGCATGTGCGTTAAAGTGAACTGTTGTATATAGCCATTTAGAGCCGATGACTAAGTTTCAACTCATGCGATCCCGATCACAAGGCCGACATACAAGCCGCACCCTCCCTCGGTCCCGGCCGACTGCCATACGTGTTTATAATTCTCGAATTACGGTAACGCGATATATCAATACTAGCAGAGAGCAATTTGATTAGTAGCTTTCACCACTGGCTGCGCTGTCCATAGTCGACGGGACTGCGTTTGGGTTTTAATCTTAAATCAACATATAATATGGTCGAAGTTATGTTAAATTATTTTAACACATATGAACAAAATGTTGTCATTCAACAATTGATTATATTTAGAGCGATTGAGAGATATTCATAACTGCATCTGATAGATATTTCCAAGTTTGGCCAACAGAGTATTTGCTTCAGTTGTTTACAAATTTTCACTTTAACGCGTTTTCAAGACCGCATGTCGTGGGTGGAAAGACATCACCGTCATCTTTGCCTTGATTAATTTAGGTGTATGTCAATTCGAGATTTTAATCGCATGAAAACAATACGATTTTCTTTTGTTTTTGCGTTTGAATATAAATATCGAATATACAAAGCCAAATACGTAAATACAAAAAGCAATTTAACTCGTATTTATAATAATACTGAATTGATTTGGTAACGCAAGCCTTTACAAGTTAAAATAAACGCACTTCCAATTTTTTCAGCATTCTTTCAGTCTAGCGGGTTTTCTCAATCGTAGATACGTATTTTGCAATTTAAGCTTGACACATTCATTCACTCATTAACCATCTTCGTTCTTGTGGGGGTATCTCATTATTTATCTCTGCTAACATATTACATTACTTGTGTTGAGAAAAATATTATTTTCGACTTGATTGTTTTGTCGGTGTATGTAAATCTATTACCAGCGCCGGATTGGGGCGAGTGGCAACAGAGCAGTTTTGCGGAGCGCGTCCCGATGTGCGCTCCACCCCGGATAATGATTGATCGTCTGTTTTGTGTTACATTTGTTTTCTTAGGGCCGCGGGGCGATATTCGCTCGACCGTGCTATCTCGTTGCCGGCACGGTTGCCTACAACCGGCACACGATGCGATATATTTGCTCAGAGTTCTGAATTTGTTAGATATATCTATTAATGCATCCCGCATGGATAGTTTGGTTATTGTTGAACCCACCCAAGATTAAAAGATTCGTAACATTTTACTAAAAAAAACATCACACTATGGTGGTGATGTAATAATTGATTTTATTTGTATTTACTTTCATTATAACAGGGTCAGTAATTACAATGTATTTTGTTGTACAGGAATTGTCAAATTTCGTTTCGATCGCTATTACTCAAGCTATCATGCCAACCGTATTTTTTTTACTTAAGATTTAACCTTTAAAAGAATATTGCACGGTTAGACGTCGGGTATTAAATGCCTCTGGATTGACTGACATTTATGTACAATTTCTTTGGTCTTCATTGATCAGAGCATTGGTCATTGGATGATATCGCCGTCGTTTTTACAAAAAACGTTATGTCAGAAATACTTCATTTGAGTTTATCTCAAATCAGTGTCACATTAAATAACACAATGTATTGTTCGAATATCTAGCAAAAATAAGTGAATCTAGTTGTATGACTTAAATTTAAAAACGTTTTATACAAAATTAAGATTGGTAACTTAGTAATCCCACTGGCTTTGTTACTAACGTAACGCGTTTCGCTTCGTTAATAAACATCTTTATATCAGTAACAAAATCGGTGGAATAATCTTGGTAGAACCATTATAATAAAGTGATGTGAAACTATATGCTTTGCTATTTTACGTTATAAGTTTTTGTGTTTCATTTAAAAATGATCTGTCACTGAAATAACCACGATCGTTTTCGCTCTTCGCGGTTTTTTTTAACTGCTGAAAAATAAATCCAAACGGGTTTTTATACAAAATTGAGTGATAAGAATGTAAACAAAATGGTAAAAAGAACATGATGACAAAGATTTATAGATAATAGTACACATTACAAATTAATAGAATTATCAATAATTCATCTACTGCTACCGTCTACGGTCTGGCGTAGCAGAAAAAGTTGATAGTAAATAGCGAGTATGAATATGAACAAAATAACCAAAAAAGGCTTTTTCTAATGTTAAATAAATAAACCGCAAAATCTCTCCTTTTTATGTTATTAACAGAGATTGTAAAATATTCCGTAATGTATATTTGTCAATCCTTATTGAATATTACACAAATTTGTAGTAACACTCACATTATTATTTCAGTTATACTGATCGGTACAAATGAGAATTCATTATATGAACTATTGTAATACTAAATTTGGATTATTGAGATTTTGTACACTTCCATGTATTTTGTCACTAACGACCCGGGTTTCGCCTTTCGGCATCTTCAGGCATTCGAGCACACGAATGGACTCTCTCAGTTCGAGTCCATTCGTGTGCTCGAATGCCTGAAGATGCCGAAAGGCGAAACCCGGGTCGTTAGTGACAAAATACATGGAAGTGTACAAAATCTCAATAATCCAAATTTAATATTGAAATTCCATCAAGCACCCTCAGTCGATGTCTTAAATTATATTGTAATACTAAACAGAAGTTCGAAGATGCCGAAATGCGAATCCAAGGTCGTTGGTGACGAAATATATAGAAATGTACAAAATTTGATATCGAAACTCCATCAAGCACCCTCAGTAGATATCGTAAATTCCTAAACAGACGTTTTTCTAAAACAACTTCTTGTTATTTTTAAGGTGTTAACTGTCACTTCTTGGTGGAAAGACATTATATTTTAAAAAATAAAATAAATATTAATGTAGCTATATTTGTGATTTCAGATTAGTATTTAATGATTTGCAAGAGGTCCATAACATTTTAATTGTACACTCTTTCATTTGATTTATGTATAATTTGTTTGTTGATCAGTATTTTCTTGTCTCAGTTCATGAACCATCAGTTTTATATACCTTCATTTTTACACTGAATTTTATATAAATAAGCCTGTTATGTTTGTATTTTTATCAGTTGATAATGCTTGTGATGAGCGAAACTGGTCCTGATCATAATAAATATGTGGAAGTAGTACAAATGAATTGTGTTTTATTTTTTAAAAAAACTTCTTGTTACTCAATTGCTTAACCTCTTTCCTACGAATAGAGTAGTGAGATAGTTTTTCTAAGAGAGAAGCAATATAAGGGTATAACTATAGGGTAGGATAGGGCTTAAGTTAGCTAACCGCTCTCGCTTCGCCCCGTTTTTAAGATCGGATGGGTGGTAGGGAATTTTAGACATCACAAACATTCACGCTTTCGAACAGAAATCTATAAATCGACTGAAAAATCAATTAAAAAACGGTCCGCACTGGGATTTAAGCCAATGAGCCCCCGTAACCGTAACCAAAGCCAACCACGTTAACCACACGACCTAATAAAATATATGCCACGTAAATTATATTCAAGTTTTGATTGAAAGCTTCCTGATCTTTTGTTACATTATGTTTTATATAGCAAACAATTAAAGTAATTGTGAAACTGTTAAACAAAATAAATACGTGTTAATTTTGAGGTAATATTTTTATCGTACATTTTTTGTCGTCTATAATAATTTTATGTTTCCGAGGAATTGGGTGTGTTCTCGTTCAGGTAGTTCGCATTGAGAAAATTGTTCTACAAAAATAAACTTGGCCCCGACGCGTAGGCTTTTACGGCTATATAGGTAATTGATTTTGTTGTTGGGAAAATCCGTTATTTTTGTACGGACACGTGTGTTTTTATGGGGCGCACCATTGAACGCTCGTTGCTCCGTAACATAATATATATATATATGTACATAGGTAGTAAAGCAAATATATGAAAATATCCTACCTTGGCATACTGAAAATTTACGTGTGAACATGTTGTTTTTTGCTGTACTTTTAAAATTAAGTATGCAATTGTTTTGAACCATCAGATTTAAGATAAAAAAGAGTCACTTCACGATTGTATTAAACTCTTTAAGTACTACATTCTACAAAAATATGCCTACAATCTACAATATGTCTACAGTGGTTAATATAATAATGATCTTTGAATAATTGTAGCAAAATTTCAACATAATTTACTAAAGAAGTAGTCAGTGTAGAATAGTTACTAATCACTTTTAAGGTGTTAACTGTCAATTCTTGGTGGAAAAACATTATATTTTGAAAAATAAAACACAATTCATTTGTACTACTTCCACATATTTATAACGATCAGGACCGGTTTCGCTCATCACGAGCATTATCAACTGATGATAATAAAGAATAGTTACTATACATACCTTTTTTATAATAATATTTAAAATTAATAATATCTCATTCATTTTATAGCTACAAGTCACACACATTTTTTTTATACCCTTTGATATGATTCATAATATATAAATTGAGCGCTGTTAGATTATATTTCTCCCATTCATCCTGATAGTGTTGAAATTGTGGTTAAAATGTTACATAATTTGTGTTTTTCTACTAATAATGGATCACTATTTAAATAATTATTGCCATACCTTGATACAGATGAAAAACCGTTGCCCGGTGTTCTGTCAAACTAAATACAGAATTTGAGAAATATGCATTACAATTAGGTTGCCACACCTCCAACAGTTATGTGTATGCTGCCGCTGTTTCACGAACGCTTTCCATAATGCAGTAAAGGTCAAGAAAAGAAACGAATTTACTCCTTATGTTTTTGGTCCGATGCAGAGCTGCACGGGACCGATCCGACCGTGGTTAAAAACCACGCACTATTATTCTTAAGAACAGAAAAGACAGGGAGAAAAAAAATGTGACTTGCTCAGCCAATTAGTTTAAGCAATATTAAGTACCCGGTGTATCTGCCGTAGTGCTAGAGTTTATACTCCGCGTTGGATCTAAAGAAAAATCGAGAAAATCCCGCTCGCCATATGATGATGCAAATTTATCGAATGCCGCAAAGTTGGCCTTGGTTGAGATCAAGTCAGCGTGGCCTACTGGGCCGGTATGAAAACGGAACACAGCAAACAGCTCTGCTCTTTCGGTATTCATCTCGGCACAGTTCCACAGAACGAAAAAAATGCATTGTCAATGAATTTAATATTAACAGAAGATAACATAAATATAGATATACGTGTGAAATCATTGATAATGGCATAATTTTGGTCACAAGCTGAACCTTAGTAATACATTAACATATAATTTAAGACATCGACTGAGGGTGCTTGATGGAATTTCAATATCAAATTTGGATTATTGAGATTTTGTACACTTCCATGTATTTTGTCACTAACGACCCGGGTTTCGCCTTTCGGCATCATCAGGCATACGAGCGCACGAATGGACTCGAACTGACAATTGTCAGTGCGAGTTGCCGAAAAGCGAAACCCGAGTCGTTAGTGACAAAATACATGGAAGTGTACAAAATCTCAATAATTCAAATTTGACATTAACATATAATAGACTTCCTGGCCAAAGATCTTATAATTAATAAAAAAATTAAAAATGTTATTCCGCTGGATGTGGTACTGGAAGTGGCACGTGTTTCGTCTCTTTGAGAAGCATTTCAGACTGACTATAGAATACATTTGAAATGTTAGATGCTCTGTAATTAAACATGAAGCCTTTTGGAAAATATGTAAGTTGTTTTATCAGCCTCTAACAAAACGTCAGTATCCATATAATACATTACTCGTGTTGCTATAGGCATGTAATAATTGGACGAAATACTGTTGTATGGAATCCTTCAGACCGATGACGTAGCTACACTAGGTACCTCACGTTCTTACACGTGTTGTGGTGCTCTCTTATCATCGAATAGATCTTGCATCCCGCCGCGCTCGTCTACGATCTCGGCGCCATCCAATTTGGTGACCATTTGTTGGGGCGTCTCCCACCGCAGAGATAAGTGACAAATCAACGGGGCAATTTGACTGTACATGCTTTATAAGGAGTAACGACGTTTTTTCTTGTCTGAATAGTTAGGCTATTGAGGACTAGTTACTTTCTAAGAGGTAAATTATTGCTGCACCTTTTTTCGTAGAATTTTTATTAAGTGGCTTGTAAATTGAATAAAGGCTGGTACTTTAAGTGCGAAAAGGGTATTTTTATATGTTATATAATTATAACATTTAATCCAAAAGAAATACCAAAGTCTTTAGTACTTAAAGAATTATATACAATAATTGAAATATGTTATAGATTAATATAAGCAATCAAAATATAACCTTTTTAATGACCAAACTAATATTAATACATCACCATTACGTAAACCATTATGAGAAACTCGCGTCATTACAATTTGAAATTATTTGATTTTAAAATTAATTAATAATATTGACGTTTATCCTTTTTTCCTCCTTAAATTCTCTCCCACCCATCCGATCCTAAAAAACGGGACGTAGCGAAAGCGATTAGCTGACCACTAGTTTTGTCCTTCTTTACCTACTCTCTTCGAAAAAGAGAGATTGATAGGCAAACAGTTATTGGAGAAAAATTCTGTTGAGATACCTATATTTGTAGGCCATATGCTCCATATTTGGAGCGGGAATGCTAGAGTAAGTAAATTCATATTTTATAGTGTCTATCTCTTCTAATTTTGTAAATGAGTCGTATAGTATGAAAAGTAGAACTATCCACTATTTGAAGTTTCGAAATAAACACGAAAAGCGTTTTGTTGTCGTTTTTGAGTTTTTTAATGTTTTGAATTTGTATGAGCCATATTGTGACATCACTTAGGGTAGATCTGTGATTGGTCGAAAGTATGATTTACCAAACCGTTCACTTCTGTTTCCAAAGCTGTTAATTGTTCTGATTTTGGTAGCAAGTATCATTTTCTTTTACGTTTTTATACCACACGTACATGATTTTGATACCAAAATTTTATTTCTAGCCATACACTATGACCGGTAGAAAAGTGTGGCAGCTCAACTTCGACAAATATGGAATAGTTCTGACGAGTTCTTTTGATACTATGCGACTCAAATATAGATTATTCTGTTTGAACATAGTTCTGACGATGGCCTGAAGGCAAAATAGCTATCAGCTATGTCCTATAATCGTTGTCGAACTAAATACTTTGATATTTTTACCTTATAACGATGAAGTTTTACTATGTAAATACCGATTTAACCAAGAAATACTTAGTTATTATGAACCAATTCTCTTCATTTTCAAGCACCTTTCCGACATGCATAAAATTGTTTATTCGTAATTTCGTATACAATCTCAATCGTGAAAAAGCTTCTTAGTATAATGAGATGGGAGTTTGCAAGTGAAATGCTCATTTGGTTGCGAGCTGATGTTAGGGGTGAGGTGAGGTCAGGAGGGGCGCCAGATCACAGATGGCACTGCAGGAGTGCGGTTGCACATTTGAGCATTTCTGCAAATTGCATCCCGTCTGCGGGAACACCTTAAGCCTGAATGCCACGCCACGCTATCAGCTTTCCCATTTGCTTTATTATAAGCACAAGTGATTTGAGCAAATAGTATTATTACATTTCGACTACTTAATCTGCAATCCGGCAAATTACACTTAGGCACATTTTTAGTACATGGCAAAAAATGAATAACTTAACCGTCAATTCCAAAAATACACTTCGTTACTTTTTTACTCACAAATAAGTTTTTTCTACGTCCTAAAAAATCTCTAATTGGAGTTGTTGCAGTTGATTTGGGTAACTATTGAAAACTACCACTAATTATTTAATGAGTAATTAAATGTATAAAGTTTCGATTGCTTTATTAATTTTATGGAAATTCTTTTTTAACTATAATATTAAATTTTATAACATTAATGTTCCACTGGCTGTGTTGCTGACACGTGTTTCGCCGCTTTCTCTAAGAATCTTCAGACTGCTACTCTGTCCGTCTGAAAATTCTTCCCACAGAAGCGAAACACTTGTTTAGGAATATGTGCTTTCAATGTGGAATGTTGACTTGATTTAAACCGAAGGACGGATGGTGGCGAAATCAGTAATGCAATCCGAAGTAGATGTAACAGAGACTAACGATTCCTTTTCTATATTGTTCTCCCGTTGTATTGCATTTTCCGAAAATTACATGATGATTTTCACGTTTGAAAACAGTCAGTAATAGCATCTTATTTTTGCTCTCAGTAATATCAAATTTCGTAACTGTTGTAATGTGAAATAATGGGTTGATATAAGTGTCATTTAATGGAAACTTTTTCTCTTTACAAACAATTATAATTTTCGCTGACCAAAACGAAACGTGTTTTCTGATCTCACAAAACAAAGTTTACATGATTATTGAATAGATTACATTTATTTACGTAGAAGTCTGCCCAAAGTGAAAAAGGTGTACGGTTACGATGTACTTGAAGACTGCTCAGAGTCTTGCGGTCGCCGGGAGCCCCCGCGCCACACAGCGAACCGCTAAACGGAAATCAACTTTGGGAAACACACATTATACGCCAAATAAACACCCCCGCTATTCCACAAGGCATGAGTGAATAGTATAATCTTGTAAGTCAGATGTACTACTCACCGCAACCAACTAGAGTGACTTGATTCTAAGCGTATTCAACGTTATATGAACGGCTACTAAAATCTGTATTGCGTTCCGCAGCTTATTTCATGCATTTTTTCTACAGATGGCATGTATTATGTTTTCCTCTAGATTCAGATTTTTGTAGCTCAAATGTGTGGTTTTAGAAACGTCAAATATCCATTGATAAAAATATTTTAATGATTATAGCAAACGGATTTTTGATAGTGAATTTACCTATTCTAAAGCAACAATTATTTATAACGAAAAATAATGGATTACGTTATAATTTAAGACATCGACTGAGAGTGCTTGATGAAATTTCAATATCAAATTTGGATTATTGAGATTTTGTACACTTCCATGTATTTTGTCACTCACGACCCGGGTTTCGCCTTTCGGCATCTTCAGGCATTCGAGCACACGAATGGACTCGAACTGACAGACAGTAAACAGTGTCTAACGTTTATATAGAAGATACAAATACGACAAATATTATTTACGAATAAAATATTATACGTCTGAGAGCCACACTGATACCTGAGTTAACATTTCGAGAATCGCCTTAATCCTTATTTTGTAAACAACACATTAACAGAGTGGCGAATTGCCGCTTTCCAACTACTATTACAATTACTAGTGATTTTACAAATATAGTAGCATTGTGGGTTTCGACAAGATGCAATTCGACGAATAATATTTGTCATATTTGTATCTTCTATACAAACGTTAGACACTGTTTACTGTCTGTCAGTTCGAGTCCATTCGTGCGCTCGAATGCCTGAAGATGCCGAAAGGCGAAACCCGGGTCGTTAGTGACAAAATACATGGAAGTGTACAAAATCTCAATAATCCAAATTTAATGGATTACGGTTTTTTTTTAATTTCTTCATATTAGATAAAGCATTTAGAATGCAGCTGATAATTAAGTGTCAATATGTAAAATATTTTTAAACCACATGGGGTAAACTCAATTTTTTTTTTAAGTTACTCGAGAAAGTGTCCAATCTAAATGAAAAAAAAATATTTTGATTTATTGATCGCTAGGGTGAAGCTCTTACCCCTAGATCACAAAACCGATGTCACTCATCAACTTTTTGTGTTTAAGTATTCGGGATATATGTCATATGAATTGATTTATCATTTAAATCAGCATTTTTTTATTATAGAATCGTCATTTGCATTATTTTTTTCTTTTTTGTATGTACACTAGAGGTCTGCACGGGCCGGGGTTGGCCCGTGGGCCTTTCCCTGCCCGGCCCGTGGGTCTAGTTCAGGCGGGTAAAGGCAAATGACATTCGGGCTCGGGCCGGGCCCGGGTAAAGGATTTGTTCTTCAGAAAAATATTTCAGACTATATTCGGATCATGAATATGTATATATATATTGATAACTATAGATAACTGAATACTGTTGATAACAAAACAAAAATTACTAATTATTACGTTTTGAATATTGTTGGAAACAATCAAATCTTTTGTTTGTTAAAATAATGCCGCCGTACTTTGGCATCATTTTACATTTTAGTAACCTGAAACGCTCATAAAATTGTGTGCTATCGATGAGTCTGGAACAATGCTTTGTTTATTTAAGAATCACCGATACTAAGTTAAAAAAAGTTTGTACATAAATACAGTGTGATATTATTCAGTATCTGCTTTCTATTGGTTTTAGATAGTGAACATATTCGTGTGCCAAAAAAGTCATTATAAAAAAATACAACAGATTCCTTAAAAATGAGTTTCAACGATATAAATAAAAAGTTGAAAAGTGGTGACTGTTGTGTTTTGTGGAGACCATTTCGTGAAATAATAGATTTTTCTACATGTGAAAAAGTTGGATAGGTACGCTGAGTGTGTTAAATGTCAATCAATTTTATGCCACTGTAATTTTTTTTAAAAAATCGGGTTTTTTTCGGGCCGAGAAATATAAATTCGGGTCGGGTTCGGGTAACAAGTGAAGTATTAAGACTCGGGCTCGGGCCGGGTCGGGCCTGAAGTGGGCGGGCTCGGGCTGGGCAATTGCATCAAATTTCGGCCCGTGTAGACCTCTAATGCACACACACAAGATGGTATGAATTAATAATTAGCAAAAAGCTTTGACACAAACTTCACAGCAAACTGCCGAATAAATATATATTAAATGAATGTAAACATATTTTTTTCTTATTTTAACATGTGATGTTTAGATGGAGTAAGATTTAAAAAAAAACTAAAAATATGTCGGCGTCCGTGGCGCAATTGGTAGCGTCGCTGGCTACGGTTACGGATGTCTCGGGTTCAATTCCCGGTGCGGACGGTTTTCATAGATTGATTTTTCAATCGATTTATTTATTTCTGTTCGTAGTCTGAGTCCTCCCTTCCGCCCATCCTATCCTCACGGGGCGTAGCGAGAGCGATTAGCTAACCGCTAGTCCTGTCCTAGCCCTATCCTTCTATCCCTACTCAGTTCTTGTAGAAATATTCTGTTAAGATACCTCCGTTAGGATACCATATGCTCCACATTGGGAGCGGACATGGAGAAAATATATATATATATATATCATATAAAATTTTTACATGAACGGCTTTTTATTTTTGAGTGTTTTTTAGACCGATTGATGATATTTTTTCTCTATATGGTGTTTTCATTATCATCGATTCATTTGTTAGCTGTAATTAATCGATTTTCACAGCGCAAATCAATAATTCATGAACGCACGGATTTACTAAAAAAATGTCGTTGGTGAGTTATATCAAAATGATGAGTATCAAAATCAAATATACATCTGTTTCGTAGATGCGGTATTTGATCGGTAAACAGAATCTATATCTTCTACGGTAAATTTTGGTAACTTTGAACCAGGTCTCGGGGTTTTTTGTATTTTTATGGTTCGCCATTGCACTATGTGTGCTATTGTTCTACAATCTACATAGATATTTATTAATGTCTTAAGATGAATTTTAATTAACATAAATATATTTATTGTTATTTACTGTGCTTATTCCAAGTATTTTTTCTGATTATTTGGAGCCTGAGTTTTTTCGAGAACGGTAAAGCCTTTTTGAACGGGGCACTTGTTGGCGTCGCGACGGCTAACAGCCTTTTCTAGACAAACATGCGACGTCGATGGGCGATCGCGACGGGCGTTCGATATTTATAACTGATGAATTCCTGTCAATGGATTGGAAGTTATTACTGCCTCGTGTGCCGACTTATATCTAAAGGTCTAATAATATTTTATAGCTTCGCATAATGTAAGTTATATTCCGTCATTATAATTATAAAGATTACTCCGATATAAGAAGCTATTAATATTTTTAAATCAAACTGATTTGTAAAATAAATTTATGGAAAGTTTTTTACTATACGAAGGCCTATCCATTATTTATTGAGTTAAAAAAATGTAGAGAACACCATCGTCGACCTGTGTGATCTAGTGGTAAGAGGTATACCCTATCGATCCGATGGGTCTGGATTACCAAGTCATGGCAACGCCTGTATAAAATTTAAATCTTTTCAATCTAACATTTAAGATCTAGGGAATGTGTGTCTGTAATGTATTTTGTCGCGATTTACAAATTTCACCTGTGTGACAGCTTTGCTATTATTTGTTTTATACCAAATACTGTTAATTAAAAACACTCATACGTTGCCCTTTTTTGGCCAATTGTCAAAATAATCAAATACATCAAATCGTCACTAGAGTATGAATATCGAGATTAAACTGACAGAAGCATTCAGTTATAAAAATAAGTTCTGAGATAATCGCATTTAAAGAATTATTTCTTTTCAAAGTACTCTTCCAAGTACATTTTTTTTTAATATCTTTTCTACATTATTAATAATAATCTTTTTGGCATACGAATCATAAGATTTGGTATCGTTGAGTTATATTTATATCAAGCTTTTTGCCAGAATAAAAAAATAACAATATAAATTGATATTGTTTTTTTTCAAAACCGTTTTATCCCAATAACAGGGCGTTAAATTAAAATCATCAAAAACTGACTTAATGCGTTTTGTGATTGGGTATACTCTCGATTTATACTTACATTAAGAAATGAGAAAATTAGTAAAAATACAAACGCCATCATATTTAGATAGTGATAGTTGTTCCGTGAAAAAAATACAGATTTAAAACGTACAACCTTAAAAAACTGACTTAATGCGTTCCGTCAGTATACCCTCAATATGTCAATTTGCACCTATTGTATATTTTAAAATACTGAACAATGAATTGATTTCTCAGCTTTGTTGTTTAATAATCGTTCTTAAAATAGTAAATACAAAATGATTTTAAAATTTTCATATAGTGTTCATGACCGCTATATAAGTCATATTACAAACATTTCGACTATGACTTATCTATAGATATATATAATAATGAAATTTTTTTGTTTGTCCTCTATACATTCCTTTACCATTCATCCGATTTCGATCAAACTTTGGTGAGTTGTTGTGCACACACCCGTGAAGGTTTCTGAAGAAAAAAATTTAAAATCTAAAAAAAACCATAAATAAAGAATAAAATACATATAACTAGCGACATCTCTGAACCAGACGGAAAAACAAAAAATATTGTATATCCAAAATTGACGTTTGCACTGGCCTGCAGATTTGGGCTCGGGCCGGGCCCGGGTAAGGAATTAAAATTTAAGAAAAATATTTCGTACCATGTTCGGGTCAAGAGTCAGCAGCCATCAGGTAATAGTTTTCATAACCTAAATAATTCATTTCACATATGCTTATATGAATATCGTTGGAAATATGGAAACAATAACGCATATTGTTTGATAAATATAAATGAATGTATTAAAAAAATGTCGGGCTTTTTTCGGGCTGAGAAAAATAAATCTGGACTTCTGGTCGGGTTTGGTAACAAGTGCTATATTGAAACTCGTGCTTGGACCGGGTAATTCTATAAAATTTCGGCCCGTGTAGACCTCTAATCCAAAAGCAATTCAATAAACAGAAATAAAACACAAACCCTTTCTTTCTTTGTGTGGCATTGCAACGCATGACGGGTACTCACTAGTAGTAAATAAAACGCAATTCATTTGCACTACTTCCACATTTTTAAACAAATGAATTGTATTTTATTTTTTTAAATATAATGCCTTTCCACCAAGAATTGACAGTTAACACCTTAAAAGTAGCTTATAGTAAAGATTAAAATACATAGTAAATTACAAAAACAAACAACTATAACATGGTTAAATGCCAAAAAGCAATATATTTCTTTCAAGAATTATGTAATCTTATTGATAGATGTATCGCTATCGGAAAGTTGTAACAAAAGCTGAAAGTATAATATTATTAAAACTAAGAATTGCTTCATTCCCTCTTTGATTGAGGAATTCTCAAAGCGAAAATTCTTGCCATCTTGATGTCATAGTGTATTCATTTTTGAAATCTAACCATACTATGCTACATAAATAATTATAATGCTGGGGGCCGGGGGGAAAGCGATTCGCTGAAACTCAAAAGGCGCCCTCTACTCGTTGGTGTTTGAAATTAGAGGCTCGACATTGAGTATAATACATATGCTCACAAGATGTTATTTACGAAATGATATCTTTGACACTTCCCGGCTAGCAGGGGTGACATTATGTTCGCCTGATAATCGCTAGCTGTAAGAAGTTGCGGAATTACTTTTAAACTAAGCAACTGGGTAATTTTGTGCGCTGGAAAATATTTTACGCCTCTAATTATTAAATGTTTCAACGCTTTAATGACAAGTCAGTTAATGATAATAATATTTATTATTAAAGAAAAGTAATGATATCGCTTCGACGGTGTTGATTGTCAATGCGTGTTGGAAATTTTTCTGTGCTGTAAAAAATGTAATTATTACCAATTTTTTTTACCATGTTTCTTCCTTATGACTTCGAATCCGAGGAAACCGCAACTGAAGTGAACGGCGTTGATTAAGATAAACATTGCACATACAAAAAAAATATTCGGAAATATTTTTTGAATTGTTGAAATTTTCTACATTTCCATGTATTTCGTCACAAATGACCCAGGTTTCGCCTTTCGGCATCTCCAGAGATTCGAGTACACGAATAAACTCGAACTGACAGTTAGTAAACAGTCTATATCTAATATATAAAAATCAATGTGGGTTTGTTCGTATCTTATGCACTGCCATACCGTTCATCCGATTCCGATAAAACTTTGTCAAGTTATTGCTTGCACTTGCGCGAAGAACATAAGCATAGTACAATTAGGCCCGGCCCGGTGCGAGTCCGAATCTCAACGTTCTAATTTTGAACTTGCAGTAAGTCTTATCGAATATATACAAATCAATATGGGTTTGTTCGTATCTTATGCACTGCCATACCGTTCATCCGATTCCAATAAAACTTTGTCAAGTTATTGCTTGCACTTGCGCGAAGGATATAGGCATTGTACAATCAGGCCCGAGCCCGACTCTTAACTTTCATGTTATATATATTGGTCTTATTATAAACAAAATTACGAAAACAGACTTAAAACACACAGACTTAAAACACTTTCATTCTTTGAGTGGGATTGCAACGCATAAGATAAATTACGAAGAATTATTATCACTTAGACTAGGAACTACATTGTTATTTGATTTAATTTTAATACTGATTTGATAATAATGACTTTTCACCTTAATTGGGAAAATCGCATTAACAATTGCAAACTCATTGGGCGTCTAAGAACCAATTAACATTAAATTAAGAAGGAATTTGTAAAAATGTACAGCATAAAGATAGCTACTTATTTTAAATTAGTGGGTTTTCTTTGGGTGGATTTCAACTGTTCAAATTTGATATTAAAATTCCATCAAGCACCCTCAGTCGATATCTTAAATTAGAAATAACGTTTCTGAAGGTAACGTTTTTATGACTTTTATTTTATGAATGTATTATGCAAAATTTAATTTCGAATAACACTTTACCATTTGTATGATATTATAAATTCTTATTTGATATTTTGCTACTTAAATTGTTTCCACGTGTTTATATGTGAATAGTGTTTGTTGATCACCCTGAATGCAAACTATTTGATCCATTTAGAACCTCTATCACGATAATTAAGTACAAAACATTTCGATAGTTCACCACTCTAAAGTCTAACCAATTCAACACTCAACAGAGAGTGATAATTACTTATTAATCGCAGCTTTCGTGTGAGCTTTCTTGTAAACTCGTGCAGACCGTGATTATAATATCAACATTCATAAAGAACAAAGCGGTAACTCGCTTTTTGCCATTTCTATGGATCTGACGGTTACGATATTATGGCAATATAGTTTCAATGTGCAAATAAATATTGCCATACAAATGCCACTCTTAATTTCTCTTTTATTATACACCTAAGTAATAACTTAGAATCTGAATGTCTACGTCATAATTAAAATCTTACTATAAAGTTATTCTGAAGATGATCTTCTATTGAAGCGAAACACGCATCACAACCTATTAACAAAACCTATGTTATCAATTTTACCTTTATATTAAAAATAAGTTACTTTATATATTCCTATATTAATTCGTTCAGCACCTTATTCAATTCTCTAGTCAAATAAGTTCCATAATTCATTATAAGGTACAAAATAGCGAATTATGTATTTCCAGAATAATTATATTATTTTTTTAACTATAATTTAAGACATCGACTGAGGGTGCTTGATGGAATTTCAATATCAAATTTGGATTATTGTGCATAAAAACATGGGGGATCATATATTATTTTATCAAGAAATTTTGGAAATTAATAGAGCCCAGTTAAATTCCTTGCCAATTTTGAATGAGCAGCTGAACCTTCCTAATTCTCCGCTATTATATCCTATACGTTGAAACACCTAACAGATGTCACTAAATGCGGAATGATTGTATATATTTACCCATTCGTCGAATTACATCCCGTCAAAACCCACAATACTATTATAATTGTAAAATCACTGGTATTTCTAAAAGATGTTGAAAAGCGGCAATTTGCCACTCTGTTAATATGGTGTTTACAAAATAAGGATTAGGGCGATTCCCGAAATTTTAACTCAGGTATCAGTGTGGCTCTCAGACGTATAATATCTTACCTCGTAAATAATATTTGTCGCATTTGTATCTTCTATATAAACGTTAGACACTGTTTACTGTCTCTCAGTTCGAGTCCATTCGTGTGCTCGAATGCCTGAAGATGCCGAAAGGCGAAACCCGGGTCGTTAGTGACAAAATACATGGAAGTGTACAAAATCTCAATAATCCAAATTTGAACTATATTATTGACTATCAAAGAATATACAATTTAAGAATATTTTTACAATTTAAGAATGGATTCTCAATATCAAATTTTAATTGTTCCAATTTTGTACATTTCCATGTATTTTGCCACTTGCGACCCTTTCGGCGTCTTCAGGCATTCGAGTACACGATTGAACTCGAACTGACCGCTCGAATTCGAGTCAGTTTACTTTTAGAAAAGTATTTAGTTTTGCAAGAATTATAGTGATGTTTTGGACACCACGACATCGTCAGAACTACACTACTAATATTTGATAATACAGTTGATAGTGACGACCAGAGATAGCTAGAAATGTATGACATAATTCTTGTGGAGTAAAAGTAAATCCCAATTCAATCAATGATTTTTTGCATTAGTTCTGACGATGGCGTGAAGACGAAATAGCTATCAATTAACTAATAAAATTGTATGGAACTGCAATTCAATACATTTTTAGCATTCATTCAGATGTGCGATTTTTGCAATTCCGCCGAAAACTTTCAAACTTGAGTTACAGCTGTATTCATTGCCAGTGTTCGTTCGTACATCTTATATAATATATATATATCCATGTGATACTAATAATTTGTAATCATTACTTGTAGGTGGGGAACTATCTGATCCTGGGGGTAGGTTGTCAAAGGATGGCTATAATTATTATTGCTATCGCCCGGAAATTCCTTTCAGACGAATTGGCTCCGCGTATCAAACGAAATAAACAACCAATTTAAGGACTATGTTTCGCACATGGAATGCCGTTCGTTCATACTACAGATTTTAATTTCGACACAATATTCCTAGCAATCTAGATAGGGAAATTGTGGTGTCTCGAAGCCACCGGTATGAGATGTGTTAATATGGCATTTTTGCAATTTCACTGTCATCGTTTAACTTCTTGGCATAATGATAATACCAGATCTATTCAGATATCCTGGAAGTCGAAAATTTTAGCCGTTAAAATGCATGTATTATATTTTATCCATAACTTAAAAAAGTGTCCACGGCGAATTCTTGGTGGATAGACTTTATGTGACTTTATGACGAGCGCGGGGAAAAACATCGGGAGAGTCGACGACTTCGGGTACTTTTGGGGGTACACATCCCGGGAGATGGCAATTCGCGTAAAGAGCTTGCGATCTGATTAAAGATACCTTAAGCAAACTTTTACTTGATGTGAAAAGCCTTTGACTCACGGTTACACTCGGACAGAGCGAAATGCTACCTATTAAACGCACGCATTCTGACGTTGCTGCTTTACGACTGTGAGTCATCGCACCTCACTAAATCACAGGGTAACCGAGAGCAAATACTAGAGGTACGATGGTTTGACTTTTTTCGGGTCTTGGAGGTAAAAGAGCGGACGGATCAGCCAGATCCGGCTATGATATGTGCTGAGGATGCCTGAATTTTGCCTGTCTCTTTTACCGACCAGATAAATTCCGTCTCCCTGGAAGGCCGCTGATGACCATACATAGGATGTACTCGTTGGCGCTTACGGAACGCTGAAATTATATATAGAAAATGTTAAATTCCTGTCATAGTTCTTGAGCCAATTGTTTGATATACCTTGCAATTATGATTAACATTTTATCAGTTGATAATGCTCGCGATGAGTGAATCCAGTCCTGATTATTATAAACATATTGTGGAAGTAATACAAAACAAATCGTGTTTTATTTTTAAAACTTAACTACTTTCCACCAAAAATTGACAGTTGACACATTAAAATTTAATAGTTATAAAGATTACTCCGCCATAGAACGCTATTCATATTTTAGAATCAAATTCATTTTCACAATAAATTTATGTGTAGTGATACATGGCGCCGCATGTTTACGAAATGTGATACTCGAGAAAAAGTTTTGTTTTCTGCTGGAGCATTACGTCGTGTCAGCAAAATTGATGATAGTTATAAAAGAAAAAGATTCCATAAAAATGACGCTTGACATAACAGAATTACGAAACGTGATATTCTGAAGTGCAAAAATAAATAAATATGTATGTAAAAGACCATCGCCTGCCTGCAAGCGTGAGAATTATGAAATGCGATATTTGAAAAGCACAATATGACGACTAAGGTGGAATACGAACGAAGAGAACACTAGTAGAGAATAAAGAAAGGGGATTATCATTCTGTCGCCACTCGTCGAGCGTGAACCATCCACTCTGAACAGCATTATCGTCGTCATCATCCGTTGTACTGTTTAATCGCGTCAATAATTCAACAACGTTGGAAATAAATTCCTAATTATGTATTGAAATGAATGATGTATGTATTTAAATTTCAATATATATTAAAATCCAATTACCAATTATTAATAAGTATCCACCGAATGTATCGAGACATTTACTTTTTAGATGTGTATAAACAGCTTTGATGTGTTTACGGATCGAAGGTGTCGTGAGATCACGCTGACCAAAACATTTTTAATACCAAATCCGTCCCGGCGAAGTCGTCCCGCGGGGCCCGAAAATAATTCGAGGCACAACTTCCTTCGCGTTGCATGTAACCCGCGTAACACCCCGATATTCATCTGATCGCATTGATTTCCCCTAAGATCCCGTCTGAAATTAAGTGACACGGGAAGACGCCGCGTTGAAACCCTATCGTTGCTCCCTAATTATCGGTGACGTGAATAGTATTAGTGAAAACAGTTTTACTTTATTCTATGTTTAAGTTACTTTGGTTACTGCATTTAAAGTAAAATGACATACAAATAATTTATCAACAGGCATAAACTGAACAGCAGCTTATGGCATATAGAAGTGTCTTTATCTCCCAACCTTAAACAGTATTCTAGCTGGTTGTTTGTTGCGTGAGCAACAGTTCTTATCCGTTTTTACATTCGTATAGATAGATTTTCAATTGAGTCTGAATGTGTGAACACGGGCATGGAATCTCTGTGATGTTTTCATTCCTTCTCAAGCACCCGTTCCGATCATAGAAACGTAAATTAGACAATAATTACAATAATTAATTATAAGCTAACTGCAAGTCATTTCTTAATACGATTATTCTACCGTTACCCATGCTGAAAACATAGGTTCGGCATCTGATATACAACTAGTTCTCAACCTTCTATTGAATGTTGTGATAGAAAAGTATATGATCAAGAGCTTGTGTAGTTAGCTAAAACGTCCAGATATATTAACAAACTTTAGTTAATGAATATTTATCAATTATTTGTGAACTCATTATATTTTTCTTACATAATTACATTTTAATTGTAGACTATTTAATTTTATATTATAGTTATGTATTATTTGTATGATTATATATGCATTCTTGTCATAAGTTCTTACACCAAATTATTTTATATGCCTTATTAACGCTTAATTTCATATAAATAGCTTAGTAAGATTTATATTTTATCAGTTGACAGCACAAAACAAATTACGTTTTATTATAAAAATACGACAGTTGATGTTTATTTATCAAAGTTAAGTGCATTGAATGGAAACGAATATATATATATATATTAAAAATCCTTGTTATTAGTAATTTCTTGAAACCGTCTATAAATATACAAAGAAATCATAAATAATTATCAATTCTATAAATAAAAAAAATGCGAGCAACCCACTAACCCTAAAAAATCTAAATGGTCTTTCAGCGCCGGGTCAGATAAAAAATTGGGACTTAATTATAAAGCCTTTCTCGCCTTGACTCTCTTATTAAAACCCCATGTTTTAAGTCCCTGCCCCCTCATCCGTCGTCTTCTCGAATGTCATTTTTTAAATGGGCAAAGATTATATTGTCAGTGGAGTTGTATGTAAAGCATGATTGGATTGAGTATCCAGCTAGAAATATATTTTTTGAATGAGCGTGAGCTTAAAGAGATACATTCAGTGAAAATAATTATCAGCCCTGCAGCCCATGATTCCCCCACTTTTACTTAGATCATTTTGAAAATTTATTAAATTAATATTTCTATTGTCTTGAATATTATTTGAGCAGATAAAAAAAATATGTAAGAAATTCCTGTCAAATCAATTTATTAAAAATCGTTTTGAAGAGCAATAGACGACTCAATGATATTCATAAAACCTCTTGCACCATTTTTGTTGCACTATAACTATTTATTTAACATAAATAATTTGATATTCTTAATAATTTAGATAGTTTTCAACTTTTTTACCGACATCTGTAATTTTCATTACAGTAGACATTTATCTTTGTTAAGAAAATCATCATGCACAATCTGGTTGCCCGCACTCTACTTGGTTAATTTTCCGACATCGCCTTTATCTCTCTGTAATTTAGACCTCGTTTTAATTAGCTGAGATTTTAAGATTTCGCCTCGCGTAATTCGAAGAAGGGAATTATTATTAAAAAAAAAACATAAGAACGTCTCCACTCAAATATCGGAAAATTTGCCAAAAACATCTTTGGCCGATAACGATTATTAGGCTGTCAATTTTAAGAAATGTTTTAAACATTTCCTCAGAAGATACCGGCTTAAAAATTTTGAATCTGTAATCCTAGTTTGTATAAATACGCCAACGATAATGCCGTAATTAAATTTTTACTTCCCTTGAATTTTATATGGATGAATAACCAAGCCAAATATTACGTTATTGTATAGAAGTAATTCAAGTCGGATAGATGTTTGAAGTTTTAGTTTTCATTTCATATATGATCTCACATTTAGGGCGTAAGTGTCAATTCTTGGTAGAAAAGCATTCTATTTTAAAAATAAGATATTTTTTCTGATGCTCCTAGCTGATCTTCATTCTCCATTTACCATGGTTGTTTAGTGCTAATGTTAATTACATAATTAATATTTCATTATTTTTAAATGGTTCACTAAGTTCTATTAAAAATTCCCCAATCGGCCCAATATGCCATTTTGCTTAATGAATATTTACGCATTACTTAAAGTAAACATTTTGCTTCGTTAAGTAACTTTTAATGAAGCGTTATTTTTGATTTCAGATTCGTATTATTGATTAGTAAGAAGTCCTTTGCATTTTAATTGTAGGCTATTTAATTTCGTTTGTATATAATTTATTTGATTTCCTGAAAATTCTTGTCTTAATTCATAACCAACTGTTTAATGTTTTTAATTGTTATCATTCAATTTTATATAAATAGCTCTATTATGAATGTATTTTTATCAACTGATAATGCTCGTGATGAGTGAAACATGTGGAAGTAGTACAAACAAATCATATATCTAATTTAAGACATCGACTGAGGGTGCTTGATGGAATTTCAATATCAAATTTGGATTATTGAGATTTTGTACACTTCCATGTATTTTGTCACTAACAACCCAGGTTTCGCCTTTCGGCATCTTCGGGCATTCGAGCACACGAATGCCTGAAGATGCCGAAAGGCGAATCCCGGGTTGTTAGTGACAAAATACATGGAAGTGTACAAAATCTCAATAATCCAAATCATATATCATACTTCTAAAAACTGTATGTAACATTTCAAAGCGTACATAAAAATTAATTCAGTTTGGATGGTTTTGCCTGATCGGGCTAGCACATTAACTTTTATTGTCGACATACAAAGATTCTCAGATTATGTGATCAGCAATGTGATATACGCAATTTAGTTCGATGCGCTACAGTGATGTTGCATCCTGGTTTGATGGCCCAGTTTTTGTTCCGTTACTACTTCCTCTTCGGTCAGACATTTGTACTCTCGAGACCACAAAATTGCAGGACGAAGTATAGCAAATAACGTTTTAATGTGGATTTGGCAGAAATGATGCGATGTATCTTCGAAGGATAAACAGATTCATGAAATCTGTCCGAATTATTAAGAGGCCAACACAGATGACCAAAGTTTTGACGCCTGATTTTTCCACCGGTCTATATATTTTTTACTAGATAATTTATTCCGTTTATTAAATTATAATAATGAGTTGATTCAATATTACCAATTGACCACGTATTAATATTGACTGCTCGATCATAAAAGCGAAATCAAAGCGTGGAAAATTCAATATTAATAGGGTTTTATGTAAATAAACTCATAAGTATTCATAATAAAATATTTCACTGTACTCCTGCTTGTACGAGTGGGGCGCCACTGCAAACATCGCATCGGGTTGGTTGGAATTCATTCTCGCAAGACGGATATGCGAATTTGACATTTACGTTTTTATTGCGCGTTTTATAGTGTACTTTAAATCATTTATTACGCTTTTGCCGGCGCTCGCGGGGGAGTGAGTTGCGACCCTTGCGCGACAGGGCCGTAACCAGACACATACAGTCGTTCGCTTCCGCACTTAATAAATTCAAATAAACACAAGTAAACATCTTTGTCCAACGGTTGTTTTACTAACTGTGACCCGTGTTTCGCCTTTTTGAGAAGCATCGTTAGAGATTAAGTAATTAGGTGACTGTATTGTATACCCTAGTATTTATTTCATAATTATGTCGTAATATATTTTTACAGAATGTTTCGAAGACACTGGAAGAGTTTGAATTGACAGTAAATGTCCACATAATCATGGTCTCAGGAAATGTTATCGTTTGACACGACCCATTATTATTCAGTGCGAATCGTGCCCATAACTTTTATCCGGTCATCTCTTGTATGTAATTTAATGTGTCAAGCAATCAGTTTTTGGCAACGTTGGATGACTTTTTAGAAGTGGTGAAGTTTCCGAGGTCGCATGCTACCCTTACCGAATCAAGTGGGGGTGATCTCACTGTGACAGGGATTGCGTCTTATACCGAGGGGTCTAGAACGCGTCGCTGGCACCGGTCGGCCGCTAACCGTTGCCTTCGCGTAACGAGTTCTCGAGCTTAATTTTGTTTTAATATCTTTTTTTTTTATTTGTTTGTAATATAAACTGTAACTACTAACTGGAATAAATCGTGAGTTATGATCAACAAACCCAAGTTTGTTTGAGTGTATCTGAATGACCTCCGCATCATCATGAGGTCCGGAGTCAAAGTCTTACTCACACGTTTTTAAAAAATCTGCCATTATTTTCCCTCTATCTAAGATTAACGTGTTTAAACAATACTTCATTACTTATTGCATGTGATTGATTATCTGTTATAAGTTTAACACAGCCGACAGAAGAATCTAATAAGACCGTAATGTCTGAATTGTTTTTTTAAACGGAACATGTACGTACATTTTACATCGGTTTGGTGTGATACAAAACAATATTGTGATTTATCTTTAATTCGTGTCATCCGTTTACGGCCAGATTAGCCCTTTTGTTGAATACGGACCTGTACACGAGTCACAGTAAGGGGTGGCGATATATTGGTTGAGAACGAATAGTCGTGGGTGGAAGGCCGCCCCGCCAGACAGCCAAATATAGCAAAGGGTGTGCGGAATGGTAATTTCGAGTTCTAATCCGATAATTTTTACATCATTGCCTATCGTTGATGCATACTACAATTGTCATTAAAACCGATTCAACGCTGCATTGGAGTTATCTTGGAAGCTCTATTCCTAGGATATCAGTGAATAGTAGATAATTTATTGGTATGGTGCATATAATGTCTTCACACATAGTACCATAACTCCGTTTTTAATAAATGTAAATTTACTTTTCTTAGCTAACGATTATACAGTTTCGTCGGGTCCGTGGTGCAATGGCTGGTAACGTCGCTGACTACGGTTACGAAAGTATCGAGTTCAAGTGCCGGTAGCCGGTACGAACAATTATACATTCCTCCCAACAGATTTAAAAACGAGGCGCAGCGAGAGCAATTGGCGAACCATTTGTTCTGTCTTATCACTATTTTTCTATACCTACTCTCTTCGAAAAAGAGAGGTTAAGCAACTGAGTAACAAGTGATTCTCATGGAAAAACTTTTATTCAGATACCTCTATTAAGAGTCCATATCTCCACATTGAGAACGCACATGGTATTTTTTTTCTTTGCATGATTACTATGTATTTATTTTAGAATTATAATTTGACAAAATACTTAATACTTAAATAAAATTGGCCATCTCTCATACATGTTAACATATAATTGTTTTTTTTTAAGTTCCAAAAAAATTTTGAATAAGAAACGATTTAGTTTCATATCGAGGAACAATTATAAATAAAAATATAAAATTCTTTTACTAATTGCTGACATTTTATTTCGGCTTTCTTTGTTCAAACGCGAAGTAACGCTTTACTGATTTAATTTCTGCATTAGCCGGGTCCGTGGTGCAGTGTTCAACGTCGTTGGCTTCGGCTAAGATGCTCGCTGACTCGAATCACAGTACGAACACGTAAATTGATTCTTCAATCGTTTTATTGATTTTTATCCTAAGGCATACACGTTTGCAACGTTTAAAAGTCTAGCGAGAGCGATTAACTAACCACAAATACTGTCCGAGCCCTATTCTTTTATCCCTACTCTCTACGAAAAAGAAACGTTAAGCGGGTGAGTAAAAAACAGTTCTTGTATAAATAATATTGAGATACCTCCGTTAGGAGCCCATATACTCCATATTAGGAGCGGATATGATAAAAAAAATCATACTCTACTTGATGTATCTTGACTTATGAGATTTCCCTGTTAGTCTTTCGAATATATTGATCTAACAATTAATAAATGAATTTGTATTCAAAGCTATAGTCTTTTGTTGTATTTTTTAAAGTTTTATGTCCTACCAATAAAGAGAGGGTTGATTTTGAAGCGAACCTTTCAATCTCTTTATAGCGCCTGAAAATAGATATTAATTGCCTTACATGCAATCTTCTAAATACCCCACGTTGAAATACTCCAATGGCTGTCCATATACCCAATAATGAGACTGGGCATGTTCTGGACAAACTCACAGCTCCACTGCTATTGATCAAATTCCAAAATGTTATGTAAATATTTAAAATGTCATCAGTATTATCAATGCAGTGGAGCTGTGGTTTTGTCCAGAACATGTCCATTCTCAATATTGAGTATATGGACAGCCAATGGAGTTTTTGATAATGCTAGCGTTGAGCGAAACCGGTCTTGATCATTATAGAACATATGGAAGTATGGAAGTATTTTTTTAAATGTTAAAAATGTGTAACTGGTTTCAACACTCAGTTATCAGATGGAAGAAAGCGATGCTCAACCTTTCTGTATACGCGAACAATTCTTTTATTAGTAGAGTGTCCCTGCATTCTAATCATATGATACGTACCATAAATCTGATAATGACAATTAAAAATAATTACACCAGATTTAATTATCATTAAACACAAGTAATTTTAAATTGGTCTCATAAATGAAACTAATTTGTAATGAAATTATTGGCCATAGCTCTGTTGAATTGGTGAAATTGTTAAATGGAATGATTCTTATTAGCTTGGAGCAGTGTCTGCCAAACTGTGTGCCGTGGCACATTAATGTGCCGCAAGAAGTCTCAGGTGTGCTGCGACAAAGTAGAACTGTAGACATGACGAGATAAAAACTCATAACTTTTGACACTTTGGTTTTTTCAGAAAGGTTTTTGGAAATGAAATCAAGAAAACAAGAGCGGCTAAATATAGTAGACGAAAAACGTATTTGTTTTATCAAATTTAGAAAAGCGTATTGACATAATTCTTTCTGAAAATCAATTGTATCATTCTCACTGATTTTTTTTAACATGTCCGTTCCCAACGTGGAACATTTGGCCTCCTAATTAAGGTATCTTAACAGAAGTTTTTCTATAAGAACTGCTTGTTACTCAGCTCAACTTCTCTTTTTTCGAAGAGAGTAGGATGATAAGGTTAGAACAGGACTAGTGGTTAGCCAATCGCTCTCTCTGCGCCCTGTTTTTGAGCATCGGATGGGTGGGAGGGAGAAGTTTTAGACATCACAAACATTCATGACTACGAACAGAAATCCATAAATCTATTGAAAAACCAATTCATGAAACTGCCCGCACCGTTACTTAAACCTGAGACATCCTTAACTGTAGCCAACGACGCTAGAGTAGGGGCAGAAGAATCGAGCTAGGGCAAGACTAGTGGTTAGCTTATCGCTCTCGCTACGCCCCGTGAGGATTTGATGGTTGGGAGGGAGCTTCTGTATACCTACATTATATATATTTATAAAGCAATTTGTTACCTGCTCTTAGATTTTATTTATTCATATGTATTAATTAAGTACATACAATTTTTTAAGTCAATTTTATGTGGTGTGCCGCGGTACAAAATTTCCCTACTCAGTGTGCCGTGAGGTAAAAAAGTTTGACAGACACTGGTTTAGAATGTGAGAAAATGACAGATGGAGCAGCGCTGCATCATAGTGTCGAACATTTATGTACTTAACCTTTGAGATAAGTCTCAAAAACTTCGCATGTGTGCAAGTAACACAGCTCTATCTATTATTGGTTCCATTCAAAAGGTTGTCGCTTCATTTTCGAGCATTCCCGGGCACTGGCAACGCTTTGAATGCATCGCCGTAAGATGCTTTGAAATTTATTCGATTTTCATCGCGAGACGCGTGCAATTGTCGCAATTCACATTTCTGCAGTGCACCCGACTGCAGTTTCAGATATCGAAAATATATTTTTCAGAGAGCATCTTTGCCGGTTCAATATTTGATTCACTTCATTCTCTATTTGGTCTCGAGTTATGAAATATGCAGTGTATCAGTGTGAATAGTACGAAGAGAAAGGTAAAACGTGTATACAGTTCTTCTTGAGAGCATTTTTCATAAATTGTCTAACTTCACGATTTTTTACTTTTTGTGATATGGACTCATTGGGTTACCAATGCTATGTTATAGCCCTATGTATATTTTTTAATGATGATATAAATTATCACAGCAGTTAGATATGACTGTAATAATATCACTTTTAAAAGGCTAATTGTCAATTCTTGGTGGTAAGGTATTATATTTTAAAAATAAAGTACATTTTTTTTACTCTTTTCACATTTTTATTATGTTCAGACCGGTCTCGCTCATCAAGAGCATTATTACCAGTCCTGATCATAATAAAAATGTGGAAATAGTACACAACAAATTGTGTCTTATTTTTTTAAATAAATCTGATAAAATTATTGTATTTATAGTTTTAAATAATCCGGACCGTATATTTTATATTAAAGTTGGTTTTATATCTATATCTACGATATATATTCAAACTTTGATTGCTGTTTTAACTTGCTACATATTGACGTGCGAAAAAGTGTTAAAGGAAAATAAAAGAAAGTTTTATTTCATTAAATTTTGAATTTTTACGAGAGGGAAAGTGTTCTACTCCATGCATGTCCAAAAATGTTTTGACCTTATAACGCCGAAAAGAGCTGTGGTTAGATAGTAATATGGATCACAGTGGATAGAGAATGAAGCGTATTAATTCATTACGATTTGAAATATTAATTAATATAACAATTGGGAGCTCGCTGTGGCTGTAGGTTTCTATGTTACGATCTCGGGTTTTGCGCCACACCTTAGATAAGCATTGGTAATAATAGGTTTTACAATTTTTATTTAGATGTGGTTGGAAACTTTTTATAAAATATCTTTTAAAACATTTCCACTCAATGTGATGCGTTTGAACTCGAAACGTTATATTTCATTTCGTTATGTAAAAGGTGCTGTAATGCTGATTGTAAAGTCGCTAATCTTTGTCCAGAGAGTGTAAATCTCGATGTATGGGGTAAGAAAATGACAAGTAATTGATTGGTCGCACATTCTACAAATATGTAGTGTCAATTCTGGAAGCCGAGATATTATGATTATACATATTTATAAAAACGGAATTATCGTAATAAATATTTTTGTTTTCGCCCTGGTTGCGTTTCAATAATCTATTCATATTTCGTTACCACAGATATCAAGTGACAAATTTGGCAAAGATGACTTTAGTATACAAAAGAACTTTTAAAACATTAAAAATACCATGGTCAATGGATGTCAGCTACAAAATCTCTATTAATGCGTTTTTTTTTTTTTTAATAAAACGCGATTTGTTTATACTACTTCCACATGTCCACTTCCACAAGGGTCGGTTTCACTCATCACGAGCATTATCAACTGATTCGTTATTTGTAAATTGCCAATAGACCTAGAACACATACATTAATCCGATGAACGCGCTGGTCATGTTTACGTGTCCAATACTTTATCTCGTATTTTCGGCAAAACTAGTAGGAAACACTTGTGGATATATATACTTTAAAATATAGTTCAAACCTTTTGGTAGAGAAATTAGGTAACATATCATGAAAATATCAAGTAGTAAATGTATTTTGGAAAAGAGCTCTCGATATATATTCTTTCGAATTTCAGCTTTGAACTGCAGATGCGCAGCATTACTCGTCAGCCATGTGTATTGCACTACTATGCGGCTACGCGCTTGCGTGTGTGTGTGTTGGTGGTGTATATGAAGACTGGCCGCAGCCATTTTGTTTGCAAAGTCGTAGTTTAAATATTTTTCAGCTTCTTCATTTTCTTCGATTTATTTTAGCGAGAATGCGACGAGTTTAGTTTACTTCTTGATGTATTTGAAATAACTAATATATATTTCACAGAATTATACATTTTTAATGTTGAAATTGATGTATTTTTAGCCATAGTGACGTTTTAACAGATCTAAACAGACTGAAAATAAATTCGTGCGAAAATGGCTCGCACTGTAATCGTTAAGAAGGTTAGTGACGACAAACTGCATAAGTCTTTTTTACTACGAATAATTTCATATGCTATGTGTCTTAACGCTGTTTATTACTTATGAAAAGATAACATCACACAGCATCTATGTTGAAAGTTTAACCGATATATCTTTAAAAACAAAAAATCTTTGCATGTCGATTTCTCAGTTCAATGATTTTGTGGGCTTTTTTTGGCTGGGTTTCAGTCGACATATGTTTGAATTAATAGTTTACTTGAATATTTAATACTAAGAAATATATTATAAATTTAATAATCGTATTTGTTTTCTTTTATTTCAGTCGACCTTCTGCAAATGCTGGAGTTTAACGTAACCGTCACCTTCCCGGCGGCACCTCTCTTAACTGTCATTCTGGCGCTTGTTGGTAAGTGGATTGATTATTTTTTGGCGAATGAATGAAATGTTGGACTAATCATATAAACATCTACATGTCCCCTGAAGTCTCGTGAAATCAATTCATGGGACTGTGTTCATATTTATTAATTCGACGCGGAATTTAATTTAAATCATAGAATGCAAAGGTAAAAAAGTGTTGTACTTTAAGCAGCGTTTTCCGAAAGGCATGCTGCGTTTATATATTTTGATTTCTTAGCTTACCTTTGATATGCGTATTCCTTTTTTCGAAACTGTACAATTTCGTTAAATATATGACTTTATACTTAATTTTATACTGTCCCTCTTAGGAAGAAGACGGTAACCGCTATTGGCAATGTTTTGTATGATTTTTAAAGTTCTAACCTATGTGTTAACAAAAAATGTTATTAGGTGATTAGACGTAAAAATATGCACGCATGATTTTAAATCGAAAATAGTTATTACAGTTATCCATCGATTAAATAATAAAGGAATAACAATGATTAGCTTTGAGTTCTTAGAAATTGGTTAAAGCTTAAACAGAAGTAAATTTTATTGGTAAATAACAAGGCCACCCATATTAAATTTAATTCCGATGGGATTTCTCTCATCCAAACACAAGTTACTATTATTTTTATTTATTTGTAAATTAAAAATTACAATTCACGGAATTACAGCTGACGCCAATGCGACATTTATACAGTATGTAAATATTATATAACAAAAATAAAACCATTAAGAAAAAAGAAATAGAAAGAGAAGAAAAACTGTTAAAATTCATAAAAGACAAAAATATAAAAAAAAAAACAGATATCCAGAGTTCATTGCTGAAAATATCAACCTCTCTAGGCAATACATTAATCAGCCGAACGGGTATTGAACTTGGTGTAACATGACCGACGCGAAGTATTAAAAAAAAAATAATGTTTGGTTATTGTTTGTATCATCCTCATTTGGGTAAATATCGATTGAAAGATCAATAAAGTAATATTTCCCTTTAGAAAATGATACTTTTGAAAGCGCAACATCGTTAAACACACTCTGTTGTGATGTTCCACCCCTTGGAATACTATATTTAATAATGGAAATAGGTCAACGGCACCATTTAATAAAAAAAGTACGAAGTGTGAAATAATATGTAAAATAAATAGTCGATGAAAATAACCTAAACGCCCACATTAACAACCTGTCACCGAAAATCACACTCATAAAGCAACGCTCCGACGCGCACGCGAGCTTGGCCCACATCCTTGCACTTGCCGCCGACTTCCGGCGTCGGCGGAAGCGGAAATCCGCGCAGACAAAAAGATAAATGGCGCCGAGGCTGTTGCGCGCGGCAACAAGTAGAGCGGCGGGAGACTTGGGCCTGCAGGGCGGCAACAAGTCGCCTGTTGCTAGTACCCAACCGCCCGCCCTGACCTCTTTTCGACTCCGCGCCTGTTGCTTTCGTTTGCTTCGCTGTTTCTCTTCGGGTCCTTCATTCTTGGGCGGCTTTCGGCCTATCTTTCGCCGCCTACTGCAGACTACGTGGCGGGCTGCGTTGTCTGATCAAATTATTGTCTTCTGAATAACCCAAAGAATATGCTCTTATTGTTTCATTTTAATAAACAAATTTATCATACTACAAAGTAAAACTCTTTTATCTACTATATAACACAAAGCTTAGAACAAATTTCATAATTTTATAGTATGCACAGTAAAATGGTCTCGCTCGGCAAATATGTAGATATCCCCAACAAATGAATGAAATCAGTTGTAAAATTTAATATTTCGACTGAAGGTGCTTGATGTAATTTCCGTATCACACTTGAATGCCAGGATGAACTCGAACTGATCCGAAGATGCTGAATGACGACGCAGCGGTCGTTAGTGATGAAACTTGCGGAAAAGTACAACATGAAAGATTCAAATTCAGTTGAAAATATTCCTTTTCCGAACGGACTGTGGGATAAATATGATAAAACTAGTATAACCGTACCTGTCATAGATGACTGTATTGAAATCGAAATACTGAATGTCTAAAGTAGCTAGTACGTCGGGACCGTGTTTGCACTGCATACCATTTTATTTTATATATACACCGCGAACGATTAGGTCATGAGAAAATTTCATACTTACATGTGATATGTGATAATAATAAAACGTCTACAGAGTAGTCTGGGCTATTATATATAAGATGTTTTATTTTACAAATGCAGTATCCACCAAGAATCGACATTTAAAACCATTCAAATGGCTAATAGAAAATCGAGTATTTGAATTATGTTTCTACTGTTATTAATTTATTTATCTATTGGTAATGGAGCTTTAAAGAGAAATGGTGGTATTTTTTTCTATTTGTTTCTTGTTTTAGATAGGGTGAGTATAGAAAAATATCGTCTGGGCTGGAAATCCTTTTCCCATTTTCAAGCTACCAAGCTTATATTTCCTATAAACCAATCGAAAGAATATGAAGTTTATTCTATTCAATAAAAATGGTTTATATTGCTGTTACATATTTTCATTTTGTTTCTGAAACTCCTGGCGTATTCTTTGAAAAGTTGAGTACTTAGAACTGATTTATTCTTTTCTTCGTAAACTTAATGGAAATAGAAAATACACTTAAAATAAAGCATTTAAAACACTCATCTGCGAATAAACTATTTATCTTCGCTATATGTTTGTTGCAGGCGAAGTTACGTTTTGATTTTAGTCAATCAAATATTGAATATCTTCTAATTCTGTCATTTTTGAACTAACATTTTCGGTAGAGTACTTTTATGCTGATATTCTTAAATCAATCATTCTATAAATGAATAAATGTTTTTTATTTATCCCGTAAAAGTCAATTTGCCACTCTGTTAATGCATTGTTTACAAAATAAGGATTAAGGCGATTCTCGAAATTTTAACTCAGTTTAACTTTTAACTCTTAACTCTAACTTTTAATCAGTGTGGATCCTAGACTTATAATATTTTATCTCGTAAATAATATTTGTCGTATTTGTATCTTCTATATAAACGTTAGACACTGTTTACTGTCTGTCAGTTCGAGTCCATTCGTGCGCTCGAATGCCTGAAAATGCCGAAAGGCGAAACCCCGGTCGTTAGTGACAAAATACATGGAAGTGTACAAAATCTCGCACCCTCAGTTGATGTCTTAAAAAAAAATTCTTTTATACTGATCATTGTAAAAATGTGGAAGTGGTGAAAGACAAATTGTTTTTTATTTTTAAAATAATTAGTTCATTAATTCATAATAATTGTAGTCTACCTTTGCATTGTTTGAAATCTCTCATTAAGGCTGTTATGAGCTTTTGAATGTATTTAAACTGAGTAGGATAAAATATTAAAGTATTCAGTTCTACATAATTTTATTTTGTTAATTGATAGCTGTTCCGGCTTCACGTCATCAAGTATTTAAAAACAAAATATCAATTCACGAACCACCTCTTAAAAGAATCACACAACATAACTTATTCAACGTCGATATTCCTACATTTGTGTAATGAAAATCTGAGAACAACTTGAAATTAATAGATATAATCAAGGCAATAATATTTTAGTTAATGACCAAACAAACACTAATTCATCACCCTTACTTAAACCATTATAAGAACCAACACGTTATTATGCATAGTCAATAAAATTGCAATCCATTAATTAATAATGCCATGAAAGTTCTTCTTCCAAAAACAAAATTAGTACGTTAAATATTTTAATTTTAAATAAAATTTGTGATGTTGAAATAAGTGAGATGACATTGTCTATCTGTTCTAAAACAGTGTAGATAGCAAAGCTAAAATAAGTTTATGCATAGTTCTGAAGATGGCGTGATGCCGAAAAAGTTATCAACTATATCTTTCGGATGTTCGTAATACTTTCTATGCAATATTTCCTATATAAAAACTCTATCACCTAACAGCAACACATACGTGACGCGTTTCGCGTCTTTTAGAAGCATCATTTTAAAGAGGCGAAACGCGTCACGTTAGTGATAACCCAAGTGGAATAACTAAGTTATCAATTTTAATTTTATATTAAAAATTAACTTCTACAAAGTTACCGCTGAATCCATAAAATATATAGAAATAGATACACACACATTCACATTACTGGCATGCTTGGATTCTGTACCTTTTCGTTACAATAAAATACCGACTAAAAGAAGAGACTTGAAATACTGTCCACTATTTCATTTGATTTTTTTGGTATTGTTTTTAATCACTTATTTATTTCTTACATAACATCCGGATTGTAATCTAAAAATACCGTTCGAAATACTGTTCAAATTCCTCTACTTGTACACTATTCAAATTCAAATCTGACATGATGTGCAGTTGAACGTTTTACGATGAGCTAGCCGCTCAAATATGAATATATTCTATCACATTTCACCGTTTACAGTACAATCTTGTTCGTCTAAAAATTCTTCCTGGCCCAAAACAACGCTACGGTTAATAAAGCCCTCCCCCCACATAAAACTGCTCACCTGTGCCGCAGTTAGTTGTGCGTACACTTTTTCGGCTCTTTTATTTCGACCCCCCTGACCCTCCCCGGATCTTATGACCTCGATCTTCTGACTCGCTTCTTCCTCGGGCCCCCTTCCCTCCGCGCGGCAATGGTTCGTCGCAAATGGCCGCATTAAGAGGAAATAAACGTATGCCTTAGTTTTGGCTTAGCTCGTTGGATCCCGGCCCAATATCACGAAGTAACTGGTTTTGAGTATACTTTCTTTTAACTCCTTAACCCGGTTTTAACCTCTATTCAGAAATCTATTTTCATAACACAATAAAATTTCATTTTGAATGAATATGCAATATAGCTATTATGTGTAAAAATATTTTCATTATTCCATAAAATAATACAGTCAAACTCTAGCATATCGGTTGACCACTTAACTAAATAATCAACCGAACCGATCACATAAAAAAATATCATATGATTGGCCTGCAATGAAGATTTTTTATGATCGATTTGTATAGAGAATATTCTAATGTTTGATTTTAGTAAGAGAGTTTTGTTTTAAAACGAAACACGTGTGTCACAAAAACCGTTAAAAAGAGTTAAGATTCTTTTACTTATTTCGCTGTTTAGTTGTATTGTATTGTTGTTTTGCCATGTCCGCTCCCAACGTAGAGCATATGGTCTCCTAATATAGGTATCTCAACAGTTTTTCTTTGAGAAGTGTTTGTTTCTCAGTTGCTCAATCTCTCTTTTTTCGAAGAGAGTAAGGATAGAAGGTTAGGGCTAAGGCAGGACTAGTGGTTAGCTAATCGCTCTCGCTACGCTCCGTGAGGATCGGATGGGTGGGTGAGGAGAGAGTTTTAGAAATCACAGACATTCAGACTACGAACAGAAATGCATAAATCGATTAAGAGATCAATTTATGCAAACTGTCCGCACCGGGAATTGAACCCAAGACATTCTTAGCCCTAGCCAACGATGCTACCAACTTTTGTTTTTTACAGAATCAAATACCATAATATAACAAGTATTTTTTTTGTTTTCAGTACTGTTTAATTTATCTCTTTTTAATATGATATAAATTTTATTTTAATGATTCCCAACAATTGAGAGTATTTATTGATTATCTCTTCTATGTTATTGTATATAATCGAATGGAAATCCGATTAAAAATATTTCTGACAGCGATTGCACGATGAAGAGCTACCAACAGTATTTTTCAATTCTTGTATAACTAAATGTCAAACAACACTATCTACAAAAATGCATTTAAAACCTGATGTTCATATTTTATTGTGCAATGTACAATAATTTGATTTTTCTTGTGACAAGATCACTAACAGCTTAAACATGGGTAATTTTGTGATAAACTAACGTTAAACTATACTGACGATTTAAGAATGTACTAGAAAAGTTAATTAATCATGTGGCCGAGATGTAAAATGTTATAAAAAAAAAAACACTTTTTCTACATAACGTTGTTTGATTTTAAACCGTCGATATATTGCTCTTTTACCATATTTTCATAGAATTCTATCTAGATGTTAATGACAACTCGTGCAATTAATTATACGGCATGAAGAATAACCGTAACCATTGTATATAAAAATTAAAACTAATTTCATTGGAACGTTGGTTTCACACGTAGCCGGGGTCCGTCGGGTTAAGGCGAAATAAACGCTCCCTCATTCTTGCCTTAAAAAAGGCAGCGGGCGAAAAATTTCTCTAACTCACTCGTAAACTGGGACCACAGTTAGCGGGTTATTTGTAAACATAAAAGTATTTGAAGCGGTGGCCATCTTGTCTTGGCTCCTCGCAAAGGGATTGCCACATCTGCCTTTGGAACAGTTTGTTTGATATATTTGAATAATGTAATTAATTCCATTATTTTATCGGCTGTGTTCACTCTTGTGTAATTTGATATATTTCAATTTGAATTCCCTCCCCACTGCGCCTTAACTTGATGAAGAAATCAATGATGGACATCCATCCATCTTAAGAAAACAGTTTTTGATTATAACACAAATATTCCTATGAGTACATAATACAATTAAACTAATTTAGTAACATCAGTTGATAATGCTCGTGATGAGCGAAACCGGTCATGATCATTATAAATATGTGGAAGTAGTACAAATGAATTGTGTTTTATTTTTTAAAATATAATGTCTTTCCACCAAGAATTGACAGTTAACACCTTAAAAGTGATTAGTTAATATGTATTACTGTTTTTTAACGATCTGCCGTAGAGGGGTTTATTCATCTTGAATAAATTACCAATACGCAACAAACCATAGTCTTTTTTCTAAAATCTTTAGTTGATGTAGGTACCATCAATTTGGGTAAGTTTGGCCATCGGTCTAAAATTGGCCCACTACATGGAAAAAAGTGCTGTTATAATACCACGATAATACTAACGCCATATGAATATTTTTTAGCTAAGTAAAGGTATTGAGTAGCCCCTGGTGGTAAAAATATGAATTAATGTGCAACATAATTCGTTTTATTGTTTAATTTGTAAGCTGACATTGTAATGATGAAACACAATTTTAAAATGTATATTGAAATAAAATGTGTAAACTCAAATGCTGTATATTTTTTCTCATCTCAATTATATACAGAATGAGTGAAAGCATAAAGAAAGTTTGCCAAGGATTTAAAATCGCTAAATTTATAGTAATTACAGTGATTATTTGTATCGTCGTCCAAATTTACCCGATTTGAATGAAAATTTTGCCCACCTTGTTTTACCTATATTTAAATATAAATTATAACAATACATCTATTTATGTTAATTAAATTTCCTCTCAAGGTATTAGTTCATTACCATGTAAATAGCACACATAAATACATAAATAAAACCATCAGAACTGGGCCAAAGCTACTCAGATTGACCGCACTACAAGTTATTATTGTTTTCATTTAAACGATTTGCAAACTAACTAATAATTTCATTTAATTGAGTTATTTTACATAGATCACCAGATAAAAATCAAACTAATCCGTTGGCAAACCGGTTTTGTTTTCGCGCTCATTCAACTTGTTTGATGCAGCAATTGATATTCGGTTAATAAATCATCCTTTTAAGCAGTGTTTCCCGAATAGTGCAGGGCAACGATCCAGGGCCCGCTGTAACCCAATTTGCTCTGGAACTCCGCTCTCCGCAGAATTACCCACCGACTCATTTCATACCCCACTGAGCTTTGCGCGGGTGGGGGTGTCTGGTGGGCGGTGTTCTGCCGCGACGATTGTGCTCCGTGTTCTGTATAATGTACTGTATGTAAATATTTTCCGTTCTGAGTATTATTATCTAGTTCTATATATTTTATTTAGTTAGTTTCATGGAAACAAAAGTTCGCTTCGTTACATAGCCAATTTTTTGACAGGTTTCTAATTTTTTATATTAAAAAAATGTTTTATTAAAATTGGTAATTTTTAAACGATTGTTTTTATTTTCCATAGATTCGGAGTTTGCGTTTTGCAAATTTCAGTTTATATTTCATATTTTTTTTTATTACACTTGTGTGGCGAAACATGACGCTGCAGATTACGAAATGTAATACTCGCCTGTAGTGAAACATTATGCTTGTAATTTTTGTGTACGTTATTGACTAAGCTTAATTAATTAGCAAATAATATTTGACTGATATTCGATATTCTGCAGACGCTGCGTAACAGGTGGACACTCATCAAAGTCACGATGATTAAAGTAAGTCACAGACAGTCAACCCGACAGTATAAATGAACAAACAAGGAAGAACTGGATTCATTCTGTATCGACTGCCGAACGTAATTCAATAATTGCCACCGAACGTGATTTCTATAGTCACTCGGTGAACCAACTCTGAACTGTATTAATCGCCAGCATTTGTCTTACTGTCTTAATTACGTCAAGCATTCAACAATTGGAATAATATTCCTAAACTTGTGTTATTGTGACATGTGTATCAGTTTTTTAAAAAGCATATCATAGCTATTGATTCAATTTTACTATTTATCGTACATTAAAATATAGGTACACGAGGGGTATTTAAACACTGACCTGGTGTGGGAAGAGCATGGCCTCACCACTAACATTATCGGTGTCTGATGTTTGAAGAGAAATGGGTCAGTCCAAAGGGAAATATGTTTAAGAGTGAGTGAAATTTTTTTTATGATATTAATATTTCTTATCGTGAATGTTTAATTTTTTTTCAAAATAATTATAAATGAGACGTTTTGGCGAAAAAATTACTAGCTCACTGCTTAATCGCGCCACTGTCGACCTACCCATCATGTAAAGTAAACGTTGAATGGGGTAGTTTAATATGGGATACCCTAATCAACCGAGAACTTTTACCAGAATTATTATTGCTTAGATATCATCAATTACACGAAAGTTTGTAAAAAACAACTCAATTTTTCTCATTCATAGATGTCACTGTCTAACAATCTGAACCCTTTTTTTCACTCTTGAGAGGAGCCAAGCGTTCTGTGCTTAATTACTTAATATACTAAAAATCTGCTGCAATTAATTTTCAAACTATTGCTATAAAATAGAGGTTCGAATCTTTCATTAATTAATTATTGTTTCCTTTATTCGAGGGTATACTGACAGAATGCATTTAGTCAGTTTTTGATGATTTTCTGTGAAGCTTTGAAAATAAACAGTATTAAGTCATTGCTATTTTTTTTATTCCGTTTAAAAGCATGGTATAACTATGAATCATCGATACCAAATCTTATGATTTGTAAACCGAAAATATTATTCTTTATAATGTACAAAAAATCTTTTTAAAAAACAAACGATTTTACTTGGGAGAGAGAATACTCTGAATAAAATAATAATGCTATAAATGCGATTATCTCAGAACTTGTTTCTATGACTTAATGCCTTCTGTCAGTATATCCTCAGTATCTTGTACATATTTTTTTATATTATCTGCTTTTTTATTTTGAGTTTGATGTTTGATTGTAAAAATTGTAATCTACCGAAACGCCTTGAGTCATTAATAAATACGTTTGTGGACGTGTTCGTAAAATCAACAAAGAGCTTACATTTTTTCCCCTTTCCACGTCGAAAAAGGCTTACAAAATAATAAAAATAATTACTAATGCTAGGTCGCCGCGGAATGAAAAGACCCGCCCCTCGTGTACCCTTTCGGCAAAAAATAAGTAGAGTTAATCAAAATGAATCTGAGAAAAAGCCAGGCTGAGCTATCATCATCTTCAATTAGGCTCCGCGGGAGGGGTCGCAGACGTCTATCTTACCTCTCTACCCCGCCCATTATTTACTTGTATACTTCCGCCAGGGAAACTCTCCTCGCTTGATGATAATAATAATTCCGACAAAAGTATGAAATAAAACATAATTTGATGGCACGGATAAATTATATTTCGTGGACATAATATTGTCCCCTTCACATTGCTGCTATTCACATCAAAGATATTTTGAATCTTTCAATTATTTCGTGTCCATAAGATGAGAACATGTTTGAACCAAAAATAAACGTGAATTTTAGATTTTTAGCAAGCCTATGTTTTTCTTTTGTTGCTTTTAATATTAAAAATAGATCGAGTTTTGAAAACATACATTCGATGTAGGATTGAGTACCCAAAAATTCGCTGGATGTAAGGATTGTAATACTTGACGAATTTATCAATACCGGAATCACAAAAACCGGATAATTAAAAAAAAAAAATACGCCAATACCGGACGAATATCGATATTTCACTTGAGAACAAACATTGCTACTAGTCGATTGATACTTGACACTATACAATTTTACACAACAAAAGTCTAAATAAATATTTGATGGCTTGCTATGACGATGATAAGAGCTTGCGAGTTATATAATTTCGATAACTTGACGCTACATACAGGCTTCGATGAGTTATCTCGCTTATTACACTATAGAGCAGCGGCTTCCAACGTTTATGCTATAACGCCTCCCCACCTTTAAAATAATAAAATCTTAAAAAAGCTGTAAAAAAATATAAGTAACAAAATAATAACAAGATTTTTCCCCCAAAATTCATTTAATATTTCCAAATGTGTTGGATTAAAGGTATCTTTAAATTTATTTACTATTTATTTGAAATCTTAAACCATCACGGCATAGAATATTGCTCAGGCGCAAATTTTTTTATTTATAAATATAATTTCTTGAAAAATATCTACAATGTTCTAATACTTCTTCTTGAAATATGTCAATAAACCTAGTCCTAAAACCTAAAAATGGTTTTTATGTTTATTATTTATATTAAAAATACAAAACTATTGATGTACAATCCTTTAATGTATTGCACATTAAAATTGTAAATTAATTTAATACAAATATTCAACAGATTTTACTAACACAACATTGAAGTAATTTTCCTTGCTTTTGCTCTTAGCAAAATCTATTTTATCTGCCAGTTGGTGTTCTATTGAAAAAACATTTAATCGCAAATTGCTCATTGTTGATGTTAAATAGTTTTTTTTATTAATTTCAACCACAAAATGACAATTCAACATCTTCAGAAAGTTCACGACAATTTCTTTCTACTTTGAGATTGAGGCTTCATGATTATCCTGAGATTATGGTTATTTGTTTATTATCTACGGATTTTTTCGTTCAAAAATGCTAAAAATTGAGTAAAATAAACATTCGTTCACAAAATTTTTACTGTTATGTTACGATATGAAGTTTTATTTATTTGTAGATATTATGGTATGAAAATTGTTTTTTTATTACAAAATTTTTGGCACCTTCCGGTTGGAAACCACTGCTATAAACGCTAGATATGACATTAAAAAGATTTCATTATTTCTAAATCTACCATAATGTCTTCCATTCGACATTATCTGTTCCGACATTTTTTGTTGATACATTTTCCCATCTAGTAACCCAATTCTTATCCCACTAACGAATTCGATTGAGCAAAAACATTCATTAACGGCAGTTATCACAAATGACAACATCGAGAATTATGATCGCGGGTGGGTGTCGAGTGACCGAAATAATTTCGCGTCGATTGTTAACCGGGCGAACAGTCCGTGCGGCGACACCGGTAATGCGATCCTTCCGAGCGGACCCTCCCCGAATTTCGCCCCCTACCCACATTTCGGACGCCAACACCCTCCCTGAAACAATGACACCCTGGAAACATGACATTTCCGGCGATAACTGGATTAGGACGATAGTTTCGAATTTGTCACGTTCCGGATGTGCCGAGGCTGGCGGTGCATCGCATTCTTTCGCCGAGCTGTTTGACCCTTCACCGCCCGTCATGTTTATGCAGCGGGCTTCTTAAACGTATTAACGGTCAATTTTATAAGGAATGGGTATATATTTAATATTGTCATTCATCATTTCTTCATCGACCCGACTATCCTTATTAAAAAATACTTTCAAATGATTTACTGCGATCACAAGTTTTTTCATATTGTCAAATTTTGACTTTGAAATTGAGATCGGTTATGAGTTTTAATTATCGAAAAACTGGAGTATTTTTGGATTTTGTATAAATATTTACTTATTTCGTGATAAGAGGACAAGATCTGCTGTAATTCCCTCTTGAACGTCAAACTTCTTTCCGTTATAGGATCATTTTCTATAAAAAAATGCTGAAACCGTGTTATATAAAGCATGTTTTACACAAATATGTCACAATTCAAAACCGTTTTATACGAGTCCCAAGTGTGTATATATTGTGTATAATTGAATGATCACGCACGACACCAGTATTTTTTTAAATTCACTCGCAATATTTCTCTGTTTTATTTCACGCTAATAACCAATATTAATTCTCTCTGATGGATACTCAATAATGTTAGTATTGAGCCAACATATTTAGTTTCAATACAGTTGTGAAATGTTCACCAAATGCACTTCATTGTTCCGAGTATTAATTATTGTAAATGCATCTATAATATTATTTTGGTGACCAGATTTTTCACAATTAAATTATTTCTTATATTTATTTTTTTAATCGTTTTTGAAATGGTGTATGATAAATTAACACATACAGTTATTTGACTAAGAAATCTTTTTAGACTTAATACGATTTAAAAAAATTATCATTATGGTAAAGAGTTATTGTAAATTATCAATAGTTATGTGATCAGTTAATAAACACAACTGTCAGTAATTTATAAAAAAAAAATAATGAATTTACCTTTACTCATAAAACTGACAACACACCATCATGAGTTACTAATTAATGATTTCACGAAATATTACTGTTATTAATAAATAAATATTAGTTTTATAATAAGTTACCGACTGTTTGTTTTGTTATTAACTAACCGTTATGGCTTTACGATTCTGAAACTGCGTGACATAATAAGGCGATACGTCGAAAATCGGCTGTTTTGAGTAATGAATGCATTACGACAGATTTTAGGACGGTCTATCGCCTGAAAAATCCATGTGTTTTTTTAAGTAATTTAAAGAAATCATTTAAGTAAATTCTAGTTATGTGATTGTTCAATGTGTATATGTCTACCAATTTCGAGAAGATTGATGTTAAATGTCCGTTTTTGAAACTATATTCGAATTTTAAACTCAAAAATCTATATAAAACCGTTGTATTCTGGTACTTTTGATTAGCTTTTTTAAAAAAAGCATCAATCACTTCCACCACAAACAATGATGACTTTCATGGGATGTGGCGTTTGTCCGCCTTGATACCTAAGTACTCATAAATTTTTAGCAATTTCGGTCTCGCAGTATCGTCAGAACTATATTAATTTTTGACATAGTCAATATATCAACATGTTTGGTTTGAATTTGGATTATTGAGGTTTTGTACACTTCCATGTATTTTGTCACTAACGACCCGGGTTTCGCCTTTCGGCATCTTCAGGCATTCGAGCACACGAATGGACTCGAACTGAGAGACAGTAAACAGTGTCTAACGCTTATATAGAAGATACAAATGCGACAAATATCATTTACGAGGCAATACATTATACGTCTGAGAGCCACACCGATACCTGAGTTAAAATTTTGGAAATCGTCCTAATCCTTATTTTGTAAACACCATATTACCAGAGTGGCGAATTGCCGAAGGCGATTGCCGCTTTTCAACTTCTTTTAGAAATACCAGTGATTTTACAATTATAATAGTATTGTGGGTTTTGACGGGGTGATGGGGTTAAACTGTTGCATAAAAACATGGGGGATCATAAATTATTTTATCAGGAAATTTTAGAAATTAATAGAGGCCAGTTATACTCCTTACCAATCTTGAATGAGCAGCTGAACCTTCCTAATTCTCCGCTATTATATCCGATACGTTGAAACACCTAACAGATTTCACTAAATGTGGAATGATTGTATATATTTACCCATTCGTCGAATTACATCACGTCAAAACCCACAATACTATTATAATTGTAAAATCACTGGTATTTCTAAAAGAAGTTGAAAAGCGGCAATCGCCTTCGGCAATCGCCACTCTGGTAATATGGTGTTTACAAAATAAGGATTAGGACGATTTCCAAAATTTTAACTCAGGTATCGGTGTGGCTCTCAGACGTATAATGTATTGCCTCGTAAATGATATTTGTCGCATTTGTATCTTCTATATAAGCGTTAGACACTGTTTACTGTCTCTCAGTTCGAGTCCATTCGTGTGCTCGAATGCCTGAAGATGCCGAAAGGCGAAACCCGGGTCGTTAGTGACAAAATACATGGAAGTGTACAAAACCTCAATAATCCAAATTTAATATTGAAATTCCATCAAGCACCCTCAGTCGATGTCTTAAATGTTTGGTTTGATTGTAATGTATTTAATTTAATACGATAAAATATCAAAGTATTTTGATCTAAAAAATTTTTTGTACATTTCCATGTATTTCGTCACTAACGATACGGGTTTCACCTTTCGGCATCTTCAGGCAATTGAGTTCACGAATGTACTCGAACTGACAGTCAACAATTCAAATTTGATATTGAAGTTCCATCAGCACCCTCAGTCGATGTCTTAAATGGTTTAAGTAAATGTGATGAATTCATATTTGTTTGGTCATTAAGGAGATTATTGTCTTGATTATATCTATTAATTTTCAGTTGCCCTAAAAGATTTAATCTAAGGTCCTTATCACACAAATGTAGACATACCGGGGATGAATTAGAAGTTGTGTTGTGTGATTCTTTTAAGAGGTGGTTAGCGAATTTAGAATCTGTTTTATTATTATCAAATGATTTTATATGTTCTTTAAATCTGTAAAATATTTTATTTAATATCTTAAACTGACGTTTAAGGTGTTCTATTAAAGTATAATAACGATTGTACCGAATGGTCACACTGCCTTAACGTGAAATCCGGCCGCCGACGTTTCGTGCAGAATATTGAATTAACAATTGAAAATTTGTTTGCGATGTACCGCAAACGCACTAATTATCATCGTCAAAATATTGGCGCAGGCGAAAATATCGTAGTAATTTTATCAAAAGTGCGTAATTATTTTTCAATTAGTGCGAGCGCATCCATCATATTAGTTTTGTAAATGAAATTTCTCTCTTGATGATAATTGACAGATTTTATTAATAAAATCGGTTATAGTACATTTACAAAAAGTAACCATAGTTGAAATAAAAATACTGATGCATTTCATTTTTCAAGAGAAACTCGTTTCGCAGTGAATGTGGCTTGATAATTTCATATAATAATTTTAAGTAATATTTTGAAGAGACACATTGTTTTCAATTATTATTGTAACTAGAAACTAAACAAACACTTACATCTCTGCTGCTAATAATACATATTGATATCAGTTGAAAATACTTGAAATAACCAATTCTGATAATTTCAAAAACCTCTGGAATATGTGCGAAAAATATATTTTTTAAATATAATGCAATAGATAGATAATAAATATTAAAAAATGAATAACTTTGAACTTTTAGAAATGTAACATCTCTTACGTCAGAAAATTATTAGTAGACAATCTGTATATATAAAAATGAATGTCTGTTTGTTGGTTTGTTGGTTTGTCCGCATCTTATAGGCTCCTAAACTACTCAACCGATCGCGACGAAACTTTCAGGAAGGACTTATTGTGATCATGCCGGGAAACATTATATAAAATAAATGTTTGTTTGTCATTTACGCGTTCCTTTACCATTCATACGATTTCGATGAAACTTCGGTGAGTTGTTGTGCACACACCCGTGAAGGGTTCTGAAGAAAAAAAATTGAAAATCTAAAATTGAAAAAAAGAATCAAATACGTACATACAGCGACATCTAGGAAAAACTTTCTTATTTATTCGACGAAAAACAAAAATATTGTGTTTTAACAAGTGTGATATTGAAACTCGGGTTCGGGTCGGGCCAGACCTGAAGATGATGGGCTCGAACCGGGTAAGTTTATGAAATTTCGGCCTGTGCAGACCTCTAATTCAAAAGCAGTTCAATAAACAGAATTAAAACACAAAACCTTTCTTTCTTTGAGTGGCATTGCAACGCATGCCGGGTACTCACTAGTGCTTAATAAAAAATGAGTGGCTGTCTTTATTATTGACATATGTTTATCGACTGTGGAAAGGAAATAGGAAGTAACCCACACACAAAAAGATTGAGTATAGCCCAAACAAAACATGTATTCAATTTAAATTGTACACATTGTGATTATCGAAAAAACAATATTTTGAAAAGACTAAGGGATAAGTCCTTTGCTTTCTACAGTCGATATATTATGTATTTATGTATAAATATTTTTGGTGTGTGTTACGTCCTTTTTCTTTTCCACAGTCGATACGAGTGGTGAATCTTTCCGTTGCAATTTATATATTAAATTTGAATTATTGAGATTTTGTACATTTTCATGTATTTTGTCACTAACTGTTAGTGACAAAATACATGGAAACGTACAGAATCTCAACAATTCAAATTTGATCTTGAAATTCCTTCAAGCACCCTCAGTCGATGTCTTAAATTATATTTATATATTAATTAAATCGGTTCCCCGCCATTCTTCTTGAATTCCCACTGTTCATCCCAGCTTCCTGTAACTCCGTCGAGTATGGATGGTCATCAATGACCTTCCAGGGTGACGCAATCCATCTTGTTGTTAAAAGAAACATGCAGAATTCAGGCTCCCTTGGCGCATACACGGCACATGTCCAAACCAGGTTCATCGTTGCTTTTTTTATATTTGACGTAATAAGAGCTTACCTCCGACTCCTCTGAGCCGTGACATAGTCAAACAGTACACCTAGTATTCTCCGCAATCATCTGTTTTCGAAGTACAGTATATGGTTACCCTGTGCCTTCGTGAGATCCAATTACTCCCAACCGTAAAGCAGCACTGTCAGAATGCTTTCTGCATTCACTTACTAGGTCACTGGTCAATTTTCTATTAGTGTTAACTATTGAGTAATAAATACAATACTTACGATATGGAAAATTTTGCGATATATTTAGCAATATGCATTCATCAAAAAAAAGCGATACAAGTACTTCAATAAGTGAAATGAATAAGCGCTCTCTACCTGTCAAATCTCTTGATAAACTACTAAATATATTTTTTATTCATGGGTCAATATGTTTTCTATAGCCGTTATCAATTATTTACAGTGAAACCATAATTATAATTATTTAGCTGTACATTATTCAAGAGTCACGTTTTCTATCCTAGATATAAACACTTCGTTAATTATTTACTGTTAATCCAGTTAACCGGGAAATGCTTTTCCGTTTTCCCACCCCCTCCCTGCCTCCGCTGTTTCATACTTAGTTTGCTTCCCCACGCGGGTACTGTCCACTTTCCTTCCTCTCTTTTCCCTTATTATGGGCTTATTCCTCGGCCCTTCTTATTAACTAGTTTTCCCCTTCATATTATTGACTTGGATTGGATGATGTTAGATATTTTATTTGATTGCAATATTTGACTTATCGCTAATATGTTATCATATGCCCAATTATAAAAAGGATCCTTTCATTTTAGTTCGGTATTGTACACATAATAAACATATTTATGAATTATTTTCATCTAGATTCTAAATGATACTTTAATTCAAAGCTTGAACCATTGTACATAGTTTCACTATGTAAATCGGTGGTCGTCAACCTGGTCCATAACACCCATTAGTGGACAGTTAAAGTTTCTATAGTGGGTGGTGAGTAATTTAGTTTTTTTGTCTGTTTTCATCGAAACCATCTGTTAAACTCGACTCGCGGCTAGGTTTCTCGCTTATACCTATGCGAATAAAACAACATATTTGTCCTGTTCTGGAGTAGCAGTCGACTTTCGACTTGCTTGTTTGTGAACACAGTACCTACCTAGATTTGTGAGAGTAAAAGTCACTCGTGAAATTTTGTTGTATCGTGTGTTAAATAAATTGTGTAAAAATAGTGTAAATATTTAGTCTCACACCATCAGGCTCAAGGTTCTCATTAACCATTAAATATAATTTAAAAAATGATAGTAATAAAGTTTTTGTTTTTTAATTCACACTGTATCTTCAATATGTTAATATACTCTTCTTATAGTATAAATAAAAAAATATATTTAAGTATGTCTTTTAAATAATATAAAAATTCTTGCATCCATTTGGAGTATAATGAAAAATTCTGCGAACATAACTTTCGAACGTAATAGTCATTTGTATATTGTTTTTGAATATCCACTTCGAGTAGCAGAGTCTGCTAAGGCGGATTAGCCTTAAGACATTGTCAGACTCCTTCATCTCCCATTCTGCAAAGTGTAGTTCATGCTAGAATGATAACTTTAGGGTGAGTAATCCACCTTTGAAATTTAATAGTGTCACAAATACATATTTTGGTTTTGTTAGAATTGATGTTTTCTTTTATTTTAATCCAAAAGGTCGGGTCATTGAACGACAGTCAGTCATTATAAATTCTGTATCTCACTCTATTTTTTAATTTCGTCCTAGTATCCGCACTTAAGCAGTCGAGAACTGCTTCTCCCCTATTCCTCTTATTAAGCCCATCTGCTGTCCATCTCCTCCCACTTGCTGGCTTCGCAGTGGCGTAGGAAGAACACCGGAGACAGTACGCAATTAATCATCCGGTTTTGGCAAACAAATGAAATCAAATATTTGCTACATGCAAACAGTTTATTCATTTGATTATAATATACTAGTAATATTTTAATCGCAAATATAGTATTGTTGAAATTTTCTCGATAAGCAAATAGATACTTTATATTACATCATTATAATACAGCTTTTGAAATTGTGTTGAATGTGTAAACATACAATAAATAATATGACAGCGATACATACTATTTAGGTAAGATAAAAGTACCAGTAGTTGACCTCAAAGTCTCCAAAAACCTCGTCAAGATGATGTCAAAATGTTTATGCTCCCCCTCCCCCTCTCTTACAGGATATTCTTCTTTAGCGGTAGTGGACGCGGAAGAGACTGACAGTCAAGCCAACCTTCATTTAATCTCCCTAAAAGACAAATCTTAAATTGAGCCAGGGTCGTATATTCAGTTAGGGACTGGGCATGTCTAAAAATAAGCTTACTTCGAACTTACGCCAACATTACGAGCAATTTTTGCTAATGATTCAAAGACAATCATTCTCGTAAGTGTTTTCCCCACATAAAGCCTTCAGCTGACGGAATCTTTTTATATAGCAGTACTTAGCTAGCTTACATGCGGGAAAAGGATATAAAGACTTAGTCTGTACCCACCCGAGCACTAACTTTAGCCAGAAAACTAGGAGCCCGCTTCGCGGACTCCACATACTAGTTTCAGTAGGAAAACAAAAACCAGTAGTTTATCACTTTTTTTTTCAGTGGTTGAACATTTTCAGAGGGTTTCATGACAACCTTTCATCAGAGTTGTCTCAGAGCTTCCTGTACGACCACTCAAGTATCAAGTATCATATGCTTACATTCACTGATATCTTAAACAATTGTCTGAAGGAATTCAAAATAAAATACTTATTGCATAAGGTAATGTTTTCAAATGGCCGCTATGACACCTCAATGACATATACGGTGATTTTTTAGTTCCTCAATCTGACAAAAATGGTTCTGCTTGTCTGAGCTCTACAATTAAGAGCAATTTTTTTTTGTACTTTAATTGAAAAAAGGTCAACTACTGGTACATTTACCTTACTGTCTTATACGGACCCTGGACAGATATTATGTCCCGAATCGAAACACGAATCAGCCAATGCCTAATATTTATAGCCTTGGATTGACAAAATATCGACTTCACTGTTTCAACCCCCCTTACTTCCCCTGTGTCCATCCCGCTTTGGAGTCGCAATTTTTGCGGCGAGATTTTAGGTTAATTAGAATCGAGTAATGTCGTCAATCGGTAACCCGATAGCGGAGAAACGACGTGGCGGACGGCCCGGATGCAGGTGCGGTGCGCCAAAATTTTTTTTTTTGTTGAGATTACTTTTTAACAATGTCTTTTTTGTCAGGACGCTCATCCCGTACTGAGCTGAGAAGAACGGTTTGCAGCAGTCTGTCGTCACACGGACCTTATATGCCACGCTGACTAGATATCATTAAAGTACTAGTCCTGTCATAGATCTTTCCATCCTAACTCTCTTTGTAAAAAAGAGAAGTTGAGCCACTGACATAAAAACTTCAAAAAAATATCCAACTGCTTACACCAAGGGTGACGAACCTGCGGCCTCTTAGAGTCTCAAGTGTGGCCTTTTGACTGAATTCAAATTTGAAAATTTGTAAATAAATTTCATTTTTTTCCTTCATTTACAAAATAATGTACATACATTTTTATGAAAATTTGCGGCATTTGCAGCCTTATTCGACTTAAGATAAATGAATCCGTCCTACCGACAGGAAAAGGCTCGTCACCCCTGGCTGAAAATATTGAAGTTATTGATCTGTTTTGTCGATAGTTTTCTAAACAAGAAGAAAGTTTCAAAAGTTTGTTTACGTTATTTCGTGTGCTATCTTAAATATATTACGCACACTTTTTGCTTTTATGAATTAATACAGTATGTGCAAAAATTGTTAAACAATTACTACGAATCGTGCTGTTTATTACCGAACATCGCGCTACTCAACAGCACTAAATATTACGCAAGCGTGATGTATTGATAATATAATAATCGCTCGACCCATCTTCCTATCCGCCGGTCGTAGTTTTGCCGCCCAACGCAACGCCCCGCCGCTGACCGCCCGCCTACCGAAAATGATTGATGATCATTAGCTTCAGGTTTTAAGGATATCGAATCGGACGCGTGTTTTGTGCCTTTGCGTTTTACATAACGCAATACAAAGTGTCACCGAGTCGAACATAAACCGAAAATCTACAATACTTTATAACAGATTGAGTTTTTAGATTTGCACAATTTCTGTAGGAATCTCGCACATCTTTCACCAAAGGATATTATATTGATGGGGTTTGGCCGATTGATGTAACCTTCAAAATTGAAATTGTTTAGGAGAGAGTAAAAACTGTTTTTATCGAAAACATTATATGGTCAGTTGTGCTATGAATCTTTGAAATGCACTCCTGTAAATTCTCATGTTTGCAGATACGGGATCATATGTAAGAAGTGTCGATATAATAGTGTGAGAAGGCTCGGTCGAAGAGGGGCGAATGTTTGGTTATCACCGTCTGGTAGGTCTGGGATCTCAAGTAAACACCATTTCAATCCAGTTCATCTCTTATTTAATTATTGATGATCATTAGCTTCAGGTTTTAAGGATATCGAATCGGACGCGTGTTTTGTGCCTTTGCGTTTTACATAACGTGCAGTGGTTTATTACACAAAAATTAACAGTAAAACATAAAATTGAGTCTACATTTACATTTACTTAACACATCAATTTACCTTCAAGTTTTAATACAATTGACACAAAAATCGATTTTAAATTTAAATGAAGTCCAATTTTAAAACAAACAACAACAATTTATAATGACTGCGATGCCGGCCGGATTCCTTTAGCCGAAGCCTCCGGAAAGCCGACTGTCCGCAAAAATAAAAATTAAACTCCGAACACTATCGACTCCTCTTCTTTTTGTCAATAATAGACTCGTCCAGTAACAGCGCCTGCTTTCTAATTTTTAGTCCCATCGATCGTTCAGCAAACGATTGCTTTTAACGCCAATAACTCGGCTCGACTACCAAGAATCATTGCCATTAAAGCTGTGCGCTGTCAGTTATAGACCCTAATAAAACTTAAACATAACAAACAAAACCAGGATGTGTCCAGTGACTTACATCAATTTCAAGGGTCAGAATTTTTAAACGTAAAACCAATGTAAAATGATGTTTCCCTTTCAAAAAGTGGTCAATTTATTTTCTAATTTAATCATTTGGCCGAGACCTAATCTGTCATATTTATAATGACATCCAATCATTAACTCACTTTTGTATTTTTTGAGGGTTACATCAATTGGCCAAAACACCTTCCATATGTTTTTTACGATTTAATAATACACTTTGAACTAAGGGTATAATTCTATGGTACCGCTGTCAAATTATTAATTCTAAAAGATTTCTAAGAGTTATTTATTAGCTACTTTAAGCTAATTCTCACCATTGTCAAAACCATTTGCGTTACTAGTTTTTTAATTTGTGTCCATTGTCGTTCGATTCGAATGAATATTATGATCTTATATTTTTATTAGGCATGGGAATGATTTTTTATTTATTGAGAATCAGACTAATTCTTTTTTATTCATAGATAATATAATAGTTAAAATTGATTTTTTTATAAAATAATGCAGAAGAAAATGTATTGTCAAAATTATCTGTTCCCGTCTGCGGTAGTTACGGTATTAGAAGGAGGAAGCAACCACAATGCATACACAACAAACCGTGGTATGAGTTGTAGTTAATATTAGCTATTTTTTAACATTTACAGTGAATCCTTAAATCCCGGATTACGGGATTGGAAGCCCTAGTCGTTACCAGTATTGTTCCAGAATTGCAGGAGCATTTCGCATTTAATTCGTTTCACTTGTGACCGTGCGGTTACTTATTATTCCATAGTTCTGCGATTTGGCAAATTCCTCCACGCTAACTGCGAAAATTTCACAGGCGCAGCAATCACACCTCTGTTGCGCACACAGGGTCGGCGTTGGCAATCACTGTTATTTTAGCCCTCCAAAACCGCAACGCTCGGTCACAGCATCGGCATGCAGCTCAGTGATGAATAAATTAATCATTTTTTCGAGGAGATTTTTAATGAACAATTATTAGAGCAAATACCTACTCACTTATTATTTGTAAAAATAAGTCATATTTTTTTGTACTAATTTCACAATTTTATGATGATGAGAACTGGTTTTGCTCATCGAAAGTATAGTGGATGCTTAAGTATTTTCTATGGATTTATGGAAACTAACCTTATATAATGTAAGATTGATAACTTTGTTATCATTACATATGTTATGCAAATAAGTGTGATGATCCTTTGCGAATCATACTCAAGCTAAATGCATTTTTGTAGGCTTTTTAAAAATTGTATTTATCGGAAAATTCTAAAAGATTGTCACTTTTTATTAAATAGAAAAATATTTGGTTTGGGGATTTTTCAAATCTTTATATCGTCGTCGTTCTGAAAGAAGACACTTTCTGAAAAACACTAAATTTGAGTAATTGAATTAGTTGTACAAAACTGTTTTTTAAGTATCTATTTATATATTGTTTTTTGTTTTCCCCATACGCATTCCTTTACTGTTAATCTGATTTCAATGAAACTTTGGTGAGTTGTTGTGCGCACACCCGTGAAGGTTTCTGAAAAAAACTCACAAACAAACAACGACATCGCAGAAAACTTTCTAATTTATTCGTGTACGCACCAGACGGTAAAAACAAAAAAAAATTGTTTATCCAAAAGCACTTCAATAAACAGAATTAAAATACAAGCACTTTTTTTGAATGGGAGTGCAACGCATGCCGGGTACACGTCAGTAATTTATAAAAATAAATGTATTCTTCCATACGGTTGAGTTTGAAACTAGGAACATTTTAGTATAACTAACTCAATATGTATTTTTTTAGTGTTAACTTCCTAAACAGCGATGATTTGAGCTTCACGTGCCACTGCTGCACCTCAAATAATATGACTTGATCATGGTGATTACATTATTTTAAATATCATTTAATAGGATGCATGATTATGTTTTAATTAAAATTGTCAATCACTGCTGGTCGCACACCGATTCCACCACTCAATATCGCGTTGCATTGTCATTAACCCTTTGACGGCGGATGACAATATTTACACCGGTGCGCGGCGAAAGGCATCCGATGACGTAACACGCCATTTTCCAATGCAATATCGCCGATCAAACAAAGCTTTCACAAAAAATAACAAAGAGTGCGTTTGTATTGTAAAAGGGATGGGTTTTTTTACACGGCCTGCCACTGGGGCGTTTTTGCATATTTTTCGTAATGAGTTATATGCGATGTACAAAAAATCAATTTTCGCATTTTTTTATCCTCACTTTCGACAAAAAAATCTGTTTCAGTGAACATACAAATGACTCGCGGAGAATCCAATCAGATTCGTTTTGCGAGTTATTTGTTTTCGTTTCACAGTGATACGACTTGAATGAGCGAATCGGTCTAACGACCCACTTACCAGTACCTGTATAAATAGACAAAGTGATCACTACTCACAACACTTCGTGTGGAGATGGATATATTTGTTAAATTATCAGCCGTGCCTATTCACAGTATACTAACAGGGTCTTTTAGCACGTAGACTTAGTCCAGGGCACATTCGAATTGCTGCGTTTGCGGTCACTGGCTGATTAATGTAGATAAAAGCGTACATTGTATCATCCGTATTTGCAAATATTCCGATTGCTAAGTGTACAGTATTGTAAAGAAAAAAATAAAATAATTTAAAATTAATCATGAAGAATGCATTCTTTGACCTATATTTGTCAGCGATCAACGTCGTTTGCTTCTGTTGCGGATCTCACGGACTCAAATCCCAGTACGGACAGTTTCAATAAATTGCTTTTTATTTCGATTTCTGTTTGAAGGCATGAATGTTTGCGATGTCAAAAATTCCCTCCCACCCATTCGATCTAAGAACGTGGCGTAGCAAGAGCGATTAACTGACCACTAGTCCTGTCATTGCCCTAGCCTTATGTACTTTCTCTCTTCGAAAATATCTGTTAAGCGACTGAGTAACGAGGACTTATCGTGTTGGGATAACTCCTTAAGGATACCATATGCTCCACATTTGGTGCCAGACATGGTTAAAAAAATACGTTTTACAAATCGCTGTATATGTTCATTAAATCTAATTGAAATGCTCCTTCCTGTCTGTCCGATATAGATCGAATCACACAGGCCGCAGTTAAGTTTTAAATTCCGCTTCTGTCTAGTTTATTAATTTTATCTTTGCTATTTTTAAGTTGTGTACGAAGATTATTACTTACTTTAAACGCCACATTAATGGAGTTTTTAATTTCGGAGTGGATTCTATCACTTCTTTCTCTTCTAAACAGTATATATAGCTAAGCAAAAATAAGTTTAAGTATAGTTCTGACAATGGCGTAACGCCGAAAAAGCTATCAACTACCTAATAAAATTTTGTAGAACTAAATACTTTGCTATCTTATCCGATTATAATAGAGTTCTACCAAGTAAATGCCAATTCAATCAATAAGTAAGTATTTTATGTTGTATGTAACAAAAATGATTTGATCCTTTTACTTCAAAAAACAAATGACCTTGCTTAAAAGTTTTATACGGCAAGTTTTACTTTTTATGTAATATTTAAATATTTTTTGAAGTTCGTTTTTCACTGCTCTTTATAATATCGTCGTTTTTCTGGAAGAAAACACTAAATTTAAAAAATACATATTGAATTAGTTAAACCAAAACGCTACTTATTTCGAAATCTAGTGTATCGAAGAACACGCTTATTTTTATAAATTATGCTTTTAATTATAAATAGTTTTGCACAAACAAACAAAATTAAAAAGGTTTAGCACTTCAAATATTTGAAAAACTTTAATATCCAATTACTCAAAACTAGTATTTTTCAGTTAGTGTCTTCTTCCAAGACAACCTGGCAAAAACGTAATGTTGGAAATACTAATTTTGATTAAATTGATGTTGAATATTTAAATATTATAGAAATAATAAGACAGGCGTAGTCATTGTATGTGACTTTAGTTTTACGATACCAATTTAAAATGTTGGTTTATTTCACTTTCAATGTATTCTATTTAAATTTCGTCATGTTTTTGACAGGTGTTTGAAAAATATGACATTTTGTTGCCTGAATGATATTTTTTGAATGGTTTTTTTTTTTTTTTTTTTTTTTTTTTTTTTTCCTACCTCTTCTTTCCTACTGAAACTATTATGTGGAGTCCGCGAAGCGGGCTCCTAGTTTCCTGGCTAAAGTTAGTGCTAGGGTGGGTACAGACTAAGTCTTTATATCCCTTTCCCGCATGTAAGCTAGCTACGTAATGCTGTCTAAAAGATTCTGTCAGCTGAAGGCTTTGTGTGGGGAAAACATTTAAGAAAAAACCCCATACGAGAATGATTGTCTTTGAATCATTAACAAAAGGTTCAATTCATAACCAGAATTGCTCGTACTGTTGCGTAAGTTTGAAGAACTTACTTAGCTTATATTAAGACTTGCCCAGTCCCTACTAAAATGTGCGAGCCTGGCTCGTTACTTTAAGATTTATCTCTTAGGGCGACTTATTGAAGACCGGCGTGGCCGTCGGCCTCTTCCGCATCCACCTCCGCTATAGAAGAATTTCCTGTAAGAGAGGGGGAGGGGGAGCATAAGGAGTTGGACATCGTCTTGACGAGGTTCTTGGAGGCTTTTAGTTGATGTTTAAATTTTTGAATTTTCTCAGCTTTGAGAGTTGGAGCGAGGTGAGGCCCCTGCTTCAAACTCTGCATGAAGCTGGCGCGGTGTAGACTTAGGGTCTCTAGAACGTCGGGGCCTTTGTACCAAGCACGCAGATACCGCGTGTTGGAATTTTTCCTCTGGCCTGCGATTATGCGCAGGCATTTATTCTCGACCCTCTGGAGGAGAAGGAGATTGCTGTTCGATATGTTTACAGACCATATGGGGGATGCGTACAGCATGGTCGGTTTGATGACCATGTTGTAGAGTGCCTTTTTGTTTACTACGCTGAGGTAACTTTTGGCGTTGAAGATCGGGTACAACGCACCGATCGCAACGTGAGCTTTGCGTCTTGCTTCGGCAATGTGAGCAGACCAAGTGAGGGAGCGGTCCAAGTATACCCCGAGGTATTTGACCTTTGGCTGAATAATAATAAATATTCACATAGAGGTCGAAACAGTTATTCCCGTAGGCAAGCGCATCCCAAATATAATAGTACATTTATAAGGCTTCTTGCTTTGCTTAATCGTAAAAAAATGTTTTTCTTCTATTCTTCAAAAATAAACGTAAAAGAACAAGATACTCGAAAACAACATTGTATCACAGACAATATATATTATATATCGATACCTCTGATAAGTGTAACAAGTAAGATAAAATCAGTTTTAATTTAAGTATGAGAAAACGACTACACCATCAATATCTTTTTTTCCCCTCTGTCTAAGTCTTTTCCCAGTGTGGAGCATATGGCTTCCTAATGTAGGTATCTCATCAGAAGTTTTCCACGAAAACTGCCTGTTACTCAGTTGCTCAACCTCTCTGTTTTGAAGAGAGTAAGGATAAAAAGATGGGGCTAGGACAGGACTAGTGGCTAGCTAATCGCTCTCGCTACACCAAGTTTTTAGATCAAATGGGTGAGAGGGAATTTTAGACATCACAAAAATTCATGCCTACGAACAGAAATTCACAAATCGATTGAAAAATCAATTTATGAAACTGTTCGTACCGGGACTTGAGTGCCAAATATCCGTAACCGTAGCCAACGACGTTGACCACTGCACAATGGAGCCGAAAAATCTATCAATATCTTCCAATAGTTCCAAAATGAAACATGTGATAATCTGTAGTTATTTTGGAATGACAGTGGTTATTCCAAATTGTAACAACTACGAAAATGCTTTGAAAACCTCTGAAAACTCCTATTATTAATATCAGATAAAAAATAAACGTTAATTTATAATATTATAAATATATCCTAGAATTTAATTAAAATCTTCAACAACTAAATGCACAACAGTAGATGATTAAAACTGCCCAAAATCTTGTTTCGTAATTATCTTAGAACTATGCTTTTTGAGTGGTTACTCTATGTAACCGAACGTTTTTTGCGAGAACTCGGATTATGTGTACCTATCGGTCAGATTATTTATACTTTGACAGAATTCGGCATCGGACTTGTATGTAATTTCCATGAAAATGCAACCCTTAGACGGAGGCTCTCTCGTCGCTTTCGCAGGCTCTGGAAGATACGTACAGGTACGCGCCCCGTTCCGGAATTACCCTAAGTGCTTTTTTATTTCATTTGTAGGGGTCGCGGTGGCTCGGTTGGGGCGGGCGGTCGTAACGTGATTTGGCATCGAACCGAGGAACGTCTTGAATGTCGAATGAGTCGGTGGAAGGATATAATGTACCCATATTATGTGATAATATACCCAAGTCCGTTTGCCTCGCCCGGTTGTTTATTCGAGGCGACGGGTCCGTCTCGCTGCGGATGGCTCAATTATTGCGTTTATTATCTTAATATTTTGGAAAAATGTATATTTTTATCAAATTTAGAAATATTTACATCATATGGGTTTCAGGGAAAATAAAGCGAATTAAGTTTACGGGGAATCGGACTTGTTAAACCTTGAAAACCTTCGTGGAAATATTATTATATATAATATTATAATGGCCAAAACTATAGTTATAATATATCTGTATATCAGGCGCGTGCGGTGGCTTAATCTTTCTCACTTAATCACATGAAAAGTGAAGGTGCAAGCGAAATGCAAGGGCATGCGGCGCATGCTCTTGTATCCTTCTTGCTCATACCAAAATTAGGTTGTGCGATAGAGATAGTGATAACCGCACCCACCGCATGCCGATGATTTATATATCATACTCCACATTTTTTTCATACATTAGGCTTTCCAAAGTACGAAAGACATTAAGGGTATGTCTCTATTATATCCCAAAACATTATATGATTTCTGTCAATGCTTATCGGATATAAAAAAACTCTCCTTTCAAAAAAATTAAAAACTGTACTTATTGTAATAATTTGGATTATTGAGATTTTGTACACTTCCATGTATTTTGTCACTAACGACCCGGGTTTCGCCTTTCGGCATCTTCAGGCATTCGAGCACACGAATGGACTCAAACTGACAGCTCGAGTCCATTCGTGTGCTCGAATGCCTGAAGATGCCGAAAGGCGAAACCCGGGTCGTTAGTGACAAAATACATGGAAGTGTACAAAATCTCAATAATCCAAATTTGATATTGAAATTCCATCAAGCACCCTCAGTCGATGTCTTAAATTAAATTATATTCTAATAATGTTTTTGGTATGGATTAAAAAAATCTCATTTGCGTTTTATCTTTGATTAAAACTTTCCTAGAATCATACTAATTTTTTTAAAATACAATTTATAATCTAGTCTATAAAACAAATTATTAGATCGTGTCCATTTTTTTTATTTAGCTTTTATTCCAGATTGTATCATTTCCAAACTCTCATCGTAGATTTAAAATACCCTTTCAACTAGAGCTTTTAGCTTCATTTGAACAAAGCTCGCGTGCTATCGCAGATTATCCTTTGGCTTTGTCTAAATACCAAACATATTATTCCGGGAATCGAACCCACTGCGCGAGGTATAGCCGCGCTGTCATGCAAGGACGCCGTACTCTGCAGCTAATTGCCCTGAAAGCATTTCGTGTTGAATTATTTTATAAACCCCGCTGAAGATATTTCATTAGTTGAATTAACGGTGGTTATTAAATTAGTGAAAATTGAAATGCACCATGCAGTGTAAAAAGTGCATCACATACAGTAAATTAGATTTCGTTTTTTGAATCATTGATTTTAAACTGCCCTCGGAAAATGCTAGAAAGCCTTAAACTATCGATAAAAATCACGATAAATACGGGAAAACGAAAAAATAAGTTAACGATAGATCGGTTTTGCACTGTATTCAATTTTTACCATGATGTTTATTATATAGAAACCTTGATTTAGTTGTTTTTCTTATATGCGTTAACTGCATTTTGGTTATCAAAATCGGTCAGAGTTAGCTAATATTGTTACTTTGGAATATCACTTATTTGTGGGTTTCAATTACTACACATACTCTGCACGGTAGTCACAGACCTATGCATTAAAATATTTCAATATTATGACATGTTTTGCCGCTAATGAATACATAATATACCACGATAAAAACTGAACAACCAAAACAGTTCGACCTATAGCTTCCACGTATCGAATATATTCCGAAATTCCGTATTTATTAGTTGAAAATAGCCGCCATCCCTCGTTCAAATTATGACAATTCATATTGCCCGCGAGGAGGTTACTGGGAAATGTTAGGTTTATTGAAATGCGGTCACCACTGCAGATTTCATAAAGGAATATCGTCATGCATTGCAGTTGATCCCGCAAATAATTATTCCGATATATATTTAGGGTTCCCTATAATGATCTTTTTGTTATGCTACACCATTCGATGTAAATACTGCAGTTTCTGGAAAATGGGCAGCGAGCTTCCACAAATTGTTTGTATGAATTACCGGAAATCAGCTTTATTTATTATAAAGCTGGAAATTGTTCGATGTTTTCATTAAAAAAATCATGCACATGGAAACAATGTTTTTGCTGATGTTAATCACATGTTTTTTCGAAGTATTCATATATTGACTAAAGATTTTATTTTATAGTTAATTTTAGTTCGATGTATTGCAAATTGATGTATTAACTTTTTTTTCAATCCAACTCTGTCTGAATCTATCTAGTCTTGATTTGAAATAATTTATCTTCGGCTTAAATGATTCTGCTACCCATAAAAACAATATTTATTAATTTCCTAATCCAGAAAAAAATCTGCATTAACAGATTCACTCCGAGAAGCATAGTATGTCAGATTACTAACTCGATCATCTTAAAGATTATTTTAAAATAAATTATTCCATGCGATTATTTCAATAGGTAACCGTGTGCATATTAGTAACAAAGATTAAATAATCTAGAGCAATTAGATATACATATATTACATAATTAAGGAGATATCCTAATTAATGACCGAACTAATGTTAATACATCGTCATTATGACAGGAAAATTTTATAATACAATATAATAGTTAAAATTTTTACGTATTTGCTTTCCAAACTAATTAATAATATCGCGTACGTTTTTCCTTTGAACAACTCGAACCTTAATTACAGCGTCTTGGAGTCCCACCAAGTAGATTAAAATTCAATCAGTATATTTTTCTATATAAAATTTGCTTTTAAGGTGTTAACTGTCAATTCTTGGTGGAAAGACATTATATTTTAAAAAATAAAACACAATTCGTTTGTACTACTTCCACATATTTATAATGATCAGGACCGGTTTCGCTCATCACGATCATTATCAACTGATAAAAATACAAACATAACAGAAAACTCAATTTTATATAAATACGCCTGTTATGTTTGTATTTTTAAAAGTCGATAATGATCGTGATGAGCGAAACCGGTCCTGATCATTATAAATATGTGGAAGTAGTACAAACGAATTGTGTTTTATTTTTTAAAATTCTGTCAGTTCGAGCTCATTCGTGCGCTCGAATGCCTGAAGATGCCGAAAGGTGAAACCCGGGTCGTTAGTGACAAAATACATGGAAGTGTACAAAATCTCAATAACTCAAATTTGATTTTGAAGTTCCATCAAGCACCCTCAGTCAATGTCTTAAATTTTCTATATAAGTTGGTTGCCCCACCTTCACCCTTTATGTGTATGCAGCAGCTGTTTCACGGCCGCCTTCCATAATGAAAATAAACGAATTTACGCCTTATTCTTGACCCGGTGCAGAACTGTACGGGACCGATCTTTTAACTACGCTCTATTGTGCTTAAGAATAGAAAATATTGAAAGAGAAAAAAAAAATATAATGCATATATGTATATCTTAAAAAGTACGAAAATGAGTAAATGATTGGATCTCTTTTTAAAGACGACAGAGCAGGTCTCGGCCAAATGATGTAAATTAGAAAAATAAATTGACATCTTTGGATTATTGAGATTTTGTACACTTCCATGTATTTTGTCACTAACGACCCGGGTTTCGCCTTTCGGCATCTTCAGGCATTCGTAAGCTCGAATGCCTGAAGATGCCGAAAGGCGAAACACGGGTCGTTAGTGACAAAATATATGGAAGTGTACAAAATCTCAATAATCCAAATTTGATATTGAAATTCCATCAAGCACCCTCAGTCGATGTCTTAAATTGACAACTCTTAGGAAGGGAAACATCATTTTACATTGGTTTTAGGTTTAAAAATTCTCACCCGGCCACTTGACGTAAGCCACTATTATATCGGCACTCCCTGCGTATAATTCCGTATCTGCAAACACGAGAATCTACAAGAGTGTAATTTAAAGATTCATAACGCGCCTCACCATATAATGTTTTCGATAAAAACAGTTTTTTGTCTCTCCTGAACAATTTCAATTTTGAGGGCTACATCAATTGACCATAACACCGTCGATATGGTACGCCTACATTTTTTGGGTCAGTAACTATTTCAATTTTTCGTCAATAAGAATTAATAAATGGTTAGTAAATAATTCGATAAATAGTCAGTTAATAAAATAAACGGTCACATATTTATATATAAAACGGTCAGTTTTTAATCAAATTTAACCTTTATTTATTTGGCAATTATTTACTGACTAAACATAACTGACCATTTGTAGAATTAGTTATAGTGATGCGTTCTTTCAGCCGTGACAACATTTATTGTTACTTGTGGACCAAAGTTTACGAAAGATACATGCCACATGTAATATGCATAATTATTGTGTGCCCCCTCAACCGTCCACAAAAGCGCAGTATTAGGCTAAAACTAATCAGATTCGACTAAGCCGAAAAAGCTCATTTGTGGAATTATGTATTTTGTTAGTTTCAAAATTGATTACTGCGAAATCATAAATAGGTTTTATCCGCTTAAATCTGCGTAAGTATCTATTGTATTCTATGATTTTGCGTTGCTGAAAACTGTAAATTGAATTGTTGAATTCGATTAAATAAGGCCTCTTTGTTAACATTAAAAACATTATATAAACTTTGGGTATAACTTGACCGGGTCATTTTTTTTGATAAAATAAAATACTTTGTTGATTTGAGGATTTCTAGGCATGGCTGTACTGGAGTACAATGAATGCTTTTTTTTGTTCTAGCGATCACCTTCAGGGTTCACTGTGAAGTGCAACCACTTTTATCGAGTTAAATATTCACACAATAGTTTCACAAAAGCATGCTCACGTATGCCACCAATCTTAATCAAAGTATAGTGTATTGATTGAATTAGCATTTACTTAGTAGAACTTCATTGTCATAGCGTAAAGTTGGTGGCTGTTTCGGCTTCACGCCATCGTTGGAACTATCAGAAATGAATAGCTATCATCTAACTAATTAAATTTTATAGAACTGAATACTTGGCTATTTTTATCCTATCAAAATATAGTGGACTAAACGATATTCAATTACTAATACAAACACACATTTGCTAACCATTTCTTCGCCAAATGCGGGACGCGTGGACTCCTAATGAATGATTTCAACAGCACTGGTTTTTTTTGCTGATTGTTACTCTGTACATCATCCTCTCTTTTGGTATGAGAGAGGATATACGGTTAAGACTAGAACTGGACTAGTGATTTGGTAATCGTTTTCGTTACGCTCCGTTTTAAGGATAGGATTGGTGGGAGAGAATCCAAATATCACATACATCCATTAATTTAAACATAAATCGATCGAAAAATCATTTCAGAAAATTGTTCGTTCGGGAATTCGAATTCGTGATAACTGCAGCGTTAATTACTCAGCTAATAGACCGGTCATTATATACTTAATATATGTACCTCAGAGACAGACGGATGCAACTGCCATATACCAAATTGTTCAGGATAGCCGAAAAACACTTTATTTTTTGAATAAATACTCATAACTTCCAAGAAAATATATAGATTGCGATTATTATTTTTTGTATTCTAGTTCAATTAAAGTTCTTTTGTAATATGTAATAAATAAATTAAAAAAATGGAATGGATTTGCATCCTTCTGCTCCTAAAGACATTGTGTCACTGTGAATTTGTATCTCATTTCTCTTTTTATAGTAAAATCAAAATAAAGCAATTTATCCGTATAAATAAATCAATTTGAAGGTTTTAATAAAACAGTACATATTATATTGATTATAAAAATATATTTTTATATATTAGTGTACCCATAGACCCAAAGTCATAGCGAGGCAGAGAGATGCGAAGGGAGTTGCATCCTAATGCATTAGTTTAAATAATAAACTATTTAGATGACACTCCACTTGCATATTTCTGCTTCTATTATAGATAATATGGCACTTGCATCGTAATGTTATGCCTATATTTCTTATTATAGCAACTAGGTTCTACATCTTTTTGCTGGTAATAAATAATGCTTTTAGCATGATGAATCCGTCAAAAACTCATTTTAGCCAAAAATGGAGTTGCATCCGTCTGCTTCTGAAGTACATATATATATTTTTCACAAGACAAATTTTTTTCACTGAAGCCTGAAACGTGGACATGGCGTTTCATTTGTTGGTACCAAAAGAGGAGAATAATCCTTGTGTTATCGAGAGCTATTAGAAAGTCGTGTATTATCTTTATTTCGATGTAGAGATGTTACTCTAAAATCCATTCAATTCGTGCACATATTCTGTATGGAATATCGTATTGAATATTTGATACGGTCGACCTCGCAAGAGTGTCGGAGGTAAAGATTGCCCCGAGGATGAGGATGAGGTCCTTAATAAAGGAGGGACACGCGTAAGAAAAAGTTCAACACGAGTAAAAATGAGAAGTCGAAAGACTCTGAGAAAACGGCAAAAATGGGAGATGAAGCTTGTATAGAATGCCAGGGTTGCCTAAATGTCATAATTGAAATTTATGTTTAACTCGTTGTTCATTGTAAATTCTCTTATTTTAACTTTATAACTTTGTGGAAATTCATTTTTAATATAAAAATAAAATTGATAACTTAATTATTCCACTATCTGTGTTATTAAATAAATATAACGCGTTTCGTATCTTTTAGAACAATCTTCAGACTAACAAGGTAATTAATTTCTAAGGTAATCAATGATTCTCATTCTTAAATTAAAATGAAGTGTAGGGTGATTTTTTTTTTCTACTGGACGTGGGGAGGTAGTAAGACACAAACGATAACAGTACTAATTACTGGTGTTTGGAGGTGAATATCCCAGCTGAAATAAATTTTATAGTGGCGATTACTGTTAATGGTTTACATTCTGTAATCGTTCAAATTTCATTTGAAACTGAAAGCATGTCTTATTCTACTATAATTAATTGCAATCAAGTTTAAAAACCTAAAATAAGTAATCTATTCAGTGCTTCAAGAATTATTAAATATTAAGTAAAACAGTATGCTTTAAAGCTTAAATATTGATTTTATATAATGTACGGTTTCATTTTTCTTGTGGGTTTATTTTGGTTGACGCTAATAAATCTGTTCTTGTGAGAAACAGCGGAACCATAAATCTATATAAATATACATAAAAATGAATGTTTGTTTGTTTGTCGCCTATGCGTTCCTATAACATTCATCCGATTTCGATATAACTTTGGTGAGTTGTTGTGCGCACACCCGTGAAGGCTACTAAAAAAATCAAATACGTACACACAGTGACATATCGGAAAACCTTCTGATTTATTTGTGTACGCACTAAACGGAAAACAAAAACTATTGTGTATCTAAAAGCATTTCAGTAAACAGAATTAAAACATAATTTAGGACATCGACTGAGGGTGCTTGATGGAATTTCAATATCAAATTTGGATTATTGAGATTTTGTACACTTCCATGTATTTTGTCACTAACGACCCGGATTTCGGCTTTCGGCATCTTCAGGCATTCGTGCGCTAGAATGCCTGAAGATGCCGAAAGGCGAAACCCGGGTCGTTAGTGACAAAATACATTGAAGTGTACAAAATCTCAATAATCCAAATTAGAATTAAAACACTTTCTTTCGTCGAGTGGCATTGCAACGCATGCCGGGTACTCGCTAGTGTAGTGGACTATAAATGTTAAAAAGCTTACCAAGCATTTTGAAATTTCTCGTGTGAAATGTAGGCTTGTGACAGGTTAGTAAAACCAGATAATTACTGGTAATTTTTTTTCCAGTTAATCACTCCGTGAAAATGCATAGCATCATCGGGAACTGACATAAGTTTGCTAGTGTAATGTGGACAAAACAATTAGGATTAATAAATAATGTTGGCGTGGCAACCCTGATTCGGGAGTGTTTGTGAAACATGATCCGACGAAAGCGTGATCAAAGAAGAGCGCGGAGCACAAAGAAGACATTTCCATCGCAGACGCGCCCAGAGCGCATGGGATAGGAGGGCGGCAAATCGCGATACATTCAGGGGTGACACTTGCATTGTATTGTCTGGTGTGTTATGTACGAAGCTGTTCGAGGTGCGGCAACGAAAAGTCGTAAATGCAACTATGGTAAAATAGCTTACTGTCCAATGTCAGAAAATGCAAAAAATAAATACAACATTAAATAATGATGTCATTGATTATAATATTACATTTCTGAGATAAGGCCCTTAGATTAACCGGTTGATTGCCAGTCACGCAATTACGCCTGATATTAATATACTATTACGATTTCGTCGACAGCCGTCGTATTAAACTTAATTAATTATTGGACTGCTCAAAATTACGATATTAAACGAGAAATTATTGGTGATGCCACTGTGAAGAGCTTTAGAATTGTTCAACGATATTGCTTCATATGTCGACATATTCAACGAAGACTTGAGAGAGTTGACAGATTTCGTCGGCACTTACTCGGTAGACTACATTACCTATTGCCAATTTGTTTTATTCTTTGTCATATTGTAAAGGGATAAACAAATAATTTGTAATGAGTTAATTTACAAAAAGAATTGAATGGTTAGTCAGATGCTTAACCTATAGTACTATATAGAGTCGGATCCGTGGTGGAGTTAGTAGCGTGTTTAGTAGAATGTCTCGGGTTCACGTCCCAGTGCGGACAGTTTCATAAATTGATCTTTCAATCGGTTTATAGTTATTCTGTTCGTAGTCATGAATGTTTGTGATGTCTTAAACTCTCTCCCACCCATCCGATCCTCAAAAACGGGGCGCAGCGAAAGCGATTGGTTAACCACTAGTCTTGTCCTACCCCTATCCTTTTATCCCTAATCTATTCGAAAAACAAACAGGTTGAGCAAATGAGTAACAACCAGTTCTCATAGAAAATACCTCCATTACGAGGACATATGCGCTATCTTGGAGTGGACTAGTAAAAAAATAAACTATATAGAGTTAACCATAAGAAGATGAGGATAGAGGCAAACTAAATAGTTTCCAGCTGATTGCCGTCGATGTCTGTTTGTGTTTGGTAAAGAGATAATTACGACGCACACGCCAAAGATAGCTGGATATCGCTGAAAACGTAACTAAAAAAAAAGGTTTATTATCAAGTGAAATTTTTGTCAAACATAATTTATCAATCATAGTTACCAAAGCGACGATGGACCTGGCTTGAAAATATGCTGTGGATGCCCCAGGGGATCCTAAGTCCTGCCTATTCTTCTACCGACCGGATGGATTCTCTGGAAGGCCGCTGAGGAACATCCATAGGATGTATTCGGTGGAGTTACGGGACGCTGGGATGACCTGGGAGGAAACAAAAAGACTGGCGGGGGACAGAGAATCTTGCAATCTTGTATGCAATATCACAAAATGATGAGACACTGAAAAGTATATAAGAAGCGTGATGTGATCGTCATCGAACTTCGAAACCTTGACGTCGAGTTATCCTGTGGCGGTTTTTTTCAACGTTGAGCGAAACCGGTGCAGGTGCTTTTTGTCCCCGTAGCGTTATGTTGTAGCGGAAAGTGAGAATATTTACCGATATATAGTAAGTGTTCATAAATCAGTGTGCTAATTCTAAATTGCCTGTTATTTCGATAATAAGAAAAGAGCTCGTCAAGAAGTTGAAGGATACTGTTAGACAAATTATTTTAGTAAAATACTCTGACCAAAGGAAGCATTCAGCAGAGCGTAAGACACTCGGAAATTTGAAATTATTTCATTTTGGTGGATTCAATTTATTTCTTGTGCTAACTTCATTGTCATTATATTAAGCTAAAGATAATTCTGGTTGATCAAATTGAATATTGATTCGTTTTAGTAAAAACGCATTGTTAACAAAATACTAAAATCTATCTACGGTGTTTTGGCTAATTAATGTAACCCTCAAAAAATATGAAAATGAGTTAATGTTTGGATCTCATTTTTAAGACGACAGAGCAGGTCTCGGCCAAATGATTTAAATTAGAAAAAAATAAATTGACCATTTTTTGAAAGGGAATCTTCATTATATATTGGTTTTAGTCTTAAAAATTCTGACCCGGCCGTTAAGCCATTATTATATCGACAATCCCGTATCTGCAAACATGAGAATTTACAGAAGTGCATTTCAAAGATCCATAACGCAACTCACCATATAATGTTTTCGATAAATACAGTTTTTACTCTCTCCTAAACAATTTCGATTTTATAGTGTGACATCAATTGACCAAAACACCGTCGACATTATATAAAGAAAACTTAACCATTGATTTGTTTACAAACCAATAGAAGTAGGTAAAGAGTAAAAAGGAAGGGTAATTTTTATGCCGGTCGTGGCTAGTGAACCGTGAATTTCCAGGCTTTCTTTCTTCAGTCCGAATTTCGAATCCTCTAATGGAAAAATACAACATAGCATTTGAATTGACAAAATTCTTACATGTATTATTTCACCTCTCCGATTAGCATCCTCCGACTAAATAAATGTTGAAAGAATGTCATTACTGACCATAATTTGTTTATTGCGTATTTATTATCCAACAACTCATTGACGCCTATAATCCTAATAATGTTCCGAAAATTTTTAACTACAGACGCGTCTTAAAAAAACAAAAACTGAGTCCCTCTTAATCACACAGAATTAATGAATTTTAATAAAAAAATAACCAAATTAATTTTTAAATAAATTTTTTTATCAGTAAATTTTCGTACAGTGATTATCTAATACTTTATCTTTGCTAGAATGCCTTTCATTAAAGTTGAGAGAATTTTCATTTTTTATTTATTTATAGTATTCAATAAATTATTAGTTTGCAAGAATACAATTTATAAGTAATTTTACCAACCATTTTCTGTTGTATTGTACTATGATTTAATTGGCTAATTGTCCGAAGAATAGTTCTTCTCCCTACTAGGGTCGTTTAAGAGAATACATATAACGAAGGGATAATCCTTTGGTCATAGAAATTGGGTTAATTAATTATAGAGCTAATCGTATTGCTTTACACTTGTCTTAATAAATACAATATTGTTTAATGTTAATCTTACTGGAAATACATACAACTATGTAAGAAAACAGCTTTGTACAATGTGTGCAGGCGTCCCTCGACTTTCGCACAATTCTCTAATTCTTAAAATTGAGATTTTTGTCGGACACATTTTCAGGAACCAATTACGCACCAAAATCGATTGTTGCCTGTGCTACATTTTTATTTGAATCATACTGATTAGTTGATTGTGTAATTGTTATTTAAATGTATAGAGAAGTTTTCATTGTATGTTGGTTTAGTGGATTAACAAATATTTTATGATTGGTAAATGTATTTTGTATAAAAATCAAATATCCGTAATGAATTAGTTTGAATTCGACGTATACTGAAATCCTTTGTCTAAATTTTAGATAAATCGTAGCACCACAACTTGGTAGTACAAAAGTATTTTTTTTTTATTTAAAAAAAATAAAACACAATTCATTTGTACTACTTCCACATATTTATAATGATCAGGACCGGTTTCGCTCATCACGAGCATTATCAACTGGATAAAAATACAAACATAACAGGCTTATTTATATAAATGTTAAATGTTATGTTTGTATTTTTATCAATTGATAATGCTCGTGATGAGCGAAACCGGTCCTGATCATTATAAATATCTGGAAGTAGTACAAATGAATTGTGTTTTATTTTTTTAAAATATAAATGTCTTTCCACCAAGAATTGACAGTTAACACCTTAAAAGTGACAAAAGTAATTGATTAAAAATAAATTAAAATCTTTTGCCTGTCTAAGGACATACAGTAAATTATTAATAGTTAGAATTCTCAATGGATACATTATAAGTGGAAGCCTATTATTTTTCTAACTTTTTATTATTCATGAAGAACCATACTGTGACTTGAATTATCCGTCATCCGAGATTTCTTTGGCGTTACAGTGCTCACGGGCTAGAATCCCTGTACGGAAAAGTTTACAAATTGATTTTCCAATCGTTTTATGGCTTTCTGATCAAAGGCATATAATAGCCAGAGCTATAAGATAACGTCTAGTCTGATCCGTCTATATTTACCATCTCCGACAAAAAAAGATTGAATGAGAGTTTTTAAAAAAACAACTTCTCTGAATATGCTTCATTAATAATTCATATGCGATATTCGCTCGATTGTTTGTTGAGCTTAAATTTTAGTCAGCTTAAAGAGAAATTTTTAAATAATTGACTATTTGCTGCACCACACAACATTTCTAGTGCAAATAAAATATTTGCAAACTCAGATGAGTTTAATATAAATTATTTAGCTTTTGAAACTCCTTTATGCTGTGTATTATGCACAAGTAAAGCAGATACTCAGTTTTAGAGGTTTCTACGTCATTAGCCTAATGAGCGAGTGCATAGCTGTAGTTGCAGTGCTGTATGCATATCTCGGATTCTGCACAGGATGCTTCGCGTTAAAGGTCTCCTCGCGAAGAGTGAACTGTAACTCAAATATATCTGTATAATCTATCTTCACTACTCGAGGAAGAAGCGATATAGCAAGCTGCAATAGTTACCTAAATCTACCTGGAATTGTCGTGCACAATTATTAACTGTGTATAATTGTTCCATGACTTCCCGTCTGAGTGATTTTGTATTAGGTACACATTGGAATATTTCTTGATTTTTTGTTAACATTAACATATTATCGGTAGAACTCTGACATAATGATGTAAAATAGCAATGTATTGAAATAATTTAAGACATCGACTGAGGGTGCTTGATGGAATTTCAATATCAAATTTGGATTATTGAGATTTTGTACACTTCCATGTATTTTGTCACTAACGACCCGGGTTTCGCCTTTCGGCATCTTCAGGCATTCGAGCACACGAATAGACTCGAACTGAGACAGTAAACAGTGTCTAACGTTTATATAGAATATACAAATGCGACAAATATTATTTACGAGGTAAGATATTATACGTCTGAGAGCCACACTGATACCTGAGTTAAAATTTCGGGAATCTCCCTAATCCTTATTTTGTAAACACCATATTAACAGAGTGGCGAATTGCCGCTTTTCAACTTCTTTTAGAAATACCAGTGATTTTACAATTATAATAGTATTGACATTCGCAAATCACTTGCTAATGGAGAACCATACGTTTAATGCGGATGATGGGGTTAAACTGTTGCATAAAAACATGGGGGATCATAAATTATTTTATCAAGAAATTTTGGAAATTAATAGAGCCCAGTTAAATTCCTTGCCAATCTTGAATGAGCAGCTGAACCTTCCTAATTCTCCGCTATTATATCCGATACGTTGAAACACCTAACAGATGTCACTAAATGTGGAATGATTGTATATATTTACCCATTCGTCGAATTACATCCCGTCAAAACCCACAATACTATTATAATTGTAAAATCACTGGTATTTCTAAAAGAAGTTGAAAAACGGCAATTCGCCACTCTGTTAATATGGTGTTTACAAAATAAGGATTAGGGAGATTCCCGAAATTTTAACTCAGGTATCAGTGTAGCTCTCAGACGTATAATATTTTACCTCGTAAATAATATTTGTCGCATTTGTATCTTCTATATAAACGTTAGACACTGTTTACTGTCTCTCAGTTCGAGTCCATTCGTGTGCTCGAATGCCTGAAGATGCCGAAAGGCGAAACCCAGGTCGTTAGTGACAAAATACATGGAAGTGTACAAAATCTCAATAATCCAAATTTGAGCAATGTATTGAATTATATTAGTATTATCAAAGTAAAAATAAAATGTCGGGAAGACAAATGTAAATACGAGTATATTTAATTCAATTTTTTACGTGTAATTACATATTATGTCACACATTATGTTCTCTCACATCGGTATCATATTGTCCATACCATTTTGTTACATTATATAGTTTTTCGGCATCATCGTTTCACAAAAATTACACAGCTTGTTGAGAATATATTACAGGTAACAAATTAAATGGTCAGAATTTAAATCAATTTTCGGTCAGAACTCGAATCAACTTTTTGTAAGAATAAAAATATGAACGGTCTAAATAAAATTATTATGTGGTCAGAATAAAAGGTTAGGTTAGGTTAGTAATACTGACAGTAAATTATTTAATCTGCCCTCTGTAATTCTGACCAATGTATTGAAAATTAAGACCGAAACTGAATTAAAATTCTGACAAGAAAAATGCGAGCCATATTATATATGCTACGCCGAATGTGTGAAATTATGTATTACATGAAATGGACAAAATTTTGCCTAATACATGAAAACTGTAAGGCCATTGCCTCATTTATGAATTAGGAAAATTATCTGCCGAGTGCGTGAATCCACAATGAATTTTTCTGAATAGTTCATGCCGGCTTATTACCAATTTCACACATTCGACATCACATATTATATATTATGAAATATGTCCAAAAGGGATTTTTTTCATTCGCAATAATCCCGAGTTTACATTCAATGGTGACATCTAAGTTTGATTTCAACCTACTCATTTCTTTCGTAAACATATATTATGATCGTGATCGGCGAGATGGACAAGGCTCAGAAGAAGATTTGTTTTATAAAATAAAAATCTAAAACAATTTCGTTTATTCTTAAATAAAAAAAAATGATTTGGTATGCTATTCATCTTAACTGCACCAAACTACATAATGGACCATTGACTCGTATTCTTTTTTAGTAGTCGTGTGGGGTTCTAAAGCATTGTTGCTGCGCGATTTACTTCATTCACATATTGAAGTTCACTCGATACTTAACGCACTACCAATCACGACTAATTTCATTCGCATTTGAATTTATCTTTTAAATCCAGATGAGCCTTAGATGTTTTATGCTTACCTGATTATAAATATCTCATCTAATGTACTATGCAGCACTTTATTGCAGAGCTACCTACTCCAACTACTTTCAAAATTGGTGTATGTTTTTTATTAACACATATACCATCGTAAATGATTGTGATCAATCAATATATCTACGATAGGATGACATATGAGTATAAGTCAAAAAGACAATGATTCAGCACAGCAATAACGAAGTTAAATTATGAAGTCATTTTTTCAGCATAATACTCTCCGTCAGTTTATCATTTTTACTATTCTAATCAGCAGTGTTTAGATATATAACAAAATATTATTTAAACACGTATTAATGGACTTGTAATTCTAGGGTCATAAAAATATTGATTTGAAGAGAAAACTTACACACCAAATTCTCTTTTTACACGGTTTTTTTGCACGACGTTTTGTTGCATTTCGATGTAATGTCAATTTGAAAATGATACATCTATTTCGCCGTACACACACTTCAATTTCGCTTTTATTACACATGTCCCACACTGACAAACAATTCCCAACGAACGCACTCACGGGTGTGCAATAAGGCAGTTGCTGCCCTAAATTAAATCCGCGGATAAATCAAAGGATAAATAAAAGTCGGCTTAACACTTTTATGCTCGTGCTCTCTGTATCTTGGAATATGTCTTGCGAGACAGTTTGAGGCAAATAATAGCGTAATTGATTATAGTGCTTTTTGGCTCGCAGCGAAAAAGGTATGTTTGCTTACGGTGCACACATTTTCGCGATAGTAGTATTTGTCAAAAAATGGTATCATAACTCATAATATCCAGCATATGCAAAAATGAGTTTTCAAAGCAGCATTGTATTTCGTGTTTACACCTACCATTTACATTATAAAATATCTTTTTAAACTTACAAACTCCCATCTAAAATGACCGTGAAAATGTTGTTCATTTTAAAAACTTATATTCTCCATTGCTCTATAATTTAATAAACTAATGATTTCCATTCCAGCCAATGACAGTGCAGTTTTGAACTGTCATGTCCACCGGTGTTTGTTTACCCATCACGGCACAGGCTTATATTCCACAGTTTTATTTAAGTTATTATTTTACATGCATGCAAAAATGTAGGATGAAAACAGTTTTGTTATGATATGTCAAGTTATGAGACTAGAAACCTTAAATGTCAATTTTTACTTGACTTGCTACACGACTTGTTTTGTTGATACTTATGAATCTATATATATCTATATATATAGGTACATCTATAAATAATTTAAAAAATAAAACACAATTTGTTTATTACCATTTCCACATTTTTTTTAATAATCAGGACCGGTTTCGACACTGATAAAATATAAATCTTAACAATTCTTTTATGTAATTTAAGACATCCACTGAGGGTGCTTGATGGAATTTCAATATTAAATTTGGATTATTGAGATTTTGTACACTTCCATGTATTTTGTCACTAACGACCCGGGTTTCGCCTTTCGGCATCTTCAGGCATTCGAGCACACGAATGGACTCGAACTGAGAGACAGTAAACAGTGTCTAACGCTTATATAGAAGATACAAATGCGACAAATATCATTTACGAGGCAATACATTATACGTATGAGAGCCACACCGATACCTGAGTTAAAATTTCGGAGATCGCCCTAATCCTTATTTTGTAAACACCATATTAACAGAGTGGCGAATTGCCGAAGGCGAATTGCCGCTTTTCAACTTCTTTTAGAAATACCAGTGATTTTACAATTATAATAGTATTGTGGGTTTTGACGGGATGTAATTCGACGAATGGGTAAATATACACAATCATTCCACATTTAGTGACATCTGTTAGGTGTTTCAACGTATCGGATATAATAGCGGAGAATTAGGAAGGTTCAGCTGCTCATTCAATATCGGTAAGGAATTTAACTGGGCTCTATTAATTTCCAAAATTTCTTGATAAAATAATTTATGATCCCCCATGTTTTTATGCAACAGTTTAACCCCATCATCCGCATTAAACGTATGGTTCTCCATTAGCAAGTGATTTGCGAATGTCGAAGTTTCTTTTTTTAATCTAAAGGCAGCTAAATGTTCTGATACCCTTATATCTAATGTACGTGTGGTTTTACCCACATAGAAATGTTGGCAATCATTGCATTGTAATTTATAAATACCAGATTTGTTCTTAAAGTTTACTCTATCTTTATTGTTAATAAGTAATTTGCCTAGAGTTTTTGCAATAGAACGCCGGTCTAACACTATCAGCGAGTTGTTTTTTAATTTTAGAGAGTAAATTTCAGTAAGCCCCTACCGAAGATGGTCAGCAGATGGCCATAGTAACCGAAGTGGCATAGATAACCGTGGATATAAGTAGCTAAATAAATGACGTATACGAGATATCACATTGTACATGGCCTTTAAAGCAGTGTTTCCCAACAGATGAAAGTCCAGCGAAATTTTCTGTCTTCATATAAAAGCAATTGCAATCCGATTGTCTTATGCGTTACCGGTCCACCCGTGTAAAAATGTTGGGAAACGCTACTTTAAATATAATCTTCTACTAATCTGCAATATTTGACAAATATTGTATAACTTAATGCATTGCTATTTTTATTATATTTATTTTAATTCAATTCTATTAATAAATACGAATTATGTTAATATAGTTTCAAAATAAAACACAATTCGTTTGTACTACTTCCACATGCTTATAATGATCAGGATCGGTTTCGCTCATCACGAGCATTACAACTAAAAAAAATATATTTCTATTCTTAAGACGTCTCTTAAACTGGTAAAACATATATAGTTTTCAGAAAAGAAAATGTGAATTGCGTTATTAAATTTTAACTTCAATAAAATACATTTTTTCAATTTAATCTCCTCTTTAAGCATTGAAACATTGCGTATCTAAGTGTAAAATGTATAGTAACACGTTGGAGGGAGAATTTTGTTTTCTCTTTCGTTTTTTCAGCATGCCCGCACTCTGGGACGCGTATCGTTTCAATTGAATGTGATTTAAATGGATAAAATGACGTTTAAAATGCGAGAGAAGTGCGCAGGGCTCCGCTTTAATTTGAATGCCAATCATTCCCAGAAAAAAAGCATCTCGCGCTCGCCCCACATTTTGGGAATCTCACTTTTATTTTGTAATTATTTTGAATTTTTTTTTAATTTATCCGCTCACTTCAAGTGTGGAACATTCGGGTACTTGATGCAATCTATCAGTAGTAGGTATATGTAGAGATATGGATGGCTTATAGGGTTTGTTACTTTTTAAATTATATTCATCTACCAATGCATCAAAAAATTCTAATTAATCATCGGTTTCAAAAAAAAATTTTTTTTTTTCTTAGAGAGTTGGGGTAGAGGGATATGACTACCTTATCACTCTCGTTACGCTCCGTATTTAAGGTCGGATGAGTGGGAGGGAGTTATAGACATTACAAAAGTCCATGCCCACGAATAGAAATCCATAAATCCATCGGAAAAATCAGTTTATTAACCGGAGACATCCATAATTGTAGCCAACGACGTTGACCACTGCACCGCGGACCCGAAATATAATATGTACATTGAACATGTACCCCATATGTATATGTTTTTAATACATTTATATTTGTATATAAAGTATAATGAAATAGCTTTCAAGTAAATTGATTAGATATACAACTCTAGTTCTGACGTAAGCGTGGTGAAATATATTAGCCTGCAAATATATTATAAAATTATTGTATAGGCAGCTCAATACCTTACTATCTTTCACCTCATTATCTCCCATGCGACTATTGTAAAAAATATACATAATTTAAGACATCGACTGAGGGTTTTTGATGGTACTTCAATATCAAATTTGAGTTATTGAGATTTTGTACACTTCCATGTATTTTGTCACTAAGGACCCGGGTTTCGCCTTTCGGCATCTTCAGGCATTCGAGCGCACGAATGAACTCGAAATGAACTCGTCAGTTCGTTAGTCGAACTCGAAAATACATGGAAGTGTACAAAATCTCAATAACTCAAAAAAATATATATTATGGTTGAATGCTATCTGTTCGAGATTCGAGAAAATTCGAGAATGTATTGGAAGATTCATAAAGAAAAATTAATCACTGGGGAGATATAATCTTCGGTGCCGTGCATACAAGTTGATTTAATAAAAAATAAAAAATATAGTTATAATAATAGAAAAAAATTAACATACGTTTGATTAATACGAAGTCAATTGTATTTTAAAAATAAAATACATTTTTTTTTTACTACATACACATATTTACTACTTAAAATGTGGAGTAGTACACACAGATTGTTTTTTATTTTTAAAATATATTGCATCTCCACCAAGAATTACAGTTACCTCCTTAAAAGTGAAGTCAATTGTATTGGGGACACAACTGAGTATTTAGTTGATGTGCACCAAAGTGTTTCCATATCCAAGAGAATTAAATGCACCTTTGGAAAATTGACAACATTTCCCTTACATAATATTCTGTTACGGAATCGGTCTACACCTGTCGACAACGTCAATGATTATCGACCTCTGCAAGTCTTCCCTAATAATAGTGCGACATCACATCATGCGATAGTCTCCTGCAAAGCCCGGGAAAATTCCGGCACCTCAAAAAGATCATCGACATAGCGCGCGCGACGGCATCACGGGCCGGACCGTTACCCCATTCGGATGTCATCACACAATATTACCGGAGAGGGCCGCGAAGAACGTTTAAAAAAAGGATATAAATACTAGTAAATAAGAAGGTTGCCTTCTTTACAATAGTATTTTTGATATATTTGTACGCGTGCTGTGTATTTTATATAGTAGTTGGTAATGATGACAAACAGAAAGATTAATAAACGGAATAATCTCGATGAATTTGGCGGTTACTTTGCATAAATTCATTTCCATTGGTTCCACCCATTTCGTATTTATATTATCGACGGTGTATTTGCCAGTTGATAATAGATTGTAAGATACAGGATTATACTTAGGGAGTGTCGATATAATAGTGGCTTACATCAAGTGGCCGGGTCAGAATTTTTAAACCTAACACCAACGTAAAATGATGTTTCCCTTCCAAAAAGTGGTCAATTTATTTTTCTAATTTACATAATTAGACCGAGACCTGCTTTGTCGTCTTTAAAATGAGGTCCAATCATTAACTCATTTTCCGTCGATTCGGCCAAAACACTATCGAATGTTGATTTTGTACCATATTTAAATAAAAATTACCCTGAGTAATTTAATTTTAATTTAATATTATAACATCTGAATACGTGAGATGACATAATATTGTCTATCTCTTCTAAACAGTATATATAGCTAAGCTAAAATAAGTTTAATTATAGTTCTGACGATGGCGTTATACCGAAATAGCTATTAACTGCCTAATACATTTTTTTTAGAACTAAATACTTTCATATTTTATCCCATAATAATATTTTGGATTATTTTTATAACACATTCGTTTTGTGACTTGTGACTTGTAACCATCACATCGCACAACTAACCCGTCTTATTTTTATCATATTTATGAATTTAATTTATATTTAGTGTAGCAAAACTAGCATTTATTTTAATACGAGGATTCTGATCTCTCTCCTGCGTTGATTTTCGTTAGCGTCAGGATGGGATGACACGTTAAAACCATAGAAGGGCTTCTTCGAACACTTATTTATTAATTATTAATACGCCAAAATGTATGTGAATCAACTTATCGTTATTGGCTCCGTAGACTCGTTAAGTCTCGCCTTATTACGAAAGTGACTGGCAACAATTTAGTCTAGTGCATTCATACAAAGATGTCTGGAGTATAATTTGGAAGCACGTGAAGTTCATTATTAAATCTTGTCACCTGATATGTTTCTGCTTAGATAAGCTTCGTTATTCTATGATTAAGTCTTAACTATTCAGTTTTTTATACAAGCCCCAACTAAATTAACCAAAAAAAAGTCTCTAATCCGACATAAATATACTTTCCTAGGTATTCGTTTTTACACTCGAATCGATAAAAAATAGTTACACGACACATCTATACTGAATGACAAATTTAATTCTATTGAATCGTCACTTCTTTCCATAAGATAACCACTCACGGTTTTTGTTTGTCAAGGAATTTCAGTGAACTAAAAATCTTGCCATCTTGCAATCTTCAGAGCCAACTTTACAATCGTCTTCTAAGCTACTATCTCCCCAATCGTTGACATCCATCTCCTTTGCGGTATGTCCAGTAATGAAGTATCTACTAGGATTCCTATATATAGCATGAGGATAGCTCTTACATCTAACATCGCCATCTTCCCATTGAAGTCTTTTTGCTTCTTCTTCTATTACTAGTGGAAATACTAGGTTTATTTGACTACTTACCGAAAATCTTTCATAGTTTACTGTCGCCTAAATCTCACGTCAAAACAGCGCCTAATCATTATTTAAATATAATTAAAAGAACTAGCGAGCGTTGTGTCGATGCAGATGACGGATTCCGACTGAATCACAATGGAACGCAATAAAAACATATCCACGAAAGATGGTTACTATATATTATATTCTACTGTTCTTCTATATGTGTATATTCCTTTTGACGTTTCATGGGTGGCGAAAAAGACTTCTTAAATGATGAAATAGGTTTAGTTTCTTACTTCTCTGTCAGATTCAATGTCTCAAGCCCGTATAGTACTTTCGATTTCACCATCACCTTGTATAGGCTCGTCTTATAGTATAATCATTAATTTATTGACATGCGTTTTATTTTATCGTTTTCAATTAGAGCTATCACGGCAAGACAATGCAAAAGAGACTATTTTTGCCGATATCTTCGACGACCGAAATAATCAATTAAGCGAAAGCGTTCACCTTTCGGATATTGTCATTCATCAGACTTTAGCTCCATAGATTAAAGCCCGGTGCACATCTTATCGATTCAAATCAGCTTGATTGAAACGCGGATTAGTGGTCCCTTTATTAAACTTCGCCACGGTTGTGAGGTATTGTTTAGATTAAATCGTTCACGGCGCCATGGCAAGTGTTGCATTTTACAATGTATCGCAGATAAGATAAACCATATCCGCTAATTACGTAGGTATAATAAAGTTACAACATTGGATCGAGCTTTGCTTAAACTGACCCAAATTGACCTAGCTGTATTTATATGATGTATAAATAATACGAAAAAAAACACATTCACCGTTTAACATTCCACATTTTATTGAACCATGCCAATAAATTTCTCACATCTGGTAGGTATGTTTCTAGGGTTTCAAATCCCGAAATCCCGGGATCCCGGTCAATTATTCGATCGGGATTTCGTAATTCATATATCTAATTAAAACTTCCTGATTAACCTTGACGTGTACCTTCATGTACGTATTTTTTTAATAAAACTTAATATTAATGAATTGTGGCCTTTTGAAATTTGAAATGGAGGACAAATTAGGACCGCTTCATCTTAAATGGATGAAGCGAAATATTTTAAAGTTGAGTATAAGAACATGTCCTCTTTTTTGATTCCATCTGGTAAAACATACCTTTATAGTCCAATAAATGAAATTAAATAAAATGTAAAACTGCTTTGATCATTGTTTTTTTTATTTTTTTTTAGTGACTTTCTGATTCAAAATCAATGAAAAAACCATGTCAAACGAAATAATATATCTTCGCTATTCTAAAAGGAAACACTAAAACGAAAAAATGACATGTTGAGTCAGTTCTACCTAAATATTCCTTATTTCAAATTCTACCGTATAAAAGAACACACGTATTTTTATAAATTATATTTTTACTTAAAATCAGCTCTGTACAAAAAAACAAAATTTAAAATCTATATGATTTCAAACATTTGATAAACTTCAAAGTCCAATTACTCAAAACTAGTATTTTTCAGTGAGTGTCTTCTTCCACAACAACGACGACATTACAATTGAAGCAATAATGAACAAATTTTAAATGTACAATTTATGCAAAATCCCGGAGAGGAATTCTGAATCCTGAAATCCCGGGATCATAAAAAAGGTCCTGGATTGAACACCCTAGAAGCCTAGTATGTACACTCAATCCTCTTTTTACGCGGGAGATACGTTCCTCGCAGAACAGTCGTGCAAACAATCAGCGGGTAAAAAAGTTGAGTGAACATTACACTGGTCCGTCTAGTTTTGAAACCGTGCAAAAAGTGCAAAAATGTTTTATAATATAATACAAAAGTGAATAAAAAAATGGGTATACATTTAAAATTAATATTACAACATTCCAATTTATCTATAGAATTTTTTAATTCGACTTGTCGTGTAAGGCTGCTCAAACGAAATCGTAGACTATTTAATTTCGTTTATGTATATAACTTGTTTGATAATCTGTAAATTCTTGTCTTAGTTTACGAACCGACTATTTTATATACCTTGTGATTGTTAAAATTCAATTTTATGATTCTATAGTTGATAATGTTCGTGATCAGCGAAACCGGCCTTGATCAATAGAAACATGTCGAAATAATGCAAACAAATTGTGTGTTATTTTTTAAATGTAAGTAACAGGCAGTACGTGAAATCAATGTTTTCCGTATTAACTTTTTAAAATGTTTCTTCTTCTTGTTATGTACTTAAAAATGCTTGATTTAAATTCTATAAGTTCACCATTTTTGAATATTTTTAAATTTATTTACCTTCCATAAACATTGTATAGAATTGTGACCCATTAAAATAAGAGTTAATTCATCTGAATATTTTTAAACTGTGACTTAACACTCATTCATTGTTTAATTGCCAGTTTAGCGTTCGTGACATCCGCTTCAAACGGGGAGTCGCAGACAAACTTTGGCCCAAAACAAAGGACCAATCATTCCCTGGCTAAGCCGCGTCCGCTCGCTTTGTGTCGGCAGTGTCGCTTTCCCTTTGTATGATCGTGGAATTTTATACATTTTTTCAAAGTCCTTGCAATTAATTAGCCTTTAAGCTGGCCCCTTATCGAAACGCAGTATGTTTGCGATTCATCGTGGAAAAAAACACCGATAACTGTAGCCGAATGTGTAACGATGTTATAGTCGGTTGGCACTTACTAGATAAAACTTCATTGCAAATTGATAACAAACAAATGTAGTAATATATTTTAATAGGGTTACTTATATAATATCGTCACTCTTCTGGAAGAAAACACTAAATCGAAAAAATGATATATTGAGTTAGTTATACCAAAATGTTCCTAATTTCAAACTATATCGTATGGAAAAACAAACATATTTTTATAAATTATACTTTTACTTAAAAACAGTTTTGTACAAACAAACAAAACGAAAAAGGTATGTCATTTTAAACATCTGACAAACTTCAAAGTCCAATTACTCAAAACTAGTATTTTTCGGTTAGTGTCCTCTTCCAGAACAACGACGATATGTAGTCAGAAGTTGGTAAAATAATTAAAGCAAAAATTTACTCATACAAATTATAAATAAATAAAACGAAATTATTTACAATTAAAATGTTAACCTCTTTTTTTAGTTTCGCTGAAATAGTAAGTTGTTCGATAATCCGTCCCAGCTAAACATGCTTACTGCCATGGTTAAGCGTTAAGCCGCATTCAACTATATGTTGCTCATCTAGCTGCATTCAAGACACTACTAAAATTTACTTAAAGTATTAAAATTATTTTGTTAATGACAAAAAAAATAAAATGAAAAATATTGATCAAGCCAAAAGACCGCACTGAAAAAATTCGAAGGTCGCAGATTCTCTACCTCTGTTCAAAGTATATCCTTGATAATATGAGGAGCAGATGTATTTAGTTGGAAAAAACTACCTCTTCATTTTATAAAAATGCAATAATTTACTGTATTCCATGCACTAAACGTTGCAATAGGCTAACTCGAAATAAAGCGCACCAAAGCTCTATGCAAAAATAATTATGATATCAATTGAAACTATTGTTGTTGATGTATGCAAAATATAATTATGAAATAATTTCTGTTCGAGAAGTAAACATAATAGCTCAAAACGTCTTTCTCTATTATGAGTATCGTATTTAGATACCAACATACGTGCACTTATACCTGTTTATACATTCGCGTGTTTGTGTGGGTGTGCAGGACCGCATTAGGGATAACCCGATCCGCGTAATTAGATAGAGTCCGTCCCCCGTCCGAACGAATGACCTGTTTCACTCTCGGAGGTCCGGTTTCGAGAGCCGCGTGCCAGCTTCAATTTGCCATTTTAATATCAATCAAAACGAAAAAAGCTCCATGCGTATAATTTGTTGCTCGAGCCACGAGTGTAGCGCTATTTTTCAATATATTAGATTAATCTTTTGAACTCATGCTTCCTAGCTTTATTTACGTGTTCGAATTTATTATCAAATCTTGTTCTTCGGGTCCATCATATGAGACACAAGTTGCGAAGGCTGTTCAATGTATTGCCTGTAGAGAAGGCCACATTCAGCAACGAATGTATACTATATATACTGTATATATCGATATATACAATGTATTTTCATTTATTCGAGTATCTTAACTTTTATTGATTGAGTTGACATTTACTTGATAGAACTTCACTATAATAGGATAAAATAAGAAATTATTTATTTCTAAAAAAATTTCTTATTTTATCCTATTATAACTTTTATTTAAAATTCTTAAATATTTAACGCACACAATTAGTAAGTTAAATACTTTATTTTGAAATAAAAAATACTGGTCTGTAGGTCTCTTAACCGAGTGGTAAAAGTATTAAAGCTTACATCTTACTCGGCTCCGCAGTCTAGCGTTCTAGTACCGCACTGTCATATATTGATTTTCTATCGAATTCTATTCAAATGGTCAGGATGACGTAATATGTGGACTGTCCATATTGCGATATAGTTTCACAGCTTTAAATTACTTTGTAAGCTAAGTTTCTCAAATGCAACTGTAAGTGACAATTACACACATTGCTTGCTACGTCTGCTGGGCTCCAGTTAAATAGCGTAGGCCACTGGCTCTAAACCATGTGAGGATTATTACCGAATCCGGGATGAAGCGGCTTGGTCTGTTAAAATAAACTGAAAAGCGTATATGTATTGTTTACATCCCAAAAAAACTTTAACGCGGTTAGTTAAATGAGTTCTCATTTCTCTTTCAGGTCTAGTTAGTAATAAAATCTTTTTTAAAGTATGTCCGCTCCCAATGTGGAGCATATGTAGTCTCCTAATGGAGGTATTTCAACAGATTTTTTTCCACGAAAACTGCTCTTTTGTCAGTTGCTCAACCTCTCTTTTTCGAAGAGAGTAGAGATAGAAGGATAGGGCTCGGAGAGGACTTGTAGTTAACTAAGCGCTCTAGCTGGGCTTGGTTTTTAGTTTTTTTTTTTTTTTTTTTTTAAATAAAACACAATTTGTTTGTACTACTTCCACATATTTATAATGATCATCACACCTTAAAAGTAATTGGTTTTTAGGATCCAAACATCCATACCTATGAACAGAAATCCATAAATAGTTTGAGAAATCAATTCATGAAACTGTCCGCACCGAGATTTGAAACCGTGAGGTCCGTAAACGAAACCAACGTCGTTGGCTACTGCACCACGGACCCGACACTTTTTTGTGGTAGATTATCGGATGTTATCTGTAAATTATTATCATATATCTGAAACCAGTGGTTTTATATAGAAACAATTTACACTCAATTTTAATTTTATAAAATAACCTTTTTAATATTTATATTTCATCAGTTTATAATGCGTCCTGATCGTCGCATCATTTTTTTGAAATAGTACAAATAAATTTCTGTTTTATTTTTTTAAATAAACTGCCTTTCCGCCAAGAATGGACAGTTTACGTCGATGTGATTTTTTCCGCACGCCATTGAAAAAGCGAGTTCTAAACCATTGATGAAGTATTTTTTCACAAAGCTAAATAAAAGGCAATAATTTAATCTATGTATTGTCAAAAAACGACGCTTACTAATTATAATTTTAATCGGAAACCAACGATATGTGACGTATGAAAATATAATAATGAGAAAATATTAACTTTCGTACGTTTATTACTAAAGATTGCAATGAAATCTTTTTGAAAGAATGTAATCTCTTATTTTACTATACCTTTTTTACACGGTGAGACTAAAACATGAAATTATCTCTTGTGTAAAAACGAGTCGGTTTTTTTATAGTTTGGGAATGTTCGTTTGATAAAAGAATTGAATTGTTGCCTACTATCTGGAATGCGATACTCGCCCAACTCCCGTCAAGCGCCGGGCTTTCGAATTACCGAGTTCAGCCCGCTTTCAAATAATTAAAAGTTTTTCCAGCGTGGAGAGCGAGCGGCGGAGCGCTTCATCGATAATCTCTTAATCCGAATTTCGTGTTCGGGTTTGTTTTAACAATACGGCGGAATGTGCATCAAAACTGTGGAATTGCGGGATAAACAACGGGAATTTTCCATTTTCTAAAATAAATTAGGGCTATAGTTTGCAATGCAACATTTGTAAAATTGAATTGTTTTATGAAATGAATAAAAACGTTAAATCACATCATGAATATCCAGCGAACTTCAACTTTATATAAATATATTTTACATATTGATTCAATTACAATTTCAAAGCTTTAGACCAGTAATGCACAAGCTATTTGAAAGAATAGTCAGTTTATCCATTTTCTAATTTTTCACCGGCCGCAGAGGGTAAACCAGCAGAAAATAATGATATATTATACTAGACGAGATATTATCGGCTTAACTAGCAAACTGTGTATCAACATGTCAGCAAATTGTTCAGGAGAGTTTTAAAACTCAATTAATTCAGTTTTAACTAATAATAAAACACAGATTGTTTAAATATTGAATGAAAAATTTGGTGATGAAGTACTTGTTATTTTGGGCCGCAATAAATACCATTTTAGGCCGCACGTGGCCCACGGGCCGAGGGTTTGGCATCACTGCTTTAAACCAAAGGATCTCAACCAGTTGAGATTTCAGTGTGAATTTTAAAGTTCCAGGGAGTTAATTCCTGCTGCTTTTTTGTGATGACATATATGCATATAATTATGGAAATCACCTTTGCAGTTGGAGTTATTTTGAGAAGGGGAAATTTATAATGAACATTGGTGAAATGGGCAATAGAGCAAAAAATGTTGGGAACCCCTGCTTTAGACTAAAGCTACGCGGTATACATTTGTTTCGTTTTCACACTAAGTGAAGCTTGATAAATTTTAATTTTTCTGTGTCACAACTTTTATAAGAATGACTCTACTCTGAACATACTCGATACATAGTAAGCGACAACATAGGTCATAGATTATATACATGGACGAATGTATTTTTTTATTATTGTAAAGCAGGGGCTTAGGGAGCGGTGAGGAAATGATATCGTACATTGTAGATTTCCGGTAGCACATTACGTACATACATTAATGATTTACATATAATATGCATATTATTTGAAATCCACCTTTTTTGCTCAAATTTCTTACGTAATTGACTTTTAATATGGCTTAATTTTCTATTACTTATAAGTAATTATTTATTTCTGCGAGGTGCTTTACATTTATGTGTGCTCAAGGAAAAGGGCGTTAAGTCTTAAACATTGAAAAGTGAGTTAAATATACCGAAACCACAGTGGATATAACGTTGTTCTGGAAGATAACACTCAATCGAAATAACATATTGAGTTATTTATATCAAAATGTTCCTCATTTCAAACTCTACCGTATGGAAAAACACACATAATTTTAAATTACACTTTTACTTAAAAACAACTTTGGACAAACAAAATGGAAACTTCAAAGTCCAATTACTCAAAACTAGTATTTTTCAGTTAGTATCTTCTTCCAGAACAACGACGACATGCGTGTAGTAGATAATGAACCAGTCGAATCCAATGCTCCTGATTTAGTAAATTTCACGTTCAAACATAACATTTTCCATCAAATTTGATACAAACGTCAATCTTATTTTGGCTTTTCTGAAAAGTACAAATTTTAGTTCCTTTCGAACAAAAATTTAAATTGTAGACTGTTAAATTTCATTTATGTATAATTTGTATGATTAATTGTAAATTCTTGTCATAGTTCTTTAACCAATTGTTTTATCTACCTGGTAATTTAATACATCAACTAAGGGTGCTTGATAGAACTTCAATATCGAATTTGAATTGTTGAGATTTTGTACATTTCCATGTATTTTGTCAATAATGACCCGTCAGTTGGAGTGCATTCGTGTACTCGAATGCCCGAAGATGCCGAAAGGCGAAACCCGGGTCGTTAGTATCAAAATACACGGAAATGTACGAAATCTCAACAATTCAAATTTACCTGGTAATATTTTCTAGGGATTCGGCGGTAACTTTGTGGAAGTTCATTTTTAATATAAAATTAAATTAAAAATTGATAACTTAGTTATTCCACTTGGTTAGTCGAAAGATGCGAAACGCGTCACGTTAGTGATAAACCAAGTGGAATAACTAAGTTATCAATTTTTAATTTAATTTTATATTACCTGGTAATTATTAACATTTAATATCATATTAATAGTCGTGTTAAGATTTTTCTTTTATCAGTTGACAATGTTTGCGATGCAGGTCCTGATTTTATAAAAAAATGTTAAGTAGTTCAAAACAAATTGTGTTTTATTAAAGAAAATAATAAGTATATTTGTGAAATTCGTATCAACAAATTTACTTAGAGAATTGGTATTTTCTGAGAAAAACCATGTATATTTATTCTTATCATCGAAAGGTTGTCTCCTTATGGTGGCTGTAGTTGAGTTGAACACGTAGAATAACGGTGGATGGGTAATAGACAGGTAACAATAAATCGGTTTTACTTGTAGTCATAGTTACAGTAAACCAGCTATGAAAATCTTGTAACACACCCCCACCCGCGCCAGTTATCCGTCGTTTGTAATATAAAAAGCATCGCCTGGGATGGGTGTCTAGGGTGGCGAGCTCTGAAGGGCTCCGCGCGTAGGCAGGGTGGGGGAGGTGGAGGCTCCCTCTGAGTGACGCGGCAGTTATTGTGTAATAGCTGGACAAAGAGGACCCGACGCCGTGACGCCTGAAACGTATGGACCGACACCCGAAGTACGGCGTCGCCTGGATTCTACTAAATTTACTCTTGTTCTTCACGATGTTGTAGGCAGAAAATCGTTGCTGTCTTGTTTTTCTGTTAGATACTATTTTATTTATAATTATAGTTTATTCCATTTATAAGAAGGTATTTTTCTCGCAACGAGCAACATCCGGAAAATGTTGTGATGCCAAAATAGATATAAATACATCATTGAAACTGAAAATGAATTAAATAGATTTTCATTTTAACTTAATATTGGTGGAGTTCCGAAAAGTAAAAACATCACACAATTATAAATAATATTACACATGCAAACTAGTTACCATAGATTATATTATACGCAAACCCGGAATAATAAAGTACACAAGATATTCCACATTTGAAACACATCATAACTATTAATAATTTTAAATGAAGTAAATAAGCTGATACATTATTTTAATTCTCATGCTGCAATTGTTGTAAATATTTTATAATTTATTTATATTTCGGGATAAAATTAGTTGATCTTAATTTTCGTTTAATGCTGGTAAACTTTTTTTTTTAATTACAATTCCGAGAGTAGAGTTGAAATATTATGTATTACCCGGGGTTCTCTATATTAGATGTCGACTGCTCTAAAGTCAACTCAACACAGAAAACATGAACAATAGTTGTGATATTTTACAATTGAATATTAGGTTATACTAAGTATTGCAAAAGTCGGTTGAAACCATGGAGAATCACACCGCTATAGTGAACGTGTTACAAAACACATTTCGTCGGCAATAAATAAATATCGGTTATGCAAAAAAATGTTACTTTTACCTCGTATGTCATAAAATTATTTTTTTTGTGATCGCGAATGCTTTGGAATATTGGATGAAATGTTTTCTTGTTAGGAATAAAATGTTTGCATGAAATCGCCTCGTCTTTTAGCTATTTTTCTTCTGCAACATGATAATTTGTAATGCGAAATGAAAACTTAATGAAAATATGACGAGAACAAAATCTCCAAAGAATACGACGTGTATTTTAAGACTAGGTAATTTGAAATGTCTAGTGCAGTGCAGTCTACGAATATAATACTCGCATTTATAAGGCTAATTATATATTTTCAAATTTTTAACTATTTTTTTATCATATGCCCTCTTTTGTTCCCCGTCTTGTTTGTTTATTGTCGAATTTTTCTATTGTACACTATCAAAAATACACTGTTATTGAAATCGCTGGTTTAACAAGCCGAAGCTTTGTATGAATTCAGTTTGTATCACAAAACATATAATATTTGTTTTGGGTTCGGTGTGTTTAAAATTCTTTGCTAATATAATTTATAATACAATCAATATTATCAAACATGCACTACATGTCGAACAACTTTAGTTATTTTTCAAGTATTTATCGGAGCCAACGACAACCGCAACAAATTTAAAAAAAATCAATAATAGGTTATCGTCAAGTAAAAAATGGAGAATTATGTGGAATATATATTAGTTATCCCAAATACATCAAAAAGCAAACTAATCCCGTTGCATTCTCGCTAAAATAAATCTAAGAAAAGGAAGAAGCTGAAAAATATTTAATCTACGACTTTCCAAGCAAAATGACTTCATATACACCGCTAACACGCACACAAGCAAGCGCGTAGCCGCATAAGTATATGTAATACATAAGGATGACGATTAATGCTGCGTATCGGCAGTTCAAAGCTGAATTCGAAAGACTTCTTGACGTTTTTATGATATGTTGACTAATTTCTCTGCCTAAAGATTTGAACTTTTTTTTAAAGCATATATTCACAAATGTTTCCTTATAGTTTGGCCGGAAATACAAGATAAGTCTTAGACATGTTAACGTATCCAGCGCATTAATCGGGTTAAATTTACAACGTACGTTTTTCTTATGTCGTTCTACTTACTACTGTTTCCAGATGAATGAATAAAGATAATCTGACGAAACACTGATCTGAATATAGAGATTACCCTCAATAATGATATAAGTTTATAATATGTAAATATATAAATATTAAATATTTGTTATCCATTAGTCTCATATCCTCCAGTTTTAATGCATTGAATAAATATTGTTGATTTTTATATTTTTTTAATCTTCCGAAATCATGTCATTCCACAGCACTGTCTAAATGTTAAATCCGTCTCACAGATTCTTGACTTTGTTTCGACTCGCAGACGATTTAAATAAATCTCAATTACGGCCAAAGTGAACGCGAAATTACTGAACAACTAGACTTACAGCCATACATGTATATGGCAGAAGACACATGCGCGCAAATAATTAACTTACACCACTACATTCAGAGACCGTCTGTCTCGTCTTGAGTTTACTTGAATAACTATTAAAACCACCATCATTTAAAAATTAAGTTCACATGAAACTATTCAATAATAAAAACAATTTTATTTGCATATGTTCGCTTATTATCGGGCATAGTTACTTCGTTGGAATTGGCGAATATTTTCTGGAAATTCTTATTTAATGTATTGTTTCTACTTTTATTATATTTATAAAATAAAACAACCTGTGTTTCGCTTATCGCGAGCATTATCAACTGATGAAGTGGTACAAAAGAAATTGTTTTGGAACATGGCTCGCTCCTCTGAAAAATGTTTATATATCGTATTATAGAGAAATTTTAATGGCGAAGGTAAATTTGATGGAAAATATGTATAATATTATGAGTAAAACAGATACATTCATATAACAGCGAATTAAAAAAAACGGAACAAGTTAACTGAATATACTTATAATATTCTGTTGTTCTTTCACTAATAGTCGTTACTTTGAAACTTTTTTTAAAAGTGTATAAAAAGCAATATATTTAACTCTATATTATGATGATTGCCGAATACTTTTCATACTTTTGGTGAAATACTATTTTAAAAACTATGACTTAACGGACGTTATTCGCCTGTATAAAGTTAATTAATAGATAAATAAGTGTGTCTAATTGCACTGGGGTATTTAATCGACGCGTTTCGTTGCTTAAGTACTTAGGTATCTATAATGCTATGCGAATCTTAAAGAATTTGTCGTGTAAACATATAATACTGTATAATGATATCAAATATCATAAGAAAATATATTTGTTTGTCCCTTTTATCCAGTGTTTCTCAACCTTATTCAACCTATCTTTACCACGTTAAAATTATTTAACGCCCCCCCCCCCACCATTAATTACGAACAAAACCGGCGCTATTGTTTCAATGAACTTATTTAAATAATGGTCATTTTATACTTAACCCTTACAACTCCTATGTTGAGCTGGACTCGATATTTTACAGCACACTCTGAAAATGAATTTACGATTATTTTATTGCCTTTTTTCCTTCTAAGTACCATATATTGGTATTGCACAGTATGTGTTTTATCCGATTGCAACATTAGGTATAAGAAAACATTATTATTATAATAGTAATAAATAGGCAAATTTATGAAGCATTATATACCTCAGCGACTTTCTACAGGTGACACTGACCAGCGCTTGAATGGACGCATCCATTTCATATTTTCGCAAAAAAAAAACATAAGAACTGTATGGTATGTTCCTATAGGAAGGTTCCTGGAGAAATAAAAGAGACTCTTGTGAGAGGAAACCTGGCCTTTAACCAGGAGGATGTTTTGAAAAATATCACACTTTGAAATGATGTATTTGTTTTATTTGATACCTTACTACTTAACAATCATAAAATAATTATAAAATATTTTATTAATTATTTATTCCATGTGTATCACTCATTTGATTCAATGGCGTATTTATATTATTAAAATCTTTAAATTAATAAAGGAATGCAAAGGGTTAATTGTTTTTAATGGAGAAGAACTCGGCTGCATTCACTCAAAGAAATAAACGCTCCCGTCTCACAAGGATTAGGTATGACTGTTACAAGAGCCCGCTCGGGGTACAGCAACGCTAATAATATTTACAAAAAACGTCTGTTAAGAATACTTTTTTAATCTAATTAAGTATTAATAATATACTACGGTAAAATAAACCAAATGTGCTAAAATACAAAGCTTCTTAATCGTACTAAAGTTCCACAGGAGCTCTGCCAATTCAGTCTACGGACATATTTTGTAGTTTTTTTTAGTGGAATACATACTTCGTAATCCGAATGTAATTGCTTTGATTTTCGTTTGTTATTCGTGGAATTTATGCAGCTGTACGGTGTTGTGTTATATCACCGTGACCACAACAAAGTCCTGTTTCATCGACCTATTCCACCCATACACGTAGCGATTGCGTTTGACTATTTGATTCACTATAAAGTGACGTTAAATAATTAGTATATATATATGATTTGACAATGTAGTTGATACATGTGTTTGATTTTTTCGTCGCTTATGTAAAATATTGAAATAATATCTCATCAAACACGACTACAGACAACGTTTTAGTGAATATATAAAAATTGATCTTTGTTTGTCTTCTATGCGCTCCTTTACCGTTCATCCGATTTCGATGAAACTTTTGTGAAGGTTTTTAAATAAACTTAAATCTAAAAAAAAAAATAATTAAATACGTACAAACAACGATATCTCGGAAAGACCTTCTGATTTATTCGTGTACGCACCAGACAAAAAACAAAAAAATATTGTGTATTCAAAAGCACTTCAACAAACAGAATTAAAACGCAAACCGTGGTTTTTTTTAAGCGGCATTGCAACGCATGCTGGTTACCCACTAGTTACTGATATATCTGCCGGTATCTGATTAGAACATGAAAAGTAATGCGGCTGATGTAAAGTTTCTCTTTTGTGTCAAGCAACACACTATATAGAGTAAAGTATGCCCGCTAATCGATTTTATAACGAAGTTTTGGCTAATGAGGCTGTATATGGCACTCGTTGTTATACGTGACCTTGAGTACGCGTAGTGTGTCGCCAACGTAAGAATTATATTACAACCTAAACTCAGTCGTTTGTGTGTTGTTATTATTGAACTAGTAATAGTAAAACCTTACCCGTCATAGATAACGTTATTGAAATACTGAATATCTAAAGTAGCTAGTACGTCGGAACTGTGTGCACATTGCGTAACATTTTATTTTATATTATACACCGCGAACCGCGACGCTTAGGTCATGAGAAAATTTCATACCTAAATGTGATAATAATAAGTGTTCGGCCACAGTTAACGCGTGACGGCGGGGCGGTGCTTAAAACTGAAAAGCATAGAATGCTTTTGCAATGCCCGTAGTTAATATTAGGTTTTTCATTTCAGTTTCAAACACCGCGCCCGATCCGCCGTCGCGCGTTGACTCTGGCCGAGTACTAAAACGCCTACAGAATTCTCTATGCTTTTTTATATGAGATGTTCATTCAATACTTTTTGTGTTCCGGGAGAAAATATGTTAAAAGCAAAGAATAAATTCACCATACACGTATTATACATGATGAACATTGTCCAATAATGTTTCTATAACTTTATTTATCAATAAACACATTCATAATTCAATTTTTTTTCAAATTAGGTATATTTTTTTTCTTTTGCAATGTGGCGAATGATCAAAACAAAGTAAAAATTGACAATTCGCAAGAGAGTTCAACAAAATGTACTTTTAAAAATAATAAAAAATAGTGCTTGTCTGAACTCACTCACGTCAACGCGGAATATTTCGACATCAGACGAATTATCGTTGAACAATGTTAAAACTATTTCAGTTACATCACCATATAATATTATATATAAGTAAACAGTAAAATATAAAACGATGGGCCTGGGTTGTAACTGTGCTGCTGATGCCCCAGGGGAGACTGAAAACTGCCTGTCTCTTCTATCAACCGGATGGATTCCGTCGCCTTAGAAAGCCGTTGATGACCATCCATAGAATGTACTCGGCTGAGTTACCCCGTGGATGACCTGGGAGGAAGCAAGAATACTGCGGGGGACAGAACTTCGGAAGCACCATGTGGTAGCCATATGCTTCTAAAAGGGAGCGGGAATGGTTTTAAAAAATGTTACTTTGTTAACCGATTCATAATATGTTTTATTAGTTATTGAAAGCCTTCTTAGTATAATTTTCAGAGGTGTAATTTGTACTAATTTTGTTTTTTTTTTATTACAATTAAGTATCGCTTCATGAATTTTCATTACACTATACAAAATTCACTCTGAAAGAGTGTGTAGTTTTCATGCCCACTGTAATGTTTTCGTTCTTGTATTTATGGAATGTTTTTGATTTTCTGCAATTGTGTGTCCAGAGTATTCACGTGTTCGCCATATTGTTGGACTTACAACCCTCTCCCGGTCCTGTCGCCTTTAAACCACCTCCTGTCGTCACACGGGCTCACACTTTTCACGATTCGCTCACACTTCGTCAATTTTTTTTTTAAATAATCAATAACCACGTGAAATATTCCGCAATCATCATGATAGATTCGTATGTTGTACAATTGTCATTTGTTCGTTTCTAGAGTATTATCACACAGATGCTACGATTTTTGCAATGTTTTGTACATTGCCATATGTATTAAGGTCAAATGGGGCATCTGTCACATTTTATACGTTACCGACTGCATGAAATACATGAATAATTAATCTGGCATGAAAAAACTGTATAAATATATTTCTTATATTTTTTAACCATACAAGCATTTTATTTCTATCACTTTTTTATGTGAGTTTGTTCCGTTAATACAAGGGTTTTCAACCTTTTTTGCTCTATTCCCCATTTCACCAATGTTCAGAATATAATTACTATTAATTTTATACATCGACTGAGGGTGCTTGATGGAATTTCAATATCAAATTTGGATTATTGAGATTTTGTACACTTCCATGTATTTTGTCACTAACGACCCGGGTTTCGCCTTTCGGCATCTTCAGGCATTCGAGCACACGCATGGACTCGAACTGACGAATGCCTGAAGATGCCGAAAGGCGAAACCCGGGTCGTTAGTGACAAAATACATGGAAGTGTACAAAATCTCAATAATCCAAATTACTATTAACTTTAACTCAAAAAGTGCATTCCAAATATGCATATATGTTATATTGAAAAACTTTAACAAACTACAGCAATTGACCCCCCGGAACTCTATCCCCCCCTATGGGAGATTCTCCACTGGCTGGAAACCCCTGCTTAATATAAAAATAAATAACAGCATAAAACATAAAAATATCAGTTTTAATGATTTTTATAGTGTTAGTGGTTATATAACATTGAATTCTGCATAATACTATTTAATAAGTCTTACACATTATTTAATTATATTTGTGAGAAATAATATTCAGTTATGAATCATATAATAAATACTGAGAAGCCAAGCCATGATGAATTGAGGTCGTGTCAAAATAAAAATCAAATTTAATACTAAACATGCGGAATCTCGTCAAGGAAATTGTTTACTTTAGTTCTTATAAATGAGTGAGCACAAAATTTTGATATTCGATGAGAGGAAATATATATTTTAAAATTTTTAATTTTATAGTTTTAAATTTTATTCAGGAAACCTTCTCCACTCAAAATAAATATGCCATTCTCTCGATCCATTATAATGACCTGGTTATATTTTAATGGATACGTCATTCTCATTTGGTAGCTTTGAGCTAAGAATTCTCAAATGAATAAACACATACTTTTACATTGTCACATGTTAAATAATATGAAATATTTCTGATCATACCCTTAAGTTTTATCTGGAACTGTCCACTTCCACGTCTGTATCATTCAGATTTATCGGAGTACAAATATAGATAAATTTAAGGTTATGTTTTAACTTAGGTCGAATTGTCTGGACATATATATACAGCGTTCACCAAAATTTGCAAACTCATTGCCGCGTTGACAAAGGCCCGCCGTGTGTATGATAGATGGACAATTCTGTGACGGTCTATTCGCTCGCTAGTTCATAACGATTATTAGCTAGCCTAGGCTAGTTCAACATTATTATTATTATTATTATGCACGTATATGTAAAATGTTTAGTCATTTTGTGGACGAGTTTCGTTTAATATTGGAATATTATTGTACAAAATATACAACGTTGCGCAACGAATTACTGGTTCCGAATATGATATTTTCAGTAAAAGCTTACTTTGATAGGGGTGTGTGAAAATGAAATTGGATTTTCAGAGATGTAAAGAGATGCTGTATTTAAGAAGCGGTCAACTATTTTGGTGCAGGAATTGACATTTTTGATCAAAAACAAAAACTAATTTTTGCGACGTACATTTATGAAATACGACGAAATTTTTAATTATTAAATCTAATATTACAAAAATTCATTAGAATTAATTGCTTAAAGAGATAGATACTTATGAAAATTTAGTGTATGCGGGGCTATATAACTTTATAATTGAAGTTAAAATAATAAAATTTTCCATGTTTTATTTAAAAAAAAAACTGAAGATGTGTTTGGGATCGATAATATTTAACATTTAATATATTTTTAAACAACATCCACTCCCTACACGGAGCATATGTGCACCACAACGTTCCATGCCTCATCCTAGTTCATTCCTGCGTCCCGTCCCGAAGCTCCAATAAGTACATTCTATGGATGGTCATCAGCGGCTTTCCAGAGTGACGGAATCCATCCGGTTGGTGACAGGAAAGATTCAGGCACCTCTGAGGCACCCGCAGCACATGTCCAAGCTATGTCCATCGTTACCTTTTTATAGTGGACGTATTAAGGCGTTGATTGGTCCGTTTTCTCATCTCCGAGTTCCTAACACAGTCAAATCACCGTACCTCTAGTAGTTGCTTCAAATGGGGGAATGAGCCAGTAAATGAAGCTTAAATAGTTATATATACTTAGAGAATTACACATAAAGCTAGTATCCTCGAAAATAAATTAAATAAAAGCCTTGGAAATAACTCGTCTTTCTTCATGCCCATCTTTCTATTTATACAATGAATTAATGAGTCAGACAACTCTTGCACCTGACGTCTCATATCGCCATTCGTTTTATTAAGTTTTTGTTCGTAATCAAGTAACAAAAAAATGTGTCAAATGGTATCATAATAAATTTCTAATAGGTAATATTTTTTCAATTTTATTTTGAAATTTAATAACCACTAGAAAAGCTCCGACTCTATCGAACATACATTAAAGCTATAATTTAAGACATCGATTGAGGGTTCTTGATGGAATTCAAATATCAAATTTGAATTATTGAGGTTTTGTACACTTCCATGTATTTTGTCACTAACGACCCGGGTTTCGGCATCTTCAGGCATTCGAGCGCACGAATGGACTCAAATTGACAATTCGTTTGGTCGATTCAATGCATTCATTCATTCATTCGGTTTTCGGAAGTGTACAAAATCTCAATAATTCAAATTTGATACATTAAAGCTTTTAATATCACTTTGTTTCCCTTATTTTCTGTACAAATTAAGGATAGTAGACCATAAAATAAAAAGAAAGACCCAAGTCTAAATAAATTCTTTCCAATCTGTTTCTCGTATAGACGTGTTTCACACCTTGACCGCTTCGGTGGTGGGGGCGGTTTCATGGGGTGTGGATAATCTCGATGCGAGGAGACAGGGTGTCCTCCCCGCCCGCCCAACTCTGCGCCGCGGGCGGTCGACTTGATTAAATCAATCCGAATTAAAGTAGATTTGTGCCGAAGGCGCCCACGATCTATTGGATTTAGCCTCACGCCGGGCCTGTCTGGCCGCGATTCGCACTCTGGCGACACGTAAGGAGAGGTACGCTAATAATAAATATATCGTCATCCTGTAATAGAAGATAAATTGCAGGCAAACATTTAAAAAATAGTCGTCCTATAAATACGTTATTCGGCATTTGTTATACTCGGTAACCACTTTTAAAACAACGAGTGGTCATGTTGTTTGAATTTTATTCTTTCGGTTGCGCTCGAATCAAAAAATGATCATTGTCATAAATTGATTTTTCAGTCGATTTATGGATTTGTATCCAAATTCTTTAATATCTGTAAAGTTTTCATTTTTTGACCTGCCTCTTACCCAAAACGAGGCGAAGATAAAAAAGCTTTCTTTTAGTCTCTTACCAAGCATATCTTTACAATTCTTGAAGATAAAGGCTGGACGATTGTAGGTGTCTCATTGTGAAGAGAAATGTACCAGACCAAAATTAGAATTCCACCATTCTTGTGAATGTTAAGTTTTATGTTACTGATATTTTTTTGAGGAATCGTGTACATGAATTGAACCAGGCTGACAATGGGGATGACTCTGGGAAGCGCTTTGATAATATTCAACGGTAATGCTTCGGAAGTCGACATATTCCGCGCTGACATGAGTAAGTTCAGACGAGCACTATTTTTTAATGTACTAACGTAGTTTAATTTAAGACAACGACTGAGGGTGATATACTATTTTCATAAGTGACCAAAATCCGTTTATTGTAAATGACAATACTATAGTTTTAAAAAACAAAACTTGAAAGCGAAAATAGCTTAGTATTAAAGATAAATACGTAACTATCTTGGCAAGTATGAAAAATAGATAAGAGATTTTCGTCTCTGAAATCTATAGATCAGGCATCTTGATATATGAAAAGTATTTTAATTGAATTTAATCAGTCAACTAAGTGTTTATTTTTTTGATAAAAAAAAAATGCAAAGTATATATTCCATAATAGAAAAAAATTACAGATATTAAGTGGTGTAAAAATTTCGAATTGACAATTCGAGTCCATTCTTGTGCTCGAATGCCTGAAGATGCCGAAAGGCGAAACCCGGGTCGTTAGTGACAAAATACATGGAAGTGTACAAAATCTCAACGATTCAAATTTGTACTAAAGTAGATTTTTTCTGTGCTTGCTAGGTTAATTTCTTTGCCAATTTCCAATGTTCACTATATTTTTTTTTTTACGTTTTAAACGGTTTTTAGATTGCAAAAACCATAAACTTACAATTTTTAATGTATATGTTAAATAAATAAATTGTAATTCGTCAAAATTAATTTAATCTTATGCAAAAGTAAAAATGTAAACAATAAGAAAACTGAACTAAAATTGGAGATGTACGCATATAATTACAATGTTAAAATTGATTAAGGAAAATGTGAGGCGTATAAGTTATACTTATGCAACCAAACTGTGACTGTCATTGAACACGTGTTTTCAGTTACGATTTTGTTGGAAAATTACGTTTTTTTTTTTTTTAAAGATTTTTAAATTTTGTTGCCAGGTATTCTGATCATACCATCGAAGGTTGCTTATGTGTATTTACTTGGTATATTTATATATACACACAAAATAGTCTTAGCTTTTTGTCACGCCACCTATGGAGTCTCCCGGCACCCAGTCTGAATAGTTAATGCACTACAAATTGTGTATTTTCAATGTGGAGTGAATATTGCAAATCTCGGCTGATCTGATGTTAACACTGAACTCGGCGTAATTAATGATTAAAAAGACTTATTCCCATGTTGCCAGCTATAAACCCGCGACAGCCGTTACGTTGACTTTGCATATACTATGGACCCAAGCATTCAATCTACCCACTCGTTAATTGGATTGACAAATCGGCATTTTGAGATTGATTTGCTGAAAGGGCCAAATCTCAGTTTAACAATGCATTGCTAATGAAGCGTTCGAAATCATTATCTTTTGTTGAAGATATATATTTTTTAACCATATCCGCTCCCTACTCGGAGTAGATGGCCATCACACGGTTCCTCCAAGATTCAATACAAGAAATCATCCCAGCGTCCCGTAGCTCCGCCGAGTACATCCCATAGATGGTCATCAGCGGTCTTTCAGAGTGACGGAATCCGTCCGATTGGTAGAAGAGGCAGTGCAGGATTCAGGCTACCCTGGGGCATCTGCAGCATATGTCGAACCCAGGTCCATCGTCTTTTTTTATTTTTGACGTAATTAAAGAATTCAAATACAAAATAAAAATATTCTGCTATTAAGTGTCGCGTGTTTCGTTCTTTGCATATGTGACTCCATAATAAATTAATCTTAATTAATGTTTACTAGGTGTATGACGTCGATTATTCTCGATCGATCAGTAAATTAACGTGGCTGAGTGGTAACGCTCAAGTACAGGTTTATGAATTTTATCCAAAGGCATGCTATGTGTGTGATGTTTATATTCTTTCATACCCTATCCAATTCTAAAAACAGATTAGGCAACATTTTTTAAACCATGTAAATACGTCCGCCACTTGGGCTATATTGATTCTTAATTTAAAATATCATAAGGATTGTAATGAGCTAAAAGAAGAGGTAATAATTAATCGCTTTCTGCCTACACTCCATTGATTATCTAACCTAACATTTTACGAACATTTATTAACGATGCTACTTACTGTCCATATATATGTAAAAATATTTTATTGACTTAAGAGAAGTCGTTTCCATTTGAAAAAGTATTAAATAACAACCTCCGTTATGTGCGTATCTTGTATCGCGAAATCTCGTCTGATATATTCAGGATTTCATCACAAAGTGATCTTGTGGCTTTATTAATATTAACTTGCTTATAACATTATGCAAGCAAATCAACAAAGTATATCTTGCATTAAATTGGCTCTCGGCAGCTTCTGGCGTAATCCTTCATGTTGCATGAGTGAGACAGAGCTTTCCACGTTAGGGTTGTCCACCAAAACATCCGAGAGGTTTGCCCCCATTGAATTATTAAAACAATTAAGGAAATATTAGATTTTTCAACACGCCACTTATAATTTAAGACATCGACTGAGGGTGCTTGACGGAAATTCGATATCAAATTTGAATTATTGAGATTTTGTACATTTCCATGTATTTTGTCACTAACGACCCGGGTTTCGCCTTTCGGCATCTTCAGGGATTCGAGCACACGAATGGACTCGAATTATCAATTCAAAATTTTTACACCACTTAATATCTGTACGTCAAATATCCGTAATTTTTTTCTATTATGGAATTATACTTTACATATTTTTTATCAAAAAAATAAACAATTGGTTGATTGATTAAATTAAATTAAAATACTTTTCATATATCAAGATACCTGATCTATAGATTTCAGAGACGAAAATCTGTCATCTATTTGTCATACTTGCCAAAATAGTTACGTCTTTATCTTTAATACAAAGCCATTTTCACTTTTTCAAGTTTTCTTTTTAAACAATATAACTGTGACGTATCGTGGTCACTTAAAAAAATAGTATATCTATAAGATATATGGATCTGTAAAATATCTCTTTTATTTGCATTTATTGTACCTCTTAATTTCGGCGACTGCAGTCTAGCTGTACCCTAGCGATCAGAACGGTCTGGCTTAAAGTCCCGGCAGTGTCAACATCAACTAAAGAATGTTTTCAGTCTCATATATGAGATCTTTTACACGGATGTTTGTGACGACTTCTTTTCTCGAGTTGATATCATATGATTAAAAAAAATCGAAATATCTTTTGCTTAAGTTATTATAAGCTGTAATGCCAAATATTTGTTTTATCCTGCATAAACGCAGCATACAATGCTGTCGTGAGTTTCCGGGTTGGACATGTTGTCATTCACAGTAAAATAAAATTTATTGCACAAAAATAAAGTTATACAATACGACTACCAAAAAAACCAACTGTGCTTCCTTCACCTTGTTTGTACACAAATTGAACAGAAACATGAATTCATAAAATGTGTGATTTATTTTTGGTATTCCTATAATGTATAAAATAATATTGAATTAACAATGAAACACGAATAATCGATGCATATTTTAAATGCAATAATTTTGTGGCGTAATGGCAAAAGTTGATATGTCTGTTTCACCTTACTTTACATGAGAAGAAATATAAACTTGGAATATGATATGTTCACACCGTTTCAAAACTTTTTACAGAAAGTGTGAGTTGCCAGATGTTGCCACCCTATATTGGTAAAAATTGTACTGTGGCAACGATATGTAACATAACATTTTTGGGTTTGTCATTCTTTTCGATAAATTGACATATTTTTTAAAAAAATTTAATTATTTAAAAATTTGTAGACTTTCATGGATTTCGTCACGAACGACCCGGGATTCTGCTTTTGGCATCTTCAGGCTTTCGAGCACACGAATGAACTCGAACTGACTACCTTATCTTGAATTATGACGTATTTTTTTCAGACGAAGTATCTTTTGAATGGATAATGGTTGGCATATGAAATTTTTCTATAATTCGTGAGAATAAACCGAAAATTATAAAAAAACAGACATATCAACTTCTGGTATGAAACTACAGATTTAAATTCTGTGACAATAACCACTCCGGTTATTGTCACAGAGTTTCAAAACTTTTTACAGAAAGTGTGAGTTGCCAGATGTTGCCACCCTATATTGGTAAAAATTGTACTGTGGCAACGATATGTAACATAACATTTTTGGGTTTGTCATTCTTTTCGATAAATTGACATATTTTTTAAAAAAATTTAATTATTTAAAAATTTGTAGACTTTCATGGATTTCGTCACGAACGACCCGGGATTCTGCTTTTGGCATCTTCAGGCTTTCGAGCACACGAATGAACTCGAACTGACTACCTTATCTTGAATTATGACGTATTTTTTTCAGACGAAGTATCTTTTGAATGGATAATGGTTGGCATATGAAATTTTTCTATAATTCGTGAGAATAAACCGAAAATTATAAAAAAACAGACATATCAACTTCTGGTATGAAACTACAGATTTAAATTCTGTGACAATAACCACTCCGGTTACCAATTGTCCTCGCTTTGGTTTGAGCATCCGAACCCAGCCAGGTATAGCGCTTAGAGTGAGAGCTTCGTATCCATACGTACGGCCGTGCGAACAGGAGTTACTTCGGTGTTGACTGCTTTTTGACTGTGATTGATCTCACAAAGGAGCGGAGTGTACCGTATCAGAGCTTCGCTGATCATGTGATCAAGCCGAGGGTTATTCAATTTTGATATAGCGAATAGTAGTCAATTGTTCAGACGAATGCAACACAAATTTCGAAGAGCTAAATAAACCGCAGCATTATTCGGAAGAAGCAATGTGTCTTCATATCATTATGAATTAATTATGTGTTATTATTACTCGATACATTAAGCTCTCTAAAACATTTTTATTGTATTGATATTAATATCTTTAGTATAAATACAATAAAAAAGTCGTTGGACATAATCACATTAAATAAAACTATACATATCATTTAAATCATTAAAATTTTGTGTACTTCCATAAACTTTGTCACTAACGACCTGGGATTCGCCTTTCTGCATCTTCTAACATTCAAGTGCACGGATTAATTCGATCGGGCAGTAAATAGGTTTTTTTAAAACCATGTTCGCTCCCAATACAAAATATATGGTCTCGTAATGGAGGTATCTCAACAAACATTTTTCAACGAAAACTGTTCGTTGTTCAGTTACTCAACCTTTCTTTTTTTCGTAGTGTCCCTAGAACCACTAGTCCTGTCTCAGTCCTATCCTTCTATCCCTACTCTATTCGAAAAAATAGAGGCTGCGCAACTGAGTACCAAACAATTCTCGTAGAAAAAAATCTGTCGAGATACCTTCATTCTGAACACATATGTTCTACATTGGGAGCGGACATGGTAAAAAATACTACTGACACAACGCATTAAGTCAGTTTTTGGTGATTTTCGGTTTTATATGTCAAAATGTATGCAATTTAAACGTGAAGTCTTCGGATATAATGGCTTGAAAAAAAAAACAGTATTAAGTCATAGTGTCATTATTTTATTCTGGCAAAAAACATGTTTTTACTAGAACTCATCAATACCAAACTTTAAAATTTGTATGCCAAAAAGATTATTCTTTTCAATATACAGAAAATCATTTAAAAAAAAAAACAGTTGTACTCGAAAGAGAGTAATTTGAAAAAAAAAAATATTTTAAATGCGATTATCATTCGTATAATAATCACTTCACTTGAAACAGAAAATAACTACACATAATAGTAAACCATATCATTCATGATAAATATCAGAAGTAATATTATTAACCTACTTTTTTTAATACAATAACATTTTCACTAATTTCTACCGCAATTTTGATACACCTTCCAATATAAACCAGTCACTTATTCCTACCATATCGACTATGAATTCGCACATATCGTATTATGCAAGTGTGTCGTAGCACCGTAGCTCGTTGCCGCGTAGAGGCAAACGTCGAATTGATGCCTCCAAATAAAGGTGTTTGGATTGACTCGCGAATTTGTCTCTCACACCTCAACTTGGTTATCCTTTCTGACAGTGAGCACAGATTGGAAACGTTGTCGTTTTATTCTGTCATATAAAATAAAGAATTTGCTTTGATTTCGTCGGAATGGATATACAACGTTGCGACCAACAGTTGAAGTAATCAGTGAAGCTCTCCACGTTTCCGAGCTGGTTTATATTTCTTCAACAAAAAATTAGTTTTTTCAAATATTAATTTTAATGTATTTAATGGTCCACTATATGAAAGAAGGTGCTTTTATAATACCATGATAGTACTAATTCCATATGAATATTTTTTAGTCAAGCAAAGGTAATGAGTAGCCCCTGGTCATAAAAATATGAATTAATGTGCAACATATTTTGTTTTATTCTTAAATTTTTAAAGTGTCAGCTTGGAGTGATAAAATACAATTTAAAAACTTGTCTTTAAATAAATTGAATTAGCCATATTTTCAATTTGTATCACTAATCTGTAAACCAAATGCTGCATATTTTTTCCCATCTCAAATATGTACAGCATATATAAAAGCACAAAGAAAAGTGTCCAATGCATTAAAATCACTGAATTTAAAGTAATTACAGTGATTATTTGTATCGTTATTATTTGTATCGTATTAGTCGGCGTCCGTGGCGCAGTTGGTTTCGTCGCTGGCTACGGTTACGGATGTCTCGGGTTCAATTCCCGGTGCGGACGGTTTTCATAGATTGATCTTTCAATCGATTTATGGATTTCTGTTCGTAGTCTGAGTCCTCCCTCCCACCAATCCCATCCTCACGGGGCGAAACGAGAGCGATTAGCTAACCACTAGTCCTGTCACAGCCCTATCCTTCTATCCCTACTACTCTTCGAAAAAAAAAAAGAAAAAAGAGAGGTTGAGCAACTGAGTGACAAGCAGTTCTCGTAGAAAAAATTCTGTCAAGATACCTCTATTAGGAGACCATATGCTCCACATTGGGAGCGGACATGGAAAAAAAAAAAAATTTGTATCGTTGGTCAAACTTACCCGATTTGGGCGAAAATTTTAACCATCTTTTTAAATCTATATTTATCAATTATAACAATAAATATCTTTTTTTATTAAATTTCACCTTAAGACATTGGTTCATTTCTATGTAGAATAATTTTTTTCCATGTCCGCTCCCAATGTGGAGCATATAGTCTCCTAATGGAGGTATCTTAACAGAATTTTACGAGAATTCTACGAGAACTGACTGTTACTCAGTTGCTCAACCTCTCTTTTTTTGAAGAGAGTAGGGATAGAAGGATAGGGCTGGGACAGGACTAGTGGTTAGCTAATCGCTCTCGCTTACGCCCCGTGAGGATGGGATGGGTGGGAGGGAAAACTCAGACTACGAACAGAAATCCATAAATCGATTGAAAGGTCTATCTATGAAAACCGTTCGCACCGGGAATTGAACCCGAGACATCCGTAACCGTAGCCAGTGACGCTACTGACGCCGCTGTAGAATAATCCCAGGTATAAATGCAATGGCGAACCATACAAATACCCTCAGAAATGGGCCAAAGTTACCCAGATTGACCGTATATTTTTTGGCTTTAGACAATAAATCGTTTAAATACGAATTATAAGTACTTCACTATTAGTTTCTCCTGTAATAAAATTTACAGTTTTTTCAAAACTAGTGTCATATTCCCTCCACATGAAATATTTTTTGCTCTTCATTTAAATATTATTATTCACGTTATTATCTTATTAAATATTTCGTTTCAAAGTCAAGATTTTTTGTACTTTACTTCAATTATTACACCGATAAACCGGTTCTAGATGACGAATCAGGATAGTGAAATTAACTGACTAGGTCTTTGTACACGTGTTGTGTGTTATCATAGCCATAATAAGAATGGAGGCAATATTTCTTTAGCATGGCGTACATCGTAGCTTTTAGGACATAATAAAGTCCTAAGTATGGTAATTAAATAGTACGAATTCACTTAATAAATAAAACATCAAAATTTTCAAATTTTATTTTAAAGAAATTTAAATTGTTCAAATTTTGTACATTTCAATGCATTTCGTCACTAACGATTCAGATACGTAAGATGATTTCGTAACTAAACATAAATTACTCCAGAAATTAAAATAATGTAATTTTTTTAACCATATCCGCTCCCTATTTGGAGCATATGGCCATCACGTGGTTCCTCCAAGCTTCTCTGTCTCCCGCCAGCCTCCTCGCCTCCTCCCAGGTCATCCCAGCGTCCCGTAGCTCCGCCGAATACATCCTATGGATGGTCATCAGTGGCCTTCCAGGGCGACGGAATCCACCTGGTTGGTAGAAGAGACAGGCAGGATTCAGGCTCCCCTGGGGCATCCGCAGTACGTGTCCAAGCCAGGTCCATCGTCGCTTTTTTATTTTGGACGTAATAAGAGGCTGGTCCGTCCGCTCTCTTACCTCCGAGTTCCTGACAAAATCAAACCACCGTACCCCTAGTATTCGCCGCAAACATCTGTTTTCAAAGCACAGTATACGGTTACCCTGTGCCTTGGTGAGGTGCCATACTCGCAACCGTAAAGCAACACCGTCAGGATGCATGCGTTGAATAAGTGGCACTTGGTTCTGACCGAGTACAACCGTGAGTCCCAGACTTTCCGCATTGAGTTAAAAGTTGCTCCAGCTATCCCTAATCGGATTGCGAGCTCTTTACGCGGATTGCCATCTCCCGTGATGTGTACCCCCAAGTACCTAAAGCCGTCGACTCTCTCGATGTCTTGCCCCGCGCTCGTCAGAGGGTAGTCTGGGTCTGGACAGAAACTGTTGCAGAGCACATTGGTTTTACTCGCATTGACTTTGAGACCAATGCGATACGAGTTGCTCTGCAGCCTGTCCATTGTTTCCTGAATACCCTCGACAGATTTGTCAAATATTACAGCGTCGTCAGCATACTCGAGGTCGCATAGCCTCAGATTGGGGGCAACGGTTAAACCTCGGTCGGGTGGAATTGACTTCCTCAGGATGAAGTCGAAGAATGTAATTACCACAGTAATAATTATGTCACCTGACAAAATCAGTAGGTATGTCTGTACTATAATTGTTGCCGATGACAGATAATTGTGAACGCTACTATTTTCCCAATTAAGGTTAAAAGTTATTATCATCAAAGCAGTATTAAATATATAACCATGTACTTCCTACACTTTCTTCGAATTTGATGTTTTGCGATTTTGTACATTTCCATGTATTTCGTCACTAACGACCCAGGTGTCTATAAATAATAAATCAACCTCTGTGATCTAGTAGTAAGTGTTTGCCCTAGCGATCAGATGGGTCCTGAATCAGGACTCCTGATTCATGTCCCAGCAAGGTCAATATCAAATATAATTTTTTTCAATTTAAATTTGTGATCTTGGACATAAATGACTTTTAAAAATTCTCATCGAGTTTATCTCGTATGAATTTGTACTTTTCAAAATATTTGGCGCATTGGCTGTCAGCTGAAATGCCAGATATAATTAAAAAAAATAATCAATATTAAATAGACACTATTTACTGTCTGTCAGTTCGGGTTCATTCGTGTACTCGAATGACTAAAGATGCCGAAAGGCGAAACCCGGGTCCTTCAAATTTGATATTGAAATTCCATCAAGCACCCTCAGTCAATATCTCAAATTATATTATAATTTTTCTTAAATATAAACGATATTTACTAAGTGTCAGTTTGAGTTTATTTTTTGCACTCGAATGCCTGAAGAAGCCGAATGGCGCGAAACTCTGGTCGCTAGTAATAAGATACATGTAAATGTACAAAATTTAAATAATTCAAATTTTATATTGAAATTCCATCTAGCACCTTTAATTAGTTAATTTAAGGATTTGATTCATGGGGTTCAGAACGAAAAATTATAATTTAGTGGGCGGTAATTATACACTTATAAGGTAAACTGGTCCGATATTTATATTGAACATTTACAATGATTTGTTTTCTAATTATAATAAGAAGGTGTGATGAAATTTTTCTTTCTGATATAATCGCATATTATTTCGCAAGATTTTCAGCTCCGCCATTTATCGTTAATCACCCATTAAGATTTTGCTGTCCTGTGACATTAGATTGGCGCATAACCCTTTGAAGTCTGCTCTTGCTTCCTGCAAATGTAATTACCACCCCTAGGATTGAGTGCATTCTGCTGCACATCCCTCCGCCGATTCTACCCTCAAACTTGTGCATACAGGGTTTTCTTAAATACAACATTTACAATGTTACCAATGACAAATGGGCCAAATTAATGTTAAATCGTTCATATAAATAAATGACCCCAGTTCCTATTATCTTTCTCGAATATCTGTAAGTATCAACAAAACAGTAGCCTCTGATGATGCTTCGATACAAATTTACGATGTAATTTTTTTAATACTTCACTGAGGATTGTCTGTCTTTTCCCAACTAATAAAGAAATAGATTTTTTGATGTAAGCTTAAAAAATATCTAAAATGAGTAAATGATTGGAACTCATTTTAAAGACGACAAAGCAAGTCTCGGTCAAACGATGTAAACTGAAAAATTGATTAACTACTGTTTGGAAGGGAAACATCATTTTACATTGGTTTTTGATTTAAAAATTCTGACCCGGTCACTTCGTGTAAACCACTATTATATCGACACTCACTAAGTTTAATCCCATATCTGCAAACATGAGAATTTACAGGAGTGCATTTCAAAGATTCATAACGCAACTCACCATGTAATGTTTTCGATAAAAACAGTTTTTACTCTCTCCTGAATAATTTCAATTTTGACGGTTACATCAATTGGCCAAAACACCGTCGATATGTACAATAATTATTAATGTAATTTACTTGAAAGAAAGTTCCGATTTGAGGGTTAGGAAGCTTTGTATCCAAAGCATTCAATATATTTCGATAAGCATAACGGCACCTTACATATTATTAGTATCAATCCTTTATGTCAAACTAAATCTGTAAACTATTAAATCATCGTATGACATCATAATTTTTTTTTAATCAAATTCACTTTCCCCATAAAAATAACAGTATGATTTTACGAATAAAAATATTTTTTGTTTCAGTCTATACATGTTCATTTATGTTTCTTGATTATGGCGAATCACATAGCATTATTTTTATACAGTGAACATATGTTTATAATAATTTAGAAGATCTGCTTACCTAGTTTATCATTCTACGATCCAATTTATAGCCTAGATTTTTCATAATTTTTTTATTATGCATCTTTACTAAGATCACTGTGTTCTAGCAGTAAGCTTGTGTGATGTGTATGCCAATTATTTTTTACACTTTCATACTTTAAGAATATGTGCTTCCAATGTCGAATGTCGAACCAGTGAAATGAATAAATTCAAAGCATAACTTACTTAATTTTTCTAAATACATATTATATACCAAATTCACATTGATTACTTTTTAAATACACTTCTTGTATAAGTGTGACACATTTTTCTCTTCCCTGAGGAGCAAGATTAGACTAAAAGTATCGTACGAGAAATTGGCTTAGGAATATGTGATTTCAATGTTTTATGTTGAAGTGATTAAACCGCATGACGGATGATGATGATGGCGAGGCGAGGTCAGTAATGCAGTCCGGAGCGTATTGCATTTTATGACTATCACACGTTTACTTATCTTTGGACTCAGTAATATCACATTTCGCAACTGTTGTGTGAAATGATGACTTGATAAAACTGTCATTTTATGGAGACTTTTTTTCTTTACACACAATTATAATTTTCGCTGACCGAAGATAAAACATATTCTCAGATCTCACATTTCGGAAATCTGCGGCGTCATGTATCCCTACAATACTATTTCATATGGCTCGATTCACGTAAGACTATTTCTGAAATACCGTGTCGATAGTCCTTCGGTCAGCCGTTGGTCGATCAATCAATCTCTGGACCTGCGATGTCCATCTGGTAGTTGTTTTTACTTTCCTTACATTTCGAAAATTAATACCACTTCCTCCCCCTTGACCTTATAATGGTTATTCTACCACTTTCTTTTATTCGAATGTATTCCTCCCTTTAGTTAGTTTTTTAAATAAACTTCTTAGAACGATTGCCTGCAATTTTGTTTCCTTGTATGTACACTTCATTACTTAAAACTATAAAAATAGTCAATTGTCTACTTAATAAAAACTCTTCGATTAATAGATAAAATATCTTCTGTTGAAATAACCTACCGTCCCCATTCTGTCAAAAGTTAAAATGAAAATTTATTTCTCTGACTGAATACAAACAATTATTAAAATTATTAATGACGTGAGTTCCCGGCATGCGTTGCAATGCCACTCAAAGAAAAAAAAAGGTTTATGTTTTAATTCTCTGCACGTGTTGAAATTTCATAAAATTACCCGGTCTGAGCCCGACGTTTTCTGGCCCGGCCCGGCCCGAGCCTCAATATTACACATGTTACCCGAACCCGACCCGATGCCCAAATTTATTTTTATCATCCCGAAAAAAGTCCAATTTATTTTTAATTTAGTTATTCATTTATATTTTTCAAACAATATATGTCATTGTTTACATATTTACAACGATATTCATAGCACATGTCAAATAAACTATTTAAATTATGAAAACTATTGCCTTATGGCTGGCTCATGACCCGAACATAGTACGAAATATTTTTCTTAAATTTGATTTCCTTACTCTTATATTTTTCGTAAATTTTTTTTGTCTCGCTCAGAGATATCGCTAGTTGTACGTATTTTGATTCTTTTTTAGATTTTAAATTTTTTTCTTCAGCAACCTTCATATGCATACAACAACTCACCAAAAATTGATCTGAATCGAATGAATGTTTAAGGAATGCATAGAGGACAAACAGACAAACAAATCTTCATTTTTGTATATATATATATATATAGATAATCGATTAAAAAACATACAAGTGGAATTTATAATTGCTGCACTGTTTTATTCTTACGTTATTTTGACATTTTGTGATTGTATATCATTAAGTATACCCATAATCAACATCAACGACCAGATATGGTAAACGAAATACGCATGTAGCTGTTTATTAGTCCACGACTAAATACATAATTGAGTCAATATATTTTGTTTTGCTTCAGTTTATTATTATATTATGAAAACTTCTTGTATAATAGTTAGTGATTTGAAACATGCATATGCGCAGAATCATTCTAACATACTTACCATTATAATACCGATGACAACTATAGTATCTACAAGGAGCTCATAATATTATTTTCAATAAATTTTCCGCGTTGTGACGCGTGTGCTGTGAGATGTGTACCCCCGGATGAAAGATATTCGAAAAATACCACTATCGACTCAAATCCTCATAATAATTATACGAAATAGAACTGTATTTATTTATTCGTCAAATTTTCATCAAATATTGAAAATTAAAAATCGCACCATCCGTTAGTTTCAATTTTCCTCGCTAGCCAGCCGTCAGTTTGGTCAGTTAAGGGATGCAACGGCTCGGTTGTCCGTCTCACCCCCAACCCGGTTGCCGAATCTCAAGTTTCAACTTAATCATATCCATTATAACTGCTAAAGTGCTACGCTGTGCTTACGTTAGCGACTTTGATTTGATACACTAGTTATGATAATTAATACCCACTGGGATCATCTATTCGCTGTAATTTCACTATTCTTCGTAGTAATGATAAAGACACTGACACTTAGTTTTAATATTTCTAGTTCTTCAAATTATATGAAAACATCGAAGATGTTGGATAAATCAATTGATATTAAATATGTCAACATTTCTATTCTCGATTCAAACCTGCGACCACATCACCGACTACACTTGGCTACAGGACCAACTCGACCAACCAACTGCACAAAATAACCGACAATTATTTTCGCTTTTTTTTTCATCTTCGCTCCCAACGTATAGCATACGGTCACCTAATGGAGGTATCTTAACAGAATTTTTCTATAAGAACTGTTTATTACTCAGTTGATCAACCTCTCTTTATCGAAGAGAGTAGAGATAGAAGGATAGGGCTAAAACAGGACTAGTGCTGAGCTAATCGCTCTGGCTACGCCTCGTGAAGACAACAAAAACACTACGAAAAGAAATTGATAAATCGATCGAAATATCAATTTATGAAAACTGTCCGCATCAGGAATCGAACCCGAGACATCCGTAGCCATAGCCCACGATGCTAACAACTGCGCCACGGACGCCGATTTTCACGTTTACCGACGCTTAAATATTTAGCATCGATTTATTTAAAATCCGATTTACTGATGTAAGTTTGTCTAACGACGATTCAAGCGTTGTAATGGTGAATGCAGTCTCCACATTTTGGGTAAAAAGTGAGTTATAGTGTTTACCACTATCTAACATGTCGAATCTACCTTTTTACCCGATGAACGCGCCTTACACATTTACAAATCTAAGACTTTATCTGGTATTCCCGGCCAAACTAGAAGGGAACACTTGTGGATATATGTGACACACCCTGGTTTTTGTTAAGTATAAGTGTCATTAGTGTCCAGAACTGAAATGTCCCAGCGGCAACAGCAATACTTCGCAGAATTGGCCCAAAACTTGTACCATGCCGTTCAATAGCCGCCGGCTACGCTCGCTGGACGAGTCCATTTTGACGGAAAGGAGTAGCTCCGACAATGCAGGGAGTTTTTTTAATTATTTAAAGACAGTCGATTACGATCTGTCGAGCCGGATGAGTGAGGTCTCGTCGCGGCGGAGGTAACGTGACGATGTGAATTGTTTGTTTTTTTGATTTGCATTGGACTTAATTTAAAATCGTTTGTCGTGTCATTTGTATTATAACTTAAAGTAAATGTAAATGTAGAATCAATTTTATGTGTTAGGATTTATATATTTGTGTAATGTAAACCACTGCATCTTGGATGGAAATAAATAAGTTTTGAACCGGATTTGAAATGGTGTTTGTCTGAGATCACAGCCCTTCCAGGACTCTGGATAACCAGCCGCTCGCCTCTCTTCGATCCGGGGTCTTCTCATATGCTTTAAAAAATAGTTCAAACCTTTACGTAGAGAAATTTGGCAACAGATCATAAAAATGTCAAGTAGAACACAAGGAAATATATTTTTGAAAAGAGGTCTCAATTTTCAGCATTTTGAATTTTAGTTTTGAACTGCCGATACGCCGCATTAATCGTCAGCCCTGTGAATTACATATACTTATGCGGGTACGCGCGCGCTTGTATGCGTGATGGCGGTGTATATGAAGACTGGCTGCAGACACTTTGCTTGCAAAGTCGTAGATTAAATATTTTTCGGTTTCTTCATTTTCTTCGATTTTTTTAACCGAGAATGCGACAAGCTTAGTATAATTCTTAATGTATTTGGGATAACTAATTATGTATTTCACATAATTCTCCATTTTTTATTGTTGAAATTGATCTATTTTTAGCAATAGTGTCCGTTTTAACATATCAATTAGTATAATTTTAGTTCGAGTCCATTCGTGCGCTCGAATGCCTGAAGATGCCGAAAGGCGAAAACCGGGTCGTTAGTGACAAAATTCATGGAAGTGTACAGAATCTCAATAATTCAAATTTGATATCAATTCGTGTGTAATCGGCTCACGCTGTAAGGGTTAAATAATTCGGCCAAGCTTCTTTCTAACCAAAATTGTTTATAAATGCCCTACAAAAATTACTGATTGTATAATAATATTATTTCATTGATTTACAGAAACAACCAAAGTCACCATAGCTGATTCTGCATTTCATTATTTAAGCAATAGTAAGCATCCTAATTTTCCAGTAAATACTTTCGCCGGGTAGTTCTTGTGATTCATTATAATAACTTCTTAACAACAGCTCTGTATAAACCACACACGGTTGGGGGTGGCCGTTCTTTGGATTACTATCGAAGAACTATTTTGTATAGCAAGGTCCATTGGTCTATTGGAAATTAATGTTTTACATAGATCGGTCATGGACATCAATAATATACTTATGAAAATAAAATAGTCTGAAATATCTGAGAATAAAAAATACTTGTTTTTATATATACCTACTCTCCGTTTCGATCTCTGGCGACTATCTGCTGGCAGGGAATCCGTGCGTGCTCACCCGTTTATTATGTCATCGCTGCACTCATTAAAATGCAAATCGAATTAGTGTGTTCGCGATATATTCTAGAGGCTATAAATGCGCTTCTACGGCACGTATTTATACTTGTATCTGCCGCGACGGGGATTTCCGAATACATATTTAGGTAGTATGATATAAACATACATTTTGCATGCACGTCTGGACATGTCAATGCAACATCTAGGGCTGTACATAAATCGACTATTTCGTTTTTCAAAGAATCGTGGTTTCGAATCCCTCGATAGAAACTTTCATGCAATGATTTTACAATCAAATTACCAAATTGTACCCGAAAGTTTTTGTAATTTCTTCAACCATTCTTACCTAACCCTCCATATATGAAAACGAAAGGTAAAACGTGAGCGATTCGATAACTATTAGCCCTCTTTCTTACGGTCTCCGAAGAAGGTGGTTGAGCTACTAATCTACAGTAAGTTCTGCTGAGTTCGACCGTGTATTTGGATTCTTAAAGATACTGAAATGCGAACATGGAGTTTTAATGAGAACACTTGAAATTGTACAATATTAGAACTCTTCAAATTTTGATATTGAAATTCTATCAATTACCATTTTTTATTATCATAAATTATCTCCAACAGGTCATATTCGCCAGGTTGATTCAAGCATTGAAAAGGTTGTACAACCGGTCGGACGAGGGTGGAGGTAACGAGAATAGCAGTGTTCTTCTGTAGACGTTGGCAAGGAATAAACACCATCCAGGACCATTTAACAGTGAAAAACACCCCTTTCTCTCAAAATCAATATCGTTTATTGCATTTGTATGCAGAAAGTTGAATACAGTTATCGAAATTAGTAACAAGTTTAAAATACAGTTTCGAACTTAAAACATAAAGTGAATTTTACTATTTGAACTTACGTTGAGTGCTCCACTCGGCTTCGAAGCCGTGATACAATAGCTGAGGTAAAAACGCGACTTTTTTTCGGCAAAAGATCCCACCGGATAACGGGAAAGGGAACCAAAATAAACAACGATTATTACAACGAATCTTAGTGAACGGTAAACATGACTATTTGATGTGAATTATTTGCAATTATTAATAATAATGATTTTCATCCACAATAATAAATTTACTACATGAATAAATCCTTGTTTTGCCTCAGCCTGATTTCTCCGGTAATTGTGCAGTGAAAGGCGATTCAAGCAGAATTCTGGGCACGTTGGCGCAACGAGGTCGTGTTAAAGGATACGTTTAGTGATTTAAAATAAATATCTTGTAATGTTCGCTCTCCGGTCGCTGATTACGAATTACATTTCGTAAAATAAACATTTCTCGCTGTTTTGCATGGTGTTTGTCAACCCTGCATCGTGCATGAAACTGTAATACATTCGGTATGCATATGACTGTGCCGGATTATGAAGCGATCTGATTAGGCCATTTGTTTGCCTGGCCACCCCGAAACCGGTGGCCAGGGAATTTGCCGCCCCCTGTGGATACCACCGACTAACGGCGATCTGCTGTAATGCTTCTAATTGATTGCTACCAAAGATTTGATGAATATTTAATACATCATACGAATTATGAATAGAACTTGATAATAATAGAAAACTTGTATTGTACTAATTATAGAGATACTATGTCACATAAATAAACGAAGGAATACTTTGGCCGTACACAATAGTATCGTTTTTATAGTGGCAAAAGGCGTTAAATCAAAAAACCTTGTTTTCAGATAATCGGCTTTTAAGAAAATTATGAAATTTTAGTTTTTCTGTTTATATATACATTAACAATTAATTATTAAACTAAAAACTTTCCTTAATTAATTGAACTGGCATTTACTTGTTAGAATTCCATTATAGTATTTAGTTCTACTAGAACTAAATACTTTAATATGTTATCCTATTTGAATTAGATTCAATTATTGGTAATCATTTTTATAGTAATTTTGATTATAACGTTTTGCCACTTTGACAAATTGACTTCGATTTCTTCAAATTACGTAAGAAATACATGGAATATCGCCGAGCTTGTTTTTACAGACGATAGACCGTTCTAAAATGAATCGTACTGCATTCATAACTAAGACATATCATATGATTTAATCGTATTTATTGTTTATCCTTATCACGAATAAAACGATTATTTTTTACACAATTATTGTGGTACGTCCACTTTACAGAATTTTTATTTCGTTAGATTTTTATATGGAAATCGTGTTTTTCTCTATTTAGTTTTTGGCTGCACATTCGATTTTATCGTAATAGTATTGTCATTTGCAACTTGTATGACATATCCGCATTATTAAAAGTCATCTTAATGTATCATTTATTATAATAATAATACGTTACCAAACAAGATAGGGTGGTTTTCAATTTTCGTTTTATTGATTTGCATACATTTTTAAGTATAGTTAATTAAAGTTTCTCAATTGCGACCGTCTGGCAATAAAAGATTCCCCACACTCTTTCTTTGCGTATCTTCGAATTGGGACGTATTGAAGTAATCAAATAATCCATCTTCTAGATGCCATTGCAGCTTACATCGAGCTTTGAGCTTCAACTCCAGGATTATTCTTCTGCTGTCCAATTTTTGTTCCTCACTAGCAGTAGTAACGTTTCAAGTTACCAATAAAATCAAATTAATTCATTTCGCATATCTTAACATATCTTTGGACAGAGAGACAAATTCTTTTATTAATGACTGGTCACTAGAAAGAGTCGAATAACTGAAGTAGGCTCCCCACTTGCTTTACTTTTTAAACAGGAGTAATGAATGATTTGAATTATCTGTTTTATTTCACGGATTTGCGGCAGTAAAAATTCACTTGATACTGGCGTAACGTAACACTTTGAAATCATAACGAAATATCACGGCGGTGTTTGCCTACTGAAACAGTCATTATACGCATCTGCCCGCGACCGGAAAATGACAAATTCTATGTGGGGCCACGGCGCCCATTTGTTTGCAAACAGACACCTGACTGTACCTGCTTGTTTCCCTGCAATAAAACACGCAGATTGTAGTGTATAATATTGCATTTTACGAAAATTTTAAATATTTTTGATCTACCGCTTATATGAATTCTAAATTTTGTTAATATTCATACTAAACTAGAGCCAAATATAGTGTAATAAATCTTAACTCAAGAGAGCTCTATGCAAACGAAACTGTTTGTTACTGAGTCGTTCAAGTCGTTCAAACTATCCTTTTCGGTGAGAATAAGGATAGATTCTATAGCAGGACTAGTGGCTTAGGGTAGGATGGGTGGGAATTAATTTTTAGAATTTCAGACATTCCTTCGAACACAAATGTATGAATCGATTTAAAATCAATTTACGTACTGAAACTCGAATCAGTTCGTTACAAATCCATTGTAATTAATTTGTTTTAGTCGTAAAATAGTTTCACTTCTTGGTCCATGTTTAAAATGTTGTACATTCTTATTTTTAGCTTATTTATTTAAATAATATTTACTAATTAAGTGATATCGCAATTTCCAAGTGCATACATTATTGATTGATTTGGTTACATTGAACATTATACACAATCAGGAACGTGATAACTTTTGTATATCGACGATGTTTTGGCCAATTGATGTAACCCTCAAAATTGAAATTGTTCAGGAGAGAGCAGAAACTATTTAAAACGAAAACATCAAAAGTAAAAGTATAATTTATAAAAATAAGTTTGTTCTTCTATCCGATGGAGTTCGAAATAAGGAACATTTTGGTATATGTCATTTCTTCAATTTAGTGTTTTCTTGCAGAACAGCGACGATATGGTGAGTTACGATATGAATCTTTAAAATAACCCCTGTAAATTCTCATGTTTGCGGATGCGGTATTATACGTAGGGATTGTCGATATAACAGTGGCTTACATCAAGTGACCCGGTCAGAATTTTAAAACCTAAAACCAATGTAAAATGATATTTCCCTTCCAAAAAGTGGTCAATTTATGTTTCTAATTTACGTCGTTTGGCCGAGACCAGCTCTGTCGTTTTTAAAATGAGATCCAATCAATAACTCATTTTCGTATTTTTGAGGGTTACATCAATTGGCCAAAATACCATCGATATTATAGATCAAACTGTCTACTTACTACTACATATAATGATTACTAGTAGATTGTATTAAAAAGACGAGAACATACAAAAAAGCATTTTAATATTTAGTTTAACATATATTTATTTATTCAAATTCTTCATGGTATGCTATTTTTCTCTTTTCTTACCTGAACCTTTTGTCATAATTTTTTTGCTCTTTTGAATATAACAGATGTTTAAAAAGACGTACTTAATGTAAACAAACCTCGCCCAAATTTCGAGTACGCAGAATTGAAACTGTTGTGTAACTATTATTTTTCACATCAATTAAATTTGAAAAGAGAGTATTCAAATATTTTCCGCCGTAACAATCGAGTTACGCAAATAACAATTTCAACAATATCCCTTGCGAAATTATTTTTACCTGTCAATCACAGTTTTTGAGTTATTCTGTATCACGAGTCGAATATTTTACCTGTGCATTTTCCGAATAATAGAAAAATGTTTTTTTCAAAACTGTACAATATTTCGTTTCGCATTTTCGTTTATTTCTATTTTCGGCAAATAAAATAAATACTGAACATTTTGCAAACCAATTAGAGAGTTTCCAATGCGTAGAAAAAATGTTTTCATAAATAGCAATTGATGGGTTGGAAAAAAACTTGTTTTTTCTCTTAACTCGAAAAGCCTCTATGTTTTGCGTGCAAAGTTAACGTAGAGTATACGCCTAATAACTTTTCATTTTTTACTAAACTGTAACATTTTCTGTAGTACATAGAGCATGTCACTGTATGTATGGATCTCGTCATCCTTGAGCATTGTATAGATCCCGTGTATGTAACAGTATGCATTCCGTGATCCTTAATCCTAGAGCCGGAGTGCAAACTTATACGGCGTGTACTCTACCATCGCTTGTACTTTGAATCTGCCAACCACAATAAGTTATAAAAAAAATGTGTTATAAAGAAACCAAATCGGTTAAGTACTTTCCTTGCACGATCATCATAGAGGTAAGGTCCCTCGGTGTGTATAAGCCTTCAGCAACAACTCCTTTCACCTATCTCTACCTATTGTGGCGATATGAACATACGACAGTTATCAACAAAAACTCTATTGCTGGCCATTACTTCCTTAGATGTATTTCAATACAGTGCAAATGGTCAGCTAACGCAAACTTGATTGATTGAATGCACTGACATAGCCATACAACTCGTAAAACTCAGCTCTATGTTGTTTTCTACACACCGATTCCCCGCAAAAAAATTGTCACTACTCAAAATTTTGTCAGTTTTGAGATAATAGTGATTTCGTGAAATCGGTTTCAGTGTAAAAAACACGAAAAAATGTCACAAAGCATAATGGAACGGTTTTTTTCTTACATTTGGTATTAGTTTCTCACAAAAGTTGCTGAAAAACTACTGCAGTCCAAAATGTGATACTATTCACGATTACAGTTACAAAAAATCACCACTCAGACATAGTATTATTTCATCTTTTTTGCAATGATTTGACGTATTATAGAAATTACGTTTTTATAGCATATTGATTTTGGTATTTAAAATTTAGGTACATATTCATCTAAAAAATGATAATTTTGAATTGTGACAGTTTTATTGCGGGGTCACGATATATTGTCTTTTCGAAAGAGCACCTGAATACTGCGGAAAATTTTTCGTTCACATCCATTTCACAAGTTGAATCCCAGGTTGTGAAGTTATACACTAGAACTGGCTTTACAAGGTTGCCCATGTTATACGAGAGAAGAAACGAAATGTAAAGTGCATCAAGAGTTATAATTGTACTGTTTTCCCGTGTAATTTCATTATGTCGATCTCACTAGGAACCGTCATAAACGTTTCAAAATTGTTCAATTTAAAACATTACGATATCACTATTTGCATTTTTTGAAGAAGCAATAAATTATCAATTGTACTTTATATTAGAATCAAAAGACCTTTTCTATTATATATAAGTACACTTGGACCTCGGTTTTATACAACACGTTTGATGAATTGTGGCGTATTTTTCTACAACACGCTTTATATAACATGATATCAACATTTTTTATAAAAAATGATCCAATAATGGAAAGTTTGAAGTTCAAGAAGGAATTACCACAGATCTTGGCCCGTTATCACGAAATACGTTAAGATTTATACGCTAAAGGCAAACAATCGCTTATTACAGAATTTTTAAAGCCTAAATCCAAAAATACTTCAGTCATCCCAATTTTTATCTACGTGGCTGAAACCATAACCAAGCAATTTTTATTCTTAAAACTTGTTCTTCGCGTCTGTCGTTTGAGTCACCAGTTGCAAGAGCTGTTCGGCTGATCAATACATTGCCTAGAGAGTTGGATATTTTCAGCACCAAACTGGGTATTGTTCGCAAAATATTTTTTCCTTGTAAATTAATGTCTTGTTCTCTTTGTATTTTATAATTATAAAAATGTTTTTATTTTCATTATTGTTTTTATTATTGTACATGCTGTTGTTATCATAGTGTAAATGCATGGTGCATTGACATCAGCTGTAACACCAGGCATATTAATTTTTTAAATTTACAAAAAATAAGTAAATAATGAAAAATCATAACCAATCTCAAAAAAAGTCGAACAAATGGAATTGTAAATGATAGCGGTGATGAATGAATGATCTGTTATATGTTAAATGTATATTAAAGTTTTTTTCAATAAATGCGTAAATGTATATTGTTTCGAAGAATATTAACAAACTTCGATATTTTTTTGAAACGCATACCCTAATTTTGTATGAACTTCAACCTCGTATAACACGTATTTCTATTACGCGACTTTTTTGTAGACCCATATGACTGTGGTATACGAGGCCCAAGTGTATTTCAAACGTGTTCACTGGTCTTTACTATTTTATTGTAATATCATTTTCTATTTACTCTAGGAATGGAAGCCATCATGTCTGAGTTTTTCAACGACACGACCACCGCCTTCTACATCATCTTGATCGTGTGGATAGCTGACCAGTACGACGCTATTTGCTGCCACACATCAGTTACAAAGAGGCATTGGCTGAGGTTAGTTTTTTCGTCCGAAAATTTGATTGTACAATAAATATTGGCTTGTAATGTTCTTTGTATGAGGGGTAAGAAATTACAAATCACATGATTTAGACCTCTACCATTCATTGTGTACAATTTACGAACCACCAACGTAAGGTGTCTTGAAGAGAAATCGCTTCCATGTAAACCCGCTGTTGTATATACCCACAATTCTATAATAAGATTGCGACCGGTTTTGCTCATAAAAAAATGTACAATTTAATTTCTAAACACTCTAGACCAGGGTCTCACAAACAGTAGGGAATTCCTTTTAAGGGTGAATTGTAGAGTTCTAAAGAAGGAATTGCAGTCGTTTATTAAACATTTTCAATATTACATTTATGCGTATTTGGAATGCACCTTACATTCCATGAATTAAAGTAAAACTATCTTGGGAAGGAGTGAATTATATTCTAAACATTGTTGAAAGAGGGAATGGAAAAAAATCCCTGTTTTTTTTTGAAAGACGTTTGAATAGTTTTTTATAATTAAAAGAACACTGTGTTCAAAAATATATGCTTGATTTTAACTGACGGTTACAAAATGAATTAAATGTTTTCACGGTTTATGAATATAGATAAGCCTACGCCGTAGACATCGCTACGATTCGTAGCAACCAAATAAGTAAACTTGAGGCTATTTCATATAATGTCATTTTATATATTATTATAGTATACAGAAATTGTATAGCAACGTGTTTAAATTAGTGATAAAAGCACTATGATAGATATTTCGACATGGAATATAATTTACCCTATTCAGGTGCAAAGCTTTTTCGACTAAAATATTATGGACTTGTTATTAAATAATATTTTTAAGGAGGTTGTTTATTGTTTCATATCTCGTCAAGTATACTCGTGAAAGTCTAGAAAATTTAGTCAAAGAAAAAAAACCTAAAATCTTTATGAATTTCTATAAATACTACGTTTGGAAAACATCATGTTTTGATTGATGTTGATCACGCGCCGTTTTGAAACTGTTACAGGTTTTATCTTCAACCTGTATATTCAAAACTTAGAACCTGATATATTTCATTTAATTGAATATTTTGAAATTTCGTTCCGTATTATAATGTTTTCCACCAAATCAAGATAAGCCTTCAAATACATATTAAAAAAAAAATTGCGTCATAGTTTACCATTTAAATCCTAGTATAAATATCACGCAATGGCCGACATGAAAATATGTCGCTAGCTTTCTATCGTATTATAATAAAATTCCACCAAGTAAATGTCCGTACAAATCAAAGTAAGTTATTATAAATATGTATCGGAAAATTTTGTATCATAATGTATTATTTAAATTATATTAAAAATATCACGCAATGGATAACATGGAAATATGTCGCTATTTTTATACCGTATTATAATGGAGTTCCGCCAAATAAAAATTCGTGCAAATCAAGATAAGTTAATATAAATATTGAAAAATTCTTTATCAAAGTGTACCATTTAAATTCTATTATAAATACCACACAATATATTACGAATTCCATTACTGATTTTGTATTCTTCATCAAGATAAAAATTGAAGGAATGCCTTTTTCATCACAAATTATGTAGTCTTCGGTGCAGCCGTACATATTTTCAATTTTCCACCGCTGTCGCTCTTCATGTGTGCGGCTTCTCAGCAAGATTGTTTCTACGCAATTTCTTTTCAATTCTAACAACATTTATTCGCCGCCTTTATTCAATTCAATTTATTATTATTTAGAAGAAAAACATCGCAAAATGTCGCCTCATTGCTTTTGCAACGTGACATACAGCTTACAAACAGTGGGCATAAAAAAATGACAATTAAAATTGGCAATGAAATCTCAACCGAGTGCGTTTGACAACATCTATTCAAAAACTGAATTGCCCTGTGTCACTTATAAGAATAATACTGATATAACTCCAGTGCTTTGAAGTTTTGAGATAAACGAGATTTTGTAAAGTGATATCAGTAAGGTTTCCTATCCCATGACCCGGGATCCCGGTCAATTATTCAATCCTGTAATCCCGGGATTCACTGTTAATGTTAAAAAATAATTTATATATCAAATTAAGCTTTCTGATTAACTACAACGTCTACCTGGATTGTAAATATTTTTTTATAATACTTATATAATAAATATAAATGTATGTATTGTGGTCTCCCTCCTTCTCATATTTTGTACAAGCCGTTCTTAACCAATTTGAAATGGAAGACAAATTAAGACTGCTGCTTACACGGATGGAGGACAATTTGATAAAGTCGAATTGAAGGACATGTCCTCTTTTTGGATACCATCTGGTAAAACCTACCTTAATAATTCAATAAATAAAATAACTATTTTTATCATGATATTTTTTTTTTAAATCAAAATCAAAGAAACCATTCCAATGCCCAAAAAAATATTAAATCATATTTATATACATTCCAATTGCAGCAATAATGGACACAAATTGAATTTAAAATTTACAATTTAACACACGAAACTACACTTAATGACAAATCTGATGAAATGAATTTACTGTCGATGGGGAGTTAAACGTTTTTAGTCTTATCAATTTGATCTAATGAATTTTCTATACTACTTTAACGATTACTTAATAACACCACGTAAGCTCCTTTTCCTAAAACACATTTAGTACGTTATATATTTTAATTTAAAATAAATTTTATGATGTTGGAATACGTGAGATGATATAATATTCTGTAAATATATTTAGCTAAGTTAAAATAGGTTTAAGTATAGTTCTGACGATAGCGTTAAGCCGAAATAGCTATCAATTTTGAATAGGACAGGTGGCTCACCACTATTAAATTTATTCCCCTTTGGATTTTCACTTCCAAATACTAGTAATTAATTTGAAATTATTACCATTGTCTATGTCTTACCCCCTCCTTACGTCCAGTAGAAGGAAAAATGCCACCCAACCCTTCATTTTTAATATTAGAATTATAATCATTGTTTATCGTTAGAAATAAATAACTATGCGATATACTGTAGTTAGTCTGAAGATGCTTCTTAAAGAAGCGAAACGTGACACATAAGTAACAAAGCCAGTGGAATAAATAAAATTAACAATTTTAATTTTATACTTAAAATGAATTTCCACAAAGCTACCGCCGAATTCATCGAAAATATCAACTACTTATTTCGTAAACTTAATTATTTTAATATTTTATTCTGTTGTATTGGAGTACTATTCAGTAAATACCAATTAAATCAATAAAACAATTTTTTCCATGCTTTTAAAATTTGAAAACAATAATTCGTTAAATTTAAGAATTAAGTTTATTTTTATGATTGTTTTAGGTGGAATTTCACTGAAAATATTCGAGCAATCTCGGTTGCTTAAAATCATTTCGAATAGTTCCGAATTGGATGTACTATTTTCAACAAATGTAATCGCAGACTATCGTCCATTGTCTAGCGACTGCAATCTTGATCGGCAATGCTATGGAAATGGCTTTAATATTACTATAGATTGCTAATACGAACACAATGCGTATTGAAATCTATATTACTAAACTCCAAACCGATCACACGGTGAAACAGCACACAATCAATCTCTGCACTATTGATGCGATATCAAAGCATATAGAATACCCCTTACTAATTAAACCTTTAGCAGGTATTTCTAACATTCCGTATTTAAACAATTTAATTCGTATTAAAATAATTTTATAGCAATACAATAGTAAGAAAACTCCACCAGCACATTTTGTAGTGTAAAAATGTATTTGTGTTGTTTTCTTAGATTAAATTGCTGCAAACATACGTTCAAAATAAAAAGCGTCGATGGATCTGGCTTGCACATGTGCTGCGGATGCCCCAAATGAGCCAGAATCCTGGCTGTTTCTTGTACCAGCCGGATGGATTCCGTCGCTCTGGAAGGCTGCTGATAACCATCCATAGGATGTACTCGGTGGAGCTACTGGACGCCTTGATGATCTGGGGGGACGCAAAAAGACTGGCGGGAGACAGATAATCTCGTAAAAACCTCGGTTGGCCATACCTCCGAGTAGGAAGCGGATATGGTTGAAACATTCTGCGTTATGGCACTGTTACAGCAAACGAGTGTTAAGTATAAAGAAAATACAATTTTTGTATTTATTACATGACATGTTTCGCTCAGTGAGTTACAAAGCGTTTTCAGTTGAGCTAACCGATTCCAATAGTATTGATTGAATGTGTATTTACTTGGTAGAACTCCATTATAATAGGATACAATATTTAGTTCTACAAAATTTCAAAACTAAATACTTGTATTTTTACCTATGGTTCTGATAGTATTTAATCCAATACTATAATATAATTTACTCGCTATTAACGGAATTCAAATTTTGATTATATCTTCCATAAAATAAAACTCGTGATGGGAAGAGCTCAGCTGGTTGAATATAGTCTCATTAATCCAATCTTCATGACACCCAATCTTACCGTTGAGAGTTATTATGTGACGAACAGATTTGAATATTTTCCATTCAGTTAATATTTTATAATATTGTATAGATAAGGTTGTCTTATTGATATTACAACAGCTACTATAAACCAATACCTTATATATTTTTCTTCCATGCAGTCAGAATCGAGTAATAATAAAATAGTGCTACGCAAGATCTTTTTGTGCTTGCCGAAATGTTCCATATAGTTCCCATATAGATACCATAATAGTTCTTAACGCGGTTATTATAGGTACTAAAATTTGAGTATCCGTCAGTGTAGAATATCAGGAATTAATACTGTCATTACTTCTTTCAAAGAATGATTGGTAACTGAATCAATGGGGGCAATTTTTTTGACTTTCGTCGCTTAGCACCATTCCAGGACTTAATATACTTGACATTTATTTTTATTAAAAAGTGAATGTTTAATTTTAAAAAAGTTAAATTTTTAATTTCATTGATCTGTCCTTTCCTCCTCCTCTCCCGGTCACCGATAAAATACTCCCTACCTCCAATGGAGAAATACATGACGCCGTGGATTTGCGAAATGTGAGAGCCGAGAAAAAGTTTTGTCTTCGGTCAGCGAAAATCATATTTGTTTTTAAAGAGAAAAGTTTCCATAAAATGATACTTATATTGACATTACTGATTGCAAAGATATCTAAAAACGTGATTGTAAAAAGATACCGTCTGCAAGCGTATTTGGAAAACGCAATCCAACGAGTGAAGAATATAGAAAAAGGATCATCAGTCTCTCACCACTCTCCGACCGTGTAACATCCACTCCGGACTGCATTACGAACCTTCTCATCGTCATCATCCGTCCTGCGGCTTAATCACGTCAACATCCAACATTTGAATCACATATTCCTAAACCAATTTCTTGTACAATACTTTTAGCCTAATCTTGCTCCTCAAGGAAGAGAAAAACTTATACAAAAAGTGTAATTAAAAAGCAACCAATGTGAATTTGGTGTAATATGTATTTATAAAAAATATTGACTATGCTTTATATCTATTTATTTTCACTGGTCGCCAGTTTTCTTAGGTAATAGACAATTTTAATTATTTAATATTTACATTATTTTTTAAACATCATATTAATTAATGGTATTACTTAAAATTGCCTGCTAGGAGTAACTAAAACATCGAACTAACTAATCTAATAGACAAAGGCAGTACAAGTTACCCCACCAAATCGAATTGCGCTTTGTCTCTCACAGATCTATTGAAATGCATGGTTATGATTTCCCTTATTATTCTCGAAGCGGAGTTACGTGGAATTATTATTGGACTTGATTGTGTATTGGCAGTTGAGTGGTCGCATCAGCTCGCAAGAATTTGGGCATATGAAATTTACAGAAGCGACCGAACGACCATTGATAACAAGGTTCATACTAGAATGTTTCAAAAGAATCGATCTTATTTTACCAGTATGATAGATTGGTTGGAGAGTTCCGAAGTATCTCTTTGATGCCTTGCATTTCTGCAGAGCTTCTATATAACTTAGATCCAGTTAATTCACTAATTTTTTAATTTGCTTGTGGTATGTATTCAAAAAATAAAATAAAATCAATTCGAGGGTTAGTTTTTTAACCTACCACTACCACCATCCGCTACAACTTCACATCTATAATATATTACATGGTATATTTCGAAAGCGTAATAACGTAAATGGCATTTCAAATTTTTACCAGAAATGTTCGCGGAAAAATAATCGAGTAATGGAAATCGCAACGAAATTATTGAATCCATCAAAATGAATTGTTGTCAGAAATTAACTTAACACTACATCGCCGACCCAATTAAGGTGAAACTATTTCGTGTCCCCGCTTATTTTTGAAGCATAGATTTTTTATTAAGAGCTTTCTAAAAGTACTATAACTATGAAACAACTATGTTAAATCAAATATTTTTTTTTGATTGATTCGACTGTAGTGTAACGATTTTTAATAATATTATCGTTTTTGTGTTTCCCCCTCCCCATGTCCAGTAGAAGGCAATAAACTCACCCTTTCCTTCATTTGACAATTAGAAACATTGTTTACATTAGAAATAAATAACCTTGCGATAAAGTTAGTCTGAAAATGCTTCCTAAAGAAGCGAAACACGTCTCACATGTACTAACGCTGTGTTAGTACAGTGTATAACTAAGTTATCAATTTAAATTTTTTTCAACATTGCTTGTACATATTACCTTTTATATGAGAATGCAGCGAGAGCGAATCTTACACCTTTTTTCCGCCCTGTAGGTTCTACAGGGTTCAATTATTTTCTGTTGACGCTATTGGTATCAAAATATATACATTTTTCTACCCTGATATCTTGCTTGTTAGATAATGAAAAGTTTAAAATCGAAAAGGACTCGGTTACTGTACAATCATGAAGTCTTCTGAAAGGCCAAATGAACACATCAAATGCTTTATGATAAAAACAGTCAATATTTTTGACGAAAATACTAATTGAATACTGTTTTAGAATGGTTTTAATATCTTCTATTATGCCTACCATGATTCTTTTACTAATAAATCTGGCTAAATACCATAACTATGGCTGTATTTGAAAGAACAGTGATTCCCTAAGTGGGTCATACGGACCCCCAGGGGTCCGTGTGACCGCTGAGGGAGTCTGTAGCAAATCAAAAATAATTTGGGGGTGCGTCGACAATGTTGGGAATCTGCACGAGGTTTAATATAAAAAAATAACTGTGACACATTGCCATTGTTATGAAAATTGAAGTAAATAACAATAAATAAATTGCTAGCCATTTGTTGGGTGTTGGACCCTTTTGCAAGCTTATATATATATCCATATTAATACGGGAGAAATTTCTTGAATAATCTACAAATGAGGACCGGTAACCAATGACTGAACAAAATACCACAATTTTGGTTACAAAAACAGATACTAATTTTATATCCTGCATTATAGGTCACTGTACAGAGGCTGTTGTTGCTTTCCCGTCTTCCTATTTAGTAAAACGCGGATTTAGTGCAGTTATGAATCTCTTAATACTTTAAATATCATTTTTTTTTAATTCATGGTCAGGTGTTTTATTTAAGAAGTGGTCCATGTGCATAATAAGTTTGGAAACCACTGGACTAGAACATCACGCGAAAATTCTGGGATTCAAAGCATTGTTAGCTTGTCAACACGGCTCCGGGCTTCAACGTGTTACAATTACACTTTTCCTGGTAAAATTGGGCTACGCGGAAACTATAATTTAATAAAACAACTCACGGCTCTATATGACGAACAATGCTGGGAATATTCCTGAAATTAGTCGCTTCCATCATCCTACTTCTTGGAATTTGAAATAAGTGTGGGCTTCAGAGTTAATTCGAGCGACATCCCGCGAAGTTTCTATACCGAGGTCTTCTCCATTGAATTTTAATGCTATTGTTATTATTGTTTTATTAGCTATCCTTTATGTAATTTTGTGGATTGTGTTTTAAAATTTACTCCATATAACTTATGCATTAATGCCAAACCACTAGGTCACTGTCAATATCAAAAATATATTACGTAGTTCATTTAATTTTAATGTACTTAAGAAATATAAATTTTTGTCTAAAATTCCCTCCCACCCATCCGATCCTCAAAAATAGAAAGTACCGAGAACGCTATTATTTCCTATTTTGAAAAACATGTACGTATTATAAATGAATTTTAAATAGTATGGTTCCAAATTAATACCTAATCATTTAAACTGAATAAAATATTCCTATTTACATATTAAAAACGGGGCGTAGCGAGAGCAATAAGCTAACCATTAATCCTGTCTTAGCTCTATCCTTATATCCCTACTCTCTTAGACAAACAAAAGTTTAGCTACCGAGTAAAAAGCAATTGTTCTAGAAAAACTTCAATTGAGATATTGCATTAGGAGTTCATATGCTCCACATTAGGAGCGAACATGGTTTAAAAAGTAAGAATGCTTAGAAAAATTAACATTTGTTTTTTTTCTATGTAATAATTTAAAAAAATAGTTTATTTAAATATTCAATTTCTGAATATTTAGGTGTGGCTGGGAAAGAAGGTTGTAATATATGAAAACCTGCTTATTAATAGTTGTTTTCCCATTCACAATTATTACATCATAACTGTTTATTCCACATATTATATAAATATGTTAATTTCACTCGCGTTCACCGATGAAAAGCTCACAAACACACACTTTACTTATGGATGATTATTATTAATTATGTTTTTTTATTTGGAGCTTTTCATCGTGAAATATACAGCTTTTGACGCGAAAGCTTATTACTTACAGGTTGACTTGAAATTTTTTCATTTATGTTAGAAGAATTAAATTTTATATTAATTGATATGAATATATTATTCAATTATTTCAGAACAATTTGGTTATCTAAGAAAATATGTAGGTATACTCAAGTAAATAATATTTAAAAATAAACTGCGTCATATTATCGCAATACCAACCAACGTCATTTGTGATTTTTAATCCAGTATAATATATATTTGAATCGAATATGTGAATAAAACATTAATTTCTAATGATTAATTACTAATGTTTGGAGGAGAAATTAATTTAATAGTGGTGACCGACCTGTCCTATTTAAAATTTTATTTACTAATAATTGATTCCAATTAATAGTTTCATCAATTTGTTACCACACTTTTCATTATTAAGCTTTTCAACTTTAATTTTATATTAAAAATGAATTTCCACACAACTACCGCCGAATCCATCGAAAATATTAAAGTCTGTATTTATGCTGTTTTTAAATGAAATAGCAGAGTAATAGATTTGTATTAATGCATTGTTTAAGAGCTATTGTTTTTACGTTATTTGAAAAATACATTTTATAAAATGTAGTCGTGAAAATATTGTTTCCGACTTATTTTTAAAGCGGTTATAAATAATTGCACTTTGTGTTAATAAGTATTCATCGAATGTTTGCACTTTGGATTAGATAGTATTAACTTAGTGCATTCAAACTCTGATTTGAATAGTTTCCACTTAGTAAAGGATTCTTTTCACAAAGTGAGTTGAATTAGATTAGGTCATGTTAGGGTTGGTCTAGTTTGGTTTGTGTAATGTATTCTAATATGTGGAGCAAAGACAATATAAGCGGCCTAATATAGGATAGAGTTGCGACAAGTATTTTCATTTAATTACAGCTTCGTGCAACTATCGATTTAAAAGTGTGAGTATTTATATTGAGGGAAAACTATTTTATCTAAGTGAAAATATATTTTATCTTTAGTGAAAGAATTTGTTTTTTGTGGAATGTATTTGTTATAAGTGAAAAGTATTTTTATAAAAGTGAATATGATCTAAACAAAAGTGCATTTAATTGTAAGCCTTTTTAAAGTAACCTGTATGCAATATATCCGTCTCTGTCTCCCGTTTCTTTCTCTAGTGACACTAATAGAAGCTTTTGATACCTTATTGTGGCCTGGTTGTTTGCGCAAATAGTTTTGCTCGTAGTTGAGAAGCCTTTATAATTAACTATACACGTGTTCGAAATTAGTTTTCAAGCATTGACGTTTATAATATGAAAATATTTCACATTTGGTTTATTATATTCTTCGTTTGAAAATAAACCGCCATCATGTGGCTGTAATGTAGATGCTAATATTAGCAGTATCAGCAACATATCACAAAATGAACATTTATCTACTTATATATCTATTCTCGATTTTCTCAACTACATTTTTTATACAATGTCCTCTCTAGATGTCAACGTATCTGGTTATAATGTCTCTCAATATCTCTCTAATTAAGAGAATGAAGAAAGAAAGATAGTAATGAGAAAAAACGAGTAGTTTACGAATCGCGCTCTCTATGGCCCATTATTTGGATCAGGATAGAAGTGAAGAAAAGATCACCGACACAGATGCGTTTGGTTGCTATTATAGTACATAAATCGATTGAAAAACAGGTTTCAAATCTTGTTTGAGAGAGTTTGATAAATATTTATTGTAAAATTTTGGTCAAACAAGTGGAATACGGAACCATATCCGGGTCCCAATGTGGAACATAAGCACTTTTAATGGAGGTATCGCAATAGTAGTTTTGGCTTGAACTGCTTGTTACTCAGTTTCTAAACCTATCTTTTTCGAAGATATTAGGGATATAAGGATAGGGCTAGGAATGAATTAGTGGTTAACTAATTGCTCAAGTTAGGCCTCGTTTTTAGGATCGGATGGGTAAGAGGGGAATTGTAGACATCACTGAAAAATCTATTTAAGAAAAATGTCTTTTTTAACATGTACGCTCCGAATGTGATTTTTTTTTTTTTTTTTTTCTTACCTCTACTTTCCTGCTAAAACTATTATGTGGAGTCCGCGAAGCGGGCTCCTAGTTTCCTGGCTAAAGTCAGTGCTAGGGTGGGTACAGACTAAGTCTTTATATCCCTTTCCCGCATATATGCTAGCTACGTACTGCTATCTAAAAGATTCTGTCAGCTGAAGGCTTTGTGTGGGGAAAACATTTAAGAAAAAACCCCATACCAGAATGATTGTCTTTGAATCATTAACAAAAGTTCAATTCTTGACCAGAATTGCTCGTAATGTTGGCGTAAGTTTGAAGAATTTACTTAGCTTATTTTAGACATGCCCAGTCCTTAACTAAAATGTGCGAGCCTGGGTCGTTACTTTAAGATTCATCTCTTAGGGCGACTTATTGAAGACCGGCGTGGCCGTCGGCTTCTTCCGCATCCACCTCCGCTAGAGAAAAATTTCCTGTAAGAGAGAGGGAGGGGGAGCATAAGGAGTTGGACATCGTCTTGACGAGGTTCTTGGAAGCTTTAAGTTGTAGCTTAAATTTTTGAATTTTCTCAGCTTTGAGAGTTGGAGCGAGGTGAGGCCCCTGCTTCAATCTCTGCATGAAGCTGGCGCGGTGTAGACTTAGGGTCTCTTGGATGTCAGGGCTTTTGTACCAAGCACGAAGGTATCGTGTGTTGGAATTTTTCCTCGAGCCTGAGATTATGCGCAGGCATTTATTTTCGACCCTCTGTAGGAGAAGGAGATTGCTGTTGGAGATGTTTACAGACCATATGGGGGAGGCGTACAGCATGGTCGGTTTAATGACCATGTTGCAGAGTGCCTTTTTATTTTCTACGCTGAGGTAGCTTCTGGCGTTGAAGATCGGGTACAACGCACCGATCGCAACGTGAGCTTTGCGTCTTGCTTCGGCAATGTGAGCAGACCAGGTGAGGGAGCGGTCCAAGTATAAGCCGAGGTATTTGACCTTTTGACTAAAAAAGCAGGGTATATCACATACGGTGATTTTCCCTTTGTACGATTTGTTGGCGGTCTTGCGAGTGAAGAGGATCGCCTCTGTCTTCGCACCGTTGACCTTAAGTCTCCAGCGACTGAAGAAGTCAGTCAGCTGAGCCGTGCTAGCCTCAAGGCGACGTAGCGCTACGTCTCAGTCCTTGTGGGTGGATGTGATTGCTGTGTCGTCTGCATAAATGGTGACAGAGCAGTTTTTGGGGTTAGGAAGACCATAAATGAAATGATTAAAAAGCCTAGGTCCCAGGAGGCTACCCTGGGGTACCCCAGCGGAGGCTGTGCGGAGAGAGGATTTCTCCTTCTTAACCGTTGCGTAGAGGGTGCGATCTTTCAGGTAGTCCTGAATGATCTTGGAGATGTAAAGAGGGGTGTTGGTAACGACGAGCTTGTGTACAAGGCCGTCGTGCCAGACTGTGTCGAAGGCCTTTTTCAGGTCGAGCAGTACCATTCCGGTGGATCTGCCCCTGTAAAAGTCTTCGGTGATCTGGCCCGTGATGCGGGCTAGCTGAAGGTTGGTGGAGAGGCCCTATGAAGCATATGGGCTCCTAATGGGAGTATCTTAACAGAAGTTTTTCTGCAAGAACTACTTGTTACCAGTTTCTTACCCTCTTTTTCCGAAGATATTAGTGATATAAGAACAGGGTTTTAACAGGACTAGTGGTTAGCTAATCGCTCTCGCTACGCCCCGTTTCGAGGATCGGATAAGTGGGATGGAATGCTGAAATTAGACATGACAAACATCCAAGCCTACGAACAGAAATCCGTAAATCAATTTATGAAACCGTCCGTACCGTGTTGATCACTCCACCACGGACCTGACGAATAACGAGTTAATCAATTTTAATCATAAATTGAAAATGAATTTCCGCAACGTAAATAGTATCAAGTATCGTCTCTTTGTTTTCTCAGATTGATAATTTTTCTTTTCATGATATGAAAAAACATTTGTATCAAATCCTGTAATAGGCAAAAGTATCAAAAGATACTAAGCAACGTAGTCTGATCGAGTTACATAACATAATTCAACGCGTCTTCAAGTAAGTATTTGTGTGTTTTATTATTTTTTTCTTTTCGTATTAGTTCTGTTTTCTTATTTCTACAAATAAATTCTTAGGCAATGCGAAAAACCGAATGTTTAGTTGTTCAAAAGTTGTAATTATTTTTTAATGTTTCTCTTTGCGAAAGTTGGCCCCTTTGCTCAGGCGGTCGAATCAAACCCGTATTATTGTTTTGGGGAAATATTTTCTTGCCCAATGTAAAGGTGGTCGGTCGTCGGCACTCTCCGTCCCGCCAGAATATTTCAAATGAACAATGAGCGGACTTAATATGAATTCCTCGAGACGTGTATTGCGAAGCAGTGATGGGCAACGAAACGCATCGGGACTTTCGCTTATATCCTGGAAGTCTGTATCTTCATCATCACTGACAGCATAAAATTATGACAATATATGTGGTGTAGCAATCATTTTTATCGTGCAGATCCATACTTATTAGATAATAAATCTTCCTTTTATCGTGTATTGTAGATGTTTTAGAGAATCGGATAAAATACAAAACGTGTGTCACGACTGTAGCGAGTAAGCTAAGCATTAGAAGCCAAATTCATAAAAACTCAAATAGTTCCGAAACCTCATTGTTGTTGCTACAAGCTCATCAAGGTCCATGGTTGACTGTACATCAACGTCCAAACCTGAGCCTTTTTTCCAGCAGGACACTTAGGTTCTCCGTTTAATCCAGTTTTCAATCCCGTATGTGGAAAACGAATTTTTTTAAAACTATAAACCAATTCATTTTTATGATTTCATGTTAGGCTGTTTTTTCGGTAACAACGTTGCGGTGCAATTAGGAAAAGTAATTGGCATGTTTTTACACCCACATACATCGAGGGTATACTGACAGAACTCATTCAGTCAGTTTTTGATGGTTTTCTGTTTTAAATGTCAAAATGTATGCAATTGAACGCTCTGTGTTATTTCTTTATTCTCGCAGAAAGCATGATATGAACATAACTCATCTCCATCAAATCTGATGATTTGTATATCAAAAAAAATATTCTTTGTAATGTACAAAAAATCTTTTTAAATCACAAACAATATAACTTGCGAGAGAGGATAGGTACTTTGAAAAAAAAACGGGAATCGTTTTACCTTAGCGGAGCCGGACCATTGAAAATTTGTAGCGCTCCACTGTCCTGAATATTTTTTTATGATTCTAAAAATTTCGTCGTAAATTAAAATGATTTTCACTATTATATTTGGAACTTCTTTGAAGTTCGAGTTCATTCGTGCGCTCGAATGCCTGAAGAAGTCGAAAGGCGAAACCCGGGTCGTTTGTCACAAAATATATGGAAGTGTACAAAATCTCAATAACTCAAACTTCTTTGAACACTAATTATTTGACATAAAACAGCATCGCCATCAAGCATGCCCTATACTCAAACGAAACTTTACTGCCGGCACATTTTATTTGATAGAATCAATGATTGTAACGACAATTAATGAAGCCTATTTCAAAACTCGTTTCAAAACATTTGTATGTTATAATAAATAAGCAGTAATATTTTTACTCGGAGCACGGAGCGATGCACGGATCTGAGCGTGAGCAAGTACTTTGATACCGCAGTGTAGCAATTCAAAAAATGTTTAGTACCAATCCTCTGATTAAAACAGGAAGATAATGCCCGTAATATTTTTACTGAAGACGACTCATTGGAGTTATATTAACCCTTTTTAAAGAAAAAGCAGAAATAACAGATAAGAAGCTCTTAAATTGCTATTTAATATAGTTTTATATTTAAATATCAGTACACAACTATCGGGTCCGTGGCGCAATGTTCAGCGTCTTCAGCGTTCAGTTACTGATGTCTTTGGCTTAAATCCCGGTACGAACATTTTTATAAACAGATTTTTCAATCGATTTATAGATATCTGTTCGTATTCATGTATCTAGAATTCCCGATCCCACTCATCCGATCCTTAAAACGGGACGTAGCAAGTGCGATTAGCTAACCACTAATCCTGTCGTAGCCTTTTCCTTCTATCCCTACTAATCTTGTAAACAGAGATTGAGCAGCAAGCAGTTTTTTAGAAAAACTTCCGTTGAAATACCTCCATTAGGAGTCCACATGCTCCACATTGCGAGCTGACATGATAGTAAAAAGAAATAAATAAAAAATTACAACTGACTCTTTACTATCAAGTTATTTATTTGTCCCTTGATTCTCGTTTTAATTCTAGTCCTTTAAATGAATGAGCTTTCTATAATTGTGTTGCATCACTGTCACATTTTGTACGTTTCGGCTGTAGTCGCCCGCCAAACATTTTGCAAAGGCGAATTCGCACAACAAACCGACGAAGTCCTACGAATGACCTGAAACTCGAACGCGGCAGAATAAACTTTATTCATTTTATATTAAATGTTATTGCGTCGCTGTGTGCCCTGAAAATTTTGCCGTTTTGTGATAAGTTTTCGTATACACGAAAATATGTTTTTGATTCTTGTGCTAAGCGAGAATTCTTTTGAAGTGATTTGATTTTGTATTTTGTTTTTGCAATCAAGAATTGGAAGTTATATAACACTAGCAAAACGCTCTTGTATTTGAAGTGATTTTTCAATTAAGATTTTTTAAATGTACATTAAAGAAAAACACGAAAATCTCGATATAAGCTTTATAAAGGCACTACTGAAAATAAATGACAAAAGAAAACCTTACTCTCCTTGAAGGGTTATATTTTCTTTTTTGAATTCAGTACATTTTTTTGAGTATAAAAATAATAGAAGCCTTAGTAGTTAAAATAATTTTGAACAAGACGGGTAGCTACCCCCACAAGTAAGCTATTAACGTAATTACTGTTTGTGTCTTCACCCTCTCCATTGTAAAATAAATAAATACTTTTAATCGACGTCTAAGATACAGTTAAAATTAGTCTGAACATTTTTATTATTGTTTTGAGATGAAATCGTGTTTTAATTGGTAATAACCACTTGAAAATAATTTACAACAGAGGAGAAAAAATTTTTTCTTCTAGTTAAACAAGCAGTGGAATAACCAATTCGATTTATACTGGGTAGTTAAAAGCGATGATGGACCTGGATTGACTTGTGTTCTGGATGCTCCAAAGGTGCCTGAATCCTGCCTGTCTCTTTTCTAACAAGTTGGAGTCCGTCGCCCTGTTAGGCCGCTGATGACCATCGATATTAAGTTCTTCAGAGCTACTGGACAATGGGATTATTTGGAAACAAGCTAAGAAGCTGGTGGAGGCAAGATAATCTTAGAGGCACTTGCAGTGGTCTTATATTCCGAATGCGGTTTATGGTAAATTAAGTAAGGAGGGTGAAGTTCAGTCAATTTTGGTTCGATTTTTTATCCCATAATATAAGATAGGCCTACAAATACGCTTATTGATGTACATTATCGCACTTTTGTTAAAATAGTTACGTAAACACATTAAATATCGATGGTGTTTTGGCCAATTGATGTAATCCTCAAAATATACGAAAGTGAGTTAATGAATGGATCTCATTTTAAAAACCACAGAGCAGGTCTTGGTCAAATAATGTAAATTAGAAAAATAAATTGACCACTTTTTGGAAGTGAATCATCATATTACATTGGTTTTAGGTTTAAAAATTCTGACCCGGCCACTTGATGTAAACCACTATTATATCGACACTTTCTACGTATAATCCCGTATCTTCAAACATGAGAATGTACTGGAGTGCATTTCAAAGATTCATAACGCAACTTACCATATAATTTTTTTCGATTAGAACAGTTTTTACTCTCTCCTGAACAATTTCAATTGTTACATGAATTGGTCAAAACACCGTCGATGTAATATAATGCAACGGCGATAAATAATATGTTCTCAAAGTAACTGATCGGTATATTAAAATAAGTATGACCGTTTTACTAGATCTAATGGTGAGTTTTTTTTATGTAATGTTTCACAATTTGTCATACATTTTATAAATTGAAATCACGCGTAAAATAACATATTTTAAAAAGAACACATAAGCGACAATCTTTTTCGCAGAATGTTCTCGGTGAAAAATTTACAACACCCACGAGATTTCGAGTTACGCGACCTTCCACCCACCATACATGACACCTAGTACAGTCTAGCCGAGCGCTCGATCCGAACTCGCTGCCTGCGGACTCTCCATGATGCTATCGAGCAATTAGACGCGATCGGCATGTTTGTTCGGCGGGTGTCAGCCCCGGTTCATGGATCGTTTGTCTTTGGTGACGTCATACGTAGCGGTCGTTTCGTATTTCGTAGTGTCATCAGAGCTTATTAGGTCCCCGGCACGTGACGCTTGTGTACCGTGTAATATGGACTCCAAACCTTTTTACATTAACAGCGAAATCCATTTTCAAAGTTTTGTTAATGGATAGTGATTTTAGATGTTGCGCGTGAATTTGGCACGCTCTCAGAATACCACCCAATAGTGTGACGTAAAAAATATTCAATTTTTTGTGTTCTTAGATTCGTATTATGCTTCGTGAGATTTGACACCATTGGAAAATATAATTTTATTGAAAATATCTGAAGTCATCAGCAAGTGGAGGAAATTATGTTCTTTTCCAATTCAGAAGACGTGTTGTCATACTGAACATTTCGACAGAAGGTGTTAAACGACAATTGGCATAAAGCCAGTCGCTCAATATTTTTAATATGATTGTTGTTTTTACCACCCCGTGAAAGCCAAAAAATCAGTGAAAACAAATAGTCCATTTTGCTTCGAGTTATTTCAAAGGGTTTTTTTTTTTGGTAAAATTTGTGTGTTATAATGTCATGTTGAGTAAATGTTTGATTTATCTGAAATTATATTGATTTTACATTAAATAATAAATATTATCTTAGATTGAACACAATTAATTATTTTCGATATTTCGGCGGTAACTTTGTGGAAATTTATATTTAATTTAAAATTAATATCGAAAACTTAATTGTAGTTATTCCACTGGCTGTGTTACTAAATGTGACTCGTGTTTCGCTTCTTTAAGAAGCAATTTCAGACTAACTATATTGCAAGGTTTTATTAATCTATATTTTTAAGATTCTAATTCTCAACATTAAAATGAAGGGTAGGGTGGGTTCGTTTCCTTATACTGGACGTGGGGAGGGGGTAAGACACAAACGGTAATAGCACAATTACCAAAAAGTTTTTTGATTTTCAAATGTCTTACATATCATTACATTATTATAAAATAAATCCAAAGACTATTTTAATTTCCTAATTCTATTTAAAATGTCAGTCACAGAACACCTCGATTGATCTTTGAGAATCGTGTTTCCGCAACTAATGAATATATTAACTCTAGATTCTAGGCAAACGATCGCAGTGTACCCCGTCAAACTTTTCACTTCGGTTAGGTTAGGTTAGATCCATGTTGATACATGCACGGGATTCATACACTGCTTTATGATCACGGGATCCATACATACTAATACACTGACACGCTTTGTGTATTATACAGAGTGCGTAAAGTGGACTAAACAGTCTACAGTCTATAATATTAAGTCACTTATCGATATTCATAAAAACTAAGTTTTTTCCTAATGAATCACTTCGGATGGCAGCAAATTTGGTCAAATACATTCTTCTCAACCGCCCACAAAACATGTTGACTGAATGTGTCACCGGACTGGAGTTTCCCTGACAGGGTTTGACTCTTTCCGGTCGAGCGTCACTTCCTCGGGGTGGGACGGTCCTCCCGCCACTTCCATGTCGCCACCCCTTCTTGAATTAACAGCCCTTAGGTACCATTCAGTGTTATAATATGTGGCCGTTCATGTAAGTGTAATATCGCAATTGTTTTAGAAATAAATGGGTTAAATAGAGAATTATGACATTACGACAAAAGCGTTATGACCACGAATTCTGTTGAATTTAATGTAATTGTTGCGATATACCTGAATTGTAAATCTATATAACTACATATAATAAGGTAAACATATCATCTCTGTCTACGAGTGATGCCCATCATTGGCTTCGGTTGCGGTGCTAATGGTTACGAATCCAAGTACGGAAAATTTCTTCAATTGATTTTTAATAATTTAATGGATTTGTTTAAGACATCGACTGAGGGTGCTTGATGGAATTTCAATATTAAATTTGGATTATTGAGATTTTGTACACTTCCATGTATTTTGTCACTAACGACCCGGGTTTCGCCTTTCGGCATCTTCAGGCATTCGAGCACACGAATGGACTCGAACTGAGAGACAGTAAACAGTGTCTAACGCTTATATAGAAGATACAAATGCGACAAATATCATTTACGAGGCAATACATTATACGTCTGAGAGCCACACCGATACCTGAGTTAAAATTTCGGAAATCGTCCTAATCGACCGGTAGTTTCATATATGAATGCTCCAGCGTATAAACTTTCCAAAAGAGCTAACTCTCTCATCCGCAATCACAGTAAATTCAAGCCATTGTATAGTATTAAAAATTCATTAGAGTTAGTAGATAAAATTAAAAATTATAACATTCCGTTAAACGCCAAATTAATTTCTTTTGACGTTGTTAGCTTATTCACTAATGTACCTGTAAACAAATGTAAACAAATCATCAAAGACACCCTTAATACGCGTAGAGTTAATCCTGTCATTACTACGGAATTACTTAATATATTAGACGTTTGCGTTGACCAGAACTATTTTCAATTTGATAATAGATTCTATGAACAAACCGAAGGCCTTGCAATGGGAAGTTGTTTGTCACCACTATTAGCAGAATTTTACATGAACCATTTAGACAACCTTATTTTTAGCAATAAAACAGAAGTTAGAAACATAGTTTATTGGTTCCGTTACGTAGATGACATCCTTTGTCTATTCAATGGAACTGAGAGACAAGTTTCTAGCCTTCATAATTTTCTTAACTCACTAGATGATAAAATTCAATTCACTTTAGAAGTAGGGGGCAAGAATATAAATTTCCTTGACCTTAATATTGATATTAAAAACTCCATTCATGAATTTAAAATTTACCGAAAACAGACGTTTTCAGAAGCCGCGATCCATTTTAAGTCAGACCATCCTTTCTCATATAAATTGGCTGCTTTCCATTCTCAGGTTCACAGATTAGTCACTATACCTCTAAATAAATTTAATTTTGAAAACGAACTAAACATTATTAAACAAATTGCCATTAATAATGGCTATGGGGCGTCTCTTATAGATAGTCTTGTATCAAAAAAACAACGTAAATTAGCAGAAAAGATGCTATATTTCGGGAACTTGTCTAAAGACATAGACCGCCCTAGAATCAGGCATAGAATAAGTTATTTAGGTTGCACAAGCTTTAAAATTAAAAAACAACTCGCTGATAGTGTTAGACCGGCGTTCTATTGCAAAAACTCTCTAGGCAAATTACTTATTAACAATAAAGATAGAGTAAACTTTAAGAACAAATCTGGTATTTATAAATTACAATGCAATGATTGCCAACATTTCTATGTGGGTAAAACCACACGTACATTAGATATAAGGGTATCAGAACATTTAGCTGCCTTTAGATTAAAAAAAGAAACTTCGACATTCGCAAATCACTTGCTAATGGAGAACCATACGTTTAATGCGGATGATGGGGTTAAACTGTTGCATAAAAACATGGGGGATCATTAATTATTTTATCAGGAAATTTTAGAAATTAATAGAGGCCAGTTATACTCCTTACCAATCTTGAATGAGCAGCTGAACCTTCCTAATTCTCCGCTATTATATCCGATACGTTGAAACACCTAACAGATTTCACTAAATGTGGAATGATTGTATATATTTACCCATTCATCGAATTGCATCCCGTCAAAACCCACAATACTGTTGTAATTGTGAAATCACTGGTATTTCTAAGGGAAGTTGAAAGGCGGCAATTCGCCTTCGGCAATTCGCCACTCTGGTAATATGGTGTTTACAAAATAAGGATTAGGACGATTTCCGAAATTTTAACTCAGGTATCGGTGTGGCTCTCAGACGTATAATGTATTGCCTCGTAAATGATATTTGTCGCATTTGTATCTTCTATATAAGCGTTAGACACTGTTTACTGTCTCTCAGTTCGAGTCCATTCGTGTGCTCGAATGCCTGAAGATGCCGAAAGGCGAAACCCGGGTCGTTAGTGACAAAATACATGGAAGTGTACAAAATCTCAATAATCCAAATTTAATGGATTTGTGTTAGAAGGATTGGATGGCTATATTCTCTAAAATTCCCTTCCACCCATCTCATCTTACAAACGTTAGTTAACATTAGTCCTATCCTAGCCCTGTCTTTATATCCCTACTCTCTTCGAAAAAAAGAGCTTGAGCAACTGACAAACAGGTCTTACAGACGATCTTCTGTTGGGATAAATGTATTAGGAGTCCATATGTTCGACATTTGTAGCAGAAAGTATTTAGTTCTAGGCGGATTATAGACGGAATTGGTTACTTCGGCTTCTCTCCGTTGTCAGAGCTAGTCTTGATTATGGACATCCTATATAAACGTGAACTAGAGATAGCACCGCTTACCGGACATCCACGAGCTAACTCTTGAATACGAATTGATTAAAAATGAGGATTTGGATGCGTAACTATGTACACGATGAGATTATAATAAATATGCTTACATGAAATTCCAATTGTTGAGATTTTTTACTTTTCCATGAATTTTGTCACTAACGAACCGGGTTTCGCCTTTCGGCATTTTCAGGCATTCGAGCACACGAAACCCTGGTCGTTAGTGGCAACATACATGTAAATGTAGAAAATCTCAGCAATTCAAATTTGATATTGAAATTTCATCAAGCACCCTCAGTCGATATCTTAAATTATTAAATTTTATCTTAAATATACTTACATGAATTGTAACAAACAATATATTTTTTTTCAATAATCACTTAAAAGAATGTGATCTTTTGACCACTTTTTAAATAAACATAGCTACTTAGATGTGGTTAATGTATATATTCTTTGATTAAACTTTAAGTGTGGTAGAGTAGAATAAAGATCCAAGTTGTTACAATGTCAGTAATTCATCGTCTCGACCAAGCATGTGAAAACGAGTAACATCCGAAAGAAGATGTCGAAATATATTTTGATAATATTCGGCAATCCTTGTGCAAATAAATACATTGCTAATTTTTACTTTACGATAAATGCTGCTATTTCGAAAGCAAATTTAATTCTACGTTTCCGATTCAAAATCATCCATTTAAACACACATGTCAGTTTGGTGGTCTCGCGGGACCGTTAACCCATCCACCGCAAGCGGCCCGTATACCCGAAGGCGTTTGCACAGCGCGAAAATACTGCTGTAGGCAAAATCGGCCGACCCTGCAATTAGTCGCCTCATCACCCGCGTCACTTCGCACCTGGCATTTTAATCTACGCCGGCTCACCGATAATTGTCCCTTCAACCCATTCGCCCGCGTGGAAACTCAATCTGTGGGTCAGAGCTCGGTAGAAAATGGATTGATGCCATTTGTTTTGTAGGCAGCGAAATGTTACGGACTCAGCCCTGTGACGTGGTGGAGCAGTCCCCATATTACGTGGTCGAATTTGTGTGTTATATAGTTTTGTCCCATTATCACCATAATATATATATGCAGCCGCTGTTTCACGACCGTTTCATATCGTAATAATGATCAATAAATGCCATAGTTGCATCTGACAGTTGTTTCCAATATGTTCGAATAAACCTTTTTGTCGCAAGCAAAACGATGTGTTAAGTCAGGCAAAAACATACGTAATAGATTTAACTCTTCATATTCAAATCAATCCTCATCGTTCCTCCTGTGGCTCATTGGACCCCGAAATCTGTTGCATTGTACAGACATATCCGACTACTTCGTTATGATTTATTTCGTCGTATTGAATTTTTAAACAAGAATTAAGCACTAATGCAGTATTCGTGATTTTTTCTAGAACATATATGATGAAAACTTAAACATCAAATAAATATATTTTATCGTTTTTTATGACATGTAATTAACTAGCTTAACATAATATAAAATACATTTAATGTTTGAAAGGATGAACCGTGTTGTTAAACTTGTCATTATATTTTGGGCAAATGCATCAAGGCTTTGTTCAACAATTTCGGGAACTCTGTCCCGTCAAAACGTCGCTCGGACCGTCCCCCGCCCCGTTTCTTAACCCCCACGGCTCCGGGTCGCCCGCTCGGTACGAGAGAGGCTTTGTTTTCAATTACCACCGCCATTATTCGAGGCGCCAGTGTGGCTTCACAGAATGCCTCCAATTAATTTGTTGTTGCCGTGCTATCGCGATTGCGGGAAGCAAGGCTGAGAATGTTTATATGTGTTTTGTCGATGCTGCAGATTTTTTGGTTTTTTCGTCTTATATCAATTTTTTTTTTAATCCTTCTTAAAACAATTTTTTATAATGTATAAGAGGCGGTTATCGCCAGTTTTGATTTCTCGACCGCCTACATAAACGATTATGAAAAAAAAAATATTCACTCACGCTCTTGGTCGGATCTAAAATTGTATGAAAAAATGTCAAGTCTTCGACGTTTACAGGTCTCAAGGAACATTTAAGTATTCTCTTAAGCAGTTAAATATATTCAAACATTTTTTTTTCCAAATAAAACGCTCGTGATGAGCGAAACCGGTCCTGATCATTATAAATATGTGGAAGTAGTACAATGAATTGTGTTTTATTTTTTAAAATATAACGTCTTTCCACCAAGAATTGACATTTAACACCTTAAAAGTGATATTCAAACTTATTAAAGATGTCATTTTCAGCAAACTTTATAACTCAATACTGTAGTTTTTCTGACCCAGTTCCCTATTGGTCAACTCTATTGGGTGATCGTCTAATTCATCACTTTCAAATTTGACATTGAAATTCTATCAAACACCTTCAGTAGATATCTTAAGTTGATATTTCAATTGGTATGCGGACTCGAAGCCGAATACATTGTGGTATGTGATGTTTATATCCTAACCTAACCTATTCCGAAAAGACAAGTAAATCGTCTGCATTAAAAAAGATAAACGTAAAAATACTTGTATGATAAATAAATCATTCTCATAATTAACATATATAAATACTTAACATTGATAATAAAAACAGAAATAGTCGTCAAATAATTTGTGTAAGGGAGGACCAATGTTTACGTAGTGTTGTATGGCAATAAATACCCTTTTGCGTTGCCGACGCAATGTAATCGTGTACTTACGGTCTGGACCTTGTCAATAGACCCACAACGATGTTGTAAGCATTTAACGTCCCGAAACACGGGACGAGGTACAGAATAATATTGCTAATTATTAGAGCTCAACGCTTTTGAGAGCCTTTTTAAGTTTTTAGTATTATATGCCTGAGGTATTGATTCCGATCCATGAATTATGTAGTGCAGTGTTGGTTATTAGACTGCGAAGAAGTGATGGAAGCACACCTCGTATTTAAAAATTTAGGCGTAATTAGGGGAATTACAACGAAAATAAATTTAAAAAAGTGTGCTACCACTACAGTTTCATTTCTGTGTAATTAAAAATGATCTCTTTAGGTATTTTAGCAAGTTCCGACTAATTGACAATTTTAAAAAGTTCATCGATTTATTGCTATTTTCAAATTCCTTTTATTTTAAACTGTCTTTCTGTTTGACAGTTTTTAAAAATGTGTCTTAATAGTAAAATTAGTTATTTTGCTATGTATTTCCGTTACAGAAATGTAGTTTTATGTTATATTTATAAATAATTACCTAATAATGAAAGTTTTAGGAAAGTTAAAAATTTATCGATTTGTTAATAGACCTTAAGCATATTTACACCTAAAATTCAAAAATAGTAATTACCTTACGCGGAGAAAAACAAATTGACACAGTACCCGCGTAATCACGGGCTCATTCAAGCGAGCTGAACATGGTACAGGGCTTGCTGTCAGAGGCGTTTAAAGGCGGTCTCGGTCTGTCCCCTTTTCCGCCTACGAAATGAGACGGTGGTCACGTCCGGTAGGCGCCGCGGCGGCGGCTGGCGTCACGACGGCGCTACCCTCATGAATACACGGTACAAAGGGCAACGGCAAAAAATCTCAACCCCTATCGGTATTTTTAGTTCAGGATGCTAGTGGCTTGAACATTTTCCTTAAACCTATCAATGAAAACTGTGTAATTAACTGGATGCAACAATTCAACACCTGGTAACGGCCCGTGTTAATGTCGGTACATATTTCATATCTAACTGAAAATGTCTGGGATATTTATTTTTAGATTTTAATCCACGACCGTTTTTGGCATTTTTACTATCCCGTAACAAAATATTCAACGCTCTTGGGCAAGAGTGCGGAACTCCTTAAAGTTGGAAGGGCGCATTCAAGAAACTCAATTTCGTTATAATTTTTTTGTATTCAGTCAAAAGGTCGGAAATTCCCCACCCTGACGTTGAATTTTATCTGTATTCGGTTGCGATTTTCAAGGCACAAATCCCTTTTTTAAAACTTTCATTAATTGATTTTTCAGCAGTCGAAAAAATAAATTTGAATTGCTTAAAGTTTTGGCATGTCGACCCGTTGTTCGTCTTTCGGCATCTTCAAGCGTTCTAGTGCAATATTCAACTCGATCTGATTGAATAATAAATTAAAGTTAGCGACTTAAAAATCTGTGATTTTTCATCCCCTTTGAAGCTCGTATCCGATCCAGAAAGCTGGGCTTCCTAACACCGATATCCTTCCTTTTTAATCTCCGATAGAAGTTAAGCCACGAAATAGCACGCAGTCATTTTTGAAGAATCACTTTTGAGATTTTTCATTAGTAATCCATGTCGACGTTGATACGGTAAAGGTCAGTTCGAGTCAGTTCGAGTCCATTCGTGTGCTCGAATGCCTGAAGATGCCGAAAGGCGAAACCCGGGTTGTTAATGACAAAATACATAAAAGTGTACAAAATCTCAATAATCCAAATTTGATATTGAAATTCCATCAAGCACCCTCAGTCGATGTCTTGAATTTTTTGTATGTTTTATTTTTTACGGACTCATCTCACGTACAGGGTACAATAGAGGAAAGTTTGTAAATTTAGATATATACTTTGAATTGAAATTAATTTTACTAATATATTTATAGTTTGTTAATCTAAAGATGCTTCTTAATGAAGCGAAGCCCGTTACAGTAGTAACACAGCCAGTGGAATAAATAAGTTATCAATTATAATTTTATCGTTATTTACTATGCCTTTATGCGTAATATGGAGCTTAAATTGCATTCGTTTTGACATTTAAAACAGAAAACCATTTAAAAATGACTTAATGCGTTCCATCAGTATACCCTCTAAATGCTCCTCTCTTTGAGTGGGCAAAGTATAATATTTAAATTAAATCTTCAAATAATCTACAATTTTTAGATATCATAGACAAGAAATTCACAGATCTCTTAAATCAAATAGAGTAGGCAACAATCACGATTGATTTTCTTTTCTGTACCGTATACTGGTTTAATTAGCAATTGGTATACAAAATGAAGTAGCGATCATACTTTCATTATCTATAGAATTTACTGCAGATTTATTAATTCGTTCCATGAACCACTACATCGGGGATTAGACATCGGAGTGAAAATATTACGTATAAATGCTGCATATTGTTTTTGATGATATTTTCCGCGAAAGGTGAAAATATGTGTACAAACTTTATATTTATATATGCCAGGGGTGTCGAACATTTTTACATGTGGGTGCCAAAAATCCCCAACTAAAATATGTCGGCGTCTGTGGCGCAGTTGGTAGCGTCGATGGTTACGATTACGGATGTCTCGGGTTCAATTCCCGGTGCGGACTGTTTTCATAGGTTGATTTTTCAATCGATTTATGAATTTCTGTTTGTAGTCTGAGTCCTCCTTCCCATCCATTCCATCCTCACGAGGGGTAGTGAGAGCGATTAGCTAACCACTATTTCTGTCATAGCCCTATCCTTCTATCCCTACTCTCTTCGAAAAAAGAGAGGTTAAGCAACTGAGTAACAAGCAGTTCTGGTAGAAAAATTCTGTTAAGATACCTTTATTAGGAGACCATATGCTCCACATTGGGAGCGGACATGGATAAATTTTTTTTTTGTAAAATGATTTAGTTTGAATAATTACTATTATCAATTATGCTATAATTAGTTTTTTTGCTTAAAAACATAACGCGAAGACCGTGTCATCATTTAACAGCATGTTCCGATAAAATATAATGCGTTCATTTACCTTTCCTAGGTTTTTCAATTTTTTTATAAAAAAGTTTAAAAAATACACTTTAAGGTATTAATAATATTTTTGTTGTTATACATTTGATGTCAAATACTTTAAATCTGGTTCATATGTCGTCACTTTTAGTAAAATACACACCCAACTGGATACATCGGTGGATCAACTTTTTCTACAACATTTTATTAAATTCATTTCGAAAAAAAGTGACAATGTGGAAGAGAAAATTGAAAATATTGCCGTCGCTAGTCGAATAAATTAAAGTCCAGATATCGTACCCACGACTCATCTATTTAAAAAAATCTGTTATTTGCTACGAACCAGCTAAATTGTTGAACGTGCCATCTATGGCACACGTGCCCTAAGTTTGCCACCCTTGATATAGGCTATCAACATATCCAGAATCCGCCCACTCGCCGAGCTTTATTTTCCAGGGTCTTGTAAATCTGCTCGTTTAATAGAGCGGTGGCCACCGAACAATAATGCATATATTGAAACCTGACGTATATTCAAGCAGAAATTCTGTTTTCCCGTTTACTATTATTTGCTATCGTCTACTTTTTTTGCATTCTTGGTCGTAAATTTTGTACGTTGAAAGTCCTCGTGCTTTATATCAAGTTACAATAAATTATATGTGACGATTGGCGTGTTTAAATACTGTTATATTTCAATTGAAGATCACGTCATTATTATAATGCTGTGATTGCTTCTAAACTATATTTACAATATTATTAATTATTCAATATCAATAACTTGAGAATATAAATAATGAAAATTGTTATATTAAATGTCAGTAGTAGATCTGAGAGTCTGAGTACACGCAAGATCTTCTGTGAAGAAGTAAGTTTACGACTTCAATGGAAAATTAAAACCGTGGTTGATTTAGAGTATTTAGACTATTTAGAGAAATACGATTAAAGCGCGCTCCGAAGCCAGTTTGTTCATTGTGCTTATTCGGTAACAACTACAAAATTACTTAGAAAAAAAGGGCACTTCGACATTCGCAAATCACTTGTTACTGAGAACCATACGCTGAATGTGGATGATGAGGTTAAATTGTTACATCAAAACATAGAGGATCATAAATTATTTTATCAAGAAATTTTGGAAATCAATAGAACAGAACCCAGTTAAATTCCTTGCCTATTCCGAACGAACAGCTAAACCTTCCAAACTCCTCGTTGCTGTATCCTATACGTTGAATCACCTAACAGATGCCACTAAATGTGAAATGATTGTATATATTTATCCTTTCGTCGAATTGCATCCCGTTGAAACCCACAATGTTATTATAATTGTAAAATCACTGGTAATTCTAATATTAGTTGGAAAGCGGTAATTCGCCACTCTGTTAATGCGTTGTTTACAAAATAAGGATTAAGGCGATTCTCGAAATTTTAACTCAGGTATCAGTGTGGATCCTAGACGTATAATATTTTATCTCGTAAATAATATTTGTCGTATTTGTATCTTCTATATAAACGTTAGACACTGTTTACTGTGTCAGTTCGAGTCCATTCCTGCGCTCGAATGCCCGAAGATGCCGAAAGGCAAAACCCGGGTCGTTAGTGACAAAATACATGGAAGTGTACAAAATCTCAATAATTCAAATTTAATAATATTTCTTTAAGATTTCACCCATTTATTTCAATACTTTCAGAAGGTATTCTAAAAGAGTGTTTGTTCATGACTATATTTTTACCTAGAGGATTCCAACTTATGATTATTCTGCTCCTCACATATCTTGAACAATATAAATATCATATTGTATCTGACAACGCAAATATCTAATAAATGTAATTATAAGAAGGAATCTAGTCCTGAGAAGTGAAGCGAACATCTTTGCAAATGCAATACTGTCAAGGGTAGAAAATAATAATTGTTTCGTTATTAACAGATATCTGTTAGTTAAATTGTAATGTGTTGGATTATTATTTAGCATTCAAATTGTGATGGTGATTTAATTCACGATCTTGGTATAAACGATCTGGAAACTGAGAGGATAAATTGCTACATAATATGTTCGACGATTATCACCGGAATTTTCATATTCGCCGGCTGTGTTGGATTATTTTTCACGATTTTTCAAAATATTTGTTTTCAATTACAAATTCCAACTATTGTTATATTTAATTTTTAAATATTCGAATATAGTACTAATTATCTTCTATATTTGCAGCTTATACATACATTTATAATTTATAATTATTAAAGCATGTCACTCAGATTTTGTTCATAGTTTTTATGTTATTTTGGAAATGAAAAGACATAGTTTTTATTAGTTAAATCCTATTTAATAGACTTTTGATTGGCTGGTTTTGAGTTCTTTCAATGAGACTGCTCGTGATAAAACTATTGTTGATTAAATAATTAGTTAAATAAATATAATATAACAGTAATTATTGTTTCGTTTTAATACTAAACACCCAAAATCGTTGTAGAAGAAATATTCATCATAAAATGTATAAAAAATACCTCTTAGAAGTTAATATTTTTTAAACATTATTATTATTTTTGTATTAATATTTAGGTACTAGTATAGCCGTTACCGTTATACATGACGGTATTGAAATTGAAATACTGAATGTAGCTAGTACATCGGTACTGTGTGCATTGCGTAACATTTTATTTTATGTATACACCGCAAACACCTAGGTCATGAGAAAATTTCATATCTACACATGATATGTGATATTAATAAAAAATTTACAGAGCGACCTGGGCTATTATATTTAGATATGTTGGACTTTCACTTTAGTCTGAAGATAACCGTGGATTAGTGGTTATAGCGCTACCCTAACGATCAGGTGGTTGCAGGTTCAAGTCCTGGCAAGGTCAATATCAAATTGATTTTTTTTAAATTAAAAAAATGATTTCTAAGACTGGCATGACTGGCATTCGTGGCTTCTTTTCTCGTTAACTGTCTTTAAAAAATTCTCATCGACATATCTATCTCATGTATAATTTAAGATATCAACTGAGGGTGCTTGATGGAATTTCAATATCAAATTTGAGTTGTCATTTCGATTTCATTCGTGTGCTCGAATGCTTGAAGATGCCGAAAGGCGAAATCCGGATCGTTAGTGACGAAGTATATGGAAATGTACAAATTTTCTACAATTCAAAATATTTCATATGATTTAATATATCTCGCGCGTTGGCGATGTTAAACTGTAATGCCAATTTTTTTTACATGAATCTTAAACGCACTTATCAATGTCTGAATATTTCTGTCATTCTTCGAAATTCAATCATTACCGTTTTTATTTAATTCAATACATAGACATAATATTTATAAATATGTATTAAGATCTATAGCACATGCATCCAAATGCTGTGAAGGTTTTATAACTGGATTCTAAAGTATTTACTCTCGCATTGTTTTCTTTGTTGTGCGCACGCAAGTCATATGTTACTCGACACCATCGCGTCTGGGCACCCCGTTTCATCGCCACCCGCCGCGACGTATGAACAATCGCGGAAAAAACCTCGCCAAAAAGATTAACGCAATTATAGCTACACTATTTCGTATACAATTATATCTTCTAAACTGATTAATAGATTTATACACAGAATTCAGATTGAAGAATTGCGGTATAGACGCGTCTATAGTATAGTACCTGTAAAGTGAACATATCGACGAATGACCATTTTGGATGACATGAATTAGTAGTGTTATGGTAATAAATACTCTTATCGTTTGTGTCTTACGCCCTTCTCACGTTCAGTAGAACGAAATAATCCCCCTCCTCCATCATTTTTAAGTTAAGGATTAGAATCATTGTTTACCTTAGAAATAAATAACCTTGCGTTACAATTTGTCCGTGGCGCAGTTGGTAGCGTCGTGGGCTACGGCTACGGATGTCTCGGGTTCAATGCCCGGTGCGGACAGTTTTCATAAATTGATATTTCAATCGATTTATGGATTTCTGTTCGTAGTCTGAGTGTTTGTGTTGTCTAAAACTAACTCCTCACCAACCCATCGGATCCTCGCGTGGCGTAGCGAGAGCGATTAGCTAACCCCTAGTCCTGTACTAGCCCTATCCCTCTATCTCTTCTCTCTTCGATAAAGACAGGTTGAGAAACTGAGTAACAAACAGTTATCATAGAAAGGTTTTGTTGAGATACCTCCATTAGGATACCATATGCTCCACGTTGGGAGTGGACTTAGAAAAAAACAGTTTGTCTAATGATGGTTCTTGAAGAAGCGAAACACAGTAGAATAACAAAGTTATCAATAACAATTTTATATTCTATCGTTATTCTGGAAGAAAACACAAATTCGACTTTGAAGCTTTTCAAATGTTTGAAATGCTATATTTTTTTCACTTAGTTTGTTTGTTCATACCTGTTTTTTAGTAAAAGTATAATTAAGCGTGTTCTTCCATACGATAGAGTTTAAAATAAGGAACATTTTAGTATAACTAACTCAAAATGTCATTTTTTCGATTTAGTGTTTCCTTCCAGAACAGCGACGATTTAGTCATACATGACTTTACATGATCATATTTGTATATCAAATAACTTAGCGTATTTAGTTTACCAAAGTTTTTTTTTCGCCATGACCGCTCTCGAAGTGGAGCACGCGAAATTATAATATAGCACATTCGCAAAAGTATTTTTTAATTTAGTCACCCAACCAATCGTTTTCAACTATGCCATAATGACGTAAATCATTTTTTTATATATTAAGAATAAAGTTAGATATAAACCATAGAAATCAATAACCTTGCGATATAGTTATTGTGAAGATTAAGAAGAAAGAAACAAAACAGGTTACATTTAGTAACAGCCATTGGAATAACTATGTTATCAATTAATTAATTTTATACTAGAGTAAAGTTGTTGGGTTGTATTTACTTACCGCAAGAGTAACGAAGGTTAATTTGTCTGCTAAATTTATTTTTTTACTCCCTTATTGATTTTTTCTCCATGTCCGCTCCCAACTTGGAGCATATGGTCTCCTAATAGAGGTATCTCAACAGATTTTTTCTATTAGAACTGTTTGTTACTCAGTTGCTCAACCTCTCTTTATCGAAGAGAGTAGGAATAGAAGAACAGGGCTAGGACAGGACTAGTGATTAGCTGATCGCTCTCACTACGCCCCGTGAGGATTCGATGGGTTGGTGAGGAGTTAGTTTTTTTTTCCATGTTCGCTCCCAATGTGGAGCATATGGTATCATAATAGAGGTATCTCAACAGATTTTTTTCTATTAGAACTGTTTGCTACTCAGTTGTTCAACCTCTCTTTATCGAAGAGAGTAGGGACAGAAGAACAGGGCTAGGACAGGACTAGTGATTCGGTAATCGCTCTCACTACGCCCCGTGAGGATCCGATGGTTTGGTGAGGAGTTAGTTTTAGACAACACAAACACACAGACTATGAACAGAAATCCATAAATCGATTGAATCATCAATTTATGAAAACTCTCCGCACCGTAACCGTAGCCCAAGACTCTACCAACTGCGCCACGGACGCCGACAATATTGGTTTAGTATCCCGTAACTTAATTTAAGAGTATGTCTGAAGCTAAAAGAATCTATGTTTTGGAATATGTATTATTCACATAGTATTTTATACTAAGTATTTTTAATTTCAAACAAACCTCTACTATATTTTAAAATTATAATACTTTTCCACCAAGAATTGTCAGTTAACACCTTAAAAGTTAAACTTCCACTACTTGCTGGGCTTTGAGGCCACTGATGTATATATCATGGAACGAGGTTTCTATAAGAATTAAGTTATTCAAACTTACGCCAACATTACGAGCAATTCTTGTCAAGAATTGAACTTTTCTTAATGATTCAAAGACAATCATTCTCGTATGGGGTTTTTTCTTACATGTTTTCCCCACACAAAGCCTTCAGCTGACAGAATCTTTTAGATAGCAGTACGTAGCTAGCTTACATGCGGGAAAGGGATATAAAGACTTACTCTGTACCCACCCTAGCACTGACTTTAGCCAGGAAACTAGGAGCCCGCTTCGCGGACTCCACATAATAGTTTCAGTAGGAAAGTAGAGGTAGGAAAAAAAATCTATAAGAATTAAAAAAAAAAATTCAAAAGACGCTGAAGATGACATTTACCCTTCATTAAGATGTTTCGACGTTAATTTCCCGATATAAAAAATAAACACGTGTTTTCATAAAATGTATAATAAGCATCAACGATATTTTATTACAAAAGGCTGAAAATGTTTTCAGCGAGACTTATTATTATGTAGACGGCATATGAGTCGTTTTCGCTGATCCAGCGTAATTAGACTATTAGATTTCAGGTGATAGGCAGATGCCTGTTCTGTTGTGAATACAATGGGAGGATTTCTTTGACGTATTACCCATTTGAAACCTCATGAGACAATCAAAAGATTATCTTGCTATTATCGCGTAGAAGGTCTGATAACAACGGTAGGTTATTTATACAGCCTCGCATGTACACCCCCTGAGGGCTTTTCTAATCTCGACTTATGTTTATAATATTATTATTAGCTGCCTTATCGGGAAAGTTTTCTTTGTTCTTACATATAAATTTAATGAGGAAATTATGTGTAAGTAGTTATCTAAAGTCTTACCTAAATTCTACGGTATTGTAATTAACTACTCTACTATTAATCGCTTCCTAATAAAGTTTGAAATCTTGTAATTGACTGTCATTAACGTGGAGTACCGGATGAATTTCAGATTTATTGTGATGAAAAGCGTTCTTGTTTCTGAGACTTGGCCTATAACCAATTCGTAGAAATAATATTTTGGGTCGTCTCAAGTAGAAGTTAATATTACTGAAATATCAAAAATAATTTTGCAAGCCTGACGTCAAGAGTATAATAATATTGTAGAAGCAATATTGGTCGATCCAGTGTTCTTATTGTATTTATAAAATAAAGTTTAAAGATTGTTAATAAATTGTAATAAAACTCAAAGTTATCTCTACTATATAGCACAAAATACATGTAGAAATCTGTATGTCTGTATGTCTGTCGGTTACAACAACTCCTCCAAAACGACGTAGATTAGCGACGTAAAATTTTCACACGTCATTCTGGCTGCAATTGTTAGTTCAACTGCGTAATTTTCAACTTTCAACTCTCAACATTTAACTTTTAACTTAAAACTGAAAACGCGATTTTTTTGACGTTTACGGTGTCATGTTGCTTAGCAACTATAAATAATATCATAAACGTCACACATCATTATTGTTCATGCTTGAATCGTAAAATTTGTATAAAATCAAAAGATGCGGAAACTTATCCTTGCAATCATTTGCTTTCTAAGATGTTTAATGCCCACATCAATGTTAGATGTTGTTTCTACACTGTGTATTTCAGAAACTTTAATTGTTATTATGGTAAATTCGTAAATCTTGATGTGCATTTGGAACTGGAATCGTCCGGCGAATCCACCAAGCTCGACATTGACAGGATTTTTTGAGCACTGTGAAAATGTTAGCTTTGAGAATACATTATTATAGTGTGATGATCCGAAATTCAAGTCAACAAATGTTTTCAGTCGACGCAAGGTTCAATTGTTAAAGGAAATGACGGCATTTGATAATAAGGCAACGGTTTTATATTATGCACTCCAAAAACTTTTACTGTTGTTACATTCTATGTAATATGACTGATATTACACAACGTCAAAGGTTCAACGAGTTTCAAAGATCTCCGATCCGTCGATGGAATTGAATGTGGCACGCATCGTGAAGAACACATATTCGGATTCACATTGAAACTACTCGATAATGAAATCAATAGAAGACAGGTGCTCAAATTTGGATTCACAATTGAAAAAATTAACACTCTTTGCAGTAATCCTCTCATTTTGTTAACGTTCCAACCCAAAAACACTTTGGGAGAATAATTAGGACTGCATGTCTGAAGATATATTATTTTGAATATCTTGCGTCGAAAAAATCCTCAGTTTGCATCGAACTCTACCCATGGCATCTACAACGAGGCATCTACCAAGAGTAAAGGTGGGGAAGTTTTTATCTTTTATTACTACTATTTTCAACTTTTAAGATTATTGTTAATTGATGGGCTATATTTGGTGGGTAATACAAGAGATACAGCCCACGATGATATTTTTAACTTTCAACCAAATATCTAAATAGCGACCCAACGTCTAAATGAACTAATATAAGCGTCCTTCATCTCGGGTGAAGCCGGGTAAAAAATACTTGTACAATATAAAACTTAACTATTATAGAAAGGTAAAACTGACGATGATTTACTTCTATAAATATTTGTTACTTTATTACTTATATCTGTCATTGAAAGCTTTGTTTCCTTAGAGTTATTTTTTCTTTCAGTTTGAAGCTGTTAACTGTAAATTATTTTTGAAAAGGCATTGTATTTCGAAAATAAACCACAATTTAGTTTTTTATAATAATCGGAACCGGTTTTGCTCATCACGAACGAGCTTACTTTCAGTTTAAGCTAAACTTCTAAATTGATACATTGTATATCTCTTCTAGATTAATATATACTGTCAGCTGTGAAGATGTTATGATTCCCGAATATATATTTTTTATCTTATCATCATTGATTTGTACGTAAAGCAAGCATTTGAATGCAAATCCATAAATCTATGGAAATATCACAGTATTAAAGTGCCTATACAGATATTCCATACCGTCAACGTCCTGTTATCTTTAGGTTACCAAACCTAATATTTTTTGGCTTACAATTAAATGCACTTTTTTTTAGATCATATTCACTTTCATAAAAATAGTTTTCACTTATAACAAATACATTTCACAAAAAACAAATTCTTTCACTAAAAATAAAACGATCCCACATAATAAAATATATTTTCACATATATAAAATAGTTTTCACTTTTTATAAATACTCACATTTTGAAATCAATAGTTGCACGAAGCTGTAATGAAATGTCACTTATTCTTCTACCCTATATTAGGCCGCCTATATTGTCTTTGCTCCACGCATTAGAATAAATTACACAAACCAAACCAGACCAATCCTAACATAACCTACTACAACTTAACTCACTTTGTTAAAACAATCGATGACTAAATAGAAACTATTAAAACCAAAGTTTGAGTTTACTAAGTTAATACCATCTAATCCAAAGTGCACACTATCGAAATTTCAAGTGTACGAAGTGAATACTATCTAACAGAAAGTGCAATTATTTATAACCAATATGTTTTAAAATTATACAGTTATTTAGTTTGTGCTATATAAAGTGTACACTGTGATTAACTTTATTCATTAAATAATGTCTTTATACATTCACCCTAAATATTTGATAATAATACGTTCGTATATTTTTTCGATTTTCCACACAGGGAATTATTATATTATCGACGAAGCATTAGCACCATTGTTCCTGATTAGCAGAAAATAATACTTCATGAAATTGTCCTATGTTTCTTAGCTCGGCGAGGGATTGATATGTGGACACGGGAGGAGTATGTGTTGGATATGTATAAGTACATGGTTGTTTGGTGTGCCGCGACAATCAGGTTAATTAAGGGACGTCGGGGCGGCGCCGCGACGCTCTGCTACGACATCGGACCAGTGGCTTGCGTTTTTTTTTATACATATTTGTGTGTCCAAAAACGGAGATTTGGCCGTAAAAGAACGTTTTTAGTAACCCAATAAATGCATTAAGTCTTCATGTGTTCAGGAATTCAATTCCAAATGTTGTTCGATTAAAGAGATTTAACTTTAACACTTGAACGGTGGTTTTAATAGGCGATTATGTGAATACAGAGAGATGTTGAAATTGTTTTTTGCACTGCATTATTGATTTTCCTTTTCAGGGCGTTAACCTCTATCATTACGTATGCATAATTGGCGTCGTCTATATCGGTCATCGCTTGAATTTGCTGACTGCATTTCCATAGACGTTAACCATTATCTTGCTCTCTCTCTCTGTCTCTTTGAGGAGCGTTTCCAGACTAACTTTATCGTTGGATTTTAAATTATAATGTAAACATCGATTCCAACTCTTTACTCTTATTCTATATGAAAAGTAAAACGTGGTATTTTTCTTCTAATGTACCGAATCCACCGAAAAGATATCTTTATCCAGTTGTTTTATTAGATCTAAATTATTTCATCAAAAGTGTCCAAATGCGTATATAAATTACTCCTACCAAGTAGTAGACTGGCTAGTCAGACATCTCATAACCTTAATTTTGGTTTTATACGAAATCTTAAATGAATGAATTTTGTATATTTCATAAGAAATGTTGCAAGACTTGTGGAAAGCTATCTAGTCTACTACGAATTTTCAATTATAAAATTTATTCAGACTAACAAAAAGTTGTTATTTTTATATATATTCATATCGTTATATTCTATGAGCAACAAATACGGTATGTATGATAATTACCTTGCAAATATTATCCGGTACATAATGTACTCCACTGCAAAGGCCGCTCAATACGGTATGTTACGTTGACGGGGGTTGCAAGGGGGCAGCTATCCCGTTACACTCAGAACTGGGCTGATGATGCATGGAGCGTGATTATGAGGTAAATTGATACCACCGACGCCCGGGAGATCGTTGGGAACGGCACATATCGGCAGCTAGGCGCCAGGCGTCGGTTATCACTCGCAACTTACGCTTATGCCCATTCCGTTATAATTTTATTCTGTTTGATGTAAAATGAATACACAAGTTCATTCCTACAAGATTTCATTAGGTGAACTTAAATCTGTTTTTAATTTGTCGAATTTTACCATTGGAGCAAGAAACATTGCGCATTCTAGATTTTACCTTTTTTACCATATCGGCTCCCAATGTGGAGCAAATGTACCTCTAATGGAGGTGTCTCAACAGATGTTTTTCTACAATATCTGCTTTTTACTCAGTTTCTCAACTTCTCTTATCGAAGAAAGTAGGGATACAAAAATAGTGCACACCACAGTTACATTTAGTATCACAGCCAGTGAAATCACTAAGTGTTCAATTTTAATTTGCTGTTTAATCAGAACTGTCAATATGTCACTTACCAACTTCTGCCAGTACGGTGACGGTATGTTACCTGTTCATAATTGATACACATATCCGATAATTATTTTCATAAAAGTGTTATTATGCAATCTCCATCAGTGTTGTACATATTTATTAAATAAAAATTAAAAATGAATTTTGTACCCTCAGCGTTATTAATGCACTGATTTTTGTTAATAATCTTATTGCTATAAAAGCTTTTAAAACGACTAAAGGTTTTCAAGGCGTAAATGATTAAAGCTACAGCGCTGAGCTTTTGCTTCCACAAACGGCTGTTATCGTTGGACGGTTCGCTGCATCTCTCGCCTCCGATCATCTTTAAACCCTTTCAAATCTCAAAATTTTATTTTTTATTTCAGAAATATTTCACCTATAGAATAACCACAATTACCAAGAGAATATTATTGTACCTATATGTTTTCAAGACTGTATTGCAGCGCCCGTTCTTTCAACAATATTTGTGATCTAGTTTTTGAATTATTCTTCCTATCTTTATACTGTATCATATGCAATATTTTTGGTATTAACTTACTATTTGAGAATAGCTCCACGTTGGGCGCCAGATGACCAAATTTTCAAATAATTACAAGTTTTAATGCCTGGGACTATCGATTAAGCAAAACACGCATCTAGTCTTCAAGATTTTTTTTATTGCAGTCAGTTATGATCAGATACAATTACGGATACAGTTTATAGCTCTAAGTTATGATAAAATACGCAATCTCCTCCGCTAGCTACAGTCAACCATAGAGTGAGATGAAAAAAACAGCTGCTTGCTAAGTCCTAAAACCAAAACAAATTCTGGCACGTTCGACCAGCATTATAGCTAGATTATTATTAGCAAGCACGTATGGCTCGTCAGTTTGTAACATGAAACCAAAACATTCGCCGGCGTGCGGCGAAAGGTGAGTACACCAATGCTTTTTCATGTTCCAATGGTTTTGGCACGAGGTGATCGATGGTTGGTTTTGGGACCATTGAAGATCCAGGATGTGCCTTATACGACTGGGTCATATTTAATCACCACTTATCAATAATAAGATAAAAATAGCATAGTGTTAAGTCACGCAAGAATTATGGAATATAGTAGATAGATATCACAGCATCACGCCATCGTCAGAACTGATTGTTATTATTTTAATGGAGTTCCACCAATCTTAAATCCAATCAAAAACATTCCTCAATCGAAAGATAAGCAATATAAGTACAGCTAATATTTAGCATATTGTGCTTTGTTTCCTGTCATGTCATTTATCATCGGTTTCGATCAAGTGATATAATATCTATAAATATGTTAATGAATCGTGTTCCTAACATGTATTATTATAAAGATTTAATTTAAGAATTGAATGGCCGTCAGCCAGTGCAGAAGCACGAGTCGACGCGTGCGGTCGACGGCCAGTGAAACAATATGAACGTACGCGTTCAGAGTAACTCGTGGCAACCAAATGAGACGAACGCACAAGAGCGTTGACCACGTATCTATAGGACCAACTAGTGATTGAAGTTTCTTATCGACTATTATTTAGTTTCTGACGAATATAAACCATTTTGAATATTGTTGGCGTGAACGAACGGGTTACTAGCATGTTATCCTATTTTCACATTTATTTACTCCGACGGGGTAACAATGACGGAGTAAAGTCATTAAGGAAATCAAGCGAACCGCCGTTCTGACGGCACTACCAAGTCAGGTGGAAAATCGATATATCCTGGATTTGATTAGTGTTATTTTTCCGCCGTCGATATTGTTTCCGCACACCATTGTTTTTATCCCCCAAGCTGTTTTTTTTTGCGTAACCTTGCCATGTTTTTCTTACGCACTACGATTATTGACTTATTTTATTTATGAACTCGTCCTCAATTGGCAAAGTCAACGTGTCGTTTTCCTGTCTCAGTGATATAAAGAGTATAGTAAAAAGCCAACTAACCAATGAGAATGGTGCATACAATTTAAAATAAAAAGTAACACATAATACACAGAAATTTTGCATGGAAATTAATTATTTTTCACAAAAGTTTTTAGTAGTTAATGCCTGTGCATTATGCTTAACTTATTGTCCATAAAATTGTGATAATGATGTAAAACATTAAAAATGTGAAAAAACGCATACATAAATTTTTTAAATTTAAGATATGAACTGGGGATGTTTGATGGGATTTTAATATCAAATTTGAATTGTCCAAATTTTGTGCATTTCCATGTATTCACAAACGACCCGGGTTTTGGTTTAAGAGATCGTAAGGCATTCGTGTACATTAAAGTCATTCATTTCGAGTTCATTCGTGTACTTGAATGTCTGAAGATAACGAAAGACGAAACCGTAGTCGTTAGCGATGAAATACAATATTTGTACCTTCCGTTACATATATTTGGTTCTTTGGAGTGTTTGACGAGCCCTGCTGTAAGTTAACACTTGTTTATCCAGCGATAATGTTCCCATTTGACATTGTTACCAGTGTGTTAATTTAGCCGTGTTTATTACTTCCTGCGTATATAAATAAATATATGTAATGTTTTTTTACTAATACTAGCTATTAAAAAACAAATATCAATTCAAACGGTAGCATACTTACTACCGATGCAATTTAAAACCTTTCTTCCTCAATTTAATCTCCGCTTCTTTAGTAGATAGCTGCAGTTCACCTGCTGCATTCACTGTATCGACGTCTCGGCTTCGTATATAAAACCCATTTAGACCAAGTGGTCGGTATCGGCTGGGCGGAGATACATATCAGATATACCCGCCAACATATTTGCGAAACAATAACGCTTTATTGCCGGAGTCTTTAGTCGAGTATCGCGGTTTTGAGTGGCCGACTTACGAACGCCGTATCTGTGTTTCAGGGCTGCCCGAATTTCAAAAACATTTTCTTATTTATGTTTTCTTTGTATTTTTCTTATTATACTAAAACTCTGCAAGTTAAATTAAACGTAGTTATGCAGAAAGCAGCTTTTAGGAATATGATTGCAATGTTGAATGCGTGAAGCGATTAAACAGTAGGGCATATAATGATAATGACGATGATAATGCCGTTCAGATTAGATGTTTCACGCTCGGCGAGTGGTGAAAGACTGATGGTCCTTTTTCTTTATTCTTCACTCGTGTCCTCTTCGTTCGTATTCCATCTTAATCGTCATATTGTCTTTTCCAAATAGCGCATTTGATTATTCTCACGTATGTAGACATTTTTCTTTTACAATCACATATTTAACAATTACATTTTGTAACTCTGTTATGCAAAGTGATGACTTGATAGAAGTGTCAATTTATGGAATTTTTTTCCTTAATACCTATTATCAATTCTGCTGACGCGACATAATGCTCTGGCACAAACGAAACTTTTTCTCGAATATCACATTTCGCAAATCCTGCAAAAAAAGAAAATATTATAGATCAGGTACGTGAAGGTTTACTCTAGGTTCCGCTAAAAATAGTTTGATTGAAATAATTGCTGGTGATCGTAAGAAAAAATTATCATTAAATATGTAATTGGGAAAGGCATAACACAGTGATACTACTGATTTTAAATTGGTAGGTTTTATTAGAGTGAATATGAGATGACGTTTTATTGTACGAATTAAATTATTTTAGTTGCTGAAGTAATTTATATTTATTTTACGAAATTATCTTACGTAAAGATACAATAAGAGGGAGTAAGGGAAATTAAGTTGTTCGTTCAAATTTAGCTAACTATTCAGCCGTGCTGTATTCCTTTATAAAATGTTTTTAGAGTTAATTATTTGAGAATGGCGTGATGCCGAAGTAACCATAACCTTTATTACATTATCTGCCATAACATTATAATAATGTATCTGATACGAATCATCACCGATTTCAACACACGTAGCCCTGTTTTGCCGCAGCCGGCATTCTCGTACGAAATGAGATTACGTTTTTGTATATTTGTTGGTCTGTGAATCGATGATGTTTTTCTTACCCCAATACTGTTCGCTAGCTCTCAGATTGATAAACTTTTCATATCTCTCACTCCTCTTCCCGTTCCTATTTTCCCCGGTCCCGGTCTTGCTATAGATACTTTCGTTTTACGTTTCTCTCAATTCTCTACAGTGGCACGCCTACGACAAGAAACGAAGTCGTTCTTTGGTGTTATGATTTAAATTGTTTGTGTGTTTTTTTAAACTATTTCCGTACTAAATTTTCTACACCCAAGTCTAACAGAATTCTACCAGAACCGCTTGTTACTCAGTTGATAAACTTCTATTTTTTATAAAAGAGAATGGATAGAGGAATGCTGCTAGGGCAGGACACAAAACTGTAAATTCATTCTAAACCGTGACCGCCGTAACCGAAGCCAACGACGTTGACCCCTCGTCTAAAGGCCCGAAATTCCGGTAAGTTTCAGGGCCGTGTCACATTTTTAAATCATTTTTTTTTAGTTATTTAACTTTTTCCGATGTTGCTGTTATCCATTTATTTGATATCTTCTGTCGCTAAACAGAATTATTCAGGAGATATTAATTATGTCAAAAACAAACGTGAGAAGATTTATAGATATTTATTATTATCACGGTAATTATTGTAAAATATAAAAATGTTTACGTCGAAAATTCGTGCAATACCTTCTTCCTGCCTATTAAGATACCTATTAAACCTTGGCTTTACAATATCAAATGTAAAATCATATGAATGTTTTGGTACTGCATTTTAGTAATTTATTATTTTTATGTCTTCACAATGTTCGCCACAACGCCACTGGGTGTATATCCACCAACATTTTCTTCTCCACGGTAAAATCACGAATCGCATTTCCAAAACGTTTGTAATAATAAAGAAACATTTATGTTTCAGCGGTATTTGTTCATTGAAAAGTTCCCGATACCCCCTTTGTTGTTCGAGAATCAATATGCGAATATAAATCCAAACGTTCTTTTGTGTAATGTTTTTTTTTCGTTAGACTCGTGTAGAACACGATTCTAATTTTTTTTTCTTCTTCCTAAATTGGGGCGAGCATATATTATTAGCTATGTACTGAAGTTTTAATTTTCGTTTTAAAAATGAACACAGATTTCGAATTTACTTGGTTAGATAATATTAAATTATTAGCATTAAAAGAAATATGCAGAAAATACGACTGTCTCTCGCCAAATTTCATTTTCTGTCCATTGAGTTTTGAGACGTTCGGTCCCTCGGGACCCTCTGCTTTGAGGACGGTGGCGGAAATTGGTCGAAGGATGACGGACAGAACGGGTGAGTGCCACTCAAGTGAATACCTTAGACAGCGAATAAGCATAGAAATCCAACGAGGGAATGCAGTCGCCGTTATGGGCGCTCGAGGTATCCAGGGGTATGGAGGGAATTTTTTTCATTCTGGGCGACAAATTTGTTTAAATGTTTAAAACAAAAATAGAAAAATGTATGTATATTTGTGGTAATGTATTTATTTATTCATATTATTATGTTTATATTACATCATAATTTTATATTTAAAAATAAATTTTATCAATTTCTATAAAAAAGAAATATTATGTAGTAGTTTTTTAATATTTTGTTCGCGTTCGACTGACCAATTTTAAAATATATCTATAAACCCAAATACTTCAGTTTTCAAAAAAAATGTCAGAACAAATTAATATCTATTGATTGAATTGACATTTACTTGGTAGAATATAATAATTATAATAGAATACAGTAACAAAATATTAAGCTCTGCAAAATTTTAATCAGGTAGTCGATAGCTATTTCGGCTTTACGCCATCGTCAGAACTAATTAATATCATTTAATCTCCATACCATGAATATTTAGTTGTACTTTAATTTTATGTATAGCTATATTTGCGATGATAGAAAATTATTGTAATGCGATATGCTTTCTTCATTACTCTTCAACGCAGGGGCTCCTAAACTTTTTTGCTCCGATCCCCCTTTCACCATTGTTCAGAATAAAGTTCCCTCTTTAGCAAGATAGTCTATCTTTAGGTCAAACGGTGCATTCCAAATTATATATATATATAATAAATTTGGATTATTGAGATTTTGTACACTTCCATGTTTTTGTCACTAACGACCCGGGTTTCGCCTTTCGGCATCATCAGGCATTCGAGCACACGAATGGACTCGAACTGACAGATCGAGTCAGTTCGAGTCCATTCGTGTGCTCGAATGCTTGAAGATGCCGAAAGGCGAAACCCGGGTCGTTAGTGACAAAATACATGAAAGTGTACAAAATCTCAATAATCCAAATTTGATATTGAAATTCCATCAAGCACCCTCAGTCGATGTTTTAAATTATATTAATATATATAATAATCACCGGGTCAGTGGTCAACGTTGTTGGTCTCAGTTACTGATCTCGCTGGCTCGAATCCCATTACGGACAGTTTCATAGATTGATTTTTTAATCGATTTGTGTATTTCCGTTCGAAGACTAAATGTCTAAAATTATTTCCCATCCACCCGATCCTAAAAACGGGGCGTGGCGAAAATGATTAGTTAGTCATATCCTTCTATCTCAATTCTCTACGAAAAAGAGAGTTTGAATAACTGAGAAACAAGCAGTTCTCTTCTGTTGACATACCTCTGTGAGGAGATTGAATGCTCCACATCGAGAGTGGACAACGTTAAAAATATATGATAAAGAAAATCATTAATATACGGCAGTAACACTCCAACCCCTTCTTGGTATTCTCTGCTTTTATTCTTCAAAAATGTGTTAAATTATGAAATTAAGTTAACTATATCATTAGTATTCATAACTTTAATTTGTGGGCTCGGTTAAAAATTTGTGTATCTTGAATTTAGATTTCCAAAATAAATAAAGAGTACAGAAAATGTACGAATAAAATTTGAAAATGTTTAAAATCTTACATTGTAGATAGATATTATTCAAAAAGCATATACTGAGTACTGGCAGAAAGTTCTGAGATCATCGTATTTAAATCATTTTGTTTTTTATCAAAGTACCCACTCACGCCCAAATAAAATTATTATTGTAACATTTAAAAAAAAATCTTTTCGACATACAAATCATAAAATTTGTCTTACAATGAGTTACAGTAATATCATGCTTTTTACCAGAATAATCTAAATTACAATATGGCTTAATACTGTTTTTTTTCAAAGCTATTATATCCTATGACTTCATTAGTACTAAATTGTATGCATTTATCATTTAAAAGATAAGGTCAACATAAACTGACTAACTGCGTTCGATCAAACCTCGATAACCTCGATATATGAAGCTTCTTGCGGGTATGTCAAATGTCCTCATTATAACTACGTTTATTAGGTTTTCTTAATTTAGGTTAAGTTCAAAATAATATCGGTAATGCAGAGCACGACATGTCCATATAAATTTATTCGAAATATTAATGTTAGTATCATCGCTGTAATTTTTGTAAACAGCATTAAAATAGAATCGCCAGAATGTAAGGAATCAACAATACCACGAAAAGATTTGACAAATCCCACAGATTATAACATGATACAAACACGCACTTCCCTAATATTCGCGTCTATATTATACTCTCCCTAATGTGTGCCCATTTATTATATTATATACAAAAAAAATAGGATAAATGGTTTACTAAAGAAATACCAAAAATACTTTGGTTACTGCGAGGCGTCTAGGTATGTTGTCAATCATTGAAAATATATTTACCACGTTTCTTTATCACACAAAAGGGCCATGTTATTTTTAATCTTTTCAACAATATGTTGCTAGTGTGTCTATTATCACACAACATTTGTTCAAGGTTTATGAATATTTATTATGTTTGACGAATACATTTTATGAATAGAAAGATTATTTTGTGGGTGTTATTTTTATGGTGAGCTTAATTAGATTTTGATTCTGTTGCCGCCTCTGTTGGAAAAAATATGCTCTCTAAGAATTATGCCGAAACAGGTATACATGCCACTATTTATTCAAAAAACACAGGATAACAACCTTGGATACGGCTCAATAATGTTAGCTATGCGGCCCGGATAAAGAAAACTGTTTTGAGGTCAATCTTATTGTGTGATTTTTTTCTCTTGGCAACCAAATTGTATTATTTATTGTAAATTTAACAAATTTAAATGCATGGCATTACAGCTGACGCCAATGCGCCATGCATTACACAAACATAACAATAGTAACAACAATAATAATAATTACTGAAAACAATATATACTAATAAAAAAAACAATAATGAAAATAAAAACATTTTTTTTAAATTATTAAATACGAAAAAAACAAGACATTATTTATTTAAAAGGAACAAATATTTAGTGAACAATTCCCAGAGCATAGGGCTGAAAATATCCAGTTCTTTAGGCAGTGAGTTAATCATCCGAACGGCTCTTGCAACTGGTGACTCGAATGACCGATGCGAACAAGTTTTAAGAATAAAATTTGTCTGGCTATGGTTTCGGCCACATAGATAACAATTGGAAGTATGTAAATTAATAGTCATGAAAATTTCTAGATTATATACTCGTCCTCGAAGAAGAAGAGAGAAATGCTTTAGAATCGAAAACGAGTGCGAAACACAGTTGGGTTTTCGAATGGTTTACTTTGCCTAACTATAAACCCAAGAAGTTTGCTAGCACGCATAGCAATAGTATTATGTCTTCTATACATAGGTTTCGTACCAAAGAGAATGTCTTTCTGTCTTAACCCTGTACTTTTCCTTGCATTATGAGTTGAAGTGATTCGATAAGAAAAATGTGGCCGAAGTAAGCAGGTTTTCTGCCGTTGATGGTCGCCATAAGTTCTCTCGGTTAGTTTTAAAACCCTTCTTTCACTCCCTACTTCGCGGATAAAACCGCATCTCGAAATTTTCTAGTCTACTTTCTTTTGTGATGAAACTGACTTACATCAAACTATTAATATTTAACATTAATAATACACACAATCCTCATTTAAAAAAGCTTTTGACTTTATTTTTAATCACTTAATTTTAAAATATGGATCATTCAGTATAATATAGCAAATTTGATGCTGTTTACCATTTTACTTTGGGCGTAATTTTTGTCAGTCATGTGATTTTTTTGACTTAATATGTTATCTGGCGAGTTTTTGAATTTACCTGCCCCCTCCACAAAGGCTGTTTATGGAGTGATATTTCTTTTCGGTTATCATAGCCAAGTGGGTTTTTGTCTTAGCCGGTTGCGCGTTAAAGATTCTCACTTTCGTATTGCTTTTTTTATAATTATAAATATATTTATATTGAAAGTGATGAAAATTTATTGATCGAATTGGCATTTACTTGGTGGAACTCCATTCATCGACATTGTCAGAATAGTTCTGACGATGGCATAAAGCCGAAATAGCTATCAACTACCTAATAAAATTTTTGTAGAACTGAAAACTTTTTTATTTTATCCTATTATAATGTAAATGTTTTCATCTCTTGACACTTGACAATTCATCCGTCCATGAATACTGATCGTAGAGTGAGCGATATGCTAACTTCTAGTCTTTTCATTACCTGTTTATTATGTTATATTATTATGTTCTCAGGGATCGAGTGTCTGATTAACGGCTTGTTAACTATCTGTATTCCACATTAAAGACGACATAGCAGGTCTCGTTCAAACTCATAAAGTCTCGTTTTAGGTTGAAAAATTCTGACCCGACCAGTAGTTGATTTAAACCACAATAATATCGACACTACCTACGAATAATCCCATATCTTTAAACATGAGAATTTACAGGAGTGCATTTCAAAGATTCATAACGCAACTCACCATATAATCTTTTCCATAAAAACAGTTTGAACTCTCTCCTGAACAATTTCAATTTTGAGGGTTACACCAATTGGCCAAAATACTGTCGTTTTGTAATGTGTTGCTATATCTGCGATTCTTTTTAATTGTTCTGTACGTAATACGCTGGAAATATATACTGTACTACATATAAATGTTAAGATAAAAAGGAAGTCCTAAACAATTTATAATCATTAAATTCTATTTGTTTTTTCATGCGTGATTTTACCTATTTAATACATATCATTTGGCAAAGCGTCCAATCGACAATGATTTGTCATAATACTACAGTATCGTTTCCCTCTCGCTTGGGCGAACGGCGGCGTCTCACCGAGGCAGGCGTCGGTCGGACCAATGCCTTCCCGCGGCCACTTGTTGCCGACGCCACATTTTTTGCCAGTCGTCGCGACGCTGGCGGAGGCTAGCGCCGCCCACGACGCCTCTGCCCTGGAGAGCGCCGCCCAAAACTCAGGCGTAGATCACCGATCGCTTTCATCAGTGACAAAACGTGACGGAGCAACGCAATTTTTTTTCGAAACCAGTGAATGAATTCATTGAAATGAAACGTTCCAAATATATCTTAAAAACTATCGGGCAGAACTGTGGCATCATTCGTAGATTTTAAATTCTAATCTTTCATAATATTTCTATGCCTAACCTACTTACATAGCAAAAGTAGTAATTAAAAAATGTTCCAAATATTCCGACGATTGACACTAAGAACAGTTAATATAAAAACGTGTTAACTAGCACTGTTCTGTGTATGTATCATATTGCAACGTCGATTAATTATGACCTAACCATTCACAACCCTTGTATTTCGTTCTCTATTATTTTTTAAATAATAAAGGTGAACTTGGTGACGTCAATACTAGCATTACTACTCGGTCAAAGTAAATTGGAATATTGCGATATTAAATATTATACTGTTGGTCTACCAGTTTAAAAGCAAATCTCTACTAAATACTACAAATACATGTAGTCATCTGTATGTTTGTATGTCTGTCGGTCACAAGAACTCCTCCCAAACGAACGACGTGAAATTTTCACATGTCATTCTGTCTGCCATTTCTAGATCAACTGTGATCTATGATCAGCGTTAAAATCTCAATTTGTTACTTTTAACCTTAAACTGAAAATGCTATTTTTTTAACGTTTCAATGCGAAAATCAACAACGCCGAGGAAGATTGCTTACAAACCGCTCCAATACCAAATATCACGTGATTGTCGTCGTCATAGCATCATGTTACTTAACAACTATAAATATTTTATAGTATAAACGTCACAAATAATAATTGTTCATCATAAAATCATAAAATTTGTAAAAAATCAAAAGATTGAGCGGAAAATTATTTATCATTTAAAATTATAAAACTTTAAACACTGTTTTGAAATGCAGATAAACAAGTTAATCTCTCAATAAGTTCTGCGACGCAATAAGCAGACTGAATGTGGGGTAATTTATGTCTTATAACGTTGCTATTTTAAACTTTTAAAATTATTATTAATTGATGGACTATATATTGTGGGTGTTACAAGAGGTACGATCAACTATCAAACAAATTTCGACATTAGCCAGCCAACGTCTCAACGACCTTATATAAGCGTCCTCTATCTTGGGCGAAGCCTCGTAATACTATTCAATCGATGAAATTAATTCATTGTGAAAATTAATATTTCGCTTTGATTGAATATTATATTCTTCTTTACAAAAGATTGACTACATCTGACAAATGGTGTACACGTAGAATTGACTGCCATTTTATTTAATTCACTGTGCTTTTTCACAGTTTCTGTTTGACATAACATAATGTCGAATCTCTCGAACGAGGAGAAATTTGAATACTTCGCTCTCGCGAATCGCGCTCCGTTATGGCCCCCCCTCCTCGCTGAAAAATGTTAATTTGATGTTTATATTTATTTTAAACAAATTGATGAATACATAAAGAAAGGCTTCGCAGTTGAAAATATGCGAGAGTTTTCTTCATCAAAAAATAACTTGCTCCATATTGAAATAATATGAATATTTACATTTCCATTTCTACGTAAATTATGTTTTATTCATGGCAACGTATTTCTTAATATGTTTTCCCGGTTACGGATTCTTTTGAGAGATTTTTCTCTTTTAATGGCATGGTAAATAAGTTTTTATAATTTTTATGTAACCAATGTTCTTTTGACTGGTGGGGGGGGGGCTTCAAATGTTTTTTTTTCGTTTTTTTAAAAGCAATATGAATCAATGTTCAACTACTTTTAATACATTCAGTTAATAACCATCAAAAATATATACAAATAGAAAAATTAAGATCCTGTCAATTAGGGCTTTTTAAGATCCCGGGATTTCTGGTTTCAGAATTTCTCAATCGCGGGGTTAACGTACTAATTGTGTTTTAGGAAAAAGAACTTACGTGGTGTTATAAGTAATCGTTAAAGTAAATACATTGAAATGCTAGCATAGAAAATTCATTATACGTAATTGATGGGACTAAAAACGTTCAACTCCCCATCAACAGTAAATTCATTTCATCAGAATTTTGGGATTCAAAATTTCTCAATTATGGGATCCCGGGATTTGTCATTAAGTGTAATTTCATGTGTTAAATTGTACATTTAACATTTAATTTGTGTCCATTATTGCTTCAATTAGAATATATGATTAAATATTTTTTTTTGTGCATTGGAATTGTTTATTTTGTTGATTTATAATCAGACATTTACAAAACAAGAGAACAATATTTACGTAATGATCAAAAAAAATTTTTTTATTTATTGCATTATTAAAATAGATTTTATTAAATAGTATCCAAAAAAAGACCTGTCCTTCAATTTGATTTCACAATATTATTTAAAATACATAATTTTATAAATCCACTTGTAAATTGGTTTAAAATCATAGAACTCAATTATTATCTCTAATTGTTTGAAGAGAAATTCATTTCCTTTCCATCGTTGCTCGACAACAGACAAACTTTTGTACTCCGTATAAAGGTGGGTAATCCATGGAGAATCTAGTTCACGAGTTGAGCCTAGACTTTTTCTGGGTATATGTTTGCTGTGAGGGTTGATGTCGTCATTTTTAAATCATAGGATAGGTCACTGAGCAGAATTTGTTCTTAGTCGATTCGCTAAGATTTTCGTTAAGCGTTTCGTTGTAAGGTTATCGGTATCATTGCTTATCGGCTGGTTAGCAAAAAACTATGAATTCTTCTTCGAAATACTAAATTAATTCCCCGCTTTGTTTGTATTTTGAAAATAAAGCTGTTCAAGTTACTGAATTAAAATTATAAAACCTCAGATTTAATTGATAAACATCGCTTTTTAAAGAAGTTAAAACAAAAAAGATGACCTGCTTATTACCACATTATTTTTAAGTCACCCACGCTAAAAGTAACATCTATAATTTATTTACAGATTATTTTTATCGGTACAAATGGACTGTTAATAACGTGGAAATAGACATAATAGTCTATTCAATATAATTCTTGTATGAACATGTAGTAGTTTGATAACGAATCGACAAGTGTTTCGACGGAAGACCGCGCTACAGCATTTACGGGACGCGTAACTAATTTGAATCGGCCTAATTCATATTATATCACATCATTAAACCCTGAATGAGTGCTACGCAACCAATGTTTAGCGGTCGACAATTCACAAAATATAAATCAACATTAATCATTACGTAAAATGTTTTTGCATTATCGTACAAATACTTATATATACAAATTTTATTCGAATGTATTTGAACATATCACAATGATCGATTTCTTTTTTTTTTTTTTTTTTTTTCCATGTCCGCTCCCAATATGGAGCATATGGTCTCCTAATGGAGGTATCTTGACAGAATTTTTTCTACGAGAACTGCTTGTCACTCAGTTGCTCAACCTCTCTTTTCTTTTTCGAAGAGAGTAGGGATAGAAGGATAGGGCTATGACAGGACTAGTGGTTAGCTAATCGCTCTCGTTACGCCCCGTGAGGATGGGATGGGTGGGAGGGAGGACTCAGACTACGAACAGAAATCCATAAACCGATTGAAAGATCAATCTATGAAAACCGTCCGCACCGGGAATTGAACCCGAGACATCCGTAACCGTAGCCAGCGACGAAACCAACTGCGCCACGGACGCCGACGTAGAAGAAATAATTTGACAAGAAACACCTCTTCTAAGTGTATAATTATGAATGAGCTCTATTGAAATATCGCCTGACAGATGCCACCCACAATATGATGAAATATAGAAAAAACGAATTATATTAAATACCTATCTAAGATGAGATGAAACAATTTTCAATTGTCCGGCATGTTTCTGATAGTAGAAAATAATATTTATTAAGAGAGCTGTTATCGAGGTGGTATAATTGTATTATATTATATGCTTTATTCTAGTATTAATACTTGTCCATTCTTCTCAGGCTTATTTTGATGTGTGTTGTAGACCTTGTGTCGTATACTCTTCTTTGATTGATTCTGATCGCTAAATATTTGTAGCCGATTTTTGCTATTCCAAATTTGACTTCACTAATGGAAAAATCTAGTAGCATTTTAATCACTCGGGTGCTTGTGATACTTTCAAAATGGCCATCTTTACCTACTCCTCTAGTAATTAATGTTGCTTCCTGGTTTGTATGCTTCTTCCGATGTTGACGACGTATGACGATGACGGGTGAATAGGTACTTTTTGATCGAAGGTTACGAAGAGACTTCAGGAATTAATGCTGCTTTCTATGTTGACGACAGATAAATAGGTGGATCCCGATCGGAGGTTGGCTTCAGACTGATAAATCTTCCTCTATATTTTTGTCTAGTTGTGTCGCGTCTACTGATAATCGTACATGAAGTTCTTTGATAACAAATCATACAATTATATTTTCGCTGACTAACATTTCTAACGCTTGGCGACTGTCATTGTGTGGAATATCACATTTCACGATACGTTGCGTCGTGTATTCCCAAATTTCCAACGATGTGTTAAGTGGCTTACTATCATTCTGAATGTCTCTGAAAAATAGATTTTATGTCATAGTCATAGTTTTTCAACGCTTACTATCGTACACGGATAAGTGAAAAGGTTCCGACGCACTGACCTAAGTAACTCGGTCAATATTCCTTAAGAAACCTCCCATGCTATATTATGTAAATCGTATACTTTTGCTCATATTTTATCCTTATCAAAATGCCACTCGCGCACCCGTTTCAACGTCAATCCTAACAATGGGAATATGCCCCGGACTCTGGCCGCTCCTGCGTCTCCATCCGTACGCTGCTGGAACTGTCATTTTATATATCACAACATTGTCTCTCCGCGTACGAAAACAAATACCCTACCTGTATTATAGCCTCCCACCGCCCCCGCGGAGGGTGCATTCGCGTATGTCATTTTACCTGGAAAATTGAATAATCTTACTACGACGTATGATGGGTGACCAAAAAAACTGTTTAATTGAAAAGTTAAGTTAAAATTGTAATCTTAAGTGAGACGACATTATACAAACAAGTAACGTAAAACAACAATGTTTCGATCGTATTTCGAAAATTTCATTGAAACAGCCGGACCGATTTCAATTCGTCTATAGAAAATGTAACGCAAGCGAATTCGTCGCAATGAACGAAATATCGTTTCCCGAACAAAATTAAACAATGTTACAAACTTCGCTCACCTAATCTTGAATTTAAAATGCATGCTATAATACTGTAGTTTAACCTGATTAACGCACTGGACAAGTTTACATGTCCAAGAGTATATCTCGTATTTCTCACTAAACTCAAAAGAAACACTTGTGGATATATGCTTTAAAAAATAATTCAAACCTTTGCGTAAAGAAATTAGGCAACACATCATAAAAATGTCAAGTAGAACACAAGGAAATATATTGTTTAAAAGAGCTCTCGATATTCAGTCTTTCGAATTCCAGCTTTGGACTGCCGATACGCATCATTAATTGTCAGACCTATGTATTTCACGGTAACCGGATTAAACAGAACGTGACTAAACAGGACAATTTGAAAATATTTTTTTCGTATCTATTATTTATTGAACATATAAGAAATAAATAATATAGTTAATCACTGCATAAGATTATTATAAAATTTCTATAAATTCATTTACCGGTTATTAAATTAATTCAATATTCCAAATTGGCCACCCCCAAAATTATGCACCAAATTAACAAAATATCATAAGTTTTATAGTCAATCAAATATTTTTTTTTCAACAAATTTAAAAATATCTGGAGAAAAGGTGCCTTGTATTATTAGATCCGTTTGTAATTAATGTTGCAGAAGGCTAGTCATTTGAAATTAACAATATAATATGGCAAGCCTTGTTGGGCCACCGAATTTTATTATCGTGTCGTATGCCCTGGGTATACAAAGACGCGTCCCCTTTCTTGTTCGCATGGTATTAAAAGATTCCCATCTTTATCAAATTTCAAATACCCATTATCTTGTCAAGATTCCTGTGTAATCGTAATTTAATCTTCTTTTTATTAACTCTTTGGGAATCACTTTTCATATCAGCACACAGTAGACCTGAAGCGGCTTCTTTTTACTTCGGTATTGAAATTTATATTTTCATTTACTCTTGTATGATATTGTCGATCGCTGTGGCCGAATGGTAACATTTAATGCTACGTTTTCTACATGGAGCTCGAATCCATCAATCATATTTTTTCCTATCGAAATCGTTGATTTAATCGTCACTACTTTATGCAAACCATTTAATTTATATAGCAAAGACAGACTTACAAATAGTCCGATATCGCGTTTCGATTTTTTAATCATTAAAATCATATCTAAATCATGTGATGAGTTCTATGAATACGTTGCTTATTTTTCTTCAAATTAAAATATGTCCTTCAAAATGTTACTTCATCAATCTTAGAATCTGTCAATATGTCAATGCCCTGTCAATAACCCTCCTCGAATCACCTCTCACTATGGCAATTAGCGAGGAAAAGGCATTGGAGAAGCAACATAGATTCGTGCATTTAATATCTATTATTAATAGTTGTAGAAATTTTGTGCAAATAATTTTTACTTATCGTACCTATGATGGTCGCGCTCCGATCGGCAGATTAGTTTACAAAAAGGCCGTATGCTTTGTCAATCGCCTCTGGTATTTAAAATCTCACTGTGTCTTTTAAATTTGTTTTTGTAACTGTTATTAACTTGTGTTATTGTAAACTTGTCATCGTCATCTGTATCAACCAACTACAATAAAGATTCTCTGCTGGAAAGACTGGGGTGTTTTAACTGTTGAATGGTCTTGGAAGGAGATTATCCCGCATCTTGTCAACAGAAGCGGACCTCAAGTCTCTTATCAGCACTCCTGTCCCACCAAGTGTATCTCAGTATTGTGAATTTTAGAAAACGGTTGTTTGTTATTAAAAAAAATAGCCTGAATACCATTTTTCTTTAGTGCTGGTATTGCAATAACCAGTTATAATAAACTGCAGTTGTGGCGGTCACTCATAGATTTTCCTAACAAGCAGGCAGAGCGCTTTTGTCTATACGGACGGTATGACTGTATGGCCGCTGGAAGTACTACCTGGTAAATGTTTTAACGTATTTGAATACAATCACGCGTAATAATCGATATGTTTTAATATCCATGTAAATATTTTTGCATCCATTATGTTTACCCATTTAAAACACGCTTTAAGCCTGCATCGTGCCCACATTCATAAGGCAATATCAACTATTGAAATTTATCGCCGCATTACGTCGCGCGCGCCAACGTGTTAACCCGTTAAGAGCTGCGCTTTTACTGCTTGGTAATTTTTCTCGGTCGCTTTAACCTTTACGACGCGGCGGAAATTTTATTTCTGCCGGCCCTCACCCTGCCCGCGAGAATTATTTCACCCGTAAATTACTTCAAATGTTTTAACGCGATAAGTTTGAGCTAGTTGAATATTTGATGTGACGTTACGGGGGCAACTATTTTTCTCTCGGATTAGAGTTTTTAAGTTAATATGTGAGATACCACTCTTTTACGACCTGAATTGCGAAAGTTTTAACAGCTTTTTTTTATTAATCGGAGATGCAATGAATATTATAAGCGGACGTATTTACTGTTGAACACAGTTATGATACCTAATATTTATAGATATTTTGATTTGCTATTGTATAAAAATTCCTTATATATTTTTTCTCAATCACTGATAAGTGTTTGGTTTAAGCATCGATATTATGTTTTGGAGAACTTCAGCTTAAAGTTTGTACGAGTAACAGAATATAGCCGATATAGATTTTTGGTCTTTAGTTTTTTTCTCTATAAATTTGTTATTCAAAAAAAAAGTTTGAAAATCTCCGTGCACAAAAATAAAAAACATAAAATAAAGCGACATTTATTATTTACTGACCAGGGGAAACATGGATACAGTTTTGAAATATTTTTATTAATCGAAAGGAAAAAAATATGAAATTTTAATTAAATCGAATAAATGTCATATAAAATTGTCAGATACTGTAAATGTACTTAAAGTTACAGCGTAGTTAATATACAAGGATGTATAATACTATGATGAATTGTTTTTAATCGTCGTCAAAAGAGTATTAAACCTCCGGAAACCCAGACAGCTATTTGATTTATAAGGACCCTGTAATTCTGAAAGGTCTAATGAATTACATTTTATAAATCGCATCTCGAAAATTACAAATATTAAATTTATTGCTTTTGGAATTACTTAAACCTAAACCTAACTGCTAAGCGAATCATGGCAAGCACAACGAAAATTACACACAAGTAACTATATTTTTTTCAGTCCATTTCATGTAAAACCGATTTTTTTTACACATACAGCAGCACAGATACGTTCAAAGTTAAAAAGAACGAGACATCAGAATGAATAAACATATTCATGTTTCTATTTAAGTAAAATTCTATTCATATAATATCGACAATCCCTACGTATAATCCTGTATCTGTAAACATGACATTTTATAGCAGAGCATCTCAAAGATTCAAAATGCAGATGCAAAGTAACGGCTACATCTATCTTCTTCAGAATTGGGACAGTGCTATTATGTTCAATCTAGTTTCTTATTTCATATAAAGTATTGCTCAAAAGTCCATAGTTTTTGAAATATTACAGATATGACATCGGACTTCGGATTTTAGGTAAAAACTTCAAGACTAAAAACTTGTATAATGAAAAATACGTATAATCACGTATTTGGTACTTGCGTGTCGGTATAACAGAAGGCGATTACTCGAAAATCGAATGTTTTGAGTTAAGAAGCGGTACGATAGAGTTTAGGACGGTCTTTTGTCTAAAAAAACAAGCTCAGTCATGCTTATATAAGAAATGAATATGAACTAAGTCAATTTTGTTCACAGTATTTAGTGGAAAAAATCTACTATTAACATTACTAAAAAAAATTACTAAATTTTTTATCGAATTCGTAAATCATAAAGTGATAAATTTAATAAATAATGGTTAAGGTTTTCAAATAAAGAGGTTTAAATTCCATGATTTTCTTGATAAACGATTATTCCAAACAAGATATTTTGACTTTACGCCTTCTGCCACTGCACAGACGATATAAAATAATAAAATTATATGGTATTAAATTTCAATTAAATCGATTTCTACCGTTTTTTTAGATCGTGCTATTTCAAAACCGTATCAAAAATCGTACAAAAAAAGGGTCATGTGTACATAAATATTGTTTTGTTTACATATAGTTACACTTTGTAACTTAGATACAAAAAAATGGCTCATCCGTTACTAATCAAACCGAGACCTTTCTGATTAACCAACAAACTTTTATTTACTGTCCAGTTGTTAAAGGGGTCAGGGTGTATTTATATATATTGTATCGATTCATGTAAACCAGAGTCGTGAACGTAAAACTTTGATTCGCTGATCATAAATGCATTTTATTTCACGCGCATACAATGTGGTCCGTCGCGTCTAAGATCGCGCGCGTGATTTTTCCCGTTTTTGGGGCTTTATCCGAAACGATGCACTAAACCTTAGCCCCTGACTCAGTGTAATTGAGCCTTTAAAATATCCGCCGGCGATACAACGCATCGCCTCTAAAAGGTTATTTTATGTCATGTATCGTTTAATAGGTAAATAGTATATGGTTAGTAGCTTACTTACGTTTTGCCATGTGATTGATTTTTTTTGCACCTAGTGCATGCAAGCAAGTTTTAAGGAAATCTTCTCGAACATTTATGGAAAAAAATTTAACCACAAATAATTTTGTCACGCTGGTGAGTGCAAAGTTTCCTAAAGAATGTACCATTTGATAGGCTAATTTTAAAAATAAAACGCAATTTGTTTGTACCACCTCTACATGTATATAATGAATAATCAGGTCATGATCGATGATCGGTCATGCTAGGTGGTCGGTAATGATCGATGTATAAAATGTGGAAGTAGTAGAAAACAATTGGTGATTTTTTAAAATATGTTTTGCCTTTCCACTGAGAATTGACAGTTAACATCTTAAAAGTGATAAAAGCATATAATTTTTTATGTTAAGATGACGCTATGATGATGGTCCATGTGGGACTTTGAACCCTGATCCGTTAAATCGCGAATATCGCTCACAGTGGCAACTAAAATTATCAAGCGCTTACATACTTTGAAAAGTAATCAAGAGTTTTGTAATCCCTTTTCAAAATCACAAATATAAATGATTGTATTTCAAAAGTATACAATAGAAAATCTTGTTAACAACCTTATTAGAGATTTGTAGTTCGAAAATTATTTATTTCATTCTCGGCTAAGATCAATTTGAGTATGTTTGTTACATGGAAAAAGTTCTGTTATAATACCATGATTATACTAATGCCGTATGAATATTTTTTAGCTAAGCTAAGGTATCGAGTAGCCCTTGGTGGTAAAAATATGAATGAATATGCAACATATTTTGTTTTATTGTTGAATTTGTAATGATAAAACACAATTCAAAAACTTTTCTTTAAATAAATTGGATTAGTCATATTTTCAATTTGAATTACTAATCTGTAAATCAAATGCTGTGTATTTTTCCCATCTCAATTATGTACAGAATATATGAAAGCATATAGAAAAGTTGCCGAGACTACAAAATCACTGTATTTATAGTAATTACAGTGATTATTTGTATCGTTGGCCAAAGGTACTCTATTTGGATGAAAATTTTGCCCACCTTTTTTTATCTATATTCATATATCAACTATGACAATAAATATATTTATGTTAGTTAAATTTCTTTTTAAGACATTAGTTTCCCATGTAGAACAATACCACACATAAATACAATGGTGAACCATAATAATACAAAAACCCTCAGAACAGGGCCAAAGTTACCCAGATTGACTGTACCTGATTTTATACTTTTCAGTAGAATCCAATAGTTGTTTTTTTGAGCCAATTTCCGCTTAACATATTTTTATTAATTCTACCACTGTGAATTCTTGTTTCGGCATGACACGTGCACATGAAACATAAACTAACCGCATGCCAATAACTAATTAATTTTAAATATATATATATTAAAACTCACCTGAATATATCAATATTATTAATATTTAAATCTTGGTAAATTGGTTTCTCAAAAATATAGATGGAAAAAGACAAACAATTGTTACGGTATTTCCGATTCGTTTTTAAATAACAGTATTGTGAAAAAAATGTAGATTTCATAGTTAATTACATCTTGCTAAGTAAAGCGAAAAGTCCAACGTCAACCATTTGTTGATAATTATTATGTCTCAACAATGAATGAATCAAAGTTTATTTGTTGAAACAGCTTACAACGCTGAAATAAAAAATAAGAAGTAAAATGTTCAGCATCATAATCCTGAATGACCTGTAACAAAATAGCGATACGCCTGGCAGTAACATCATAATCCTCCAACACTAAGTGCATACGTCAATAGCATCAACCCACCGTTCTTCTGATCGAAGTCATACACAGTACGGATGTGACCGACTTATTTTAAATTCGAATATTTGAGTATTAACAGAATCATTTTAACTTATATACATTCATATTGATGATTAATAAATTTATATCTATTAGTATCTCTAGAAAGAGTTACGTGTGCACTAAAATTCAACTTGTTTTTTGTAACAAAAATATTTCAAATTACTGATAGAGTTTATAATTAAGAATACGTAAAACTTTTTCCATCTCAATATGCTTGTTCAAAATACTTCTGATTTTATCATTTTTTTAACCATGTAAGGATATGGCTAGGGCGGGATAAGTTGTTTGCTACGCCTCGTTTTATAGATCGAATGGATGGTAGGGAATTTTCGCGTATCATTCATTACCAACATCCACGCTTTCGAAATTAAATGAGTTCCGTAACTGAACGGAACGTAAAGTTTATTTTCTCAAATATGCATTTTGTCTTTCAACTATCCAAAAGATGTATCGAAATTGAATACTATCTTGGAGGACGTACTCTTATCATGATAAATCGAGATATCCTGGTATTCAATACCCGGATTGACCTCTCTAATCCCAATCCTGGACGAGCTACGGAGTGAATCGGGGGTGGCGGCGCCCCGGCCGGCGACAGCGATCCTCAATCAGCGTCCCGCGGCGCTGCGCTCCCCGCCGGGTGGCTGACTGCCCCCGGTTGCTGCCCCGAGCCCCGGGGTGCCGATGGAACACTCCCGTAAAGAACGATGGTTCTTTTTATTATTTCTGTTTTGCCATTTGCACTCGACTCTTTTGCGAGCCTGTCTTGAATATGTGATTATCTCAGACATTCTGATGTTATAATATGATTTTCATCGTGGCAATAAATATTCAGAAATTCAAAATAATGAATACGAACTATGGTTTACTTGAAACAAGAGTATTAAATTAAATTCAATTTTGTTTCATTATAATAAATAAGCTATTTATACACACGTAATTGTAATTTTTTATGCATATAAAAAAAATAAGTACATTTTTAAGGTACGCCAAATTCACCCTTGCCAGTCGAAATAATGAAACACCGTACCTTTTTTGTCGTAATAACATTCTGCGCGGAACGGAAAAGTTATGAGACCGGAAAGAGAAACAAACATTTGCAGATTTATTTGCATTTTCCAGTTGTTAAATTGTCTCTCTCGTCTCAAATTGCCCTGTCCAATATTTGTTTCGCCGTCATCTCGATCCTATCGAGAAATGTCAGCTTTATAAATATGCACAGTATACTTTCTCATCTCCCTTTTATTACGTCAGTTTTTAAACCTGAGAAAATCCATTTCAAATCTACTGACACTTAAACAATTTTTAATTCTAAAATTGATTCATACCAAATAATTTTCGTGGACAATGAGTTAGGTACAGATTCTGATTATGGTGAATTTATTTTGTATTTTAATTAGAAAAAGGTAAACAGTTGACCGCTTAAAAGAAAAACATAACGATTAACATTTAGCATTAGACCGAATGATGACAAAGCAATTATATTCATAATAGATCAAATGTGTTAATTAATATGATAAGACAAAAATTACGAATGGGTCTGTTACAAAAAAATTGTGTTCATTTTTTAACAATCATGTTAATGTTTCAGTAGTTGACCATATCTTATCAGAGGGTTTCATGACAACCTTTCATCATAGTTGCCTCAGAGGTTTCTGTAAAACCACTCTTGGTTTAATCACGTATGCTTACATTCACTGATATCCGTAATAATTCTCTTAAGAAATTCAAAATAAAATAGTTACTTCATAAGTTGTTGTTTTCAAATGGCCTCTATGACACAACATTAGTTCCTCAATCTGACAAAAGATGGTTTCACTTGTCTGAACTCTACAATTTAGAGCAATCCCGCGTCTACGTTTCTTATTTTGGAAACTTATTGAAAAAAAAGTCAACTACTGTACATTTACCTTAGTAATTTTTATTTCGGTTTTAGCTAAAACCTAACTTAATCGAAAGATACTTACGCAAATATATCTGATTCAAATACGCACTCAGCAAACTATTTCACTCTATGCATATAAAAGTGACTTGTTCTTGAATTACAAAGATTCTGTAGTAAATAAATTATCCGCCTATCCGTTATACAGTTTCGTATATATATAATATGTACCTGGTGGTTAAACTTTCACTACGGCTATTTGAAGTTTTTGTTGGAATACCACTGGTTTTAAATACCATTATTTGTTACGATCCTTGATTTAATCAACTTTGAAGATGATAGATACAGTCGTTATTTTGCAACTGCGTTTTGAATCTTTGAGACGCTCCTTGTAAAATGTCATGTTTGCCGATACGGGATCATACGTAGGGAGTTTTGAAATATTATTAGATCCGTTGTATATCGATATGTACAATAAGCGATCTTATTTTACTGTCATATTGGTTGCATATTTTCTACCATAATTATTCGGGTACTCAAATCATATTGCTTTTAAAACTGAAGGTATCTATTGTTTTTGCTTCAGTTGTTTGTACCTTCAAAGCGTAAGCTTAAATGTAAAATCTACTACGTCGCAAAAATAATACGAAATATCCCATTACTCGTATGAAGATTTGAGCCTTCATGTTGTTAAAACATTTTCACAACGCATTTTGTACGAGCAGTGGCTTCCAAAAACATCTCATAGAAGCACTGTTTTTAATATTTTCCATGAATTCGGCGTTAAATTTGTGGTAATTCATTTTTACTGTGAAATTTAAAATTGATAAGCTTTCTGGCATAGCAACTAATAAATCAATACATTTATTTACCTCTTTTTAACCAGGTCAAATAAGGCTAAATCTACAGGGGAATAAACCAATAAAATCTGTATGATAAAAACTGTTACAAACATGAAATCTGTATTACTTTTTTATTTTCAGCCTAAAGAATAACACACAAAGATATTTGTCTCTATATTTCATATTTTAATTGAAAAAATATATATATATTATAATATCGCATATTATAAGTCTATACAGCCCTCATCTCATTCTCCTGAACAAAATTCTATACAGTAATTAGCATGACATGATTACTGATTATAATTAAGAAGCGATAGTCTGTCGACTTTTAATTCATAATAGATATCAAACATCGATATTATTTAATCCTTTACGAGAGATGAGTTCGTAAAAAATAATCAAAATTATGAAATTCGCATATTAATTCATCATTCCATGGTCACCCTGACAGGGCCCATTAGTTTGGAATAAGTAGGTAGTTTTTCAAATTGCATTTGAAACTCTCCATTCCACCCATAATGCGTTTGTTTCCCAACTGGGATTGGGAATCATTGTTGTGATCAATCCAGATGTCATTCTAGTTCCTAGACTTAGTGATAAGATTTGTCGTATTTTATCTTCTATATAAGCGATATAAACTGTTAACTGTCTGTCAGTTAGAGTTCATTCGTGTGGTCGATTGCATGAAGATGTTGAAAGGCGAAACCCGGATCGTTAGTGACGAAATACATGGAAATGTACATCAACTCAAATTTAGCTATCATTCAATCTTGTTAAATACCATCACTCAAACTGGGACCTAACAGTGCCAAAGTACATGGCGAAAAAATTTCGCAAGTGAACAATTGTTATAACTAAGAAAAACAGTTGATATTAATTTAAAAATGACAACTTAGTTTTTCCACTGGCTGTGTTACGTCAACGCGGAGCACGTGTCACATTTAGTAACACAGTGGTATAACTAAGTTATCAATTTTAATTTTATATTTACTGTTTTTCTTAGCTATAACAATTGCTCACATGTGAAGTTTTCTCGTCACTTACTATCGCAACTTTTAAATTCATTCATATGCCGAAACTCCACTTCTCGACTGCTACCTAAATAAATTTCAAATTTGTTTCAAAAGACTCATACGAGTCTTTTGAAATTTTTGAATCGGATGGGCTGGAGAGAATTTAAACATCACAGATGAACATGTCGTCAAACACAAATCAATTAAAAATTCAAGGTATGAAACTGTTCGTCCTGGGAATCGAATCCGTGAATACCGCAACCGACTACAGGCCCGGAATCTTCTATCCGTATTAGGGATCCCAACTCGAATATTCGATATCCGAATATATTCAGCCCTTTATAACTGTTTGAGTAGTATTCATAATAATTTTTAATGAAATATTTTACAAAACCGACGAAAGATCACATCATAATTTCTCCAGATTTCAAGAACAATACTTAATACCCCAGGTACTTGTTGTTTTTGCTTTTGCCCAACTCGGGCGCTTTCAATATGTCATCATAATATTTAGTTGAAGAAATACCGTTGTAGTCATCCGACACACATGCAAATTTTCAATATTGTATTACAATTGAACGGTATTGGAATGTGTATTTATATAATGTTATGTTATTAATTATTCATATCAATTTTTTAATAATACTTTCATACTTCATAAACTAATGAAATATTCAAATATATTTGAATAGTTTCAGTTTTACTATCGATATTCGAATGGTTAATACTGACGAATAGTTGAAATTCCTTATCTGTATCTCATCTGAAAAGATAAAAAACTTGTATTGAGATTCTACATTAGGATTCCATATGTTCCACGTTGGGACCTTTGAACATAGTTGTTAGAAATAAATAAGGAATGGCATTTAGTGTACTTTCCGTACGTCACTACATGCAGGTAAATTCTTCCCGTACATTCTCTTCTAAAAGAATTGCCGAGAGGAATAGCTAGCTACCCACTGACTGTCTATGCAGAGCGAGCCCCTGCTGCTGACAGCATTATGGCACTAATAGAATATCTCAGACCGGGACTGCATTAGCTGTGTTGGAAATGTACCCATCTACTGCAGCGTTTTCCAAACTTTACATAGCGTTGGATAAGTAGAATGCAATACACTTCTTCGAGGACAAGTAGATTTTATAGTGCACATGGTTTCAGTCAATATTTTTTTCAAATCGGTCAATCGCGATTTTCATAATATTATTATATCAGTAAGCATCCAGGGTCTTGTGGTGACAGCTGTACCCTAGCGATCAGATTAGTCTGGGCTCAAGTCCCGGCAATGTCGATATATGAGTGCCAGTGATGTCTTTTGTCCTCAAGTTGATCTCGTGTGATTTAAAAAAACAATATATTTCAATTTTTCATTTAGTGTCTTCTTCCAGAACAACGACAATATCACCGCGAACGCGTAAGTAATGAGAAAATTTCATACCTACATGTGATAATAATAAAACGTCTACGCATACAGACTGCTCTGGGCTATTATATAAGATATCGCGAATGCTCACTATTATTGGTACATCTGGCAGCAGTACGAAAAACTCTTTTTAAATCAATAAATGTTCAATGGATATTCTTATTTGTATTGCTTGCTTTTTCATACAGCTTGCTTCATATAGCTTCTTCGGTTAAGTTTGTTTAAAATATATATCCCAGTGCCTATATATTATAGTTACTTGAACCGTGTCGTCTTTGGCGTAAGGTGACGTGTATCGTATTCTATTTTATTATTATATACCCAAAATGGTGGCATCAAATTCTTTTACGGCTCAAAGTGCGAGTATCCTCACAGGAATAAGGAGCGAAGTCGCTTTTCTTGTTGTTAGTTCTGGATTTTGCCTGCCTTGGTCCTTGCTTTACCCGAGCAAAATTCTGTATTTTAACGTATAAAAATAGTAGCGAATATAACCACACTTCTATTGTCTGTGGGGAATTATAATATAACGTGTTTAAAAATAGATTAGAAGACGGCAATAGATCTGTTTATATAAATATATTATTACTTAGAAGCTGACGTTGTGTGTAGAGAAAATAATCTTCATTGTGTTGTTCATAATGTTCAGTTGTGTGTGTACAATATTTAAATGTATCCGTTTAAGTTATTATAATCGACGGTGTTTTGGCCAATTGATGGAGCCCTCAAAAAATACGAAAATGAGTTAATGATTGGATGTCGTTTTAATAACGACAGAGCAGGTCTCGGCCAAATGATGTAAATTAAAAAAATAAACTGACCACTTTTTGGAAGGGAAACATTATTTTACATCGGTTTTAGGTTTAAAAAATCTGACCCAGCCACTTGATGTAAACCACTATTATTTTGACAATCTCTACGTATAATCTCGTATCTTTAAACATGAGAATTTACAGGAGTGCATTTCAAAGATCTATCACTCTATCACTTCTTATTTAGTACATATTGGTGAACACGCATCCTTTTAACCACAGTTCTAACGATGACACAATGCCGAAATAGCTATTTTTTTACCTAAAACAATGAAAAACCTTTAAATAAATGTATCGATTTATTGTCTTCAGATACCCAAATTATACGATATATTAAAAAAATCTAACAATCCAATATGTTTATAAAATATATACGTAACATTTTAAGTATTTCGTCATTAATGTATGATTTTCTTTTTATTTTCAGGTAAGTTCGTGTTGATAAAAAATATAAGACGATGATTCCCAAGCGACACAGTACGTATCTTTAATTAACCATTTATAATGTGATGAACGTTTCGTTATGTCTTACAATTTAAAAATATTGACCAATTTTTATAATCTTTGTTTTTGGGTCGGGTGTATGGTCGAATAGATTTTATTCATATTGCAATTACAACTAAATCGTATTCACTCCGCGTATAAAATATGTTCTCTCAATACATTAAACACAAAGCAAATATTGCATTTTTATTACTTCATCGGCGAGCTTACTAATAATCTTTTTATTTCATAGTTCAACCATTCAAAACTGATACACCCGTAGATTCATACCGAAACAAAGTATGCTTTGAACGAACTGTTGTAATTTTGATTTTTTGAAACGGACTTAACCACATTGATTTTTAATCGTACACTTACGTGTACAACCAGTGCTTTATTTTACACGATCACTTCGTTCACGTTTTTTGATTATTTTTGCTTTTAAAACGAATACTTCGCACACTGACTGTGAAAAATGATCCGCCGATCTCGTTTTATCGCGCAGGCATACGGAGGTTCTTAAAATTTTGTTGCCCACTACCTCGTCGTTATCCTGCCCGCTTGGGATTCGGTTCCCCTGTACCGGAAACGCGTGCTAAACATTAGCGGGATGGAAGAACATGAAAAAAGAAAAAAAAATTGACTTGATTTTCATAACATTTCCTTTGTTTTGTCTGCCGGTGAAATGGTGTTTCGGCACACTCAAAGGAAAGCTTGGCCTGCCGCCCCGCGTCCCCGTCCCCGACCCCGTCCCGATCTCAGTCACCGCTGTACAGTGCTGCTTAAACTGCACATAGGCATTGCAAAACTGGACCAACATATTAATTAACACATCTAATTCAGTATTTCATTGAAGATTCAGCATTCGATTTTGCAAATATAAAATGAGAACAAATTTGAATAATTGAGATTTTGTGCATTTTGTGTATTTTGTCACCAACGACCCGTCCGTTGTCAGTTCAAGTCCATTCATGTACTCGAATGCCTGAAGATGCCAAAAGGCGCAACCCGGGTAATTAGTGACAAAATACATCAGTACTCTTTTTGTGGTTATCTTGAATTCTTGCTTATCTGAAAAACAACAATGTATTATGAATTAATTGTACAGTGTACCAAGAACCCCTATTTGACTCCGCAGCATGCTAGTGCTTTTTCTCTATGCTCATTTGTCATATAGAATATATTATTTATATTTCATGAGAACAATTTAACAAACTCTGCAACAAAACACCTCGACATCTCAAATCTCTTCGCTTGTAAGGCAAAAAAGGTATTAAAAAGATTTAAAAAATATATTTCCACCTCTGCGACTTCTCAAGTAACGTTAGGGCTCGTCGCAGGCTAATTATCTCGGCCTGGGGCGTCACTGGATCACGACTCCGTCTTTGAACGGCCCTCGTTTCTATAAGTCCGGATTTTAGAAAGCACATTCAGCATTCAAATAAAAATATTAAAAAATATACGTTGTTTTAACCCGCTTTAACTCTGCGAATTTCATTATATGGTAGGTGAAAACTAAATATTGATTGAATTGGCATTTACTTGGTTGAACTCCATTATAAAGGATTAAATAACAAAGTATTTAGTAAGCAAATATAAGTATAAGTATAGTTCTGACGATGGCGTAAAGCCGAAATAGCTGTCAACTACCTAAAAATTTTTTTGTAAAACTAAATTCTTTGTTATTTGTCCTATGAAAACTCAATAATTTTCTATGCCAATAATTATGGATTTGATTTTGAAGAAGTCATGCTTAATTTCGTATATAAGCTGAAAAATAAATACTTATTCGATTTGGTTGTTGAACGAATGGTTCAGATATGTGGAGAGCAATATGTATATTATTTCATAATCATAAATTAGACACCAACTCTCAAATAGCTATCAACGTTAGATACAAATTCAATCTGCTATAGCTATTTATCATTCTTGGATGTTTAATTTATCTATTTCTATTTCGGTTTTTCGATTCCTGCAAAATAATTACCAGCTTGATCATTGTTTTTTGTGTGAATATTACCTGTGAACACGGCATGGATCCGATGTCCGTTTAAAAAGTTCGTTCATCTGGCAATTCAATTAACTTTACAAATTCTTTTTTTATATATAAACGGTATTAACTGTCAGTTCGAGTTCATCCATACACTTGAATGCCTGAAGATTCCGGTTGAAAATACTCACAAAAAAACTACGATTAAAATTTTAAGTATTTCAGCTGCTAAACCTTGCCGCATCGGCTGTACATATTCATGAATAAGCTTCATTTTATGGTTCAGACTTTAAACTATCAAATTAAATTTTATATTATTTTTTCGAAACTTTTTGGATGCAGAAGGGTTAATTAGAACCGCCCTGACAGGCCGTCAGGTTGAGTGAGCAAAGATCATCCCCGCTCGACGGACAGGCAAACGGATGAGTGCTTCTGAAAAAGTGGTCGCCGCTCATTATTCTATCCCCTCAACCTGCTGTTTGTATGTTTGGCGGTTAGGAGACTCTTGAACGTGACACTTGTAAATACTTATAATATATAAGTTAAAGATATACTTGATTAAAGAGGTGTTTGGTCTATTTAATTTTCTTTTCTCTAGCGCTACAATCCGGGTGAACCTCGACCGCCTCAATCGATCCCTATTTTGTGGAGTTCTACAATGTAAATGCCAAAACAAATTACAAGTTGGATGCCTTACCTCCACCCGTTATATATATGCAGCTGTTGTTTCACGGCCCCTCTCCATAACGTAATAACGATCAAGAAAAGAAACGGTTTTACTCATCATGCTCGTGGCCCGATGCAGAGCTGCATGGGACCGATCTTTAACCACGCACTATTGTGCTTGAAAAAAGAAAAGATAGAGAGAGAAAATAAAAAATGTGGCTTGCTCAGCCACTTAGTTTAAGCGATATTAAGCATCCGTACACTGAGAATCCTCCGTAGCGCTAGAGTTTAATCTACTAAGCGTTGAATCTAAAGAGCAATCGAGAATATCCCGCTCCTCATATAAAGTTGGCCTTGGTTGATATCAAGTCAGCTTGGCATATTTGGCCCATATTACGAAAACTTTAGAACACTGAGCTGAATTTTAACTCATAGGAAATTTGTTTGTAAATTTTTTAATATGGTCTTACAAAAATCACATTACTGATTTTTTTAAGCTTTAATTTTTCAGAATTAAATCACCACCCGCATCGTTTCACCCTCACCCCGAGCCGCCACTGACGTAATAACCAAGATTATTGTTGTTGTTAATCTTTTGTAAGTGGAAAAACTCTCAACACTTTCGCCGACGTGGGACAAGTCGGTAAAAGTGTTGGGAGTTTTGAGAGAGTTGGAAGGTTTCATCGGTCCCATTCAGTGGGCCGTTTGCCCTTCGGTCGCGAGTTTGTCGAATTGCAGGGTCTTCCCAGTCGACGTTTGCGTTTCTCTCTTTGTATTTGTTGCGTCTGTGATAAAATTCTTGAGAATTTTACAAGTCGTCGTTCCTCGTTCCAAAGGCTAGGAGTATTTGACTCAAGTTGGTTAAGAATACCAACGTGAATTGTGCAGTTTTTGTTGTTTTAAATGTCACCTATTCTTTCGAGCAAATAAATAAAATATTTTCTGGCTTCAGCTTCTTGAATTGTTGTTTATTGCAGTATTTTTTTATTTTATTCTTTTTGCGAGCTACCATCATAAGATATCCATATATATTATATAATAATAAAAATACGAATACAATGTATAAAGGTATGGTTGGCCGGGACGTGGACCGTGATATAACTAACGTTTTTGCAACTTCATGTGGTTGATCGCGATTTTCAAAAACACCGATGAAAACATATAAAAATATTATTCCATCGTTATTATCATATAAGACAGTGGCTGTCAACCTGGTCCGTACCGCCCACTAGTGGGCGTTTAACGTTTCCATTGTGGGTGGTTTGTAATTTGCCGAATTATCACCTATAAAAGATGATATAACACCTGAAAAAATTTAAAGGGTTGGTTGCCACATTAACGAATTTAAATTTGATACGGAAAAATGATTCCAACATAGATTGAATTTTAAGGTATATTATTGGATAATAAAATCCTTTTACTGAAAATTTGGATGAGGTCGATGTAACTTATTAGGAAGAATTACTAACACTTAAATATGACGAACAGAGTAAAAATAATGTCAATAGTTCTGGAACCCAAAAACTATGCCAACATTGAAAAATGTTTGCTTCATATAAAAAAATGTGGAAAATGGAGAAAAGGTATATTGATTCAATTTAAGACATCAGTAGGACAGACAGGAACTGTACAAAATCTCAATAATTCACATTTGTATATTGATTCCTTTTCCTACCACATACTTAGTATAATCAGGCGTCAGTGCGGTTAATATTAGCAAATAAATCATTTAAACATCACCCAAAAAGAATACTTTCGTATGTTCGTAAAGAAAATTAAACTAGGCATTCAATCACGGCATCAGACTCAAGTTTCTCTCTAACCATTAAACATAATTTTAAAAATGATAATAATGTTCTTGTTTTTCAATTCACACTATTTCTTTAATATGTTAAAATGCTCTTTCTACAATATAAATAAAAAATTTGGTTTAAAAAGTTTTTTTTCAAATCCTTAATCTTCTAGAAATGATTGCATCCTTACACTAGATTCAATTACTACGATGTTGGTGGGCGGTAAGGATATGTTATTATAAAAAAAGTATGCAAAAATGGGTAGTATGTACAAAAAGTTTGACGACCACTGATATAAGACAATCATTTCTAGTATTAGATCGGGTTCAAAACCGTCATTCATACATGGTTTTTGAAGACAATATACCGGAATAATATATATTTCTGTTAAATTTTTGTACGAATACAATAAATGTAAAAAAAACTATATATATTGTTTCATATACAAAATACCTTAGACCATTATATTGTGTAAACCTTTTCCAGATAAACGTAATAAAGTTACAAAATTAGGCTACGAAAACTCAAAATAAATAATTATATAAAAGTTTTATTTAGCTTTAGCTAGTAGCAGACGTCAGTTATAGCGATCGCGTGATGCTGAAATAGCTATCAACGATATAAAATAATTCTTGTTCTATAATTTAAGACATATACTGAGGGTGCTTGATTGAATTTCAATATCAAATTTGAATTATTGAGATTTTGTACACTTCCATGTATTTTGTCACTACTGAACTGAACTGACAGTTCGAGTCCATTCGTGTGCTTGAATGCCTGAAGATGCCGAACGGCGAAACCCAGGTCGTTAGTGACAAAATACATGGAAGTGTACAAAATCTCAATAATCCAAATTTAATACATTGCTATTTTTCAGCATTATTATAATGCGATTCTACCTAAGTAAATTCACAGATAAATCAACGGACAACATTTTTAATATTCAAGTTTTTATTTATAAATCAATATTACCATATCTTGTCTCTTTCATTTCTTAATTATAATTTTCTTTTACTTACAATTAAATATAATAAAATTGCATCAAATTTCCTTAAGTGCATCGCGCGGACGTTTCTGTAGCCAGCTATTATGATATTTTTCCCTGTAACAGTGAGCCAGCATGGAGTTGTTAGTTCAGTAATTAATTTGAATGCTAGCTTAGGCGGGCTTAGTTTTAATATATTAATTTATTCATACTGTGGGTCTTAGGCGGCTCGCACGCGAACGCTAAATGAGCTCGCATTTTTCGCTTCGTGAGCACGGATATTATAATAACGTAAATCGAAAGCTGAACGTTCTTTTCAGTTTAAAGATAATACCACGCAGAAACACCTTTTCATCGCACGCCCATTATGTGTTTTAAAAATAATAGTTTTACGATTGTTAAATTTCCGGTCTTAATGTGGAGCATATGGCCTCCAAATTGAACATCTCAAAAGAAGATATTATTCAGTCGCTCAACCTCTCTTTTACGGAGACGATACGGATTAAAATATTAGTATAATAGTTAGCTATTCGCTGTCCTCAAGTTTTTCGAATCGGATGGATGAGAACGTAAAGATCAATGTATTAGAACAGCACACAATGTTTCCGTTTGAGGATTCGAATCCGGGCTTACTGCAACCGAATAGGGCGAACGCCTAGCAGCGTTGATTACTCGGCCATTGGATTTTTTTTCTGTATGTAATTGTTTTAAATATGTGGAAAAAGTTAATTATTTCGGTAAGCTAATCGATACCTCATAAAATGGTCAATAAGAGAAAAATTTTATTGCACGTAATTATTACATGTTACATAAATGTATTTTTATTATTAATCGAATACAGTTTTTCTTAAACAACATGAGCTGAAGTTATATAAAGAAAAAATATAAATCGTTTAAATAACTTTTTAGATTTTAACTGTCAATTCCTCAATTCAAGAATTGAGTTGAGTTAACAATTACATTAAAAGTTATTCATGAAACCAGTACGGGAAAGCTTACTGTCTCAATTATTAAAAACGTATCTCGGTAAGATGATGAATTGCCGCCGCTTGATAGTTTTGTTTTATATACTTGGTCACATTTTTTCTACATTTTGATCAATTGGCATTGTACAATAAATAAATATAATACGTATTCTTAATACTATCTTGCTTGACTATGCGCTGTATATTATATTGATCTCTCTTGTGTCGACTGAATTGTAAACAGTACTTCGTATGTAGAATGATTTGAAAAGAAAAATAAAGATAATAAGAATCAATAATTATTATTACTTATAATATTTATGTACGTGCATAAAAACTCGATTCCAAATGTTGTATAATTAACGAGATCCAACTTTAGTTATAGGATGGTATAAAGTAAAGATTATATGGATCCGGATGTCTTCAGTTCGGGGCGCGACGACAAACCGTCGTCTGCTGTATGTTTTCTGTCTTAGCCTTCTGTTTGATAAATGTTATTTGTAAATTTTCACCGTCTATATTATGACTCTCCACACGTGTAACATTTTTTTATAGTACACTTGTTTGTAAATAATATTTTAAATAAAACAAGAAAACCTACTCTTTTCGCTTTTATTACATTTAAATATAGCTTATAATAGTTATAAATGCTTATTTGTGATTCTGCTGACCTCGTTTTGTGTTCACTGAAGTCACCATGCTTCAAATGTTTGTGTTTAGTTAATTTTTTAAGTCACCAAGAATTAAAACTGTGATATAAATATATGGTTTTAGAGATATTATATGCAGTCTAAAAATGCTTCTCACAGGAGCAAAACAAAAGGTTATTAATTCTTTTGAGATTTTATACATTTCCATGTATTTTATCATTAACGACCCGGGTTTCACCTTTCGGCATCTTCAGGCATTCGAGTACACGAGTGAACTCGAACTGTCAGTTCAGTTCAGTAGTGACAAAATACATGGAAATGTACAAAATCTCAAAAATTCAAATTTGATATTGAAATTTCATCAAGCACCCTCAGTCGATGTCTTAAATTATTAATTTTTTCTAAGTATTGATATAAATTTCACAATAAAATGTTATTATAAAATTATTATTCAAAATTTCTGACGTATCTTTTTAATTAGTGTGGATATCTTTATAACATACCAATATTTATTTTCCATGTCATGTCCGCACGAGATATCTCAACAGGATTTTTCTGTGAAAACTGTTTGTTACTGAGTTGCTCATCCTCTCGTTTTTTGAAAAGAGTAGGGATAGAAGGATCCAATAAATCCACAATTTAAAATTTATGGATTAGGATTCACAGAAAAATACGAAATGTATATTAATAAATTAAGTATATTTTCAACAGTCACAAACCATGAATTATTTTGACATAAAAAGTTTATAAAAAATATAGACTAATTATTTAATTTCGCAAATAATTTTCCACTACGGCAGGAATCGTTCCTGGCTTAAAACCTGTGATTTTTAACGATCTAATTTAACACCGCATGCCGACACCCTGTAATCATGGAATCAAACATAAAATATGCATCAAGGGCTAAGGTCCGCCTTTTATGGATTCAAATCACTTAATACCAATCCAAATTTTATGACGATACATTAACTTGGCTCCGGTTTGTCTGGTCATGTACCCCGGAATGCGAGATAGATCCTCAATCTTTCTACCCTAACCCTTAAATTATTACTTAGAAATAATATGAAGCGCTATATATCATGCATTTATTTTTCACCTAAAGTCTTTCGAGCATATTGCTTTTATCAAAATTACTATAAAAATATTCTACGGAGCACTGCAAATCTTTTCCTATCCTAATTCTTCATTTTTAATGTTCATGCTTTTCATTTTGGTGGTATAGTTAACATTAAACAGTTCGTTTATTTTTTTTCATATTAAAAACTGACGCATAACAAATATTTTAGTTTATCTTTCTTGCAATACTAAACAATGAATCGTTAAAAAAATTTTACATGTATATTACTCGTTGCTAGTTTGTATACGTTCAGAACCAATTGCCACCTATTCAACGCATGCATTCTGACGGTTGCGACTCATGGAACCTCACTAAATCACAGGATAATCGTATACTGTGATTCGAAAACAGATGGTTTGACTTTGTCAGGAACTCGGAGGTAAGAGATCATACCGTTATTACGTCCAAAGTAAAAATGTGACCATGAACCTGGCTTGGACATGTGCTGCGGATGCTCCAGGGAATCCTGAATCCTGCCAGTCTTTTATACCGACCGTTACGATTAAAATATATATATATAACTACGAAGGAATGTTTAGCGATCCCATCTTTGGGAATCACAGTGAACACGTTCAAATCTTTACGTGAAAATGTTTAAGTATCTACTTTAGCATGATACCTTTCTGTTTTATTGATGAAACGATTGTTCTACCCGTTAAGTTGAGAGCTCGTTTCGATAACAATTAGTAAAACGAAAGGTTCCATCGTTCATACTCGTGTGTGATTGATTTCAGTGAAGAAGTGATTTAATAAAGAACAGGAGTCCTTCATATATGAATCAGTATTGAATCTGATTCACAGATGCACTATTCATTAAAACCCATCTCTTTCAAATTTGGATTATTGAGATTTTGTACACTTCCATGTATTTTGTCACTAACGACCCGGGTTTCGCCCTTCGGCATCTTCAGGCATTCGAGCACACGAATGGACTCGAACTGACAGACAGTAAACAGTGTCTAACGTTCATATAGAAGATACAAATACGACAAATATTATTTACGAGGTAAGATATTATACGTCTGAGAGCCACACTGATACCTGAGTTAAAATTTCGGGAATCTCCCTAATCCTTATTTTGTAAACACCATATTAACAGAGTGGCGAATTGCCGCTTTTCAACTTCTTTTAGAAATACCAGTGATTTTAAAATTATAATAGTATTGTGGGTTTTGACGGGATGTAATTCTAAACCTAACAGACCAGGGAAAACACCTAACAGATGTCACTAAATGTGGAATGATTGTATATATTTACCCATTCGTCGAATTACATCCCGTCAAAACCCACAATACTATTATAATTGTAACCAAACAAACCATTAGCAGAGTGGCAAATTGCCGCTTTCCAACTTCTTTTAGAAATACCAGTGATTTTACAATTATAATAGCATTGTGGGTTTCGACGGGATGCAATTCGACGAAACCCGGGTCGTTAGTGACAAAATACATGGAAGTGTATAAAATCTCAATAATCCAAATTTGATATTGAAATTCCATCAAGCACCCTCAGTCGATGTCTTAAATTAAACCCGTCTCTTTGATACCGACAACCTAGTAAATAAGTAATGACAGAAAATGCTCATTCTTTGTATGTAATAAACATGTATTTAAACGTACCTATTGTCAGGTATCTGGATATTCTATGTTACAACTTGTTTTTGGATTTATTTTGTCATTCTTATCAGATAGTATGGTATCATCCATTTAAGCCACTATCGACAAAAATTTGCATTCATCTAGGAATTTATGAATTGAGTATTCTAAAAAAATAAAACACAATTCATTTGTACTACTTCCACATATTTATAATGATCAGGACCGGTTTCGCTCATCACGAGCATTATCAACTGATAAAAATACAAACATAACAGGTTTATTTATAGAAAAAATAATTAATAAATAAAATTAATATATTTATATAAAAGCCTGTTATGTTTGTATTTTTATCAGTTGACAATGTTCGTGATGAGCGAAACCGGCCCTGATCATTATAAATATGTGGAATGAATTGTGTTTTATTTTTTAAAATATAATGTCTTTCCACTAAGAATTGACAGTTAACACCTTAAAAGTAATTGAGTATTCCGTATGGTGACTGCCTAGGGTTTACCATCCTTTTCAGTTTTATTATAAAGGCATCGAATCAAGCAATGAACACTTTTATTTAATGAATCTTTCATCAATTTATGATTATTAGAAGTTATGTATTTATTTACGATGTGATTCCAATTATTTCCCCACACATTCATGTAAAAACTTAAGCGACATAAATCATAATGAAAATAATCTAAATCTAAGTTTAGCAACAGAGTCAGTATTGATATTTTACGTGCAAAATGTGTGTTCAAACCGCACAAATTTTGGTTTCCACATTGGTTTCGGACTTGAAATAGATGGAACTGTAGAATAATAAATAAAGACTGATATTTTCTCTGTAAATAATCGTCATGTATTATTAGAGTAATTGATATTGAGTACCATAGAAAGCTGCAATCTTCACTGCTCGTACGCTAGTGCATCAACACATCATGTTGGGGAAAACAACCTCGCGCACGTTGGAAAATATAGCAGTTCTCAGAGTGAGTGGACTGGGATGAGGGTGTAGATCAGGGGTAGGAAGGCTTCTCAGCATTTTCACTAATGGACCTTAATTACGGCGGCGCCCGCGGCGGTCTCTAACGACGCCGTTCCTGCCCCCTCCCGTTTTTCCGACCCGTCTCTCCGCAGCGCACAGTTCACCCCCCACGAGGTCCCACGCCAGAATGCGAAGCCGGCACTGCTATGGGTCCGTCAGAGCTACGTGTATGCGTTCATTATCGAATTAACTATTCTTTCCTCGCAGTGTACGTATGAGGTAAATGTATTTTTAATACAGTAGCACACCCTATTAATGTGCTCTGAATGCATTAAATTATTTTGAATTATTCTAGAAGGTTGATAGCCCTAGTACAGACCCTGGCTCTCTATATAAAAGTAAATCCCTCTGCCCCTCTTACAATAACTCATAGTTTATGCGTTATTGATAAAATATTCAATTTATCGAGTGTCAACTTGGCTCTTCAAATAGCTATACACTAATCACGTGTTTACACTTGTGATAATTGTAAAGTGCGAATGAATTTTCATAAAATACCATTCAATCTATTAAAAATACCTGTCTTCCTTACCAATGTTCTCACATTCGTCGTTGATCTGTCTTCTTTTACGAAAAATATCTTTCAACGCCATTCAGCAATACTGTGGTTCATAGGTTATTGTTTTACTAAGCAACAGACTAAAAAATCTGTGTTTTGAAACGAAAGAATGTTTCTATATATAATGTAAATATTTTCTATGGATTCGGTGGTAACTTTGTGGAAATTCATTTTTAATATAAAATTAAAATTGATAACTTAAGACATCGACTGAGGGTGCTTGATGGAATTTCAATATTAAATTTGGATTATTGAGATTTTGTACACTTCCATGTATTTTGTCACTAACGACCCGGGTTTCGCCTTTCGGCATCTTCAGGCATTCGAGCACACGAATGGACTCGAACTGAGTTCAGTTCGAGTCCATTCGTGTGCTCGAATGCCTGAAGATGCCGATAGGCGAAACCCGGGTCGTTAGTGACAAAATACATGGAAGTGTACAAAATCTCAATAATCCAAATTTAAAATTGATAACGTTGTTATTCCACTGGTTTTATCACTAACGTGATGAGTTTCGCCTCTTGATGAAGCATCTTCAGACTAACCAAGGGTAAACTCGCAAGGGTATTAATTTCAACGATAAACAATGATTCTAATTCTTACATTAAAAATAAAGGGTAGGGAGGGTTTTATTTCATTCTAATGGACGTAGGGAAGGGGTTAAGACATTAACACTATATATTACTATAACACTACTAATTACAAATCAATTACTAGTGTTTGAAGGTGAAAATACCAAGAGAAATAAATTTAATTGTGGTGAGCCGCCTGTTTTACTTAAAATGCTATTTACTAATATAATTTAAGACATCGACTAAGGGTGCTTGTTGGAATTTCAATATCAAATTTGAATTATTGAGATTTTGTATATGGAAGTGTACAAAATCTCAATAATTCAAATTTTATATACTAATATGTTTTTATTGTTAATTTCAACATCAATCACAACCATCCTATACACACTGTAGACCTGAATTCACTTATCTGTCAAGTAGTGTGCACAATATAGGGCAGCCATGTAGTCATATATGAAAATAATATGTTTAATTCCGATCACATTTTTAATTCTTGGGAGAATTAATTACGAAGCTTAATTGTCTGAATCATTTTCTCGAACGATGTTTTATTTGTTGATTAAATAATCATGTTAATTATTATTATGCCAGTCATCCCGTTAAGTTCACCCTTGGCGTAATAGTTCCCTTACTGTGCCCCACCCTACATCCCCCATGTCGTACGTCACTAGCAGGGCTTCCAATCCCGGGATCCGGGATTGCCTAAATATCAATCTCAGGATTTCGGGATTCACTGTAATGCTAAAAAAATATTCATATTTCAAATTAAATACTCCCTTATTAATAACAACGTGATCCTCGGTGTGTACATAGTTTTTTTAAAATACATTATAATTTATATAAATTAACGTACGTATTGCGGGCTCTCACTATCTTATATTTTGTAGCCGATTTTAACCAACTTGAAATGAAGGACAATATTGTTTAATCGGATTGAAGGACATGTCCTCTTTTTGGATACCATCTGGTAAAACCTGCTTTTATAATACAATAAGTAAAATAAAATATAAAACTATTTTGATCATTAAATATGTAATTTTTTTTTCTCTTTTTTGTTAATGATTGATTCTCAATAAATAAATAAAAACATTCAAATGAACAGAAAAAATATTCAATTCAAGTAATACTGAACACAACCAATTTAAATCATGTGACCACACTAAATGACTAATCCCGGAATCATAAAAAGGGCCCGGGATTTGATGCCCTAGTCACTATCATTTAATTGAGTCATCATTCATATGGACTTAGCCTTATTGAGATTGGGCTAATCTAATAAAACCTATTTCATCAGCTTATAAATATAGTTTTATGGACGTAACATTTAATAAATAATAAATTATTGTGATATAATTTAGTAAATCTCACACCCTACATTGTTTCGTCGAAGCTATTCCCTGTTATGATTGAAAATTTTCCAAAAAAAAGCAATTTTAAAACGTCAATTTTACCCACGTTTTTTGTATAGAAATAATTTATATTTCAAATTATTTACTTCTTAAATAAGTAAAGTTATGATTCTTACATCTTCACTTCAATCATACTTATTATATTCTTAATGATTATTGTATTACTCATAGTTGGCTCTTTGAAACTAAGAGTTTGTAGGTGCTTAGTGTTATTAATTGAATTAACATATACTTGCCAGATCTCCATTATAATAAGATAATAATCACAAAGTATTCAGTACTGAAAGTTTTATTAGTTATTTGATAGCTATTTCGGCTCCACGCTATCTTCAGTATCGTACTAAAACTTATTTTAGCTTAGCCGTATACACTGTTTTAGTAGAAATATACAATATTAGGTAATTTCGTCTATTTCAACAACACGACTTTTATATTTAGTGTGGATTCGGCGGTAACTTTAAAATTGGTAACTTAGCTATTCCACTGGCTTTGTTACTAACGTGACGCGTTTCGCTTCTTTAAGAAGTCAGTCTTTTAGTCTGAAGGTGCAAAGTAATAATGCTAAGTAAGTATAACTAAGTTACCAATTTTCATTTTATATCCTAGCTTTTATTTGAAATTAGAATATTTGATGTACAAATTGTGTTTTTGGAAAAAGAACTTACGTGATGTTATTAATTAATCGTTAAAGTAAATGCATTGAAATTGTATAGATTGTGTATAATTAAGTGACCTTCTTATAATGATTTAAGTAAGGGTAATGAATTACACCTTGGTCTTCACTAATATTACCACGGATCAACGTCGATCAAGTATAAGCCAAGCTTGTAGAGCAAAAGTTGTATACAACGCCTAAATGAGTTCACATTTTTTTCATGCGCATGTTTTTTTATAGTCTGTTCGATATCAGTTTCCATTTGGATTGAAATTACCGGGTCTTTGAAGTGTCAAGTAAAGCGCCTAAGCTCCCATTTAAAAGTATGAAATAAAAATACACTCAATATATTCATTCCCAAGTGCCTCTGGAAACAAACGCGCCGCCAGTTTACTTGGGGCGTGTACGTTTTGTAATAAGTACTACTGGGCCAAACACGGTGTTCCAGAAATTATAAATGGACCCAAGTAAAGAATCTCCTTTTTTTACCATGTCTGCTCCCAACGTGGAACATATGACCTCCTAATGGAGGCATCCCAACAGATTTTCTTTGAGAACTGCTTGTTAATAATTTTTTAGAAAAGACTAGGAATAAAAAGATAGGGCTAAGACAGGACTAGTGTTTAGCTAATCGCTCTCGCTATGCCCCGTTTTTAACGATCGGATGGGTGGGAGGGAGTTTAAGACTCCACAAACATTCATGACGACGAACAGAAATCCATAAATCGATTGTAAGTTCAACTTATGAAACTGTCCGCACCGGGACTTAAACCCGAGACATCCGTAACTGCACCACGGAGTCGACTCTACTATCGAATCGAATGGATTCTACTCTTGTACAGTAAAAATTCTATATTCGTCACATAATAACGCTACACGACAAAAATAACGTTTCCATATTCGTTTTTTTTTCGCTAAGTGTTTTGGCCAGTGCTTTGTTAAAGTGAGTGCTACTGAACCATCGGTAAAGATGAGCCTCTTCATTATAATTTTTTGATATTTGTTTTTCAGATATCCATTGATTGGAAAAATTCTTCATTCATTATTTACCATGTGCTGTTTAGGTGTCAATGTTAATTTTTTTCCATGTCCGCTCCCAATGTGGAGTATATGGTCTCCTAATGGAGGTATCTTGACAGAATTTTTTCTACGAACTCAGTTGCTCAACCTCTCTTTTTTCGAAGAGAATAGGGATAGAAGGATAGGGCTATGACAAGACTAGTGGTTAGCTAATCGCTCTCGTTACGCCCCGTGAGGATGGGATTGGTGGGAGGGAGGACTCAGACTTCGAACAGAAATCCATAAATCGATTGAAAGATCAATCTATGAAAGCCGTCCGCGCCGGGAATTGAACCCGAGACATCCGTAACCGTAGCCAGCGACGCTACCAACTGCGCCACGGACGTCGACAATGTTAATTACGTATTTAACATTCCATTAATTTTTATTAAAATTATTTGAGTGTTCCATAACATAATTGAAATTAAATTCTTCTCGTATAATTGGTTTTTAATGTGGCTTAATTTTGGATTTCACAGTAGTAATTACTGTTAAATTATAATTTTAGACTATTTAATTTCGTTTAAAAATAAGTTGTTTGATTATCTATACACTCTTAAAATAGTTCTTGAAGCAATTGTTTGATATACCTTGCAATTGTTAAAAATAAATTTCATATAAATAGCCTTGTTAAGATTTGTATTGTATCGGTTGATAATGCTCGTGACGAGTGAAACCGGTCCTGTCGTTGTAAAAATGTTGAAGTAGTACAAAACAAATTGTATTTTTAATGTGCAATATTATAATTTTGAGTTACCTGCTGTTGTACCTGATTGCGACTCTCCTTTTAAACAAACATAACGTTACTCCTGTTTCTCTTCTACCACCATTAATACGCGATACAGATATATAGATTTTCAGCAACAAACAAACATTAATCTGCGTACCCTTTATTAGTGCTGGAAATAGATTGATTAAATTTTAATTATATCTTATGGGAAAAACCGTTACTATATTCGTCAAATTCCATATTCGTTTGGCCCTCAGCAACAGATCAACAACGAATATAGCGGTTCACTGTATTCTAATATAAAATATCCTTGGTCAAATTATACTTGGTCACTCGTTTCCGAAATAAATGCACAGCAATATATACTTACTTAAATATTTTAATGAAATACGTAAGTTGTCCTAATTAAAATACATGTTTTTTCCAAGTATTTAAATAAAAATTTCAATGTCTGTTACTGTTGAAATAATTCATACAGGAAGCAAGATTTATACCCGTGAAACAATCTATTTACACATGCGGATCGGTAAAAAACATAACTGTCAGATTGAACATATTTTTGTATACCGGCAGGAAATTTCGGTGGACCGGCACTGATCCGTGAACCATGGTTGGGAAACACTGATTTAGACCACACGTGGACAACGATTTTAAAAAATGTTTCTTTCTTGTTTCTTGCGTCTTCAGTATTACCAACATTACTTGGCGGCCGCCGAATTTGTCAGTCTGGAATAAATTTCTCCAATTGCCATTTTATGTAAAATAAATATCTTGTCTACTTTTATTAACCGTCGTTAAAATATCAGTTTTTGAATTAATTGAAATTTCAATTCTGGTTCAGTATGGCAACATTCCTACCGCGACGGCGGCACCCTCACAAGCTGCCAAGTTAAATTGGTACATCTATAGCAGCCACTTACCATTTGCCGGTCTTGAAAATAGAATAGTAATCATTCCAATTAATTTACACACATTTAATTGTAATCGAATTGTCATAAAAGACCATTTGTGTTTTTCGATAATAACGTTTTAAACAAGAGACAATTGCTTATATTATAAACATTACACATTGATAATTAGTCACCAGATAAAGTCACCCTGTGCCGCCGGTATGGGGTTGTTACCTTGGAAATATTTTTAATTTCAATTCTCTTCTCCGCGAGCTTTTTTCCTCTCTCCTGCGAAATAAATCTGGCTTTTCCCGGAACTCCTTGTTTCATCTCGCATCTTGTTTTATTCCCGTCTTCCTTCTCGATACTTCTCGTTCCTTCTCTTACCTTGCCCCCTCAACTCCCCCTCCAGTTTCGTCCCACGAATAGAGTCTCACCGCAACATATTCCAATATGTATTTGTGTATCATCGATGGCGTGTTTACCGCGTTTTTTATTTGTAATATTTTTCGTTTTTCTCCCGCTATTTGTTTTCCTTTAATACAATTCCGCTTTTGCCGTATTGTAAACGCTCTCAAAGGAAATTATGGAGCTGTTTAAAAATTTAAGTGCCTAATTTCGGTTTTTATTTTATATATAAATATATATATGTGATATTGGTTTGCTTTTGAACATGTTGACATATATTTTTTTCGCTTTTGATATATTTTTACTCACATAAAACATGCGTTACGAAGTTTGAGAACACATTTTTAACAATCAAAAGAAGACGTTTTCATAATTCATGAAAATTTACGTTTAATTGCCTAATAAGTATAAAAATACTAGTATAACCGTACACGTCATAGATGATGGTATTGAAATACTGAATGTCTAAAGTTGCTAGTACGTCGGAACTCTGTGTGCATTGTTTACAACGCAAACGCTTACGTCATGAGAAAATTTCATACCCACATGTGATATTTGATAACAATAAAACGTCTACAGAGGGGTCTCGGCTATTGTATATAGGACTAGTATAACCGTACCCGTCATAGATGACGGTATTTAAATTGAAATACTGAATGTCTAAAGTAACTAGTACGTCAGAACTGTGTGTGCATTGTTTACAACGCGAACGCTTACGTCATGAGAAAATTTCATACCCACATGTGATATTTGATAACAATAAAACGTCTACAGAGGGGTCTCGGCTATTGTATATAGGACTAGTATAACCGTACCCGTCATATATGACGGTATTTAAATTGAAATACTGAATGTCTAAACTAGCTAGTACGTTGGAACTGTGTGTGCATTGCTTAAAACGCGAACGCTTACGTCATGAGAAAATTTCAGACCCATATGTGACGTGTGATAATAATAAAGCGTCTACAGAGCGGTCTGGGCTGTTTTATATATGATTGAAAATATGCTTTTGATTGCTGATTTGACTACTATCAAAGATTCATTTATAATAGATATCACTTTTAGGGTATTAACTGTCAATTCTTTGTGGAAAGGCATTATATTTTTAAAATAAAACACACTTTATTTATACTACTTCCACAGGTCCTGTCAAAACCCGTCCTGATCATTTTAAGTGTGGAAGTAGCAAAAACAAATGTGTTTTTTTTTTAATAAAAAAGATGATAGGTATATCAGAAATGAATGTCGTTTTTTTCAATAAGTTAAGTATCGATGGTCAGTTGAGCTTAGCTCGTTGATAGAGTATATGCCGTATTACTTTGCACTTTTTACCCCACTGATACGCTTTCTGTATACTACACATATCGTTTTAGTGTATTAATATGTGTGGAGCCCGTGATCCTAAAGCAGTTTATGTATCAGTATGGATCCTAGACCATAGACACTAGTTTACAAGAGTTTTTGCAGAAAAAATTCTGTCGAGATAAGCTCTATTATGAGTCTATATGTTACACATTAAAAAGGGCATGGATTAAATCAGAAGAGGTATAAAATGATCGCTTTCTATTTGATTACTTCAAAAACAGATCCGTACCAAACTATAAAATTGCGAAATAAATATTACAAATTGCATTTTATTTTCATAAACATAATTTATTTTCTACCAAGAAAACTTACACGTTACACAATTCCATTAATACATATTTAAATTACCCGTATTTACATTATTATAAGACATAAGGACCTCTTTTGAAATCTTTTAATTCGGATAATCTAATGGATGACATCTTAAATCGCTCTCGGAAAAGTTTTGGAAAATGATAATTCAGAAAAATCAGGCATACAATTGGATGAAGTTTCAGGCTTACAGTAAGAAAGTCCGTGTCTAATATAACTACTATTGTCGGCGTCCGTGGCGCAGTTGGTAGCGTCGCTGAATACGGTTACGGATGTCTCGGGTTCAATTCCCGATGCGGACGGTTTTCATAGATTGATCTTTCATTCGATTTATAGATTTCTGTTCGTAGTCTGAGTCCTCCCTCCGACTCATCCCATCCTCACAAGGAGTAGCGAGAGCGATTAGCTAACCACGAGTCCTGTCATAGCCCTATCCTTCTATCCCTACTCTATTCGAAAAAAGAGTGGTTGGGCAACTGAGTAACAAGCAGTTCTCGTAGAAAAATTCTGTTAAGACACCTCCATTAGGAGATCATATGTTACACATTGGGAGCGAACATGGAAAAAAAATACCTACTTTTATTGCATTATAATGTCAGTGTATTGTTTATTAGTATTTAAAAATAAGGGGGCGTTTTATAATCGTGTTTATAATATATTTTATAGTACGTTGTCATTAATCTCCAATTATTGATAATTAGTAGACCTGGAATAACCTTCAGCCGACGGATTGCCCTCTTAATAATAAACCATGGCTTTCTGATAATATTAAAAATGCAAATTCAAGGAGACTGTTGTTGCTTCTTTCCGGTCGCCGGATTTCTCCTCGGTACCCGAAAGCGGGATTTGCCGGTGCGGAAAATTCGAATTGTTTTTCCACGTGCTGCTGCCCGCCACGAACCGAAACATATAGCCCCGTTTTAGTTACTATGCCCGTTTCGCGATACTCTCTCTAACATCCCGCCCCTTGCTCGGATTCAACCCTTCCAGGGTGCTTTGACCTTGTTCTGATTCTCTTTTTACTCAGCCTTGTGTTGATGAGTGTATTTTGGGACGGAATAACAGTGACAAAAGAGTTTTAAAATTCAAAATCTACGTACGTAGTGTATCACTTAAGTAATTGAAAAAAAAAATGAAAACATCGCAGACTTGCAAATATGAAAAACAAAATAATAATTCGATTAAAAAATCGATGTGTGAAGGATTCGAGGATTTGAACTCTTGTTTTAAAAGTCTAGCAGGACTGACGTCTCAAAGATTGTTTCTGCAATAAAAACACATTTTTATGCCTGCATCTAACGTTAAACAGTCCATATTATTATTTTTCCTGTTCAAAAGTACTTTTGTGTTACAATATTATATCTGCCGCTGGTTCTATGCCAGTTTATTTATTTTATTTTATATAAATTATCGCCAAGAGGTAATAATTAATGACCATAACATGCTCTTGTGGGCTATTATTTAATTACTCTATTTGTAAAAATATAAGCATTCGAATTATATTTAAAACTTGAATTATAACATATAAATACGTTCATTAATTATTAAGCAGGAAAGACTCAACCAAAAGTGTTGAGAAAAATAATAAATTTATTTATTTTACCGAGAAGAGTGGAGGGAGCTGAGGGACGCCTTTATCCAGCAGTGGATCGACTCCGGCTGAAAATGATGAAATTACAATATTATTTCTTACCCTGGTAAACCAGAAACCTTTATCATATTGGAAAGCTACATTATGTTAGCCGTAACGTCATAAGGCCGCATTCAAGAAGTTTTAATTTTTCACACTTAAAGACGTAACTAGTTTATGCAAGCTAGCAAAAGTTCTCATTTAATATTTTGATTGAAATAATCCAAAACAACATTTAAATTAACTACATGTTTTCATATTTTAAAAAATAAAACACAATTCATTTGTACTTCGGTTCTGATCATTATAAATATGTGGAAGTAGTACAAATGAATTGTGTTTTATTTTTTAAAATATAATGTCTTCCCACCAAGAATTGACAGTTAACACCTTAAAAGTGATAAATGTTTTTAAATTAAGATTCATTCAAATGGCCACACATAGTACCCTCCAAGACCATGCGTTACCAAACGCCGTATTAAACAACTGTTTATAATAGTAAATTCATTTTTTTTAATTCTTCCATATCATTATAATTATAAACAATGACAAATAAAGACTTAACATAGCGTTTTCTAAATTCTGTATTGTCCGTTTACATCATTCTAGTCGTTAATCAATCGTTCAGCACCGAGGCGGAAGTTTGGCCGGATATTTCTCCAATTGACTTTAATAATGCTATCCCACCCCGCGGCGAGCAATATTTGACGCGTATCATTGATACGCCGCTATCGGGCGTCGCGTGACGTAACGACGTCGCAGCGGCCGCAAACGGCCAATGTCCACATTACTTAATTAACGCGGCGTCGGTCCGGAGCGTACCCACCGACGCTAATCGCCGCGACGCCGCCCGTAATGGCGCGCATCTGACGGTTGACGTCACGGCCTTTTATTCACCTCTACGCCGGATGTGCGGATATCGGACGGCGCACCTTTTAACACACCGCACGCCTGCGGATTAGGGCTTTCGTTTATTTATTTAGCATACTATTTAAATATTAATGCATCGTCTTCTTATCCTGTGAACTGATAATCTGCATTAGATCAAATCGATTACGAATATCAGTATTTCACCCAGCAGTTTTTCCCGGACCATACATCTAACAGCGTAAAACTATCCAACAAAATATCACTACAAATATCAAGCCGACATTTTTGTTACCATATCTATATATTTTTTTATTAACATTTAAATTTGAAATAATGAAGAAAATATCTGGCATTACAACTGACGGAAAATCCGCTAAATATTTTGAAAATTGGAAAATCATGCGAGATAATCTCGACGAGAAGTCACTCACGTCCAAGATTACAATTTTAAATTGAAAAAATAGTAATTTGATATTCATCTTGCTGGGACTTGAACTACGACCCACCTGATCGCTAGGGCAAAGCTCTTACCAATAGACCACAGAGGCCAACGATTTCCATATCTGTTACTATAATTCCTCTTAATAGAGCTTCTTGTATTAACAGAAATTTTTCTATCAAACTTTTTTGTTATTCAGTCACTTAACCTAACATTTTCGGAGAGACTAAAAATAGTGCTATGACAGGACTACTGGTAAGCTTATCGCTCTCGTTACGCCCTGTTTTAAGGATCTGGGGAGTGGGTGGGAGCTAAGAGAATTAAAATATCGCAGACACCCTTGTCATCGAACGCAAACCCATAATGTGATTGCCTGTCCTATAACCGAGTGTGCGGAAGTAGTTAGTAAGTACGGAAAAGCCGTCTATCTATACTCGTTAGTATTATGTTTGATCTCTTCATAAATTTCCGTTCGGATCCCAGATCGGAGCATGTTTACAGTTATTGTTTAATTGTAGTTGGCTTTCAACGATCGCTCCATTTTAATTTAGAGTAGGAAGGAAGTGAATGATGGGATATATTAAATAAAGACTAGAAAGATTAGCTGCTCTCCTCTTCGCCGCGTTTTTCAGCATTGGGTCGGGGGTGGGTTAGAAGTTATGACAACATCACGTATATCCATGCCATTTGACAGCGAATACATTCGGTTATTTAAACATTACGCGCAACATAGAAAAACAGCAGACTTATTAAATTGAATAGTCATTTATGTTTCATATGGCAAAGTACGAATCACTTTTTCTGGTAAGTGGTCAGGCCAACATGCAAGTGTGGTGCAATAAAGCAGGATGCTGAACACATACTATGTGACTGTCATTTAATGTATGAAGAAAGGGATGAGTTTCGCAAGTCGGTCACACCTTCCATTGGACTGATCGGTCACGCTGACTTGAGTAGCGAATAAAGCAAATTATCAATCATTTAAAAAAGTTGCGGCTACACTCATAGAAGCTTTTCCTATATCTGGACGGATTGATTTTCTGCACATTTAAATGCACGCCACCAAGTCATGGATAGTTGCTCCAAAGTCCCTCCCAATTAAAGCGAAAAAAAACTGTAAACACGCGTAACGCTACTGGATACTGCTGGATAAAATTAACTGATGGGAAAGCAGTGGCAAGGTAGTCTACTGCTTTATCTACTGTTCAAATACAGACATTTTTTCGAAATTGTATTCAAGTATACCAATGGACCCACAATTGCAAATCTATCTACACTTTGAAAATTACATTACGTAATTTTATTTACGTTTTATAAAAGAAAAGATTTTCGTAAAAATATACTCTCATTCTTTTTAACATTTCAGTTATAAGGTTGTCAGCTAGTTATATCGAGCGATATATATATATTATATTATAAATTTGTCTGAACAGTCCGCCCCTGTCCGCGCATTTTCCATATTATTCCTTCGCGACAATAAACTATTAGTTAATTGCCACACGTATGTAAACACGACATCCGCGCGTATGTGTTTTTGTCAACATCGCGGATGATTTTATTCGTTTTAAATGTCCTAGCCAACACCTCACCTATGTTATTTAGAACACATTTTTCCGGGTATTTTTTGGTATCATTAATCGCACTTTTACTCCAGTTTATTCATTCAAACTATTTCGAATACTTTGATGACAATATTACAAATTTTGTATTTTGATTTCATAAAATAAATTTATTTGATATTTTTACAACATCTCAGAAACGACTTGTATTTATACAAGACATATTTCCATATCAATACCTCTGCTTTTCCACCCGTTAAAATACGACATTATCCGTACATTTTTTTCCTTTGATCGGGACTGTCTCAGGAGCAATTTCTCAAAATTCGCTAACTCGCACTTGAATGGGCAGAAAATCGATTTCTCTACGTATAATAAATACTAAGCGTTTAATAAATGAGGTCTATCTTGCCATATTATCCATTTAGTGAGCCTAGCCGATCGGTACGGTTGACGGTTTGATCGATCTGCCCAGTACAACCTAATCGTTATGAAGGGAAAATTCGCCCACCTACCACTTCACATAATATTTTGTAAAAAAAAAAACTATTTTCTTTGCTCTTTTTAGCGCTTGGGTCTTTTTGCTGATGTAATAAATTTGGTTCAAAAATACATCTTAGCTTTCAAGCTTTTGAACGTTATTTAGTTAACGTAATGTTTCAATGTTCACAATATAAATCTTTTCGCTTCAATTAACTTCTAGATTTCACAACGATATCTCTGTAGCTTTCGATGTACGAGCAGAGTTTTGCCTCGTCTAGGTGTAAGTTTTCACTACAATAATGTCTTTGTTCCCAATGTAGAGTGATTGGAAATGCTTTAAAAGCATAGATATCACATGCCCATTACATTAGCCTCGTATTATTTACACCTTTAATTGATTACCTGTCCATTATCTGCATAGTTCTTTGTTCGATGCATGTCTGTTATAGTACGCGAGAGTAACACAAAACATTCACTTGCATCAAGTTAACTGTACGGAACCTGTTTTTATTTATTTTAGATCACTTTTAAGATACTAGCGATACTAATATCTTGATTAGATTTCAAAGTGCATTATTTTATTTTCCATTGCCCACTGTGCTTCATTTATTCGTCGAAATACTCTGATTCAACGCAACCGGGGTTCGAATCTCCACATAAATCTTTATCATATTCTCATCCTAACATACAATAATTATATGCATCACTTATAAGGTGAAAACTGTCAATTCTTGGTGAAAAGGTATTATATTATATTTAAAAAAATAAAACACAATTTGTTTTTTTCTACTTACGCATTTTATCGTTTTCCGAAACTTTCGTTCAGCATTATTAGTTGATAATACTAAGCGAAACAAATCCTGGTCATCATACAAAATGTGGAAGTAGTACAGAGCAAATGCCGTTTTATTTTTTTTAAATATATTTTTTTGTTTTAAATGAAGCTTATTTATATTGTTGTCCTCTGTCAAAAGTTGGCGACCGACATTCAGTACGTCTCTCGGTTCGGATTTACTACATATTAGTTCATTCTTGATTGGCGAAGGTATATTCCCAACTCGCGTAAGTTCATGGCTTTCAACCAGAAATCACGAGACATTGACAGCACCATCTTTACTTCGCTTCCTTGGCCTGCCGCGCGACACATTTTGTATCAGATTGCAAGACATTTTATTCGGTAGTTCTTGGTCAGCCCTAATGTGCATATATAAACAGACCTCTCAATCTGTACTATTTCTCAGAGATACGTGTCTTAAAACCCATAGATAACATCGTTGTCTCGTATTGACTATTGATCCTTATAGGCCCGGGCTTCCAATCCCGGGACCCGAAATCCCGATATCCTGGTCAATTATTCATATTTAGACAATCGCGAGATTTCGAGATTCACAGTAAATCCTATAAAATAGTTAATATTTATAATTAAATACTTCTTGATTAACTAAAACGTGTAACTCGGTTTCTTCATGTACTTATATAATGATATATAGATGTCAAATTTGGATTATTGAGATTTTGTACACTTCCATGTATTTTGTCACTACGTTGAAACACCTAACAGATGTCACTAAATGTGGAATGATTGTATATATTTACCCTTTCGTCGAATTGCATCCCGTCGAAACCCACAATGCTATTATAATTGTAAAATCACTGGTAATTCTATAAAAAGAAGTTGGAAAGCGGCAATTCGCCACTCTGCTAATGTGTTGTTTACAAAATAAGGATTAAGACAATTCTCTAAATGTTACCTCAGGTATCAGTGTGGCTCTCAGACGTATAATATTTTACCTCGTAAATAATATTTGTTGTATTTGTATATTCTATATAAACGTTAGACCCTGTTTACTGTCTGTCAGTTCGAGTCCATTCGTGAGCTCGAATGCCTGAAGATGCCGAAAGGCGAAACCCGGGTCGTTAGTGACAAAATACATGGAAGTGTACAAAATCTCAATAATCCAAATTTGATATTGAAATTCCATCAAGCACCCTCAGTCGATGTCTTAAATTATATATAGATGTGTTGCGGTCTCCCTCCATCTCATATTTTGTTACAGCCATTTTTACTCAGTTTGAAATGAGAGGACCATATTTTGATGTGGAATTGAAAGACATGTCCTCTTTTTGGATACTATTTTGTAAAACCTAACTAAAAAATATGAAATCATATGTACATTTCAATTGAAACAATAACGGACACAAATTTAATTTGAATTGTATAATTTAACACATAAAATTATTTAAAAAAATAAAACACAATTCATTTGTACTACTTCCACATGTTTATAATGATCAGGACCGGTTTCGCTCATCACGAGCATTATCAACTGATGATAGTACAAATGAATTGTGTTTTATTTTTTAAAATATAATGTCTTTCCACCAAGAATTGACAATTAACACCTTAAAAGTCACATAAAATTACACTTATTGACCAATCCCGAGATTGTGATCAATCGCGGGATTGTGAAATTCTTAATCCCGAAATCCTGTTATTATAAAAAGGGTCCGGGATTGGATGCTCTTGTACATGCGACGCAGAAAACTTTCCATTAAAACGATGTTTAGGGTAATAAATACCTCGAAACTGGATCAAATCACTTTCCGCGTGTCGGTCGAGTCGTGTGCACGTACAATGAACTGTAAAAGCGCTGACAGGTTCGCACTGAGATAATAATGCACAGCGGAGGGTGCGGCCTGATACATTGCGCGCCCTGTATGCTTTGCACATACTGGTAATTCTCTATATCAAGCACATGTCAGTCTCCATACAAATTATTAGACTTTCTACGTATTCATTCAAATACCACCTGAAAGTGATATTTTTTGTATAAGTACACGTTGTATTGAGACTATTTTTATTTGATATTTTGGTCTCATGTTTTTTGTTTTCAGAACAATTAAAAGGACGTAAAAGTTTCCGGCGTTACGGTATCAAAGAGGTGATAGAAGCGAAGAATCAAGTTTTTTTTAAACGGCTAATTAACTTCTTTTTTTTGTCTTATGGCATAAACAGTTTCTCTTGTGAAGACTGTTAAGCTGCTTATGTAGGGCACTCAGGTAGAAATTATAATATTAGAATTAAAGAACATAATATATAAGTAATATAATTTAAGACATCGACTGAGGGTGCTTGATGGAATTTCAATATCAAATTTAAATTATTGAGATTTTGTACACTTTCATGTATTTTTTCCACTAACGCCCCGGGTTTCACCTTTCGGCATCGTCAGGCATTCGAGCGCACGAATGGACTCGAACTGACAGACAGTAAACAGTGTCTAACGTTTATATAGAAGATACAAATACGACAAATATTATTTACGAGATAAAATATAATAAATCTAGGATCCACACCGAGAATTATAATATTTTAACGGGGAATTTGAACGTTTGAACGAACAGCCGAATCTTCCAAACTCCCCGATGCTGTATCCTATACGTTGATTCACCTAACAGAAGCTACTAAATGTGGAATGATTGTATATATTTATCCTTTCGTCGAATTGCATCCCGTCGAAACCCACAATGCTATTATAATTGTAAAATCACTGGTAGTTCTAATATTAGTTGGAAAGCGGCAATTCGCCACTCTGTTAATGCGTTGTTTACAAAATAAGGATTAAGGCGATTCTCGAAATTTCAACTCAGGTATCAGTGTGGATCCTAGACTTATACTATTGTATCTCGTAAACAATATTTGTTGTATTTGTATCTTCTATATAAACGTTAGACACTGTTTACTGTCTGTCAGTTCGAGTCCATTTGCGCCCGAATGCCTGAATATGTCGAAAGGCGAAATCCGGGTCGTTAGTGACAAAATACATGGAAGTGTTCAAAATCTCAATAATTCAAATTTTATATAAGAAATAATTTTTCAGAGCTTGCATTTCAATCATTTAATTGAAAAAAATTTCAAATCCTCTCAAATGACTACACAGTTTTTGATTTCAATTGAAATTTTCTTTGCGTGAAAGTTTCCTGATATATTATAGTTGACACATGATATCGTTAATTATTTGCATTTTTGTTTCCTATATTCTACTTTCTACTCATCTATCATGGCTGTTCATTATATTAAATGGTTCACTAATTTCTTTTAAAATATTCTAATCTGCTATTTTTGTTAATGAATATTTACGAATTATTTAAAACTCATTTTATTTTGCTCACATATAGATTATTAATGTGGCTGCATTTTTTGTTTCATATAATTAGCATTTATTGATTTGTAAGAGATTCTTGTCATAGTTCTTGAACCAACCTTTTTATATACCTTGTAATTATTGTTAACATTCAATTTTGTATAAATAGCCCTGTAACGATTTTATTTGTATCAATTGATAATGTTCGTGATGTGCGAAACCGGTCCTGATCATCATGCACATGTGGAATTAGTACAAGCGAATTGTGTTTTATTTAAAAAAATAAGTACATGCCAGTATTACTAGCAACGTATTTTGTGACTGTAATTTAATAGTTCTCAATATAAAAAAGTTATTTCACGAAATAATACGTTATAATCGTGACTTAGTACCTTATACTTGAAAATAGACTACATCAGATACATGCATGATGACGATTATCTTGTTACAATTATTTAAGCGACCTCTTTAGTTCATTGAACATTATAATAACATAGTTATTAACGTATATTTGACATGACACCCACAATATCCGTCCTAGTGACTTAATTACTCATATCAGCAGCTAACTGCCACGGCCCCTCTGAGACTGGAACCTTTTCACGCTCGGCAGAGCCTCGCATATCCGGTTATGCCTAATCAAAGAGCTTTCCTGGAAGCTTCTCGACCGCGTGTCTGGCTCTGTCCTTTCAGTTCGCGCCTAACTTCAGATTAATAGCATTTCCGGGTGTAATTATTACGTATTCCATATGGAAGACCAACTTGGACTGATATTTTATATGGAGTAGATTACTTAACGAAGTAATATCTGTTCATTTATGTAATGCATGACATGCACTTTCTAAGTATAAGTCTTTCTGGCGTATAAGTATTGAATCAAAAATAAATTTAAATTGTTCAGTACGTAAAATATTCTATTGTTTACGCCCTGGCAAAATTGTTAAGCCCAAAGCTTTTTAAAGGAACAGTTTATTTATAGCAAATAATTATTCAATTGAATTTGTAACGTGCGGTAAAATAAATAAATTCATTGAAATGAAAATGAAACTTTAATTTTTTGTCCAGTCATAATATGGATGCTCCACATAAGCTCACTATTTTTTGTTTTACAAAAATTGGTTGTTATTCAGTAGTTTAACCCTATTATCCAGAGAGAGTAAGAATATTAATTTGGTGTTAGGAAAATACCACATCCATTTCGTTGAACACAAATTCATAAAAGTTGAAAAATGGTTCTATTAAATGATCCTTTCGTGGATTTGAACTTGGATTTGAATAGGAAAAACATCCAAGAGCATTCACCACTCGGCTACAGAAATAAAAACATTAATTTGACATTTTTTTAACCGGAACGAACACGATGATCAAATATTGAGTTATATTCCTTCAGAGAGCCAAACACAAGTTGACGTTTTTAATAAACTTATCTTAACACCTCATTCAAAATTACTACGGTAATATATTCATCATAATTATCTTACATTAAAAAATTCGAATATTCCAACTAAGGTTTGCAATACCGGTTTAACTGAAACCGGGATCCCGGTATTTCAATACCGTAATATCAGTTTTGGTAATGCAACAATACAAACATTTCGTTATTAAAATTGAGCGAAATATTAATAAATTCACCATGAATTTGTCGGGATGAATTGAAAAAATTTAAATCTGAAAATATTTTTTTACTGTTTTACGTAATATCTATATACGCCAGTTTTGATTTATTCGTCCGGTATTATGATTCTCACTAGCCGTATTTTTTTTTTGCTCTTTTTGTCATATTAATATTTAAAATACCGGTATTGACAATATATTCGTCCAAAACTGCCATCCCTAATCCCAACCCTTTCCCCAAATAACTTCTACGTAATTATTGTGAAACTTGTAGTTTATACTTTTATGTGAGTATTTATGTAAAACCGGCGTAAAATTACCTTTCGCCGAGAAGTTATAGTGACTTAGCATCAGTGCAGTACACAAACTTCATTTGCCGCTTAGTGAAGTTTGTTTCATAATTCTTGATGTAAACTTACATGGTATTAATAAAATACATCAGTCGCAACAAACACTGGCAACACATAGTTACATAGACTAAGAAAAGGCTAAAACACACATATTTGTCATAATAATAATTTTAAATGAATGCTAAAACGGTGTAGTGATATTTTGGTTGTTGGCAGTAAGGTAAATGTACCAGTAGTTGACCGCTTAAGAGAAAAGGAGAAAAGCTCAACAAAAATAGCGATTCACGTTTAGCATTAGACCGAATGACGACAAAGCAAATGTATTCACAATGGATCAAACGTTTTAATTAATATGATAAGACTAAAATTACGAAACGATCTGTTACAAAAAAAATGTGTTTTTTTTCTTTTTTAATTTTCCACAACCAAATGTCTCAGTAGGTGACCACCTAAAAAATTTAAAATTCCAGAAGTTGACCACTTTTTTTCAGTAGTTGACCATGTTTAATCAGAATGTTTTAGAGTTGCTTCAGAGCTTCCTGTAAGACCACTCTTGGTGGAATCAAATAGCATATCGAATTTTTTCAAATTTTATAGAAGGCTAAAATAAACTGAATATTTACGTTAATATGTATATTACACTTCTTTTTTTTCTCAGTATTAAATGGATAGTATGTAAGGATACTTGTAAATCATTAAAAAGTTTAAATACTTTGTATTAAATTTGGATTATTGAGATTTTGTACACTTCCATGTATTTTGTCACTAACGACCCGGGTTTCGCCTTTCGGCATCTTCAGGCATTCGAGCACACGAATGGACTCGAACTGAGAGACAGAAAGGCGAAACCCGGGTCGTTAGTGACAAAATACATGGAAGTGTACAAAATCTCAATAATCCAAATTTGATATTGAAATTCCATCAAGCACCCTCAGTCGATGTCTTAAATTATACTTTGTATTATTTTAAATAAATGAGATACGGTTTATAAAGTCATTTTCGTCAAAATATCAATACTGACATCCTTAACAATTCCCTAAAAAAATTCAAAATGAAATACTATAAATACTTAGTGTTAGTTCTTCGATTCGACAAAAATGGTTTCACTTGCCTGAACTCTACAATTTAGAGCAATTCCGCTTCTATTTTTCTTATTTTAGCCATTTTTATTGAAAAAGGTGAACTGCTGGTACATGGTCAACTACCAATACATTTACCCTACTTCAATATTGAATATTAAGCAAAATCGAAATGTGATTGTAATTGATTTCACATATTACACAAAGTTAAAGGAGCACAGCATTTTTTATGCATAGAATTCTTTCTTGTCTTGGTCACTGTAAAAACTGCACCTATAATCGAATTCGCGATTACAGTTGTATTTACACTCTTTAAATATTTTTAATTATTTTTTCAGCTTTTGACTCATATCTTATATTGACAGATTTATTTTATTGCTTATATTGCGTATGCGTATGAGCATTGCGATAAAATTTGTCGTAATTGTGATATGAATTTCGATGATTTTTCTTTATTTTTATAATAGCGATACTACTGATTTATTCGTCTTGTATTGCAATCCCTCAAAGAAAGAGTTCACAATACCGACTAATTCTCAGTCTCGTGACAACGTATGGAACTATGCACGGTGGTTCGACCACATCAACAATTTAGCTGATATAAGCTAAACTATTACAATCTTAATAAATATATCATTAAATATTTTTAAATTCACACGGGGCACTAGTTTCGCCCGCTTGTACAAAAATTGAATTTGCTTGACTCAATAAATTATATTTACATACTTTTGCGTTTGTACATACGCATACAACTTTAAATTTAAATTGGTAATCTTACTGTTTCTCCGCTATTTTTATTGCATAATATTAGCAATTTATATTTAAAAAGGTTATAACACAAATTATAAATAAATGAAATTAAAATGTTTACAAGCATTTAATGTAAACATTCCACCCACTCGTTCCTAAAAACTGGGGCGTAACGATAGCGATGAATTAACCACTAGTACTGTCTTATCCTTCTATCCCTACTCTCTCCGAAAAACAGAGATTGACCAACTGAGTAACATGCAGTTCTCGTAGAAAAAGACTTCTGTTGAGATACGTCCATTACATATGCGCCACATTAAGAGCGGACATGTCAACAAAAAACTGCAAATTCGAGTCATAAATTCTTTTACCAACTTTTTTGTATACATTGTCATTAGCTAAATGTTCACAATATTGTATAAATAACCATGTAGAAATATATTTTTAATCGGTTGAAATTTCACACAATTAGCGGTCCTGATTATTATAAAAGAAATCCATCAAGAATTGACAGTAATGTTCACACCTCAAAAGTAACTATACGTGAAAATGTATGTAAAAATAAATACAACGAAGTCCTTGAAAAAATTTCGGCGGCGGGCTCTTCTCCTTGACGATTGTATATAGATTTTATATTTATTATATATTATATATTAGGTACTGTGTGTTGCCAGCTTTTATTGTGACGAATATGCTCGCCATATTATAATTCTTCACCTCGATTCATAATCCGTGTGTAATATTGTATTTTCATAGTGCAATGGGCCCTTTGAAGTCGGTAATTTGTATGTAATCGCTTACACCTCCAGGCCGCCTCTGCTCTCCCGAGTAAACAGGCCACTAGGTATTAGAACTTCGTTGTAATGATTATGAACTAATTAACATGCGGTGCGTCAAGGGTTGACGCAACGCTCTATCTATCCCCTCTCGCTACCTCTTAATAGTTTCTGTTCGCCTAGTAGGATTTAGTTCACACTTGATTTTTGCATCTTGAAAAACGTTCTTAATGTCTATCTATGTATGCCGTCATAATATTTACACGATTTGTTGCCTTTCAGTCAATTAAGTTGTTATTTTAAGCTTCCAGAAATCCATAAATCGATTGAAAAATCAATTTATGAAATTTTCCGTATCGGCACTCGGATCCGAGACATCCGTAACCGTAGCCAACGACGTTGGCCATTGCACCACGGACCCAGTGAGTTATATTTGAAATAACTACCATCTTTACGATATTAGGTAGCTTATATTTATCAAGATTCCGTAACTCTTTCTAGTAAATAATACACAAAACCAACCCGCAAGCTTACTTTTAAAAAGTTCCCTGGATAGTTTGTGCAGGTGTTTTAACCGCGGAAGAATCTCACGGAGCGGATGAAAGTGAAACATAAATCAAAAAATGCAACCGATCCTCCGCCGCCTTCCTCGAAAGCCTCCCGCGAGGCCGAGCTTTGAATAATACCCGCTGCTGCAGGCTCAGTTGCTAGCTCCTTTTGATATACAGCTTCTGGGAAAACTTAACTTTGTCTTATTTTTAGGCTCCGCCGGTGTTTTTATCGCTTCGATCGTATTGCATAAAATGTATCAGAACGCTGCAATCTTTAAGCATTCATTGTAACAGAAGCGGGAAGATTTTTAATGTATGTACAAAGTATTATCTTTTTATATTGGGGATATGTTCCATTGGCCCTTTTTCTGGGCTGAGAAAATAAATCAGGACTTCGGGTTGGGCTCGGGTGACAAGCATACGAAGACTCGGGCCTGACAGAGCCGGGCATGAAACGGGTAATATTATCAAATTTCACCCCGTACAGACGACTAGTTTACATGAACTTTAATTGCTTCTTCTTCTTAATGAAAACTCGCCATAAATCAGTCGCTCATTTTATCATCTATTCAGGAACGATATGGATAGAAGGATGTAGTATCATGTAACACATTCTGGTTTTTTTTGTTAAGTTTAAGTTTTATTAGGGTCTATAACTGAAAACGCACAGCGTTAATGACAATTTTTCTTAGAAATCGGCTCGAGTCTTGTCGTGAATGGCGCTCGGCCAATCGCCGGTGGATACGTTCTCTGGGAGAGTCCATTTTTGACGGAAAGAGGTGGCTCCGACGGTGCGGGAGTCCTTTTTGATTTTATGTGTGAAGAGTCGTTTGCTAGCGTTCGAGCCGGGCGAGTCGCCGGCTCCCGTCGCCGGCACCGTTGACATTGTGGATTGTTTGTGTTTGTTATGAAATTGGACTTAATTTAAAATCGTTTGTCGTGTCACTTGCATTATAACTTAAAAGTAAATTCATGTGTTAAGTAAATGTAAATGTAGATTCAATTTTATGTGTTAAGATTATTTTTGTGTATTTTAAACCACTTCATCTTCGATTTAAAATAAATAAGAGTTGAACCGGATTTGAAATGGTGTTTGTTTGGGATCCCAGCCCTTCCATAACCGTCGATAACCGACCATTCGCCTCTCTTAGATTCGGGTCTTCTCACATGATCTCATTTCATGAAGGCATGAAATAATCACAGAAATATCTATGGGCCGTGCCTGAATGAGCCGGGCTCAGACCGGGTAATTTTATTTAATTTCGACCAGCGTGGACCTCTAAAAGACGATGTGAAAACCTTTTAAAATAAGAAATTAAGTCAACCTATCAAAATAGATAGTTTCTTTTACTGATAAATGGTAAAATGAGTAGTGCGATTTTTGCTTTGTTTAATCGATGAATATTTTTTAATTATTAAAAAAAATAACGTAAACGTTGTTAGACTATTATCTTTTGTATACCGTTGTAGTGCAGTAAATACGCTCCTATCTTCATGAACAGGCAAACCAATTATTTTTACTTCGGAGTAAAAATCACATCCGAAACTGCCTCGTTATAATTCGGTATACTTGCACCCATAATACACGCATTACTGAACACTCGAATACACGTTCCGACAAATAAAACGACGTTTCCGAACACACTTTTCACCTGTTTGCTAACACTTTCCGGTGACACTTGTCAGTAGACAGGAGGTGGGTTTAGGTAATAAAATACGATTCTTACTATGAAACCTGTTCACTACAAATGCAATTCACACATTTTTTCCCAATATTTAGATATTTTTTTCTCAGTTTTAATATTATTTTAGGAAATTTGATTAACGTCAATCGAATACTAAATTGTTATGTATTTTATTTACGCTGCAAATTTAGCATGATAATAGAGTATGAAAATATTTTTGTTTTTAAAGTTTGTTCATAACGAGCTTCGACAAGGGAAAACTTCTACTTTTATTTGTACCCTGTTAAATATGCGAGTTGCGCGGTAGAGAATTTATAATTTATTTTTTCAATGGCTTCGACATAAGCTTTAATTGTGTTAACCAGTGTTAGTTTATCATAAATTAAATAATATTGATATATATCGAGGTTATACTGACAGAAGGCATTTAGTCATAAAAGCAAGTTCTGAGGTTATCGCATTTAAAACTTTATTTTTTTTCAGAAAACTCTTTGTACATTATAAAGAATAGTATTTATAGCATACAAACCATAAGATTTTGTATCGATGAGTTATAGTTACATGCTTTTTCCAGAATAAAAAATATCAGTAATGACTCAACGAAATATAATATTATTATTGATTTCATTGAAATTTACGTATTAGAACTTCATTGTAATAAGGTAAAAATAAGTATTTAGTTCTACAAGAATGATTGCTATCTCGGTTAGACGCCATCGTTTTTAAACATAGTTATTACCGAATTCATTTTATTCTTGTAGAACTGAATACTTTGATATTTTTACCTTGTCAATTAATTTATTGTTTGGAGAATTTTTACAGTTAGTTTTAAAGACAAATAACCAAAATAGAAAACTGCATTTAATGACGTAATTAACACGTTAAACTATATTTGCTGCTCACTAGCTGAACGAAACGGGTCCTGTTTTCAAAAAAAAATTTCAATTTTCTACCGAAGAATATTAATAGACATAATTAATTATATATTTAGGACGCTTATAAATCGTCATCCGGTGCTGGTATTCCGCATTTTTTTTTGTATTAATTTCTTTTGTATATCGACTGTGGAAAGGAAAAAGGATGTAACCCACAATTTTACAGGAGCCACGAAAACGTTTTTTTAACGATTTTCGGCCAAAATCAAAATATTAAATATACACAACCTTGAGTTGTATGAAGACTAATAATCTGGCGTTTTATTTATCCTATCTGATATTAATTTAAAAAGTTATTTAAGAAAAACCAATAAAAGTGAGGATTACGTCCTTTTTCCTTTCCACAGTCGATATATTATATACACTGACTATCATTTTAATATTTTCTTCACCAACAACACAATCAAACATTTCATCCAATCCAACACTGTCCAATAGGATCATTGGAAAAGTTTCCGTATTGACAATAATAACAATACGTATTCAAAGCTCACATACACACAAAGGAAACGGAAATAATGATGTCTACATATGAAATATGCACACAGTGGCAACAATGTGCCTGTCAACAATTCATAATTGCATATTAGTTTTTTTTATTTAATTGAAAAAAATTACCGAAAATTAGTAAGTCGTAAGTCAATAACTATCAAATATAAATAAAATAATATTTCAATGCCATGGTAAAGAATTAGTTTCCAATTTACTTCAATTCTAAGCAGATAATTGTTTGAACGAATTGATATTTACTCGATAGAGTGCCATCATTGCAAAGCTAAAAAAGTATTTTATTCACTAGTGTGTGACTTTCAGACGAATCTTGATTTTTTAATAAAAAATCTGTGAATTATTGAATATTCCGTTTGTTACTTGAATTGGTGTTTACTTAGTAGAACTTCATTACGCAAAATAATTACGTATTATAGTTGATGACTCGGAATCACTCCAACGGCAAAACTATCCCCTGTTCTTTTGTTTTAATTTTTAAATACATTGCTTTTTACCGTAATAAAAACAATGTTCCTCGAATCTATTATTATTGAAAGTTCTAAATACAGTTATTCTCCTCTTTTGTGGAAAGGCCTTCTATTTATAAAAATAAACTAAAAATGTTTTTGTTCTAATTCCACAATTTTATGTAATTTCGTTTCGGTTTATTTCATTTCATAAGACTGTGTAGTCGGTACAAAAAGCCTATATTCTCATAGGTGACCAGACCAAACAGAACAAGTTAAAAATCATATTTGTGTTGTATTGATTTATTAATTAAACATAAAATACATAAAAATATAATATATCACTGCATTAGATTATTACAAAATTTATAGAAATTTATCTAGCGGTTTTTAGATTATTTGAATTTATTTAATATTTCAATTCCCTCCAATTTCTCAAAATTATGCACTAAATCAAAAAGTTAAAAAAAAATTTACTCTCTGTTAACAATTTTCTATATGAAACTCATATCATAAATGACTTGCATCCGAATACAAAAAGATCTTCGATCAGTGTTTAGACTGTTAAGCAATCGTAGTTATCTTGTAGGTGCCGGGTATTATAATATGAAATAAACAGTAAGGTCATTTGAAAATATTTGCACTTAATATCTACATTAAACATATTCTTATTGCATATTAGACTGTATTATATTTTTTTGTTTCCATACATTACAACATTATTATTATTATAAATATTGTACTATTAATAAATAAATAGGTGCGACAAAAATATTATTTTTAACTGGTTTGTTCATAGAACCATTCTCTTATATTTATTTTTATTCACAAAAAATATACCAACCACAGGACTCTGTTACATATCGATAGAGCTTTCTTTTAACATCCCCGGTGGCAAGAGGGTGATAACAAAGACCTCTTTGACATAAAGCACCTCAACGCGTCCGCGGGCGAACTTCCCTCAAGAATAAATATAACATTTTTCACACGTAAATGGATACCCAGCGTTCATTTCGTTTCGAATTTGAATTATGCGTTATTATTCACCTTTGTGTCGCTGCGACACCGCAAATGACATATGTCCTACGAAAGGTGTATGCAGTGTATTGTGTCACGCGGCGTGAAGTGTTTCATGACATATTTTGTAATACGTGTGCGGGATAATTGTCTTGTTAGCGTTAAGTATTTTAAAGGCTTCTTTATGTTCGTTTTTTTTTTATATTGTGTGAATTTGATTATATGTGAGTGAAATAATAATGCCATCCATAAGATGAGAGGAATTAGTGAAAGATTTTTTTACAAACATTCGTGTAATTTTTTTACACCGATTTAATATACCGATAAAGACCGCTTTCGCTAATCGCGAGCACTTTCAATTTCCCGCAATCGGTGAAACCGGCCTTGGTCATAATTAGTTCGTTTCAACTTAACCGCCATTTTGAAAACTATATTAAACAATAAAAAAGGGAACAGCTTAAAGCCACCATCTCTTTTTCTTAATAAAACACCATATAATATTTTCGATAAATTCGGCGGTAACTCTTTGGAAATTCATTCGCTTCTTTAAGAAGTATTTTCAGATAACGTAGAAGTACACCATCGTGTAAATAAAAAAGACTTAAAAAATGAATAACTTGGAGTTTTTACAAATTAATAAAGAACCATTAATCGTTATTGAGTATTAGTAAATAAAATTTTAAATACGACAGGTGGCTCATTACTATTAAGTTTATACCCCTTGGGATTTTCACATCCAAAAACTAGTAATTGATTTTGAAATAAGTTTTTTACTTTTAAGGTGTTAACTGTCAATTCTTGGTGGAAAGACATTATATTTTAAAAAATAAAACACAATTCATTTGTACTACTTCCACATATTTATAATGATCAGGACCGGTTTCGCTCATCACGAGCATTATCAACTGATAAAAATACAACAGGCTTATTCATATAAAATTGAGTGTAAAAGTGAAGGTATATAAAACTGATGGTTCATGAACTGAGACAAGAAAATACTGATTAACAAACAAATTATACATAAATCAAATGAAAGAGTCTCCAATTAAAATGTTATGGACCCATTGCAAATCATTAATACTAATCTGAAATCACAAATATAGCTACATTAAAAGTCCATTTAGCTGAACAAAATTATTAATGACGTTACTAATATAATATAAAATAATGACTCAGGGAAATTATAAGTAAAAATTAATGAATCATTTAAAAATAATCAAATATTAAATATGTAATTAATATGAATAATAAACAGCCATCTTAAGTGGAGAAAGCAGAGCAGCTATGAGTATTCAATAAATTTTAATATCTGAAAAACAAAAATTACAGAGACAGAATCAATTCTTAAAAGTTAAAAATAACCTTACAGGTATAATACAAATTAATGAATCGGATATAACAAAGGAGAAGATGCAAAGACGTAGATGTAGACTCTTTCATTTGATTTATGTATAATTTGTTTGTTAATCAGCATTTTCTTGTCTCATGAACAATCAGTTTTATATATCTTCATTTTTACACTCAATTTTAAATAAATAAGCCTGTTATGTTTGTATTTTTATCAGTTGATAATGCTCGTGATGAGCGAAACCGGTCCTGATCATTATAAATATGTGGAAGTAGTACAAATGAATTGTGTTTTATTTAAAAAAAAAAATTGAAATAAGTAGTGTTATGGAAAATCCTAGTATCGTTTGTTCTCTTACCCCTCCCCACGTTCAGTAGAAGGAATCAAACCCACCCTACCCTTCATTTTTTATTTAAGAATTATAATCATTGTTAACATTAGAAACAAATAACCTTGCTATATAGTTAGTCTGAAGATGCTTCTTAAGGAAGCGAAACACATGTCACGTTTAGTAACACAGCCAGTGGAATGACAAAGTTATCAACTTTAACTACATTTAACTGATTCTATTTCTAAACTTCTTAGCTATGAATATGTAATGAAAGTATGTACTAGAAGCTGAACTTTATCAGTTTATTGAATTGTTCTGTATTATTCATTTACTAATTTTTCCGTCAAAAAACTGAAGCTTTTCATTCGTTCTAAATTATATTACGAGATAAAATGAAATAAAAAAGCTCAATTATCTTTTTTAAAATAACCGTATTCCGGCGAAGAACTGTGTTAAAATAAATAATCACAAAAGTTTAATAATAATCGTTTTGGAGAAAATATTAATTATTACGTAGAATCTTTATATATTTCCTGGAATATAACATTACTTTCGATTATTTTTAACGAAACAAAAAGTAATACGAAATTGAAACTCTGTATATATATACTCTGTATCTTATACGCATTTTGTTTGTACTACTTCCACATGTTTACTTTAGTTTAATTAAATATTCTACAATTAACATATTTAATATTTCAGTTGATTACATACTTCTTTATTTTTAAATAGCTCATTAATTTCTTTCAAAGATTTCCCAATCTGCTATTTTGTTACATGAATATTTACACATTAGTTAAAACTCATTATATTTTGCTCAGGTAATGAATTTTTAATGTGGCTGTATTTTTTATTTCCGATTAGTATTTATTGATTTGTAAGAGGTCCTTAACATTTTAATTGTAGACTATTTAATTTCGTTTGTATATAATTTTCTCTGATAACCTGTAAATTATTGTCATAGTTCATGAACCAACTGTTTTACATACCTTGTAATGATTGTTAACATTCAATTTTATAGAAATAGTCCTGTTATGATTTGATTTTTATCAGTTGATAATGACACGTGGAAGTAGTACAAACAAATTGTATTTTATTTTTAAAATATAATGCCTTCCCACCAAGAATTGACAGTTAACACATTAAAATTGGTATTCTGTAGCCATATTTTTCCAATGACACATGTTAAATGTAAATTTAAAAACATTAGCAGTTGGTCAGACCGTTTTGACGAAAAGTTCATAAGTATGACACCAAAATGAACACACATTGATAAGTAACCTGTGAAAAATCATTTACTCCGAAAATATAATTTGTCATCTCTCAAATTAACTAATTTGGAAATTAAATAATACATCCTAAATATGCTGTATGATAAATATCCTTCTATGAATCCAATTTTGTGACATTAAATTTTAGATTAAACGTTGATTCAAATCGTATAATTGTTATTGTCTGCGTACATTTGAGCAACTATTGAAAATTAATAAAGTGTGTGTTAAGCCTTCAGTTGAACTAAAATAATTAAATGGAATTATAATATGAAACCAATTAATATTATAATTCATTTTATTAGTTATACCTAATCAAATCAAGTCTTTAAATCAGTGCTCCGCAACCGCTGTGCCGCGGCACACTAGGTGATGCCAGGTCTGCGGCGACGCGTTACTTCATTGAAAAAAAATTGTCTCTTGTATCCAATACTCAGTCTATGTATATAATTCGTTAGTTTCGTGTATTTTTCAATTGAAAAGATTAATATCTGTATATATAATCAACGTGATGTGAACGTATCCCTATCACACAACCTCACTTGCGTGTAAGCATATTCGATAAAAGAGTGAACGCCAGCATTTCTTAATATCCCGCTTACATGTGATCGAGAGAGAAAAAGAAAAATTGTATTTTTTTGGTGTGTCGCTTTCATCTGAGAAAATTTTTGGTGTACCGTGGAAGAGAAAAGGTTGCGGCACACTGCCATAAATTACTGAAACAAACCTATCATATTCAATATTTTCACAATATTTAAACTCACTGCTGTATTTATCGAACGAAATTCGTCGTCTAATTTTCAAAATAATTTTTTTGTTCGGTTCCAAGCTACATAAGAATATTATGAGAAATATACATTATGTTTTATTCCGTCCCACTCTTTTTAAATAAGTCAACCGACGCCCGTCAGGTCCTAATATTATATCTGTAAAATCTCCTCCAAAATCAGATCTGGTCGAAAAACAACGATGGTTATTCTATTATATTTCGTCAAGGGCAATCAAAGGCCCTTAGAAACGTTGATATTATGTTCAGTTTTTATGATTATTTTATGTCAACGATATTGTCCCGAAAAGGTAAGGCCGCTAATAACGTATGGCCCTCGTAGGTTTGGGTAGGGTGAATCTACCCGCCGCCACCCCGTATCAAGGGTGTTCTCAATTTTAGTCTTACGGTCACCCTGATGTATGCTTCTTATTTACCGAAGCGACCGTACTAATAATCCGTTTGAAGTTCGCAGATTGAGATAGCATGTCGACAGTCAAATGTGTATTGTAAATTGATTTGAAAGACATACCGAACTTTTTAAAAAATACTAATCATATTCACAGTTTTTACCTAACCATATCGCCATCCAAAAAGGGTAAACTATAAATTTCAGGATAAATACATTACGTTTTAATGTATACTTGAAATCCGTATTTTATTACGAAAAACGACACTAGAGATAAAAAAATGTTCTGCAATCCGTTCATATATAAAAAACGCAAACGCCCAATTCAAGTCACACTAATACCAAAAAAAAAGAAGTATTGGAATTACTTCATATAATTTCTTTATTTAAAATATTATATATTAAAGTATCACGATCCACCGTTATGTTTGTGTACTAACAATAACAAGCTTTGCGATTGGTCGATAGTTTAAAGTGAATCGATATAAGTATTGTTTTAGGAGGTCTGATTAGTAGTCTTTTACGACTTATTCCTATTGGCTAAGCAATTTTTTTTTTCATATCCGCTCCCAACGTGGAGCATGTGGTCTCCTAATGGAGGTATCTTAACAGAATTTTTCTATAAAAACTGCTTGTTACTCAGATGCTCAACCACTCTTATTTGAAAATAGTAGAGATATAAGGATAGGGTTAGGACAGTATAGCTTAAAATTATTATGATTATTTGAAATCACGTGAAAGTATTGAAGAGTTTTAAAAAAGTTAGTTCAGTCCGACCGTTTTGGAATCGCTGATATTTCCGAAGAGCGCTTGTGGCCCATAGTTTTAGAAGTGCGCCATTTCTCAAGAAAAGATCGCGATAACAAAGGTCATAATACAGTTCCCTTTTGACGTCCTAATGTCATATGGGGCTCCCCTCGTGTGTTGTGGCTGCATGGACACGATCATACGCTCTCCGGGCAGACCCTTCTTTTCTTTTTATGGCCGGACAATGTTGATATTAACGGTTATATTCTTTTGTTATATTAACACTATTATCGCATAAACCGGCATGTCGCCTCGCGAGTTTTTCGCTGATATTCTCTGGTTTAAAGATTCTCGCTGCGTTTGCGTGAAAAAGAACGATATTTTATTTAAACATACCTTAAGTCAGGCTTTTTCAGTTGAAAAATATGTTTGCACACAAATTCGTCATCTGATTGTACCGACAGTTGTTTCAACATAGTGATCGATTCTATATTATTTGAACAAACGACGTTTGAAATTCGAGTAGTACTGGACTAGTATATCATAAAAAATAAACCGTTCAAATATTAGACTAAATATCGTACAATTGAATTGAACACATTTGTCCGTTAGACTTCCAATGTCAGTATTTGTAAGAGGTTTAGCAAAAATAGCTACCTTCATTAACTCGTCAGTAGATAGAATCATCAGTTAGATACAAAGTATTATCTTTGTTTGTGACTACTTAACTAAGATTGTTTGTCTTTAATCCTAATTTCAAAATAACATATTATTGTGGTGGTCGAGTGCCCAACGTCGTTGGCTTCGGTTACGGTGCTCGCGGGTTCAACTCACAGCAAGGTTTCTGAAAGAAATTGTTTATGGTCTTCTCTTCATAGACATGGATGTCTGTGGTGTCGAAAACTCCCCTCATCCATCCGCTCTATCATTCTATCCCTTCCCTATTCTAAAAATAGATTAGACGTCAGTAGTACCGGAGTAACAAGCAGTTTTCGTATAAAATCTTCTGTTGAGATAGTCCTCTATTAGGAGTCCATATGTTCTATATTGAGAGCGGACATGGTTAAAAAATAGAATGTTTATTGAATGATTAACGTCAAAGTGTTTGCGAAACCCTATTATCCGAAAATACTTAAAAATGTATCCTTTAAATGTCTTAAAAATAATAACTGTTAAGAAATAAATGCGCGTGTATGTGAATCTTACAATTATATTATTTTTTTTGAATTTCTATTTTTTACTTAAAAAGCATATTTTTTTTTGTACAAGATTTCGAAAAATATGTTGGTTTAAATTTTGCTCGGACGGGTACGATATGTTATCGCAATTCGGTCAACTTATTTGATACCATTTATGTGCACACATTTGTAATATTATATTTTACTGAGTTGGGAAAGTCGCTAAGCGGTCGAATTTACCCCACACTGGACATTATTGCTTTAAAGTTTCGTATTAGATTTTGGGACCGGCAATAATAATTATTATTGAAGTTTGTTCGGCCACAACTTGGTATTGAGTCGTTTTACTGAATAGCGGTTGGAATTTCTGTAAATTTATGTATTCCGTCATTTTTCCAATTTTTTTTTATACAGAAGTAAATTTTACAATAAAATAATTAAAAGTTTGTTACTTTCGAGATGTGTCAAATGATAAAAACATAATAAAAATATTACTTGTCTGAACTCACTCAGAATTTGTCGGCACCCTTAGCAATAATGTGAAATCACAATTGGCAGACAGGTTCTACACTTTATAAATACACTCAATTCTTATCCACGATTCATCAAACAATGATCAGGACCGTACAGTTTGGCAGAATACTCAATTTGGTCTCGTTGCAATAAATTATGATTTTAGAAAAAACATTATACTTAACTAAAAATTTCATCGAAGCTAATTTATAATGCGCCAATTGATCTATACTAAAGACAATTATCGGCGTCCGTGGCGCAGTTGGTAGCGTCGTGGGCTACGGCTACGGATGTATCGGGTTCAATTCCGGGAAAGTTTTCGTAAATTGATATGTCAATCGATTTATGGATTTCTGTTCGTAGTCTGAGTGTTTGTGTTATCTAAAACTCCCTCCTCACCCATCCATCCCATCCTCACGGGGCAACCTCCATGAGCAACTGAGTATCAAACAGTTCTCATAGAAAAATTCTGTTGAGATACCTCCATTATGAGACCAATACGCTCCACATTGGGAACGGACATAGAAAACAAAAGACAATTTTTGACATAGTCACTCGAAATTAAGTCAAATGTAATATGATATTGATCTTGACAGGACTAAACACCATCTAATCACTAATGCGGTCTGTTACCGCTAGGCTACAAAGCCCCATCGCTGACGACCACTATTTCGTAGTTTTTCTTCTATGGGTATGTGTAAGAGGGCTTTGATATGATCCCGTATCAAAATTTAATTCAACATTGATATAGTGATGACAGTACATTGATTTTTCAGTCGATTTATTGTTTCGTATTTAAAGGCATTGAAATTTCTGTGATGTTTCGATCCATCCCCGTCAATTACCTTATCCGGTCCTGCAAAGATTCCGTAGAGAAAGTGATTAATTAACTACTTATAACAACTCTACCTTTATCACATAATAATAAGAACGACTGTACCTGTTACAAAAATCTAAGATTTACCTGTTAGCTGTATATTTTAGATATACAAGACAATTTAATTTACTGCGAAACTTTTCATTTGCAACGTAGCATTTACGCTTACGTTATGAATGCATAAATCTATCAAGATTCGGCTTAGCCGTCAACAGCCGTTCGCCTTCGGCAATGCAATATCGAATGGATATCAAATCAATTGAGCTTTTCGACTGGCCAAAAAAAGCTCCGTACGTTTACTTTTTTTTGGACACGGAATTCGAAACCAGCATTATGATGTTTATACTTCTTGCTCAAAATGTGTACACGGATTGTTAACAGTGTATAGAAAACTCATATTAAATCACTAAATACACTTATACATTTTACTTTACCGTTATCTTCGGCTTGTAATTTTAAATTAAATCAATAACTACATACATCAAATAACATGTTTAATCCTGGCTATTTTTTCGCTTTAGATTCATCCTCTCTAAAGTCCTCGGCCAACATTTAATTTATAGGACGTTCGATATAATATCATAGCAACTAAAACAATATCTATGTTACAGATAAATTTATTTGGAATATGCTACAGTTTTATGTTGTCAGAGAATTTCTACAAATTATCTGCCAAACTTTGTCATAGTCTTCTTCTTTTATTAAATTTATATTTTTCCGCTTATATATTTATACAAACTTATTTTAAAGATTCAGACATCTTAATTTACGCTCGGAAGTGATGCATGTACATTATTTGATAGACGAAAACATGTATAATATAAAAGTTAATAAACGACTATCGACCAGATTTAGACATGTGCTATGGATGCCCCAGGAGAACCTGAATCTTGCCTATCTCTTCTGCCAACAGAATGGATTCCGTTTCCCTAGAAGGCCGCTGATGACCATCCATGGGATGACTTGGGAGAGAGTAAGAATATTGGCAGGGGATAGAGAATCTTGGAGGAACCGTGTAATGGCCATATGCTTCGAGTAAGGAACAGATATGGTTAAAAAATTAATAATAATTTACAGCCGTCTCAAATAAAATGAGAGTTCATAGACAAAACAGATATAATGATACGCTTTTTTAATTGTAATTAATTTAATTTTTCGCCGGTTTAAATCATAGTTAAATTTCTCTTTTATTCTTGCATTGTGATTAGCAGTATTGTCTTAAGTAATTATATGTATAATTTAAGACATCGACTGAGGGTGCTTGATGGAATTTCAATATTAAATTTGGATTATTGAGATTTTGTACACTTCCATGTATTTTGTCACTAACGACCCGGGTTTCGCCTTTCGGCATCTTCAGGCATTCGAGCACACGAATGGACTCGAACTGAGAGACAGTAAACAGTTTCTAACGCTTATATAGAAGATACAAATGCGACAAATATCATTTACGAGGCAATACATTATACGTCTGAGAGCCACACCGATACCTGAGTTAAAATTTCGGAAATCGTCCTAATCCTTATTTTGTAAACACCATATTACCAGAGTGGTGAATTGCCGAAGGCGATTGCCGCTTTTCAACTTCTTTTAGAAATACCAGTGATTTTACAATTATAATAGTATTGTGGGTTTTGACGGGATGTAATTCGACGAATGGGTAAATATATACAATCATTCCACATTTTATCAGGAAATTTTAGAAATTAATAGAGGCCAGTTATACTCCTTACCAATCTTGAATGAGCAGCTGAACCTTCCTAATTCTCCGCTATTATATCCGATACGTTGAAACACCTAACAGATTTCACTAAATGTGGAATGATTGTATATATTTACCCATTCGTCGAATTACATCCCGTCAAAACCCACAATACTACATGGACAAAATACATGGAAGTGTACAAAATCTCAATAATCCAAATTTAATTATATGTATGAAGAAAAATGTCTTTAATGATGCTTCTGACGTGTTGTGAAGAGAACGAATTGTACGTCACATCTTGATTGATTTGTGATTTAATAAAAACGTGGTTCTCATTTTTTATAGCTGTCAATTATTGCGTTGAGAAGGCTTAAATTTGTACATATTAAATATAATTTTGAATTTAGAGGTAGCATTTCAGTGGCAATTTAAGATTGGTGCAGAAGTGGAGATATTCATTTTCCGGAGAAGTATGTAGTTATACTTATATTTTAAGATTTAATCTGCACTCTAAATAGAGTTTACTGAATCCGTTTGTAGGTTATAAAAACGGCATCTTTGTTCGTATCCGCTGCCGCAACATAAATCCAAACAAATCCAATAATTCGGGACGTCGTCGTACAAACTAACGTGGATCGGAGTGTTCGGGAGCGTGTCGCATGCGTCGGGTCCGCCCGTCTCGCCTTCCGCCGGCCGGAAATGTCTACTTTGATCCTCTTTCCGCCCCCGCCAGGGAATTTCCAGCCGTTTCGCCACCCCGATCGTCCCACTCTACCCGTTGGGCGGCCTTTGATGCCGCGCGTCGTGATCTGAGAGAGAATTCTGATTGAATTTTCATATTTAGCCTTCATATTTTGTGTACGGCGAGCGATGCGCTGCCTCACTACAGACTTGCCAGACTTTTTTGCCTTTTTTGCTTCAATAGGCAATATTTGTATTTCGTTTTTTTCTGTGTACTACCGTTGAAACGCATGCATAGTGTATGTTGTATTTGAATTTTCAATCCTTTATGCATTGACAGCTTCATAAATTCGGAAGAAGCATAGTCATTAAATCAGCTAATAATGCTTATTTGGAAGCAAACCTGACTATTGAGGAGGTTTATGCATTTATGGAATACGTACTTTAAGTATAATCGTTCCCAACATAGACCCAATTTCTAAATAGCTGGCTATCGTATGCATCTGGCCCAAGATAGATAAACGTGATTTGGTCATACATATAAAAACTGCACCTTGATGAAGACGAACTGGGTGTGTGAAGCATGATTAACAAACATCCAGTCGTTTCCCAACAGCTTCCCTTTTGAAAAATCAGACTGTCTTACTGAATGAATAACAAGCAGTCCTTGTTTAATACTTACCTTTTTAGATGTGTTATACATATCATCAGCCTAACATGCCAAATTGACGAAAAGAAGCCGCTTAAGTAGATATTATAAATTAATCCTACAATATTCGTAAGTTTTGCTTGAATTGGAATTTACTTAGTTGAACTCCAATATAATCGATTAAAAATACCAAAGTTTTCAGTTCTACAAAATATTACTAGTTAGTTGATAACTATTTAGGCTTCATGCCATCGTCAGAACTATGCTTAAACTTAATTTAGTCGAAAACTTTGATATTTTTATCCGTATATTTGTATGTGATTGAATTTTGCACAATATTTTTTTTAATCTATCACTAGCCCGACAAAAAAGTAATATTTTCATATAGGAACATTTTTTCTTAGATTATTAAACCAAATATAAAATATATAATTTAATATGTACACATTCGTTATGTAGCTATCTGAACTCGTAATGCTAGAAACCGCGTATGGATTTTCAGTATTTTTATAACGAGCTGTTGTACTGCAGGCTTCTTTTTATTAGTTGCTTATGTTTTCCCGTTTACTTGTCGAAGGAAAACTTTCTCTGGAAGTCCATAAATATTAAACCTTAAACAAAATGTAGGTCGTATTACAGGTCTTTCTCCCTGGTGAAACGGAGCAGAAACGTCTCGTGAGCGCTGATCGTTAAACGATTTTTATATTTAATTACAGGAACATTCAAAGAACAGCTTTAAAATTAATAATCGTTACAGGATATATAAGTTTTATACAAGCAACAATTAAAAATACAGTATAATTATTAATAGGTGTATAATTTTGTTGTTATTTTTTGTCTCAGTTGAAATGACTGGCATACATTCTGTTACGTTACTTGATTTATACTAGCTACTGATTCAACCCTGTATAACAATGCTTAACATTATTATTAACAGTCAATGCTTTCTTAATGGCAACTAAGTAACCGAAATACCACTTTTAAGGTGTTAACTGTCAGTTCTTGGTGGAAAGACATTATACTTTAAAAAATAAAACACAATTCATTTGTACTACTTCCACATATTTATAATGACCAGGAAGTTTCGCTCATCACGAGCATTGTCAAGTAGATCAGTTGATAATGCTCGTGATCATCGAAACCGGACCTGAAAAGCTGTTTTTCAGATATTTTATTAAAAATATCTGAAAAACGCATGTCAATTCTTTGACAGGCTTGAAAAAACCTTCTATATCCTCTTAAGTTTTATTATTCAGTCCATTTAAATTCCACCTCACTTTTTTATGGTCAATTTGATAAGCATTTGACTAATACAATCACCCGTGTCTAACGATCGACCGCCGTTGAACGATTCAAAACTTGTGACACACAAGAATAAAATGTGTTTATTTATATGTATTAATTTATAAAAGTTACCAGTTTTGTAGCGCTCATTCCCGTAGTGCCGTTCTCTACACGGGAATTTCCCGAAAGCATATTGTTTCGTGAAAATATCCAATTTGCCGGGTGCTCTTGTTGTCGTCGCGACCCGACAGCCCTCGCCCGAGGCCGAATTCGGTCCCGCTAGAGAGAGACGCAGTGCCCTCACGGCGGGGATTAAGCCGCGCGTCGGAGTGGGACGGAGATACAACGTGACGGAGGGCCGGCTTCGGCTTGGGCCGCGGGGCGTACGCACCCGCCGATCGGCTATGCCATCTCTCAAGAGTGGGACGCGAAAAACTATCAGTGTATCGAGTACACTAAAACAATGTTTATTTTATCCTTGATTTGTTGCTTGCTGTGCGAAAAAATCTCTTGATACATTAACAATAATAATATAGATAATAAAATCTTTAACATTGCTTACTACCAAGAATTCGGAAGTTTTCATACTAAAAAATGTTATAAAACATGCTGGTGCTTTCCAATTAATTGTTATTTCGAATATTATCATACGTGTACGCAGTTTGAGAGTCGTAGAGGTAAACAGTGAACTATTGTTTTTTTTGACGATCGCTCGCTACCCTGCTTATTTTGGCTTCCCGTTTTTATGCGGCGATCACTAGTTTCGCAGCTTCACATGTTATGATGTGTTTTTACTCTCTTTGCATACCTCATTCGTGAAATGACCCTCGCAAAATGTATCCACACATCCCCATATTACGGAAAACATACCTTACCCGCTCCAAATAACTTTCAGTTTTACTATTAATATCGTGTCCGATGTGTATTTCATTAGGTTTGTTCCATCTCATTGTAATCCTCAATCCGATAGTAAAGAGTTTTTTGTTGTTTGTTGAAAGTCTTTCAAATACGAAATAGAATTTTTACGAAAAAGTAGTTTGCAATATGAGTTGTGAATGAATTAATTGTGGCAATTTTGATTGACTGATACGAAATCATGCATTGCTGCTACAACGGCTACATACTTTAAAAGGTAAATAAAGCAAGGATATTTAAATATTTATTATTTCAATGTTTAGATGTTCTAACATTCTTTTAGCTTTAAATGACATATCGTCGGCTGAGCAATTTCATAACTTTTCATGGTACTTTGTACTTATATGTTGTATCATTCCCGTAATCTTTAATTTTGTTCGTAGTACAACCAATCTGGGTAACTTTAAACCAGTTCTGATGGTTTTTGTATTTTGATGGTTCGCCATTGCATTCACGTGTGGTAGTGTTCTACCTAGAAATGAACTAAAGATCTTAAGATGAAATTTAATCAACATTGATAGATGTATTTTTATAATTGATATATAGATAAAACATGGTGGGCAAATTTTTCATCCAAATCGGGTAAATTTGGCCCACGATACAAATAATCACTGCAAGTACTATAAGTTCAGTTATTTTTTTATGCTTTCATATATTGTGTACATAATTGAGATATGAAAAAATATACAGCATTTCGTTTATAGATTTACTACGTTTATTGAATTACTTCAAATTGAAAAAATGACCAATCCAATTTATTTAAAGAAAATTTTTTAAATTGTGTTTTATCATTCCAAGCTGACAGCTTACAAATTCAACAATAAAACAAAATATGTTGCATATTCAAGGGATACTCAATACCTTTGCTTACCTAAAAAATATTCATGTGGCGTTAGTATTATAATAGCACCTATTTCCATGTAGTGGGCCAATCTTGGACCGATGGGATTATTTGAATGGCTTATACGGATAGAATAATTTAACTCTGAACTCACCAAAAATTACGAAAATACCTATAGAATGCTGTTAGAACATCAAATACTCGGCCGACGATATGGTTTTATGGCAAATCGTATTACTAGTATCGTACCGAATATGTGGAAATCAATCGCTCGTCATCAATTTTGATATGTAGCCTATAATAAGCCATATCGATTATTTATGAGAAATTCTAAAACGGTATACAACATTATTATTTATGTGTTAAATAAAACAGACGCAGATTGTTTGCTGCGTGTGTTTCATAATTTTGCTTATGTTTGATTAAACAATATTTTAATAGGGGGTGCGTGAGATTTGCGTATCTTCTTAAGACACGAGTAAAAGATCGTCAGTCTTAAACGAAACTCTTATCTAAAAGTACTGGCAATAGTTATTAAAAATTGAATTACGTAGTGTGGCAATATACGCTACGATGCGGATTTGGAAGAATCGATGGAATAATTCTCCTAAGGGCAGGTAAACATATAAATTCGTTAATAAAGTAGCGAATGGAGATAGCCAAAGTATCGACTCCTGATTTTTGGACTAGTCAATTCATAACTGCCCATAGTCACTTCGCTACTAAGCTATTCCAGCTTAGCAGGTTGATAGTCCAATTTGTAAATGCAGATATATAATTCATGATGCACATCACATCCTTTGGGAATGTTCAGACATGGACAATGCACGGTAAAAATCAATTGGATCTGTCGATAATGCCAACTTGGTTTTATCTCTGACAAATTACAAGGTATTCAAAAAGCTCACGGAGTCATATGGAAAGTAATTTATTACTTAACTTTCTGCACACTAGTGCATGCAACCAAGTCTTGATGAATATCTCCTCGAACATTCCTGGATAAAAATTAAAACACCTATAACGTTGTAACGTTGTATCGGGTAGTGGGTATGACATTGCGTATCCCAGGACATTTGAAATTATTAATATATAAATTCAGCTGAGCACAATTAATATTATTCGTATAAATATTTACTATACAAATATGAAAGCTGATTTCAAACCAGCATGCCTTTGCAGCGGTTTTACTTTACAGACAGTTTACTATGGCAGTTTGTTTTTTCGCCCCCAAAACACGATAGCAGAGATACACTTCGCTTAGCCACCCTTATCGATTGGATCGTTGCATTGGATATATATAGAGTCCATTTGACACAACTTTTGCATTACAACAATCCGCGATTGGCGAAAACAAATATTTGCGAAAGATTTTTCCTTAGGGAGGCCGTCGCCGAGCTATTATATGAGGGAAAGTAAAATATCCCGCTATCCGCCAAGGAAGCTTACCCCGTCAACCGTTATTTGTTGAGAAATATTTATAATCGTTATTCCATCATGTAGCGTTTCGGTTATAGATAATAAAACATTTTAAAAGCTACGTTAATTTTTTATCTATATATTCTAGTTATATGATGAATAAAAACAGTAGAATGTTATTCGCGCTAATATTTGTTCCATGTGATGAATTGTTCATTATTATATCGACGATGTTTTGGCCAATTAATGTCACCCTCAAAGTTGAAATTGTTCAGGAGAGAGTAATTATCGAAAAAATTGTATAGTGAGTTGCGTTATGAACATTTAAAATGCACTCCTATAGATTCTCATGTTTGCAGATACGTGACTACACGTAGGGAGTGTCAATATAATAGTGACTTACATCAAGTGGCCGGATCAGAATTTTAGTCATAAAACCAATAAAATAATGTTTCTCTTGGTAAAAGTGGTCAATTTATTTTTCTAATTTACATCATTTGGCCGAGACCTGCTCTGTCATCTTTAAAATGAGATTCAATCATTAACTAATTTTCGTATTTTTTTAGGGTTACATCAATTGGTCAAAACACCGTCGATATGGTTTTTGAAATATAATAGATCAGGTGTTTGCTACCTGCGAAAATGAGCACCACGCCCTATTTTGCCAGTGTCTTTCATGTGTCCCAACTGTATACGATTCCAGGTACACGACTGCTCCATCATCACTTTTTACTCCGTAAGACAACTCAAGCCTGAGCCTGCCAATCGACTGACTAGTTTGTCGTCTACAATAAAAGACGGTGACTGAGCATTAGTGATGAAGGTGGAGACACATGCGTCCTAGAAAAGACTAGAACTTAAGGTGTTCTTTTTCATAGAGTCCAAGCCTCGGCTCACTGACCCTTACTTCAGAACGATTTCTTTAGAATTTGGCCATACATGCTATAAATATTATGCTATATAATGATACAACAATAGATTAGACTAGTTATAAAAGATACTCTACATAGAGAAAAATTTCTCAAAAACATATGTAAATGCCTGTGCAACTTATCAGTTGCACAGACATTTACTACATAAAGAGTGGTTTTAACCTTTCGGCTACCACGGGTCGATATATCGGATTTCCGTTCTTTTCTAAACCTGCCACGAACCTATGTATTGGCTTTGATATATACCTTTTTACAATTTTTACAAACTTGACAATATCGTATTTTATAAAAAATGAGTGTTTTCACTAAGGATTATAAAAGATATTTCTTACAATATAATATATGTTTTACCATATCCGCTGCCAATGTGGAGCATACGGACTCCTTATGAAGGTATCTTAACAGAAGTTTTCTTACAAGAACTGCTTGTTACTCAGTGGCTCAACCTCTATTTTAGTGACTAACTAATCGCTCTCGCTACACCCCGTTTTTGAGATGGCTGAGAAAGAATTCTGTCCGGTTACAGATTTTTTTTCATGTCCACCCCCAATGTGAAGCATATGTTGTCCTAATAGAGGTATCTTAACATAATTTTTCTATGAGAACTGCTTGTTACTCAGTCGCTCAACCTCTCTTTTTTCGAAGAGAGTAGGGATAGAAGGATATTGCTAGAACACGACTAGTGGTTAGCTAATCGCTCTCGCTCCGTGAGGATCAGGTGGGTGGGAGGGAAATTTACACATCACAAACACTACGAACAGAAATCCATAAATCGATTGAAAGATCAATTTTTGAAAACTGTCCGCACCGGAAATCGAACCCGAGACATCCGTAACCGTAGCCAACGACGCTACCAACTGCGCCACGACGCCGGTTACAGATGGTTACAGAGGCTTAAATCCTTGTACAGACAATTTGATAAATAGATTTTTTAATCGATTCATGGATTTCTGTTCGTACGCATAAATATTTGTGAAAAGTAATTATTGGTGGTAAAAATTTTAATGTATAAAATACATAAAGAATTGTAACGTTTTCTTTGTTTTTATTAAAGATATTATATTTTGAATTTTGAATAGTTGAGATTTTGTACATTTCCATGTATTTTGTCACTAACTGACGTCAGTTCGAGTGCGAATCGTGCAGTTCGTGCTCGAATGCCTGAAGGTGCCGAAAGGCGAAACCAGGGTCGTTAGTGACAATGTACAAAATCTCAAGAATTAAAATTTGATATTGAAATTCCATCAAGTAAGTCGATGTCTTAAATTACTTAAATTATAAAGATATTATAATTTGTATGCAGCTCTTAAAATTGGTAAAATATGATGTGGTATTTTACGACAATGTTTATTAAAACGTTTTGGTAGTAAGAAGGTTAATGCAGCAGTTCGCTCGTCAACCAATCTCCTCAATTTTATTTTAATAGCCTTGTTAAGGTTTATATAAACATGCGGAAGTAGTGCAAAACAAATTTTGATTTTTTTTAAAACATACTAGATTTTCACACTACCGTATTTATATTTAATTAAATTTATATTTTATGTTTCATACAAAGTATTCAATAAAGTGAGTATAAAGTCATATAAACCTCGCGCCAATTCTCTGCTACTCTTGCAATAAGAGAACGTAGGTGAAAATAGCCACAATGTAAAAGCAATGTGCTCTGACACCAACCTGTTATGCCTTGTGATTTCTATTGTTTTCTTTTCCCATGCTTTATTGTTCACATGTCGGGTATTGGTAATTGTATATGTTGTCCCAGGTGAGGACAGGTTTTTTAACCCTACACGTTACCTGTTAACATCGTTTCCATGACATGTGTTTTACAACACAGCTTTATTACCTTTGTGTTTGAACTCATTCTGATGTCTTGAATGGGAAATGGTGATGTAAAAATACAATTTAAATTAAACGTTTTTTTATTTTAAGTATGACGAGGTTAATAACTGCCACTAAATTCACATCGACTAAAGAAGAATACGGGAAAGCAATCATGCAGGATTTAAAATTGGTATCTATTATTGTAACCAGAATTTGTGGTATCCTTATTCAAACATTGGTTTCCGCTCTTGATTTGTGAATAATTCAACAAATAGCTCCTGTAATTCAATAAATTGCTTGCAAAAGGTCAATCACCGAACAAATCGCTACCAATATTTTTTTTGCTATTTATTTCGGCTTTCATAATAATGAAAATGTGTCACAAATATTTCTTTATATTAAACCTTTCGCGGACCCCCCGACGTTATTCACGCACCCCCAAATTATTTTTAATTTGCCACAGACCCCCTTAGCGGTCAAAAGGGCCCCTGAGGGTCCGTCGGAACCACTGACCTAAACAATCCCAAACAGGGGAGCGATAAGCTAACCACTAGTCCTGTCTTATCCCTATCTTTCTATGCTTACTCTCATAAAAAAATATACTAAACAACCGCGTAACAAGCAGTTCTCTTTACAAAAAACTCTGCTTATATAAGGTTCTTTTGGAGTCCATATGCCACAACGGATATAGTTATAAAAGTTATCAAAAAAAAAAGAAAACAATTGTATAGACATGACAAATTAATTATTTTTTTACTACATGCTGTAGAATTGTGGTTTGAGAGTTTATCTTTTTATTTTGATGACATTATTAGAGTTTCAGTACCATCTTCATCTTGCTTTCACATAGATATGTGACTTCTTTAAATTGCTGTATCTTTTTACTGTTGTACGATATTTCATAGTCTATAATTATTGAATTGTTATAATATCTTTGGTTTTCTTTCTGTTCACAGATTTTTCTACCTATACCACTTCTCATTTTACGCGTACCATTATCGATTCAACGGACACTATAGCGGGCTCGCCCTCGTCACATCTTGGCTATTCATACAGGTAATTGATAATATTTTTAATTTATTACATATGTAATGTTCTTTTTAATTTGTATCAAAACTGCTACAATTTGATCATTTATTTGCGATAATTGTCTAGCGCAGATATCACAATGATGTTTTTGTACGCCGAGCATGGTAAAATTATTAAACCTCTCTTTAAAAACCAATTCTCGCCAATATAAACTACAATAATATACATGGCCTCTTACGTGTGTGGGAACTAATCAATGATATCGTATCACTGAAATATTACATACTAGGTAATTTGGATTATTGAGATTTTGTACACTTGATAATTTTGGAAATTAATAGAGCCCAGTTAAATTCCTTGCCAATTTTGAATGAGCAGCTGAACCTTCCTAATTCTCCGCTATTATATCCTATACGTTGAAACACCTAACAGATGTCACTAAATGTGGAATGATTGTATATATTTACCCATTCGTCGAATTACATCCCGTCAAAACCCACAATACTATTATAATTGTAAAATCACTGGTATTTCTAAAAGAAGTTGAAAAGCGGCAATTCGCCACTCTGTTAATATGGTGTTTACAAAATAAGGATTAGGGAGATTCCCGAAATTTTAACTCAGGTATCAGTGTGGCTCTCAGACGTATAATATCTTACCTCGTAAATAATATTTGTCGCATTTGTATGTATTTTGTCACTAACGACCCGGATTCCGCCTTTCGGCATCTTCAGGCATTCGTGTGCTCGAATGCCTGAAGATGCCGAAAGGCGAAACCCGGGTAGTTAGTGACAAAATACATGGAAGTGTACAAAATCTCAATAATCCAAATTTGATATTGAAATTCCATCAAGCACCCTCAGTCGATGTCTTAAATTAAATAATAAATCACATATTTATCTGATATCCAGATTTTGAAAAATATCTTTAATGCCTACGGTATCCCTATGAATGGTCAGTAAATTGATGAAGATGATGAAGATTAATTTATTTACCCATTGTCGTCCCAAAAAATAAATGATAGCTCCAAACGCTTCGATTTTCACGCATGCTATACTAGGTCTGCTGTATCGCTTGTTTATTCAGCCTGTTTTCAATTATAAAATAAAATTTTCACATATCACCAATGCAGAGCAACTATTTTAAAAAATAAAACACAATTTGTTTGTACTACTTTCACATGTTTATAACGACCAGGACCGGTTTCGCTCATCACGAGCATTATCAACTGATAAAAATACAAATATAACAGGGCCATTTATATAAAATTGAATGTTAAAAATTAAGGTATATAAAACAGTTGGTTCATGAACTAAGCCAAGAATTTACTGATCATCACACAAATTATACGTATTCCAAATAAATTATTCTACAATTAAAATGTTAATGACCTCTTGCAAGTCAATAAATACTAATATGAAATCATAAATATAGCTACGTTAAAAGTCCATTAACTGAGCCTGATCTTGATTGTTATAAACATGTGGAAATAGTGTATACAAATTGTGTTTTATTTTTTGTGATATAATGCCTTTCTACCAAGAATTGACAGTTAACACCTTAAAAGCGAGTGGAGCAACTAATTTAATTGTTCACTTGGAAAAGGTTGTAAAGTGTAACCAACAAATCAGTTTAAGCTAACTTTTCATCGTAAAAGCGTTTTACTGAAGCTTACGAGCAGTTTGAGCTATAAAAACTGTTCCCAATGTAACACGAAAAAATATGTCAGATATAAACACCTTTTCAATTGTCTATTTTGCAACCACTGCGTAGACGATAATCAATATACAGTTTTTTTTGTATATTATCTAAATATAATGAAACTCTTGAGTAAAATAATGTTTTTCTTGAGAGAACTAGAAATATTGCTCGTATAATTGTAATATATATTTCATAATTCCCTTCCGTAAATTCTGAAAAATAATTGATTCTCGGTAATGTCTGCTATCTGATACAATAATGTTAAATAATATAATATGTTTAGTACCTTATATTCCATGTGTCAAAAAGAAACAATATCCTTTCAATAACAACAAAAAATTGGGGAATTTTATCAGTTACATATTTTTTTTTCTTTCGAATTACTTTGTGAGATACACAAAAAAATCCTTCATTTAAGCTTGGTTGAAGTATCCAAATTCACAATAATAATATATTTTTTATGGTGTAGTAGAAATATATCTTATTAACGTAATTATTGATGATATTCGCTTTTAACATTGATCAGCATTTAGTGGTCATAGTAAAGAATTACTTTAATTTCACTTTTCTGATTGGACTGCACTGGCTGAAATTTTGTAAAATTCAACATCTTCAGGGTCGGTCCAGCCCGAGTCCGAGTCTCAATATCACACTTGTTACCCGAACCCGACCCAAAGCCCAGATTGGTTTTGGCCTAAAATTAAATGCACTTTTGTTTATATCATATTCACTTTCATAAAAATAGTTTTCACTTATAACAAATACATTCCACAAAAAACAAATTCTTTCACTACAAATAAAGTGATCCCACGTAATAAAATATATTTTAACACTGAAGAAATATATTACACCAACGAAAAAATATTTTCACATAGATAAAATAGTTTCCTTCAATATAAATACCCACACTTTGGAATCGATACTTGCACAAAGATGTAATGAAATGTCACTTATTCTTCTACCCTATATTAGGCCGCCTATATTGTCTTTGCTCCACGCATTAGAATACATCACACAAACCAAACCAGACCAACTCTAATACAACCCACTACAACTTAACTCACTTTGTTTAAAGAATCCGTGACTAAGTGGAAACTATTAAAACCAAAGCTTATGTTAATACTATCTATTCGAAAGTGCTAACTGTCAAAATAAAAGTTCAAGTGTACCAAGTGAATACTATCTAACACAGAGTGCAATTATTTATAACACATTTATTTTTCTTATCCCGAAAAAAGCTCAATATTTTATCAATATAGAAATTATTCTGTTTTTCAAACAATATAATTATTATGTTATTGTTTCCATATTTCCAACGATGTTCACATGTGACATAAATTATTAAAGTTCTGAATAGTATTGCCTTATGGCAGACTCATGACACCAACATAGTCCGAAATGTTTTTCTGAAAATTAAATACCTTACCCCCGGTCTTATTTCATTATTGATTTTAAAAAGAAAAATAATCAAATATGTCAAATATTTTTTTTTTGTTTATTGTTAATATTAATTACATATTTAATATTTCATTGTTTTTAAATGGTTCACTAATTTCATATTGAAATTTTCCCAATTTGTTGTTTGCTTAATGCATCAGTAGTGTCATTAAAAATTTTTGCTCATTTAATGGACTTTTACTGTAGCTATATTTGTGATTTCAGTAGTATTTATTGATTTGTAAGAGGTCCTTAACATTTTAATTGTATACTATTTTATTTGGTTTATGTATTATTTGTTTGATGATCAGTAATTTCTTGACTTAGTTTATGAACCAACTGTTTTATATATTTTAATTTTTAACTCTCAATTTTATATAAATAGCCCTGTTATGTTTGTATTTTTATCAGTTAATAATTCTCGTGATGAGCGAAACCGGTCCTGATCATTATAAACATGTGGAATTAGTACAAATTAATTGTGTTTTTTTTTTTTTTTAAATATAATGCCTTTCCACCAAGAATTGACAGTTAACACCTTAAGAGGGAAATAATTTTTTTTTCTGTTTGACCTATGTTAATACCATTGCAATTGCTGCATAAAAAAGCTCATAAAGTTATTTATAAACGCGATGAGAAAAAATTCCTAATGCTTATAACCGCGCGGAGAATTCTTTCTTAGGCCGTTCATCCTTAACGCAGTCGAGTCAGAGCTTTATAAATTGTGTTATATCGCGAAGCTCGACCCGACCAACTACTGCCATAGTTTATTCATGAGCTTTCATGGCCACCCCGTGGAACGGCGCGTGAAATATCACCGGGAAATACCCGCCGAGGTCTAGCCTTAACAAACCGAATTGTTGAAAAGCTTTCGCCGGCTTTTACCACTGTTTTTATTAGACCAGTTCCTTTTTCATACAAAACTTTCTTGAATAACATTTTTATGAACTTAGTTGATATACAAATACAAAAAAGACGTGTGCAAAACTTTAAGACACACTTTGAAGCTTGATTCAATTTTATCCATAACTTGCATTCCTCGGCAAGCTGGTCCTTTTGATTTCAGTAAAGAACTCATTGATACAATGTAAATTATTAACACTAAATGAATTCTCGTATTTCATTTATGTACGCTTAACTTTGCCGTTTCCTCCGATGAGTTTCTTTGGTTGACGTTTCTCTGCTTGTAGAAATAAAAGTCAAACAGTAATTTTGCCTTTGATTATTATCATATGTTGCTGCCTGTTTTACCCACCAAAAAAAGATCAGTGAATCACCAATCACTAACATAATGTAGTTTTATAGAATGATCAAAACGAAAAATTGCCAAACTAAATCTATTCAAATATTTGTATAAACACAGCATTTAGAGATTGTCGAGCGTCACTGTTGTGGTGAACGAATCGATACCGATGGCAACCCAGATGACATGATAATACAATATCAGAAGCATAGACACCGTCAGAACGAGCATTACCATCAGAGAAGCTGTGTTACCTCACACACGGATGGAAAACAATAATTTCCCACTGGCCGCCGACCGCGGTAGGTCTGCGGCAGATCTATCCCTAAATTAAATCTGTGTAATAATACAGGTCGGCGTCCGTGGCGCAGTTGGTTTCGTCGCTGGCTACGGTTACGGATGTCTCGGGTTCAATTCCCGGTGCGGACGGCTTTCATAGATTGATCTTTCAATCGATTTATGGATTTCTGTTCGTAGTCTGAGTCCTCCCTCCCACCAATCCCATCCTCACGGGGCGTAACGAGAGCGATTAGCTAACCACTAGTCCTTTCATAGCCCTATCCTTCTATCCCTACTCTCTTCGAAAAAGAAAAGAGAGGTTGAGCAACTGAGTGACAAGCAGTTCTCGTAGAAAAAATTTTGTCAAGATACCTCTATTAGGAGACCATATGCTCCACAGTGGGAGCGGACTTGGAAAAAAAAAATAATACAGGTACATAATAAACGATTCCTAAAAAATTATAAATATTCTAAATTCCCTCGTACCATATAAACATACAAACTGTTGAAATAACAAATATTATTTGAAATAAAAATAAATTCACATTAATTTTGGAATGACTTAGGTCGCCGTAGCCGAGTGGATTTTTGATTATAGCACGATCTCTCAGTCGACATAAAGATATTTTTCTTTCTTTCGATCAACAAAATGGTTCAGGGATTCTTGAATACACTTGTAGGGAACGAATCAATACCGACAGCAATACAAGATTAGATGCATAGACACGGGCAGAATGTGCAATACCGTCAGAGAAGCCGGACTACCTCGCACACGCACATACGACAATACTACTTTTTTGGCCGTCGGCCCGCGGTAGGTTGACGGCAGCTATATTTTCAATAAAATCTCTGTAATTTATCCTTGAATTAAATCTGTTTAATAATACAGTTACATAATAAACGATTCCTGAACAGTACTGTTTATCAATAAAAATTCACACTCATCCACATATCTTGTCACAAACTACCCGGGTTTCGCAACAAAAAAAGTGTAGAGTACGGAAAGATAACGACTATAATTTGATAGTAGACGTATTAATATCGAAAACAATATTGCCATTAATAAAACTGAATTCGACCTATATTATAGGCGGGCCACACTGAAATTTATCAGTTTTGATCACGTGCTACAGTACGATTATAAAACGATTATGATGTAGTACCATGACAGTCCAACTGGTATGTCCCAATTAGTTAATTAATTTCATAATCGTCGCAAAGCTGTTTGTCTATTCACAATGCTTCTGTTTTCTATTTAAAATTCAATGCGCTCAACGGTTTCAAGCTAGGAGAATAAAATAAGCCATCAGCTTTATTATAATACCATTTCAATGAAATTAATGCAATCAAATCATAACGCATTTCAATTCTTTACAAAGTCGATATCTAATCTTGATTTTTTCAATTCATCAATAGCATCAAGTTTATGGAGTTTTTTCTCCAGAAGGTGGGATTTCGAGTGTCTCAATTATCCTGTTCAATCAGTCAGGACAATAAAGAAATAAATAATTTGCCTGACAAAAGCTTAGTCAATATTATGGTCTTGAAAAATTGCAGTCGATAAATTCATAAAACCAATATTTACAGTGTTTCGGTCACTTCATGTAACCCTCAAAATTGACATTATTCAGAAGAGAGTAAAAAACTGTTTTTATTGAAAACACTAAATGGTGAGTTGCGTTATGAATCTTTGAAATGCACTCTTGTAAATTTTCATGCTTGCAGATACGGAATTATACGTAGGGAATGTTGATATAATAGTGGTTTACATCGAGCGGACGGGTCAGAATTTTTAAACCTAAAACCAATGTAAAATGATGTTTCCCTTCCAAAAAGTGGTCAATTTATTTTTCTAAATTACATCATTTGCCCGAGACCTGCTCGTCTTTAAAATGAGATCCAATCATTAATCATTTTCGTATTTTTTTATGGTTCCATCAGTTCAAAACCAAATTGTTTGTAATTGATTTGTGAAAGTAATATTGAATTATAAATGAATAATAGTTGTTTCATCCAATCGCTTTCGCTATAACACTCTTGGCAGTTCGTCCTTTACGATGACTTTCATATTATAGTGATTTGTCAAGTGATTTATGTTTCTATATTTGTCCAAATGCATGGATGGTGCAATGTTTACAAAAAAATATTTTACCATTACTTAATATAAAATCATTGTGCCGCAATATTGTATGGGATTCCTTCCATGAATATTAGACTCACTCTATCTTAAGTGCGAAAGTAAACAGGCGTGTGTGTGTAAGTATGTGTATTTTTTTAATAAATGCGCACCTATCTCAGCACCGTTCGTTGCTCATCCATCAAAGAGTAGACGGTGAGACGAAAAACAAAGATTATTCACCGATCCTCCGATTTCACTCAACGAGCGGGAGCACTGGGTATTTCGAACGTTGCTCTCACTTTAGTATTAAGTTGTGACTTATAAATGTTTAATGATATACAACTGGGAACAGCGATTGCTCGAATAACAAAACTAAACCATTGCATATAATTTAAGACATCGACTGATGGTGCTTGATGGAATTTCAATATCAAATTTGAATTGCTGAAATTTTGTACATTTCCATGTATTTCGTCTCTAACGACCCGGGTTTCGCCTTTCGGCATCTTCAGGCATTCGAGCACACGAATGAACTCGAACTGTCACAAGTAAACAGTTGCAACAACGGATGAGATGAATCCGTAAAAAATAAACATAAATTAACAATCAAAATAATGAATTTCCCTTAGTAATACATTGGTCAATGGTCTCCCTGACAGGGCTCATTAGTTTAAATTGGGTAGGCAGTTCTTCGAATTGCAATTAAAAACACCCTCTTTTCACCCATAATGCGTTTGTTATGATTATTCCAGATGCTATTTGCTTAGACTAAGGGATAAGATTTGTCGTATTTTATCTTGTATATAATTGTTCTGTTTAGTTCGAGTTGATTCAAAACCAGGGTCGTTAGTGACGAAAATACACGGAAATGTACAAAATTTCAACAATTAAAATCGCATTTTTTTCTTTTATTTAAATAAAATAGTACATACAGTGAATGAATATAAATGTCATTTATTGCTGAAAAGTCAGGATGGCGTTATGAAAACTGCTTTTGAATAAAAACGAACAACAAGCGAAATCATGAATCTTCGTCGTCTCTATTCAATGTTCTGTGTCTTGGGCCAAATGTTTGAAATTATATGTACATGAGGCGCGTGCAGTGAATTTTTCTATTTCTCGCTCAATCACATGTTGAGTGAAGGTTGCGAGCGAGATACAAGGGTATGCGTTTGCTCTTTTATCCTACTTGCTTATACGCATGTGAGATTTTGTGATAGAGATACATCCGCCATCCAATGCAAGCCGATGATATACATATATAGATCTGACGATGCCGTGATGTCAAACTAGCTTTTAACTATACGAAATAATTTTAGTGGAACCAAATACCTCGCTATTTTTTATATTTTTAAAATTTATTTACTCGCAAGCGTCATGAAAGATCTGAGCACCCAGTAATGGCCTACGTTGTCCGTATGAAATCTCGGTCGTGGCTGATCTCTAACCCGAATCTCCGGCGTAACATTTATTTTCATAGTCCGGCCAGGATTCCCCCTAGTCTTTCTCGGCGCCTTTTTCGTATTTTCCTCGCTTTTGCCGCTCGCTGTGATGCGATTTCCCACGCACGCCTCGCGACTTTTCATCACTCTGGCGTCTCTCGGCCTTCTTCATTCACATCTCATGTCGTCCTGGTGCTTCTTAGTCAAGTGTTCGACTTAAGTAAAATCATATTATCAATTCGTTTTAATTAATTTCCTTTTTTCAATTCTTAATGCTCCAATTGTTTATTCCTCGCCAAAATACTTCCAATTAAAAAATAACTGCTCAAATATCTTGGTTTTTGTTTTCTTAACGACCTCGATTCAACTTAGATATTTTCTTACAACCTACATCTATTATGCTTATGCATGCTAACATTTTTTATCAGTTATCCCAAATTCCTCTCACTTAAATCGATTTTTCAATTAAATTAATACAAAAATTTGTATATTATGCTAATACTATAACACTGTCTCGGCTTCGTGAACTTCGACCATCTTTGTACAATCTTAGCATTGGAATACCTCCAAATGAACAAAATTAAAAACCTACTACCCAGATCGCACAGCCCATATTATTGAACCATATCCAAAGAACATAAAACATATAATCAGTTTCGGGAAAAATTGTGAGTAAAAAACATTTAGACTAATATCTGAGATACTTTACTAAGAGGACGAAATGGCGTAATAATATTGCCAGGTAAAGGGGGGTCGCATGAGACACCACCGACGTCCGACGGTCCCTGGACACTGACTGATAGTTGTTAGTTTTGTGTCTCCGGTAACAACGTTAGCGCTCGTGAAATATTTTCGTGTGCTTTTTGAGTTATCGCCACGCACAGATTATGATGTGCCCGCCCCCCCCTTGATATGTGTGCTTCACACATCCCCATCGCCGAAACAATCTAACTTATTTTTTTTTACCTTTTGAATTTCGCGCTTGTCTCGTGTTGGTATTTTGACAATATTTATCAGAGTTAATCAGTTACCTTCTCAAACCATTTTTTCATCGCGTAATTTCATATATATTCCCTTTGTATCATATTGTTTTTGTATATAACATGGTAAATGGGCTTTTGAATTTTATTATTGGTTATGTTATAATAAATATTTGATGTTAATCGTTATGTTCCCTTTTTGAAACACGTGGAAGTGGTACGACAAATTGTGTATTATTTTTCCTATCTGATTTTTTCTCATGCTCTTGCCAATCAGCCTTTTCATAATGTGTTTCATGTTTGCTTTTTTTATTTTTTTTGATACGCAGCATAGAGCGAGTGTTCCTATAATCGGCCGTCGCCAGTGGTCGGCATTTTGAGCTTAAAACTTAAATAATAGTAGATACATTAAAAAAAAACAGATTTTTTAAAATTCGTGTAGGTAGTCTTGCCACTTGCCAATGTATATCTGCACTATACTGACCTGTATGATGCAATACGCAATTTAAAAAAGCACATTTTTACTTCGCAAGTTTCGACAAATTCATCTTGTGTGGGGATCGCTAGCAAAATAAAATTTATATTGTCATGCTTTGCATCATTATGTTTTTTATTGTTCTGTCTACAATCAGTAAATTATTTCGCGATATTCATGAAGATTCATGGTGATGACCGAACACTGAGCAACGAAAGGCCGACCATTGAATTTTGGAGGCCGACCACTAAGAGAATTGGCATTTTTTTGTAAACTTTTATTATTTTATGCTTGGTACCGTATTAAATATTTTATTTTTAGTTGGTTACATTATTTAATCCCTGTTTAATGGAATAACAGCGAAAAAATATGTCAAATTTGGATTATTGAGATTTTGTACATTTCCATGTATTTTGTCACTAACGACCCGGGTTTCGCCTTTTCGCATCTTCAGGCATTCGAGCACACGAATGGACTCGAACTGACAGACAGTAAACAGTGTCTAACGTTTATATAGAAGATACAAATACGACAAATATTATTACGAGGTAAGATATTATACGTCTGAGAGCCACACTGATACCTGAGTTAAAATTTCGAGAATTGCTTTAATCCTTATTTTGTAAACACCACATTTACAGAGTGGCGAATTGTCGCTTTCCAACTTCTTATGGAATTATCAGTGATTTTACAATTATAATAGTATTGTAGGTTTCGACGGGATGCAATTCGACGAAAGGGTAAATATATACAATCATTCCACGTTTAGTGACATCTGTTAGGTGTTTCAACGTATAGGATATAATAACAGAGAATTAGGAAGGTTCAGCTGCTCATTCAGAATTGGCAAGGAATTTAACTGGGCTCTATTGATTTCCAAAATTTCTTGATAAAATAATTTATGATCCCCCATGTTTTTATGCAACAGTTTAACCCCATCATCCGCATTAAACGTATGGTTCTCCATTAGCAAGTGATTTGCGAATGTCGAAGTTTCTTTTTTTAATCTAAAGGCAGCTAAATTTTCTGATACCCTTATATCTAATGTACGTGTGGTTTTACCCACATAGAAATGTTGGCGATCACTGCATTGTAATTTATAAATACCAGATTTGTTCTTAAAATGGACTCTATCTTTATTGTTAATAAGTAATTTACCTAGAGAATTTTTGCAATAGAACGCCGGTCTGACACTATCAGCGAGTTGTATTTTAATTTTAAAACTTGTGCAACCTAAATAACTAATTCTATGCCAGTTCCTAGGTTGGTCTATGTATCTTTTCTGCTAATTTACGTTGTTTTTTTGATACAAGACTATCTATAAGAGACGCCTCATAGCCATTGTTAATGGCAATTTGTTTAATAATGTTTAGTTCGTTTTCAAAATTAAATTTAAAAACGAACTAAACATTAAATTAAGTAAAATTAAGTAAAAAATACGTAGCGTGTGGCTGAGATTGTTTTTTTCAGACGATAGACTGTACCAAAATCTATCGTAATGCGGTAATAACGCAAAACAGCCGATTTTTGACTTATCGCCTTCTGCCACTATCCCGACGATATATTATAAATGCCTATATTTCAGGTAAATTAACTATTATTTATCTGCCTGTTAAATATTCTGAAGACTTTCTCTCTAAAAAGCTGTCATAAGCATACGCTTATCTAGTTACTATGGGGGCGTGCGTGCGGTGGGAAAAGCGCGGTTTTGCTTCAAACGCAATTAAATCCATTCACCGCCGACTACGTAAACATCATGTTGTTTAAAAGATTTTCCCATTATGCATTCAGAACCGTGTCTCATACACGACACCTCTACTCACTTACAAGTAGGCCCGCAATATCTACGCGTATTTAGTTATGTCTCGGGTTTGCCAAGTATAATATAAAGTATAATGAAATGATTCGTGAGGGATGAATTCTTTTTATATTCAATGATGCACGGGAATATATGGACTTGTCGTATATTCATCACAACACTAGGTCTTTGAGCCTAGTCTATGTTGTAAGAAGTATAGGTGAGCTGGATCGTTTTTGTAAAATATGTGACGTCAATTATACGAAACAAATTTTTATTGTCACCAAAACACTGTTGTAAACGTGGTATATTGTAATTCAATAAACACACAATAACGTCAACAGATGCAAAAGTTGGCGACTGTCATTTTTTATCCTGCACACCTATACTTCTTACGCCATGAGTCTAGTCTAGGACGTTTAGGTCAACGATGCAACTTAAACTAATATATTATATCGCTTATGTGACACAGCCTTGTGTCTAAGCGTAAAATTACATGGTTACAATCTTATATATAGCAGCTCAGACCTGTTATGAAATGTTCTCATGACCTAAGCGTCCGCGTACGTAAATTCCGAGGCAAACAAACGACAATCAGTTCGTCAGTATGGAAACTAAAGAGTAGCTACGTTTGACATTCAGCATTTCAATTTAAATACCGTCATCTATAACGGGCGTTCTCACTAGTTATTAAATGTCAATTTAATATGTCCATCGTCCAGTTCATTTCTCAGACATACAAAAATAAACCATATCGAGATAATGGGAAAAAAATATTCAAATGTTTACCATAAAACAAATGCTGTCGATATATACCAGAGTTCTATACATTTTATAAACAGGTGATTAGCAATTAGATACTTCCTATTAGAGGTCTGCACGGGCTCGGTTGGGTAAAGACAAATAATATTCGGGCCCGAATAAAGAAAAATAAATCTGGGTTTCGAGCCGGGTTCGGGTAACAAGTGTGATATTAAAACTAGGAATCGGGCCGGGCCTAAAGACGTCGAGCTCGGACCGGGTAATTTTATCAAATTTTGGCCCGTGCAGACCTCTACTTCATGGGTATTGTCAATAGTAGAATATTTCGAAACATCCTTTCACTGACCCAGAAATATCAACACTTTGTTTAATTCTCGAGAGGCTATCTACTAACTGTTAACTAAACGATTGAAAAGTAAATTTTTTCATTCGGAGTTTCAAACTTTTGGTCGTAAATCCGAGTAAGACGAATGCTTAAGGATGTTGACCACTCCACTAGGAGACCGGCAGAGTTTTTTCCAGAATAATTGTTACTGTAGTGTTAGCATTGGTTGACTTTTCATTTTAAAATCTAATTTGAAAACTGCATAGTTTTTGCAGTGTGCGACTTCTAAAGGAGACTTTTTTAATAGATCCGCTTAACTTCTGAACAACGGCTCACCTCTCCTAAGTTTTTCTTTTGTACACAGTACGTCCCGAAGTTCGCCAAGTACACGCTCATATTTCCGGCGTTAAAATAACTCTCGGCTCCTTCCCGGGGCTTCCCCTTTTCCCTCTCGGAACATCTGCGCTGCCGTGAGATATGTTCGCGCCTTTTTGCGCCATAGTTTTTATTTTTCGGTTTGCGTTATTTATATGTCGCGCGGCTCTTGGCTTTGTCTGGCGCTTTCTCGACGGCCGGCTTTGCGATAGCGAAGACACCGATGCCACCTTCGTTTGTTTTTCTCCTTCTAGTCGCTTTAACGAGAGCAGTTGCACTTTTGTGACTTGGCTGTGTACCCTGTGTCAACCTTAAAAAATCAACAAAACGCCGCTACAGGACTGGTTCTTCGAATATCTGATTCGATGAAATTAATATTTTAATTTATTTCTCCTACACAAAATTCATTATATTAAAATATGTGCATACTACTGTATACTTATTTGTTCTTAAACCAATGAACGCGATGGACATGTTTACATGTCCAAGACTTTATTTCGTATTTCCGGCCAAGCAAGAAGGAAACACTTGTTGATATATTATTTAAAAAATAGTTCAAACGTTTAGGTAGAGAAATTAGGGAACATATGAAAATACCAAGTAAAACACAAGAAAATATATTTTTGAAAAGAGCTCTCATTATTCAGTCTTTCAAATTTCAGCTTTGAACTGCTGTTACGAGGCACTAATCGTCAGCCCTGTGTACTACACATACTTATGCGACTACGCGCTTGCTTGTGTGCGTGTTGGCGATGTATATGAAGACTGCCCGCAGCCATTTTGATTGCAAAGTCGTAGATTAAATGAATGCGACGAGTTTAGTATACTTCTTGGCGTATTTTGGATAACTAATATATATTTCACATAATTCTTCATTTCTTACTGTTTAAATTGAGCGTTTTAACAGATCAATTGACTGAAAATAATTTCGTGCGAAAATGGCCCGCGCTGTAAGGGTTAAATAAGATTCCGAGTGGTAAACGCGCTCCGTCTTTCGTCCTACTTGTTTGTATGGTCAAAAGTTCGAATCCCCTAATAAAAAAAACATTTATTTTCAATTGATTAGATGCCTTTGATATATTAAAAAATTTCCCGCCCCTTGTAAATCTAATTCTGAAAGAGAGAGCGATTGAATAAGTACTATTTAAAAAAAAACGCAATTTTTTTTGTACTACTTCCACAAGTATATAATGATCAGGACAGGATTCGGATCGATCCTGATCATGATAAAGATATGGAAGTAGTACAAAACACATTTTATTTTATTTTTAAAATATAATGCCTCTCCACCAAGAATTAAACTACTTCTAGTATTTTCCTAACGAAAACATTGTTACTACACAGAGTTAGTATCTCAATGGAGACTTCCATTCATTTTTCCATCGATTTATAGATTTGTAACCAAGTGCATATAAATTACAAGTGTCCTGTTAAACCCATCCTTCTGTCCGTAGTTAGCTTCTGATGAGGATGAATCTTTTGCTTATTAAAGCGTTTATTCGTTATTAAAGAATACTTACATTACCACCTGATCCCTGAAATAGTTTTCAAATGTACTGTTAATTGATTTCATCTATAACAGGGGTAGCGAACTTTTGACAAGTGCGCGTCAAAAATCCCCATATAATATATTTATATCGACTGTCAGGCAGCTTTTTGTACAATAATTTATTTTGAATAATTACTATTAAATTTTTTGCTATAATTAGTTTGTCTACTTAAAAAATTAACGCGAACTCCTTGTCATCATTTAACAGCATAGTTCGATTAGATAGAATGGGTCATTCACCCTTCCAAGCAATTTCATTAGGGGAAAAATAAAAAATAAAGTGTTTTTCAACATTTTTTTAAAATGTTTAAACAATACATTTAAAGTTATTAGTATGAATGAGATTTTTTGCTGTACATTCGATGTCAAATACTTTTTATCCTATGCATATGTCGTCACTTTTAATAAAATACACGCCTAACTGGATTCATCGGTCAAACTACATGAATTGATAATATTGCCGCCGCTAGTCGAAAAAATTAAGCCTAGATATCTTATCCATGCGTTATCGATTAGAAAAAAGTAGCGTGCCAGCTAAATTGTTGAACGTGCTATCTCTGGCGCGTGTGCCCTAGGTTCGCCACATCTGGTCTATAGTAAGAATCGATTTTTTTTATATTGTCGTGGATTTTAAAAGAAACTGCATTTTCAAATACATAATTAATATCATTATTTTTGGTGCTTGTCACATTTCACATGATTCTTCTTAAAGTATTAATATACGCTCAATTATTTGATAAACATCTTCTTACTAACGATTTAAAAAATGTTCTCCATATCTGACAACAACCTAACGTCCTGCGGCTTGAATTTAGAATTGTGAAATTATCTAATTCGTATATTGATTTCATATATGAATCAATATCCAAAATGATAGTAGGATAAGTGTCAAACCTTTAATTTTATACCAAGTTATTAATGAGCGTCGGTGGATTGGTCAATAACCATTCATTGTTTAATTCGTTCTTCCATCTTGAAATTAGCTATTATATGATTAAAATATTCGAATTACTACTTCTAAATTAAACTCATTTGGGACTTATCGATGTTGTATATTTGTGTATTTAGAATATAAAATTTTCTTATCTGAAAAAATCGAGAAATATTTGCATTTATAGGAAAATTGAATCTACAGATTTTCGCATTTATTGAGGAAATGTAAAAATATATGCATATTTACGCAAGTATAACACATTTCAAAACTTTAATTTCGATTTTTTTAAATCAACAAAAGCTTTAATACGAAAATTTTTAAGCTTCAAAGAATTTGGGAAATGAGATCGACCATCAGCTTTTCATTTCGTTCTCCGCAAATAGAAAAACTTTATGATGTGTGATGAACCTCCATTGAGGAGATTATTTGAGAACAGGGTCGGATCGGGCGGGCCTGTGTTTATGTAAACTACTTATGTTTGGTTGTATAAAATATTCACCTGCTCGCTGAGGCTTTGCACAAAAATAAGACGGAGGATATTGCAGCCGAGCGTGAGAAATGGTTTTTGTTTTTGAAAATATTTGCCATTTTCAATATTTGAGTATTTTAGATCGGTTTTATTATTTAGAAGATTAACGATTGAAATCGACGACATTTGAGTATTTTTCACATTTGTATTTATATTTTTAATGGCGATCATTTATTTTTTATTATTTCTTAGTTGCTAGTTTTGCTAGATTATATGACAAATCTTTGTTTTTAAACACACATAATAAAAATTTATAATAACAATCAAAGTCTTAAAATGACGAGTAGGATCATCATCGGTGTATGAAAATCCTTAATATTCTTATTAAGAATCAAAATCAAAATCGTAGAAAATAGCATGTTGAACATTTTTCGTGCGGTAGCAGTCAAGCCGAGTACATTGGACAGACAACTAAAAAATTTAATAGTCGAGCATAAGACCGCATAATATTCGAATAATTTTCGTATTTTAATAATTCTGAAAAAAATTTTTCAACTATAATACAGATGCAAAATAAAATACTTTGAAAATTGCGATAGAAATGTTTTTTCATTCGAGTCTCAATTGTTTTGTATATATGATTTGTTTTTCCTTAATATTTCGTATTATAAACATATAATTTTTCAGTACATGCTTCGAGTGCAATTTTATATTGCTGTTTGGAAATATTCAGATATCAAATTAGAGTTGAATATTCGATTGGAATCCCTACTAGTTTCATACCAAGTGGTATAATATTAATGTCATCAATTTTGATTATATTTTACATTTTCACTCTTACTTTTTTATGTAGGGCAGACTTGTTGTAGAAAGTTTAGACAATATTTAGAATAGTTAAAATTTAAGAACATTTAAGACATCCCTGTAGTAATAATCTAATTAAAACGAGATTGCGAATCATTTAATTGAAAACGATCACAATTTTTACTTCAATAAAAATGTAGAAATACCTGGTCCTTCGAGTAAATAGTAAAGGAATTAAAATGAACAGTTAGACAGAACTAGTAAAGAACACTGTAAATAGAACAGGTAGCTTTCCACCCTCTCCATTTCCCCCTCCAAACACAAGTAATTAATTTGATAATTATTACTAGTGTTAGGATAATTGGCACTATTGTTGTTCGTGTATAATCCCTTCCCCTTGTCCAGCAGAAAGAAATAATCCTACCTCACCCTTAATTTTTGTAATGTATATGTTAATTATTAGTATCAACAATGTTTACCTAATCTTATACATAATAGCCCAGACCGGTCTGTAGGCGTAGATGTAGACGTTTTATTATTATCACATACACATGTAGGTATGAAATTTTCTCATGACCTAAGCGTGCGCGGTGTGTATAAACAATACACAGTTCCGACGTGGCGCAAAACAGAGGCAAACAAACAACAATCAGTCTGTCAGATGGAAACTAAAGAATCGCTACTTTATTCATTCAGTATTTCAATTTTAATACCGTCATCTATGACGGGCGCTCCCACTAATAAATAAATATGCATACTGTTCAACGAGCTTGATGATGCTTCTCAAATATGCAAAACACTAATAAATTATATATCTAGTCTCACTGATTCTTAACGAGGGGACTTAATGTTTAAAAGATCAAGTATCAAAAAATTTTTGCGGACTTTTGCGGCTAGCGTTAGTAGAATTTTTGTACAGTGTTTTATTATATTAGCGGTGTGGTGTGTCATGAATTTTAGCAGTCGGAAAATGTCCCAACCCTTTCGAGCAGCCGCCCTCCCCTCCGCGCGACGATTTTTCACGACGACGCACCAGACGCGAGCTCGCTTTGTTTTTAATTTGTCCCGCCGCGGTCTCTCAGTATGCAAATGGCGTGTTTGCCGGTTATTATTATCCGGGAAGAATCGTGGTCCATTTTTCACTTCCCATCCTACACCGCCCCCCTCTCAACTCTTTCCGCGGGCATATTTCTTCAGCGCGTCACATGCCAAATAATTGTTCTGTCTAATATGTTATATACCAGTAACATCCGATCCTGTCATGTAGCTGAGCAACCAATGCTCTCGTCCTATCTGCCTGCGATGAGTATAGGTTTGAATCCCTGAGCCGACACTTCCATCAATTATCTTTTAATCGAGATGTTTTCGAGGTATGAATATCTTTGATGATTACATTCACATCCACCGAACTGATCCTCAAAATTAGCTGTATGGAGAACGATCATTCTTTTCCAATATCATGATTTTATTCTTACCCCCTCAACACTGCTGCTAGTCAAAATTGACATTTTTCAGAATAGCAAAAACAAACTATTCGAACTATGTAAATATTTAATATTTTCGATGGATTCTGCAGTAACTCTATAGTTAGTCTTTAAATGCTTTTTAAAGAAGCGAAACACGTTCCACATTTACTAACACAGCCAGTGGAATAACAATGTTATGAACTTTAATTTGTTATTATTCTTGATATAATGTATTATAACTTTACACAGTTCAATTTTTTGTTGTAGAATATTGTAAAATATGATTCAGTGTCATTATTGAAAAAATTCTGCAGTATTCTTTTTTTCTATATTTAACTTTATCCATTTAAAAGAATACCGAAGTTTTGGGTATAAATATATCGTAAAATTGAAATTTTAGAAATATTGCAATGCTCTCATAAATTAGAGAGAAAAAGACTTGTTGAATATGTTGAATGACTGAATATTACATAGTTTTGAAAAAAACAGCTTCTGTTATAATCCTCCGTTAGAAATCGATACGCGGCACATTAGGAATGAAACTGTATTTAGTTCCACAACAATTAAACCGTTGAATGAATTATTGCCTGGGACACCATGTTGTCCCTTATCACATTATTACGATAAAGCAAAATTTCCTCATCGTTATGTGTTAAAAGTAATTGTCAATTCAATTAATTACGAAATGTTATTTTGATCAAAAAGTCCAGCTGGCGGATTTTTGTTTGTCTCAAAATAGACCAGTGTATTCATATCACAGCTTTAGACTAGAGATAACGATTTATTAACCTATAAATAAGTTTTCCAATACCAAGAATCGTATTTCATTAATTCTTTTCGTTTCGATTTACAACTTTGGAATAAGAAAGGATCTTTGATTTTACTGTGTATTAGATGCCACTCAAACAACACCTTTCCAACCATTCAGTTTTTCTGTATTTCACATATTATATTAAGCAAAGAAATATCACATTTACAAGTTAATTTCAGCTAATAGAAATTATTAACTTGTTATAGTTCGCGACCTCTTAACCTCTCCAGTATCCTGCCGTGTTCTGCAGCAATACCGCCATTGTGGTGTTTCCATTTTGAGGCAGTATGTTTATAATTCAGAACGAGTTTCTGACGCCTTTCCGCCCGACGCGCGGCGCCGCGACGCTCCTTCAGAGAGCATTGTTTCCATAAGCGAGCTTTTTGAGTGGTGCTGCGAGCTTTTTCAACGCCAAGTAGTCCTCATCTGACGATAAAAGTTTATTTTTTTCCTATGTAAGTTACATCGATACATTTTTTCGTATATTATTACTTCCGCTTTATTAGTGAAATTGTATGCGTTTGAATGAATCTAAATGTTTTAAAATTATCTAAAGTCGATTACAATATAGAGGAAAACAGGCATCAGTAATACTCGAAATATCGAAATCATATTTTGTATAATGAAAAACTCAATGCTTTTTAATAAATTTGTATGCAAAATGATTTTCCACCAAGAATTTACAGGTAACAACAAAACATATTTACCGACTTTGATTTTCGCTCTGAGTATTAATTTAAATTCAATTGGTAAATAAATGACTGATTCTCTAAGTCATTCTTGGTCCTTCAGTTGTTAATTCAATTTGAAATCCCTTTCGTATCTTAATCTAAATGGTTACCGGAGATACAACTAAGACGAAACTGAACAAATATTACTCAAATTTTTAAGTTTACCCGCCACATTTTTTATCAGCATGATGAACTCGCGGAAAAATTACTCAGGGCAGCTGGCAGAGAACAAAAAAGGAAATAATACAACGTTCTATACAAAACTTGAGCCACTGGGCTTCTGATTGCTTAGTGAAGCTCTCACCGATAGGCTACCGTGGTGGTAGGGCTATATACTTCGCCGATTATAATTGTATCTGGTAACAATTGCCCACACCTGGTTGTTGCACATTTGAATATGATACCTGTCAAAGTTTTGTATGAAATACCTCAAATAAACCAAAACGCTTGTTAGTACTTATTTATATCGACTGTAGAAAGGCAAAAAGACGTAACGAACACCAAAAATAGGTATAATTGACACAAAACGTGTAAAAACACTAAATCGAAAACATTACATATTGACTTAGTTATACCAAAATGTTCCTTATTTCAAACTCTATCGCATGGAATAAGAAACTTATTTTTATAAATTACACTTTTACTTAAAAACAGTTTTCTGCAAACAAACAAAATGAATAACGTATGGCATTGACAAACTTCAAAGTCCAATTACTCAAAACTAGTATTTTTCAGTTAGTGTCTTCCTTCCAGAACAACGACGATATGTATCTAAATATATGTATATATAATATTGACCTTACAAAGGCAAAAGGAATACGTCGCCTTTTTTCGATAATCACAATGTACACAAATTAATTCACGTTTTGTTTCTGGGTTACTTCATTTTACCTTTCCTCAGTTATGTTTATAACAATATACTGAAGACCGCTTCGATCATTTTTAAGTCATCAAACACTCGGGCTGACCAGTCCTGGTAATAATAAATCGTGTAATTAGCTATAGTTTTTTTTTAATATTAATAAAAGTACAATATTTTTCCTCCTAGAATCAACAATTTATAAGAACTCCCCATACAATTTGTAGCGTGTTTTTATTTCAGACATATGCAATATTAGTTTGTTTTTTTTTCGGAAATAATTCCTTGATTTCCTCAAATAAATCCCATTTTCAGTCATACAACGCGAACGTCCGACCCTCTTCGCTCTTAAGAGCTGCTCTTTCCACTTCATATTATTTTTTTGTATATTCTCTCTTAGTATTAGGATTGAAATATTGTATGCAAGGCCTGTCCGACGTCTCAGAACTTTGGGGGGAAGGGGAGAGTCGGGCGAGTAGTGCCACCCTCTGCGAGACGGCGAAAAATGTTTTTATAATAAGTTGACACGGTCGAAGATTATGAGATTTTTCTCTTGAGCGCCGAAGAGCGATATCGAATTTGTCGCATTACTTTTTGTTGTACTAACTTATTATTTATTAGCATTCTAAGCGAGTTTATGCAGCTATTTAAATTCTGTGTTGGAATATTTTCTCGTGCAGTATTTTATACATTTTTTTTTAAATTTATGTTATGTCTTCAACATATTTTTAGTCAATTGCTTTTTCATCCTACGAATTCTTTGTTTTCTTAAATAAAATGCAACTGTATTAATTCCACATTGTTTATAAAGAAGTAATTAGTTGATGATCATTGTATACATGTGGAAGTACTGCAAAGCAAATTGTGTTTTATTTTTAAAATGTAACGCCTTTCCGCCAGTAATTGACAGTTTACACCTTAAAAGTGATTAGAAAACTAATAGAAAATTGCGAGCATTATTCACTGAAACAAAATCAAGAGTGAGAAGATACATACATGTGAATTCTTATCATATTTCTTAAACAATTCTGCTATATACCTAGTAATTAGATAACACTCAATATTATATAAATAATATTACGTATCGTTTGTGTCTTATCACCTTCTCACGTCCAGTATAAGAAAACAAAACACCCTTCATTTTTAATTTGAGAATTAGAATCAGTGTTTCCTTAGAAATAAATAACCTTACTATATATTTAGTCTAAAGATGCTTCTTAGAGAAGCGAAATACGTGTCACATTAGGTAAGACAGCCAGTTTTATATTAAACAGGTTAATGGCCGCTGACTCATATATGAGTCCTACGTCATAAATTCTATTCTATTAAAAAGTACTTGATTTCAAATGTCAACGAGAGATGGTGGTATACACATCAACGCATTATTTAACAAAACATAAACAATATTTTTACCACACAGTTTTGTAAAACTACCCATAGATAGTACACGATCACTTTTTTCTCTCTCGTAGTATTGGTTATTATTATTCACAGATTGCGTAGTGATTTATTAAATGAGCCATATGGCATTTTTTATGGTGCTTGAGTCATTGTGATAACCGTGCTCTGTACCGGGGTGACTTGCAACATCTGCAACAGGAATGATATGAGAAGCAGGGATTTTTTAGTAGATTGAAGTTTTTTTTCACTACACCACGTAAGTATGCAATCCACAAATATAGAACCACTACTCAAACGGTATTGATTTATGCAGCGAAGTATCAGGAAGCCATCAAATCAAATTTGGTTAAGATATCTCAATTGGTTTACAAATTATAGTGAATTAAGTGAAATGATAGTTTTTTGTGAAAATGCGAAAAAAACATGCGGCCATTAAGCTGTTAATAACTCTGTACGGGTTTATTCTTCATCGGTGCTAAAACGATTCCTAATCTGTACAAAACAAAAGCTTTTTTTTCATATACTACCTTCCCACCGAGAGTTCACAGTAAACACTTTAAAAGTGACATTTGAATTTTCATTTAAAAACGTAAAGTTAGTTATATTTTTAATCAGTATTTGAAAAAAACCATGCCATTAACTCACTTAGACAATCTTTAGTTTTAGGTAGAGATGTTAAAATAATATATATTTAATTGTCTAAATGAATGCAGAATATCAATTACGACACAATATCTTTAGTTTTATTAATTTTCGTCACTTATGAATTAAACTTGCAGGATTTTTCTTTATCAAAGTTTATCTTCTGCCAAATTAAATCGGTTAACTTCATTTTTCTTTCAAATACCTATTCCGCTCTTAACGTTTCTCACACATAAGCCTTAATGATTTATTTCAATAGTTATTATTTAAAATGGTCCGCTTGTATATCGATCGATCTGATTTTCAGAGAGGGGTAAGATTTACGAATGAGTTTGATAAAACGTACCATCAAAGATTCGATATAAATTATAATATGAAATCGAGTGATCAGATAATCATCCGGAGGAAGATTTAAGAAAATTCCGCTACTATTGTATTATTTAATTATAATTTAATTATAGTATTAATTTAGTATTATTTAATTAGTATTATAATTTAAACTAAACATAATATATGTTGCATCCTTACTTATTTCAAAACTCTCTCCAATCATATAAATGTAAACCTTCTTAAAAATATTTTAAAGTGTAATCAGAGTTTTAGTATGAACCGTATTGATCAGTATTTAATAATTATTATCTATCCTCCCCACATATAAAATTTTTAATTACATTTGTTTGAAAGAAAAAGTCTTTGCCATTTCGATTCTATAGTATCTATGTATGAAAATATCCAATCCAATTCGAAATGTACATTTTTAGCCGACCACATCAATTTCCTGACTATTTTTTTGCCCCGCCTTGCGAGGGAAGGCATACCGTTGCATTTTAATCACGATCGAGTTGCTACTAACCAAAATGTGGCCCCGCATAATCTTATTAAGAATTCCATGTTGACTGCGTCTATAGATGACACTTGTATACTTACTCGCCACGATTCGCTCTTGTGGGATGAGCCAAAGTAAACCTATCCGCAAACCAAATCTGATGTTACGGTACAGGATGACTTTACCCTTATATATTTTAATATAATAAATACTTGTTATTATCAGTTGAAACTACTTACTGGTTGATTTATTTACCTTGTGTAAACAATGAACAAATTCATATTTGTCTTTTCGTATCTTATAACGTCTTTTCGCCAAACATAGTATACAGCTATCTCTTTTAAATTTCATAATGTATATTTGTTACTAAATTTAGCTTTTTACCGTCGACTTTTATATAATCTTTGATGAAATGTCTTTTTATTATATATAAAAATGAATCCCCCAGTGTATACTTGCATACATTTTTATATTGTATTTTTAATCGTGGACATTTTTACTTAAATTGAAAGAAATCTTTACTCATCTTGAATGTCATATTTCACAACTACTTAAATACAAACCCAATTTCACTTGAAATCAACAACAATTCTTTAAAAATTTCTACGTAAGACCCTGAATAAAATAATTGAATTTATTTGCGAATAAAATTTTATTTAATCATACATTTTTAAAAAAATAAAATAATTCATTTCTACTACTTCCACATGTTTATCGTGATGAGCGAAACCGGTCCTGATCATTATAAACATATGGAAGTAGTACAAATGAATTGTGTTTCATTTTTTTAAATATAATGTCTTTCCACCAAGAATTGACAGTAAAAACACCTTAACAGTAATCATACATTTTTAATATTAACACGATACCTTTAACACTATTTTACTATTATAGAGTACAGTAGCAAGATTGTCTACAGTAAAATAATATTGAATTGAAATTGAAAAATTGTTTTTTTTTTTTTGAATCTTTTCTCATCCTAATGTGTAAAATAATATATTTTTTGTATACCCTTTATGGTACTTGAGGCAGTGATTGTCATTCGTTAGCCTACCTTTTCAGATAAACCAAGGAGGGTTAAGATAGAAAGGTGACGTTTGTAAAGAATGCGAGGTTTCGTAATAATCGCTGTCCCGTTTTCAAATGAATTAAAACGTCGCTCACCAAAACTGATCCATAAACAGAAGACGTGAGATTATTAACATTATTGTAACTGCGTATAGATACTATTCAAATTGAATATTAGTATATAAGTTATGTTGACTACCAGTCACTTAAACACGCATAGAGCGAAAAATATTCGTTGAAATAACTATCATACCGACCATGAAGATGTTGAACATTAATAATCGGTAATTTATAGAGTTCTTATTACAGGAGAATAAACCTGCTGTTCGTAATAGTATTTTTCGTTGTAGAACGTCAAAGCTCAATTAAGACTGAATCGATATCTGTTTTCCTGTACTAGATCTTCACCACGGTGACCGTCACATTAGCTTATATTTCAAAATGAATCTTAAACTGAAGCAACCTGTATATCCCGAAATCTTGCAAAGCGCATCCGATCACTTCGGAGATGTAGAGTTTCACCGAAACCGCTGCGGCAACGGAGGCCAGTCGCAAACATGTCGTACTTGCGTTCTGGCCGACCTGCTCAGTGTTCATCTCCCTGCCCGACTGTCGTCTGTCGACTCTCAGTCACTTATATATATCCCCAGTATCATATAGTAAATATATTCCTGGTAGTTCTACAAAAATTTTGAATTGTCCAGACATGGACAGCGAACGGGAAAATTTACTCGAAACAATCTGTCGGCTCAGTCGGTCATTCCGACTTGGTTGCATCTTTGACAAATTACAAGGCATTCACGGCGTTCTATGGAAAGCGAATAGAACTCAATTCCTAAAAGCTCTTTTATTACTTAACTTTCTGCACACTAGCGCGCATGCAACCATATCTTAAGGATCTTCCACTCTGGCATTCTTTGAAATACGAATAACGTTGTTACGTGGTTACGACTTTGAGTACCCTAGCATACATTTAAAAAGTTAATTAACATTATATGATAATTCTTGTGTTACTAAATACTTTGTTGTTTTTTTTTTACTATAATTAATAAAACTCTACCGAAGTAAATGTCAATTCAATCAACTATCATTCAATATTGTACATTGTAAAATATTCGTATTTACTAATAGATAGTTAATAGCGGTGTTCGTGAAACATTTTCTCTTCTAATTGATGTCGTGTGATTGAACCCAACAGGATTGACCTACCACTCGGCTACTCGGCTGGCGCGTTCTTAACGGTCATAAAAAAACTATACTTATACACCGAAAAAAATGTTTCGGCGATAATAAGGCATGCAATTTTTTTGAAACATTTAATTACCTCTGTTTGGCCCGGTATTATAAATGTTTTATTCACACTTTTTAGCTTCTTGACTTTTCCCGAAAACAACCATGTAATAACCCAAAAGCATTCAGTAGCGGTTAAACTCTGCCAACGGGTTGCGTCTTTCTTACAAAAGTGATTCGATCACCTGTTATACAACCCAAACAGTTACGAATAATAATAATTTCTCTCTTCATATTATTGCGTGATTCATTATATTCGCTATGTGGGTTGCATGCAATTTTCACTCAGCCGTTTCGAACCCAAATTATTCTGTAAAGTAATTGCGCTAGAAGGAGATTATCTGGAGAGCGTTTTTTCTCTAAATATGTAAGAAAAATACAGACAATAATTTCAATCATTAACCATATTTTTAAAAATTGTGTACATTTAGTTTCTTTTCTGCGATTGCAATAAAAGAAAGAACGACTCGCATTCGCATCGATATTTTTGTAGGTAGTACCGCAACATAAATAATGTACTGAAGATGCCCACCCCTCGCCTCGTATTAGTTGAAATCCAACCATATATTGTGATTATCGTGTTGGGAACGACATTTAAGATATCATATCGACTGTGTCTTGGACAATTGATGTAACCCTCAAAAAATACGAAAAAAAGTGAATGATTGGATCTCATTTTAAAGTTGTAAAGTTGGCCATATGATGTAATTGAAAAAAAATAAATTGACCATTTATTGGAAGAGAAACATCATTTTACATTGGTTTTAGGCTCAAAAATTCTGACCCGACCAATGGATGTAAGCTACTATTATATCGACACTTCTTATGTATAATCTCGTATCAGTAAACAAGAGAATTTACAGGAGTGTATTTCAAAGATTCACAACGCAACTCACCATATAATGTTTTCAATAAAAACAGTTTTTTCTCTTGCTTGAACAATTTCAATTTTCAGGGGTACATTGGCCGAAACACCGTCTATATAATATATAGAAAAATGAAGCATTAATTCAATACTGTATTAGCAAAAAAAAATGAAAGGAATCTTTTTATTTTACCTGCGAAGTTAAATGCAAAGAAACGGAAAGTCTAGTCAGTAGGCCAGGTAATATATACAGATAACGAGGTAAAGCAAATTTATGATTGAAATCATTTGATTGTGGCCGATATCCGTATTAAATCTAGCAGAGAATATAGTGAAATTTAAACCGCTGAACGATATTTCGTTTCCATAATTTCACATCATCTGCAATGTAAACATATTGCTATACCATCATATTATTTTTTCCGTTGAACATCGTCGTTAATTCCGTAGAGCTATTGACGAATTGTCTATGAATAACCGCCCCATTCCTGTTTATTCCCCGCGCTGTCGATCATTTCGCGCGGGACTTTTCCCTTTTCTCACCACCCTCGTTCTACAAATGAAAAAGAGCGCGAAAATAATAATAATAAGGGTGATCGTTGCGCCCTCTTCTGCAACGAGAAGAAGCAAAAGCTTTCGGTATCGGGCGGCTTTTTAACGGAGAGCTACAAACATTACTATTTGCGCAAATAATTTTCAATAAAAATCTTGCATATACATACATATCTATACCTGCTCTTATCGGCAATATCTTGTCATGTCAGATCAGGATACGAACAGACTTCAGTTATATATTGTTTTCTCAATGCTATTTGCAATATGGACTCCCAATGAAAAATTTCAACACATGTTATCTTAATGAGAACCTACTGTAATTCAATAGCTCAACCTCTCTTTTTCCAGAAGAATGCAATGATAAAAAGATGGAGTTTTTAAAGTTAGCGTGGGCTGGAAGATATCGGCTCTAGAAAGGCAAAAAGACGTATCCCCTCCGTTTTTTTCAAAATATTTATTTTCTTTAAATCTATACACGTTTTGTGAGTTTTATTTTGTATATACACAATATTTATTGTATATACACAATATTTTTTGTGTGTGAGTTACGTCATTTTGCCCTTCCATGGTCGATATGAAAACGTCACAAAAATACGTGTATTTGAATACAAATCGATTAAAAAATCAATACATGTACTATAGGCGCGTGCAGTGATTTTTTTTCTTTCTCGCTCATTCTCATGTAAAGTGAAAGGTGCAAGCGTGATATAAAACCATGCTGGCGTTTGCTATTTTATCCTTCTTGCTTATACATACACTGCACGCCGATTATATGCAGTGTATTGACTGATTGAGATAATTTTATTGGTTATATCCCTTATAATATTAATTAAATTTCAGTGACGATACTTGATTACATAATAGATTAAAATTGCTGATTTTGAATGTGATTAAAAGTTGAGAATTATGCTTGACATTATCGTGATGTCATTAAAACGTCAAATTTGATAACGGCTGTTTTATCAGGAGAAAAATTATCCTCCTCTCTGAGCTCACCCGCCACCGATCGCCGAACGTTCTCCGGCAAAGAAGCCTCCGAAAGTCGTCGCCGTACACTTTTTTTTGCGCCCCGACACAAGTTTTAATTAAGAAACTTCCCTGGCCTGCGCGCACAACTTTTCTGTGAAATTATCTTATATTTAAGTTGACGTGTAGCAACTTTGACATTTCTCAAGTCGCGGTCCTTCTGCTTGTGCTTGGTCTCTGTACCGCCACACGCCTCGTAAATAATGGCAGAGCGCGAGCTATCCCCGTGCGGTATTTGCAACTAAGTACAGAAGGGATAAACTAGCTTGAATTAAAATAGAGAAAACTGAGGACATAGGGTACATGATGGATATTTAATAATAAAAAAATCTTCCGAGAACGAGATGTCACACTTTAATTGGTTCATGTTTTATTAATATACTAGTATAAACGTACCCGTCATAGATGACGGTGAAATTGAAATACTGAATGCCTAAAGTATCTAGTGCGTAGGAATTGTGTCCATTGCATAATATTTTATTTTATATTATACACCGCGAACCGCGACGCATAGATCATGAGAAAATTTTATACCTACATGTGATATGTAATAATAATAAGTGTTCGGCCAGAGTCAACGCGCGAGGGAGGGGCGGGGGCGGCGCTTAAAACTGAAATGCATAGCATGCTTTTGCATTGTCCGTAGTTAATGGGCAAGGCTGGATGTTCCTACCGGGTAAATACCAGAAAACGTGTGCAAAAATATGTGATTTTATATCTACTAATCCTGTCTTTCCCACCCATCCGATCCTAAAAACGGGGCATAGCGAGAACGATTAACTAACCACTTCTCTAATCCTATCCTTCTATCCCCACTCTATTCAACGTCAGGTTGAGAAACAGTTCTCGTACAAAACCTCTGCTGAGATACCTTCATTAGGAGGCGATATGTTCCACATTGAGATCGGACTTGGTAAAAAAAGGTCCTGTCCTAGCCCGATCTATGCTGATCCAATCTGAAAAACAGAGGTTGAAAACCAGTTGTCTTTTTAAATATATATTTAAACAGGACTGTTAGAAATAAATAATATGCTCCATACTAACAGTGGACACGGTTTTAAAAATTTAATACTTTTATCCTCAATTAGAAAATTCATCATTTTATGTTGTATGTATATACTTTTTCTTGGCTTCTATTTGAGTACAAACACTTGGATTCATCTGCTGCAGTGATTCTCCGTCTCACTTTTTGCGTCCAGGATTGTTTCGCTTGAATGCGAGCTTAAAGGGTTTTGTGTAGCTTTTTTCTTAAGTCTCAAATTTTTATCTCGGTGAAAGTTCTTTGAATAATAACGCGCTGGAACTGAGTTTGTAAAGTTTTCAACATAATGAAAAGATCGTGTACGTTGCTCGTCTCGAAAATAATGAGGTTGATTTTTAACTCGACAGCTTTTGACCGGCGACTAACTAACACGGTGGTGTTAATAATTTAAAAATCTCTCCTTTCGGCGTGTTTTATGTATGAATATTTTTGTTAAACCTCCACTCGCTATATGCATACTGCCGCTGTTGCACGGCCGCCTTACATTACGCAATAACGATCAAGAAAAGAAACGAATTTAGTCCTCATGTTATAGGTGCAGAGCTGCACGGGACAGATCTTTTAACCATGCACTATTGTGTTTAAGAAAATAAAAGACAGAGAGAAAAAAAAATGTGACTTGCTCAGCCACTTAGTTTAAGCGATATTAAGTATCCTGTGTATCCGTATACTGAGAATCCACCGTGGCGCTAGAGTTTAATCTTCTACGCGTTGAATCTCAGGAGAAATTTAGAATATTTCAATCCCCATATAATGTTGCAAATTTATCGAATGTCTCAAAGTTGTCCTGTCAGCAAATAGCTCTGATCGCTCGGCATTCTTTCACGGCAGTCCCATTTTAAATTAAGTTATTATATTTCGATGGGCTATTTTTCAGGAAAGAGGAGAATAAGCATAGCATATAAGTTTATGTGCTACTAATCCATCGATTGGCTCATTGGTATATCGGTCTCGCAGCCGCGAGGTAACCAACTTTGTGTTAATATTGTTAAGTGCGCTTCCCTTTCCCTAACTTGCCATTTGCTCTGCTTGGAAGATGGGACAGTGACATAAAAAGCATTTACTTTAACCGTTTTTCTTGCACCTTAAAACAGACTCATTGAAATCGAAAGTCTAATCGATTGATTAACCAAACGTCACCATCTTCTGAAGACTACATACGTTTCAATAAGAGCGAAGATTTTAAGACGCATTTTTATTTAATTTTATCTCGTTTCTCTTAACGTTTTTTCTAATGACTATTTTCTCTTTTTGTTCACAGCACTCAATGGTTTACTTTTTCCATCACTACGAGCTGCCCATCATACTGCAGCAAGCTCAACTCCAACAACTACTTTTACGATCACCCCACGCAGCTGCTGCGGCACCCCAACCCGCACCGCCCCCTCCGGCCGCCGATGCTCAAGGCACCGCAACCCAGACGGCACCGGCCAACACTGCTCAGTCCACTACACAAACTGTGCCGTCGTCAACAGCCCAGTCCACGACTCAGACCTCCCAATCCACCGTCACCCAGGCGACACAGTCTTCGCAGTCGATCACGTCAGACTCGGACTGCCAGACTCCTCTTTTGGAGACGTCTCAGATCCATACGCAAACTCCTCACACTCCAGGAACGAACTCGATCGAAGCTCTGGCCAATGCTCTCACATCGTCGACTTCAGTTTACCGAGTATCGCCAGTTCAATCCACCGAAAACGTAATTGACGCAAACACAACAAAAAATATCAAAGTTACTGCTGATATATCAACCGTTTGGCCTATAAGTTGTGATTTGGAACAAGATTCTGAACCGCTGGCTGAAACGACGCGGCCTGCAAAGTCGGAGGCAGTCAGTTTAAAAAGTACTGCGGATGGATCGCGCGTCTTATCTTCTTCAGATTTGACTCCAAGTCTTGCTGGCAGTGTCAAAAAGGAAACTGCAGTAGCAGCCGATGATAGCATCGAAGAACTAGACTAGTTACATCTAAGCTAAATAGTAATAATTATTTTAAAGGATTACCTCATTGTACTATTTTGTATTTTGGCGAATTTTCTACGAACGATTTCGTCGTTCTACATGCGGTAGTTTAGCTAGTTATATATGAATGTATATTAAATATATACCTAATAATGTATATAATATATCTATTTGGTTTGCTCAACACTATTGAAAATCGTTTATATTTATTGAACCCGAATTTTCTTCTTTTTTTTATGGAACAATATTTTATTCAAATGCTTTGTTCTGAATTCAGTTTAATTCGTACACTGCTCCCTCGATTTACACGCCACATAGAGTACACAGTTGCAGTTTAAACAATCAAATAGTTTCATCTATGTCGTGGCTGACAACATAAAAAAAAAACACGTCTGAATATAAATCAATATTGACGAGGGATTCAGTTATAACAGTGATGATTGTCAACCGATAAAATATAAAAACTTTCTTATCAAATGATTACGATACGAATTAAAAACTACCGTGATCTGTGTTCTGACATTGCTTTATACATCTTTATAAATAACACTTTTACATTACGCGTAATTAAGAATATCAAATAAACAAAAGCTGTAATTATGTTTCCAAATTAATGGTATCGTGAAAACCGAGGGATAAGCTTACTGTATCTATTATATTAGTGTATACCGAAGAAAGTTTACTTTTTAAACCATTTATTCACCTAATGATTTACAATCTCCCAATGAATTGTATCAACTGTGTGTATCTAAAGATGACGAGGCACATATTCGATCTTTCCGCAAGGCTAGTTTTTTTATTAACTCGTTAGCACCGGGGATCGTGGAATCCGCGTCGTGGAGATTTTTGTGGAGTGGCGGGGAACGCGTATTTCGCGTCCTTCAATAGTGTCGACATTAGTCTTTCATAGCTCTATAAATTGATTGTTATTTTTTATTGTCTTAACATTAATTGCTTATAAGCCATGCGTTAATGATGTACCCATATATTTACAGCCTCACCGCTGCATGCATTTTGGTCATACGGTGCGAATGTGTTAATGAAAAGAAAATTGTTTTAATAAAAGCAAGTTTTTTTTCCCATTTCATTCAAACAATCACGTTATATATTGTACCAGTAAAATCAACAATGTGATTTTGAATTGAGGAAAAAAGTAACATGTTACATGACTTACCACCATCAATTTGTTTTCTAGGTCCGGGCGAATATGCTATTGTTAACGACCTTTATAAGAAGGTTGTATGTGCCATCTCTTTTCCTCAGGAATTATGAGTAAACAGCATTTATTGATTGAATTGGCATTGACTTGGTAGAACTCCGTTATAATACAATAAAATATTAAAGTATTTAGTTCTACAAAATTTTATTAGGAAGTTGATAGCTATTTCGGCTTAACGCCATAGCTATATAACTATACTTAAACTTATTTTAGCTTAGCTTTATATACTGTTTAGAAGAGACAGACAATATTATGTTATCTCACGTATTCAAATATCATAATATTTATATATCATAATTTTAAGTATAGTTCTGATGATGGTGTTGAGTCTAAATAGCTATCAACTACCCAATAAACTTTGGAAGAACTAAATACTTTGATATTTTATCCTATTAAACTCCATTTAGTTGAAAGGTGGTTATTTTCGTTTCAATATATCGCACTTGAATCAATACTTGCTAAATTAAACTTTTTAGAATGGGAATTATTAATTAATTAACTGAGACGGTTTATAAGCAATCGCTGTTAGTATTTCAGGACACAAAAAAGGACTGCATTTATTGGGCCAGTAATTAAACGGTCAGTAATTTATATAAAATTGTCAGTTTTTTAATTAAACCTATCCTAACCTTTATTTATTTGACAATTATTTACTGACCAAACATAATTATCAACTGAACATCTATTACTTCTTACTGACTATTTATCGCATTAGTTACTGACCAAATAATTAGTTGCCAAAAAAATATGCTTTTCAGCAACTTTTCAATCTTATAGTCCTGTATAAATTATCACAAACTTTTTTTTTAAATTAACATATAAACTTTGGTTTTTAGATTGATTTAATCGGTATTTACTTGGTATATCTCCATTATAATAGAATAAAATAAGAAAGTGTTAAGTTTTACAAAATTTTTTAGAACTCTGTATAACTACTAAATACTTGATTATTTTTTCCTATTTATAGACACTATTTTCTAATGACGTTTTAAAAATAAAAGAAATTTTTTCACTTAATTTAAAGAATCTATACCAAATGGCCTTTAAAAAAATCTGAATCTCTTTCTCTTTTCCTTAAATTAATATTTCATACTAGTATAACCATACTCGTCATAAATGACGGTATTGAAATTGAAATACTGAATGTCTAAACTAGCTAGTACGTCGGAACTGTGTGTGAATTGCATAACATTTTGTTTTATTATTGACGACGAACGCTTAGGCAATGAGAAAATTTTATATCCATATGTGATAATAATAAAACGTCTACAGAGCGTTCTGGGCTATTTTATATAATATAATAGCCCAGACCGCTCTGTAGACGTTTTCTTTATTATCAAATGTGGGTATGAAATTTTCTCTTGACCTAAGCGCTCGCGGTGTTATGTAATGGACACACAGTTCCGACGTACTAGCTACTTAATACATTCAGTATTTCAATTTTAATACCGAAATCTATGACGGATACGGTTATATATAGTTATATATAATATATTAATACAATTTGATAAATCGGCTTACAACCAAAATACACACTTTTGATATAATCCATTACGGAGTCAGTATGCTTTCTTTTGGTAGTAGAGGATGCCTTTTACTATATACATTAAATCTTACTATTTGCAATACACATGTTTGCATTTTTTTTTTTATTTAATTACAATGTTTTTTAGCATTGAATACTTGAATTTATTTCGTCATATGTCATCTAAATATTTGTAAAGCATTTTTATTCTTGGTGGCTTTATAAATAAATTTTTATATAAATCTAATATATTGCTTTCATGTGTAATAGCGTATCGCACTCTTACAAAAATACTAATGCAAACTCTGAAATTAACGTTATTTTATTAATTTTCCACAGCCCTTAAAATATACTTTCGTTTTTAAATGTTATAAATAATTTACCAGATAAATATTGTCAGAAAGTGTTTGATATTAAAATGGTTTTTTATTTGATTTAATTGGCATTTATTAAGTGGAACGCTTTTAAAATAAGGTAAATAAAAGCAATGTATTTATTTCCATAGGAACAATATATCATCGGTGTCCTAAATATGACACATTGCTTTAGTTATACCAAAATGTTCCTTATTTGAAACACTACGGTATGCAAAAACACTTTTATTTTTATAAATTTAACTTTTACTTAAAACACTATTGTACTAACAAACTAAACGAAAAAGGTGTAGGATTTTTTATTTGAAAAACTTCAAAGTCCAATACTCAAAATTAGTATTTTTTAGTTAGCGTCTTCTTGCAGAACAACGACGATATATTATGAAATATTAATAGGAAATATCGGAAAAAAGTTTTTTTTTTTCAAAATAACGTTTTCAGAGTAATAACAGTATTTTATGTGGTTTGCGATGTATTGATCTTTGCAAAATACAAGATTGATTAATATTTTATTTTTTTAATTAAAATTGTATTAGAATAAAACATAATTTTTATGATATAATTTATATTAATTAGTACTTTTATCAATAGAAACCCTCCTGTCACAAAATATTTATTTAAATATTTATAATATTACAAATATAAGTGTCTTTTATGTAGGAATACACCATTCTCCGATTAGGCTGTTACGTGTGTCACGTATATATTCTAAAATATCTGTAGCTCGAGATCTTGGTATGTGTTCCGTTAAGACCGCAACATATACTAACTAAATCTATTAATTCATACTATTTTTTTTCATTGCTTTAAATTGAGGTCATTGGTAGACTGACAGTAATTCTATGATGGATCGAAGATTCTTTGAAATAATACCATAAAAATAGATTACTAAGATCTTGACAGATTTCGCTTAAGGGAGTATAATAGTTTTTTTCCCCATTTCTCAAAAATCGTAAATCGTTTACCGTTGTCTAAATCTCATGAAACGACGAAAAGATTTTTTTTTTGTAATTGCACTAAGTATTTGTTTACACTATTGAGTTTATTGTATTTTACCTAGATTTGATGTCACAGGCAAAATCGTAGAAAGAAATGTTTTATAATTTATATATATATAGTGCACGATGTGAAATTTGCAATTTATTGAATATAATGATTTTATAAAGATTTTTCAAATGTACCAAAAAGTTCGTTTTCTCTCACTTTTATGACTAATATTTAAAGTAGTGTCGGCTCCGTGGTGTAGTTGGTAACGTTTCGGGTTCAATTCTCGGTGCGGATAGTTTCATAAATTGATCTTTAAATCGATTTATGGATTTCTGTTCGTAGTCTGAGTGTTTGTGATGTCTAAAAGTCTCTCCCACTCATCCGATCATCAAAAATGGGGCGTAGCGAGAGCGATTAGCTAACCACTAGTCCTATTCGAACTCTATCCTTCTACTCTCTTCGAAAAAAGAGAGGTTGAGCAACTGCGTAACAAACAGTTTCAACAGAAAAATTCTGTTGAGATACCTCCATGAGGCCATATGCTCCATGTTGGGAGTGGATATGAAAAAAAAAATTAAAGTAGAATTATACTAAATACAATTCCAAAAAATATTATATTATGTACCAGTAGTGCCAGAAGTACCCGACCTGACGGGTAGTTGGCAATTGTTGTTTGAAAATAATGACTATGCTAGAAAGTACCAACCTTATAAGGCTTAAGTTTGAAGTTTGACAACGCTACGTTGTACAGTATTTGTTTGACAGCCAACAATATTGTAAGCTCTCAGTGAATTTGTAAACATGAAAAAAATTGTTCATCGTTAAGTGATACAATACTTTCATTTGAAAGGCTTCAGTCCGACCGATATCAAAGCGGAGCTAGAATCTACTCTAGGGGTGTCTGCTCCTTCGTTTACAACAGTAAAATAATGGGTGGCAGAGTTTAAACGAGGTCGTACGAGGTGCTCAGATCAAATGAGGTGACCACCCCAGAAATTGTGAATAAATCCACAAAATGGTTTTGAATGACCGTCGACTGAAATTGCGCGAGCTATCAGACATAGTAGGCATTTCAAAAAATGCTGTACATCGCGTATTGACTGAAAATTTGGACATGTGGAAGCTGTGCGCAAGATGGGTACGGCGATATGGAACAAAAACAGCGTCGTGAGGATGTTTTAATCTAGTGTTTGGCGTAATTTCACAGCAATAAAGCAAAGTTTTTGCGTCAATTCATAACCAAGGCTGAATCATGGGTCCATCACTTTACATCTGAGACGAAGGAACAGTCAAAACAATGGACTGAAAGGGGAGAATCGGCTCCAAAGAAAGCGAAGAGAGTTTCATCTGCAGGCAATGTCATGGCGTCAGTATTTTGAGATGCGCGTGGGGTAATTTTCATTGATTATCTTCAGAAAGGAAAAAAATCAACGGCGTTTATTATGCGAATTTATTTCAGAGTTTTAAGTGATTTGCATATGGCGAAAAAGAAAGTTTTGTTTCATCAAGACAATGCACCTGTTCACATATCCGTTATTGCGATGGCCAAAATCAATGAGTTAAAGTTCGAATTGCTTCGTCACGCACTCTATTCGCCAGATGTATCCCCTTCGGATTATTTTCTGTTAAAAATTTAAAAAAATGGCTCGTACAACGAACCCTAAAAATATAACGATTAAAGTTTTTCTCGAAATGGAAAAAAAAACCTTCGTATACTTCTAATGGAATTCTTTCCATATCCCGTAAAAGTCATTCTCATACGAACATCTCACGTTGTCTTGTTGAAAAAAATTTTTTTTTTATGAGATCATTTAAAGCGTATCTACTGATGTTATTTATTATTTTTAATCCGCCAAAGGTAAAATATCAAGGCTGATTACCTAAGAGTCGACTGCCGTTTTGTGCCTGCAACTAGCTGCTCAAAAATCTGTATCGACTCTGCCACTTAGACTAAATGATATTTCTTTAAACGAATACGAACAAAACTTGAAAAGATAAACACAAAATTACAAATGAAAAAAACTAAATTTCTATTCATGAGATTGAATGAAAGTGATTCAGTGAAATTCGTTTGGGATGTATTTAACAACGCGAACAATTAACATACTATCGTTACTTAATTTACGTATAATCTGAGGCAAAATGATTTAAACTTATTTCCTAACACAGTGATAACAAAAAACTATATAAGGTATTCTATAAATCTTTTGTATTTTTAGTACATAATTGTTAACTGTCAAAACATATTATATCGCCATTTCATGACTAATCTAGTAAATTAAAACAAGCAATAATACACATTTTTGAAAACTTTCTTGAATAATATTGTTTGTGAATATATCTTAAAAGCATTCACTTCAGACCTCTGACTACCTTTACTATTTTCGTTTTAATGCACACAAAAAAAATCAGGAAAATTAAATACATTTTTTTTACAATGACAGCATAAATAATTTTCACCTTATAGTTTTTATCATGGATTCGGTGGATTATCGGTAGAAATTAAACTTTTATAAAGAAAAATATTCATAGCTTCGTTTTCTCACTGATAGTATAATTTTTTTAGCCACTTTACGTCCATGAAAATATTGGGTTATTATTTCTCTCGACTACTTTAACGCTATGCAATGCACTGAAAAAACTCTTTGGTAGCTGTTTCTATTAAAATCAGCAATAAATAAAACGAAAAACATTCGAGTAAAGATCTCATTTCATTTACAGTGGGAAGCGATTATGGTTATTAACAAATAAAATTGTAATTGAGATACTGTTTTTTTTCTGAAAATTGGAGTATATGTTACTAAATTAACACGTAACTGCTTGGTTTCATAGTTAAACAGCGATTATTGAGTGATTCTCTTACTTTCGATATTAAAATCTTTTTTTTCATACTATCACTTTATGTATACCTACACGAAATATTTAACCTACACTTTCTTAAAACTATTTTTCACTCACTTTTCGCATTTTTATAAATTTGTGAATTTACGATATATATATATATATGAAAATATATGTATGAGAAAAAAAAAGTATGATAATACATATAAATAAATAGAGTTTAACTTAGTTTTTTTTTTTCAATAATTTATGTAGTTTATTTATTGAATCTGTAATATACGTATAATTTATTTTATGGATTTCGTTTACAATGTCTTAATATTTTTCCTTTACATTTCATTCAATAGCAGTGTTGGTTTTAGAAATATATTGATAATATTTCATTATTTTATTCGTTGAACGATCCTTTTTCACAACGATACTTTTAATGTAACACATATTTTCATTTAGTAATTTTGAAACGTTTTGACTTTTTGTTTTTGGCAATAAAACTTACGTTGAAATACTTGTTTGAGTTGATCCATGATGTTTGAGAATATTCGAGTTCCAATCAATCACAATTAATTCATGTAAATTTGGATTATTGAGATTTTGTATACCTGAGGTATCAGTGTGGCTCTCAGACGTATAATATCTTACCTCGTAAATAATATTTGTCGTATTTGTATCTTCTATATAAACGTTAGACACTGTTTACTGTCTGTCAGCTCGAGTCCATTCGTGTGCTCGAATGCCTGAAGATGCCGAAAGGCGAAACCCGGGTCGTTAGTGACAAAATACATGGAAGTGTACAAAATCTCAATAATCCAAATTTGATATTGAAATTCCATCAAGCACCCTCAGTCGATGTCTTAAATTAATTCATGTAAGTTTAAGTATCGTAAGCTATATGCTTTTTTTATTTAAATTAGATTCAAAATTTCATTTCATCAAAAATGTGTGATGTTTCGTTCTGTTTTTTTTTATTGTATTTTTGGTTTTGAAGATATTTTAAATTAATTAATGGCAACGTTTTCCAAGCGAAAGTGCTTGACAAAAGCAAGATTTTGTGATAACTCATAACAAAATTTTGGAAAATTTCGCCATTACTGAGACAATATATTTGAAAGCCCTCTTGCCTTGTCTATCATCGTCTATTTATATAACAAAAACTAAGGATGTTTTTACTGTAGCATATGTTGATAAAAGAGCAAATGTCTTTACTACACAAACTATGTGAATTTCTGTAGTTATATCGTTTTTTTGTAATGTTATATACTTAAAAATGCGATAGATATAAAAAAGCATTTTTATCGGGTTTATTTTCTTTTAAACTAAACAAATTATTCAAAATGTTTTCCCATTAGAATATTTTAATTTATTCATAAAAAAAAAAAAATAATTTTGCAAACTTCCTTATTTATATTAGTATGCTTACATAATATTACAAAATAATTAGTGCTATTTTTAGTTGTAGTTTATTGAATATAAGTGGTATTGGTTAGGTGGTTATTTTATATAAATGTAAATATTATATATTTAATAAATACGTGCTAGAATTATTATTTACGATTTAGTTTTAGTGTAAGGTGCATGTTGTAAAATATGTTTAATAAACTTATGTCAAATGAAATGTGTTTTTATTGTTCTTTTCCCATTCCATTCCATAAAAGCAATTCAGCACACAATAAATACATAAAATGAATATGTTGAATTTTTTTGTTGTTTTTTATTATGTTAACGTCGAACGCATACTCTGTTTCCAAAGACTTACTCTCTTAAAGACCCACTGTCTATTAGGTACATCTTGATAAAGTATTCGATAAAAAAAAGTGCAGATGATGATCCTTTCAGTACTGCTATACTGTTTCAGTCGTTAATTTTGTGATCGATGTAAATTTTCGTTGCTTGGTTGATGTTTCAAATCTCAGAATCGATATTGATTTATGAAAATGCATGAATTTTCAATCATGGCCCTTCGAATGGGCGCCAAGTATCATCCAAAATGGAAAGGAACTATGACTCAACTAATCAGAAAAAAATATAATCAATCAAAAGATGGCAGTGCTTCCATGTACACGGTTGTAAAAGTAAGAAAAAGTGTATAGTATTTTTTCACACTTATTGTTATTAAACTGCTTATTTAAGCATTTTTACATATGAGGCATTATATGATGCCTGCACTGTAATTTTACTGACGTAAATGAATATATGTTTTCTAAATTTAAAACGTTTTTATTAATTTCCTACACTTTTGATTTTTGGAACATAACACGTTTCTACTCCACGGTATACATTTATGACTGACAATTTCAACCAACGACTCAATCAGCCATAGGGTGTAGGTAACGTGATTAGTTACTAACCATGCCTTGCTATTTCTTCAACTTTCTTTTAACTACTTTTCATTTAATTACTTACTAGTTAAGTATGCGGCAAAGAGAAAATCAAACGTAATAATATGTCTGAAATTTGTAGCTTTATTTTGTTTATTATACAGTGTTCCGAGGAATAAGACTACTTGAGAAAGTTCTCAGAAGAATAAGAATTTAAATATTTATAAATTGTTATATATTTTTAGATTCAATATAAACCGAAGTAGATTGATTATTTTGGTTGAATGTTATAACATATTTATTTATAAATTGAAAAATAAATTGACTTGGAAAGAAAACTTATATTGGTTTTAGGATTAAAAGTTCTGACCCGGCCACTATTATATTGACACTCCCTGGGTATAGTCCCGTATCTGCAAACATAAAAATTAATAAGAGCGCATTTCGAATATTTATAACGCAACTCACCATATTATTTTTTTGACAAAAGCAGTTTTTACTCTCTCCTGAACAATTTCAATTTTGAGTGTTTTATCAATTGGCCAAAGAACCGTCGATATGATAGAGTAAAAATATTACATAGTACACATAAAATATTATAGTCTCTATAGTAATATGTGTCTTGTTGAATTCTTCAGATCATTAAATGTAATTTCAAATCTAAGACAATAGTAAAAAGCCTTTGAATCTGAAGCTTCAATCAATGGATCTATCATTGTTTATTTCACTGTTTTCATTTTTTTTTTTATTCTTGATGAAGTTCTCCATGCGACGATGTTGTCACTTGTCAGCTACGTGTATTCTCAAGCAATAACAGCTCTGAATGTGTGTTAATTCCCCAAGAATACGCGTGACCAACCAAGTAATTTTTGTTTGCCTTGACATCTGCTTCTGGTGGCACTTTTTTCTTTCTTCACATCACTTTTTGGGTTATTTTTTTAACAAATATTATGCATGAAAATTGAGACATGCCAATTTTTTCTGCCTGGAAAGTTACTTATTGCTGCTGAAAACAATACAATTGCGAATCGGAAATTGGCAAAATATTAACATTGGAATCAAGTGAACCGATAACTTATACGAATAACGAAGTTTTTGACGTAAATTTTCCGCCGTACTTTTCAAATTCTTCTCAACGTTTTGATCCAAGAACAAAAACTTTACTTATAACGATAACTGTTTTTTATTGATATTGTGTTCGTATTTTTCATAAATTATCGATTTCCCTGATTCATATATATATTGACTACGCATTTACCTTCGTAATTAAATTTCCTACATAACTGCATTGTTATTATTCGAATGTTTGTAAATTTTTGGCAAGAAAAAGTTTACCTTGTTACAAAGCTAATTTAAGTTTCATATAAAATAATTGTCGATAAAAATTAAAGTGTTTTATCGGTAATTCATTTTTTAATATGGTATTAAAATTATTTACTATTCCACTCGTTGTGCTTCGATATTTACACAAAGAAGCACAACTACACATGGTTTGCGTCTTTGAAAATCGAGCAATTGCGAGCTTATCATATTATATATGTACATTTGAAAACCGCTTTAAAATGATTCCTGCTATATTTACAATCTATCATAATTATTTCATTAAGCACATCCATTTAGATGCTAAGGTTTATTAATTGAAATATGAATACATCAATTTAATAATTACTGTTAATCCTTCATTGAAATACATATTATTGGGAACACGTAGCTGAAAGAAAAAGGTAAGCTGCATTTCTTTATTGAGCATATTAACCAATTGAACTTGATGCTTAGTAGGAGATAGTATTTTGTTTTTTAATTAATATGTGTGGACTATGTACGTTGAACTTATGTCACCTTTCTTAAAAAATGTAAATACTCTGTTGTAGAGAAATAATACGTAATTTAAACTAGTATCAAAAACGTAATGACACGTGAAGAGGGTAAGTAGTATCGTTTTAAAATTGGATTTCATGTATGTTTTATCACTGCGAGACTCGGTAAGCTAATAGGAAACAGTTTCAAAATCTTTTTCGAAATTAAATTCAACTGAGAGTTTGGCTTAAAACAAAGGCAGCTCAAAGTATTTGCGTAACAAGTGAAATGTGCTCCAAGCAATGCGGCTAACTGCGGCATCGTTATAAAGTTAGCTTCTATTATAAATATGTTAAAAAACGAGAAAAAAAAAGAACGGAAATCTTTTTTCCGCAAAAAAAGCGAACGAGATGGCAAGCGAGTGTTCTTATTAAAAAAACAACTGATATCATTTACAGCGACACGGTTTCGAAATCGGTTTACAAAAGAAATTAGAACGCCCCATACAATATTACCATTTATTTATTATTTGTTCATTCAACATTTAAAATTTGTAGCAACACATGTAATATTTCCATGATGTGATTTCATAATTTGATAATATCTCCCCGTTTTGTTATCTCACGATTTATAGAAAATATACCTCCGCAAGTGGTGGCAAAATTTGTTTAAAAATGTCAGCCATTATCCATTCAAAATATATTTCGTTTTAATAAAATATGTCAATTTATTAAAAGGAATGAGAAGCCAAAAATGCTATGTTACGTATTGTTGTTTGGTATCACACGAATACAGTATCATTTTTATCAGCATAGGGTGTCAAAATCTGGCAACTCACACTTGACAAAGTAAAGTAAAACTGACATATTAACGTTTCCCATCATGCCACAGATTTTTAACTGTATCAAACTAAGCCATTTTTTAATTTTACTCATATTACTATTAAATATTTGATAGTTAAATTTCGTTTTAGTTTATTACCAATAATTACCCAAAGAAAAGCGAGTAAGTCATGTTGGCTGGTAGTTCACCTTCATCAACCTGTTTGTAGGAAGTGTTGCAATATCTAAATGGTGGGAACTTCATATAATGAATTTTCAATCTATTTATATTCAAATATAAATGTACTTTATTACAATCCTACCATTCCGTTTAAGAAGGTGCAGAAAAGGTGATTATCTAACAATTATTGCATTCTTTTTCTTATTTATCTATCGTTACCCGATTTTAAAAAGTAGGCCGAGTGAATGGCTTACTAAAGGTTGTATTAAAGTTGTATGTTTATCGGTTTATTTGTGTTCAAATTAGATCGAACCAAATTAATAAAATATTAAAAAAGTACACTGTACGTATATTTATTACATCTTTTATTTTTGTTGACATAACGACAAAAACTCAGTTATCATACGTATTGATCGAGCGATATTCTTTTATTTGATATCGTATTATTTCTTTTAAATTGAATGATTGTTTTTTTCTGTATTAAAATACAGCAAATACATGTAAACATCATTGTTTTATCTGCAACAAATTTTATTTTGAAATCTCATTTTTTATCATGTAGTGGATAGCAATATTTATTTTAAATTGATATATTGAATGAAACATTACCTTAAGTGGCAAAAGCAGGTTCATTTTGAAATTATTTGACCTTTACACAAGCTGTATATGTTATTATATTTTTAAATTATATCTGATACATATATAATGTTCGCGTTCACAAAGCAAAGATGTTCCTTTTAAGAAAACATATCCCTCAGACAGGAAACATATTTTGCTCCAATCTCTTTACCTCAAATACAGGGCTTCAGGAATACATAGGTCAATCGACGAAAAGTGAACAACTAACGAGACTATTTTTATTTTTGTTAAACGAATGATTTCAAAAACCGTTTCTCATAATAAAATTACGAGAAATTTGTCTCGTAGAAAACAAACACAAGTAGCTACTCGTGGTGAATTTATGAACAGACTTTAATACAGTTTTTATAAGGCATATTTACCATACTACTAGACTTACTACACTTTTCAATGGAATATGCGAATTATGATGAATTCATCATGGTTTAAACATACTTATTATATTAGTAATTCAACTTAAATATTCAGTTTAGACTTATCAGATTTATAAAAGCGTTATTTTATTTCTATTCGTATCCACTTTTTGAGGATTAAAACCATTACATCAAAGTCTTGAGATAATTCTACTTCATTAGCCCAAGCAACTTTATTATTTAAATTTGTCATCATAGTCTCATACACGAATTCTGTCGTCTACAATAACAACGTACGTGGAGCATACTTATGGTCTTCTAATTGATCATCACAATATTTCACTAGCGCTGCTTGTAATTCAGTAGCTCAACCTCTTATGTGGCTTTTAAACGACCAACTTTTTACGACAATTTGCTGTCTACCATGTGTGGTCATGTATAAAAAATCATAACATGGTAGTAATGCCCCAACATTGCCATATTTCACATACTTGCCGAAAGTTTGAATGGATGTTATTTTGAAAATCTAACGCAATTAATATTACGGCAATATTGACAGGATAAATCCATTCTCTTCTCACTCTGCTCGATATGTGCGTCTCTGTTCTAGATATGTCAAATTATGTAGGTCTGTCGACAGACGTCAGGTATATTCTCGGTGTCACGATTTGTTGTTAATATCATATTTTATTATATTTTCAATCACTTTCCGATTAATTTATGTCATATGAACATACATCTCCTGTGTGAATAGTTTGTTGTAGTAAATTAAAGGTAGTAGTTAGCGCAAAATGCAATGTTCAGCTATATTTTAAATCTAATAAAAAATGTTTAAACAAATATTTTATGCAACGTAAAACATAAAATTGGCGCTTAGCAGTTTTATGATGTCAGTATTATTAATTTTATTATAATTGCTTCCTCCTAAAAATCGTGTATAAGTATCAAAATTTACGTAATTTCAAGTGTATTTTGAATATTTCAGACCCGAATTGCGGGAAATAAAATTTTTGAAATGCAATGTTTTATGTCCATTTACAAGCAGCTTTAGGATGAGGATAAAAATAGTTATAGTACATCGTTGTTTCTACGCTCTTTTATTAGGATTGATTAGCAGATGGGTTGGAAATAATGTGAACATCATAGATATCCAACGCTTTTGAATACAAAATCATTAATCGATTTAAAATTTTATATGACTACAATTCTATTTTAAATAACTCTTCTTTCCGAAGCCGTGCTATATCTTTGAGTATGTGTTTTAATACTATTGGCGAACTTGGGCATACGACGCTTTTTATTTTCCTTTTTTTTACATACGCCGATCTCTAAGCACACGGCAGCTAGGATTTCCATAATATTTCTACTACAGAATAAACTCTCCCTCTGTTGAATAATTCGCTTTCATCTTCCGTGCAAATCTCTATGTGTACATATATTTCTATCAAATAAACAGCTAATACCCAGCCACTTTAATAGGACAAAAAACATACAGAACCGGTTCAAAATACATTTTGAATTTTAAATAACCTGTTCAAAATTTTCTTATATATTTACTCATCAAAATAATCAATACTTTTTAATTTCCATTTTTTCATTTAAAACACTTCAATAAACCCAAAACGGGTATTTTAGTATTTTTATAATTAAGCTAAACTAATGAAAAAAATTGGTCATTAATAACAATAAAAATATTCGAATTATAAGAGCAGTATATTATCAATTAATCAAACGCATATCTCATATATCAAGCTAACATTGATGTATTAATGTCATCATTGTTCTGGTCAAACAACGTCAAGTTGTAAATAATAGTCACTTTTAACTCTTTTACGCCCGGATTCATAGAATATGTGAATTTTTTATAGTACTATGATACAAATTTATTTTTCCATATTTTTCAAAAATTGAATGTGGTTTCAATGAAAATTAATTGAGTGAGACGATAGAGCTTCAATATAGGAACTCGGTATAACTTAATCAAAACTACACTGAATGACATTTAAATAGAGAGTTTGGATTAATTTTAGACATCATAGAACCTTAGCAACGTAACCAAAAACAACACCTTTATCCACTTGACCACGAACCTGGCACTAAGTATACTAGGTTTAAAATTTCTGGGATGCATCAGTATTTGTTTAACACCTTCAGAATTTGTAAAAATTATAACTAGGCCGACCTTTCACTAACTATGATTCTTGATTGGTGTAAAGATTTATCATGAAGAAGCAGGAATGCTTATCGTGCTGGTGACTTTTGCTTGTCAAATACTTAACACAGTGGGAATTAATTATAACATTAAATCAAATCTATTTTAAGAACAGTAAATATCAAAAACGGGGCGTAGCAAGAAATGTTAGCTAACCACTAGTCCTGCTTATCCTAGCCCTATCATTCCCTCTGCTCTCCTCGAAAAAAGAGAGGATGAGCAACTGAAAAACAAGTCCCTACCTATTAGTCCTGTCCTTCCCACCCATCCGATTTCAAAAACGGGGAATAGCGAGAGCGATCTGCTAACCACTGTCCTAGCCTTATCCTTCTATCCCTTCTCAGTTTGAAGAAAGACAGGGGTTGAGCAAATGAGTAATAAGCAGTTCTCATAGAAAATTTTCGTTGAGATATCTTTATTAGGAGGCACATATGTTCCACATTGGGAGTTGACATGGTAAAAAAAATTTAAGCATTTTTGTTAATTGACCACGCTAAGATTTTCTATTTAATGACATTAAAATCTCAAATTAGGCGAAATTAGAGTTACTGACTTCTGTTTTATACAATATGTAGTATTTATTTTTTGGATTATTGAGATTTTGTACACTTCCACGTATTTTGTCACTAACGACCCGGGTTTCGCCTTTCGGCATCTTCAGGCATTCGAGCACACGAATGGACTCGAACTGACAGACAGTAAACAGTGTCTAACGTTTATATAGAAGATACAAATACGACAAATATTATTTACGAGGTAAGATATTATACGTCTGAGAGCCACACTGATACCTGAGTTAAAATTTCGAGAATCGCCCTAATCCTTATTTTGTAAACACCATATTAACAGAGTGGCGAATTTCCGCTTTTCAACTTCTTTTAGAAATACCAGTGATTTTACAATTATAATAGTATTGTGGGTTTTGACGGGATGCAATTCGACGAAAGGGTAAATATATACAATTATTCCACATTTAGTGACATCTGTTAGGTGTTTCAACGTATCGGATATAATAGCGGAGAATTAGGAAGGTTCAGCTGCTCATTCAAAATTGGCAAGGAATTTAAATGGGCTCTATTAATTTTCCAAAATTTCTTGATAAAATAATTTATGATTCCCCATATTTAAATGCAACAGTTTAACCCCATCATCCGCATTAAACGTATGGTTCTCCATTAGCAAGTGATTTGCGAATGTCGAAGTTTCTTTTTTTAATCTAAAGGCAGCCGTTAGTGACAAAATCTCAATAATCCAAATTTGATATTGAAAATTCATCAAGCACCCTCAGTCGATGTCTTAAATTATATGTAGTATTTATAATTAAAGACCTCAGCATAAAACCGGCAAATGTTACAAAATTTATTTTTTAGGGAGAGCGTAAAACATTGTACCTTTGCTGTGTTCATACAAAACGACCCGGACTATTGCGGTTTTTGTAAAATCGGCAGATTTTTAAGAGCTAATTTTAAGGAATTAAGGTTTTTTTTAAATACATCTTAACACAGTTTTAAGGAGTTATATACAGAATATCGAGAAATGCAATAAAACGAAAATAAAAAAAAGTTGTTCTTTTTAAACCAAGGACTACAATAATTTACTGTTAATAATTTTATTTATTTTGTTTATCAATCATACCTTTACATTTATTTAAATGTTGTTTCGTCCCTGGCCACAACCAAAATCTGGTTCCACGATAAGGCCGGTGATACTTAGGGCACGGGAAACGAAACGTCTTAGAGGGTGGGCGAAGACTATTCGAAAACATGCTAAGCAGATGAGTAATTTATTCATAATTTCACTCCGAAGAGAATGCCGCTGCGATGTTCTGACGTAAAAGATGACATTTTATAATTTGATATCTGACATGGAACGAGCGAAAGATTACGTGGTTCGAAATCTGATAAGTATTATTTATTATTATTATTATCACATCAAAATATTTTCTTCTTTCATCTTTGAACAAATGTATGTTTGAAATGACAAATATATCATAGCATTTTGTTTTTGATATGCGAATTAGTAAATGAAAAGGTATTAGAGATTTTGAAATTTTTATCCATTCTGTCATAACATATGTAAATTTTATATGAAACTTTTTTTCGATTATTTCGTATTTTTCGTCGTTAAGCATCTTCAGAACAGAACACCGTGTAATCAAAATAACGTCAAAATAATATCTTGGACCTAATACTACAAGTGCCTATGTCAAATGTCCAGTACAGGTGATTGGATATTTCTCAATAACAATACACCTATATCATTATCTTTCACAATGCTTTTGCTAAATACTGTGGTGTTTTTTTTTTAGGTGCTAGAGCCGCCCAAGTGACGTAGACACTTCTTCTACTAACTAGTACATCCAAACATCTGAATCGCTTATGTCAATATAGGTTTTTCTTGGTGTAAAATAAGCTGACACATTATTTTGACATACACTATATAGGAATTTCTACCATTAAATGGATGAATATTTACAATTACTTATTGATACTTACGTCAAAATGGTTAAAATCTGACATAGACACTTCGAACACTTTTAATGCAAAATTATACGAGTTTAAAATTAAATTAATTTGAATAATTTAAATTTTGTATATTTCTATGCGTTTCATCACTAGAGACTCGTGTTTCGTCTTTGGGCATCTTTAGGCATTCGAGTACACGGATGAACTCGAATTAGTAAATAGTTTACATCATTAATTATGTATTATAATTATGTATAAGCACACAGGACGTACCATTACAATTCCCATTCATATGTTATTGTGGAAAATATAGCAAAATGATTTGAAGTTGGTGGGTTCTTTAAGGATGAAACACATGGAAATATACAAAATTTGAACGATTCAAATTTGATATTGAAATTCCATCGAGCATCCTCAGTCAACATCTTAAAAAAATATGATATTTGTCACCATTTTGTCAAGGTTAATTCATTAAATTTATTTATTATAGAAGGTCTCGTACGAACAAAATTTTCAGTCGAGTTAACTGGGAACGATAGGGTCTTTATTCATCAATGGATCCTTAAGCCTCTTGTCCCACATAGACCCTCTGATCAGGTGACACGACACCTTTCCTACGCTAAACGCACCCGAAATAATTACTAAGTAAACATCCCTTAACGAGACATATTCATGTATCTACTTTTGCCATTTATCAAATGACTGATCCCTTTTTTGTTAAGTGAGTATTTAGGCAATCGGCTTTAAACGGAGATTACGAAATTAACAGAGTTAATTTAAATAATTTTATTAGATAACAAATTAGTTGTTTGAATCTACACGAGGATTAATAGACTGATAACGTTTAAAACTTTTGTGGCTGGAAATTGTATAGAAACCATTATTTTAATATTAGATATTACTTAAATATTTTAGATTTTGATCACATTTGAGAATAAGATAGAACGAAACACATGTCACCCAAATTGGCAGAAAACAGTTATTAAAAAATAAATGATTTAAATTTTTTAATAGGTTTAAACGTATGAAAGAAAATACTGCATTCTTATAATTATTTAAATATTTGTGTTTATAAGTGGTTTACATAATTGTTATTATATTCTTTATAATTAACATTAGTTTTATAGTACTATACATCGGCTCCGTGATGCAGTGGTTAAAGTCGTTGGATACGGTTAAGGATGACTCGGGTTCAAGTCTCGGTGCAGACTTTCATAAATTGATTTTTCGATAGATTTATGTTCGTAGGCATGAATATTTGTGATGTCAAAATTCCCTCTCACTCAACCAACCCTAAAAAGTGTTCACAGAGAGAGAGAGCGATTAGCTAACGACTATTCATGTCCTAGCCCTATCCTTCTATCCCTACTCTCTTTGAAAAAAAGAGAGGTTGAGCAACTGAGTAACAAGCAGTTTTCGTAGAAATCTTCTGTTGAGATTCCTCCATTAGGAGGCCATATGCTCCACACTGAGAGCGGACATGGTAAAAAAAATAAAAAATTTAATATGATACAAAAGAGTAGATTATTCTTTATGGAGAGTTATAAAAAAACTTACATCTGTCGTCATTTAAATTGCTAATTTGTGGCAATTGTACTGGATAAATTACATTCGATTGAAATTTAAATTTCATTTTTAATACCAACTGAATCTAACCTATTTATTATTTAAAGAAATTGTATTCTATAATAAACTTCAAAATTGTTTGATTATGCTTCCATATCATATTATGATAAAACACCAGACCAGTTTAAAGTTTGGTCAGCAGAGAATCCACATTAAATCTTCTAGTAAACGTATGGAAATTTAAAATTAATTCGGTATTCAATGATATGTTTGAAATATAATAATAAAGCGGAATTTATCGCCAATTATTCACGAAATGCTATGAATTCTTTTTTACTTGAACATGGTTACTTGTATATGCTTTTATATAACGTATTGAATAAGAAATGTCTTTGCTTTGGCCAGCAATTCTCTGGATTTTATCAAATCACAGGTCAAGGCTTAGCGAAAATTATTTCACAAATCGACTCGTAATATGTGACGTATCATGTTGGAAGTGAACTGTTCACTTAAAACACTGCAGGTCAAGTCTAAGAAGTCGGAAAATGTATTATATTATCTGGTATCAAGAATAAACAAATGCAAGAAATGTTAGATCCCCCAAAAATTTTACAGCTCAATGATGACAGAGAGATAATTGCTACTTAGGTTTTTTGAAAACTGATAATAATTTATTGCAAACCTTCGATATAAGATGTTTCCAACGGAGGAAGGTATTTTGCAAACCAAATAATCTTTAAAATAAAGTCGAAAGGTTACGTTATATAAATACCCAATATATCTATCGAATGGTGGGCAAAAATAACAATAAATTAAGACGTTTATTAGACGTACTTATGTCTGAAATAAATTTGCTGTAATTATTATTTATTTTCTGGTTCTTATAGTATACATTTGCTCATTTAATTAACATTTTTATGTTTCTAGAAATTCAGGTTTATTAATTTCAATTTTAATTTTTAATGGTACTGCTGATAAGAATAGTAAAAATGATTACGAAAAACATACGGTATTATTGATGAAAAAATGACTTTGAATTGTAACTTTATTTTTACTGTCCTGAAAAATTGTCTTTTTTAAGTCTGCCCAATATTGATTGAAAACTCCTTCCCACCCATCTGATCCTCACGTGGCGTAACGAGAGCGATTATCAAACCACTATTCTCATCCTAATCCTGTCCTTATATCCCTACTCTATTCGAAAAAAATATAGGTTGAGCAACTGAATAAGAAGCAGTTCTCATAGAAAAATTCTGTTGAGATACTTCCATTAGAATAAAATATTGGGAGCGGACATGGAAAAAAAATTAAAAAATATTGATATATGATATTACTTGGAGTCAATAAATAAATTCAATGCAACGGGAAATAATTCGTCTGTAAGGTTCCTTTTTAAAACTGAAGAAATTAAATTTATCGCCAAAAAACGTTGAAAGATATTTTGCAAACTAATTACTGTCTGAAAGATAAACAAGGCTTATAAATAGTAACGTATTAATGTTTCGACTGGCTATAAATAATTTATAAAATAAATAAATTCGTTGAGTACACCATAATCGATTCATAAAAAGCACGAATGGCGTATCAATAGACTGCCACAAATGTATCATCTATTAACCAATTCTCAACACAATAAAGAGGAAAAGGAGAAATACTGGCGCTAACAGATGGTCGAGTTAAGGGGAGATCGACGAAGCGTGGCGCATTCAATATAAGACTTGACCATCCGAAAAATTCCGACAGAAGCTCTCAGAGAGTAATTTTACCCGGCGAAGAAGGCACCGGAAAATAGGTAAACTTTGTTCTTTATTTACTCCTCGTGAAAGTTTATATACTGAAGTCGATATAAAATAGACAATGTATTTTTTAAGTTAAAAGTACATAAATTCAATGAATCGGTAAACTTTCTTAATTCATTAGAAAAAAAAAATAGAGTTTTCACTTTGAGGCTGTAATCATTTCGTTTGGATTCAGATGCGAATGTAGTGATCTTATTCAGTGTTTGTTAACCTCGTGAGTATCTGTTCCTTATTTTGTGATTGAATGTTAATTTAAATAAAATAAATTTAATCTTCGATTTTATACAACAAGACATAGCAGTGCAATGAATAAATTAACTGCATGAAGTAATGGAAGACAGAAATACTGTGTTTTAATTTTTGTCATTCTTATATAATACACTATTGATTGAATTGGCGTTTTCTTGGTAGAACTCCATTATAATAGAATAAAATTACTAAGTGTTTATTACTACCAAATTTTATTAGGTAGTTGATAGCTTTTTCGGCTCAAAGCCATCATCAGAGCTATACAACTTATTTTTGCTTAGCTATATATACTGTTTAGAAGAAATAGACAATACTTTTATGTCATTTCACGTATTGAAACATCAAAATATTTATTTAAAATTAAATCATTTAAAGTACTAATTGTGTTTTTAGAAAAGGAACTTACGTAGTGTCATTAATTAGTCGTTAAAATAAATGCATTGAAATTTTATTGATTATGCTTAATTACATAGGCTTCTTGTAATGGCTTAAGTAAGGGTGTTGGATTAATGTTTGTTTGGTCATTATTGTTATTATTGTCCAGATTTTATCTATTAATTTCAACTTTTTCTAAAAGATTAAGCCTGAGGCTTTTATCACACAAATGTAAGCATACCGGAGATGAATTAACGGTTATGTTGTGTGATTATTCCAAGAGGTGGTTAACAAATTGAGAATATGTTATCAATACAATAAGTTTATGCACATATTTTATGTACTTCGGTCTGTTTTGTATTTAAAATCTCGCATAGTAGAGGAAACATATCGAATTCTTCTTAAACTTTTTGTTAATAGATCCTTATTCAATTACCTTATCTTACCTTAGTTTTTATCAGAAACTTTGCTTAATAACTGGGCCCCTAATTTAGACAAGTGGGGCCCTAGGCGCCAGCATCCCTGCCAGCACAATGCGGCGATTCGTCCGCGGCACTTCTATTGTGAGGCTCCTTTCTGAGGCCCGTCCAAGGGTGTGGAAATAAATCTGAAAGGAAAAAGAAAAAGCTCTGAATGCGGGGACATGATGGATGGCTTCGCCCTGGGTAAGAGGGTGGAGTATCGATATTAAATGAAATATTTTTTCAATAAACTGAACTGAATTCATAACTTAGTTCGTTATCTATAAAATTGGTACTTTTCAGTAGAGCCAAAACAAGATTTGTATTTGAATGAAATTCGATGAAAAATGTCATATTTAAATTGAATTGAAAATTTTTCAACACGTCCTTTTACTCTTATATGCATGCATTTTTTTGTAGTTATTTAAGAAGATTTGACTCGTTTTTTTAATTGACTCGACTTAACTACCTTTTTTCGGAAAGTACCTAATTTTTATGCATCTGTTTATGAAATTTATTAAACTCGGGTACAAATATTATTGATTTAATTTATGGTAAACATTTGAATATTGCTTTTCCCAATATCTCAATAAGGGTTATTTGGAAATGCCTGAGTAATAATCTGGAAGATCGATATTTTTCTCGTATATCTGTAACACACTACACACACACCCTGTTGAATCTTAAAATGTAGCATTGCTTAAAAAATAGTTTTTTTTTATCTTAAAAACCTTATATTTCTTTGAATAAAGATATTTCCTTAAATATGCTAGTTCAACAACGCTTACGTTTGTCAATCTTGATCGGATATTCGTGCAGATAAATCTGGCTGGAGAAACATGATGCAACATTTTATGGACGTTTCGGCAAAACTATTATTGCATTCCCCAAGCATAACACCAAAAAATAAATACGAATCCCACGATCTGACTCCAGCCCGTCCTCCCGCCTAATAGCTTTATAAAGCTCCAATATAACGGACTGCGAAAAGTGCGCAGTCTGCTAATGTGTGTTGTATCTTCTTTATATAAAATTACTCCTCGCAAGCCTTCATACCAATTTTTATGAATGAAAAGACTTGTGTGCCATAATAAAAAGATTTTTGTTGAATTTAGTGCTAAGTGTGTTTACGGGTTTTAGTAATCAGAATTCCATATTGTCATAGGGCGATAACGAAATAAAAATGGCTTACAATTAAATGCACTTTTGCTTAGACCATATTCACTTGTGGTCCCACATAATAAAATACATTCTTACATTGAAGAAATATATTACAATTTCGAAAAAATATTCACATAGATAAAATAGTTTTCCCTCAATATAAATACTCACACTTTGAAATCAATAGTTGCACAAAGCTGTAATGAAATGTCACTTATTCCTCTACCCTATAATAGGCCGCCTATATTGTCTGCTCCACGCATTAGAATACATTACACAAACCAAACCAGACCAACCCTCACATAACGCACTAAAACTTAACTCACTTTCTTAAAAGAATCCGTGACTAAGTGGAAACTATTAAAATGAAAGCTTAAGTGTACTAAGTTAAAACTATCTAATCCAAAGTGCAAATCATCGAATTTAAAGTTCAAGTGTACCAAGTGAATACTTTCTTACGCAAATTGCAATTATTTATAACCCATAAAAAAGTGTAAGTGTTGTAAGTGTCATATTTTTTCTTCTAGCCATGTCTGCTATCAGTGTCATATGGACTCAGCATGGAGTCAACCACTCGGTTACCTGGAATATAAATTATGTACAAACGTAATCATACTCAAACGTTACTAATAATTTAATTTTATAAACATATTTAATGTTTAATTATATTGAAAAAAAAAATTCAAAAATCACAAATCCCTTCACATATAAAACTCCAAGGTGTAGTATTTGGTAACGCTGGTTGTAAGTTGTAAGGCTCTCATTCCGGGCTTGTTTTAGGGGTTGAGAATAAACTGCTTTTGTTAGAATAAGACTAATTTTTACCATATCGATTAAAACATCAAATCAACCATGGTTTTATTTTTATTAAGTTAAACACAATTTGTTTTGTATTACTTTTATGTGTTAATAATGTTCATGGCCGATTTCGCTCATCGTATGCATTATCAACAGATTAAACAAAACGTTTTTGATTTTTTTCTTAACATAATGCCTTTCCACCAAGAATTTACAGTTACAGGTTTTGGTTAAAAATGTTTTATTTTTATATTTAAACAAGTCTGACTAAAATCTCTATCAGAGTGGAATTTTTGGACCGTCACTAAAACTATTATTTCAATATTTCTTTCTTTTACCAAAGTTTGAAAATTAATTTCATTTTACCGAATAAATGTATAAATAATGATATCTATTATACCAACAGATTAAGCTTGTATTTAAATTGGATTGCATTTAAAATATTCAACGCATTTATATGAAACAAAACTCTTCAGTAAATATTTTATTTTGCGAATTTCAGCGCAGATAAGCATACAAATGTTAAACGCATTAATTTTACGTATTACAACGCGCTCTGTCGAGAAAGGGAGAGTGGAATGAATTCTACATTCAACAATAAAATGATTTATTAAAATTCACCGAATAAGGCAACAGGCCCAATGAGATACTTCATTGCATTTTACATAAACGACCGTTCAAGAACCGAAGATCAAACTGTCTGAATTGAAAACAAGGCAATGATTTATTTACCGTCATTACTTCCAATATTTTAGTGATACTTTATATCGAAACAATACACATGATTACTTCAATGGTGTTCTATATAAATTCTTAGTATATCAAAATTAAATTATAACATAAAACATGTGATACAGGACTTCCGTCTTCGTTTTGGAAAGAGTTTTTAACTATTAATTAATTATTAAATGTATATAAAAAAATATTTGGTATTAGCTAATAGACAGTCCAAGCTCCAGATATTTTGAAATTTTAGATTACCTTTGTACAACGTAGTATAAAAAATAACATTAAAAATATCCATACCCAAGATCTTAAACATTAGATTGAAAAAATCTTGATTTGATATTAATCTTGCTGGGACATGAAACCAGATACATCTTATAACTAGCTACGCCTTTTAACACCGCCTACTAGACCATAGAGACTGACAGATGATCATATATATTTCAATTAATCCATTGAAAATGCGCCCTGAAACTTAAGGGTGAAAAGATCACTCGAAGTTGACTCGAGAAAAATAGATATCAAAAACAACAAGCCCAAGATCTCAAATAATTAATTTAAAATCACCAGGGCTTACGCCTGCACCCCAGGACTAAAAAGATCAGTTTCAAGTACATGTAAGGCAACGACAAGTATTGTTAAATTGCTTCTAAGTCTCTTCTCCGGTGATAGTTTGAATGCGCTTATAATATGTGTTATATCTCCAGCACAACAGGCTTAATGGATCGTATCGCGTTGTGGTGGGAAAACATTTAGTATTTTGGGAATATAAAGGTTAATACTATTGTTTTGCTTACTGATTTAATGATTAGATCAAAAAATACAAACTTGATTTTAAATAAACTTTGTTAAAATAAAATACAATAAATAGTATTCACAATGTTAGTGTAAGCTTTGCCCCAATTGATTCAATTTATCATTTATATATATAATATTGTAAGTTTTATTACGTTAAACACTTTAACCATTTGATTTGAAGTCACTTCACGTGGGCTCAATGCCAATCAATTACACGTATAATGTTCACCACTGTTTGCTAAGTGCCGAGTTTGAAAGCCACTGCTCATTGACGCAGCTTTCAAAGGAGGAGCAATAAGAGTAACGAGGAGCGATGAAATGGAAACCGCTAATGCGATTATCAGGGTAGAACGCGCCCCATCGCTGCGGGTGGCGCTCCGACAGAATAAAAATGCCAAATCTCATTTTTCAAATTCCTAATGCGATTTGTTGAGGATTTTTGAGACAGTTTCACGGATTCTAGTGCTTTGCAATTTTCACAAAGTGTACGACCGAAATGACCATTTTGAGATTTGTTTTATCTTCATTATTTACCATGCATAAATAGTTTATTGATTTGGTGTTTTTGGAATATTTTTAACAAATGCTATCATTACAATTTTTGATTTTTAGAATCAGTTTACGGGAAAATTACTCACGCTGCTGATGTGTTCAGATCACCATTCATAATCAGAAAATCCATTCATTCAACGCTTCTGTTTGTGATATTTTATCATAGAGAACTCTTCTACTGATTTTCCAAATAGGAAGAATATCGATGATCTAGTTCCATAGTGATAAAACTAGAAATTGGTAGTTTTGAGAAATAGCCAATCAAAGTTTTGACCATTTAAACTGACTCGTAAAAAGTTTAAAGGCTATTTCTTTATGGAACGTCACGAATCACAAAAATATATTTCCACAATACGATATTTTGATATGTATGTATATGGAAATGAATATATGGAAATGAATGATATTATGGAAACATAAAAATTTTGACTTATCGTCCTATGGAACTGGGTCATCCACATGATAACAGAAGAAGAAGAAGAAGAAATTATGTCTCAAATGTAATGGACGCCACTGTTTCTTTAAATTTTGTTTCTAACTACAAAACAACCAAATTTTATCATGTTGTTGATAGCTATTTCGGCTTAACGCCATCGTCAGAACTATTGTTTTATCAAGTAAATGCCAATTCAGTCAATCAATTGTTTCTAACTATTTATGTCAAACACCTCCCAACCCCTCGCCTGGTCACGGGTGTAAAATAAATCCACAACTTTCAATGCCTTAGTTATAAATAAAAAAAATTAGTGTTTATTTAGTCTGATGTTGCTTTTCAGAGAAGTGAAACTCGTAACTCACGCTGTTATCAAATTTATATTTCTGCAACTATAATTTATAATTCTCAATGATGCTTTTAAGTGCAAGTATCATTTTTTTTTAAAAAGGCCAGACCAAATTATTTTCCGTATATTATTGTTTAATTTACGTTTTGCATCCAATTGGAACGGATGCAAAACGCAACATGAAACCGTTGAGTTCATTACTACAATTAATTTATTACGTAATCATGTTGAACAACGCTCCACTTATTTCCATTAGGGAAATTACGTTTCATATCATATTAAAATTGGAGTTGAGCTTAAAAGCTCGCAACTCGATCATTTTACAGCGTAGCGTCTACGTTGTGACAATATTTACATCATAATTTTTACGTCATGAAAAAATGAAGCTATTGACTTGGAAATGTAATAAAGTTTTTTCTTTTTTTAAACGATGGTAGCCATCAATGAAATTATTTCATTATACAGTATTTAAGTATCGCTAACTGTTTATCGGTCATTCGAGTTCTCATTTAGAAAGGAAAAGTTTAGAAGGCTGGTGAAGGACTTGTTCTAGATTATAGCTCCAACTGTTTCTTGTGGAAAATGACGAAAACACTCCTCTAAGCATTTTATAAAATCCGCATCTCGCTGATTAGGTGCTTGCCCGCGTGACCAAAACGGTAACATCCATATGGATATAACGATCAACTATTCACAAACACTAAATACAATATATATTCCGAATTGAGTATCTCCGAAATAATTTGTATTTTTAGAGTAAAAAATAATATTTAATTCAACATTTTTTTTCAATATTTGTCGTAAGATATTGACACAACATAGTGTATCATTTTATTTTTAAATAAAACTAATTTTTAATATCAGCAGAATCAATTTGACTCAATAAGTGGGAATATTATTAATTTTATAAATAAACTGCTTTTATATTGAAAATTAATATCGACGCAATTTATGTGAGTTATAAATAATTATAATACATATTTAAATTATACAGGGTATTTCATGGTACATGTAACGTCACGGATGATTTTTGTTATTTTCTCTGTAAGGATTTTACCATTTTGAGTGTTTTTTTTTTTTTTTTTTTTGATGGTTGGAATTTTTTTTATCTTTTGAGTAGACTCATTTGTCGATTTTAACATTATATAATAGTTTTTTTTCGGGTTGCTATGATAACAACCGACAGCAATACGCATTTAAAATAATTTTTGTTTCTATGATATATTACAGATATCAGATAATATAACTTAAGGGCATGTGTACTAGGGAATACCCCAGGTACGTTCATAAAGTTTTGTGGTAGATTCCGCTATTAATATTTAAATATTGGAATTGATAAGCCACAATAATTGTATATTTTATTCAAAAATATATAAATCAAATTTACGAAAAATATTGAAACAACATTTTTATCTCAATCAAATAAAACAGCTTGTGCAACATGTTTCATACTATTGTTGCAACAATAATGAGACAATTTTCTTGAAATCACAAACAATTTTTCACCCGCCCATTATTTACGCCCCCATAAAATTATTATTTTTATTGCAAGAATATCCAGCCAATAAAGGGGGGAGGGGCAGGTGTCTGATTTGGAATAATTGCCAATTATAGCGCTCGTCTAGATTGCTAGCAGACGTTGCGTTTTCAAGAAATTCCTCCAGAGAAACTCGACACAATAGTGCCCCCTTTTTGCCAATAATGCCAAGGTATTTATTTAATGTACAATTTATGTAATCTTCAACCTTTAATTGTAATAATGTTTTTATGGTTTAATTAAGAATCATAAAATTTGGTATAAATTTTCATATTTAAAAAATGCATTTATTTATTTAATTTTGAAATTTGAATTGTTGAGATTTTACACATTTTCATGTATTTTCTCACTAACGACCGGGTTACGTTTTTCGGCATCTTCAGGCATTCGAGCACATGAATTAACTCAAACTGACATGTATTTATTTATTTAAGTGTAAATTAAAAAAAGACATTTTTATTTCAAACTATAATATTTAAGATTAATACATATTTATCAAGTTCACTCTGAATGTGGAGCATATCAACGCTTAATGAAACATCTAAACAGTGGATTTTATAACGAGATTCGGTCAGCCAACTTTTGCCAAGAGAATGAGGAAAGAAGGATAGTGGGATAAGAAAAGACTAGTTGTTAGTCTGTTTTTAGTATCGGGAATTCGAACACTTGACCACGCATCCAAATACGACTCAAGTCCAGATGATTTGACAACTCGGCTGCAGGATCGACAGTTTTGAAAAGCGAAACCTCTGACATGCTACCATGCCCATACTGATTTTTTAAAACCATGTCCGCTCAAAATGTAAAGCATATGGTCTCGTAATGGAAGTATCTCAAGAGAAATTTATTCGTTTATATCAGTTTACTGTCAAAATGCCAACACAAATAATAAATGTCGATGCATTACTTCGTGTAAATTTTTTCTGTTTTTACTTTTCTATGTTTTTTTTATCATGTCCGCTCCCAATGCGAGCAATGAGAAATCTCAATCGAAGTTTTTGTACAATAACTGCTTGTTACTCAGTTGCTCAACCCTTTTTTTCGAAAACTGTGGACATAGAAAGATAGAGCTAATATGGAAGAAGTGGTTAGATCAGAGATGCACAAACGCGGCCCGTGGGCCACCTGCGGCCAAAAATGGCATTTTTCGCCCCCCAAAATAACAAGTAATAAGCAGTAAAATAATGTAACTATTAAATGAAAAATTATAAAATGCATAACTTGTCTAGTATAGTATATCATTATTTTCCAACACTTTCACCCTCTGCAACCCGTGAAATATTAGAAAATGGATAAACTGGTCCTTCTTTCAAATAGTTTGTGCATCACTGTGTTAGATAATCGTTCTCGTTTTAGTCGTTGTTTTCAAGATTGGATGGGTGGGAGGCAATTTTAGACAGAATCACAAACATCCATGCCTTCGAACAAAAATCCGTAAATCGATTAAAAAATCAATTTATGAAACGGGAGTTCGAACGCTTGAGATCCGTTACCGAAGCCAACGACATTGACCACTGCATTACGGAGCCGATAATTTTATTCTAAGCATTTTTACTTTAAATTGAAAAATATTAAATACGTGTTTTAGTACCATATTTGAATACTGAATAAAATCTCATGTAAAATTTGAATTGTTGGGACTTTGTATATTTTCATGTATTTCGTCACTAACGACCCGGGTTTCACCTTTCGGCATCTTCAGACATTCGAGCACACAAATGAACTCGACTGACTAAGTTCAGTTAGAGCCAGTTCAGTCAGGTCAGTTCAGTTTAAGTTAAGTCAGTTCGAGTTCATTCGTGTGCTCGAATGCATGAAGATGCCGAAGGCGACACCCAGGTCGTTAGTGAAGAAATACATTGAAATTTACAAAATCCCAACAATTCAAATTTGATATTGAAATTACATCAAGCACCTTCAGTTGATATTTTAAATTATAACATCACATATACGTAATAAAACTTCTCGTATATTGAAAGGTTATTCTAATTATTTATATATATTTTGTATAAAGTTATTTAATAAATATCAAAACGACTATTTTTGATAAAGGAGGTGATACACTTGAATTTTCGTCCCGTCTACATTTTTGTGGTGATGGAACACGGAGTAAATTGCTCGGGAAAATATTTTCAAAAAAGGTTAAACGATATAACTTCACGTCTGTTTATAATTCTAGAAAATTTGAGGCATTCCGCCGACTCCTGTCGAAAGAGACAAATATTTCGTTGCAACATTGGAATATTTCCAACACGGTTCCGTATTGAATATTCCAGCAATTTCAACACCTAACTTGAATACTTTTACGTCATATAGAAACAATCACTTTTAACTATTGTATAGATAAAAGTTTCTTTTAATTAAATGAAAGATAAAAGGGTTGGCGATTTTTTCATGAATTCTACAGAATCTAATATTGGTAATTGTGACCTTTTTAAGAATGTCATCTACTGGTTTAGATGCGTAGATGATATCTTAGTACCATGGAGAAGTACTGAAAGAAAACTCAGTAGTTTTTTTTTTAAAACATGAATAGTGTAAATCATTTAATTCATCAGTTGATAATGCTCGTCATGATCAAAACCAATTCTGATCATTATAAACATATGGAAGTAGTACAAAAAATTGTGTTTTATTTATACACAAATTGTTTTCTCAATTTTAATTATATGATAGGCAGATGTTTGTAATGAGTTTTCCGTTACTAGTGTGGATTATATTGAGCCCATCCAGAGTATGCTGTCAGAAAACGTTAAGTCAGAAAAACAAGTTCTAAAATAATCGCATTCAAAGCTTTATTTATTTTTTTAATTACTACTCTTTTTAAAAAAAAGTTTTTGTACATTACAAAGAGTAACCTTTTTGGCATACAAATCATAAGATTTATATCATGCTTTTTTGTCAAAATAAAAAATAACTATATGACTTAATACTGTTTTTTATTTCAAAGCCATTATATCCTATGACGTCATGTGTTCTACCAGTAAGTAGAAAGTTAAATTGCATAAATGCTGACATTTAAAATAGTCTGTATTAACTCAATATCAACTCAATAATCTGTAAATTAGCCAACTTCATTTCGGCAATTTTTTTAGGACGTAGGAAAAACATATTAATTTAAGCAACAAGCGGAATTTAAAAATCTGAAATACTCTATTTGTATGAAAAAAAGTAATAAAGAGTGTATTTTATAAATATGACCTAAAGAAGTTTCTCATGTAGAGTTGGTCAGCTTGCAGATTAAGTAGGAATAAATGCATTTTTAACTGAACTAATCACCCCATAATGTTTAAAGAGAACTATGTTGAACTGTCAGCCAGTCGGTCAACGTCTCTTTTTGGAGAGGTTAGGGAATGAAGGATTTAGTTAGGTCAGACCTTTTAGTTGACTAATCATTATATTGACAAGTCGTTTTGAGGATTGAACGTAGTATGAAAAAGTATGCCAACATCACTATCAATGAATGAAAATTTTCATTGCGGTAATCGATCTCGCGACCGTGCAAACTAGTTGCGTGCATTTGGAAAGCATTGACCTCTAAGCTACGGAGCAGGCAACGTAAAGCATTAGACATGAATTTATATTATTTTATAATTAATGAAACAAAAACGTTAAGTTTAAATTGTGTATCATTTATCACGTTTGAAATAATATGTTATATTTCTTTACACGTAATTGACAGCTCATAATAAAGTAGGTGAGTAAATAAGTAGTAATAAGACTATAAAGTAAGCCTCTTGTGCCACTCAAGTGAGAAGGTAAGACCTTTTAAATTCAACTTGCGATTGCTTAAACAGCATCACCTCTAAACTCAATGACTTCCGCTTTTGCCTTCGCTTGCTACTTGGAACTTGTAAAAGAAGGGTTTTGAATGTGTGAACACTGCAACTCTGGACTTTTTAAGGTGGGAATATGAACGAATATAAATCAGCTTAATATTTGATTACTTAATAAAGTGATTTATTTTTTTAAATAAAATTGTTTAGATGCAATCACGAATAACAAGCCACAAATGATTCGCTTGTACATTATTTGAAACTGTATTTAATATTAAAGACTCATTTTTTAGGAATAGTTGGAGTCACATTTAATTCAATGAGAACTGTCGGAAACACACAGCTGGACACAGCTAAATGCCACTGGTTTAACATTTTTATTCTAATAATTCTGATTTACTGTAATAAATCATGGTACATGACAAAAACCGTATACTGAAATTCTAGGATAGATGATAACGTCAGATACTGTGGGTGAGGTGGTTTGACATTGGACCATGCTAGAAAATGCCTCTGGAGAATCTCAGAGAGAGGGCAATGCTGTTTCTTTTCAAATAATTTTAATAATAACTTAAACAAGAAATGAGAAAAACGAATTTTTAATTTTATCAATAAATTTTAATTTTCCATTATCTTATATTAATTTATTAATATAGACTTAGCTACTCAGAACGTAAAATATTTTCCAAGCAATATCGATCACCCAAAAGTTTTTTTAATTCACAACTAATTATTTATTAAAACGTTAGCACTCATCTAATTACGGTTGCTCCAACATTGCTTTTTACCCTCTTACCAGAGTTGAATTAATGTTCGCAAGAATGTCGAGTTTTCCCCAAAACATATTTTCCACGCTCACTCCTATAACTTAATACAGAGGTTTTCAATTTTATCACATTTAATTTATCTAAATAATATTTAATTTTAGCTCATTATTTTTCATGTGATAATTACGTTCAATTTTTAATATTTTACGCATGTAGATCTTTTGTAATAATAATAATAATAATAATTTAAAAAATGGTATTTTATTGCATTTTTGAACATTTCACTGGTAAAGTCATTGTTTCACTCGCATACAAAAAACAAGTTTAGGTTAATATGCAAACATTAACAAAATACATTAAATATAAATAATTAGTCTTGAAAAATAGCTTCTATTCATTTATAAACCTTCTCAAAATGACATTCACATTCTGCAATATCTAACTGCAATATTTTGGTGGAAGGTCAATGCAGTTGACCTTGGATTTACTCTGAAACTAGACAAATTAAATTAAGCTATAAAAGTTTTATATTCAGTTAAAAAGAATTATTGATTCTGATGAATGGCACAGTTTTATTTATTGAACACTAGCAGTCAGTATTCATAAAGAGTTTCTTTAATTGTTTGTACAATTCTGAGACAGCTGACAGAATCTTTATTCATAGATTACTTAGCGGGAAAGGGATATGAAGACTAATTCTGGCCCACCCGAAAAATGAGAGCCCGCTTGGTAGACTACTCATAGAATTAGTTTGTAAATATAGATGGGAAAATCTACAACTAAGTGTATCATTGATTTTTTTTTTAAGTAACTGATGTTTTATTTATTCTCTATCTAATCTTCTAGCTGAGTTACCCAAATGTAGACACAAATTTATACAGACAGTTTCCTTGCCTAAGCATTATGTAAATACTTATGGAATTAAAAAAATATTTGTTTGATAAATTCTGTTTAATTTTTTTATTTTTTAAAAGCAGTATTTTTTTATTTAATTATATTAAATGATATTTTAAATGGCTGTCTGGGTAAATGCTGATTCTTTATTTGTTTCATTAGCAGAGTAATAAAGTGATTTTAATTATATTTCCCAAAACCATCAATTGACTTTATTTTACAATAATTGGAAACATTACAATATTTTGAGCAACTCTGGAGCGCTAACTTTGCGCCAAAGATTTGTTTGAAGTATGATTTTTGTATTACACGGTTGGCGATCATAGGATTTTTTACATTTAACTTTATTGACGAGGAATAATAATAATGTTTTAGACGCAATAAAATAAATTTCATCTTTTCTGGTAAATCTTTTAATAAATTTACTTCCGATTTTGTGTTTTACTTATCTTTTAATACTTCGATGCAAAATATGAATAATAATATACCGTAACTTATTTATTTTTACCTACAGGTATTCTTATTTATTTTCTATATAAATACACCAAGAAATTACAGGCTTTTTCGTGTCTTAACATATTGAAATAAAACTGTACAGCTCACCCGACCGCAGTGGTATCGTGGTAGTGCTATGAGCTCTTGTTTGCTATTGGTGCTGAAGATCAAATTTACAAACTATTATTTGTGTAAGTTGATTCACTTATCAATAATTGAGTTTTTATTAAATCTTTTTTATAATAATAATTATTATGGTAGAAACCTTTCAATTAATACCTAGATTCTATTTGTCTTATTTTAAACTGATGCATGATTGACGTATTTTTAAAAAAATACCGTACGCATTCAATGATTAAAATTGTTACCATTTGCATAAATTGCAGCCAAGTCTAATGTTATAAATTTCTGTTTTGAAAACTACGATATAATCAAATGTATGCGAGTCTGTGGCATTCATCCCTTTAGACTTAACACTATACGATTGACTAGTCCATAATTGGATTATAAATAATGTTGCTTAACTGTTTAGACATAACTATTTCCAGTATGCAACTTCCTAAACAGAGTTAAAAGCTGATGAAGATAAAACCAAAATCAAAATTTTGGATCAGGTAGTTTAGCCACTATATTTTATACATATAACGTAAAAGTATGAAGCCAAAACTGTAACTGATTCATTTGTGGTGTTTAAATGGCAATACTGAAAATTTCGTTATTGATTTATGGATTTATTTTCGAAGACATGAATGTATTAAATGTATTAATTCTCTCCAATTCATCGAATCCTAAAAAAAAGACTAAGCGAGGGCGATAGAGAGGTTGAGCGACTGAGTAACAAGCAGTTTTCCTGAAACAACTACATTAAGAGTTTATATGCTCCACATTGAAAGTGGATATAGTTACAAATAAGTATCCTTCGATAAGACAGAGAGGGATCATTAAATATAATTTACCTGTGTTCAGTTACTGAAATTATGCATTCAGCCAATCCGTGTTATCTAACTATTCACCGAGAATGCCTTTTGGAATTTTGAGCAGTCGAATTTCGGTAGCATGCAAAGCAAATAAGCAGCACGGCTTCATAGAAACATTTAAACAAAGAAAGTCGTGAACCCTTTGTGGGTCTTATTTTCTAATTTAAATTTTAAAAGATAAACACAGAGAGGGCGCAAGGGCGGGCGATGAAATACGGATTCGCAAATTCTTGGCGGCGAATTATAATTTATTTTCTCGTGTTTGAGGTACGACCGAGGTAACTGACATCTGCAAACACGATCGCTATCGCTGAACAAATTTAACTGCAATTTCTTGTGAATTCATTTAATTAATCATAGTTTTTAATGTACAGTCACGTTTAAGAAAAAAAATTACGAACTGTTAATTCTCTTTATTAAATCGTCGTAAATGGTTAGTAGCTCAAATACTAGATTAGACTTTTTATAAGTCAATTTTTTATTCGACTTATTCACTTATATCCAATTCGTAACAACATGACGTAGCTAGTGGTAGAATAGTGCATCACTTACTATTTAATATTTATATCCTCGAACTCTTAAGCTCTCTGCTTCTTTTCATTATTTCAAAAAATATATGATATCAATGAATCGGATAACTTTATATAAAAGGTCTAATCTGGTTTCTCATGTCAACGTTTATTAAATCTAAAAATGATTTAATTGTTGTAATCAGACATACTTTTCGTACGAGAAATTGTTTATATAATTTCTACCTTTAAGCATTAGCCTGACATTTATGTACCTAAGGATAAACTTTCTGTTCAGTAAGCAATACTTTTTTTTAATACCTCATTATCTTTTTTCAATTTATAATGCTGATTTTTGAGCTTATATAAGAATTTAAAACTTTTCATATAGATAAATATAATTTTAAAAGTAAGTTTCTCGATCCCCGTATACACTAATACTTCAAATCTTCACCAATGATACATTTAATTAGCAATCATTGAAATATAATGATTAATTAAATTTGGATTATTGAGATTTTGTACACTTCCATGTATTTTGTCACTAACGACCCTGGTTTTGCCTTTCGGCATCTTCAGGCATTCGAGCGCACGAATGGACTCGAACAGACAGACAGTAAACAGTGACATAACCGTTAGACATTGTACGAGATCTATAACCGAAGTCAGTGACGTTGACCACTGCGCCGCGGACCCAGCACACATGATCTCATATAATTCAAATTTAATATTGAAATTCCATCAAGCACCCTCAGTCGATGGCTTAAATTATAGCAATCATCAGATGATAATGCTCGTGATGAGCAAAAGCGGTCCTGATCATTATAAACATGTAAAAGTAGTACAAACAAATTTTATTTTATCTTTAAAATAAAATTCGTTTCCACCGAGAATCGACAGTCAACAGATTAAAAGTGACTAAATCGGAAAATTAAATGCTTTCGTAATGTTTGAAATATCAAACAAGTTAAACAATGATCATGTCCCGCATTTGTAGATTTTCATCTCAACTAAAAGTATCGGAGAAAACATTTTCTCTTTTAAACATTTTTATAGCCACAAATGCAGCCTTAAATTGCGATTTATGAGTCGACCAATTTAGCAAGACGCTCTACGTCGTAGACACCAAACCGTGCTGCGCTACGCCATAGCAAAATCATCCGGAAGCTACTTTGCCATCCTCTTTCCTTATGAGTTTCGAAACTTGCCGTAAAATATGGCAGAGAAAATTTGTTTCCTTTGGCAGGAAAAATACTTTCGACTTTACTTGTCGCTTGTTTTGTAATATCACGCTCGGTGCATCATAGAAATTTTAAAAGACACTTAAATTTTTACAGATTTTAAAATAATGATTCTTAGTACCAAGTCTTATTAGAATTTGTCTTATTAGCTGAACTAAAATATATTTGTTGTAAATCAAATACCCATTATTCCCAAACAATTTACCTTCCTCGTGAATTTACGATTTTCTCAATTTAATGTTGTCATCAATATCAATAATCATTCGGTGGTCAATTGATATGTATTGCAAAGGTTAATGGTAAAAATTCGCTAATCTAACCTTTTTAAACCAAGATTCTGAATGCATGTATTTGGTTTGGTTTGGAAGTATCTGGAATTAAAGAAAAAATATTATTAATAACACTTTCTTTGATTTCAAGAACTAAATTTTTTTTGCTCTTTCATCTCTAACGTAATTTTTTTTTATAATTTAAGACATCGACTGAGGGTGCTTGATGGAATTTGAATATCAAATTCGGATTATTGAGATTTTGTACACTTCCATGTATTTTATCACTAACGACCCTGGTTTCGCTTTTCGGCATCTTCAGGCATTCGTGCGCTTGAATAATTGGTAATTTTTTTTGTTGAGGTTCACTTTCATCATTGCAGATAGAAGGGCGTGATTGCTGCAGAGGTAAATCCATAGTGAAGCCAATTCACAATGCATTTATATGAATCATGTAAATTTATACAACAGTTGTATTCTGTTGGTTTCACTTTTCCATTTAAAACATCGCCTAAAACAGCACCTGACGAAGCTTTAAAGCTCACAAATTGACAGGTGGTAACACTACCTTTGGTTTAATAAGGCGAAAGAAATACCGCTAAAAAACAAAAATGAAAATGAAAAGAATTAAGAACCGCTGACTTTCGTCATTGTTTTGAAAATAAATACCAAAGTTTCCCTCATCTGCTGTAAACCTTAAATAATCCGAATGTCAAGTGGAAAACAGAACAATAAGAATATTTGCAATAAATTCATTTCCCTAAACCACTAAACTGTTTTTGTGTTTCCTTTTTTACCTCCATACAAGTCCTTGGGGAGTTATTTGAAAAGTACTTAAAATACTTGTTTGAATATATACATATATATTTGACAAGTTTTATCAAATTTATGATACAAAAATATTGTTATGTTTGAAGCATCTATTGATTTTAAGCAAGCAGCAAAATGATTTTTGAATGATTTTTTAAGCAGACCCATATTCTGAGACTCCGCTATGGTATCATTATCATATTGAATATGGTATTTTTTATTTATCATATAATGATTTATTATTTAAGAATATTATATCCGTTATTTTTTGATTCGGTTGCCGTTCTAACAGAAATTATTTTCTACATATTTACAATAATATTTCATTTAAGCTATGAAAAACTTTGAACATGTCTTTTTATTTGCCTATCTAAGAATATCCCAAAGATAAGTCGGAAAGTGTGGGATTAAGTAATCACTTCAATTTTCTTGACGGTCAATAAATACTACAGGAAAAGCATTATGTTTATTCAAATTAAAAACAATTTTTTTTACCGTAATGTTATAATATCATCTAGACCAGCTTCATTCGGCAGATGATAGTCAGTTAAAAACAATTTCTATTCGAATGAAGCTGTCTATAGAACTGCGGAATAACTGCTACAAATTATAATTTATTGCTGTAATTAACTGTTGATTATAATAATTATGAGTTCGTTTCAAGAAACGAAAAATGAACACTTTATTATTCGATTTCAAAATTATGCATTAATTATTAACACATCAATCTATAAAAGAATTTGTCTAAGCATTTGAATGTACAGGAACAGCGACCCGCAGAATATTGTTGTGATTTGCGTCCGCGAAAAATATCTATCATATTTTGAGTACGGTTAAATAGTAATCTTCTCTGAATATAGAAGATACTCGTGTATAATGCCGAGCAGTGTGCAGGTAAAACATGTATCTAGTCCTATTTAGGCTTTTGAGGAATATATCCTTCAGGGATCGGCTTAAAACTTTGGCCCCATCCGATTGAGAACTTTAAGTCGCCTGCCCTTGGGCTCTTTGCGAGTTATTACACATTCCGATGAAATTATTATTTGACAACAGATGTTTCGTGTTTCATCGCATATTTAACCTTTTATGGCTCGCCTAATTATCAGTCATCACAATAAATTTAATGATGGTCCATTTAAAAGAAAAGTTTTATGAGCACATTTGTTATCAGAGCATGGTTAAATCAATCATTTCTTGTTTATTGGTTAACTATAGTTTCAACTGTGATACAATTGAAATAGAAAATCTAAGGCGTTAGCACAAAACATGCAACTTTATACGATAAATATTTATTTTCACAGACCTCAAAGAAAGAAATAATTTTCAAACAGCTGAAACTTTCCTTTAGGTGGAGCAATGATTAATTTTATTGTTTTGAGTTCAGTTATCTCAAGATTCAGAAATCATCTTTACGAAATAAAATGAACTCCTTGCATTAATACAAATACTCTTCAGTCTATTTGATTGCTATTCAATGTATGTGAAGCAGGGATGTGATGGGAGACGTAACGTGACGATATCCGATAACGTTATAATATTATTTTTCAATAATGTAATGGTATTATTAGAAAGTTCTATAACTTTACAATAACTTATTATTCTGTCTTATTATTTTCAATTTCGTATGATAAATAAAATACTGCAAGTGCTGTAAAAAACGTTTTTATACGCCTTAGATGTTGACCAAAATAACAGCCATGATTGAAGATTTTATAGTGTCATTCTGACTTCAATTGTGTCGAGGTGATATTGTTGTGTTTAATGTTTTTTTTTACTAAGTTATTCTTTTGTTTTTGTTGTATTGACAACTAATTAATCACTTGACTTAGACAAAATCTTTTATTCATTGGCTATTTATTAAATACATACTAGAAAAAATTTCAAAAAAGAAAAATTGGGAAGATAATATTATACCATTTTTACCGAATTAAAGCTAAAGTGCTTTCTTGTTAAACGAGCTCCTACTGAAAACTTAAATATCACCATTTACGTATCATATATCTTTTGTTAATCCTTGTTAACATGTTGGATTAGTCTTCCTCAAATGAATATACGTATTAATTTAATTCTTCCATCAATTATTTTGGGTTTAATAATTATAAAAGCTCCTAGTATACACTTCATAAATAGATCGTTTTGAATTTCTAATTTTATGATGATTACTCACTCACTTCCAAGCGAATTACGGCTAAACGATGTAAACACGCGTTTGTTTTCGCAGATTGTGGCTACAAAAACATTCCTTGCCAATTTTCGTCTTTCAAAATGTTATGTGAAACTGTTCGCAAGCGTTTCAGTGAAGTCTCGTACAACGTCACTTGAAATGATTGTTTTAATTTTATTATGATTATTAAAACAATAACCACAGACGATCACATATATAAATTCAACTACGCATTCTTATGTTTATTCTTTCGCATACAAAATACAGCTATTATTTTTTTTATATCCGTATAAACATGAGCAGTGATTTTTAATATGATGGTTTGTTAAGTTTTTTTTGTAATTGTTCATAAATTGATTACATTTTAACCGCGTGTTGCTCTTTCAAAGATATTTTCGAAACAGTACAGCACGAATACTAAACGGGCTAATTTCGTTAATAGTCCACGGGAAGTAGTTTGAATCGAAACGATTCCTCAAGGAAAAACGGTTATTTTACATTACATTCGTCGACCTCTGTGGTCTAGTAGTAAGAACTTTGTTCTAGCGATCAAGTGGGTCCTGGTTAAAGCCCCAGCATGATCAATATCTTATTCAGATTTTTTTCAATTAGATTTTGTGATCTTGGACATGAGTGATTTATAAAAATTCTCATCGAGTCTATCTTATATGATTTACGAATTTTAAAAATATGTGAAGCATTGCCTGTCAGCTTCAATGCCAGATATGTTGTTTTTAAAATACGAAATGTAAAATGTAAAACTCGTTATTGGGAACGCAAAGAAAAACTAAAATAATTAATAAAAAAGGGTTCTAATGAATATACATTAATTTAAGATATCGACTGAGGATGCTTGATGTAATTTCGATATCAAATTTTAATTGTTTGTAATTGGTACATTTCCATGTGTTTCGTCACTAAAGACCTAAGTGTCCCTTTCAGAATCTTAATGTATTCGAGTACACGAATGAATTTGAACTGACAGTTAGTAAATAGTTTATTTCATCTATATATTAGAAAAAATATTATCACTTAGTCTAGGAACTACATTGGTATTTGAATTTATTTTAATACTAAATTGATAATAATGACTTTTAACCTTAATTGGGAAAACAATTGCATAAACAAATACAAACTCATAGGAATTAGCAATTGCAGCCGACTAAGAACCAATTAACATTAAATTAAAATTCTAGTGGAGCGTTTTGTTAGAGTGATACATTACATTATTGTTTAACTGAAGTGGGACCAAATATTTTCAGTTCTGATTTTTATATTGATTCAGTAGTTAATTCATTGACAATATGAATTTCAAATTGATAACATTTTTTATTAAATTAGTAAAGAGATGTACGACTGTTAAAGTATAATCGCTATCGTTGGTATTGATTTCTACACAAGTATAAAACGGTTATAAAATACATATGCCTTTATTGTGTACGTATTATTTTGTATTATTGTAAAATGCAATAGTTACACATAGTTCTTTAATATTCCGACCACGAACGTCACTGCAAATGAGTGTTCCTTTGTTTTTGCGTTGGTATAGTATTGTATGCTTTGTGAGGGAAAATGTGGCCCAGAGACCGTACACGATACGCCCTTTAAACATAATAATACAATAACCTGAGTTCGCCCCTGTTACATTATTCACGATTATGTAATGCAGGTTTATTAAGCTGAGATTAAAATTTCGGCTTTCTACTGACTTTTCTATTAAATTAATTTCATAGTGACTTCGAACAAGTACCGAATATTTTTAAAGGCATTCATTAATATTTTAAATAGTTATAATTCATTCTCTCCTAATTTATTTTTTAATTAAAGTATTTTTTAAAAAATCCAATTAAAATTAGACGGCATGACTCTCTATTATTTCTGTCAACCATGGCCCTTCCAGTGTGACTATATCAAATGGAGCATTGTATTTCGTAACGAAAATTAGTTCACTTCTTAACGATGACCCTCAGAGTAGCGGAGTGCAGGAGACAGTGGCGAAGAATCGTCAAAAGTAATCACGTCACTACCCTCATACGTGAGGAATACGATTATGAAGAAGAAGTTCATTCATTAATTCGTTCATCTTCGGAGAAGATAAAGAAAGAATGTGCAAATAAATTAATAGTACTTATTACTAGAAAGACTCAGTTTGCAAAAAAAAAATGCTATGGAAGTTTTGAAATTTATATTAGTGTAATGTTAAATATGATCAATTTATCTTTAAAATTATCACTTAAAAGGAAAACGAAATATTCGTAAAATAACTAGCACATAAACGTATTGCATGTTATAAAACCTTAAATCACTTACTTTTGTATATATTACAAATAATATTCTAGTCAACGACTTCATCAAGATTTTTACGAATGTTTATGATAATATGATAATGTCGTGTAATTGCTTATCGTATGAAATCATTTCTGTCCATAATTTCAACAACTTTGTGACATAGGTGATTGTTCAACAATATGTACTTTTTGCCATCTGAAATTTTGGAATAGTAGAAACAAAAGAATTTTAAAAATATTTTTAAATAACGCGGTTAATCGCGTAAAATTAACCAGGTTTCGATTTTTTTCAAAACATGCTGTAAACCGGTTTCGGCTTAAACCAGGTTGGAAGCTCTAGTGTCCATTAAGTGATTGGAACCCATAGCCTACGCAACTGAATACGAGGAACAACAGATAGCATTCAATAATATTGAAAAATAGTAACGTTTAATTAATTGTTAAAATGTATAATCTAAATAAATAAGCACATTCCTCATTATTCTACGATTAAATTGCTTAATCCAAGACTATACGAAAAATTGTAGCCACGAGACACGTAGCACATGATCTACGCCTCCTTCAGTGTCTCATATTGGAACAGGCACTACGCTTCATCGATATCAGGATCAGCCTTAGGCTGTTTGCAGGAAGTGCGAAAAGAGATGTGAGTGCCTATATATATTATTTGCAGACAAATACCTGAACTAGTAACGGCGTGGGACGACATAGGGTGACGACAAAATGTGGGCATATTAAGCATCTCTTATTTGCATAGGCAGAACGTGGTTGATATTGTCGAGAAGGGAGAAGATAGGTAATATGTGTATCTTCAATTGTCGATTTAAGAGATATTTTATTCATCTTTATCACCAAATTAAACATCACAAAGTGTCGTTGAGCCTTCATGTAATCATGTTCAGTAACATTGTGTTGGTTTTAGTTTTCTTTTATATTTAAATATATTGAATGATTAAGAGATTGAAATCTATCCTATTTTAATAAAATTGTATCAGTATTTTTTAAGGCGTTACTTTGGTGTAAGCGTATCTTTGTCTGTCTTAAAATTGAGATAAAATGTGTTAATCCTTTATTTTATGTATAATACGAACAGCAAAGTCGTTTGAAACCATTTTTATCATCATTTCAAGTAATATTTTTAAATGAAAAAGTATGAATTTCTTAAGAACAACTGTTTATTTTGACTATCTATATAAACCAAGCAAAGTGAGTTCTGATTGACAGGAAACCATGGAGGCACCGCTAGGTGGCCATATTCTTTATATAGGGAGCGAATATGGTCAAAAAAGAAGGATTTATATGAGATACTTTTATTTAATTTTTATTATTTGTGAACATGGTTGCTTATTTGGAAATTATATTTAAATGATTAAAACAAGCAAGTAACGTTTTAAGTCTGTGTTCTCGATTATAGGGAATGTAGAAGTTATCTGAAAGAAATTAGCTCACAAAACAAATCAATGTTCATTCAGAAAATACTGTACTTTTATAGTAAGTATAAAATATTTAGACCTGTCACAACATTTTCGCTTAACTCCTTAGAACTATATTATCTTTAGTGATTTGACATTATTCTTCGATATTGCGTTTGACATCGAGATATTTCACGTATACGAGAGTGAGTTCTGACAAGTTAAAAAATTTAAAAATGAAACTTGTTCGTTAGACCATCTTTATTTTATTATTATAGAGATAATAATATTCTAAAGAGAATTGATTTTAATATATCTTTTCAAAAACTATAAAAAGTTTATATTAAATATAATAAAACTATTCAATGTTTATAATTTTAGTTCTTTTTCAATTTTTTTTTCTTCAATAGCTTTTTATTAATGCTATTATCAATTTTTAAAATTATTCGTATATGAAGAATATTCGTAGAAAATATTTAATATGGCGCAGGACTATATGCCTAGACTGTGATGCTGGAATTACTTCCACTGTTGATGATGGTCTACAAACAGCTCCAAATAAAGTAAAATTGCGTAATAAAGACAGAAAACATTCCAAAGCGTGCATCCTATATTTGTCAGTGGCGCTCAGTTCAATGAACAGTTAGGGGTCTTCAAATATTTTAGAATAAATCAATATGATTTGACTGACGACTTATTTTTATGAAAGTGTACATGATCTAAACAAAATTGCATTTAATTGTAAGCCTTTTTATAATTAGCAGGTTATAATTTCAAGTAGGTTGAAACATTAGGGTTTTCTGTTTATATTTTTTAACTACAATACTTGTCAATTATCATAATGTTACAATTTTTATTAGTCTTCTTGGTAAACTAGATAAAATTAGTAACAAATAATACAGCCAATTATCTAAAATTCTAATTATATGAAATATTGCGGCCAACAAGAAACTATATTTTAAAGACATGTCAATTCTTGGTGGAAAGGCATTATATAAGCAAAACTTGTTCTGGTCATTACAAAAATGTGGATGTACTAAAAAAGTCGTGTTTTATTTTAGAAATTTTTGATAAATAAACTAATAATTACCTATGTGGAAAATATATAATATTTATTCATTATATTGGACTTCTACTCTTGTTACGTTCATAGCCAATTAAACATTATCGCAGAAAATTAGTTTTCTGTTCAACAATGTGTATTTATTATTTTTGTAAGTCGATTTTATTAAAATGAGCAAACGCCACTGGTGTAGTATTAATCTGCACGTAAGGAAAGCGGCCATTTGAGACTGTGCCGCATAATGTAGGCATAATTTCATATTTACACACAAACCACAATGCATTTGTAGGCATTTGTTTGAACTGAAATTTCTGGATTACTTTTAAATTCATTCGGCATGTTGTGTTTTTTATTAAACAGACTAAAAAATCGTCTGGTTTATTGAAAAATGATTAGTTTCAACAAGTCGAAAAACAATTGAGCCTTTATGCGAAAAAACAGTGTTAGTCTTGATTTGGTTTTTTACTGTCAACACATTTATAGAGAAAAACAAATTCTGATCAACAAACCGTGTTATAAAACATGAACCATCAGTTTCCTTCATTTTCACACTCAATTTTTTATAAACAGGCCGGTTATGTTTGTATTTTTATCAGTTCATTATAAATATGTGGAAGAAGTACAAATGAATCGTGTTTTATTTTTTTTAAATATAATGTCTTTCCGCCAAGAATTGACAGTTAACACCTTAAGAGTGATTAAAGAACATTAAGTTATTCCTCATTTTATACATTCCGCAAACTCATTTGTTCCTTAAAAAATCACCTATATGTTTGTAAGTTTTCAAAATAACAATGTCAAAACTTGCTTTCGTCTAGGTATTTTTAGTACACTAAAGTACGAATAGTACTCTAGTGTAAAAAACGCAGAGGAAACAACAGTACATTTTTAATGAATTAAGCCAAAGAAGCACGTACTTAGTGATTTTTCAACAGCTCTCTACGACTTGCCTTCATGTTGCGGAAGCTCCGTTAATTCTTACATAAATTCTTAACAACATCTCTCCGCGGAGTTGGCAATCGCATCTTCACCATACAAATACCAGTTGCAGCCTCCAGACCAAATAAAAACAAAGATAATCGTCTAAATTGATATACATTACGCCATTTCAAGCTCTCGTTCCGTTTGTGCAGTATTTCCGGCTTACTCTTCCCTTAGTCACAGTTAAACCTCCGAGATAATTGATGTTTGAACCAAGTAGATTACAAAACACAACTTTAAAAGAATTAATATGTATTTTTTAAATAACGCTGTCTGATACAAATTCCAAACATTTAGACAGTGAATTCGAAGGAATAAAAATCTGCATTTTAAAATATCGGATTAAAGATTATTAATGTTAGTACAAAACAGTTGATTTATATTGATTAGTTAACATTGTCCTTATTACTAATACTCTGAAGAATAACTATGTTTTTATATTGAGGAAGAGGACTGTAAGCCAATAGCGTTTCTTTAATATATTTATAGAGCAGGTTAAGAAGATTATCAAAAATCTCGAATCACCAAGTGAAAACAGAGAGCCCTCATTAAACCCAAAATTCTTGGAAAACCAGCCACTTAAAAATGGTTTGAATAAGTATTTAAATATATGTACTAAATGAAATAAAAACATTTTACTTCCGATGTAGGCTTTTAATGAAGTATTTTAATAGAAAGCTTTTAATAAGAAATAATTGCAATGAATTCACTTCCTCTATTCATATAGAAGAAAATATGAATGAGTGTTAAATAATATGGAAACATTATGTATCAATTGATAAAAATAAATAAGTATTGAAATACTCATTTTTGACACTCGAATACGGAACAGCGTATCACTCAACTGTACAGATCAACATGTACAAAATCACAATAATTCAAATTTTATATTGAAATTCCATCAAGCACCTTCAGTCGATGTCTTAAATTATACAGATCAAAATAATACTTCATAGAAGGTTTTGTTAAAATTGCACTATTTACTGTGATACCTTTCATAGAAATTCATTCTTTTTCTTTCTAAGTTCAAACAAAAAGTTACATCCCTTTCATCAACGTAACCTTTATCCCGAAGGCAGACGTTTCGTTAAATACTCAAGTACGTAAATCACAGCAGACCTCGAGAGGTGAAATAAAGTCTCTAGTTCGCATTAGTTGATTCGCAAACACTCACAAATGCTCTACGACCATCTACGCCGTTGTGCTACGCTATGTCTACGTATAAAAATAAATCGTGTAAGTCAAGTCTACGACAGGACTTAGGTGACTCTACAAATACGGGGTTGTGATCTTCCTGCTGAATTATCGTAGAATATTCTCTTTGTGCGAAATCAGATTGCTTTCTAAAAAGTGTTTGAACATTTTTCTCTTCCATAAAGTTCTTTTAAACAGAATTTAAAAGTCAAGGAAGAATTGCAGCAAAAATTTTTACAGAGGCATGTTATGGGATATTGTAAAGCCAATTTTTTTAATTTAGTGACAAATTTAGTTAAAATTTACATATTTATATACTAGGCAACGATTGACTACCCAATCGTATATTAAATATATATTTTTAAATTAAACAATTAGCGTGATTAAAAGATCATTTCTTTGTTTCTGTGTAAGCCTAAGTTTGTTATCAATAATCTTAATTTGATAAGTTAGTTAATATTTTCCTTCTGATTATTTGATATTATAGATTAAACACTTGAAGTATAAAAATTACATTTGCTTCTTTTCAGAAACTTAAATTAATTACCAAAATTGAAATTAAAATAATCATGATCACGTGAAAAATTTCCAACATTTAACCTACTGCATTGGGACTCACATAAGCAATGTCTTGTTGCGCTAGAATCTCGCTTAAACATTTTTTTTGCATAAAAAAATAATTCAAGATGCCTTAAAACAATTAATGATACAGGCTCTTTTGATTCGAATCTAAAAACTATAATATTACCAACAAAGAATCTTAGCTCCGCTTGCTAAAAAACGGAGCAATTTTCAATCTTTCAATGCTTTTTAATAAAATTTCTTAAACTACTCAAATTCTTAATTTTAGATTTTGATGCTTCTTTATTCATATTTAAAGTAAAGAACTATATGCCATTATATGTCACTACGGTTAATATAGCCAAGGTAGTAGATATGTTTAAATTGTTAAATCACATAAGATCAACTCGAAGAACAAAAATTCATGCCCAAGACTCAAATATTAAAAATTCAAAGACTTGAACCCAGGCCCACCAAGAGTACAGATTTTACCACTACATCAAGTAGACCGGCACAAGTGAGCACAGTTATTGTAGCTACGTTATGATAAAAAAATTGAAGTCTCTTTCTGCGCTCATGCAAAGTAAACTCTTTCCGTATTCAGAAACAGAGGCATTCATGGATATAATCCGTTACAATAATGAAAGCCCACCTGGAATACCATTATCGTTAAAGGTTTTAACATTAAATCATCCATTTTCGCTGTAATTGTTTCCTAGCATTATGTTTCTCTTCTTTGTAATCCTGCAGACTGTTTACACAAAACAGTTAATCGTTGCTTTTGAACTCCTTAAGTAACGCGAAAGCCTTTAAGTATTCGACAAAGACGGGCAAAGAAATTTAAAAGAAATTTGTTATGAAGCCACCCAGCCCTTGGTTCTGTTCTGTTCACTCTCTGCTGCTTTCCTTTGACTTTACTTTCACATAAGCGCCTCTGTTACAAATTAAATCTTGCAATAAATTAAAATTGCCTTAGTATTTTTTTGTATATTATATACCACTTTGGACATCTCCAAAATGGTAAAACTCAACTTAAAAAGTTAAATGTTTCACATAATACGGTGATAATTAAATGATCGTTTGTTTTGTTTTATTGATTGAATCAAATAATCTAGTTTAATATTGCTTAAGACGATACGACTACCAGTCAAATTTGTCGGTCATTCCGGCTTGGGTACATCTCTGACAAATTACAAAGTATTCAAAAGAGAGATTCATAAAAACATAAACGTGTTTTTTTTAAATGTTACTATTATTAACTACTTAACTTCCTGGAGTGTATGCAACCAAGTCATGGGGTATTTCTCTTACGCAGCACTTCTCTATCCTCTTTCATTAAATAACACAGTTGCCTAAATGACGTAGTGTAAACGTATATCTTTACTAGACTTCTTTGATTTTTTCAAAAGACTAGGTTTTTTTTAAAGGTATTGATTTCGACTGAAGCTGCTCAAAGAATTTTAAAAAAAGTTTCAAAAAAATATTCTCTACAAAGACTGTTTCCATCTTAGTAGAGCGTAAGATGAAAACAAAATTACACAAGGTTTTTTCAAGACTTCCAAAAAATAAATTGCTTACCTTACTTCCCCCAGCTTACTAATAACCCTTTAAAACCCTCAACGGCAAACAATTCCGCACTGCCTTTCATCTTGGATCGTCATCAGTATTATCAGTATTATCACTGACAGAATGTCTTTCGTCAGTATTTATCTACTGTCATAATTAATGCTATACGTCTTAAGACAAAATTATTAAATTTCAATTCTTTTTTTGTAAAAGTCTCATCAAAGGTTTCGAGAATAAAAATATTTCTTTGGCATCTGCAGCCTGAAGACTGGCTTTTTGTCAATATCAACAGAGTATATTTTTAAGAAATTGTAAGATGGTTACACGAAGAAAAATTAAAATATACTTAAAATCAGTTTTCTTTCCTATATAGTGTACTTATGCAGTCTTATTACGTTTCAGATATTCATTTGTTGGATCAAGTTGATAATGCTCGTGATGAGCGAAACCGGTCCAGATCATTATAAATATGTGGAAGTAGTACAAATGAATTGTGTTTAATTTTTTAAAGTATAATGTCTTTCCACCAAGAATTGACAGTTAACACCTTAAAAGTGAAATCTTAAATGGAAAAAATGCTTAATCTGTGATAATATTTTTTGGCTTACAATTAAATGCACTTTTGTTTTGATCATATTCACTTTCATAAAAATAGTTTTCACTTATAACAAATACATTCTACAAAAAACAAATTCTTTCATTAAAAATAATGTGATCCCACGTAATAAAATATATTTTAACATTGAAGGAAAACTTTACACATACGATAAAATATTTCCACATAGATAAAACAGTTTTCTCTCAATATAAATACTCACAATTTGAAATCGATAGTTGCACGAAGCTGTAATGAAATGTCACGTATTCTTCTACCCTATATTAGGCCACCTATATTGTTTTTGTTCCATGTATTAGAATACAATATACAAACCAAACCAGAACAGCCCTAACATAACCCACTACAACTTAACTCACTTTGTTACAAGAATCCGTGACTAAGTGGAAACAATTAAAATCAAAGTTTGAGTGTACCACGTGAATACTATATAACACAAAGTCCAATTATTTATAACGCATATTTTCTCATCATTATTAAATTTGAATCAGTTGTATTAATTGAAAGGATAAACTTAACAAATTTTTAATCTGACGCTAGTTGTAAAGATTGTTTTAATTTATAAACTGTGTCATTCAGATTTCGTTTTTGTAATTTAACAATGTAATTCTGCAATCAAAAAAGTATTGTTCTATTATTAGCATATGTAATAAAGAAACAATAACACTATTAAATATATTTTAAAGAAATTATTTCGATTGAATACAAATTTTTTGTTGTCTCGCGGAAGGGTTTTGTTAAACATGTTTCAAACTGATCGTAAAAGATGACAGAATCCAGGGCAAAATATTTTCATCGCTCGAACCGTTGGAAAAAGTTGACGAATACGTCAGTTAAAAGAAAACCGATACAGCGTGGAGTTGATCCCTGTTTCCGTAAAAAATAGTTCTCAAGCCTTATTTTCCCCTCGAAAATATTCGCTATCACCCTTCAAAAGATATTTGGGATTTATCTGACGGCACTTTTGGAGGCCACCCTTTTTACGGAAATATTGCGTAGTTTTCTGGAAATGTATTTCGACGTGTTGATATATTCTTGTAGTAAACATTTAAATATCTCAACAACAATAAAAAAATTGGTTGAGTATTTATGTAAATAACATATAATGATGGCTAACCTAATTATTTTTTATCTAAACAGCGAAAATATTTACAGTCAGAAATTTATTGTGAAAATTACTGTTTAGTTAAATATATATATAAGTGATCATAAACTCTAGAAAAAAATTACTTAAAAAAATATGTACGCGATTGCAGAAATAATAAACGTTTAAAAATGAATATCTTAGGATTATATTTCATATACCTAAAATATGAGCGTCAATTTTTTTTTAATAATATTTTAAATAATGTAATCAGTTTTTCCTTACTGGCTTTATTTACATTAAAATTTTCTCCCATTACTAATATCTTCTTGTCTTGTCTCAATTGAACTCTACTTAAACTGGTTTCACATTACTGCCTTATTTGCGTATTATAATATTACGCATTTTATTTAGAAGTTATTATAACAACTCAGTAGTCAAATTATTTTTATGCAACATTTGTACTCAAAATTCAATAACCTTTATATTTTTTTAATAGAAAAATATTGTAATTTCTAAATCGCGTAATATTATTTAATCTCGAAACAATAAACACTCTTGATGCTTGTATTTGGGTTGTTTGTACTATGGAAAGGGTTGTCAGCTTCTGTACGATAGCCAACAGGCAGAAATAATTTGCTGAGTACTTTGAAAGAAAGTGAAAGAAAACATTTTTTTCAAACTGAAAAAATTTGATTGAATATTTGAATATTTTTGCAAGACATATGTTTAATTCGTAATTCATTTAACATATTTTAAAAACATTGTTTGTTTTATGTAATGTTTTTTTGATTTTTTAGATAAAAATAATTTTAAGTAAATGTCTATATTTTATTATGTAGTGTAACTAGTTTAAATAAGAAACATGGTGCATGAATTAACAATTATAGTTTAAAACATTCTGTTGTTTTATAAATAAATCTGAAGAACATGATTTTTTTAAGTTAAAGGATATATTTAAGTATTTTTCTACTAATTATACTCAGAATGTAGGAACCTAATTGTTATTCACCTCTTTATAAAATATATGAAACTCTGGTACAAATCAATAGTATTTGATTTATGGTGACTATTTGAATATTACTTTTCCCATTATCTCAATGTGGGTTCTTTGGTGATGAACTGAACAATAGATATTTACTGTTTTTGAACATCGATAACCTCTAAGCGCTAAAAATACAATTAGAATACTGTAAGTCTTTTGTCAAATTTTTCAATGCATGGTTATTTCAAATATTTTCTTAATAAAAACATTTTTTATACTATGTAAAATAATGTTAAAATTTTGAATAATACTTAAGAGAGAAAGCGAAAAATATTTAGAGTATATGTATTAGTTGTAAGAGCTTTATTTTAGCTATCAGATGGGTCTGGGTTCAACTTACATCACAATAAATATCAGGTTCAGCATTATTTGTGATCATAGACATGGTTCTTGTATCCTTAAGTTTAATCCAAGTGATATTGAAAATTCTCATTGAATATATCTCATATGACTTAAAAAATTCAAACTATCTATCGTCGTAACTGTATACGTTTGCCATTTTAATGCATCACAAAGAAGAGGTCCGTGTGCTGAAAGTTCACCATCCACGTATCGAGGGATCGATCGAAAAGTAACAAGCAACAGGCAACAAGCAACAGGGCGATCGAGCCTTAGGACAGAGGGAGACAGCGATTGCCAAATAGCCTTAGGTAGGAAGAAGATCGAACAACGCTACGACTGCTTTAATGAGGTCGGATTCGCCAGAAGCACGTTCCGCTTTGGGTAGGGACACCACGTGATATATTTTCTCATGCCGCCCATATTATTATTCGACGGCTGCAAATACATTGACGAAATGTTCATTTGGAGACCTTATTTAGTGGACGTTGGCAGTTTATACCACATAAAGATTTTTTTTATACTGGGGTATCATTACAAGGGCTTTTCCTAGTAATTATTTTCGAGAGGCAATGGTTATTTAACTATTCGAAAATCAAACAGAAAAATTGAAACTATTCGAATAGTTTCTAAAATATGAAAATAATACTGAAAATTCAATTTTTATTCTCAAAAACATTACTTTACATCAACTAAAATAATAATTAAATAGTACATTAAAATTTGTGAGAAAACGATGTCATCTAATATATAAAAATCAAAGTGTGTTTTTTCGTATCTTATGCACTGCCATACCGTTCATTCGATTCCGATAAAACTTTGTCAAGTTATTGCTTGCACTTGCGCAAAGGATATAGCCACAGTACAATCAGGCCCGAGCCCGACTCTCAACGTTTTAATTCTTAACTTACAGTAGGTATTATTATATATAAAAATCAATCTCACAAACCAAATATATCTAAAATCTAAAATAAAGAATCAAATTCGTACAAATAGCGACATCTCGGAAACCTTCTGATTTATTCATGTACGCACCAGACAGAAAACAAAAGATATTGTGTGTCCAAAAGCACTTCAATAAACAGAATTAAAGCACAAACACTTTCTTTCTTTGAATGGCATTGCAACGCATGCCGGGTACTCACTTGTTTATAATAAAAATAATATTAATTCAAATTTTATATCAGGGATAATGATGAAATACCTACATCTTATAATAATTTACGACTCAATCTTTTCCCACTTCTGTCAACTCCCATAGAGAGACAATATAAATATACATTCAAATGCCGTTCCATTGAATTATAACTCTTAAAATTTGCAGCAGCGTCGGATTATTCCAACGGTATTTCTTGAATCACTGAAATTACGACAAAAGGTGAAGACAAAAAAAATATACTCATTATTGTTCTACAAATCTGGAGAAATTATGTGATCTTTCGTCGATTTTGTATAATATTTCATTAAAAATTATTATGAATATTCGAATATCGAATAGATAAAATGGGACCGAATATATTCGGATTTCAAATAATCGAGTTAGAATCTATATTACTGATCTATTACTTGAATTATAAAATGTATTACTTATTAAAGAATTTATAGTATGATCAGTACATTAACATACATTACATAGGTACATTTATCAGTCAGAATGGTTAAGTAAACTAGCCATCTATATCGTGATTTAAAAACATTTTTTTATTTTAAAATAAAAGTATTTATTAATCACAAAAATACCCCGGTTGTATATTGATTTAATTGATCAAAATTTAGTAAAAGAATGCAAGAAACATACTGGTCAATTTGATGTTAAACTATCTTAAAGATAAAAACGGTGTATTAACTTTTCATCATTTAATTTGACCAATTGTGTATGTAGAAGAAGTCGGATGTCCTTAGTGTATCTATAGAAAACGGTAAAAATTTGAATAATTTATATTGAAATGAGCCATTATATCTGTTTAAATATTTGCAATTTTGTGTATTGCCAGTTCCACTTTTAAGCACTATTAATTATTGTTTAATATGGTTATTAGTGAAAAAGTAGTAATTTTTTTATCCCGGTGTCTAGCATATTTTGTTATTATCTTTTAATAAGCAGTTAACACAACTAAATGTTTATTTAATTCTTGTAACTCATCACTTTTAATGTGTTAACTGTCAATTCTTGGTGGAAAGCCATTATATTTTAAAAATACAACCAGACTTGTTTTGTACTACTTCCACATTTATGTAATTATCAATGCAGGTTTCGCTCAACATGAGCATTATCAACTGATGTTTAGGGCAACAGTCATACAATCAATTTAAACGATGTTTTTTGCATATTTAACACAGCTAAATTTTTATTTTACTCTTGTAATTTATCACGTTTAATGTGTTAACTGACAATTTTTGGTAGACGGCAATTATATTTTTAAAATAAAACAAAATTTGTTCTGTACTGTTTCCACATCTATGTAATGAGCAGGACTAATTTTACTCATAACAAGAACTATTGGTTCTGAGCGAAACCTTCCCTAAATATTATAAAAATGCGAAATTAGTACTAAACAAATTGTGTTTATTTTTTTAAAAAAAGCTTGAAATTTATTTACTTGTTTTTTCCTAAAAGATGATATACGTATTGACTTTTTTATTTATGTAATTAAAATTATTACATCTCTTGACGTTAAATTAATTCTTGAATCAAGCACGCAATAACTGTGCATTGCCTTGGCGAAGTTAAATAATAGTTTAAACTGTTTTGTGCTCAGAACAAGAGGTCAAACAATTACACGGCAACGTGAGCATTCTGCCTAAAGTTACACCAGATCAAATCCATTACCTATTAGAGCGAAGTTTAAAGTTTTAGTTAATCTTTTGAAAGTTGGTAACTTTTGGCATAATGATGCAAGTTGCATGCGACTTTGGTTGTAATTTTGTTCTTTGAATGAAGTAATATTTTTTTGAACCATCACAAATACGTACTGCTTTAATAGACATACTAAATTTCTAGCTCGATGCTTTAATATACAATAATTTCTATCGCTTGTAATTACAATGAAAACAGTTTATATTACGAATATTTTAGGGCCTTTTCTTATTTTCATGATAATTTTTGATTGTACTAATCACTTTAAACGTCATTCCAGAAAGTGATGAAAATAGTTTCATTATTCTATGGCTTAGTGTGAACCAACACTATCTATAAAAGAGTAACTTTTCAGGAAAGCCAAAAAACTTCTTTTGGTTTCTAATGTTGATATTTTATAATTTATTATATAAAATAAATTGTTAATTGGACGTTTTTTGTGACAAGAACACTTTATACAATCTTTTTTTATTAAACAGGGGCAACTTTATGTAGTTTACTGTAAACTTTACCGACGATAAAATCTGTGTGCTAAAGGAAAAGACAGTTCAGTTGAAATTATGTTAAGTATACATTAACAACAATACATGCATTCATATAAGAGAAAAAGAACAAGTTGAACCGATGCCGCTAAATTACTAAAATTCACGTTTAAACATCATGTTTTTCATCAAAATTCATACAAATGCAAATCTTGTTTTGGCTCTCTTGAAAAGTACTAATTTTAGATTTAACTCCTTCCTCATTTCGCAAACAGAAATTAGAAACTAGAAAAGATTGACATAATTTCGTTTGACTATCATGTAGCCAATAATATAAAATACGTTATCAAAAAAGTAAATCCCATTTTTGTAGATAACGCTGCTTATTTTTATTGTTGGCTCCATGCTGCAGTTGGTAGCATTGTTGGCAACGGTTACGCATGTCTCGGGTTTGATTCCCAGATTTCATAAATTCCCAGGACGGTTTTCATAAATTGATCTTTCAATCGATTTATGGATTTCTGTTCGTAGTCTAGTCCTGTCCTAGCCTTATACTTCTATCCTTACTCTATTCGAAAAAAGAGAGGTTGAGCAACTGAGTAACAAGCAGTTCTCATAGAAAAATTCTGTTAAGATAACTCCATTAGGAGACCATATGTTCCACATTGGGGGCGGATATGTAAAAGAAAAAATAAAGCCCACTTAATAAAGTATGCAATCAAAAAACTATAAGACAAAATTCCGCTTAGAGGACGATAGATTTGTTTTGATTATATTGTATTCTCACCAAAAATTAATGAAGAGGAAAAACTTTAATTTTTGAAAAAAGCTCATAATTTCAATTTGTATTTATCTGGCGGTAGTGACAACATTTATCTCAATTGGTGTATGAAACGTTATTGAATCTTGATCAAACGTAAATAAGATGTTATAATGGACTGTCGTAAGAGAATATTACGTTTGAATTTTTTAAAAGTTTCCAGTCTTCTCCATTTGCCTTTAAGCCTTCGTACCCCCTTTTTCCGACGCCACAAAATTTCTTGCCCTGCTTTGAAAACTTTAATAATTTCCGATACCCACAATACCTTTCATACTTACCTTTACCAAAACTTGCGAGTTCTATATTGTATTTTACTGAAGAAACTTTCGCAAATCTTGTAAATATTGAAACGTCTACTAGTCTACTATGATTTTTCTAATAAAATATAATACAACATCGAACATCCTGCTTCAATTTTTCATACTCATTAGGATATCATTTATAAAGCAAATTGATGTGTATTATAAAAACATAGAATTTTTTTTTAACATTATTAAAATGGTAATCTATATCTTTATGGTCGGCTCCGTGTTACACTTGGTAACGTCGTTGGCTACTGTTACGGATGTCTCGGGTTCAACTCCAAGTGCAGCTTCAAAAATTGACCTTTCAATCAATCTATGAATTTCTGTTCGTAGTCATGAATGTTTATGATGTCTAAAACTCCCTCCTATCCATCTGATCCTCAAAAAACTAGGCATAGCGAGAGCGATTAGCTAACCATTAACCCTGTCTTATCCTTGTCCTTCTACCCCTAGTCTCTTCAAAAAAAGGAGAGGTTGAGCATCTGTGTAACAAGCAGTTTTCATAGAAAACGTCTGTTGAGATACCTCCATTTAGAGGCCATATGCTCCAAGTTGGGAGCGGACTTGGTAAAAGATCTTTGTAATTTTTTTAGACGCATTGTCTTTAATATATTGGCATTATTTATAAATCTCAATAAATTAGTCTATACACCCGTTGAGTATATACTATTAGAGCAAATTAACAAAGCTATCAAATGCATTCGTTCGTACAAACATTTAGGTATTTAGGTCATTTAGGTACACGATATTTCACAGTCACGGTGAGCAAAAGTGGAATTTTTAATTAAATCAATTAGAAAAGAACTATAATCTGTCAATTTGAAATAAACTTTTCATTTTTAAATAAAAATAAACATATTTGTGGGAATACACGACGCACCGCTTTGTGAAATGTGATATTTCACAAAATGACATTCGCCAAATGTGAGAAATGTAAGTCAGCAAAAATGTAATTGTGCAATTCGATATCGAAGACCTACTGTGACCATGAGAATCGTCATATACGATCATCGGTGGACGCGTAACAGAGAGACGAAATATAGGGAAAGAAGTATTCAGTCTGAAGCTAACTTCCAATCGGAAACCACCTATTCATTAGTCATCATCATCCTTCGTCAGCATACAAACCTAGGAAGCAACAATAATTCATAAAGTCTGAAGCCAACCTCCGGTCGGGAACCACCTATTCAGTTGTCATCGTCATCCATCGTCAACATACAAACCAGGAAGCAACATTAATTCCTAAATATTCTCATGACAGTTTAAAATACTGCTATAGCATAATATTGAAAATAAATATTCCATTCTTTAAAGTCGCATTACTTGAAATATAATTAATTATGTGGAAATTTCATTTTAATTTTATGTCAAAATAGCGATCCAACATCTTTAATTTTGGCTTGGATTTAAAATACTGGTCCACCAAAACCTCCCAAACAACAAACGACGGTGAAACCGGACACCTAAAATCTGAACGCTTCAGACGGTCGCGCTCCGCAACTCTTCGACCGCCGGAATCTTTCAAATCCTTTCGGTATTCAATATCAAAAGGGTTTCAACCCTTTTGCACATTTTCTTGCTCTCTCGCGGCTTCTCCCATCTCTTTCTGTGATCTTTTATCCACCCCAACCCCCACATTCAACACGCATGCACTTCTGGATTTGGATGTCCCAAAAAGAAACATATTTTGCATATCATTGTTGCTTAGCCGATTTATTTTATTTGAACATATAGTATAGTTTTAACATGGATAATTGTAATCTAAATATGCAGATTTTTCAACAATATGTAGACAATAACGACACAAGTTATTTAAATGCTTGCCTTAATAATTATTTTGCTGGACGAATTATTTATTGTACAAAAACATATCGCCAAGGGATATATAATTATATCAATATAATAACTAATTATTATACACATTTGAAAAATAAAACACAATTTGTTGGAACTACTTTCACATGTGTAGTGAAACCGGTATTGATGCTTATAGACATGTGGAAGTGGTACAAAAAATCTGTTTTACTTTTAAAATGTATTGCCTTTCTACCAATAATTGACAGTCAACATCTTAAAATTAATTATATACGATATCTTGAAAGTAAGTAACGGCTTAATCTATCTTCTTCAAAATTGGGAGAGTGCTATTATTTTAAATCTAGTTTCTTATTTTTATATAAAGCTTTGCTGAAAAGATTATAGTTTTATAAATATTAGAGATACAACATTGGATTTCGGATTTTAGGTAAAGAATTTCGTATAAGTGGCTAGTTAATTGTTTATACTTTACAAAAAACCACGAAGTAGGTACTTTTCCCAGTGTTTTTTGATGCCTACCTATAGAACGGAGAACTTACGTGATTATGCGTAAGGCGTGTCGATATTAAACAACAGAAGCGATATCGCATTGATAGGTACAATTTTTAACTGACTCAAAAAAGAGAATAAGCATTTAAATTCAATTACAGTGCAGCATATATTATATAAAATATTCTTAACTTTAAAACATGTCAGATAATAAAGACCTTATTAAACTAATAAGCTTTACCAATACGCTGCATAGCTTCAAACTTAATTTCATAATTTAAAATACAACATTTTCGTCATAATTATTATAGATAAGCCAAGAAAGGATGTTGTAAAACGTTTATACAGAACATACTCTTCTCCAACCGAATTCCCAATGACAAGTGTTGCGGCAAGCCGAACAGAGAGCCAAGCGCGTCAGATATTTCCTTGGCTGAAATTAGGGAAAATTTTTGGGTCGCGTTTGTGACACTGAGGTGGTCTGTGCGATCAAGCGAAAATGATCTGCCGTCCAAGTACTTTCGGCAGCTTATTGGCTTTCGGCTAAGCGGTAGACTTCGGGATTAATAATTACTTCTCGTTTATTTTTGTTTTGGATTTATTATAATTAAAAATTCATCAAACAAAATTGGGCAGTTTTGTAATATGTATAATCGCTGAATTTTGACATATTAATCATCTTTAATCACGACACTTTATGACGCATTTCAGAGACGTTATATTAAGGCCTTGGGTGTCATTATTCCATGCCAAAGTTGACTAAAATTTTCCATATTTTTTTAACGAAATACAAATAAAACTTAAATAGCTTAGACAAATTTAATGTAATAATGACAATATACTGCTTTCTGTTTTATTAGAAAAAAAGAGTTTTATTCTACTAAAAAATAAATATTATAAAATTATGTTATGTTTTATAGTGGCGCAGTTAGATACTAAATTTACTTATTACTCTAAATCAAATTACGATCGCATATGGAATAGTCAATTATTACAGATATATGAAAGCCAATACCGGTTGACTTTGTCGTCCAAAAAGCGTAGAAAATATAGAAAGTAGCCGTAATACAAGTTTTGAGGATGTATTTAACTATTCATTATAGCAAAGCGAATTTGGTCAACGTCCATTGGAACGTATTTTTGAAACATTCGCGCTCCCAATATGGATCGTATTGTCGCTGTTCTGAAAGAAAAACCTTAATCGAAAAAATGATATATTAGTTGCTTATACCAAAATTTTCCCGATTTCAAACTATAGCGTATGAAAGAACACATTTATTTTTATAAATTACAATTTTACTTAAAAATAGTTTTGCTCAAACAAACTAAATGGAAAACGTATAGCATTTCAAACATTTGACAAATTTTAATTACTCAAAACTAGTATTTTTTGGTTAGTGTCTTCTTCATGAACAACTACGATATATTAAACGTTTCTGCATAATTTGTTGAAACGAGGTCTTTGGAAAGTACTTGGAGTAAGCTAATCGTTTTGTCTGTGTTTCGATTACAGATGGGGTGAAAAATAATGAATCAATTATGATGAAATTATACTTGCAGCCAACAATAAAAATATGTATGTATTGGAAGTATTCAGTTCTCCAAAATTTAATTAATTGGTTGATTTTTTCTTATTGTAATGGTGTTCTGCCCAATCAATCAATTTCTTGCTGTAATCTTAAGCACATGCTAAAAACCACACATTTTTGATTCGTTGGTTAAAAAAAATTGTATCCAAAAGTAAGTTATAGAAACAGTGAAACAATAAGAGCTTTTTTGTATTTTTCTCGAGAGTTCTTTAACCACTTTTAATGTGTAGCTGTAAATTTTACTTTCAAATTTCTATCAGGATCAGTTTTGCTCATCGCGAGAAATCATCAGTTGATAGTGCTAGCGATGAGCAAAAGCGGTCCTGATCATTATAAAAATGTGAAAGTAGTACTGAACAAATTGTTTATAGTTCTTTAATCATTCATTATTCTTTTCTAAAGGTAATAAGTAGAAATGTGAAACGTATAGTTGTGAATATTGCCACCCGTTTATTTATAAACACAAGACTATAGCACTTGCTCCCACACAGGTAAGCCTGTTTGATGTCCCCTTTAATCCGTTTGCATTACCGAAATATATTAATGAAGCGGGCCCCGGGCAGTTAATCTTGCGGGCGGGGGTCGACCCGACGCCGGGGCCCGGTTAATTCATTAACCGTCCGGCCACGTATCATTAGCTTGCTTGTTTGTTCGGGCACAATTGCCGGATATGCCTCCTCGTACGTACTGCCACCCTGATATCTTAGTACCAATTAAGCGATCTACTCTTTGAAACTGTTTGTATTGTTCTCGATTAAGGGAAATATTACGGCCCTTATAACACTTTGGGTAATATTCAAACAAAAGTTTGTTATACCTCGATTCAGTTAATATTTCAGTCAGTTATAGTCAGTTAAGCCACTGATATAAATATAAAAAGTTTTGCAATTAGTCATAATAATGTATGTTCAGACATCGACAATTTATCCAATGACATCCTTTATAAATTTGAAAGCAATCAATTGAGTTATCAATATTTTGCATTAAGTAGCTAAATTTGACACTGAAATATAAATTTGTCTCGATGTACCTGTCTATTTGTAACGCAGTAAGCTAAAACACATTCTCTCTCTATTAGTGCGTGCGCAGACAGAGATTAGTAAAGTGTTAAAATATAATTTTAAAAAATAAAACACAATTTGTTTGTACTACTTCCACATATTTAATTAAATATGTGGAAGTAGTACAAACAAATTGTGTTTTATTTTTTAAAATATAATGTCTTTCCACCAAGAATTGACAGTTAACACCTTAAAAGTAATTAAAATATAATGGAAAATTTGTATAATGTAGTATATTTATTTAAAAATCACTTGTGCGCAAGATACATTCATATTGTTTTTGTTTCAATTATGATTAACTCTTTACAGAGAAAAGCGCGAACACGGCCATTATTCAGGCATTCGAGCACACGAATGGACTCGAACTGACAGACAGTAAACAGTGTCTAACGTTTATATAGAAGATACAAATACGACAAATATTATTTACGAGGTAAGATATTATACGTCTGAGAGCCACACTGATACCTGAGTTAACATTTCGAGAATTGCTTTAATCCTTATTTTGTTAACACCATATTAGCAGAGTGGCAAATTGCCGCTTTCCAACTTCTTTTAGAAATACCAGTGATTTTACAATTATAATAGCATTGTGGGTTTCGACGGGATGCAGTTCGACGAAAGGGTATATATATACAATCATTCCACGTTTAGTGACATCTGTTAGGTGTTTCAACGGTTCGTGTGCTCGAATGTCTGAAGATGCCGAAAGGCGAAACCCGGGTCGTTAGTGACAAAATACATGGAAGTGTACAAAATTTCAATAATCTAAATATGAATATTTATATTGAAGGAAAACTATTTTATCTATGTGAAAAGTCTAATATATTTCTTAAATGTTAAGATATATTTTATTATGTGGGATATTTTTAGTTGAAGAATTCGTTTTTTGTGGAATGTATTTGTTATAAGTGCAAACTATTTTTATAAAAGTGAATATGATCTAAACAAAAGTGCATTTAATTTTAACCCATTATTATACGTAAGTGGTCAATAAGTCGACCTTTGCCCATTCGCGGCCACAGCTAGAACAGGATTTTTTGATAACATTCAATTTTGCAAATCATATTTTTGATGGTAATATTGTGTGTTACCGAAAAAACTATTTATGTAATTATTCAATATGCATTTATTTATCGATTAATAGTATTTTTTCAATAAATAAAGCGCCACAAAAAATAGAGTTTCCAAAATTTAAGATTTTTTTTACTTTTATGGTAAAATTATTGTTCAATACACAATATGTAATTCGAAATAATATAATTCGCAATTGATTTTGGGAAAAAAACTAATTTGCTCTATTATGGGAATTTAGAAAACTATTTGGATTAAAAAATCGTATTTTATATAATGACTTTACCAGCACTAAAACCTTAACTCTTAAAATTTATCGAAGATCACCAAAGATATATGCATTAGGTACTTTAAGTGTCGTTTCTGACGAAAACAACCCCTTTTCGGGTGAATTTATCTAAGGAAGTAATAAAAAGAGAAAGAGGTGAAAATTAATCGTAGAAGAGTTTTTCATTTTGGAAGCGCGACTGTTTTAATGTATAAGTGGTTTTAATTTGTCTATTGTGACTGAAATGACGTGAACTAAGTTGCACAATATATTTCACAAGACGGGAGATGGTATATTATTACGCTAGGCGTATATTAGCTACGCATCTCCCGCAAGAATCAACTTAAATGAAATCAGTCGGAGATTTTTTTAGTACAATTTTTGTGAATTTATTTTACAGTTTGAGAGTTATTTGTTCATGAGTCAATAACTATAAACTTGATATGATATATTTTAACTGCTGTCAAGAATAAAATTAATGCCAGTATCAAAAAGCACCTTGATTTTATTTTCTGTATTTTTTCACAAAATTGATTTCATTGATTATTCCAATTCATATTGGTAAACAGAAACGTTCACAATAAAATAACGTGATTTGAATATCTACTTAGTCAAATTCAATAAGATTAAATTTTCTTACAAATCATGCAGTATTTCGATACCATATTATTAAAGTTTCAATCAATTTCGTCAAGTCAAGTCAAGGACGTCGGTTGACCATTTCATAAATTGATTTTTCAATCGATTTATGGATTTCAGTCCGTAGTTATGGATGTTTGTGATGTATATAATTCCCTTCCACAAATCTTATTCTTAAATAGGGGCGATTAGTTTACCTCTGGTCCTTTCCTAACCCCATCCTTCTATCCTTACTCTCTTCGAAAAAGAGAGGTTGAGCAACTTAGTAACAATCGGTTCTCGTAGAAAATTTCAGTTAAGATACCTCCATTAGGAGTCCACACACTCCACATTGGTAGCGGACATGGTAAAAAAATGTAAGTACAGTCACAGTAATCGACTGAGGTTGCTTTATGTAATTTCAATATCAAATTTAATCGTTCAATTGTGTAGTTTTACATAAGTTTTGTCTCTAAGACCCTGGATTTCTCCTTCAGTATCTGCAGTTATTCGAGTACACGGATGAACTCTAACTGAGAAGATATTTTTAAACAGTGAAAATTTGTTAATATCACTTTCTACTTCCATAGTTAAAATTATAATATATACCATTATATTTTAAATTATCGCTTATTTAATAAATATATTTAGTTTTCATACAATCGATGGAAATGTCTTTCTCTTTCTGTGAGAAAGTAGAGATGGAAGGGTGGGCTGTCAATTTATTTTGAGAATGAGAATGACTGATTAATGGGAAAGTAAAAAACAAGATCATTAAAAATTTCAACCCCTTAGCCTAGAACAGAAGCACAAAATGCTTATATAATCATGCTAAAAAACTTGCCAATTTACCGATATTACTTGTGTTCATTTACGGTTGAAACCAAAGCTTTTTTTGTTTATTTATTTTTGGAAGACTTTAAAACGTGATTCTGCTTGAATGAAGGAGAAATGAATGAATTAAAATTCATTTCTCACTATTTCAACCGGAAAGGGGAATAAATTAATTAATTTACAGGTATTTCCATAGCAAGTGGCAAACTTGACAGTGATTAAATGGGACTGTGAAAGAAATGAAACGGCTCGACGACAGGACCTCTTTAACGACAGGGCCTTGTCTGACATAATTTCTACGCAATCGTACATAACAACTCACAACCGAATGACGACAGTACTTTTTCACGGCATTGACGTAAAAAAATCCCACGCTAAAGAAACGGTGGTTGTAATACAATTCATTAATTCATTTTAAAAATAAAATACAAATTTGTTTTGTACAACTGCCACATGTTTATAATGGTCAGGACAGGATTTTCTTATCGCGAGCATTATCAATTGAATTTATATTATGATTTAATGACTTTTTACCAAGAATTGATAGTTAACACCTTAAAAGTGTTTATGAATTTGTAATGCAACTTTTTTTTTGCTAGCAGTTGCGAAATTTTATAAAATGATCAAGACTGGTGTCGCTGATCGCAAACTGTTTTTTTTTTTCATTTTTAAAAATATATAATTTATTTACATCACGATAATTGATAGTGACCACCTTAAAAAAGAAAGTATGTAATGATTTCATTCTTTGTTACCCAACGATCCAATCATTAAAGTATGACGTAGAGTCAGTGATCAGTTCACTACTCATCCATTCCTCATCTCACCCATCTATATTTCCCTTCTAAGAATAGAAAGTTTCAGAATTACAAACAGTACCAAGAGTAACTAAGAATATTCCTACTCCAACACTATCTCATACGAGCGGAAATGATTCAAAAACGAGTTTAATAAATAATTATTTTAAGTCTTTCATTATTCCAATAGATTTATTATAAACGAAATACTAATAAGATACAGTGAAAACTTCTATAACACGGTTTTTCTTGAGCAGTAAATGACCTGAAAAAATATAATAAACACGTGCAGGTAAATAAAAATTACGTAACAAACGACAAAGTTTTCAATAAAAATGTTATTTTAAAATAAACGGTATTCTTTTTTTTTTCCATGTCCCAATGTAGAGCATATTGTCTGCTAATGGAGGAATCTTAACAGAATTTTTCTGCGAGAACTGCTTGTTACTCAGTTGCTCAACGTTTGTTTTTTTTTTTTTTCGAAGAGAGTAGGGATAGAAGGATAGGGCTAGGAGAGGACTAGCGGTTAGTGAATCACTCTCGCTACGCCCCGTGAGAATGGGATGGGTGGGAGGGAGGACTCAGACTACGAACAGAAATCCATAAATCGATTGAAAAGTCAATCAATGAAAACCGTCCTCACCGGGAATTGAACCCGAGACATCCGTAACCGTAACCAGCGACGCTACCAACTGCGCCACGGACGCCGACAAAGACATTCTTTAAGCAACGAAAATGTTTGTTTTATTGATTTTGTATAATTTAAATAAAAAACAGGAATACATAATCATACATTCTGTATCTAACTCTAAACTTACATAATATGATTTTATACACATATCCGGTATATAAAGAAGGTTTTATTTCATTAAGTAATTACGGCTTTTTATGACAATCGCGTAGCAAAAGCTGCTGAAAATAAAAACGCTTACAAGTTTAATAACCGTGTATTGATAACTCGCACAAACCTCTCTTTGAAGAGATTATCTTAAATTTAGAAAACGGATCTGCTATCTTACCAGGTATCGTAACGATCCGCATAATGAGAGAAATAAACATGCGGGTCAAACTTTTCGCTCTTCCAAAACCTTTCTCTCTTCTTTCTCGAGGATTTTCTTTTAATATTTCGGCACCCGGGTAAAACTCTCGGTGAAATTTGTTTTATAATGCTTCAAAAAAGGAAGGAAAGTTTTCGATAAAGTTTATTTACTTTAAGAGACTTTCAAACTTTAAATCTTCCGGTTGATATTGAAAGAAACTGGTTTTGTTTTTTTTATATATATATTAATATATTAATACTGACGCTAATTATGAATTTGAAGTATCGCGATCATTTCAACTGCTTATTTCACTTAAAATAAAATATATGATCATTTAAGAAATGTGTTTAAGAACATGTTTTGATTAAAATATGGTAATTCTCAGTTTTATAAGCTGACGAAAATGAAAGATATATTTTTAATGCTTACAATCAAATGCACTTTTTTTTAGATCATGTTCACTTTCATAAAAATAGTGTTCACTTTTAACGAATACATCAACAAAAAATAATTTGTTTGACTAAAAATATAGTGATCCCACATAATAAAATATATTTTAATATTGAAGAAATATATTACACTTACGAAAAAATATTTTCATATAGATAAAAATATTTTTTACTCACACTTTGAAATCGATAGTTGCACGAAGCTGTAATGAAATTTTACTTATTCTTCTACCCTATATTAGGCCGCCTAGATTGTCTTTGCTCCACTCATTAGAATACATTACACAAACCTGACATAACCTACTACAACTTAACCCACTTTGTTAAAAGAATCCGTGACTAAGTGGAAATTAATAAAATCAATGTTTGAGTGTACTAAGTTAATACTATCTAATCCAAAGTGTAAACTATTGAAATAAAAATTCAAGTGTACCAAGTGAATACTATCTAACACAAAGTGCAATTATTCATAACCCTATTTTTAATACCGATAATTAATAATACGAAATATCTAAACAACAACTTTTATTTTTTCATCCGGTATAGCGATTCCAACTGTCCGTATTTTTTTCTCTTTTTATTCACTTTAATAATTGCATTATTTTTATAATTTAAGACATCGACTGAGGGTGCTTGATGGAATTGTACAAAATTTCAATAACTCAAGTTGCATTATTGATTTATTTACCCGGTAATATAATCTCTACTCTGGGTAAATATTGCTTAATATTTTAATATTGCTTTAGAGTTTACATTAAAAAATGTTATTTTCATATTACAAAAAAATCGATGAATCGGATAGCACACGCAGCTTAAAAAATATTGCTCTGATACCAATTTTGTATCAAAAATGTTTAAAACTATACATAAATAAAAATACATTTTTCAATTCTTAAAAATATATTTATATTATATCGATGGTAAAGAATAACCTTTCAAAAGCCTCATTTATATCTATTACAAGCAAACCTACTATGCGTTCCATGCTTCAATATTTATGTGGAAACATCCCTTTTATAACTTTACGTGTTTTTTTTGTGAAACAAGTCTAGGCGAGGAAATCTCGAGGGATAAAAGTTTCCGCTACTAACCTACATCGGAAAATTTAGGAGAGAATTTTGGATACCTTCTATTTTCATATACATACACCACTTCGACAACAATATATTCATAGAAAAATTTGTTAAGAAGTATTTAATACATATTATTGTTCGTGTATGTTGTTAATTTTAAATTCTTAGTTCCAACCAATTGTTTGACATACCTTGTAATTATTACACTCAGTTCCATATAAATATCTTTGTTAAGATTTATCAGTTGATAGTGCTCGCAATGAGTAAAACCGGTCATTATAAAAATGTGGAGTAGCACAAAAAAAAACATTTTTAAAATACAATAAATAATTTGTCGATGGAATCAAATTGGTGATGTACCTCACATTCGTTTGTCATGAATTTTATCTTATCAAGTGAATTCCATCAACGTAAAGTTTTTGGTTTTGTTTAAGATTAACGAAAAACAAAGACTCATGGAGAGACCGTATAGTGTAAATATTATGCTCCATGCACGTAGCAAATATGACATATATGACGAAATAAGAAGAAATAATTTATAAAATTAATCAATTACCGATTGAGCAAGCACGAAAATTAACGGTGGGCTGGTATATTCACAAGATGAACTGAAAAGTGAGGGGTGGACTTTACGATCGCAATAATTACTACTTGTAAGGGATGGAGTAGTCATCCGTCTTATAAAAAACATTATTTATTAAAGAATTCTTCGGTTTTTGGAGAATTATCTGATAAATTAGAAGCATACACAAAATTGTGAAAAATTTGATCACTTCTTAAATACAAACATTTCTGAAAAATAAAAAAAACGGAATAATTACATAATTTTTTTTAATGATTTTAGCGATTAGTCAGTTGGAATAATTTACTTGTAATGTATTGCTGGTCATTTATGCAAGTGGTGTAGATCGATGGCTTTGGTCACAGTGCTCAGGGGCTCAAATCGCTTAACGGACAGCTTAATTTTTGTATTTTTCATTTAATTTTTACATTTATTTTCGAATGTAAAAATTAAATGTATGTGTTGTCTAAAATTTCCTTCTACCTGTCCAATCGTAAAAACCAGCGTAGCGGGATTGAGTAGTGTAAAACTTACTCTTCGAGTTACAAGAAGTTCTCGTAGAAAACTTTTCCGTTGAGGTTAGCTTTATTGAGAGTCCAGCTTCACATTGAAAGTGGACACTGTATTATATATTTTGAAATAAATGAAGTCACTCTTTTTTCTTCACTCTCTCCGAAAGAAGAGATTCAGGGACTGAACTATTAACAGCTTTCATAAAATATAAAACTGCTGATACTTCATAAGTAGCCTATATACTCTACATTTGGGAACAGATATGGTAAAAAAATCTAGCAATTTGTATTTTAAAATTAATTTGTGAATTTGAGAATTCACGACGACAGCTATTGACTTAAAAATGACATGTCTCAAAACTATGTTCATTTATTTTTTATTTTTGTGTCTTCACACATTATTTGTGATAATGATCATTTTATCATTTTATCATGAACTGAGGGAGAGACATAAATATAACGGACGCGTTGAAATGAGTGAATAAAAAAATCCATCACGTGTGCTGAAAAATAAAACGAATGACGTCTTGGGACCTCCGCTCCTAAAAACAAATAATAATGGATACTTCAGTTGTCGTCAACGATTTTTTTATTAAAAAATGATTAACAATTAATGATTCAGTGGTGATTTCACGGAAATTTATTTTTGATATATTTCAGCTGAATGCAGAATTGGAAAATTTTCTTTTCCACTCTCTTTTGAAGTTTAAAACTTTTCATCTGACATCTGGTATGCGAAAGATGTTATAGTTAGTTCCACATTAATGTTTTTTACTATTTCAAATACTTTAGTTTTGTAAGCAAAAATCAATTCGAATACACATCAAAAAATATCAGTTTACTGTAAAAATTATGGCGAGACTACCAAATAAAAACAAAATTTAAAAAATCAGTCAATGACCAAATTTAGAAAAATAAACAGAAAGTGAGTTTTTAAAATGACTAATAATTTAGAATGAAGATCCTCTCATCATTTCCAGACGTATTGCATTACTAGCTATCCTATCTAGCACACTCTCCACTACAATACTAATGAACATTATTTTTATAACATCACATATAGAAAACAGGCTCGGAAATCGTTAGTTGCTGATGCCTGAGATAGGCCAATGTTTAATTCATCGGGCCAGCATCGCTCTGAGACACTTTATTAACGAGACTCTACCGGCTTGGCTTCTACGGACTGTGAACAAGCGGGGGCGAATTTACCGGGGGCGTGGAGAGGGGTGGGGGTTGACTCCAATCTTTTTATTCATAAGTGCGAAACAAGGTGTGAATATTGAAAACGGACGGGAAGTACGTACCGTCTTTTTTTGTGTTTTGAAGAATCTCACTTTTAATAAGAAAATCTAGCCCGCGGCTCGGGAATATTGGATTGCTTCCATATTACAAGACGATTCTGCCAATTTTTGTTTTTTTTTATGGTGGGTATCATATTTATAATTAATAATCTGCGTATAGCCAGCATTGTAGGATTTACTGTCATGTGATTATAGTATCGAAGATAAAAATTCATACCACTTTATGGCTTATTAACATTTGTTAAGTATAGTGACATATTTCTTGATAGACGTGTGTTTCAGACAATTATAGAACTTCACAGACCTTTTGGAAAGCAGCAAATTACAAGTCTGTTATTCCAGTGAAGAAATTCTTAAGTTTACTCCTCACAATATGCGACAGAATTTTACTCGTGTGGTGATTAATAATCAGAGCATGATAAACATCACAAAACGGTTGGTGGAAAATTTACTAAACCCTGGAGAGTCATTGCTGACAAAGATGATGCGTCGCCCAAGATGTGGAACTTTGAAAAATAATCACGTATTGAATTATTGCAGAATGATATTAGAAAATGATTTGTTAATTAAATTGTTTTGATGATCAAATTGCAAGCAATAAATCACAACTAAGGCTTCCGATAATCAATTATCATATTTATTTATGACAAAAAGTGCTGTCTAGCACATATAATCACTTACGATACATAGTTTGATATAAGTTATCGACAAATGAATGTATAAAGATAGAAACACAAAAGCATATTACCTGTTTTTTCTTTTGATGACTTATATATAATTTAGTCGTATCAAGTATTTGTTTATTTTAAATAATGTGATAATACGTTCCTTTGGAACCAAATACTAGTAGAATATCTTGAATTTCATTTGCCAAATCAAATGGCACCAAAATTATCATATCGATTCAGTTCCAAAGTGTAACAAGTCAAAAATTTGTAGTTTTATGTTAAGAATGAGGAAATGGTTAGAATAAAAATATCTACCAGTTCCAAATTGTAACAAGTGGTAATCTGTGGTTATTTTGGAATGACAGTGACCAGTATTACTTGAGATTCATCTGTCAATGTACGAAAATCCTGTGAAAACTTCTGAACACTCATATTATTAAAACCATAAGAAAAAAGTTTAATTATGTTTATAATATTATAAATATAGTTTTTAGATAATTCTGGAATGTAATTAAAATTTACAAAAATTATGTATATAGTTGAAGATTGAACCTGCCCAAAATTTTGTTTCTTCTCTATGCTATTATCGCTATTCATCGCTATTCATCGCTATAGTAATTTAAGACATCGACTGAGGGTGCTTGATGGAATTTCAATATCAAATTTAGATTATTGAGATTTTCTATGTGGGTAAAACCACAAGTACATTAGATATAAGGGTATCAGAACATTTAGCTGCCTTTAGATTAAAAAAAGAAACTTCGACATTCGCAAATCACTTGCTAATGGAGAACCATACGTTTAATGCGGATGATGGAGTTAAACTGTTGCATAAAAACATGGGGGATCATAAATTATTTTATCAAGAAATTTTGGAAATTAATAGAGCCCAGTTAAACTCATTGCCAATCTTGAATGAGCAGCTGAACCTTCCTAATTCTCCGCTATTATATCCGATACGTTGAAACACCTAACAGATGTCACTAAATGTGGAATGATTGTATATATTTACCCATTCGTCAAATTACATCCCGTCAAAACCCACAATACTATTATAATTGTAAAATCACTGGTATTTCTAAAAGAAGTTGAAAAGCGGCAATTCGCCACTCTGTTAATATGGTGTTTACAAAATAAGGATTAGGGAAATTCCCGAAATTTTAACTCAGGTATCAGTGTGGCACTCAGACGTATAATATCTTACCTCGTAAATAATATTTGTCGCATTTGTATCTTCTATATAAACGTTAGACACTGTTTACTGTCTCTCAGTTCGAGTCCATTCGTGTGCTCGAATGCCTGAAGATGCCGAAAGGCGAAACCCGGGTCGTTAGTGACAAAATACATGGAAGTGTACAAAATCTCAATAATGCAAATTTGCTATAGTAATTTCATAATTTTTCACAAACATTTTTTACTCAACTTTATGCTACCTATAACACAATTCATATAAAATAGATATCATTCACGAATTCAATATAAGCCACTCCAACTCCCCTTATTTTGGTAGAATTTTTTTAAGTTAAGTACTATCCTCGCTGCAAGAGAAAAGGAAAATAGTGAAAATAAAAACAAATACAGCCACAATAACGAAACTAAACGAAGCGACCAAATTTATTTCCTGCACTTTACGCCTCTATGTATACATCCCCCTACCCGCTCCACTTCCAACAGTGTCTCGTCCTTTGCAGCAGAGATTTTCAATATGTAAGCTGGTTAGATATATTTACTCGACTAAGTCTGATTTATCGCAGAAATAATTTAAAATATATAAATTTAATTCTGTTTAAAAAAATAACATGATATAGTGAAAAATACAATCATTTTTATTTTACAAAAAGCATGAAATAATATTGATAGTTATTTCGATATAATGCCATAGTCAAAACTATATTCAATGAACATTTAAGACCTGATATTGTTATGTGTTAAATAATGGGAAATTTTCAGTATTTTTATTGTTTGATAAATATGATATTTATATTTTTCTCATCTCTTATGTTTCATTAAGAAAATTTGCGGAATCCAAGGAGCAAATAAAAGATTGACATTCAAATTACTATCCTTAATATCATCTCGTAATTGAATAGGTAAATACTTTCTTGAACTCCGTTATATTAGGATAAACATAGAAAAAACATTTTGCTATACATGTTATTTTTGAAAGATGTATATCGTCGTTGTTCTGGAAGAAAACACTAAATCGAAAAAATTACATATTGAGTTAGTTATACCAAAATGTTCTTTATTTCAAACTCTACCATATGACAGAACACACTTATTTTTATAAATTATACCTTTACTTAAAACAGTTTTGTACAAACAAACAAAATGAAAAACCGATTTGACCGACTTCAAAGTCCAATTACTCAAAACTAGTATTTTCCAGTTAGTGTCTTCTTCCAGAACAATGACGATATATTTATTGAATAATTGTTACTTTAAAAATATTTTAAAGATTATATGTTGTGCCTCTAATGTATTTGGAAATGAGGATGTTAGCCTTTTAAATTTATAATAAAGTCTAACATGGCGACTTACCAAAATTTGAATAAGTACTTGATTAAAATTTTGATACGTTAATTAAATGTAATAATATTTAGAATATTCTTGAAATACGAAAATCTCGTGTACAAAACATATATTAATCTGTAAATATCTGGGTCCAATAAACTTAGCAAATATTAAATTATATAAATTTTCTTCCCAATCATCTAATAATTCACACCTCGTGTTTGATTTATATGACAGGAGAGATGTTACACAAAGCTGATACGCTTACAAGTCTTAAAGGGCTTTTTGATTCTTGTAAGTGAATAAGAATTTGTGATTCTTTCAAAAGTATTTTAAATGCACAGATTGAAGAACTTTCCCCTAAAAATTCCCATTCTAACATTTCCACAATATTGTTTGTCCAAGTTCTCGTATTCCCCCATACTTGCGAGCTAACAAAGTGCACTTATTCCGCACGATATAAAAATGGTTATAACGAAATCTAGGAAGGATTTCTTCTCTTTCAGGACTTTTTTTACTACTACAGCTAAATAGAAGAAAATTAATGAAAGTAAGAGTGGGTAGTATTTTTAATAATGTCAAAATTATACTTAAGCTCTCTAATTGAAAGATTCTTTTTTTATTCATCGCTTAGTGAAGATTAAAAAAAATGTTTACTTAATAAAAGATATTTTAAATCACATTTGATTTGTGTAAAACTTATTCTCAGCTTTGTTTCAGACGTGTGCATATTAATTCTCCAAAACAATGAACACTGAGCTTTAGTGACTGTACAACAATTTCAAATCAGTTTACTCAATCAAGATTAATGCATTGATTTCAATGGTATAGTCAAGTTGAATATGAATAATAACTAGACAGTAGAAGAAGAGCTTTAACGACGGCATTTTGTTTGGGTGAAAGAGAAACAAACAAATATTGTTTGTATCATGTCTAAAATTGGAACCTCTACCGTTCTTTTCCATGAGCCAAATAGATTCGGTCATGTCAAAAATAAGCAATTGGAATATCGTTTCTATCAATAAAGACAAGTGTAGCTGTTCTTCAGAAGTAAGAAGTGTCTTACTCTGGTAATTGAAATAACGTGATAAAAACTTTTGTAGATACGAAATCTCAGAGCACTATACAAATGGAATAAATCTACACAGTTTTATAATTTAAAAACTATTTTAAAACGTTCAGGAAAATATAAATAAATCAATTTTCATCACTCACCTACTGTGATTTTAAGTTCAGACTTAAATGTATTGTGAAGAAGCCCTGCGCAAATATACGAAAAAATCACAAGCTTGTATGTGGATAAGAAATGAGTTACTGTTATTGCTGGAATGAGATACGATTTTGGTATTCTTTTGAGTATGAAAGTCTAATGAGGTATGTATTTATTTGTCTTTGTTATTTTACGAAGAAAAAGGGGAACGTTAGGGTATACATTTTTTATAAGTTATATTCTTCATCAAAATATTTATGATAAAGACAATAATTTATAAAATAATTAAAACTTCATAATGTGTGAAATTTGGTTACCACTTTCACAGTAAAAAGAGCCATCATAAGTGTAGATATGAAATAATTATCTTGAATAAGTAATCTATGAAAAAAACTTAACTTCCAAGTAGTTGATGATCTGTTGTGATTGATTCAGGACAGAAAGACAAATTGAAATTTGACCACCAATTTTCAATAAAAGGTGAAATCTAATGAAGAAGAGAGAAATGTAGACAAACTTGTATTTGAAATAATAAAACCAACACTATCTACGTATAATCCCGTAAGTGCAAAATATGTGATTATTACATCAAACAAAGTACAGTTACAAACTAGGAGAGTTAGATTTAAAATAGTATTACTGACCCAATTTTGAAGGACATACATGCAGTCGTTACTTTTCAATTGCGTTATGAATCTTTGAAATTCTCCCCTGTAAAATCATATGTTTGAAAATACTAGATTGTATTTTACTTAGAGAGTGTCGAAATAATCATCAAAGTCCGCCTACCTGTAGATTGATTAAATTTTTTTTAAAGATTTTGTACACTTCCATGTATTTTGTCACTAACGACCCGGGTTTCGGCATCTTCAGGCATTCGAGCACACGAATGGACTCGAACTGAAAATCTCAATAATCCAAATTTAATATTGAAATTCCATCAAGCACCCTCAGTCGATGTCTTAAATTATAAATTTTAATAGTTTTTTTTCTTAAAATTAAATATATTTGTTTACAATTAATTACACACTTGTTAACCCACCAACACCTTTTAAGTGATTTACAGCTGCTTTCGTAACATAAAAACGAGCAATAAAAAAAAATGAATTTTAAATCTCAGAGCTTTTCCGGAATGATATCTTCACAACGTAAACAAAATTATTTATTTATATTTAATCGATAAGGAAAACCAACACAAAAATCTGTGCGCAGATATTACACTTTTCTCATAATGAACCGTACAATCTTCTGATCAGTGAGCGTCCAAAGTAATAATAAAATTTAACAGATGTTTTAAATATAATTGTTTTTTTCTCACCATGGAAGGTAATGAATCGATTTATGGTGGGTACATTATTTGATGTTGGCGTTGCTTGAAAACCGCACTAAATTCCTTTATACAGGATGTTTGAATAAAAAATAAACCTTTATTTGTTACAAGCACAATATTACTTAAATATCAATGTCGGTCTCTGTGGTCTAGTGGTAAGAGCTTTGCCTTAGCGATCAGGTGGGTCCTGGTTTAAATCACAGATTGCTTAAATTTAAATTTGTGATCTTGGAGATAGTTGACTATTAAAAATTCCTTAGAGTTTATCTCGTATCATTTTCCAATGTTCTAAATATTTGGCGCATTGGCTGTCAGCTGTAATTTAAAAATATCACGGTAAATTTTAAAAATCAATTTAACATTCATGAATCACCTTTTCTTCAAAAATCATGGAAGCTTTAATTATTAAGAGTTCAATAAATTTATTATTAATATATATTCAGTTATCTTAAGCAAGCATAATATGAGATGTTGAAGCAAGGTGACATATTACATATAGTCTCCGAGTAGTTGTATTCATATAAGCGAAATTCTTGTAATCAAAGTTCTGATAATGATGTGATGCCGATATAACCTGGGCAATATTAGACAATCGTTGTATATGATGAATTTTTACCCTACTTAAATGAGTTTACCAAATAAATGACTATTCAATGTTTTAAATCAATCATATGATTTATCTTCATAATAAAACTTTATAATTCTATGGCGTTGCTAATATGGAGGATATGGACTCCTACAGTAGCATAATCAACTATTGTTATTCTGTGGGAACTGCTTGTTACACAGTCTCCTAATCTCACTTTTTCGGAGAGAGTAAAGATTAGTAAGTATAGTGCAAATACAAAATTAGTGGTTAGATAATCGCTCTTAGTACGTCTCGTTTTATAGATCGGAAGGGTTAAAGGAAATTTTTACATTTCAGTCATGAATACCTTAATCCGAAAATGGAATTTGAATTCGTAAAAGCCGCAATAGAAGGTAATGACGTGTACCACTCGATTAAAAGCCGGGCATATGTATATATATATATATATTACATACGATTAAACTTGTTTTTTCTTGGTGGACACGGATGAAATTTAATGGCGAAATGGGAGGCAATATGTTATGGTTAGGTAGAGAATACCAATATTCTAAAATAGTTTCAGCAGTACCATGAAATATTTTTTATGTCCTTTAATTATGTAATTATTAATTTAATAAAATAAAAACATCATGTATCAGACAAAGTAAGTCATCTCGCCAGTAAAGTCTACAAGAGGTAGCTTCGAAACAAAAAGTCTTTTGTACTCTGAGGGCCAACTCATAATTAACTTTCATATAATTTCCTAAGCAAGGCGGAAAATACAAAAGGGTGTTCCATAGCCTTCACGGGGAAAGTGATTAGCTGCCTGTTTTATTGACACCGTTTTACTAAATCAAAATAATAATATAATAAGGTAAAATCAATAGACATTTTCGTGCTTCTGGGGTGGAATTTCAGGCGAAATTTTGTCGCGGTTGTCAGTTTTAGCGCATTTTGGTCGGGAATATTTGCCTCATTTTAGAATAATTGATGGTTTTCAATTAACAGAATTTTTTTAATTAAATGCCAGGCCTTTAGGTGACGCCTGAAGCCAATGTGTCTTTGTAGTCTTGAGTGGTTTAAAAATAATAGGTTGTTAATAAGTATTGCCAAATATTTTTTTACATGTCCGCTCTCAACGTGGAGCATATGGTCTCTTATTGGAGGAATCTCAACATAATTTTTCTACGAGAACTGCTTGTTACTCAGTTGCTCAACCTAGGTTAGGGCTAGGACAGAGCTAGTGGTTAGCTAATCGCTCTCTATGTTTTGGAAATCACAAACACTACGAACTACGACTACGAACAGAAATCCATAAATCAACAAATGTAAATAAGTCGTCAAAAAAAGGAGGATAGTATAATTAAATAAATATTATCTCACAAATCATTTTCCCTATACCGCGTTTTGATACAGAATGAAAATAAGCAGCATCCTTGGCCCTGGATAAAATTCCATACAAAGGTTGAAAAAACTATTTATGAATGTTTCCATCCAAGGATCTTAACCCTTGGACGTAGAGCCGAGTAGGACGACAGTCCTAGAGCGTAACCCACTCAGCTGACTGGCGATATATTATTTTGATTTTGTTAATATTTTTATCATTATTTGTTTTTTATTCCATATCGGTTCCCAATGTGGAGCATATGGCCTCCTAATGAAGGTATATCATCAGATTTTTTCATTGAGAACTGATTGTTACTCAGTTGTTCAACTTATGAAACTGTCCGCACCGTGACTTGAAGCTGAGATATTCGTAACCGTAGCCAACGACGTTGACCACTGCACTACGAAACCGGCATTTCATCATACTTCATTATTTAAATTCTGTATATTTCTATACATATTGTCACTTATGACCTGGGTTTTTCCTTTCAGCATCTTATCCGAAAGAGCTCGAACTGAAGGCGATACCCGGATCATAAGTGTAGAGATGCATTGAAATGTACAAAATTTTGATGATTCAAATTTGAATTATTGAGATTTTGTGAGAATGGACTCAAATTGACGCTCGTGATGCCTGAAGATGCCGAAAGGTGAAACCCGGGTCGTTAGTGACAAAAAAAAAGTGTACAAAATCTCAATAATTCAAATTTGATATCGAAGTTCCATCTAGCACCCTCAGTCAATATCTTTATATGTATTACTTATTTTAATTAAAGTAGATTTACATTTGATAAATTATTTTTTATACCAAGAACGGAAAACTTTTATCAAATATTTCGTATTCCAAGCAAATAAAAAAAACAATGAAATGGTTATGACTAATTGAAATTTATGCAAAAACTTTTTTTTTATTCGTCTATAATAGTTATTTGTATCAAACAGTTGCCCGTAAATTAAATTATTCTTAGCCATCATTTCTTTACATTTAAAAAGGTTTTTAGTATATTTACTTGCATACAAAGTGGCCGCTATATGTACATATTTTATAATAGATCAATCCTCTTGTCTGAAGATTTAAGCAGGTTAGCTTAATCGATTCATTTTTTTATAATATTTAAAAATTTAACATGCCTTAAAATTATCACGAATAGCAGAAGAATGCTTTTCTTCAAATGTACAAATTCTTCCGAATTATCTCATTTTAAATCGAGCCAAAAAAAATGTTTAGCAAATTAAACAATCAGTTGTAAGCTAATTTTAGTAATAAGGTATTACGTTTACCAAACTCCATTACTTAATTACACAAATTTGATTTTTTTAAAAAATAATTATGGCCCACTCCAACAAGTCTGCCATACTTTCAACACTAAAAGAATGTCTCGAACACTTTTTTGACATCTTTGGTAAAGCATTACCTCTCTTTCCGGTTGGTCTAATGGATGCTTCCATTATTGCATTAAGAGCGCTGGCAGTAGATAGGGGGGTCTCAGTGGAAAACATGGGGGGGGGGCATGTTCCGCCCCTGAGGGCAGGAAAAACTCAAACGGAACGTTAATAAAATATTTTTAAATTGAAAAAGAAACCATGGAAAGCGAGAGCTTTATCAGGGTTGCGAAAATACTTACTCAGTCAAACTTCAAGTCAGATTTGATGGCATTGTTTATATATACACATATCGACTGTGGAAAGGAAAAAATACGTAACCACACCAAAAAATATTGTGTAGAGTTCACACAAACCGTGCCAATACACATATTTATACATAAATCTATAATATATCCACCGTAGAAAGGCAAAAGGAGTTATACCTCCGTCTTTTCAAAATATTTTTTTCGATAATCACAATGCATACGATTTTATATACGTTTTGTTTGGACTATACTCAATATTTTTTGAGTGTGAGTAACGTCCTTTTTCCTTTCCACAGTCGATATCATACTACCATATTATGAAGAGTGCGTGGGAAATATATTTTTACGTGTGAAATTATTTCTGTCATACACAAGCATGAGGCTCTTCGGAGACATCCGTAGCACGTGACCCAGCCAGCTCCAACGTCTCTCCATGACCGTTAGGATTCCGGCGTTCTGCAGGACCATCAGGTATTATCCATAGAATTAAGTCGGCGGAGCTGAAGAACTCATATCATGGGAGGAAGCAAAGCGATTGGCGGGTAATAGGGAATCATGGAGACGCCGCGTGTAACCATATGCTCCACACAGGGAGTGAATATGATTGAAAAAGAAGAAGAAGACAAGTATAGTATGTATAGGCATAATTACAAATCTTTTCCGAAAATGAAGTGGTGATTGGAGATAACCAAAGTTTTGACTCCAGATTTCTGGACCAGCCAATTCATAACTCTTCCAGCTTGGCCATTTGGTAGATACTCCACTATGTAAATGCGGCAACATGATCCAGGATGCTGATCACATCCTTTAGAAATGTCCAGAAATGGACAACAAACGGGAAAACTTGCTCAAGACGATACGACTATCGGTCGGATCTGTCGACCCCGTCGGTCACGCCGACTTGATTGCATCTTACGTTCACGGCGTCTTATGGAAAGCGATTGGAACGCAATTCCTTAAGACATTAACCCCCTTGTTTATCATTTTTTTAAACACTTATTTAAAACGTAACCTCCTGCACCCTATAGTGCATGCAACCAAGTCTTGAGAATTTTCACCTAGGACATTCCTGGCAAAATTTTGAAACACGAATAACGTTGTTACGCTGCGTAATACACCCTGTAAGAGTGTAAAGCCGTAGAGGGTGGTGGAGGGTACAACGTTGAGTACCCTAGTGCGTTTAAAAAAGAGTATAGTATGTAATTACCATTAAATTGATAAATTTCACACTTTGCCAATAATGAGTTGACATCATTTTCGTAGTTATAGTAGTGTCACCCAGGTAATTCTTTCCATCTTTATCGGATGAAAAAATACTATTTGATTTTCTGGATGGAGTCAATGAGTTTCAAAAATCACCTTTTCTGCGATGAAACTTTGTTAGATATTCACGCAAAATTGTTTGCACCGTTACTTTAACGTACATTTTTTTTATTATTTCCGTACAATAAATTATCGTAAAGCAGCAACAATTTTCGTTTACAACAAAATTTAAAAATTGAATCATTAATGGTAACGCAATAATTTATATTTATGTATACCAGATGCTAATATTCATATGTCCAAAAATAGCGAAATTGAGTTATAAATGTCAAACTATTTATAATTTTATAGATGGGTAAATAAAACTTAAGTGAATTTGGGTTGGTAACCGAAAAACCCTATCCAAAATCAGCTCTATGTCACACTGCATTTACGGGGGGAACAATGTCCATTAAATCCTAAAAAGGATCTTATGATTTCACATGTAAATGAAACTCTCCAATCACCTTATCTATCAACCGTAAAAGAACGAAAATAAAAATAATAAACAGAACAAACAGAAGAACAGCCGTAGAAAAACGTTTTTGCTCCTCCAATATGAGCTATTAGCTTCGAATGTAAAAATTTCTAGCTTCAAATTTATTGTTCATTGTGTCAACTCATCATCGCAAACGCTGCTTACCTTGCTTCGTTTCCTCTATAATATTGGCTTCCATAATAGTTACAAAACTTTATTAAGCAATCAATGCTTCAGAATGAAAAATTCTCATCCATCAGCTCGGTGATCCTGATGTAAGAATTATAGATGAGCTGGAGACAGTAGTCATTTTTGAATTGTTGACGTCATTGTATGCTTAATAAATTATAATCTATAATGTATGACGTACAGTGTTGCAAAAAGTCTGGGACTTCCTGTTATACTCAGTCAGAACCAAGTGCCACTCATTCAATGCGTGCATTTTGACTGTGCTACTTTACAGTTGTGAGTCATGGCACCTCACCAAAGCACAGGAGGGTAACCGTATATCGTGCTTTGAAAACAGAATACTAGGGGTACGGCTGTTTGATTTTGTCAGGAACTCAGAAGTAAGTGAGCATAAAGACCAGGCTAGCTAAATAAAGCGACGATGGACTTGGCTTGGGCATGTGCTGCGGATGCCCCAGAGAAGTCTGAATCTTGCCTGTCTCTTCTACCGACCGGATGGATTCCGTCTCCGTTGAAGACCGCTGATTACCTTTCATAAGATGTATTCGGCGGAGCTACGGGACGCTGGTATAACATGGGAGGAAGTAAAATGTCTGACGGGCGACAGAGAATCTTGGAGGAACCGTGTGATGGCCATATGCTCCAACCAGGAAGCGGATATTGTTTAAAAACATACAAATTTGGTTCAAAGCGACGTCACATATTTTACAAAAACAACGATTCAGCCCACCTTCTTACATAATGCTCTGTGATAAAATAAAAATTCATGAATTCTATTCGTGTATTAATTGAAATTATAAAATAATCGTAGCCCTTGTTTTCTAGACGCAAAGGCTCGTCTGACATCTGCCAATGACAAGTACCGCTTCCTGTCGTCCCGCTTTAATCAAATTTGCAGACAGTGAGTGCGAGAGGGACAGTGATGCTCCGCTTTATTATTATTGTTGTTCCTGGACGAAAATTTGCGGTGTATAAAGAGGGAAAATAAATTTAGACTGAGTGCTAAATAAGATTTGCAAGGTTTCGTATAAACAATAAATGATTGTTTGATATTTTAAATGGGGCTATGTGCAATTAAAAACAGATTCAATAAACTTGTTTAAAACCTTGCAAATCTTGAATAATGAAAAACGGAATAAAATGTAAAATTTAATTTTGAAATGAGTTTATGATTTTTTAAATTTGGAATAATATACCACAATACTGCTCATCAAATGAGAGCTTATCTTCTATGCCTTGGAATCAAATAAAATAAATGCTGAAAATGTTTGCCAATAATTAACTAGTTTTCAATTTTTACAATGTATTATAATATTATTCCTTTTTTTCTGTATAGAAAAAAACCCAAATATTATATTTTGAAAGTGCCACAGTAATCACAATATTTTGATTTTAACACTAGCTTAATGTATCATTTAGAGCAGTTAAATATGTTGTGAAATATTTATAACCACTCTCGTATGAAAATCTTAGCTATGGTACAAAAAACATGAATATTTTATCCTGCGGCACATAATTTTATGTGTACACGAAATAATAGATACATGGTACTCAATTTAATCCCTCTAACAAGATTAGTCTCTTTTTTTGTTTGTTTAACAGAATTCAAGGCATTTTTTAAAAAATTGACTATAACCCAGAGAATCCTTTTGTCGCGCTTAGTTTAAAGTCGTTGTCGGGTACTCGGGTACTCCATGGTACATTGGACAACGTTTTCGGTTGAAATGTCGTACGTACAGTTTTATAAATTGTTTTTTCAATCTATTTAAGGATATCTGTTTGTAGGCATGGATATTTGTAATGTGTAGAATTATTCCCTTCCACCTATCCAACCGTAAAAATAAGGCGTAGCGTGAGTGATTAGTTAACCAAGAGTCCTGTCCTATTCCTATCCTTCTATCTATACTCTTTTCGAAAAATATAGTTTGAGCAACTCAGTAACGAGCAGTTCTCGCAGAAAATATTCTGTTGAGATAACCTTTATTGGGAGTCCATATTCTACAAATTGGGAACGGATATGTTTAAAAAAAAGTTTGAAGTGATGAAATAATAAATAATAAAACAATCTACTCATCTTTGGTGAAACGTCCATATTTATCGAATGTCCCGCACCGTAAAGCGTGAAATATTTTGTGTTTTTTCTAAGCAATAAATTCCGAGACATTTAAAAAAAGTTTGCGAATTGGAGTCGCATTTTAGATCATGTAATTAGGATTTCTTAATTTATTTTTTCATTACATTTACGATTGAATTGAGATGTTGGGGAGAGAGTAGCTTTGAGGTGTGTGTGGCAATGACGCCGAAACTTTTTTAAGGACGCTATGAAATAGGCGGCGTGAATAATTTTTCATTTACTGAGTCAACGTTTGTAAGCCCATTTTAGTCGAGTGGGCTACAAAACCGATTAGCTGGTAAAGAATTATTATATACTACCTTAGATCACTGTTCGGGCTAAGCACTTAGGAATCCCTTACTCATAATCGTTTGATACTGAAAATGAAGTACTAGATTTTTCTTCTGGTTCCTTTCACGTCTTTTAGGTACTACTAGGGTCTCCATTTATTAGCGTCATCATCAGTTATTTGAATAACGAATAGTAAAACTGAAGCTATTCGAATATTTTCTATACTATGAAAATATTTTTCTTAAAAATTCGATATGAATATTTAATAACATAGCATTATATAAATTCACATTCTAATACCGTTCAATTGTATTTCAGTATATAAAATTAGCAGCTGCGTCAGACTTCTACAAAATTATTTCTTCAATTACCAAAATTAAGATATGTTTAAAGGATTTTTTAGCCTCGAGTCATTCGTCAAACTCAAGTATTACGATAAGATATTGAAAGCGTCCGAGCTGGTTGAAGGCCAAAAATCAGGATAAACTGTGACGTGATATTTCGTCGATTGTGTACGAATATTATTAAAATAGTTGTCCGAATATTCGAATATCGAAAACTTAGAAAAGGGCCGAATATATTCGGAGATTTAATATTCGAGTTGGAAAAAAAGGTGTTACACTTGTTTCAATTTATTATATATCTAAAATATTCCTTATTTTAATGAAACTGTGCATTTATGCTAGTGATTTTTATATTGATTTATGACTTTCTGTGCAAAGGAATGGATGATTGTGATGTCTATAATTACCACCTATTCTATCCTTATAACAGAGCGTAGCGAGAGCGATTAGCTACGAATAATCACTAGTCCTCTCCTAGTCCTATTCTTCTATCCCTACTCTCTTCTTAAAAATATATTGAGCAACTTATTAACAAATAATTTAAGACATTGACATAATTTAAGACACCGACTGAGGGTGCTTGATGGAATTTCAATATCAAATTTGGATTATTGAGATTTTGTACACTTCCATGTATTTTGTCACTAACGACCCGGGTTTCCAAATAGTTCTCGTAGAAAAACTTCTGTTGAGATACTTCCATTAGAATTCTATATGACACAGTAAGAAAACTTATTATTCTCAAACTACTAGAACAGATCTAGGCCAACTGCGTCCCAAAGCGTGTGTTCGTGGGTCCTGTTTCTTCGTTAAATCATTGAATAATCACTCGTTTTTATGTTTGAATTTCTTTTTCATAATAATAAATCATGTATATATAGAAATATTATAAAACTCACGGCGCTACGTTCATTTTGAATTCCTAGTGTGTTACTATATCCAAAGAGTATGCCTTAGGTATGTACCAGAGCATCGCATTTTATGGAATTGAGCAATTTGAATTTTATTTTATTATTTTAAAAAATAAAACACAATTCATTTGTACTACTTCCACATATTTGTAATGATCGGGGCCTGAGCTGAGTTGATAATGCTCGTGATGAGCGAAACCGATCCTGATCATTATAAATATGTGGAAGTAGTAAAAATGAATTGTGTTTTATTTTTATTTAAAATATAATGTCTTTCCACCAAGAATTGACAGTTAACACTTTAAAAAACTATTTTATTATTTGTATCCATTCAAATATGCTATTATTTTTACATACGTAACAGTGTTTAGTATTCATTTGAAACCCTTCTGTGTGTGAGTGATTCTAGAGACAACAAATATCCTAGTTTTCATAAATAAATAATTTGATCGAATACTAGGTAAATAAAATTGACTAAAAAAACAAAATATCAACGGTGTCAAAGATGGCAGTAAATATACTTATTCTGTTGAAGTAAAGTGCAAACAGAATCAAAAATATCGTAAAATATCATGTCGACAATCAAAAACCCTAATGCCATAAACTGAAAACAATATTTATGTGATCAAAAAACGTTTGCAGTCAATAAAAAAGCTCCCAATAGTACCGCGACCGTTCACAATTGAAAGCTTTCCCGTTTCCATCGCTTCAATATCCGAATTGAATATCGTACCGGGGCTTTAAGGCTTCAGGTTTGTTTCCGCGTCTTCCGGTTTGTCGCATGTGCTCCGAAGGCTTTGACTCAAAGCTCTTCTGCAACTCGTCTCAGTTTGTCTGCTCCGCTGTTTTTACTTTCACGACATAAGTAAGTGTCTTTTAAATTTCCTTTAGTTTTCGAGACAATATTTCCTTACATAAATACTTGGTTAAATACTAAGCATAAATGAGTGTTGACAATATTTAATTATTTAATACAATAGCTTTTAAAATATGAAATAGTTTCCTAGTAACCAAATACCCATATTAAACTAAATGAATGACACATATATAGAATTTTGACCATTTTGACCTTAAGTATCAGAATGTAATAGGATAAGCTTACAAATTGTTTAGTTCTACAAACATTTTATTAGGTTGTCGATAGCTATTTTGGCTTTACGCCATCTGTTTAGTTCTGACGATAGCTATCAACTATCTAATAAAAAATTTGTTGATCTAAATACTTTGTTATTTTATCCTATTATAATGGAGTTCTACCAATTAAATGCCAATTCAATCAATATCAGAATGTACTTCTAAATTTTTATTATTTTAATGGTAGAAGTTCTTATGTCAGCCGATTTTTAAACGGATGAAATAAGATAAAATCTATAGTATACGTCAAAATAATGTGTCAGTATATTTATTTTACACCACGAAATGTCTATGTTGACATAAACGAATTAGATGTTGGTAATTACTAGTATAAGAAGTGTATACCTTCATATGGGCAGCTCTATCAAAAAAAATCACCACAGTATTTAGCAACAGTAATGTGATAGATAATGATGATTTTTGCTATTGAGAAATACACAATCGCCTGTACTGGACAATTGATTAATTTGACATAGGCACTTCGAAGCATAAGGTCCGAGATATATACATTTATTTTATTTATGTAATATAATACATGGAATAGAAATTTATTCTTCACAAGCTATACTCAAATAATCATTTAATATTATGATTTATATCTAAAGTAATAGAATTGAAATCGAAGCCTTATAAAAAATGTTCAAAACATATATCATACGAAACGACAAACAAATATAATAAAAATATTTTTTTTAATATTACCCAGTCGACTCCATAAAAAAAAAACACATTTAACGTTACGTATTGGGGTAGTTTTTTGTCGGCGTTCGAGCGATCGTGCCGTAGAGAAGGGGTGGATATTGGAAGGCAGCTGAAGCCTTAAGATGGCGGGGTGGTTGCTTAGACACCGAATCGAAGGCGTGCGCCTCACTATTGGGGTGTAACAACCCGGTTAACACGGCCGTAATACAATATTACGTATCCGGTATTTTATCGTGTTCCGGCATCTATTTGAAAATAGAAATAAATTTTCACGTAAATAACATTGCTTGCTATTTATTGGTTTTTTATACATTATTGGATCTTATTTGAATTCAGATAGCTGTTAATATCTATTTCAATATGTTAAACCGCTATTACAGATTTAATATTGTAATAATTTACATCAGAAACTTTACAAAAATATTGTTCAAAATTCATCTTAACTAATTTTGAAGCAACAATAATCAATTGCACGCACGTGATGAGTAACTATTGATTATAACGGTTTCTAAGTATTATAGGTATGATTTAATTACGATATCGACTGAGGGTGCTCGATGGAATTTTAATTGTTGTGATTCTGTACATTTCCCTGTATTTCGTTACTACCGACCCGGGTTTCGAAAGGCGAAGTTGATTGATTTTCATATATTTTTTTAAATAAAATCACAATATCGAAGTTAGGTTATATTTTCGTAGTTAAGTAGAATTTATAAAACTGAAAATGTAATTAAAAATAACTGCATATACTTAAATAATTGCAGACTTCAGCGTGTCTGTTATTCAGTACATTATACTATGAGCGGAAATCATGACTCTCGTCTACATAATACTTCACTTACCTCAAAAAGCTATGGAAATATGTTAGATTTAGAATTTAATTGAGAAATAAGAAAATATAAGTAATCGAGAGGATCAACTGGCTTAAAAGTAGCCTAAGATTATCGCAAATAGTTTTTTTAGCTATTGTTTATTGATTTTAATTTGTTAAATAGAAGTCAATTCTATTATTGGAATGCATTGGTTAAATTAAACTAATTAATCCAGAATAGTTATCAGTTACATCTAATAAACGAAATACTTTTTTCCGACACATTTATTTGGTTTTTAAATGAGGTAACCAATTTTACGTTTATGTTATAAAATGGCTAAATGGTTTAAAATCGTATATTAAAATGAAACCGTAATTACTTTCCGCTGCAAATTTTCTAAGTCAAATTCAAACAAAATCTCTTACTGCAGCTGCGTTTTCTCTTCTATAAAAAAACGAAGAATAATATTCATGCTCCGTTAGAGAAGAATTGAATTCTCTTGCGGGGAATACCGTAATTGAAACTTTCAGGTTTTCCCCGGTTTTCGTGTTTCGCAGCAAACTCACCCCGTTGTGCCGACGCTGCCTGTTGACATTTTCAATCGTCTTCGAGTGCTTTTGTTTTGCGATTTTATTTACCCAATCGTAATAGTTTCGTTTCAAAGTTTAAAGAAGAGAATGAAACCTGTTTTTCTTTACACTTTATTCTTGGTTAAATAATATCGCACGTTTGAATCACGTTGTTTTCATTAAGTAATTTAGTGATATACATTTTTTGATACTTATTCTGTCATTGTTTAAATCAACGGTTTATACGGAAAACAGTCCACCTGGTGTATAAGCTGGCATTGATGAATCTTTAAATGTTTTTTTTTTTTAATAAACAAATACATTTTATAATTTAAGACATCGACTGAGGGTGCTTGATGGAATTTCAATATCAAATTTGGGTTATTGAGATTTTGTACACTTCCATGTATTTTGTCACTAACGACCCGGGTTTCGCCTTTCGGCATCTTCAGGCATTCGAGCACACGAATGGACTCGAACTGACAAAACTGACACTGTTAGTGACAAAATACATGGAAGTGTACAAAATCTCAATAATCCAAATTAAATAAATTTTAAAAGACTGATCCTATGTAACTATTGCATAATATTTATATTGTAAATTTTCTTCTTTCTAAATATATAAGTTTATAGATAATTTTACATTTTTCACCACCACTAACTAATTCAGCTTGTCTTTGTAAAACGTTTAAAACCATAGTTTTATCATCAAATTGTAATTTTATCACTTTTTTTCTAGGAATGATCTTTTGAACTTTGTTTTTACGTACTATTCTTTTTATATTTCTTCTACTTTATATGAATTCACTATTATTTAATTTAAACGCTTTATGAAAACTATATCTACCTGTCATTGAAGTCATACGTACTACCTATAATGTAGAATTGTTCAAATCATCACTAAAAATGATGTGGAGCGTAGAGTATGATACAACTGAATGATAAAATATATCAAATAAAGCATAACATATACGTTTTTAATGGAAGCATGTCTTTCTTCGTATATACTGTTACTTATACACTGTTTATATAGACAGTCAATTGTTTGGCAAGATGGTAAAATTCTACTTCATTCTTCAATTCAGATTTAAGAGAAAGCACCTGCCATGATCTATTTAGTCATACTAAATGCTTAATTCTCATTTTATTAAATTATCACTATGTTTAAGGAAACCATAGTAATGTTAATTGATCAATTTTCAAATATTATTAAATCACACAATAACAATTATCCAGTTGAAATTAAACGCAAAAAACATTTGAAATTCAGCCGCACAACTCCTCGCCACCCTTATTTACATGCATTTATATGGAGAGCACTCGCCGCGTAGTACAAAAAAAGGGGTAAGTGTGGGGTATCAGTCCCCTCCACTAAGTGAATTCCGTTAATTAAACCATAAAAACTTCAATAAATTAAGATCGACGAAGCCAATTTCCGTGCTGTGGCATAAGGTTGTGCTAATTTTATTTAACCGCCAACCCTCTGGGGTGAAGAGGGTAGCGCCTATTTGAACGTCCAGGCTATATATTAAATGCCCACCCCATGGCGACCATTAGGGTGGGTGTGGAGCGAAACATATCTTTTAATGTTTTTTTTGTGTTCAACAAAAAATAAACTAGAAGCATTACATACAAAAAATATTTTTAGCAAATACGCTTCGAGCGTGATATATTCAAATAGTTTTCATTTTTATGAAATACTAGTGAGTACCCGGCATGCGTTACAATGCCACTCAAAGAAATAAAGGGTTTGTGTTTTAATTCTGTTGATTGAACTGATTTTGGATTAGATGTCTGCACAGGCCGAAATTTCATAGACTTACCCGGTTCGAGCCCATCATCTTCAGGTCTGGCCCGACCCGACTCCGAGTTTCAATATCACACTTGTTACAACACAATATTTTTGTTTTTCGTCTGGTGCGTACACGAATAAATCAGAAGGTTTTTCCTAGATGTCGCTGTATGTACGTATTTGATTCTTTTTTTCAATTTTAGATTTTCAATTTTTTTTTTCTTCAGAACCCTTCACGGGTGTATGCACAACAACTCACCGAAGTTTCATTGACATCGTATGAATGGTAAAGGAACGCGTAAAGGACACACACACATTTATTTTATATAATATTTCCCGGCATGATCGCAATAAGTCCTTCCTGAAAGTTTCGTCGCGATCGGATGAGTAGTTTAGGAGCCTATAAGATCCGGACAAACCAACAAACCAACAAACAGACATTCATTTTTATATATATAGATTGTAATGTGATTCGATTCAAATCATACATTTTAGTTGCAAAATATGAAGTGAGTTGATTTGAACTTTTACTTGGTAGTAGTGCAAGCGCAAAAATTCTTTTCAAATTCTATATTTACATTTTAGAATAAAATCATATTTAGGAATTTTTCCCACTTTTCATTTTGCACTAATTCCACATTTTTATAATATCATCAGAAACAGATGAACATCATAATAATTATGAGAAAACCAGTATTGATCATTATTTAAATTTTTGTTAAATAAATAATATTCTTTTTTTATTCATCAAACATTTGACTGGCTTCGACGAATTGAGTAGAGAAGAGTTTTACTGTCGTCTGACAACATGGCCAATGATGAATATCATTTTAAATAGCTAAAATTGATAATATTGTAAACTCAATAAAAAGAACGGGTTCTTTTAAGATTTAAAAATATGCAATTTTATAGTGTTTATATAATATCATTTACACAATTACACACAATTAAATCTTAACCGCAATAAAAATTTGAAAATTAAATTGTTTCAAATCCACCCTTGGTGCTTATTTTATTGCAAATATATACTATGCGTTCATTTGTTTCTGGGTAACATTTTTTTATTCCGTTGTTTCGTTTTTGGATTAATAGAGAATTCCAAACGCATGTGGTTTTCCTTTGTTCTACACATTCCCTTCAAATTTCAAAAAACGGCTTTTGTTTTTAGTCAACCATTGTATAAATTTTTTCAATTAAGTTGCCTATCTAGTAAAAATCAATTATTTTATTATTTTCTCTTCATCAAAAATAACATTCTATGTCATTTGCAATCAAAAATATTTATGAGCTGTTGTTTTTAAATTCAATAAAATTTCTTTTTCGTCGTTTTTTTAAAATACTGTAACTGTTCAAATATTATCTATAAATATTTTGTAAAGAAAAAGTGACGTTACACGATTGAAGTAATCGAATTGTAAATTTTCTGAGCAACTGTCAAAACTCTTTTTAAATTAATTAAAGTAGATTCATGTTTTGCCCATTATTTATAACTTTTCGGTTAGAATATACAGATGTTCTCATAATAATATAATATGTCATGCTAGTCATAGATAAAAGGTACGTTGTATCTTTGTTAAAGATATTTCTGTTGTGAGATATAGTAATTAACGTTTTTAATGCTATGATTTGAGTCGATATAAATATTTTTATCGATTGCAATTTCATTATCTGTTACATGTAACAATTATAATTTAAGACATCGACTGACGGAGCTTGATGAAATATTGACTGTCAATGCTTTTTTTTCCCAATTATGGTTAAAATGATTATTACCAAATCAGCATTAAAATTAATTCAAATATCAATGTATTTCAGTGATAATAATTTGTCGTATTTTATTTTATATTTTAACAATATAAACTATTTACTGTTTGTCAGTTTGAGTTCGTTTGTGAGTTCAAATGCCAGAATATACTTAAAGGCGAAACCCGGGCCGTTAGTGACGAAATACTTGGAAATGTTCAAAATTTCAACAACTAAAATTTTACAACTATAATTCTTAGTAATTGATGATTCTTTTTTGAACGTGACTTATTTTTCGTTCCATTAGCTAGATTCATTACAGTAAAGGAACATTTTCTATGGGAATATAAAAATATACAGCTTATTCTTTAGGTAGTAATTACATGTATTCATTACGTGGAATCCTAGTATGAAAATTAAAATTTGAAACAACTTAAGCCCTCAATACCTGTTAAGGCCATACTTCTCAAATTACCGAAGGTATCCCTCTAACAACACCACCATATAGTTATAAAGACCGAAGTTATTTAGTCAATTTCGTAAACGTGATCAAAAATAGACGCGCCTAAAGTATAATAAGGGTGTTTATATATATTATAGTTTGTCGTGAACACGCGCGGTTTCCAAAACAACCACAACTTCCTCGTTATTTCCAAACTGCCCCTTGGGAGGCGCATTTTCTGTCCCGCGGAAGTTTTGATGCCACCTATTGACAGTTTATTGTTTCACGAAACAATCTTTCCTTGTGCTTCTTGCAAGTTCTTTGCCAGGTTCTTTTTAGTCCTTTTGCAGGACGTGACCTGTGTTTATATTGAGTGCCCAACGGAGCATTCCGTTTCAAACCGCATCTGTCATATCCTTCTTGCTGAGAGTAAATAAACACATTTGTATTTGTTAGTGTCGGAGATTGACATTTATTTATTTCAATACATAGTTTTCTAAACGTTAATTTAGAGATTATACAATGTTTTTTGCCAACTTTTAGCTTAACGACAAAAAATAAAGTATTCCAAAAGAAAATAAATCACCGGAAACTGGTTATAATTAATTTTCTCAAGCTACAATTAAACTATTAATATTTTCAGCAAATTCCAAATATTTTGAATTTCAACTCACTTAAGATAATTTGACAAAGTTACTAAAGATAAACATTAATCACAAATATCCATTCCACAAAGCCAATGATATATAACCTTTTGTTACCCAGAACCTTCTAAAAAACAGAGTACTTACTGCTCTAAATTAAATACAATTAAACGAAGCAGCATGAGATCAACTCATAGAGAAAAACATAATGTATTGATATTTGATTTTGATCTAGTAGATTTATTGACAATAACGATCCCTATAATTGATCTAGTCATCAAAAGCTACAACTCTTGCCACTAAACTATTTTACAGAGATCAGTAAGGGTTGTGTAAAATAAATAAATCGAAAAATTATGTTACTCTAAAAAAATAAGCTCGGGCTTAATTCTCGGTGTAGACAGTTTCATAAATTGATCTTTCAATCGCTTCTGTTCGTCTGATTGTTTGTGATGTCTAAAGCTCCCTTTCAACCATCCAATCCTTACGGGGTGTAGTGACAACGATTAGCTAACCACTATCCTTGTCCTAGGCTTATCCTTCTATCCCTACTCTCTTCGAAAAAAGAGATGTTGAGCAACTGAGTAACAAGCAGTTCTTATAGAAAAAATCTTTTGAGATACTCCCATTAGGAGACCATATGTTCCAAGTTGGGAGCGGACTTGTAAAAAAATTTATCAATTAATAAATCTAATAAAAGAAATTAATCAGACGCGTAAGTTTACTATTAACACTATTTTGTGGCACTAGCTTCGTTAAAATCGAAGTCGGTAAATTGATACACAACTTCACAGCACTGGTAACAGTTTTGAATTGTTACAATTTGAAACTAAACAAAAATAATAACGTAACGGAATATTCATAAAACGTGAAGTTTATTGCTGATTTTAGATTGTTGACTCTGTAACACTGATAATTCACGCAATTATTATTCAAAATTTCATGGTTTCCCAATCAAAAGGCCCAGTCGAGTGGAAACCTGGGCGGGGAGAATTTCCCAACAGAAGCGGCCTGCGAAAAGAAGCAGCGGGGACCTATGTGAATTTAAAGTATGAAAGAAACTCTCTACTTTAAAGGACTTTTGAGGTTTTAAAGCGTGTACGAAGACGTTTTAAATTTACTTAAAATAACATTTTTTGCTTTTGTAGCGACTGGCTGCGAGGAAACTTTTTGCTAGCTTATTTCTACTAAGGTCACCTCCTGATAATAATATTCATATTTCAAGTTATGGAATGTTTTATTATGTTTGAATAAAATTTCAATTTGTATTTTTAATATAAACCTGTGTAATAAATGAATACTATAAAACCAGGGTAAATAAAAATGTCATTTTTATGCCAAAGAAAGATTGTTTTTACATATTCAAAATAAACTTATAATAAATTGAAATGCTTTGACTGGCAATTATAAATATACTCATTTAATGGATATTAATAGATTCCTACTTTTGGATAGTTTTTTAGCTTTTTGATTCGTCTTGAATGTTAACTTGAAAAAGAGGGTTTTGAGTAAAGCGTTCTGCATTATGGCAAATAGAAACGTGTTCATTTATACAATACCTACAAAACATGCTTATATTTTGACACATAAAATCATCAGATCTATAATATTTAAACGGATTATTGGTAGTTTGTTTATAATAACTTAGTAGAGAAAGAAAGTGAATCTAAATTTTGTGAACAACCCAAACCAGAGATCATATTTATTAAAATCGTACGAGGTGCTTCGTGGTATTTGTAATGTTACGCATGTTTTTTCTTATTTTCTCTGCGAGGCTTACAACGGGTTAAGTGTTTTTATTTTTAAATGATTATTTATTTTAAAATACGTTATGACTACGACTGGAATGATGCATAAGAAATTTACGACTTTATTATATTTGATATTTACGTAATTTTTTACCAACCAAAATACGACCTCAAAATAATTTGTGTTGTCAGATATTATAACTTAAGGGCATATTTTCTAAGGGTATATTCTTTTATATATATAATTCTACCTCCATAGATCTACAGTGATCTCCAAATCAGTATTACATTACAGCAAGGAGCAGTGACTTAAACATAGTTTTAGTTGCTATGACGATGTCAAATATGTCACATTTGATAACTTAAGTGCACTGGAATACGGCTATGGGAATTATCCTAATTAAATTGTAATTATCCTGATGGTTTCTCTTATTTTAATCAGCTTTTATCAGTCACTTGACGGTGATGTCCAAATCAAGTTTACGGTTTAACTGTGATCAGCAAGAACAAATGAACAGTTGTACAAGTTTATATCCTGTGATATCGTAGGGAGCAGTACCGGGCAGCTAGTATATTATTAAATTGTCTACCTATAATAAGGAAGTTGGCGTTTTGTTGACGACGATGATGTTATTCTTAAATTGTGTCAAATGATATTTGATATCTAAAAAAAATGGATTGTGTACATTTTAATCAAAATGTTTTGATTTAAAATTATGGTAACAGATGGCAATAAAACTGAAGTAAAAATATAAACAATTCAACCACAGACTACTTCGAGAACCAAATACGTTTCCAATATTAAATTCTCTCTAACCTGTATTAGATTTAGTCTATCACAGAGCGTTACCGATGTACCAGTAAAATAGGTCCAATGTGTGACATAGTATTTCGACTCGTCGGAAAACACTTAAAATGCAAATCGGTGTGGAGTAGACTTGTTACCCTTCCCACTGCTACTAGATCCCCCTCAATCTGCTCAACGGGAAACCGAAACCCCTTGTACAAAACAGAGCAACCCCCGATATGATGATTATGGCTTAAACCGTGTTATACAGCAGAATAATTGTCACGCGTTTAACATCGCTAGAAACACAGATATATTTACATACTATTAAGTCATTTCACTGGTGATTAATACACTTTAATTATTGACTAACCTATTTGAACGTCTATCATATAATACGGACGTTTATATCACAATAGAATAGATACGATTGGTATATCTGTTGTATAATGCTTGAATCTCGACTTCTCGAGTCAAATTAATTAAATATTTAGATATTATTGATGTTTGGCTATATTGAACGGTCAACTAACTGTTGGCCATTGTTAAGGATATGGTTTATATTTTAAAAATAAAAACACAATTTGTTTTTACTACCTTTACATGTTTATAATGACCGGTTTCGCCCATCACGAGTATTATCAACTAACAAAAATACAATCATAACACGGGTATTTATATGAAATTGAACTTTAACAATTAAAAGGTACATAAAACAGTTGGTTCATGAACCCAAGACAAGAATTTACAGATAATTAAACAAATTATATATAAAATTAATTAAATAGCCTACAATTAAAATTTTGAGGAACTCTTACGAATCAATAAATACTAATCTCAAATCAAAAAGAAAGCTGCATTAATAATCCGTAAAACGAAAAAAATTTTAATGAGATAACAGTAAAATAACAGGAAAATAACAGTTTGGGAAATTTAAAGAAAAATTAATGTAATATAAATAGCCCTGTTATGATTGCATTTTTACCATTTCATAATGCTCGTTATGAGTGACACCGGTCCTGGTCATTATAAAAATATGGAAATAGTACAAACAAATCGTGTTTTATTTTAAAAATATAATGTTTTCCACCAAGAATTGACAATTAACACCTTAAAAGTGAAATGATTTACAGATTATAAATCTACTGATGTCGAAATAAATTTTCAGTTTTCCTTTAAACCAACCATTACTTTGTTTTCAGAATTAATAAAAATAGCCACTATGGTTTTAAGTGAATGTTTTTTTTTTAATTTCATTTATTAGTAGAAGTTGTGCACATTTTTAATGCATTGATATTAAATTAATGACGACGTTTTTTAATAGTTTTTTCCTCATTTTAATGAATTAATTCATTCATACGTTTAAAAACACAGTATTTTATTGCTTGAGAATACACATATTACAAAGACCTAGCACAACATAAAAATACACACGAGCATTCACTCTTTTCATTTGAAAATTATATCATTGTCAACCGTCCCAAACGCGGGCATGAAAAGTAATTTTAAAAATGTTATTTTCATTTTTAATTAATCTAAATACAAATCGATTTATGGATTCCTGTTCGAAGTTTGAGTGTTAGCGATGTCTGAAAACTCCCTCCCACCAATCCGATCCTCACGGTGCGTAGCAAGAACGATTAACTAAACACTAGTCCTGTCCTAGCCCTATCTTTCTATCCTTACTCTCTTCAAAAAAAGAGAGTTTGATCAACTGAGTAACAAGCAGTTTTCATAAAAAAAATCTGTTGAGATGCCTCCATTAGGAGACCATATACTCTACATAGAGAGCGGAAATGGAAAAAAATGAATGAGTATTTATCGCAGACTTTTTCAATTGGTCTGAAATGATCAAGATGATTTTAAGACATTATAAAGCATTATCAACTGATGTTGAATGAGCCTGATCATTATAAAAATGTGAAAGAGTACGAATAAAATTATGTTTTATTTTTAAAATATAACGCCTTCCTACCAAAAATTAACAGTTAACACCTTAAAAGTCATCAAGATGATATCAATACATTTCTGATATTTTGATAAATTATACACATTGTGTCATTCCGCCAATAGTTGGCAGCTAACATCTTAAAAGTGATATTATCAATACAGGAACTTTGTTATAAATGCCTGTTCATCCGTTTTTTTTTGTTACAAATGAGCGCAAAAGCTTTTATGGTTAACTACTAATATATCACAAGGTAAAAAAAACAATAATTGAATATATATAAATATGTAAAAATTGTTTGTGTGATTGTTTATCCTTTATGCGTTCTTATACCATTCATCTGATTCTGATAAAACTTTGGTAAGTTGTTGTGAGCACACCCGTACAAATCTAAAAAAAAAAATCAAATACGTACAAACAGTGACATCTCGGAAAACCTTCTGATTTCTTCGTGTACCCACCAGACGGAAAAAAATATTTTGTATCCAAAACCACTTCAATAAACAGAATTAAATCACAAGCACTTTGTTTTTTTAGAGTGGCATTACAACGAATCCCGGGTAGTCGCTATTTTATAATAAATACACAGGACTTTTGATAGTGTAGTGTTTAGGTATTTAATACTTTTCAAAATGTCACGCGACTATGTTCTCTCCACTCACTTCATATCTCACGCAATTGATTATTTAAACAGCATTATCCGAATGGCAACTCCATAAGAAGTTTTCTGCATTAAGAGCTTATCGTGGCTCGCGCATCCATATAAAAACGTGACTACCCTGAACTTTTAGACATCAATGTTATCAAATAGAACACAACATACCGTCAACTTTGAAGATTATTCCAGCTATCTCATTTTTATTGCATAGCTCTGAGAAAGACGATACGATAACTCGAATGTACTTCGCATGGTATTTTGTTTAAAATTTTACTGCGTTATGTTGCAGGCAATAAACCCTGAAGCCCCCTGCCTAGTGATTCAAAGATATATTTCGTTTTATGTAATATTTTACACACGATTTGTGGATTTATATTCGATTTGAAAGTATTATTTGATCTGTTTTTGAAAAATACGCCATGGTAGAAGTAACAGAGTGCTTTATGATCACATTCGTCGTGAAACAAACAGGTAGATTGGTACATTATTTTATAAATTATTATATTTAATGCAACATATATTGTAAAACAAAATTTGTACAAAACCTATTTACGGATATTCGAAAACACGTTAATGTGTGTATTGTTTTTTTTTCTGTCGTGTTGTATTTATAAGATTATTGCGTTTAAGCTTTTGTTAGGTTTGTCAGCGTTCGTGGCGTAGTTCGTAACGTCTTTGGCTACGGTTACGGATGTCTCGGGTTCAATTCCCGGTGTGGACGGTTTTCATAAATTGATCCTTCAGTCGATTTCTGTTCGTAGTCTGAGTGTTTTTGATGTATAAAAAACCCCCTCCTACCCGTACGATCCTCACGGGGCGTAGCGAGACCACTAGTCTTGTCCTAGCACTATCTTTCTATCCCTACTCTCTTCGAAAAAAGAGAGGTTGAGCAACTTAGTAACAAGCAGTTTTCATAGAAAAAATCTGTTAAGATACCTCCATTAGGAGACCATATTCTCCGCATTGGGAGCGGACATGAAAAAAAAGCTTTTGTTAATAACTAATTGCATGCATAATTGCTTTAATTCTAAAAAAGTATAGTAACGTTACTTTAGCTTTGTTTTTTAGAGTATTAACAATGGTCAACGATGTTTACTCCGATCCCGGACAGTTTCATAAATTGATTTCGCAATACATGTATGTATTTGTATCCGTAATCATGGATGCTTGTGATGTCTAGAATTCCCAACTACCCATCCGATCCTAAAAACATGCAGTAGCGAGAGCGATTAGCTAATCACAAATCACATATTTCTATCCTTACTCTCTTTAGAAAAGAAAGGTTGAGCAACTGAGTATCAAGCAGTTCTGGTAGAAAAACTTCCGTTGAGATACCTCCATTAGAAGTCTATATGCTACACATTAGTTACGGGCATGGTTAAAAAAATACGATTCATTGTTTACATTTTAAAGCAAACAAAACAAAGAAGATAAAACTAAAGCGCGTGCTTTTAAAGATAACTTTTCTAAAAAGTTTCAGTCACATCTAATATTTATAAATAACTAATTAAAAATATGTAAAAAAATTAACGAATATTAAAAAAGTTTTTATGATTTCACTCCATCAAGGACTTATAACAAAAATTGTTATGTCTCTTGAAGAAAATGACCAAAAATAAATCCATTTAAACAACTCTCTAAGTGTATCGTTTTAATTACGACAGTTATTGCAGCTGCAGTTATTTAAACTGAACCGTTTCGTTAATTTACACTAAGCGACGAAAATTTTCCCTCGATTCAGCGCAACGTCTTAATCTGCAGGATTTAACGACCCCAAATATGATGTTGTCTACAAACTGGTGTTAATTTTGCCTCCCAAAACCACAACCAGACGTACTTCTGCAGACCTACTGCCAGGGAAATTGCAAACATTTCATACTCAAAAACAAATTTGGATGTACAACATTTTTTTTTAATGTTTTGATTCGAAATAAAAGATTTCCGAATTTCTTTTCGACATATAAGGTTTGACATTTAAAACGCAAATAAAATCACACTTAAAACAAGTTATTAATTTATGATTAAGTTTGTATTCTTTAATTCTTTAAGTTTTTTGGTACATTATAATTCGATAGATTTAATAATTAATAACCAATTCACTAAAATAAATCATATTCTACAACAATTGCTTATGGACTATTCGCTTTTTAATTATGAAGTACGTACATCGTTTTGTGTTATTTTAAATGGTTAAAATTCTAAACTTAATATTAGTTTGCTAAAAAGCTACGCCAAACTGTTCGTAGACGGTCTACAGTAATCCCAACAAGCGCTACGCCGTGCACCGCACCGTTTACTGGTATCGCCGGTCGTAGCAATAATTTGTTACGACACTGAAAACAACGTAGCGCGTTTCTACTTGCCTAAGAATTAAACAGACCCGCTGGGATATTTATAATTATTTACGTTGGAATATGTAATACTTTATTTAGAATTTTAGCTCGCATTGCACTATTTAGTAGACTTATTTCAGCTACATGCATTGCTATTTGTAATGAAATTGGAGGCAAACTATAAGTATAGTTTTATATTTTAAAAATAAAATAAGAAAACTATCATAACCGTCATATAATAAATACATTTTTGCGTCATTCTGACAATGCTGGGTGTGACATTTTAGCTGCATTTTTTAATGAATATTTGAACATACTGTCGAAACTATTTTCAACGTGGTGAAATAGTTTTTTAATACTCAACCACAGACTTATTTTAAATAAAAGCTTTAATAATATTTTCAATAGCTTTTAATATCCAAATGAGATCGTCAATTTATTTTAAACTGCCTAGTGGTAAACGTATTAGGTTCTGCAGACCAGGAGGATAACTTAAAGATATTCATACTAAAAGGTTACTTCAATTTATTGACTGAAATGTAGCATTGCTATAAATACAATTAAGCCATGATTATTTGACGTGAAGCTCTAGAAGAAAGGAATTACTCATTTTGAAAACATTTTATCGAATTGCGATTTAAAATCTAAAAATATTTCCTAATCGAAATTGCTTATTTGTCAATGTATACTTGTATTAAGATCTAACGTTTGTAATATTTTAACATGTCTTTTCACACACATAAAAACTATGTTAATGAAAATTATATGATATTCCTATTTTTAAAAAGACAGATTTTTAAAAATAGGAGTATCATATAATTTGCATCAAGATCCGAATAATTCTACTAAAACTGTAGTAGGAAAACTTTTTAGCTGTAAAATTTATGTAAATTATTATTAAATGTGAAATCCATTTTAAGCTTTAAAGCCATGTAAAATAACTCAGCGGGCTATATTTTACCCTTGAGTCGTAGTTTGTTTACTTCTGATTAGTATTATCGAAGAGTACTTACCGATTCATGTTGTCTTGAATTTTGAAACGTCTCTGATGATTAGATGGCAATCTGTGGATAAAAAAAACACATTAATATTTATACACAAGGCATTGAAAAGTCATGTAAAATACAAATAAAACCCTCGCATAAGCAATCATTTTACTGATCTTTACTAATAAACAAACTAAGGCAAAGGAAATTGGTATTGAGTGATTTTAAGTGCATTAGTGTCATACATAATAAATCACTGAATACTCAAGATTTCATTCGTATAAATTTTGAATGGCTAATCCGACATTCGGTGTCGATGGGACTGTCGTGTAAACTAATGGTTTACCTTAGTATAATGAATTAATCAGGCTTTTACATTACTTGTAATCGCGTTGCCGTATTCTCTTCCAAGTGAGATAATAATTACTCAATCATTATATTTCGTAGTGAGGGGATGAAATGTCACGTTGACATCTACGGCAAAATCAAATTCACTAAGCGCTTTACAAGTTATATAGTCTTTCAAGTCTCAGCTACAAGGTAAACCTTAAAGGTAGTTAAAGGTAACAATTACTTTATTGATCATTTATAACTATACCTATATTTTTAAAAAAATCAAAAAACACGTAATAACAATTATTAATTAACACGATAGTCGAACGGAATTTTTAGAAGAACTTTCTATTGAAGCTAGGTAGAGTTGCATGGTTAGTATTTTTCTTGATTGTTTTTCTTATAAAAGCTTTTATCTAACAGAATCTTCATTAAGACAATGCTAAACTAGAATACATGTAGAAAAAGTACATACAGACTTATTCTTTGCTTGAAATAAGAAAACTTAGACCTCGTAACTCTTCATATAGTTTTAGCAGATAAATTTATATATGGAAAAAAATATCCTTTAATATAATATTCTAATTCAAGTCAATCGCCATTATTGAGAGACAAAACTTTAATTATTCTATACCAATACCATTTCAATACTAAGCTTTCAAATTCATGAATGGATATTTGCGTACTTTGTTATTTTTTAATTTTGAAGATTATCGACAATTTGAAGCATAAATAATTTAATATTTTACTAAATTGTCTCATTTTTCAAACAATGAGTTAAATAACGTACGTATAAATACGATATATCAAAAATTGTTTTTGATTTAGCTCAGTTTTCATATGAGGAAATAAATTTTCATTAATTTAAATGATACATCTCAGGCAAGCCAATCTTACCTGTATCCTCCACAGTATGTTGGTTCAACAGTGTCTAGGGGAATAATCTTATTCTATAAATTTATTTTTTCAAAAGTAAAGCAATAGTGAGGTAGTAAAAACAGTGTTTTTGAAATCAATTTGAGCAAATAGATATCAGTAGTTTTCAAGCATAAAATTTTGACTTGAGGCAGATGTAATGTACTTATTTTAAAATGACTAGTTACTTCTTACGAATAAGTATAGTTTGCAACAAAAACGATGAAACAGTTTATATTAAGTTTCAAAATTAAATTTTAGGAAACACCGTCTTTTTGTTGAATTTTTTTTTGTCATTATAATATTTTACTCATAATTTCTTCTTTTCAATAAAATGATGCTTGCGGAAATTAGGACTGAAAAATATACGTTTATTTAATTCGCCAACTGGAGTTCATAGAAAAACAAAAGCTTCAGAACGAAATTGAAAGTTATAAACAGCCACCAAAATATAGTTATTAAAGTATGTATTTACGTCAGATATTCGCTTTGTAATTTTTATATGTGTTTTACAAGTATATTAAAAATCTTTATAGAAATGTTTTAATAAATCCAGTTGTTATGATAAACAACCGCTGCTTTGACTATGGAATCGAAACACTGCAAAATAGTTTCGAAATTTCGTGCATACAATTTTTCGGTCGCAAATTTTCTGGATATTATCTCAAAGGATCTGAGCACGACACAGAAATAAGGGTTCGGAACCCCACTGCCCGAGATTGCGAAGACGGAGGGAGGTGAATGGGGACGGGGGAAGGATGCTGTCATCCCTTCTCGAGGAAACGATTGACAGTGACTTGCCGACAGGCCGGTGACAATCCGGAGCTGTAAATTGGTATTTCATTCAGAGGTTAGTCAAATATTGACGCGGCGAGGGATCAGTTTGCTTTGCCAAAAATGAAATCCATCCTACGCAGCTTTTGGATCAAATAATATTATACACATTTCCAAAGACTTGAAAAAAAACATAGCTGTTATAAAGTCAATATGAAACGTCTAGCCATCCAAGAAAGCATAAAGTAATCTACTTTACTTTATTGATTGAGTTAGTTTGATGGAGTTTCAGTATAAATTTTGGATCCTACATTTTTTTTAAACTGAGTTTTTAGAGTTGTGGAATTTTTTCAATTCGGGTACATCTGTGCTTTTGAATGCCTGAAGTCTCCAAAAAGCAAAACCCGGTTTGTTATTGCCAGAACTTATGAAAGTGTAAAAAAATTGAATGATTCAAATTAGACAAATAAACTAGCTGCGATCCGATAAAACTCACGCCAGATTAAAAACATTGACATATACATGTATGTAATCAGAGATATAACAAAATCACAATTCCAATTTGATATTTAAAATAAATTTTCACAAACTATCAAAATTATTTTTGTTAAATCAGATATATACGTAAATAAGAGGATGACGTAATACCGGAAAATCTGTTAACCATATGACGTAACTAATGAGAAACTATATACATTACAAATTAAACTTTAACGGTCAATTCTTAGTTAAACGTTCTATTTTGCTCATATTAAATACAAATCAAGAAACATCACTTGAAAATGCTCATAGACTGAATTACTTAATACAAGCTTAACTTTTTACTGTCTTGTTAAGCCGCTCGCTAACTAAAAAGGCCGCTCCAGTTCTTTATATAAAAGTATTGAAGTAAGCATTATATTCAGTTCTGTTTTTATATGAAATTATTTCTAAAATTGGTCCACTAGCCAATCAGCAATCTTTTTCCTGGTGAATCTCGTTTTAATATAAAAATCCTGTGCTTGACAAAGTTACTGGTGGAGTGTAGGGTTTTCCCCGTTATAAATGCGTTCATAAATTATTTTGTCGCGGTGATTTTTGACTGGGGAAAACCCCAAACGGGAAAGGCAGGAGACAGTCAGTCGGCTCCAAGATTTATGCCCGGTATTTGTTAACAGTGATTCCGGCATTGATTTATTTATGCCGTGTAACGGTGGAATTATATTAATGAAACAGTTTAAAAATGCATTCGCAATCAGGTAAGTTACGATGTCGCCAGTAAAATAAATACTTTGGCGAACATTTGTGCAGATCAAAAAATATATTATTTAGTATCTTTGCGATACAGAAATATCAACGATGAGCCATAAATAATGACTCGACGGTGTTTGATGTAACCCCTCAAAATTGAGATTATTCAGGAGAGAGTAAAAACTCTTTTTATCGAAAAAATTATATGGCGAGTTGCATTATAAATATTTGAAATACATTCCTGTAAATTCTCATATTTGCAGACACGGGATTATATGTAGAGAGTTTCGATACAATAGTGGCTTACATTCAGTGGCCGGGAGAGAATTTTTAAACCTAAAACCAATTTAAAATGATGTTTCTCTTCCAAATAGTGGTCAATTTATTTTTATAATTTACATCATTTGGACAAGACCTGCTCTGTCGTCTTTATAATGAGATCCAATTATAAACTCATTTTTGTATGCTTTGAAGGTTACATCAATTGGCCAAAACACAGTCAATATGACCGGTTTTTTTAGTCGAGTGTTTAAAGTTGATGTACGCAATATTTCATAAACTGATTTATCGATTTCTGTTCGAAGGCATGGATGATTGTAATGACTACTAATCCTGTCCTAGCTCTATCTATGCATTCCTATTCTCTTCGAATAATAGAGGTTGAGCAACTGAGTGACAAGCAGTTCTCACAGAAAAATATATTTTAATGTACCTCCTGTAGGAGGCCATATACTCCGCATTGGAAGTGGGCATGGTTAAAATACTTCCAATATGGAACATAATACATCTGAACTCACAACAAGAGTTTTTTACGATAACTGTTTGTTGAGTCACTTGTTTATTGAGTCACTTGATCTCCATTTTTTAATATGGTAAGAATATAATAATGGAGCTAAGAAAAGACATGGAGTCAGCTCATCGCAATCTCTACACCCCATTTTTAGTATCAGATGGGTGGAAATTAATTCAGACCTTAGACATTAATCCACCCAAAAAGCGATTGAAATATCGATTTTTACATGTGTCGAGCCCGTTGACACTGCACCGAAAACAAAAACGTTGACTATTCGGCTACAGGCAGGCAGAAATTTTTAGCAGAACTGATATTCAAATGCACAGATGTCAGTTAAACCGTGCATTTGAAGGCAGAGTAGATTAAGTTCTAACGCTACTGCGGATTCTCCCATAAACAGGATACTTAATATCGCTTAAACTATTAAGTGGCTGAGCATGTCATATTTTAATGCATGACGATGTCGCAAAAAATTAATGAATGTTTATTACTGTAGTAAATGATTGCGAGATTTCTATTATTAGTAGGCGTGGTCGTATCCATACAAAATATATAAATATGATAAATCTATATGTATTGTTAGAAAATACGAGCTATTATCCAAAAGTGTACATTTAAGCTATATTGCTTTTTTTCTTATTTCTTGCCAAGTGCTTGCAGAGCGGGCTGCGGTTTATTTAATTTATATAATAGCTGAATTTCTTTAACTCCTGTTGGGAAAACACAACTTTTTATTTCGTTAAGCCCGACAACCTCCTGCTGGGCACTTCTCAAACACTTATTTCTTAGTCCGTAGCTTTGTTTTAGCCAAATGAAAAAGTACTACTGCGATATACTTTTAACTGTTAAACGAAATATTACTTTTTCTGCTGAATTTAAATTAACTAAATTTTGTCTAGAATATTATACATATAAATTAAATTATACATTGGAAAGTCCCATATTCGAGTGGTATTAGTTTAGAAGAAGAATCTTGAATCATTTGTATACCCTAAAAATATTAAGTTCTTTTAAAACGTTACTTTTGTATTTACTTACTCTTGAGTGTATATAAGAAAAAAACATCAGAAATACAACACTACCGAGAAATATTATTTGTTATTTTTGTGATGTATCGATGATTTTTGATAATAACCTGATTTATTTAAATTTGAAGCTAAAAAATGTATTTGTATTTTTTCAATTGATTTTTGATATTTGAGCAAATGACAAAAATATGGATAGTTGGATCAACCATTAAATGGGATATTTTTTTTAACTTTTCTGCGTCCAATGTAGATCACATGGACAATATTGAGTATCCCAACAGAACTAGTTGCTTCAGTTTTATCTTTAGAAAGGGTGGGATCTAAGATAGAAACTAGTTAGTTAAATCTAGTAACTTGAAGATTTGATAGAGGTTGAACGTACAGTTTATAAAATATCACAAAAATTCACGGTTTCGAATGCAAATCCATAAATCACTAGATGCAGCGTTAATTTGGTTATTATAGATCACTGCTTTAAAGAATAATATTTTACTTCAAACTGATAAAATCAATGAGTTAAATTATCAATACATTTTTCCTCTTGTACGGTCTTTTTGTCTCACATTCCAGACACGCTTGATTTCGCTTCTTTTCAACTAAGGCGCACCGAAATAAACCGATAAAGCAAATGATTAAATACGGCGTATCACAAATAAGGATGAACCAACAATTTGAGAACGGCAAACAGCGGCGCAAAACTATTTCACCGAGCGAGACCGGTCCTTAAATCTCAATTATGCTTAAGTAAGACAGCAAGCGATCTCGCCTCCGTGCTCCTCCCCACCTTGCTCGCAGAACTGTAACCCCTGCTATGCGGCTGAACCGCAAAAGGTGGCAGAAGTACCCATCTACTGAATAAAGTCAAATGAACAACGCGTTAAATTTGATGTAAAAAATTCATTTTTAATTCAAGTTAAAGTAAAAAGTCTTCTAGCGTGAATTAATCACTAGTTTTAAAAATGCAATTTTAGGGTAAGATTTTTTGATGACTAAAAGATCAAATTAACAAAGAAAAGATGTTTAAAATTAAAAAGAAAATTTTCCATTAAATAGCAAACAACAGAAAAAAAATGAATAATTGTCAAACTTCCAAGGTAAAGTACTGGGTAAAAAATAGCTCAATATGAAAGAAAAATCGTGATACAGAGTACTGTTTCTATGTCTTACGATAAAATCCGGGATTCGTCAAAAATACGTTAAGATTTTTTCAAATAGACATTCGAGATCATAGGCATAGGTGAATGTAATATGTTTTCTTCTCAATATTACCTCATGTGATCTGAGAAAATATGAGTTGTAATGCCGAACAATTATTTCACAATAAATAAATTAAATTAAATATTTTTTTTTAGAATAATTAAAATATTAAAATACAAGTTATTAGAAATCAGTATGAATGTTAGTCAATATTGAAATAGGTATCTTGATAGCTTTGCTATTCCACTGGTGGCTTTACAAGACTTGACACGAGTTCTGCCTCTTTGTGTATTATCTACAGAATCCAAGATTATTTGAGACGAAATTTGCTTTTTGAACAAATTCAATATAACTGTTAAATGTATATTTCAAATTTGTATAAATTTTAACTTCATATATCAATTTAAATTATGCGTTTATTTAATTATCGATAAACTTAACGTGACGGATGCATCAAGACAACTCTATATATCGAAACCTCAGTTCCAAAGTGTAACAACTCAAAAATAGTTCTAAGACAATTACGAAACAAGATTTTGGGCAGGTTTAATCGTTTACTGAACATTTAATTTTTGTAGGTTTAAAAGAAATTTTAAGACTATCTGAAAAACATATTTATATATATATTACATTATAAAAAATCTAATATTAATCATATAAGAATTCACAGGATTTTCGTAGTTGGTACAGTTTTGATATAAAGAAATAATAACTACTGTTATTCTAAAATAAGCACAGATTACCACTCGGTACATTTGGACTGGTAGATATTTCTTTCCACCAAGAATTGACAGTTAACACCTTAAAAGTGACTGGTAGATATTGTTAGTCTTGGCATTTTCTCATTCTTAAGTCAAAGCTGATTTTTTTGTATTGTTACTCTATAGATCTGAGGTATCAATATGTATGTTTACGGTAACATAAAATGCATACAAGAAAGCTTGTCGCAAACTTACATCTCAAGATTAATTTCTATTGCATTAGTTCTCGCCTCGTGTCTACTTAAAAATGCGCCCATCTCAAAACCAATAAATATGTCAGAAATGTTAATATAAATAGCAAAACATTAATTTAAATTAAACCCAAGCAGAAGAAACACCAAAATTTTTTCCACCTCCTTACAAAAATAATTAGTCTAAAGTAAAAGAAAGTAAATAAAAAAATCGCCTCCAGTGTAAGTCTGGCGTGCTCGTGGAGTATTAAATATTTAATTAGGCAAACTGAACGAAATAGAGGACTTTTTATTCACGACTGTCACGCCATCTCTCTAAAGCCTCCCAAGAGGACACTAAGTTCTTCGTCCGCCATTATAAACTCATCCTTAAGCAACTTTTTAAAATGTTTCGTACCCGGTTTCGGCTTAAGTCATCTGCCCGATGATCGTTTTAATTTATCGTGATTATTCTACATCACGAAAGAGTTGTTTTCGTTAATTTTTATTTGGCTATTGTGTCATTTTATTGCATACAAATTGCGCTCTTATAATACGACTCAAATCCTGAACTGTTTTGTTTATAAAAGTGGTTAGCTAACTATAATAAAAATCAGTTGATAATGCTCGCGATGAGCGAAATGTGTCTTGGGTTCAAGCCCAGGTACGAACAGTTTCATAAAATGATTTTTCAATCAATTTATGGATTTTTGTTTGAAGGCATGAATGTTTTTGATGCCTGAAATTCCCTCCATCCCTAAAAATGGGACATAGGCAGAGTAACTATCTAACCACTACTGCTGTCCTATCCCTATCCTTATATTCCTACTCTCTTTGAAAAAGAGAGGTTGAGCAATTGAGTAACAAGCTGTTTTCGTAGAAAACTTCTTTTGAGATACCTCTATTAGAGGTCATATGTTCTACTGCGTTGGGAGCGGAGATGGTATAAAAAGTGTTTTATATGTCTCATTAATGTCGGCACCAGTGGCGCATATGATAACGTCGTGGGCTACGGCTATGGATGTCTCGGGTTCGATTATCGGTGTGGACAGTTTTCATAAATTGATATTTCAATCGATTTATGGATTTCTGTTCGTAATCTGAGTGTTTGTGTTGTCGAAAATTCTCTCCTCACCCACCCATCTCATCCTTAATTAGCTAAAAACTAATCCTGTCCTAGCCTTATCCTTCTATGCCTACTATCTTCGATAAAGAGAGGTTGAGTAACTAAGTAATAAACAGTTGTCAGGGAGCGGACATGGAAAAAAAATGTCTCATTACTAAATCTTTAAGTCCCTTTATTGGTAGACACAATTTAAATCCGAAATCAAAATTATTTTCAACACATGTAGAATAAACCCTTCAGTAAATTCACCACATCTTATTTTCGAATCACTTAGTTAAAGACGCATTTCGTTGAGGGGGCACTGAAGTGTCTTTCCGGCCAGTGCATTGCCCCACACGAGTTCCACACTCCCCCGGGGACCTGTCCAGACTAAAGCTCCTCGCAATGTTTCCCTTTTCCTTCTGGAGTGTAGCAGGGGATTTGTATTTGAGTAATGAATGATCAATAGTTAGATCAGCTGTAAGAAACAAGTCGGCCACCGCAGAGCTACTAAAGCCATTTTATATTCTAGCGTCTTATAGGTTCTGGATTCACATATAAAAAGATTTTATTTACATAACGTAGTAGAAATATATGAATTTAGTTCTACAAGAATTGTGTGATATAGTTAATGAATATTTTGCCACAACTATACTGAGACGTATTAAAAACTCAATACCAACGATGAAATATAAAAACAGAAACATTGTCTTACACAGAGCTCTAAGCGGAGCATTTTTATATTTTTAAAATTCGCAGTAGCTACTAAATTCCAAGTGGGAAATTACATATCGCGATAATGCTATCTGTCGTTTCTGTATACTCTCGTGAGACTGATGCTGTTATTATTTTTGCGTTAGTTTATCTCAGTTCTTCTGCATTTTTTTTAATGGGTTGTCCGTTAATACAAGAAATTTAGTGCACGACATCATTACAAACAATAGTGTAATTTTTGCTAAGTCATGATGGCTTCAATAATTTTACGAAAAACTGCTCTGACATTTCAAGTTATGTTGTTTGCAATATTGTGATAACTTCAGTTCAAATTGTTCTAATAAAAACAAAACATTTAAAAAAAAAGTGTAATAATAATTATATGAAATACACAATTCATATAATTAACTTATACCGTTCGTAAAACGAAACTGCTGTGTTGTTACGTTCAATGAAGCCACGCGTACAACCTTTACCTCACACTGTAAATGTGTCCCAAAAAAATTTTGTTGAAGTTACAATTATTTCCTTGTATATATATATAACAACATGATCATTAGCCTTCACTGTTTTTAAAAAAGATTACTCAGCAACTTACAAATTATAAACCTTAACATACAGAGAAAGTATCAAATTCAATAATATTTTAAGACATATACTTCTAATGCCATTGTTTTCCATTTCTTCCTCGACCGAATAAACTAAAGTATTCGCTTTATAAGTATATAGATATAACTGTAACTAGGATATCCGTTTTACTTGATCGAGCAGTGCTTACTTGTTTCCAGCCGCTGAATGTCCACAAATTAAATACAAGTATGGAATATGCTATAATAAATTTTCTAACTGGATATATTTATATATCAAAAAAATATCGAACATACCGTCTTTGTTCTAGAAAAAAATACTTGTTTTGAATAATTGGACTTTGACGTTTTTCAAATGTTTGAAATTACCTTTTTTTATTGAGGTTGTCTGTACAAAACTGTTTTTTAGTAAAAGTATAATTTAAAAAAATATGTGTGATTTTCCACACGGTAAAGTTCAAAATAAGGAATGTTTTGGTATAACTAACTCAATATGTCATTCTTTCGATTTAGTGTTTTCTTCCAGAACAGCGACGGTATTATCAAATGGGTATAGTTTAATTTATCGCTTGAGATTATTACTTGAAGGAATTTCAATATAAAATTTGATATTTAAAATGGGATCTAAAATTCATTTATGTATACCGATTTACCACGCTCCTAATTTTATTTATGGTAGTTTTTTTGATTATATTTTCATATCAAATTTAAAACTTTGTATACTTTGTATCTACTAACTAATAACAATTAATTTTCAAGCTTGAACAAAGTGCACTGGTTCAAATTTAATTACTAGCCGTAAAAATAAAAATAAAATTCAGACATTTTTTAACCAAGTTTGCTCCAAATTTGGTGCATATAATTTCTAATGGAGCATATGAACAGAAGTTTTTCTGCTTTCTTAAAACTGCTTGTTATTCAGTCGCTCAACTTCTCTTTTAATGAGAGAAATATGAAAAAAGAATAGGGGTAGAAAAGAATAATAGAGAACTATCCGCTCTCCGTATACCCGCTTTTTAAGTTTCAATTGGCAGGAGGAAATAAACATATACAACACTGATCCATGTTTTTGAACAAAAATCTATTTATGAATGTTTCTGATCCGGTAATCAACCCCATGAATACCGTAACTCATATGGATGAACGTTGATCACTAACAAGACCAGGTTTCTAATGTGGTACATATTGATTTTTCATTTTTCAAATAATTAAGGAAGTATGAAAGCTTGAATGGAATGACAATCCAATTGACAGCCCTGAGCGTGTTACAGAATCACAGCCAACATTTCTCTAATCACTACGGTACTGAATTTCATTCATGAACAATATTGTCAATCCAATTAATCGTGTAAGGTTTGCTGTAGGCATGATAATACATTCGTATTTATTTGCGTTAATTTGGTATGAATAAAAAATGAATATGAGTTTATTTTTGTACCAATTTTCATCCCAGTAACTGAATTTTAGTTCATAAAAACAAAACCATAACGCATCACCAATTTATTTTTGAATTGTGAATGCGTTAAAAAAATTTTATATATTAAATATATATTATGTAAAAAATAAGTGATCGAAAATGCCTCGTTATTAGAGACACGTATTTTGTCCATCGATTTTTGTAAATTTTAGCATTTTAGGGCATTAAAAATGTTCAATTTAAGCGTCTATTTAGCATATATTTTTATTTAGATGTTAATTTTTTTAATAAAACAACACAACAATTATAAAATAATAGAACACTTCAAAAATGTTTTGTAACTATAATACAATATATATTGTATAAAATATACACGAAGACAAATAACATAAATATAAAAATACAATTAGAGGAAACGAATAAATACGAGAGAAAAAACGAAAATTTGTTAAAACTCAGCATGTAGCATATATGTTTACAGATTCTTTTTTGAGATTCGTGTGACGATCGGTAACAATTATATTATACTTATTAAAATACCGTTCAGCATCCACACTATTGACGGGACACCAAATTGATTTTAGAGCTGCATCATGATTGCAAATTGATTGCAGAGCTGCGTCATGTTTCATTTGGGCACAGCGGTGTTGCCAACGCAATAATACAGATACAACTCTAAAGAGATTGACCATAGACAAAATCCGTATACCATAGACTAAAATTTTATCTTTAAAGATAATTAATTTCATATTTTTTGCTATTTTAGCATCTATTCGCATATTTTATGAATTTCGCATTTATTAGCATATATTCCGAATTTTAGCATATTTTTTAACATTTATGGCAAGATGCACGAAATACGTTCCTCTACTCATTATCTAAGGTTTATGTTTTTAACGTTAAAGTTAGTTCTTGTAAATATTTCTTAATCCACTTCAAGTGATGCTATGCTTTTTAATCGTTTTGAAAAGGCTTAAATGCTATCCACTTGCATTTCCACTGAAACGAATAACCCAAATAGTTCTGCAGTGAGAGCTTAATGTAAACTAAGCTTTTGTAAGCTGCTTGAAATCCAGACGAGTATTTTCAGATCAAAGTTTATGTTTTCCGTATTACCAATGTATATATGACACATTGTATTATGCTAAGTGCTCCATAGCATATTTAGAATTTCAGGCAACTGGATTGTGTTGAGGTACAATTTTGTTTTAAAAAATATTGATATATGTAGAAAAGGTATGTCCGGACGGTAGCTGAGTTGTAAATGTCGTCGGATTAGGTTGGCTCAAATCCCAGTACGAACAGTTGATATCAAAATTAATTCCTTATCTGAATCAATAGTTCTGTCATAGCTTTATCCTTCGATACTTACTCTCTCCGAAATAGAGATATTGAAAGATGCAGTAACAAACAGTTTTTGAATTATAATTTTCGTTGAAATAAGCTTCATTAAGAGTCCACATTCTCTACGTTTGGAGCAGACATGGTGTCAAAAAATGGTAAATGCGTGATCAAAACGTTTGCTTCTTTTAATATTAATAATTAATTTTAGTCTTAATAAATTTAATTTTTTTAAATATTTAATTGAGCTCTCATTGAAGACATTTATGGTTTCAGATTATTTATTTTGATAATGCAATTATTTTTAAATATTTTTCAGTACGTAATGAATGGTTTTAAAATTCTCATGATGCACTCATTATAAAGAGGCGAAAAAAATTAGAAATAAAGAAAAAACTATTGTATAAATAGATTGCTGTTTAGGATTGTCATTTACTTGGTAAAACTCCATTAAAGTAAAGTAGACAATAGCAAAGTAAGTCATAACTATTTCATGAACAATAGCGGGATCAACTCTATTACGTATTCGTGTGGTACTATATATTATGTTGTTTTTTTGATCTCACTATGTAAGATTAATATTTTTTTTTTTTTCTCCACAAGTTATAAATATTTAATACGAATCTCTATGTACCTTCTGTAAAATTTAATCTTGAAAAATGTTTAAAGTGCTTGGTAAAAATATTTAAAAATTGGCATACGAGTCTTGTTCTACCATCAAAGAAATGTTTGACAAATCTGACGACCTATAATATCCGAGTCGAAAACGAATCATCTCGCTACGGTGTAGAGTTTAAGGCTCAAAAACAAAAAAAGCCTTCTCGACAAAGTGAAAGAAGAAAATAAGAACTGAGGGCAAAAAGCGTCTAACCTAATTCAGGCATGCTTTTAAACGTAATAAATTGCTTTGAATATTAAATTCAGCGCTGCTATAAAGAGCCTTCCTTACTCTCCGGTTTGGCTGCATCTGTTGTTTTATAAGCCAGAGCTTTTCTTCGAGCGATGACAGAAACAATTTTCCGGAATTAAAAGAGGCAAGAAAAAATAATACTTAAGGCTTCGCCGCGGCGGGGGAGGTTTCGCCGGAAAATGCCCGAGGCTAAATGTGAATGTTGTTTTGAGTCTTGGAAAAAATGAAAGGTGGAAAAGTCAGTGCAGCCAATACGAGGGCAAGTTCTAGAAACATAAACTTTGCTTTGTGTTTCACTTGGTGAAAGATTTTTAGCATTAGACGCTACATCGCTATCGAAATACAACGCGTATATAATTTAATATTAAAAGAAATTTTAATTATTGCGTTGAATAAAGCAAAGCTAGTTCAAATTATTGATTCCTCATTTTTCTTGTGACATTTACTACAATTGTTGTTGAAATATATGAAGCGTAACGTTTTTTTAACTTAAACCAGCTGAAATTAAGTAATAGTGATAGTTTGAAAAAATATATTTCAACGGCGGTATAGATTTGGTTTATTTAACGCGTTTGCTTTCTACGTGCGCAGTCTCGCAAAAAAAAATCTGAAAGAACAACAGTGGGTTGAACGATATTTTTCCTAGATTTTTCAAATAAAAAAAGAACGTTTTATTCACTTTTTAATCAAAATTGATTGTAATATATCTATTGTCAATTAAATGGAACGTTTTACGGTATTTTTAAAAAGATAATTAATATTTCAGTAAAATTTTTAGAATAAGAGTAAGTAACAGTTTTAGAATAAGAGTAAGTAACAATACTATAAATATAGCACCATTATATGAAGCGAAAATCCTATGAACTTAAATAAATCATCTTTTTATCCATGCAAATTGAATAAAAAGGATTGAAAATCCTGTAAAAATACACATATCTTGCCAACAAAATAGGCTCCTAACGTAATCTTGTTTTTCTTTTCTGTTTCCTTCCTAAAGAATGTAGTTTTCCCCCGGAAAAACAACATAGCGAAAAACCGAACATAAGCTAATACGATGAAAATGTCTTTAGGGCATTTGACTTCCAGAAAACTATCATTTATGCTATCGTAAAATGTTTGAAAATATTTTATTTTATGGAAAGAAATTTAATGCGTATTACGTAATACATCTTTATAATTTTATTAAGATTTAAAAAATTCAAAATATTAATTTGCATATGAAATTAACACTTATACTTTCACTTGCAGTGAGGCGTGTTTTATTATGTGGAAATTATCCTTATGGGTGAATTTTAAATTATAGTTATGTATCAAAAGTTTCTACATTGTAAGCAAAAAGTTCATCAAAAATATAAGATATAACGACTACAAATTTTGAATCCTTCATATTCCACATTCATTTTACCAGGAACAGTTTCAGGTAGTCAATAAGAATAATTTTCATTTTGACTGTAAAAAAATAGACACTATTTCGTAGTTAGTAGAATCTTCATCAAAGCTTCAATTTTGACATTAAATGTCAAATTGATAGTAAACTTTTGTCCATTTGAGTCAATTTATTTTTTCAAATTTCACTGCAATAAAATTTGATAAAATACACTGAGATGATAAGTTATTTCATATAAAAGACCTGAAATTACCTATTTCACATAAGACATAAAAATACCTTTGGATAGTAGATGTCAAAGAAGTAGTGAGGTTATAAAAAAATCGTCGGCTCCGTGGCGCAGTTGATAACGTTGTTGACTACGGCTACGGATGTCTCGGGTGCAATTCTCCGTGCGGACAGTTTCACAAAATTGATCTTTCAATCGATTTATGGATTTCTGTTCATAGTCTGATGTTTGTGTTGTCTAAAACTCCCTCTCACTCATCCCATCCTCACGAGGCGTAGCGAGAGCTATTAGCTATTCACTAATTCTGTCCTAGTCCCTTCTTTCTCTACTCTTTTCAAAAAAAAAAAAATTGAGCAACTGAGTATCAAGCAGTTCTCATAGAAAAATTCTGTTGATATACCTAAATTAGCTCCACGTTGGGAGCTGACATATATGTGGAAGAACGACTTTTTATAAATCATATCTAAGAAGAATTCTAAGACGTTATAAGATTATCTATTGAAAAACAAATACTTTAACATTTATTCTATCAAGAATTTTTCATAGCTTTACCATAATATCTGTAAAAGTATATATTTCAATATTTTCATTTCAAATAAATAAATTCATGTGGTTTCAATCTTCAGCATATAAAGCATTATAAGAAATAAAAATGTTTATATCGAAATCATTTCAAGTATTAATATATACTGCAATATCTTCCGTAATGGAGCGGTAGAGTCACGTATTGGTTATATCAAATATCTTCTAGTCTATATTCGTTATATTTCTTTGCATACTGATTTAGATTTATGAAGCTTGGTTGTCCCGAAATTGGATAAATAATAACACACAGTACTAAACAGAAGATAATATTCTGTGTATGATATTCTTAATAAAGTATGAGATATTTAACGAATAATTTAAGACATTTAAGGTATATGTAACGTCACGCATATTTTTCTTATTTTCTCTGTGAGGTTTTGACTGTTTTAAGTGTCTTAATTTTAAATGATTGGCTCTATATTTTGAGTCCAGGAAGTCTATTATAAGTGCAAAGATGCTTAAGAAATTTACGACTTTAGTAGTTATATTTTATTATTACAGACATCTATATTATTTGGGTTGCCATGCCAATGAACAAGGTCGTAACATTACATAACTTGAAAGCATGTGTACTGAGATAGGCTACCGGTAATACATATGATGCTGCTCATGGTTTTCCTTATATTATATGTGAATTAATCTCCAGTCATCTGACAGTGATCTCCAAGTCTAGTTTCAAAACCAACATTTATCATTTAAGACATTGACTGAGGGTGCTTGATGGAATTTCAATATCAAATTTGGACTATTGAGATTTTGTACACTTTCATGTATTTTGTCACTAACGACCCGGTCAGTTCGAGTCCATTCGTGTGCTCGAATGCCTGAAGATGCCGAAAGGCGAAACCCGGAAGCGTACAAAATCTCAATAATCCAAATTTATTTAACGAATGTTTTAACTTTGTGACAAAAATTATATGTATGAATTTTGACAAAAATTCAAACATTAAAGAATTATGTTCTATTGCATAGTTATTTTGGAATTAAGCTTTTGTCAAACATACGTAAATTTTAATTTTGTTTATTTCCATGTATTTCGTTACTAACGGCATCTTCAGGCATTCGTGCACGCGAATAAACTTGAACTGACAGACAGTAAATAGTCTATATCGTTTATAAATAAGATAAAATACGACAAATTATTCTAGTCTAGGAAACTATGTATTTCGTAAGTTCTATATTGTCATAAAGTTGTAATAGGAACCATTTTCTGACGATGGCTTGAGGTTGAAATGGCTATGGACAATAACATTGACATACCTCTACCATGGAAATAATAATTTAATATGTCCTTAGTATATTATACGAGAAAAGTAACAAAGTATTCAGTTATATAAAATTTTATTAGTTAGATAGTTCGGTTTCGCCTTTCGGCATCTTCAGGCATTCGAGCACACGAATGGACTCGGATTGACTTTTGTGTGCTTGAACGCCTGAAGATACCAAAAGAGCGAAGCCTAGGTCGTTAGTGACAAAATACATGGAAATGTACAAAATCTCTTCAATTCAAATTTGATATTGAAATTCCATCAAGCACCCTCAGTCGATGTCTTAAATTATAGTTGATAATAGTTCAAACAGTATATATAGTTAAGCTAAAATATGTTAAAGCATAGTACTGACGATGGCGTGAAGTCGAAATTACTATCAACTAAATTACAATATTTTGTAGAACAAAATACTTTTGTTATTTGCATCCTATTATGATGGAATTTTACCAAGTAAATGCCAATTCAATATTGAAAACTGTGTGTTTTATAGATAATAATATATAATTCAATTTAATAATAAATATTTTTTAATGTATTCCGACAATATCTTTATTCTTAGTCCGAAGGGTCGAAGTGTTTAAAGTAAATCTTTTAATTTATTCCGAAATTGAGAGATATTTGTCAATCACCCTCTTCTCGTGCTGTCCCGCTTACGTTTGCTCTCCCTTTCTCTTTCTGGTCCAATGTAAATCACCCGAGATGACATCTGATTAATTAATACTCAGTGTGCAACTTCTCGTAAACTCAACCGACAATCTTCAATAATTTCCGCCATCGTGATGGAAATGTGGCCTGACCGTAGATACATGGAGTATCAAATCGTATCAAATATTTTTTTAAGCTTATGACACCACTTCAGTGCAAATTCAAGAAGAATTCGGTGTAGGTAATTATCACCAATTGTATAATTCATTCCCGTTACCAATTGCTCAATTCTATTAGGCTTTGTTATATTCTTTTAAAGCCTGAACAAAAATAGACACTTTGTTACATTTATTTATTAATAAATTCATAGATTTGTATACAAAGACATGGATGTCTGAAATATTGCCATTACTTCTCAAGAGACCAACGTCATTTCTTTCCTATCATCATCTTTCTATCCTTATTTTTTCTAACAGAAAGTTTTAGCAACTAACTCACCAAAAGTTCTCGTCAAACAGCTTTTGTTGAGATACTCTTATACTTGTTGAATTTAAATTTTATCCATAATTAATTCTAATCAAATACAATAAACGTTGAACGCTATATTCGTTTGTATTATCTTATCATAAATAACCTCCGAAACAATTTTTTTTTAAATAGTATCTATATTAAATAATTAATTAAAAGCTATTCAAAAAATATTCTCATTATATAATACTTCTTTATTAAATAAGCTTTGTAGTGATTATTTTTCCCTTTTGATTTTAAGAGTCAGAAAAATGATACCTACAGATGACATGGCTTTAATTACACGGTAAATATATACTGCACATTTTTGTTAAGGAAAACTTTGTTTCGTTTTAATAGAGTCCACATTTTAATATAAACAGCAAACGCAAGTCACAAAAAAGCAATTAGTTTTTATTTACAATAAATTAATTTGTCTGAACTGCCCTGATGTGTATAGCGTCCAAAAGTCAGGCGGTGTTTTAAGACGTCGTCGATATAGAAAGTCACGTACCGCATTATTGCCTTACAGGAAGCGCGGGCGAGGAAGCGGGAATGGGGGCACTCTCTCTCTTAAGAGAAAGACTTGATGCTGAAGGGGGGTCCGCTATAAAACAATGACTGAGGCAATTTACCGGTTGTAATGAAACTGTCGTTTTAAACGGGAGCGATACCGGAACGGCTTGGGAACATGCGACGGCAAACATATGAATGACTAAATCGGGGTGTAAATTAATTAAGGTTATATGCATTCGTTCAAGCGATACGGTGCTCTTAGGGTGATGCGTACAAAATTGATGCTAATATCCTTTTAATGATTCCAAGGATACATTGTTTTATTTTAAACCAAATATATTATGTTTTTATACATTTAGATGTTCATATTTATTTTCATAAAACAATGTAAAACAATATCATAAAGATCCATATACGGATTTTTGAAATTTATAATAGAATATTAATATATCGACTATGGAAAGGAAAAGGACGTAACCGACACAAAAAAAATATTGTGTATAGCCCAAACAAAAAGTGTATAAAATCGTGATTAACGAAAAAAAAATATTTTGAAAAGACGGAGGGATAAGTCCTTTTGCTTTTCCATAGTCGATATATTGTATATTTATATATGAATATAGTGTATTAGCACGTTTTGTGTGAGTTAGTTATACACAATATTTTTTGGTATAGGTTAAGTCCTTTTTCCTTTCCACAGTCGATATTAAATTGTGAAATAAATTAAAAGTTGTGGTGGTTTTGAGAAAAAGTACACATTAAACTAATATATACGAATGTTCTGTTTAAATACGTTTCAAAAAAATCTACTATGAACATGTAAGTCCAAAAAGACGATCAGTAGAACAAAAACAAATTTAACCTTTCCGTATCTACGGTGTACCAATGTGTTACTTAGAGGTTTAAACCTTTAAATTATCTGTGAAATAAGTCATAGAAAAAATTTAAAATTTTGCTATTTGTAAATAAAATAGTTTTACATATAAATAAAAATTAAAAATACATTATAGTTTACGTCTTCTTTGTATGATTAATCATAATTTTAAAACCTATCGAAAAATACAAAATTTTCGTATAGTATCACTCCGAGCTGTATGACGCACCGTATGCAACCGTTTTGTTTCAAACGGCACCGAGTTACGTCTCGTTGTTCTGCTATGAAGAATTTCGATTCTTGCGTCTTTCTGATATGTATTTCAAGTTTTACTCACAAAATATGACGTAAAATAATTACCTGATACTACAGAAAACCGTATTTCACTTTTTAAAATTGTCACTTTTATTTGTAAATGCGTTTATATGACAAAACCCTCTCGGTAACGAAATATGACTGCATGAGATCCAAAGATTTTTTTTTAGCGTAAAAACAGGAAGTTTAAATACTGAAGTATTTTTCAGCAATAATGATTATACTTCCTATATTCTTATGAGCAGTGTTTAGATGCATAACAACAAACCTGTCTTCAAGGAGCATTAAAATATTCATTTAATGAGAAAAGTAATACCATTAGGACCTGAAACTAATTATATTTACATCAAATTGATTTCAGATATAAGTCAGTCTAATTGATACATAAATACATTGTAATTTTTTAGAGCATCTGTGGTATACTGTTAATCCTATTGAAGTGTTATTTGAAATGTTTTTTCGTACTTATTTACTAAAGACTAAACTTTGTCAAAGACGACTAGAAATCTACACGTTTGAAAAAATTGTAAATATTGCAAGATTGATATTTCCTTTTCAATGATTCCGATTTCCATTACTAATTCTATCAATAATACGTAATATAAATATTATAATCTAAAACGTATCTGGTAACGACAGTGTTGTTGAATGTTTTTAGTGTTTTTATTGATAAACATTTATCAAAAAATGAGTAAAATTAGCTAATAATGCAGATTTGTTGATGGCGTTAGTGAATATATTTCCACATTCACAGATATTTTACATAATACCATATGTCCGGAAAACAAGGACATAAATAAAACATTGATTCTGACAAAACATCACTTTTCAACATCAGTTTACCGATAAAAGCCTTTTTGTCAATGACATCTGGGATTGTGTTGAAAAACTAAAATAATATTTCCATTCAAAATGGTGTCTTCTCAGTTTTTTTTAACAACAAGATCTGGCAAAATATAACCGCGAGAACTGAGAATGTTTTTTATATCTCCTGAAAAATTGATAAATTTTACAAATGAGGTTCTGTCAAAATGCTCTTAAATTCATAATAGCAAAACATATGACTGACTGGAAGAATACTATGGAATCAGCAAAAGTTTGAATTGGTATACTATAATAATAAAAAGGAATTAAATTTATATTGATACACGTGACTAATCTGTCAAATAATATAGACATGCTTTGTTCAATCGTTGTCAAAAGTTTTCATGTAATAAAACTAGTGCAGAGTAAGATATTAAAGAGATATTAAAGAGATATATACTGAACAGGATACAATTTACTATTTGTCACCCATTTGACACCGTTCGTGATCGATCGGTCCTTTTTAGCAACGATACATGACATACGACCCCATGAATCTACATCCCCTTATCCCTTCCCTTCATCACCCCCGTTCCTGTCTCTCAATAATTCAGACAAAAAGAGAGTTGGCCTCCCTATGTCGCATAATAAATCTCATATTTCGTCATATTACTTTCTTCTTTATAAAGTAAAGGTTTACTCACGGCCAACAGGTATGAGAGGAAATGAAAGGGATTGTAATAATATATTGCCATCATGGCAAGATTAATTTAATTAAATTTATAGAAAAAGTACTCAAGTATGTTTTATTTCACATTGATATCATCAAAAACCCATTTAATGTAATGTAAATTTAATACTCGATTTTTTTATACTCGATTGTAACGTAAAGAATTATTTTTATGTGTTCGCAATAAGTCAATACTTTGAATAATATTACGCTGCCATGTTCATTCTCAAGTCAATCATTAACCTCTCACTTCGGAAACTGCAAGAAAAGAAAGATTGTGTTTGAACAATAATTATGTTTCCCTATAAATAAATTCTTTTTTACCGCATTGTATTTGGATATAATTGTTGGTTATAAGAAAAGAAGTGGTACAAAATCATTTAAATTTTTACTCCTTGTGGTATTGGCCGTAACAGTGGCATAAAAAAACTATCAACCATTATTACGTAAACTAAAACTGCGCATACATCTATTCAATAATAAAGGTGTCATAATTAAGTCTGATTGTTTTATCAATAATATATACCACAATTGAGCCCATATGCGGAAAAACAGCATTGTCTTAAAAACATTGTTCAGAGATGGTTGTTGTGGAGATACCCTTTATCGAATATATTTATCTTTGATAAATGAAGGTGGTTTGAGTAATTTTATTAAGAATACGGTTTATCGATCAAAAACATTTTTACTGGACAAATATATTAACAAAAAAAGACTAACGCTATTTTTTTGCAAGTGGGCTCAGTTTAATTCGGTTATTTATTTCATTCCGAAGTTGATTATTCTAAAACGTTTTTATTTTCCGCTATATGACTAGTGCTGATTTAAAACAAATATCTATGTTACATTATTAAAGTCTGTAATTATTTTTCATGAATAATAATTCAATATCACGCATGGCAACAGATAAGCTGACACCCTTGATACTTCGCTAGTCATTCGAAGTGAAGCAAACACGAGGAAGAAATTTGTGAAGCCGCATCTTTAGTATATCTGAAACTTTTAAGCAGGAGGGAAAATCGGATAGAAATTGAAGTATATATAATATAATAACTGCGATGAGTAGAATCATAAATGGTGAAAATATTATGAAGTTTATGTGATGATTGCTTCCATTGCTCTTTCTACGCGAATACATTTTTCATTGGGAATTTAAATACAAAAAATGTATATTTTCTAATTATTTTAATTTTAAAATCAATTCAATAAATCATTTAAGACACGGGCATCCAAACTACGGCCAACACCACCAATATTAGCAGCTACAGTTTTTTCACACATATAAGTAGTGTCGAAAGCAGGAAAAAAACCACGAGCATATTTATGCAGCTGATCAACCAATTTTTTTGTAGAATGGACTAAATATTAATGTATAAATCAGGCAAAAGCTGGTTTTCTCCTTGTTGACTATCGGCTATCTCCACCGCAATGAAATGTCCTTGAGACTTGCCCGTAAGTGTCAACCGAAATTTGCGCGTAATTAAAAACTACAGTATGTTGGTATGATGAGCTAGCTAAGTCTTGGCTCTTGGAACTTAGTGGAGGAGTCAGTGTGGCCCTTAGGCTAAAAAGTTTCAATTTAGTAAAAAAATCTATAAAATTTTAAATTACGAACATAAATTCTTAAGATCAGGCATCAAAAACTTCCTCTTATTAGTATTATATTCTCTTTTTAGTAGTTTTGAAATGTAAATAATTATAGTTGTTTAATCAATTGAAACATTGTATTAACATCGGAATCTAAGGAATATAGATCACACAAATTAGAGTTGGATTTATTTTTTAATAAGAACTCGAGTCAAATATTAACATAACTATAAAATACTATTGAAGTTGGAATAACTTAAAATAATATAAAACTATTGACAATAAATTGTTAAATCCACCGATGTTCAATTTAAATTGAAAATTTCAACTACAGAATGAAAAAATAAAATAAAATTTACATACATCTCTCTGATAAGAATTTCTATACAGAAAAAGATTATGAGTGCAACATGTTCATATTTTCGTGAAGAGGTTCGGAACTGACTGACAGGTACTGAGAGTACTAAATGATAAGGAAGTTGTTTACCTCCCTTACGAGGAAAGAATAAGTAAGAAAATGGATTTTCGGCTCCTAAAGTGAAATGAAATTCGAGGGTGAGTTTTTAAGGGAGACGAGTGGTAGCTTTCAAACAAGATCTCATGTGTATCACTTATATTGAATTAAATACATAATAGATTGTTTCTTTTTAAAGATATTTGTTTAAATGGTTTTACTTTAACTATAACATCATATACAAGCTAATAATTCTTCCTATTGAACCAAAAATTATTTTTGAATAAATATTTTAGCCAGATACATCTAAAGTCAACATTAGATATACAGTTTTCTAACAATTTAAAAACAAACTTGATGTAATCTTGACAATTCAGGTATGCGAAAAAAGTGTATTTAATTATTATTACACTGAAATAAAAGATAACACGTGACCTTTAATGAGAAATGTAACACTAAGCACACCGTCAATAAGAATCGTTTGGGCTAAAAGGATTATTGTTAAAAAGAGATCATAAAAAATATTTTTTTCGCAACATTATCATAGTGTATGCGTAAATATTATCTTTAAAAGAAGAGTTTTTAAATCGATTTGGTAAATTATTCAAAGTAATAATACAGATGTTGTCAAGTCAAAATTTATCAAATAGAAATTATACTACAAATATCATATCTTTTCTATACTTACGACTGATAATAATTGATTTCTTTTAAATTTCTAACTGTGTTTTTAATTTTGTGTTATCAACAGATTATTTAAAATAATGAAATGTCATATCATACGCAGATTCATGTCAAGTGGAATCTGCTTATTCAATATATCGAATTTATACCGAAAAATGAAGTGTATTTTTACTCACTTCAGTGAAATATGCAGTACAGTAAGGGTTGTATATTTATTGCCGTTAATATTGCCGGAAAATCATATCACACGCTTCAAATTGTACGCAAACTAAGTAGGTATGGAACGCTGCTTCAGTGATAATAATATACTTGGATATAGGGAAAATCAAGAAGGATTTTTATTTTGTAATATCGCTCTCACGATGTGAGTAAATTTAATATATTAAACTCATACTATAAATATTTTATTTTACCTTAAACTATTTCTTCATTTAAATGATATAAAGGTTTTAGGTCTAACGTAGTATTTGAAATAAGTTTTATAGAAACACATCGGCAAACAGTAAAATTTGTAAATAAAGTCAATTAAACCAAGTATTTAGGACTAATAGTACATTTGCCCAATGCCATTGAGCACATCAAATCACAAGGTAATTAATGTGTAGCTATCATACGTTTGCATATAGATTCCTGGCTTTCCAAGCATAAACGCTTTATAATACAATAAATGGATCTTTTTATGTGGAACCTATTGATATTGACTAGAAAGTTGATGCATACCCTTTGGCCCAAAATATACAAAACAATATCCGTCAGGTTCAATAGTAGATAAATAAACCAACCAATTAAAATGTTGTCAAATTATTCTCTTAACAAATTATATATATGTATTCATTTTTAAGAGCAGCTCATTGCGTTTATAAAATACGAGATCTTTTTATATTGATATAAAGTTTAAAGTACTCTCTTTTTTATTTTATATTAATTTCTTAGAATTAAAGTGTGAATCTAAGAATGTCAAATAATTATAATTTTTGAAATATTCTACATTTCGTCTCGCCGTTTGGCATCTTCAGGTATTCGAGTACAGGAATAAACTCGAACTGAAAGTTAGCAAATATTTTATATCGTTTATATATAAGATAAATTGATAAAAAATATCGCTAGTCGAAGATAGTCGCTAATGAAGTATTAATTTCTATTTTTAAAAAAGCTTTTATTATTTTGAGAACGTCGTTTGAAAATTTCAATACTGAATAAGTGTAAATATAAAACTTTGAAAGAAAACTGAAATGTTCCTTATTCCATATTTCGTCTGCAGTTCATTTTACTTTTTTGTATGAAGTGGTATAATAATATTGTAAGGCATGATACTCTGATGTCTGAGTGGACCACATATACGATGTTCACAAGTCACAACTTCAGCGAAAGCTCATAAACTACTTAAGAGCATATGGTCGACTGCTCCGCTACGTGGAAGCTCCACTCAATATGTCTAATACCGAATAGTATGTTGACATGTTATTCCACGTCGCGCAACAAAAATTATATAGGTATTTTGTTCGTATAAAAATGACAATTATTAAAATTAGCCATATGTATCAAGTTCATTATTTACTATATAATTCAGATTGATTTTTTGGTTGGTGGTTTATTTTATTTTTGCTAAATAAAATGACTATCTTTTCAATGTACTCATCTCACATAATTTTACAAGCTTAAGTTTTACAGCTTGTTAAATTGGATGTATCCGCAACACAGCAACGATATGCGATTTTCAATGAAAGCCAAAAGTGTCGCAGATGAATTTCTTCAAGCATGGTCTTAACAAAACCGTGCATAAAAAAATAACATACTATGTAACAAAATGCATTTTTAAATTAAGAATTACTCGCTTCCTACATGATGACGGAAATATGTTAAATGCAATATAAATAGTTAAGTGAAAATAGCTAAGTATTGCTGAAGAAATATCACACATTATTGTTACTTTAATATGTGTCCGGCATTTAAGATATCTAATCATTAATTTTTGACAACATACTTTTGGAAAGTAAACTCTGAAATTGAATAAAGTTTTAAAACTTTTCTTGAATAGTTGTTTGGAAATGCACTTCTTATTGGTTTCTTCAAACTTTCATACAACTTCTCGATGAGATATTCAATTGATTAAATTTCAATAGTTGTAAGATTTCTTTGTTCGTTTTTAAAACAACTTAAGCTTTTGTATATATTTATTTAAGCTGCAAATTATGATCAAAGCCTCGGCATTCATACGGTTTCACAGGAATTAATTTAACTTATTAAGTCAGTTTTTCGGAGGTATAAAGCTCTGTGTACAGCGTTCTTTCTAAATCGAAACTTTTTTTATTCATCAATTTATACTGTATTTAATGCAACGCTATGTATTTAAGTGATGTTTTATCCCTTCTTACCAACTCAATTTAATCCTGATAACGGAGCATTATAACCCTTTCTGAATGATTAATTTACATCCATTTCTCTTTAAGAACATTTAGTTTATATTCTACTAAGATATATGCTCCGAATAGAGAGTGGAATACGCTAAAAATTCAAATTATTTAGGTTCTTAACGTTAAAACTTTAAGCATATCAATCATTTTTAGATAAAAATATCGAATATAATTTAAAATACATCTATTTTCATATCGACGGCCCAATCCATATAACGATATGTAAAAAAATTTGATGTTTAGAGTAAAGTTCGTCATTATATTCAAACACCACTCTTCTACAGTTCCACAAAAGTACAGCTTGTAAGATATACAGGTTTTCTTTCAAAAGACAGATATTTGCAAATAGAAATGAGAAAAATTAAATACTTCTCAGTTTAATATACATACATATCGAAATATTTTATTTTGGAAATATATTTTTGTGAATCATGGCGTTCCATAAAGAAAAAATCTTTAATCCTAAAACAATAAACTGTTGACTACCTATTTGAATAAAAATGTAATACAAATAATAAGCCATCACTTTTTACGAGTCAGTTTAGATGAGTCAAAGTTTTGATCGGCCATATCTCAAAACTACCAATTTTTAGTTTTTCACTATGGAACTAGGTCATTGATATGATTCAAGGCGATATGTAAAATATAATAAATTTACATCAATTATTATAGAATTTTTGAATTTAATTAAATATTTATTCCTTAAAATATGCAAGAGGACAAATTGTTAAAAGGCATTTATTGATCTAAAGATTTCTTATGCAAAAAGTATTATTTATTTAATTCATTTTTTGCATAAAATAATCATTGAAAACAATTTGAATAACTATTTGATTGTTGTTGTTTCAAGTTATAGTCTCCATTCACGAAATTTATTTTTATTTCTCTAGTAAAAATATCATTTTTATTCCGTTCATTCTAATATAATATTTTGAGTGCGATGACAAGTATTTGACTGTTTTCATGGGGATGAAAGAAACATTTTTATTTATAGCGTAAGTTTGCATTTTCGTGAAGCAAGCATGCGGTAAGAAAAGCTCTGACAAGTATGCTCTTTTTCCATTATTACAATCCCGTTCTGACATTTACAAAAGCATTTCTGGTTGAATGCAAAACGATTGCGTGTTTGTGATATCAATGGTTTGTTTTCTCCTCGTGATACGACGTAGACCGTATTACTATTTTGTAGGAAAAAATCGTAGAAACAATGACTTGTCTACGAAGAGCTTTAAGCTTTGAAGATGATATTTTATTACTCCCAAGTGAATTTGTTAAAACATAAATCATATTATAGTGAAAGTTTCATATATATTTATGCATTCATTATTTTTTGTCGACGTCCGTGGTGCAGTTGGTTTCGTCGTTGGCTACGGCTACGGACGTTTCAGGTTCAATTCACAGTGCGGACAGTTTAATAAATTGGTTTTTCAATCGATTTATGGAATGTTCGTAATCATGCATGTTTGTGATGTCTAAAACTCCTCCCTCATACGATGAGGACTCCCTAAAATGGGACGTAGCGAAAGCGATTAGCTAACCCTAGCCCTATCGTTCTATCCTTATTTAAGTGTATCTATCTAAGAAAACCGATGTTTTTATTATAAAATTAAATTTGATAACTTAGTTATTCCACTTGGTTTATCACTAACGTGACGAGTTTCATCACTTTAAGAAGCATCCTCAGACTGCCTAACTATAACTAAGTTCTCAAATTCAATTTTATATTAAAAATTAACTTCCACAAAGTTACCGCCGAAGCCATACAAAAGATATTTTTATTTTTGAGGAATATATTAAAAAATAATCTTTGCGTTATGTTAATGGTAATACACCCGCGAGAAAATACTTGAATTCGTGGTGTCTTAGAAATAATATAAAAACGATATATTTTATATTTACAAATTAAAAAAATAATTACCAAATAGTCGGAAAAAAAATATGAAAACATTTCATAAATCTTCTTTTCATATTAATTTATTGTCCTTTAGATTAATAAATGAATATATCTGAAGTAATAAAAATGAGGTGACAAAATTTTTCGGTGTATTTTTTTTAAAATACACAAACATTTACGTGGTATCAAGTACGTAGCCCCAAGAAAGGTGTAACAAATATACCCCCATGTTTCTTGAGTGCACTGGTTTCTAAATTCAGTGCTTTTATTAGACACTAGACGTTGTTTATAGGATAAATAACGGCAGAAATCTTCGGTGAAAGGAAAGCCATTGTGCAGTTTAGGAAGAAACTTTCCTATAACCGTAAAACGTTTAGGATTTTATTTAAATGAAAAGTCTCCACTAACCTTTGAATTGAAAAGATCTGGAATGCATGTTTTCTTTTGGTTGATATTGATTTATTTTCCAAATAAAACACAATTTGTTTTGTACTACTTTCACATGTTTATAATTATCAGGAACGATTTCGCTCATCCCGAGCACTATCAACTGATAAAATGTAAATCATAAGATGCCTATTTATATAAAATTGAAAGTTACGAATTACAAGACACATCAAATATTGGTTCATGAATTATGGCAAGAATTCACAGGTTATCAAAAAAAATATGTTCGAACGAAATTAAAATGTTAAGGACCTCTTCCAAATCAATAAATACTAAATCTGAAACCAAACACCTTTCCGACAATAATTGACAGTTAACACCTTAAAAGCGATATAAAAGCGTTCGTAGATTTTTACTGTTTTAGTATTATTTTATCTTCACAAAACATCATCTATACATATTTTTTGTATCAAAAAAAGCAAAATACGCCTTTTATTATATGATTCATACAAAATTACAGTTTTGAAATATCTTATTGGAATTGCTGCCAAAAGAAGGGTACTGTACTGTATCTTAAGCAAAAAAATTAATTTTCTTCCAAGCTTATGACTGTTAAAATTTACAAATTATAATCCACACAGCTGATTTTATGATACAATGAAATTAAAATATAACATTAAATCAACTAAGAAAAAATTAAATGTTTACGACGCCAGTTATGAATTAAAGTAAAATAATACAATTCCAACTGTATGCGTAAATAATTCAATCAAATAAACAATTAGTTAAAATTTAGAAATATCATTGCGATATTTCATTAAAGAAACTTATTTTTTAATTTTAAGTATACTTTAAACTAATTAATTTAGAAAAATAACACACCGCTTCGTTCAGTAATAACACACCAAGTTAATATTATCCATCGGTCGATTCTTGAAATGTGAAGTTATTTCTGCTTAAATATATGTCGTACCCCGAGTGTCAAACAGGTCTAAATTTTGATATTATTACTAATTAGTAATGCTATTTTTATGATATGCATTAGCGTAAAACAACACGGTCTGTATTCTGATTATTTTAGTCTAATAATACAGTTATTCTAAGTCTAAGTTATTCGCATTTTCACTGTAAAACGATATTATCGGCAATAAGTTGGATTCTCATTAAAAACAACGTTTATATCTTTAGTGTAATACTGTAGTATCTGCGTTGTTGTAGTTTTACAATAATAATTAGCTATGATTTGGTAGAAAATGATCAAGTAATATTCTTTGTTTGCCAAACTAAAGTCTGTTTATCTTAGAACAATGATATTTGCAGATACTACTGTTTTAAAATAATAGTACGATGTGTATATACCAAATTGTCAAGTCTGTGATGAACTAATTTAATAATTTTAATCAGATAAGGTTTCACTTTTAATCGCAACTCTCGGTAATGAATGTGTTTTTTTTTTAAATCATCTCTCATTCCCTTTTTCCATACTGAAAGGTATTAAAATACCGTTTATGGATCATATGAAAGACGCCAGTAGTTATAAAACACCGTACAGGATACAGCCGAATTTTAGAGTATAAATTTAACGATAGTTTTTATGACATAAGTAAGGTATTCAGCTTCTTAACACACCTGCAATACGACCACGTTCGTGAGGTTAAGAAAACATCAATTTAATATACTGCAGACAAAAATAAACAACGAACGTATACCTGATTTAAAATCTTCATCAATCAATCGTGAAGAGAAGTGATTGAATTACACTATCGCGATTCTAGCATAATTTGTACAGAATAAAAATAATCATTTTATACTCAGATAATAAAGGGCTTATATTTTATTTGATTATGAATATTATTTTAAACAAGTCGTTATATAAAATATTTATGAATACTTTGAAATATTTCCAAATGCTTGAATAAATATTTGGTGAAAGAACATTTATCTTATTTTATATCGTTGATAAAATTGATTCCTCAAATATACGTTTTGACAATATTGATAGTTATTTTTCAATAATTTATTGTTTTAAAAACCTAACAATCTTCATTAGACATTCAATCAACCAATGACAATATCTTTGTTTAATTTTGTAATGAAAACTTATGAACTGATATATTCACCGCCGAAAATTTCAACATTTTAAAATATTTTTATCTGGCCGCACGCTAGTTGTAAATAAATTTTATATAAGGAAATATTATATATCGTTAACGTAGTGACAGAGGTTGGTAAGTGACATATTGACAGTTCTGAGTAAACATCAAATGAAAATTTTAGCTCATACGATAAAGTCTTTGCCCTCGGTATTTCATGTTACATAGATAATTATTATAATATCAAAATATAGATCGATGTATACCAATCAAGTTAGGGATCAATAGACGAGGCCAATTGCTTGTCAAGAAATCTGCATTAATTTACTTACTAATAAAATAAATTGTTGTGTTTTTCCAAACTGGTATAACTAATGCACATACTGAGTTATTCCAGACAAAGAATTGATATCAAAAAATCTCATTGTGCACATACCCAGTTTTCGTCAACTTTTTTACTTACCAATTTCTGCCAGTACGGTGATGATATATCCATATGCTAAATTATATTTCTTTCATCGGCGTGGGTTTAAATATGGTTAAATTAATTCTCTATTATTTTATATTATTGAACATACTTCTTTTAAATTACTTTTTCCGCCATTTATTCCAATCAAATAAAGTGAACCGGAAAATTTGATGCTAATCATTTTAAATATAACTAACTACACAACCTTTTGATAAACTTTTTACTATTTTATTACAAATATTAGCAATAAAACACACTTGAGAGGTTATAAGGAAATATTTTTATCTAAACACAATGGTCTTTGCAAATAAAGTTACAATATTCTTTTTATTTTTCTTTTCTCTCGTTTGCATGAAAAGTGCTTTTAAAATAACCAATAATGAATATATAAATTTATCAAATTTGGATTATTGAGATTTTGTACACTTCCATGTATTTTGTCACTAACGACCCGGGTTTCGCCTTTCGGCATCTTCAGGCATTCGAGCACACGAATGGACTCGAACTGAGAGACAGTAAACATTTAGAAAACCTTATTTTCAGCAATAAAACAGAAGTTAGAAACGTAGTTTATTGGTTCCGTTACGTAGATGACATCCTTTGTCTATTCAATGGAACTGAGAGACAAGTTTCTAACCTTCATAATTTTCTTAACTCACTAGATGATAAAATTCAATTCACTTTAGAAGTAGGGGGCAAGAATATAAATTTCCTTGACCTTAATATTGATATTAAAAACTCCATTCATGAATTTAAAATTTACCGAAAACAGACGTTTTCAGAAGCCACGATCCATTTTAAGTCAGACCATCCTTTCTCATATAAATTGGCTGCTTTCCATTCTCAGGTTCACAGATTAGTCACTATACCTCTAAATAAATTTAATTTTGAAAACGAACTAAACATTATTAAACAAATTGCCATTAATAATGGCTATGAGGCGTCTCTTATAGATAGTCTTGTATCAAAAAAACAACGTAAATTAGCAGAAAAGATGCTATATTTCGGGAACTTGTCTAAAGACATAGACCGCCCTAGAATCTGGCATAGAATAAGTTATTTAGGTTGCACAAGCTTTAAAATTAAAAAACAACTCGCTGATAGTGTTAGACCGGCGTTCTATTGCAAAAACTCTCTAGGCAAATTACTTATTAACAATAAAGATAGAGTAAACTTTAAGAACAAATCTGGTATTTATAAATTACAATGCAATGATTGCCAACATTTCTATGTGGGTAAAACCACACGTACATTAGATATAAGGGTATCAGAACATTTAGCTGCCTTTAGATTAAAAAAAGAAACTTCGACATTCGCAAATCACTTGCTAATGGAGAACCATACGTTTAATGCGGATGATGGGGTTAAACTGTTGCATAAAAACATGGGGGATCATAAATTATTTTATCAGGAAATTTTAGAAATTAATAGAGGCCAGTTATACTCCTTACCAATCTTGAATGAGCAACTGAACCTTCCTAATTCTCCGCTATTATATCCGATACGTTGAAACACCTAACAGATTTCACTAAATGTGGAATGATTGTATATATTTACCCATTCGTCGAATTACATCCCGTCAAAACCCACAATACTATTATAATTGTAAAATCACTGGTATTTCTAAAAGAAGTTGAAAAGCGGCAACCGCCTTCGGCAATCGCCACTCTGGTAATATGGTGTTAAAAAATAAGGATTACGACGATTTCCGAAATTTTAACTCAGGTATCGGTGTGGCTCTCAGACGTATAATGTATTTCCTCGTAAATGATATTTGTCGCATTTGTATCTTCTATATAAGCGTTAGAAACTGTTTACTGTCTCTCAGTTCGAGTCCATTCGTGTGCTCGAATGCCTGAAGATGCCGAAAGGCGAAACCCGGGTCGTTAGTGACAAAATACATGGAAGTGTACAAAATCTCAATAATCCAAATTTAATATTGAAATTCCATCAAGCACCCTCAGTCGATGTCTTAAATTATATAAATTTATCGTTAGATATCTTGGTATGTTTAAAAAAGTTTTGACTACATTGAAATATGTGGCCGGCAATTTTCACGGTGTCACTTTATTTTTTGAGAAGCATTATCCTTAGAGAAAATACCCTGGAGGCAAAAAACGTCATGTGAAGTAAACGATTTCTTTCGAAAACAATTTGTCGACAGGAATTTATATTGTCATCGCTTTAAGCAGTAGGTAAAACAGTTTTAACTTAGCTAATACACTTTCAGCCAATCAAATTTACTTACTTGCAGCAAAATTCTGATCATATTCTTCAAAAACGTACTGCAAAAAACATACTAATTTTTCAGTAGCCCTGTGTTGGAGAGTAATATTTAGCATTTAATTAGAGACAATAATTCAATTGTTTTTTTATGACGTCATTCAAAAAATACTTGATACAATATCATTTAAAAAATCTATATTTTTAATTTTTTTTAAAAATATGTATTTAAATGTAAATGGCATTTCAGCTCACAGCCAATGCGCCAAATATTTTGAAAATTGAAAATACATACGAGTTAAACAAGATGCAAATTTTTATAAGGCACTTATATCCAATATAACAATTTTAAAAATCTAAATTTCATACTGATCTTGCTGAGACTTAAACCAAGACCCACCTGATCGCTAGGTCAAAGCTCTTACCATTAGACCATAGAAGCCTTCAAACTTATGACTATTATATATTACTTTATGACTTTTTATTAATTAAATGATACTTATTTAGTATAATTAGTATGCATATAAAATACTCTTTAGTGTTTTATTAATTTTGAGGAAGCGATTTAAATAGCGAAAAAAAAATAGTTGACTATCATAAAATAGATAGTTGAACTAATTAAATATTGTAAAAAAAAACATTAAATTAAATTTCTATGCCTATAAGTCAACAGCGAATAATGAAAATATTTAACGGCGATGACTTGCCGTGAGCATACTTCACGCGGCACCTTCTTCAACCCCTTTAAGTTGCATCGAAAGCTCGGGGTGTTATTTTGAACTGCAAAATGTCTAGAGAGTATAAAACTTATCGCATAAAAGCTACCAGCCAGTTTTCAATAAAGGGCAAATTTATTATAAAATAAACTTAGCAGTGACTTAAGATTAAGGTGAGATTGAAAAGCGGCGTCAACGAGCTTTCAGCTTTTGACACCTTATCCATACACCAAAGCTTTTTTAGATATTTAACTTAAGCTTGTCGCATGAAGTTATTTCTTCATAAAAATAATGTCAACGTTTTTAAATCTAGAAATAAAATAAACGTTATCTGATTACTTTTCAGCGTCTTTCAAAAATGCTGTTATTTAATTATAAAAACACTATCGGACATAATTCTTAGCTAATATTCAATTTTATTGGTGTTATTAATAAAATCTTTTTCTTGGTAATTCTGACTATTTCTGATACAAAAATTCAATAATTGACGGAATTTTGTTTCTATAAAGATCAAATTATCTTGAGTTCAATTTAGATAAAAAAATATTTCATGTTTTGTATCTACTGTTTGATGTTAGACCATTATATTAAAAAGCAGAAGGTTTTGTGCTTATCCTCAAATGACAAAATGTAAAGACAACCCCATATAGTGCGTTATGTCGTAAGAAACTAAACTTAAGAATATTTTATGAAGTTCTAAATTACCATTTTGGGGTTCGAATTTTTTTATGTTCTCAGTTTTTTATTTGGATGTATGTATTAATCCTGAAATATTTTTGGTTTTTAATTCTAAAAAATGAACATTTACGTATTTTTTAATTCTAACTACCATGTGCCCTACTGAAACCAGTCCTCCTTTAAACTTAAATTATTCACATTTTATATTTTAATTCTACAATTTCAACTTTAGCCGATGAACGCTCTGGACACGTTTATCTGACCAAGACTAGAAAAAAAAATTATAGATATATACTTTAAAAAATAGTTCAAACGTTTAAGTGGAGAAATTAGGCAACAGATCATGAAAATGTGAAGTAGAACACAAGTAAATATATTTTTGATTTCAGCTTTGAACTACCGATACGCAACATTAACCGTCAGCCTTATGTATTACACATACTTATGCAGCTACGCACTTGCCTGTGTGCGTTTTGACGGTGTGTATGACTGGCTGCCGATGTGCTTGTCGTAGATTAAAAATTTGTCTGCTTCTTCATTTTCTTCGATTTATTTTAACGTGAATGCGACGAGTTAAGTTTACTTCTTGATTTATTTGGGATAATTAATATATATTTTACATAATTCTCTATCTTTTTTCGTCGAAATTTGTCTATTTTTAGCCTATCAATTGTCTGAAACTAAATTCGTGCGAAAACGGTTCGCGCTGTAAGGGTTAAAGAACGAACACGATAAGTAATATCCAAATTGAACGGCCCAAAAATCGTTTATATATTATAATAAATATATTACAAAACCGCTTAGAAATTCACATTTGACCTAAAACTCTTTTATTCCATGTATAATCAACAGTTAAAAAAATATTAAATCAAATACGGGCAGTAAATAATAATAAATTTGAATAATTTATTTTACTTGACAGTGATAAAGTCATAAAAACCCATATTACTGAATACCAATAAAAATAATTCTGTGAAAATTCCCGTCGTTTTTTTCCCGCCCGTTTGTCGGCCATTGTGGACGCTACCATAGATAAGGCATTCACAAAATTCCAATTTTAAAACGCCTCTCTTTCACGCATCACAAATTCTTATTTCTGTACATAACGAGAAATTCTCAAAGGCGGATGTTGTGAAAGGGAATCCCATAAATCAATGCTACTCAAAGTGTTATTAATCAAATTATGACGTATAACCGGCGTTATTTATTTTTTGAATTTAGAAATCATTTCACACATTTTTTCAAATCGGTTAATTACGCCATTCATATCTATCATAGGTCATTAAAAGTGATTAATTATTTAAACTCCTAAATATTTAATAATTGATACATTAAGGGAGCGAGCGCTACCATAGAAATTATCCGTTCATCTAAAAATGTCTTAACTCTTTATTGACTGATACTGTTGATTACATTAATGGCTTTTACTTAGTAAAACTCCATTATAATAAGGCGTAAATGTATAAAAATTTGTAACTAAGCATATTGCTACTTTTATTTCATTTAAATAATATTTATATATATAACAATTTTTTGAAATCTTGTTTTATCTTAAAGGTTTATGGTTTATTTTTCAACAAAATTTGTTGTTATGGAATTTGGATTATTGTGATTTTGTACACTTCCATGTATTTTGTCACTAACGACCCGGATTTCACCTTTCGGCATCTTCAGGCATTCTAGCACACGAATGGACTCGAACTGACAGACAGTAAACAGTGTCCAAATAGTCCAAATTTGATATCGAAATTCCATCAAGCACCCTCAGTCGATGTCTTAAATTATTAAACGACTGTTAGTTGTAATTTATGAATTATAAATTAGATTCGATGTATATTTAATAAATAAATAACCGTTCGATGGTCTGAAAATGTTCCACAGAGATGCGAAACGCGGGTTACAATTAATAATACAAGAATAATAAAGATTAATAATCATTTGATTTGATATTATCGAGCGGCAATAATGATGTCGCAGAGAATATTTTTAAAATTTGAAACCTATATGCACGTAGATTCCAGTTGTTCAAGCAATATTTAACTTTACAAAAGCGATTTTTATGTTTGGTTTTCTGGAAACGTTAAAGAACCACTTGACTATTCTTTGGCAACTGTGAGACATTTCTTTTCACACAATAGAAAATCGTGACGCGCAAGATGCTGAATCAATCAATTTATATTTAGACGGATAGATGCTTGCTTTTTGTGCCTTGACATATGAATAGATGGCATATTTTACGTTTTTAAATTGTATACTTAAACCTGCATCAATTTATTAATACTGCAAGTACACCGTATCGATACAATCGTAAACAATTAGCTCTCTGATATTCATTATTGAGGTGTCGGTCAAAAATAAAATCTACTTGGTTAGTAATTTAGATTCAGTACATCGCTATTTTTGATGTATGAAATTATGAAAATGTTATAAAAAAGACACGTTTTACTTATAATAATATACCATCGTAATATAAAAAAATATTTCTCAAATTAAAACGTATCACCAACCAAATTGTTCTATCGTATTACCAACCAAATTGTTAATCACGTTTATACTTCAAGCATATAGTATAAATGCAGTATTTCCGTTAACTTAAATATTAGCTAAGAAATTACAGTAAGTCGATAGATCAATAATATATCACTTTTAAGGTGTTAACTGTCGATTCTTGGTGGAAAGGTATTATATTTTAAAAATAAAACAAAATTTGTTTGTAATACTTCGACGTGTTTATAATTCTCAGGACGGGTTTCACTCATCACGAGCATTATCAACTGATATAAAAGTATGTATGTAGTACGAATGCTCGTTAGGTAAACGGTTTACAGCCATATATTATAAGTTCTTGTGCTACCGTGGTTTTTAATTATGGAAACTGTGAGGACTAATCAAACCATGGGCTACAGCCAGTTTTCTTTGGTAATGAAACATCATTAAAGGGTCGGTAATCTTCTATTATTTCATCACTTTGAATCAAAAACATTTTCCATTCAGAAATTTGACCGCGCTACTAATAAGAACTCAAGCCCAAAGTATTAAACGCTCTTACTTTGAGGGTAATCATTGGCAGACATGAAAATACTACCTGTTACAGACACGAAAATACTCCGTCACAAGATCAAAAGCCTCAAATATACAAGCTCTTAACAATCGATCAAAAAAGGAAATCATTAGTGATGAAAAAAGGTATCGATAAAAGTGTACAATATACCAGAATTATTGTAACAGTTACTTGTGTCGTGTATACGCGTTCTTTTATGTATCGGGTTTACGACGAAGGTTCGATACATGCTTTTTATAGGTTTGCCCTTTTTATGAGCTGCTATTGTCGTTTGGAACCTCTTTATTCGCAAAAATACAGCATGTTAGAAAAATGTTAAAGATTTATTCGAGTGACAGAAAATAATTATCAACTTTAAATTGATAAACATTTAACTAAAAATCGATGAGCTGTAATCTTTTTCTTTAATGCGCTAGAACGAATGGGTAGTTTTCAAGAAAAGATTATATTTTTTTATTTTTTTAAGCTTATTATTACAATCTTATTTTTTTTTTATTTAAGCTTATTTTTTGCAGTGAATTCTCAGTAAAATGATAATATTACATAAAATTAACGCACAGTTGTAAGATATATATGTATATGGAAGGAAAACAGAAATACATTAAAAAATTTTGAAATAATTTATCTTAAAATTTTATTTAATAAATCGCAGAATGGCAGTTAAAGTATGTAACAAATATGTTTACTATTTAATTTATACCGCTTATAATATATCAGTCACCGTTCCAGAGTGGATTTTTATGTTACACAGCCGCGTAATCACATACTCAAATCGTGTAACGGAGACGATTTATGGATTTCTTACAAAGCCACGGACGACTGTTCATACATATCTTTCAGCTTATTTTTTGAGAAAGACAGCTAATTCTATGTCTTTGAAATACAATACATGGTCATTCTAATTAACTTTTACAATGTTTATAAATTTGAAAAATGTTAAGAAAAATCATTTATTTGAACTCGATTTGGCAAATAATGTTACTTTTTTCTATCTCGCCTTAAATGGATTACAGAGAGATCAACAATTCCCATTAAAACAGAGGAATCCGTGTGCCCTATATTGGTTGCGAAACTGTTTTTTTTTTAATATGTTTTTTTGCAACATGTTTAGGGTCACACTATACAAAAAGCGGGAAAACCCATTGAGGTGGGTGGGGATATTTTTTTTACTATGCCTGTAATGATTTCCAAACATTATTGTAGTGCTGTCTCCAGTCGGAATCGAGCACAATAACCACTTGCGACGATACGTCTTTATATCTAATGGGCAATTTGTTTCAATGAGCCGAGAAGCGTTTCGGAAAAATGAAATTATAAGTAACCGTTTTGCCACATAAATACTTGTAAGGTTACGTGAGATGAAGATTTTTTGTTGCATATTCAATACAAGGTTTATACAACAATTACTTTTTGCTGAGCATTATTTTATGTTTTTGTGAATATTACATTAATAGAGCTACTCGTGAAAGTAAGTTAAGGACTGAACAAGTTAAAGTAAACTTTTCAACTTTTACATCACATTACGAATGATTCCTGATTAAAATCAAACTTTTTTGTTTGTTGAACATCCAGAATCAGAATAAATAAGGCGTTTTTCTTAATTATTATCCCCATAAAAAGCTTCCAGCTGATCTTAATAATACAGTACTTTGTTTCCATACATTCGGGAAATGGATATAAAGACTCAGTCTGTACACAATCTAGAATTACAAATCGATACCTCAGTTCCAAAGTGTAACAACAGAAAAAGTAAAGCTCTGCGATAATAATAATAATATTGATAACAGATAATTCAAAACGTATTCACGCAGCCAAAAAGTTCTCAATTTATTTTTTTGTTGAATCTAAGTTTCTTTAATCATTAATAATAATTATTTAAATAATAGTTTCAAATCCATCAATTTGTTTATATTTTATTAGTGAGAGCACTGCTCTTTATTATCTTGTCTTGCTTGAGATATGAAAAAAATCATTAAAATAGTAAGTGTGTCTAAAAATTATAGCACAAAAGATATCCTCCTCTCTCACACCAAATAATCTTGTAACTCGTAGTTTATTCTTTGGGATAAGAAGCAAAACATCTCCCTTCGCCGCATAAATGTTTTAGGAAACAGGTGAAAGTTCGCAAAAATATAGTGTCGGAAGGAAAATATTTCCCTTACCTCTCTTCTTCCGTAGGGGTTTCTGTGGGATTTTTATGAATGGACTAGATAAAAGTAGTTTTTTTTTTAAATAAGGTTGTGTTTTTATAAAATGTAGTCATAGAGCTATTTATTACAGACAAACATTAATTTTTAAAACGAATTTTTAAACAACTCAAAATAATTATTAACGTAGATGCTGTTAATGCAACTATATACATAGATCATGATTTAAAACGGCTTTGTTAATATTTTAGTTTTTCTAGATACTCGAGTACAGGCTTTATTTTTACATTGCAAAATATTTTTATTTTTCAAACTATTTATTATCAATAAAAGGAGTTTTGTGCTGTGTCACCAAATATAAACTTAAAAAGAAAAACGAAATTTTAGATGTCAAATCAAACATTAAATAGAAAAAACAGTGTTTGATATACTTACGAATTTAATCATACAAAATTGAACTAAATATTACAAGCCTTTATATATTAAATAGCAAAAAAAAATATGTGTAATTGATCAGTAAAATTTAGAGTTTTACTTATTTCTAAATAAAAAAACATTTGAAAAATGAGTGCTTTATGCACCATTATTGAGTAATTTAATATTGAATTCAGAAAGTAGATGTATGAACAAAAAGTAATAATCGCTTCACTACCAGATTCACCTCAATTACTTGAGAACTTACAGGTTTCCCGAACACCATACTATTCGGTGATCAATTTCAAATGGTACCTGATTAAATTATAAAGATCCCAGCTTGCATAGCTGCGAAGTCTTTCAAGAACCAACGAGTTTGCTTTTGTGGGAGATAAAAAGGGGGCCTTGTTCAGCTAGTGTGGGTTGGCGCTGTTTTACCCCCCTTCGCCAGCAATCTCCGGTAGAACCGCAAGTAACCCTTCTTCTACTAACCGGCAATCTCCTAAAGGCAGATGTGGACTCGCTATTATAGCTTTACTACCGTTCAGTGTAAACTAGAGGACGTAATTTGAGTTATGGCTCGGTCAGATATTATTGGTTGTTTCAATTTTCAATAAATGGATTGTAAATTATTACTTCTGTTGTTTATTGACTGATACATGTTCTGGATAAGAGTACATCAAGATAGAAGTAGTACAAAAAATTGTGTTTTATTTTTAAAATATAATGCGTTTCCACCAATAATTGACAGTTAACACCAAAAAAATTATATTAAAATATATAACATAAGATAATATGCGAGCAGCTTTAAATGAAATATTTTAGTTAAGATTTATTTATGAATCAAAATTGTACCACCATTTCTCAAATCTCCGATTTATAAAAAAAAATGTCTACGCTTTTTCAGCTAGTACGGTCCTGCATACGGGGTCGGGAAGGTAGTGCCCCTTACTCTCAACCCATTGTGGTTTAACTGCTCCTGTGCAACGGTGGGAAACTGTGATAACACATTAGAACAGAGGCGTTGGGTAAATATGGGAAAAAGTTTGTTTTTCGTTTCAGAATAAGGCATAATTTAACCGTGATTATTTTTCACGATGAACAAAAAAGTTTCTCTATCGAAATGTATGAAGACAGCGGGAAATACTGTTATTTATTGAAACTCCTTACGTATAATCACGTAAGTGTCAAATATGCGATTATTAGGTCTTATGCATTTTGATTATCTACACAATCAGTTATATGGGTAGGTATCAAGCAAAAATGAAAATTAGATTTAAAATAGTAGCACTGTTCCAATTTTGAATAATATACACGCAGTCGTTATTTTACAATTGCTTTATAAATATTTGAAATGCCCTACTGTAAAATCTTATGCTTGCACATACAAGATTATATGTAGCGAGTGTCGTTATGTTTCTTTGTCAAACAAATACGCACAAAAAATTAAGAAACATATTCCAATCAAGCTTAGAAAGAGACGAAACTGTCAGATAAAGAAGTATACATTGATTGCTACTCCAAAGACGACATCCAAAGAATAAGTGATTAACCCATCTTTTTATTTTTACCACCCTTCTAGTATCTTAAGAGTGAACCAAATAACATCTTTCCTTATACGCTCATTTTTGTTTTATTTTAAAGAAAGCTATATTAAAAGTAAATATATGAATCGAATTCTGTCATTTATTTGACAAAGTACGAGTTAGAATTTGTTTGAAAATTGTTTTTACTACCAAAAGTGACACACGATCGGTAATTTTGGGAACTATATTTCAGTTGCTTTATTTGTGTAAAATATCTTTGAAAAAGGAAAAAAGTATTTTGCTTAACAATGTACACAATTATTTTAAGCTTCTTAATTGAAAGCGTTAGTAACAATACATTTAACACATATAAACCAAGCCAGACGTAGTCTCATTTATTATTAATTAACATTTATTCTGAGACGGGTTGAAAATGTTGCTCACAAACAATTCCACTCAATTCGTTTGAGGAGCCTGGCCATATTAACACCTGAGGGAATAGGTCCACCTGGTTGACCGCGACTTTGGCAACTGGGTCGACCAAAGGCGATTTTTACCGTCACCAATTGGCCGAACGAGGTGCAAAATAGGCAAGACTGTTGGAGATTGCTCAAGGCAGCCATCAGCCACTTGGGACTGTATTTTCGGTGTATTTAAAATGGCAAGAACGACAAGAAAGACATTCTGATGTATACGTGATGTCAAACATTTCTTTTATATAACTGGCCGAACAAGGTGAGAAATATGAGAGAGAACCAAGATGCGTATATTTCTAGAAAATTTGGTTGATTATTAATTTATCTTAATGGTAATATTGTCAACCAAATAAACACAGTTTTTTTTTAGTAACGAATTCGTTGAATGAAACCGGTCCTGATCGTTATAAAAATGTGGGTTTTTTTTAAAATTATGTTTCAGTTTTTAGATTGAAACATGTAACTTCGGTTATCTTTTGACTTAATAATATAACAAATGGAAAGAACTAAAGTAAATACTCATACATCATTTAAAAAAAAGTGCAATTGTTTAAAAATAGTCCATTAGTCCTTAGTATATTCGAATAACTACATACTCTTTACTATTATAATTGTATAAAAGAACAGTGTTGGAAATTAAGAGTAAAAAAAGTGACGGTGACGGACAGAAGGCAAAAGTAGATCGATTCAAATACGATGCATAAAATTCTTTTCTTTCAGCTTAATCTCTTATTTGTTAATTAATTAATTAATTTAGTTAATTAACACCATAAACTAAATATTGATACTGATAATCGTGGATGTATATTTTAAGTATCATACAAAATGAATTTCAATATCAATTCATCTGTTTTTTCATAACGTCCACACGGCACTGGGTTCGTTCCGCACTCGTGCTGCAAACACGTTGACAAGTGTACGGTGAAAAAGACAATTTTCCCGGGCGCAAGACGTTCCGCCGCTCAATGCTTTTTTAAACTACCATCCACTCATAACGAAACTTTTACATTTTACCGCCAGGCAATATTTTTAAAATATTAGCCGTCATTTTTCATGGGGCTTTAATTTTATTGCGGTAGATTACATTTTGTCATTCTCATTATTTTTAACTAAGTGACCTTAGTCATGGCTTATACCTAACACCAAGTGTTGTGATTTTATCTTCAGTAGATTGCCTATAATATCATATATTATTAATAGTAATACCATGAAAAATTATTTGAAATTCATAAACAATTTCTTATATTTTGAGTCTACTTTTACATTGTTTTATTGTTTTTATGGGAAACGTTTCAAATTAAAAAAATCATAATTAACCTAAAAAAAGTACTCTAATTATGGTAAAATTTTAATAAATATTTTTTTTAAATAACTTTTGTCAGATGTGAATGAAAAATGACTTCTAAATAAAAACTGACAAACTGACTCAGTTCGAGTCCATTCGTGAGCTCGAATGCCTGAAGATGCCGAAAGGCGAAACCCTGGTCGTTAGTGGAAAAAAAACATAGAAGTGTAAAAAATCTCAATAATCCAAATTTGATATTGAAATTCCATCAAGCACCCTCAGTCGATGTTTTAAATTACTTCTAAATAAACTGAAAAAGGCTTGGCTTAAATTTACTTTAATTATTCTCAATTAATTTCTTACTGCACAAATTAAATTATTTTTTAAAAAAAAAAGCGATATATGAAATTAAATCAAAGGCTACCTCGTTTATCGTTTGTGTCTTCTCCATGTCCAGTAGAAGAAAATAAACCCACCTCACCCTTCATTTTTAAGTTGAGAATTATAATTATTGTTAACCTTAGAAATAAATAACCTGGTGACATAGTTAGTCTGAAGATGCTTCTTAAAGAGGCTAAACACGTGTCACATTTAATAACACAGCCAGTGGAATAACCAAATAATCAATTTTTATTTTATATTGTTAACTCATTTCCCTGCATAATTTATATTATACTTCGCAAATATATAGAAGCAAAAATCAGGCAATATCTTATCACCGTTAAATAAGAATATGTGTTACTTTAAAAATTGCTCCTTACACTAAAGATATCCGTAATTTTAAAAAAATCACCGTAAGTTTATAAACTGACTTAATTTGTATTCAAATCTTTAGAAGCATGTTGCAGAGCTTTCAACTTTTATTTTTACTTGAATCAGGGTTAAATAAGACACTTGTGTTTTGTAAATAATTTTTCACAGTTATAATTATAATGCCAATAAACTGCATTTTAGAAGTCGAAGAAGCGCGGAGTTGTGGACAAGGCATGCAAAGGGAGCAATGTTTTTGCAATGCCGATAATCCCACAGGATTGTAATTTTAAGTGGATCCGACAAGGAATAATGTAATCAACTTTCACGGCTACCATAATTTACTCCACGTTGCTGTACTTATTTGATCAATTTCAGTGGTTCCAAAATAATTGTATTTTTCTTATATTTTCAAAGATTATCTATATGTCACAATGACGAAATGACGATTGGACAGAGCTATTTTTTAATCTAACAATACTTTTGTATTTGTGATAAGTAATTTATTTTACATACTCTTACGATTATTTACGGCTCGATAATATAATCAACAAGTTCTATAGAGGAAACTTTACATACTATAGTCATATATTCAAAATATGAGGCACTTAAAGGAAATCATTTCAATTTGTCTTATCTAATTGTGTTATCAGCGCATGAAACCTATTTAGAGTAGTAAATACTTAAGCAAACAATTATTCAATCTAAATTCAGAATGTTTTTTAAGACAAAAAAAAATATACTATTGGTTTGTATATTGACAATCATAGGTGAGAACTAAATATTGTTACATAATGGTTTTATTCACACTCAGTTTTGAATCAACATTGTATAGGGTTAGAATAGATGAAAAAATCATGAAAATCCATGCCTTTGGATGCAAATTAATAAGCCGATTTAAAAAAACAAAGTGCAAAATGTGGATTCAGTTTTCTTTGGAGTCTTTATAGTAGAACTGCTATTGATATGGATACCCCAGACATTAACCATCTGAAACTATCATTTTCTTGTGTACAAATGAGGTTAACTGACCGAATAAACATCCAGTTCTCGTTGAACGTATGTTGTACACGTTGTGTCTGTTGTCCATATTTGGCTATGGTTATAAAAATACCATACAGTGGAACGCCCATCTACCGTTTTACCATTTATCGTGTTTCTGCATTTTTCGTTATTTGTTTTTTAAATCCCAGCCACATGTCATTTGTCACAACACCAAAAATTCATCATTTACCCGCATTCGTTATTTTTATTAGCTCTTAAAGAGTGATTAACCGGGGTACTACTGTTAATGTTTTTTTTTTATCATATATCTGTAACCAAGTTCAAAGTCTGTGTAGAATTACAAGTCCAAAAATATATTATTAAATAGTATTAAACTTTAAGTTTGATTTTTATAAAAAAAAATCTATTTATTAACAGTACTTTATTTTTTAAGAAATTAGCCAGCTGTAAAATTCCAGACATATAAGGAAAAAGTTGAGAGCCAGTGTAATTTCAAGCTGCAGACAAACTAGAACGGGTGGTTTACCTTAGTTTAAAGTTTGCACGGTAAACGAACAATTTTACTCAAAAGTCTACGTGCACTATTTGAAAAACTCTGTCAAACTACCATCCGAGCTTATTTTAGATGAAACAATGTCTGATAATCGTTTACTTTTTATTTAATGTCCTCTTCCATATGAAACATAAGAAATCTTATAACGTATTTCATTAATTTACGATATATTTTTATTCAGTCATATGATAAATTTAAAAGAAGACTGGCTGTTTTCGTGAGTGGCATTAAAGACATAGTAGAAAATACCCTGAATTACAATATAATTATTTTCAATACGACTTTTGAATAGTGAAATATTATATAAACTTATTTACCAGCATACATTGAATCCCTAGGTAGCACAAAATGAATGATTAAAAACTTCCCAAAAGAATTAAATACGTACCTAATTGTTACAACATTAAAGATTTTCTCTTTGAAAATACGAGTTCAATAATTTACTCATTATCAAACCTGTGATGAAAAATTTCCACCAAAATTTTATTTTCATAATAGAAAGAATATGATACACGAAAAACTAAATATTTTCAATGCAGCTATTTGTTTATCTAGTTTTTTGTTAAAAATATTTAATTTACATTAAAATCTTTATAAATACATTTTAATTTCATACGTTCGGAATATCGCAGGGTTAAATATTTGTTTACTTTGTAAATTTATTTTATCGTAGAATTTTCCGATACAACAATTATGATACCCGATAAATTTCTATCCAGAAGGGTTAACAATCTGTGAAGGTGAAAGATAACCCCTTTAGGTTCTTTAATTAACCAAAGTGGTGTAAGTCTGGACACCACTGGCGTATCCGAATTTCCGGGCAATTTAAAATGTTCATACTTGAAGTAACAATTATTACAAATTTAGTACTGATTATTATTATATTTTAATATTTTATTAAAATTAAAATTACTCACCCACCGAAGATATTTAAAAACAACCGGATTTATTTCGATGATTTATTTTAATTATCAATTTTAGAAAGGAACATGATAGACGATTAATTAGTTGAGGACTATTTGCCAGCCAAGATCTCTATGATCCACCTACCTGATAAATTAGTAGAGCAAAGAAACACCCATTCTTTATATACAACTGAAACTTCACTTTAAAGTGGTTAACAGCAAATTATTGATGGAAGGCATTACATTTTTAAAATAAAACAAAATTTGTTTTGTAATGCTTCGCGCATCGCGAGCGTTGTCAACTGAAACAAAATTAATCTGTTAATAATGTTCCTGATCATTATAAACATTTGGAAGTAGTACAAAACATATTTTATATTATGTAAAAAAAAAGAACTCAAACAGTCAACTATTTCAACAAAGTCTGATATATTTTTAATTTATTCAGTGATTACTTTGTGATAATTCATTTCTCGTTTTTACTACACTACCCTGCTAAGTAATGTTTGAACTACAATATCATTAGCATATTTGTCACACTTATTCTTATACTATGTTGAATATGGCAGTATAAAAATTATTGAAGTATTTTGTAAAAAATATCTTTTAACATATGCTATTTTAGCTCGTCAATGTGCTGTGGCCACACACTCTTGTGTAGAGAATTGTCGATATTTACCCTCGCCACACCCTATAGCTAATTCAATTATTTTTCCCTCAATTAGCCCTGATTATTATCATAATATGCCGCCATGCCAAACATCTAGTGAAAAAAGGGAAATTATTTCCCAATTAACGGACATCGCGTGGTCGCATACCCATTTAAATGGAGATTAAAACTTTAAAAAATACTCCGCCATATAAAATGTACTTTGAGTAATTTAACAGTAGTAAAAAGGATAGTACGAAAGTCGTTTAATCCATCACGTTTAGTCCATGACTCAATTCTAAATAAAACCATTGTTTTCATTTCGATTGGTAATGTATTTTTTTCTAATAAACCTTATTCAAACGAAGTAATTTTACAAAAAAAATACCGTAAGCCTTGGACGCTATACTCTATATTTTCAGATTTAGTGTGTTAACCTTATAATATCAATATGTTTTTTATATTATAAGTCGTGTACTATAAAAGATACACTACGGCTATAAGGTCATGCTCTAGGATTAGGATCACGGCAACAATACCCGGGCTCTAGGATCCATACTGATACATACACGGGATCTATACACTGCTTTAAGATCATCGGATCCATACATAATAATACAATAACACGCTCTGTACATTACATAAAAAGTGTATCGGTGAAGTAAAAAGTGAGAAATTATACGGTGTATATTATAAGAAGCAGTTTTTTCTTACCTTATTTTTCAATGCTTCTCTGAAAAAAGAAATTAATTAATATACCTACAATTAATATTTTAAAAATACATACAGCGGCAACTAATTATCTCAGTAAGATAAGTTACTGACCGTTTTTAGTAATTACTAACTATTTACTATCTCCTTGTGACCAAAAATTGAAATAGTTACTGACCCAATAAATAATACAGGTCTTATGTTATATTGATTTTATTTTGACTTTATACACTGAAATGCAGCCTATTTTTGTCAGTAGTGGGAAGACAATACTCGATGAGTATTGTATTCGTGACGTGTGCAATTTGCATACAAAAACCTAACTGTATTTGAAACAAGCTGCAGTTGGTATACAAATGCGGGTTGATAGTTGATACATGTTTTCGTTGAAATAAATTGGACAGAGTATTGAAGTACAGGTTCGATTTTAATCAATTATTTTACATACCTTTTTAATTTAAGATTTCCAACTAAGATTGCACCTCGCTTAGGGCCTTATAATGCCAATCTGTAGGCACAAAGTATTTTTTATTTTAATTTAGTAAATCACTATTAAGTGGACGTTGCGGACCATTATACTAGCGTCATATTTAAAAAGACAGGTAAAATGAAAATATATGTTTTGAGAAATGAAAAATATACCACAGTATTTATTTTGTTTACACATTTGATTTGTACGAATCATACTTATAACGTTAACCAAAACAATCATTGTTTTGTTTTACAAAAAAGTACTTACTAACTAACTAAATACCATTGCTAAAAAAAATTAAATTAAGAAATTTCCACATACTACTGTTTTACACTCGGGGTGCGATGTATTGTATCGTTGCGTTTATTCCTTATATTTTTGCACGAGCATTTTCGACGCTTATGTGGCTTATCACCCTTTAATTTCAAATACACGGTTTATCTAAACAGGTCAATTTGGTTTGGGTTTCATAATATATAAAATGTTTATTATTTCACCGTACAACCAACATCAAAAGTGGTTTCATTTGGTATTATTGTGACTATGGCGTGGATTGTTTTGAGTGTTTACCTGCGATAACATCACCACCTGCCATTCTATTTAATTATTCATCGCGCTTCAAGCCCGCATTGTGCCAACAATATTATACTAAATATATCGGCCACGGTGGAGTATACAAATAAATAGTATAAAATATAATTAATTAAATAGTCTGCCAACCTGATAAACTTTACAATTATTTATTTATTCAAATTTCGAATGATGGTATTAAATAAGAATTTTAGTAAAAAATAAATTGAACTTTAAAAAAATATTTGAACTGATTTTTGTATAGATAATGCTATTCGGGAATAAATACTGTAAACTAATATATATTTAGCCAATAATTGAGTCGCTAAACACGCTGACGATGATACAATACAATAAGTTTTTGATGTACATATGTGCTCTACCAATAAATCTATCAATTTTATCAGTTGTAAATGCAGTTAGAATGTTTTCCTATTTTTTCCCATGGTTGAAGATTTATAAACATTGTTTTTTTTTTACACAATCTCGATCCTCCTTTTACACGGTCGACGCCCTCGACGAAAAAACGACAGTGTAAAGCAATATTTTACTTTTCCTTATACACCGAAAGACACATAATAACAAAAATTATACTTAAAACTATCATACTGCCCATAAAATTTTTTTGTGATTAACTCAAAACTCTATAAACCTTCGTGACTCAGTGACTCAATTAACAGTAAACGCTAGTCGCAAGTTATGTTCATTAATATTTTCGATAAATTCGGCGGTACCTGTGTTGAAATTCATTTTTAACATTAACATTATAATTGATAACTTAATTATTCTACCGAATGTGTTACTAAATGTAACGTGTTTCGTTTCTTTGAGAAACATCTTCAGACTAACTAGGTAGTTACGTACTAGCTAAGTTAGTTACGTACATGTATTTATTTATTATGAAATCAATGGAATCAATGGAAAACTTTCAAAAGACTTTTCTGTGTGACTGCGATGTCTTATGCAACGACATTTTTCGTAAGTTATTAGATGATCTTTCAACTTTGATGGTCTTGTGGCATGTGATATAAAATATACAGAAAATATGCGCCAATTAGTAAAATAAATCACCTGAAATGGATATCCAAGCTTTGAATTATAACAAAACGATGACGATCTTTGGGTATGAGAATACGACTAGAAGACGAATAATCAAACTTTACAAAACTGCAAACCGATTAGTATGCTTATATTACTTAATGAAAAATAAATAATTATCTTGTCTTCTTGTACTGTAACCTACAGAAGAATATTCGAAGAAGAAGTGAACATTAAGTAATGGAGTAAATATTATTCTTTAATTAAAGATATCGACTGAGAGTGCCTGATGGAATTTCAATATCGAATTTTAATTTGGATTATTGAGATATTGTAGACTTCCATGTATTTTGTCACTAACGACCCGGGTTTCGCCTTTCGGCATCTTCAGGCATTCGAGCACGCGAATGGACTCAAACTGAGTTTTCTCGAATTTTAATTGTTGAAATTTTATAAATTTCTATGTATTTCCTCACTAACAGCCGGGGTTTCGCCTTTCGGAATTTCTGGCATTCGAGCCAGTAAATAGTTTATATTGTTTATACATAAGATAAAATACGACAAATTATTATTACTAAGTCAAAAAACTAAATTGATATTTGAATTAATTTTAATACTCATTTGATAATAATGATTTTTAGTAAAACAATCGTATTAATAATTACGAACTCGTAGACTAGCAATCGCAGGCAACCAAGAGCCAATTAATATTAAATCGCATATAGAATGGTGCAATTTGAAGAATATGACATAGATATAACTAAATACTTTTAATTGGTGGGTTTTGTTCCGGTAAATATAAGATGCTGTATTAATATGGGAATTTCATTATTTTGATTGATAATTTATGATTATTTTACGAACTCATCCCACGTAATAATCTCACGATAATTTACAAATGGTGAAAGATATTTCATCTCCAGTGAATTCAGTATGATAAATGTAATAAATAATATCAATAATACTATACTCCACCCATTTTCGGACCGCTTAGGGTACGCCATACCGTTTACAGCGTTTATTTCAGGGCTATCAATTATTTCAACAGTACAATATATTTGCTACAATAAAGATATTTGGAATCCAATACAGATATCCGAGTTCCACGGAAGTACGTGTTGGTTATTAGCTATAATATATCAACTTAGAACGATTATCATGTCATTTTTTTTAAATTGGTGTTTGAATAAGTAATTTTTATTGTAATAGATGCATTAAATTGATTGAAATGTTATAAAAATACTGCTATCATAAATAAATGTTAAAAATCATGTTACAGCATAAGGCACATTATGAGCAAGAATATATCATAACTGCAATTCTATTCATAGCTTTTTATTGATTCATTTGGTTAATGAAGCTATCATGAACTGAAATAAATAATTTAATGTCTTAGAAATACCTAATTTCATTACTCATGATATGCCATTAACCGCTAGCAATATCTTTATTTAAGATTGTACACAAGATTGCCATTTTTACTAATAATCATATGTGAAAAAAAAATGATATCACAATACACAGGACTGTTCAGAGTACTAAATTTATTGGATTTTAACAGCTTAACGACCGCATGTTTTTTCGCATTTTCGCAAAAAAACTGTCATTTCACTAAATTCACTATAATTTGTAAACCAATTGAGATGTCTTAAATAAATTTGATTTGTGGGTTGCATACTTATGTGGTGTAGTGAGAAAAACTAAAATCTAATGAAAAATCCCTGCTTCTCATATCATCCCTGTTACAGATGTTACAAGTCACCCCGGGACAGGACACGGTTATCGTAATGACTCAAGCACCATAAAAAATGCCATATGGCCCATTCAATAAATCACTACGCAATGTGTAAATAATAATAACCAATACTACGAGAGAGAAAAAAGTAAACGTGGACCATCTAGGGATAGTTTTACAAAACTGTGTGGTAAAAATATTGTATATGTTTTTTTTAAATAATGCGTTGATGTGTTTATCACCATCTCTCGTTGACATTTGAAATCAAACTCGTTTATAACCCAGTGCTTTTTCAATATAATGAAATGTATGAGGTAGGACTCATATATGAGTCCGCAGTTGTTAATTAATATAGAATAAAAACAATTAATCATAGTAAATATTTCATAATTATTTTTTGAACGGCAAGATCAGTATTTTTCATCTAGTTAAAACTTTTCAGTGCCTATTCCTTAGTCAATTTTTAGAAATGGAAGAAACATATCTATTTTTAAATATATTTACATTTACGTCATTAAATTTGGATCATTGAGATTTTGTACACTTCCATGTATTTTGTCACTAACGACCCGGGTTTCGCCTTTCAGCATCTTCAGGCATTCGAGCACACGAATGTACTCGAACTGACAGACAGTAAACAGTGTCACTATTTACTGTCTGTCAGTTCGAGTCCATTCGTGTGCTCGAATGCCTGAAGATGCTGAAAGGCGAAACCCGGGTCGTTAGTGACAAAATACATGGAAGTGTACAAAATCTCAATAATCCAAATTTGATATTGAAATTCCATCAAGCACCCTCAGTCGATGTCTTAAATTTACGTCATTGTTTAATATTGAACAACAACATTACTTAACTGATTTATTTTACTCATAATATAGATCACATAATGCCTAAATATCTAATTGAAAATATCCATGTAATAAGGTTCTTAATATTTTTTATCTTAAACAAACAAATATAATTATTTCCAAATATAAATAGTAAACCATCACATAGCTTTCTAATTCTAATCCGATCAATTCGTGTGCAACCTATTTATCTAAATCTCTGAACCATAAAGATTGTACTTATTACACCTTACACAGAGCTAATTGGCAGCCCTTAAAACAACCCTTTTCATGACTTTGCTTATATCAGGGAGACGGCAAACCAAAGCAAGCATTAAATAAACATAGTCTACGCATTTAGGAAACTAACTTAATTTTGGCCCTTCGCAAAGGTGTGCGAACGAATACCAGCCTTCCCGCTGCGGTAATATATCAGAAAAGTAACGAAAACTTCGTATCGATGTAATCAATCTATAGCCATAGACTAATACAGAAAGTTTGCTGTATCTAAAAGTTTGGGGAAATATTTGTATCGTAAATAATGATACCATGGAACGATGCATTTATTTGAATCAATATTATACTCTTTTGGTTCATAATAATTATTTTGTATTGCAGGAATCTATATTCATAATATATTTTTTCTTTTCATTAAAATAGTTTATTACTCATAAAGTGACTAAGAACATTTTAATCATTATTTTGTTTAATGACCCTTTATTACCGTTATTAAAAAGGTATGTTTTTTTTTGTTTCTATATTAGACGTTTTTATATATTTGGCATTATTGTAATTTTTATCATAGAAAATTCATATTGTTACATTTTGTTTTTATCATATATAATTTTTCTTTCAATAAAAAAGAATTTCTACTACGGTAGATTTTAAGACGGTTTATCGTTTGAAAAAGCAAGCTCAGTCATATCCTATGTATAGTTTACGTAATGTCAAGACATCAATATGAATTTAGTCAATTTAGTTCACAGTTATTAGTGACAAAAAACTAAAATTCATATATTTAAAAAAAAAAATTCTTACAATTCAATCGAATTTGTTAATAATTAACGAAACCCATAAAGTAATCAGTTTAATAAAAAATGGTTAAGGTATGTGATAAGAAAGGTTTAATTTTCAGGATTTTCTTAAAAGTCGATTATATCAATACTAAGTTTTTTCACTTAAAGTCTTTTGCTACTATACCGTTGATATGGAAGCAAAAAATCATTATTAAATCACTTTGCATTGGGTAATTTCGTTTCCATTATAAAACTTACTATATGTCGGAATATGAATTAATTTAGTGAAATAAGAAAGCCCAAATATAATCAGTAATAAAAGTGGTAATGATTTACTTTAATACCTCTATTTTACCGATCAAAAATACGATATAAGTCTTTCGCACTAAATTCAATTCAGTTTTAGTGGACATTTCAATCATTCGATTTGAATTCAAAAAAATATTTACTCAAAATTATTATAAGGTTGTCAGACTATAGAATTATTAATTATGTCGTTTTAGATTGGAACAAAACGACGACAATTGAAAGAATATCGAGCTTGATTCTAGAAGAAACAAGTGTTCTTTAAGTACATCTAAGTACTTGTGTGTAATGAAAATAGATACTTATCCCGTATTATATATATATATATATGCCTTTTTAAACAATAAAATAACTGAAATTCTGTTTTACTTTTTTAATCCGCTTAGCTATTATTGTTCAATGAATTTAATAATGATAACAATAAAGTAGTGATGTATTAAAATATAACACATTTATACTTTATTTCATATGTTAAGTTAAATGCTTCTGTTGGATTTTTAGACACAGAAGAATGACAAGAATATTTTGTGTTTTGTTCAACTTATTTAGTCATGACAATGGGAAATAGATTATTTTATGAAATGTTGGGTCATATGTGAGTAAGTTTTATGTTATCATAGAAATAATCAAAAATAGATTTATTAATTATCGTAATATGCGTACTTTAAATAGTTCAATTTCAATCGTCATTTAAACATGTCAATACTATTTGGGTTAAAAAAACGCAGGCTAATATTCCATTTTAGTAAAGAATAAAAAAATACTTGTTAAAATATTGTTGAATTGACTGTAAAATGCTTAAAGCTAACTACATGATACATAACGTCTGTTTGAATACAGTTGCAAATAAAACAGGTCGAAAAGCTGTTTTAAGCGAGTTCGGAATGCAAAAGTTCCCCACACAAATGCCGTTGTTAGATATTTGATACGTTAATTTGGGGCTCGCAGGTTTACTTGCCGACATCATACAAAGCCTCCGGAGGCTTTGAGAAAGCCTTTATTAACTGCTTCAAAGACAAAGCAGCGCGAAAATGCGAGTTATGTGTCGGTAATGAATGCGAAATGTGATACATAATGAATTGGAATGGTTTTCCAGCTGCCACCTATCTCCCCACTTTCGAGGAGACGAATCGTGAAATTGCTACTCTTGAGAAGTGCTTAATTTACAAATCATTAATCATTATAGTTTAAATATTAGAGCTTTCTATTATTGTATAAAAATTAAATTATAATATGCATATTGTATCGCTGGATTAACTTTAAAGAATGAGATATATTACAGCTGTTAATGATATAATATACAATATTTGAAATCGGAACATTTTTCGGAACAAACAATAATCATAAAACATAGAGAAAACACAACGGGCTAAATTCAAGAATTAAGTAGGTTTTTAATACACATAAAGAATTCATCTGAACTTTTAAAAAATGCAACGAATAAATTGCATAACGTTTTAACTTTTGAAGAATGGTGTTCTAATTATTAATTGTAGATTTATAGTTGGCAATTTTTGCAAAAAGATATTTTCATACTGCAATAATTCAATCGAATGCATTACATAGCATCAATTTCATTGAATTTCATCTACCTCATTTTTCTTAGTTATTTAGTTACTTATAATTTGAGTACCATTGTCATTTTTATCCAACTCAATTTTCTGATAAAAAAATACTGTAGATACCTATCTAATAGTTGAGAACATTTCGAATTTTCTCTATATTTATTTAATTATTGTTTATTCCAACACATTTTCCAATTTTAAATATCTTACATCAATGACAGCCATAAAGATTTCCATTCTTCTATGATTTTAATTGTTTCTTCAGAAACAAGGATGTTGTTTTTTTGCCTTTTTAATAAAATTCATGTTATAACTAGTAAGTAGACCTATCTTTACTAATCTATCCGTAAACCGAAGTAGCTAACTGTTTGTTTTGTTAAAAGTTATATGAACAATTTCATTTACGAATAAATAATTTTTATTGTAACACAATAGCATGACATTATTTTTGAAGAACCGTTTATAATGTCTATAAAGTAATGATAAACTTAAGCATCTAATTAAATGAATGTTTGACGTGATCAAGTGCACAAAAAAACATACTTTCAATAGTGTTGGTTTAAACTTAAGAATACATTTAAACTGCTTAAATTGATAACTTTGTTATGTATCTGGTTGTGTTACTAATGAAATAACAAAAATGTAAATTTTAATCTTGTTTTAAAAACGAATTTCCACAATGATACGACCGAATAAATCGAACATAATATATTTAGATATTAATATTATTAAGTCTAAACTGCGTTAAATAAATCTTCGACGATTCATTTTATTATATGTTATAAAATGGCTCAATCCTATTTTAATTTTTATATTATTATTGATAACTAATTGATTTTATCTATACAATTTTATAGTAGTAGGTGATACATGAAATTTTCTATTTCAAGAATGATATTTATCTTATATTAATTTGTGTTTTAATAATATCCAATCAAATCTGAATATATCAATCATTTTTTTCTTTGCAATATGTGAACATTAAATATAATATTCACTGAAATATAGATTTATAGAATTCATAATACTATAAATAGATTTTCACTTCATACTATATCTATTGAAAATTTTGACTATGCTGTAATTAGAATATACTCAATTTTCTAACGTAACTTTTCATATAAGTTTAATATAGTTACAAATATACTCACTATTATTAAATTGGACATATGTATTGTTTCTAAGTATAGTCTCAAATGAAATAGTAAATTACTTAACACTAACCTTAAGTTTCTATTATTCTATTTTACAAAACTCATTCCTTATTGCGTTTAATGACTATTTACATATAACGGAAATAAACACGATGTTCATTTCACTTCCATTTCCGCCGAGCATTTCCACGTTTATCATACGTTCTCTCAGAGGAAATCTTTAACAATTCACTTATATTGTATTTATAACACAAACCGGGAATGAAATATTAATGTTTCAATGGAATTTATATCAAAAGCCTGGCAGAACGTAAACGTATTTATTTAAGAAATCATTTTCTATGCGATTCAGGGAGGTGTATCATTCCATATGCTAATTCTTCGCGTGTAAAAAATTCAATTTTAAATTATGTGAGTGTTTCAAAAGATCTTATCATAACCAAATTCAACTGAAATACTAGTTTCAATCTAGTTTATTTGACACGTTTTAACAAAAAAATGCCAGTGAATAATATTGCCATTTTACAGTGTTTTAAATATAAAATAGAATATCCGAAGTCGTTTGCCTAATAAAATTATGTTTCCCAAACTTTGTACTAAGCAATAATTCGTGTATATAATTGTATATTCTTATTAATTGTTTAATCTGTGCGCATTTTACGTGCTACGTAAATTGTTTTATAATTTTAAAATGATTTTATAATAAAAATTCAAATGAACGGATTTATCAAATTAAAAAAATTACCTACAGTTAAAACAACTTTATTTTGCCCAGAAATTTTGTTTCGTTTGTGAATTATTAACGATAACTATTATTGCACATTTTTTATTAATGATTAATAAACGAATCTAAACATATGCCATGAAAATTTACATAATTTCTTAATCATTAAATCATTGCTAATTCAAACAAATCGAAATGTAAAATATTCTTTATTTGTACTTAAATAATGGATAAGATAATCTTATACAGCGATCGTAATTTATTAAGTACTGTTTATAATATAATGCGTAAAACTCTAAGATGGCTGGTCTTTATAGGCGTTGTTTTTCTAATAATAATACTTTTTTGTTTAATTGCGTGAACTTAAAAAGTTAACTCTTCTGGCAATGTTTATAAACTACAAAACTCATATTACCCAAATATGTTTCATTAAAATATATGTGTTCTTTTTTTAAACTTTCAAGATTATAAATGCGCACTATGTCACATTAAAAATAACTAAAATTTTACTTAGTTTTCAATTTTAGCTGATTAATATTCGTTCAAATTTTATTTTCTTGTAAGCCGGCATAATTTATATTTATTTTCTATTTTAAATTATGTCTCTTTTAAACATTTCGTAAAACCTAATTTTCCAGTGCTTAATTTGACTTCATATTAAATACCATGTGACATTATTCACATAATAAAGCTTCGAAAGGATCTACGCGTCTGTCTACACAATTAAAAAAGTAATAAAAACTTACCTTTAGCCGCCTGAAGTTGCGCCAAGTTGACACTTTGTATTATAACGGATTTAAAATTCATATTTAAATTGCCCAAAACATCACTAAATATTTTTACAGGAAGTATACAAAAAAATATGTAATTTATTTAATTAAAAAGTTCAAAAGAGTGTTTTCAGTTTGAAATTATTCATAATTCAAACTTGAAATTTTGGAAAACTTGAGAAAATGTTTTTTTTACAGTGATGAAATTATTGAATTTTTTTTATGTGATGAATGAATGTTTTAAAGTCTGTTGAATGATGGGAAATTAATGAATTTTAATTTGATTTTGAAGTTTGAAAGATGTTAAGTGCAAGTTTTGAAGTATGAACAGAAGGGTAGTCGGGAGGGTTGCTGGCAGACGTGCTACGCGACCCGTGTCCAACTGTGGACTGATTGTGGGGGAAGGAAATATTCCTAGCGCCACGCCCTGCGCGCCTGCGTACGGCCATTTCATTTACTGACATGCGCTTTCCCGTCTAGTATATACCAGCTTATATATTTTCTTCGAAGGTTCATATAATATTTTTGGGTGCGTTTTGGCGTATCTGTACTCGAGACTTTGATAAATAAGGTTCATTTATCATTTCTTTTCAAACACTACATAAAATTGCATATATTTTGATAATAATGAAAATTTGTTAAAATAATTGATTTTTTAAGCCACAAATTAGGTAAGCGATTTAACGTGATATTAAAATACATTTTCGTCCAATAAAATTCTAGGCAGCACACACATTTACTTAACAGTATGCGGATATCGGATTAAATCTCGTCCAAGAACAATTTACTTCATTGGATTTCCAAAACGATGAAAAGCATATATATATACATATTTAATTCTTCATAAATAATTATAATAAAAACACATTCTAAAATATTTATTTTTAACCATGTTCGCTCTCAATGTGGCGCATATGGACTCTTAATGAAGTTCATCTCAACAGAAATTATTCTACAAGAACAACATATACTCAGTTACTCAACGTTTCTTTTTCGAAGAGAGTAGGGATAGAAGGATAGGACTAGTGGTTAACTAATCGCTCTCGCTACGCTATTACGATTGGATGGGAGGGAGGGAATTTAGACACCATATACTTCCATTCATTCAAACAGAAATCTATTCAATTTAAAAATCAAATTATGAAACTGTCTGTACTGGAATTCGAGCCCGTTAGCATCGCAACCGAAGTCAACTACATTGACCACTTAACTACGGACCCAAAAAACTTCAACATAAATATTTTAAGATTATGTCTTCAATTCGTTTACGATTTCAACAGCCTTTTTGAATGACTTTTAATATCAACAAAAACTACAGTATTTATAATTTAAATATTATAAATTGATATTTTTAACTAGTTGCAGATACCAATACCTTAATCTTTAATAAATTAAAATACATTTAGCAGAATATTTCATATTATTGTACTTACGCCAAGTGAGCTATCTGATATTTGAACCGAGGAGAAGTGAAGTGAGCCAACTGATATTTTCTAAAAAAATTAGCTACATGCGTTTATGTATTATACGTGTCATGAAGTATCATTAAAGTGAAGTGAGCCAAATAAATACAGGCTGCCAAAGTATTCTATTCTGTAAGAAGTTAAATTAATGTAAGGACATCATTTAACTAAAATTGTCAATAAACGAGTTACACCGTTTTATCCCTTGGACAACTTCACTTTTCGAGGGATCATTTTAGAGTAGTTAAAGGTGCCATTTGCTGATTTAGTCGAGTATTAAATTTTCTTCGGATTTTTCCAAGCTTGGTTGAGTGATAAAGGTTCGTATCCCCAAAACATTGACACATTTACCTTTTTTTAAGGTGTTAACTGTCAATTCTTGGTGGAAAGACATTATATTTAAAAAAATAAAACACAATTCATTTCTGGTTTCGCTCATCACGAGCATTATTATCAATTGATTATGCTCGTAATGAGTGAAACCGTTTCAGATCATTAAAAACATTTGGAAGTAGTACAAATGAATTGTGTTTGTTTTTTTTTTTAAATTCACACATTATTTTATAATCGATTTATATCGAATGATGATATTTTCAACTCTTCTTTGCTGCCTCCTTTATCCAGTTATAAATATGAGGGCACTGAAAGTGATTAAATTAATACTTTTTTACGTCATCCTTCTCTTCCTAACTTCTCCAAAGAGAAAAAAGCGACTGACTAATAATCATTTATCGTTAAACATCTGATGCTGCACCATTATAAATGTGTATGTTTCATATTTAGAGCAGGCACTAACAACACATACACTCATTGCCAATCTTTGCAGTCGTAAGTGTCACACTACAGATGTATGCTGATGATAATTTTTTTAATTATATTGATATCAGCATAATTCAATCTAATTTTTTGTATAATTACTTTTACTATTCCTAGTTTCATTTGCATATTGTGAAGGGTTAATAAACAAGTTTGATCCTCAAGAGAAAATAAGTCCTTATTAAAACCTCAACGACTTTTCGTCGGTCAATCGGTGTCGGCCAAGCGGGATATCAAAGAAAACTGTTTGACCCTATCATGTAAACAAACCTTAATATCCATCACGCATGCATAAAAAGGCATCATAGCCAAACGTAAAATAAAATAAATCTATTAACACATATTTTCAAACCACTTATTGCTATCGACTGAGAGATATTGATGGAAAATATTGTTAACCTATTACACACTTACATTGAACGATCGTTGGGACAACATAATCACTAACCCGATAGCTTTGGATGGGTGTGAAACTTAGATTCTTCTAACGAAGAAAAATACGAGTCTAGAACAGTGGTTCTCATGTGCGGCCACCAGAGGGTTTTTCTGTGGCCACGAACGGTTCTATAGTAATAAATATTGATATTTAAAAAAATACTAATACAATATAAATACGACATACGTATACGACTCTAAAACGTAAACATAAAACTTTTCTGCCTGCGATGCAATTTTCTACGTTGTAGTGGTTTATGATTAACAATATACAAGTTGATAATTTTAAAAATACTCACAACGAACACTATTGTAAATGTAAAATCATTTTGGAGGAAAAGTGAGGGGGCGGCAAACTCAAGGACCGTCCGAGATGGAGTGTTTAACATTTAATATCTTTAATTGTCTTTTATAATAATAATAAACTTATATGTTGATCCCTTTTTTTAGTAAATGCATCGGCCTAATACATTAAATCACGATTGAAAATTTGGTGCGGCCAAGAGACATTCCCATAAGACCACTGATGTTTATAATGCGGCCACGGCAACATTTTCCGTGAGAACCACTGGTCTAGATAGATTACTTGAACCACTTAAAGATAACAAAAGGTCTTTTTGTTAAACTAAATACGTTTTTATTTTTTCACTATTATAATGAATGCTAAAGGACTTTTGCGTTACATTTTGCGATAATTTTGTAAATTTACTAGATACCTTGTAATTTTACAAACGTTTTAAAATCACGTGTTTAAATTTTAAACAAAAACTCTTTATAATGTATAATTATCAAATAATTTCTCTTCTTCTTGTCAAGTTCTGTATTTAATCGCTTTCTTATAGTGTTCAATCCTTCCCAATTACCCAATCTTTCCGCATTTTTCAGATAAATCCGACTTTAAGCACTCCTGCACCTCAAAAGCACTGAAATATTGGAAGGTCATACCAAACCACACGGCGTCCTTGACACAGTTGGTAGCGTCGTAGGCTACGGCTACTGATGTCTCGGGTTCAATTCCTGGTGCGGACAGTTTTCATAAATTTATATTTCAATCGATTTATGGATTTCTGTTAGTAGTCTGAGTGTTTGTGTTCTCTAAACCTCCCTCCTCACCAACCCATCCGATCCTTACGGAGCGTAGCGAAGGCGATTAGCTAACTGCTAGTTCTTTCCATCCCTATCCTTCTATCCCTACTCTCTTCGATAAAGAGAAGTTGAGCAACTGAGTAACAAACAGTGAGATAATATGCTCCACATTGGGAGCTGACATGGAAAAAAAACCATACCACAACTTTTACTTGCACTAAATATTATTTATTGTTTTTAATTTGATGCTAACGTTTTTTTCTCTACTTTCTACTATTTTTGATTTAACTTGAATGCACTGTGAATTTTCTTATTTTTTTCACATTTTCGTCAACGCAAAAATCTTTTGCGATAAAACAGTTGCACAGCAGTAATTAAACATTAAAAACTGACAATTGAGTCCATGAGTAATCTAATCACTTTATCTATTTTTTTACATACTCTCCACGGCGGGCTCGGGGGCTCCATGTCTACACACAGGTCCCCTATACGCGTTTCTAACATGCCTTTTCGATAATCCAGGAGTCTTCTGGAGCATATCTAAGTAGCACAATGTACCCACCGTATAATTGCAGTATTTTTTTTAATGAAGTCTATTTTTTTATAATTATATTGAATCAAAACAATATATTAAAAATATAGAATTCTATATCTTCAATATTATTGAATAAATTGGGTCTTCTTAGGATTTGTAGAGAAATATTCATATATTCTGATTAGAGATAATTTTAATTTTTGCGAATTTTTAGTGATAGAGTTTGAAAATGAATCTTTTATTATGAATAAAATAAAAAATCACGTTGAATACAATATAATGAAATGTTTACACAAATTAACTATTTCAATTTTTTTAAACGGTTTTTTGCAATTATTTTTGCAGATTTTTTTAAATATCCTTTCAGTCATATTTATCAGGAAATTTCTTTGCAGTTTCTCGTGCTAGTATATAAGCAGCCTCCAAAATCTCTTTAAACACCACTGGCAGTTTGGGATGAGGGAATCGGAAACCAGCTGGGTCTTTTGTCAATTCAAGTGTAAACGCTAAAGGTATTTGAAGCACTCCATGCGCATAATCATCACTTGCCCCTGCGCCAGGGTACCAGTCACCGGACGACAAGACTGTGTAGTTATTCCCCGTTAATTGGTAAATCGCGGTGGCCATCATGTTTCCTATCTCCTGATGGTCTTTCAAGTTTTCTGGATGCGTCTGAGCTTTATATCCATACGGAAACAAAATGTAATGACCATATGTATGTAAGGTGAGGTACGCTTTTATCTTGCTCTTGTACTTGGTCATAATATCTCTCACCGTCTGCGTCTCCAGCTCTGAGAATGGTGATGGCCCAGGGTAAGTAACAGAGGAGCAAGGGTGCTGTGATTTTAAGTTTTCATCCCAATGGAAGTCAAAGTTGCGGTTTAGGTCAACTCCAACGCACTGTTTTCGGTTGTTCTTGGATCTGTTTTTTCTCCAATTTCTGTGCTGTGTCAAAAAAAAAAATTAAGCAAAAACCAAGTTTGAATTACTTTGTTGAATTATAGTGTTAAGACGAAGACTTACCCCAGGCGTCATACTGTATTCGTAGCCATCAGGATTTACGACGGGTATTATGTACCAATCGACATATCTGAGAAGGGACGATGATTCTTTTAGGGTTTGCATCAAGAACGTTAAACCCGCAACGGCAGCCCATTCTCGGGCATGAGTACCAGCGTCGATAAGGATAGCTGGTTTCTTCGCCTTAACATCACTCGATATCTTCACCAGATAAATGTCACGACCTTCGAATGTTGTACCAGCTCTTGATATCTGGTAAAAGATATTTCTTACTTCCGGAAAGGTGGCAACAAAATCTCTTATCTGTAATTAATCAAAATATAACTTTTTCTTACATTTTAACCAGTTGTTAATGCTCACAATGAGAGAAACCGTTCTTAATTAAAAATGTAGTACAAAACAAGTAAGGCTTTATTTATTTTAATATATTGTCTTTCAAATTTGAATTGTTAAGATTTTGTACATTTCCATGTATTTTGTCACTAACGACCCGGGTTTCTGCATCTTCAGGCACTCGAGCACATGATTGAACTCGAACTAACACAAATAAACAGTTTATAATGATTATATACAAAATAAAATAGGACAAACCTTATCCCTGAGGCTAACAAATTAACATCTGGACTAGTCAACACATTACGATTGAACAGAGGGGGTTTTTAAAATGCAATTCGAAGAACTACCCACCCAATTTCAACTAATAGGCTTTGTCAGGGTGACCATGGACCGATATATTAATATGGGAAATTCATTACTTTGATTGTTAATTTATGTTTAATTTTGATGGTTAATTCATAAACATAAACTTGAACTGTAAATTCAGTTAACTCATCTGACGTAAAGGGTACAATAGGGAGGAGTTTGGAAGATTCAGTTGTTCGTTCAAAATTGGTCAGGAATTTAACTGGGCTCTATTAATTTCCAAAATTTCTTGATAGAATAATAATTTTCAAAATCTCAACAATTCAAATTTGATATTGAAATTCCTTCAAGCACCCTCAGTTGATGTTTTAAATTATAGCAGTATTGCCTTTCCACCAAGAATTTTCAGTTAAGATATTAAAAGTGTATAATTCAATTATTCTCGACAACCAATTTAAAATATAAGAACTAAACATAACAAAGACACACTTTCTTTTAAATGAGAGTCCAAGATATTTAGGAATACATCCAAACCCCAAGATTTTAGGTGCGACTCAAATTGCAGTACCTGAAAATATGATTTTTATTAAATTGAATTTTTTTATAATTTATAAGTGAATTATCGCGAGGTCTACAATGCTACAGTTAAATGTATGGTTATTTATTCAATTTATTTACCTGGTTGTATGTTTTGTAATGACTAAACAGGTTAGGCATTTCAGATTCAGTAAATTGATGATGCGGTACATAAACAAAATTAGATGAGGCATTGTAGCCAAAGTCAGATCTAAAATTAAAAAAAAAAATTTATCAATGAGGAGTCAATTAACCCGATGAACGCGCTGGACATGTTTACATTGGACATGAGGTATCTCAACAGAAAATTTTCTACGAGTACTGTTTGTTACTCAGTTGCGCAACCTCCCTTTTTTTTGAAAGAATAGAAGGGATCGGGCTAGGAGAGGACTAGTGGTTAGCTAATCGCTCTCGCTGTGCTGCGTTTTAAGGAACGGGAAGGTGGGAGGGACATTTTTAGACATAACAACCATGAATAAGAACAGACAATTGAAAAATCAATTTATGAAACTGCCCGCGCCGGAACTTGAACCTGAGACATCCGTATCCGTGGCCAACAACGTTAGCCACGTTATGTTTTTTATGTTTTCTGACAAACTATTAAATATATACCGGCCAATTTTTAAAAATTAGATATTTAATTTGATACTGACGTAGAAATAGAGGTCGCTATTTACAACGAGTTCACTTAATTTATTACTCTAATGAAGTTAACTTACATGTTCACATCTGTATCACAGTTTATTGTTAGCAACAAAGAACTAAAAATAATACCTGTAAAATAAAAAAAATTAAATACAATTAATCTAAATGTTGTATCTTCATATACATTGCTGCAATAATAATGGTAATACTACTGGTTTACTATAGCCAAGACGACAAATATTAAGATTTTTTAAAATCACATAAGATCAACTCAATGAGAAAAGACATCACAACCAATCACTCCCAAGAATTCAAATATTAAGTTGAAAAAAATTTAATATTTTCCGAGTCGGGACTCGAAACCAGGCCAAGTTCTCTGATCGCTAGGGTACAGCTCTCCAAGCTCAGAGCAGATAGATTTATACACAAAATAACATACGTAATATCGGCGGTATTTTGTTCAATTAATGTAATCTTAAAAATTGAAATTAGACAGGAGAGAGTAAAAACTGTCTTTATCGAAATCATTATATTGTGAGATTCGTTAGGAATCTTTGAAATACACTCCTGTAAATGTTTGCAGATGCGGGATCATAAGTAGGGAGTGTTGATATAATAGTGGCTTACATCAAGTGGCCGGGTCAGAACTTTTAAAACCTACGTAAAATGATGTTTCTCTTCCAAAAAGTGTTCAATTTATTTTTCTAATTTACATCATTTGAATGAGACCTGCTCTGCCGTCTTTAAAATGAGATCCAATCATTAACTCATTTTCGTATTTTTTAAGGGTTACATCAATTGGCCAAAACAGCATCGAATTACATTATATCTTCAAAAAAATATTGCGTTCAACAAAATTAAGGATTGTTTGAATGTACCAAATACTTCCCACCAAACATTCCGATATGTTTGAGTTTCACAGTTGACTCTGCGTATGAAAACCATGTTCAAGACTGATGTAAATTAAACCCGTAAATGAATTAACAATCAATAGTAATAAAAATCAATTGTTAGCGCACAATACATGGAATTGTTATTTTTAACTTCAAAAGCAAATTATATTACAAAATTAACTGCTTGTATACGGTTTGATAATGGAAAAATGAACGAATTACAAAAATGTTTCACATTGCTTATCGAAATAAAAATATGTTTCCAAACATTTTCTTATTTTAATAATATTATTAATACTTAGTCAAAATATTTATATAAAATACTCAATAATGGTATTTATATAAACTTGGTGTGGCTGATTGACAGGCAGAGGTGGAGAGTGAGAGTGTGTGCTCTGCGTTCGGAAATTCACTAAAAACTTACGCTCATACAATGTCTCTCTTCGCATGCATTGGAAGAGAGAGCGATGGTGTGTGTGTGTGTGTGAAATTTTTCGGAAAAATACAATAAATTTCAACTCTCTTAGTTAGAAAACATTGATTATCATCTTTGTTTGTTTGTATAATATTTTTTATCTATTAATATTAGACAAACAATAACTTAATATTCCCTCATTATGCTTGATGCAAATGATACGCAGGCGGCGATGGAGAGTATGTGTGTGTGCTGTGCGTTCAAAAATTGTCACCTGTTATAATTCACACAACGCCACTGTATATTAATACAAATGAAATATTCTTTCATACGTTTGACTCATAGCCTAGATTGGAATTAACTAGCTACTCATCATCAGAATTCTCTAGCAGAAAATAAATAATTGGAACTTGGGAACTCTGCCGTGATAGTTCATCGGTTAAACAAAATAAGTAGATAGATTTAATACTAATTTTATTAAATGTACTCATAATTCATTACTGTTGACGATATAATGTGATATCAGTTGTTCCCCAAAAAAATATTAATTATCACAACCAGTTTATGAGAAATTGCTGGATTGTACGAAAAATAAAAAATAAAACCAATAAAATGGTCAATTAATGATTATTATCGAAATCTGTAGGCTCCAAGTGTAGGAAAAAATATGGAATTCATTTATTGCAAACCTTTTTTGCTTTTAAAAACGTTACGATCTGATGTAAATCGTACTATAAAAAAATTATTATCATTTTAGTAACATGTACGTACATCCAAAAACTTCAATATTTGTATTTTTTAAACTTATTTATTTCTTCGATTTTGAAATAAAATTATAATCGTATTACTTTTGGACTTCATATAATCTTCCTTCTTTAATGGCTAGTAATGGATGACGACCTTTTTAAATTCACTTCTCTTTATTTCGGTGATCCAATAGCTACAAGCACAGTTTTGAAATCTCAAAACTTCTTTTATATGAAACTGAATACCCGCCGTTTTTTAATTGATATATTACAATCATCTCCTGCCTATTTGCATTCAGTCAATATGCCTTCCGCTATAATCAGATAATATTATTTCTAAGATGTTGATTGTCTAACACGTTGAACATTATGAAAAAATATCGCAGCAAACAGCTAGATACATGGAACAGCAAGAAAGATATACAGCTTTTGTTTCTGTACATAATAAATAATAGTTTAGGAATCGCGTTCCTAACTTTTATTATTACAGATATTTAATTTAAGAATAGAGCGGCCGTCATCCTATACGAAAACACTGGGAGACCCGTGCGGTGTACAACCAGTGAAAAAGTATTATTGTCCGTTTCTGCTAATGGTATTGCTCGTTCTGCCCGTGTCTATGTTTCTGTTCTAGTCTGGGTAGCCATGTGTATTGATTCCTCCCATACAATATTATAAAATTTTCTTATTACTTTGTTTAGTATCTCAATTTTTTTTGGCAGATACTTGTATAGCAATCCAGAGCTGAGCTACCACTGTTGGTGATAAGAGACACCTGGCTTAGTCGTCAGTTGGCATTAATGGTGGAAAGATAAAAATGAGCAGGTTTTTTTTATAGCATCGTGTATTTTTTACCTTGTATTGATTTCTAGTTTTATTTCGATAGTGACAATGCATTTGGAAATGGCGTAAGTGCTTATTTAATGGATACATTTTAAACTTTTATAACATCAATTAATATAACATGTTTTTTAAGAATATAGGAGCAGGAAGTGATCCACACAAAACGAAACGTGCAGAAATAAAATACATAATATTGAAAGTGTAGTGACAGAAAGTTTTAAATATTGTAAATGTTTTACGTCAAAATGATTACTCTAATCTTTTTAAATCACTAACAATTCTGCTTGAGAGTGAAGGTACTTTAAAAAAAAACATAATGCTTTAAATGCGATTCAACAATCAGAACTTGTTTTTATGACTCAATGCCTTCTGTCAGTATATCCTCTATATGTAACAAAACAATATTATCAATATTATATATGCATACATTTTTGACAGATGTGTAACCTATATTCGTACTATATAAGATTGACAGTACATTATACTATATATCTTCACTCATGCCCACCCACAATGGCAAGAACATAATTTATTAATAACAAGTGAGTTGCAATGACACTCGAAGAAAGAAAGGCTTTGTATTTTAATTCTGTTTATTGAAGTGATTTTGGATTAGTGAATGCTTCCGATCAGGGAAACCGCGACGCAGTGGATCATCAGCGCTAACCACTCGACTATAAAAATGGCGTTTCTTTTTCAATAGTCAATTAATGTATTATTGGCATACGTAATATTTCCAATAACTTCGGTTTTTTATTACATTTGAGACGTTTAATAACAACCTAATAAATAAATAGATAAAGCATTCGAGGCATCGTTTTTCGTGAGATGTATTCAAAAAAATACTTTGTTCGATTTCTTCCAATTTCTTAAAATGTAAAAACGGTAATATTGCACTGTTTCATCTTCTACACTTGATCTTCCCTGAAAGGTTTTAGTTATTCATAATCAACTATCGTAATTACATTTTTATTTGCATACATACAATAAAGAGGAGGGAACTTTTGTCGCAAAAGCTCCAAGCAAATAGCTAATAGTCACTTTTGCTAAACTTTGCCTTGTCACCGGATCGACAGACCGTTTGTTTAGGAAAAACAAAAACAAATAGAGATAATTCATGTTACAGTGCCAGAAGGAAACCGGCGATTAAAAAAACATTTTTTTTATTAACTACAATTTGCAGCACTGTAGTCGAATTGGGTTTTTGAAAAGAAGGTTCCATATCGAATGTCGTTTAAAGTTATAAAATTTGGGAAAATTTTCTCGTGTGATTAAAAATTGTAGAAACAAATGACGCATTAGTTCTCAGCAGTTTTTTCAGATGTTCTTTTTATTAAATATTCTCATTCTTATTTTAAAAAAATACTTCATTTTTCATAGAAATCACACATATTAAAATCGTAAAAAGAACATTCCGTGGTATATGTAACGTCACGCATATTTTTTCTTATTTTCTCTGTGAGGTTTTGACTGTTTTAAGTGTCTTAATTTTAAATGATTGGCTCTATATTTAGAGTCCAGGAAGTCTATTATAAGTGCAACGATGCTTAAGAAATTTACGACTTTAGTAGTGATATTTTATTATTACAGACATCTATATTATTTCGGTTGCCATGCCAATGAACAAGGTCGTAACATTACATAACTTGAAAGCATGTGTACTGAGATAGGCTACAGGTAATACATATGATGCTGCTCATGGTTTTCCTTATATTATATGTGAATTAATCTCCAGTCATCTGACAGTGATCTCCAAGTCTAGTTTCAAAACCAACATTTATCATTTAAGACATTGACTGAGGGTGCTTGATGGAATTTCAATATCAAATTTGGATTATTGAGATTTTGTACACTTTCATGTATTTGGTCACTAACGACCCGGGTTTCGCCTTTTAGTATCTTCAGGCATTCGAGGACACGAATGCCTGAAGATGCCGAAAGACGAAACCCGAGTCGTTAGTGACAAAATACATGGAAGTGTACAATATCTCAATAATCGAAAATTCAACATTTATCAGTTTGAATTTGATTAGCAATAACATAAAATGAACAGCTGTACGAGGTGATTCCCCGCTGGTAAAAAATTAATATTTATTCCAAAATGCTACAATAATAAATTTCGCCAATATGGGAGAACAGCATCAACATCAGAAGAGGACAAATTGAGAATGCGATATTTCATATCTGTCGGCAATATTTGTATCCTCTCGAATATAAATTAAACTTTAGCAGTTTCAATTAAAAAACTTTGTCTGCCGATATGTCCTAACCTACCCCGCCGTCCCCATACCTTATGTTTTCTTCTCTTTGCCTGAAATATTATTACCTTTTACTAAATTAGTAACAGTATATTACACACATATTAATAAAAATCTATATATGCTCATAATCGATACCTCAGTTCCAAAGTGTAACATGTCAAAAATTTGCAGAGTGAAGTAAATATAATAAAATGCTTATATTATCGATATCTACCAATTCTAAAAGCTTGGGAGTTCAAAAAGATTAAAACATAGATTACATCATTAAAATCAGGGATGGCAAATAGGATTTGATTGGCACACCAAAATAAGCCAATTTTTATTTTTAATTAGTAAGCGCGTGCCATTCCTATTTGGTTAAAACAACCATAACCATATTTATTGAATATAAAAAAAAACAACAAATAAAATATTAATACGTGTGTAAGTAAATTGTAATTACATTTATGTTGAATACAGATTTAAAGAAAACACAAAAATATAAAACACACTAATTTTTGTTTCACGTTATATGCGAGACTATTATATCAGGCTGATATCGTGTTGATTGCAAATTATTACATACTGCTAAATCTTTGATTTCAACCTATTTCTAGTTTTTTAATGTACATTTTTCCGTAGAGAAAAAAATAATTTCATGTGTGTACGTGAAAGAAGATTTCGTTTTTGATTTATATTTTTACCGCGATAAACGTTTACATATCTAAAATAATTAAAAAAATTGCTATCTTTATGGCGTGCCGTTGAAATTTTCTCGCGTGCCACGTATTTGTCATCACTGACTTAAATAGTATAAACTGTAGACTCTTGGTCAAAAGAAATTATGTTTGTAAAAATCAATCACAATTTTTTTTACCAATATGACATAATTTTAAATATCACCATGACCAATTTATTCTGAAAATTTACGATTAATAGAGAAATACATTTGACCAGCGATAAAAAATCGTATTAATAGGCCTGTCCAATTGTGTTCGCTGACCAAATGAAGTCAGTCTTGGTCATAATAATTTGATTTGCAAAAATTCATTTTTGAATAAATTCACCAAACTATGAACGACTTAATTTTTTTTTTCAATTTACTTAAGCTGATGTGATCAGATCCCACTTTCATCACTCGGACCAATCAATTACGCCCGCTGAAAAAAAAACAAACTCGTCTCGGCGCTGTCCAGTGAGAAATGGAAATACATTGAGGTCGGATTATGTCGCCCGGAGACGCCATTACCGTCCTCTTATTTCGTATGCAGTGTTGAGACATGACACTCTGCTGATGAGGAAGGAATCTCTTTTGCCCCAACCTCTTGCGTATCCCTATCCGATAGCGCTTTTACTTTCCGTGACTTGATTCGTGCAACGCTACGGGACGCTGCGATTCTATTGGCCAATCGGCAGCCGGTTGTAGTCGGGTCGAGTAAAATGGAGTTATGACTACGATGAAAAATTATTTCTCATTTGTGCGATCACGCTTTGTAATTATTTACGTAAATAACAAATAAAACTGAGCACATAATTTAATATATTTATTTTGGCTATCAATTTGATGATTTGGTTAAGTCCTAAGGCGCGTTAGCGTCATAGTTCTCATTGAGTCTGCTTCATCTCTAATGTTAATTTTTTTTTCCACTTCCATCGTTGCAGATAGAAGAGTGGGATCGCTGCAGTGCTAAGCAATCCGCAATGAAGCCAATTCACGTGGGCACCAATTGCATATATATAAATATATCTCCCAGCATACCGCATCCACACAGATATACATATATACAAAAACACATACACACATGCTCATGCAATACGCAAGGAAGCATCTAGAGGAAATCCATTTTATATTACAAGGGGTCGTGCTTATTCAATTTAAACAAAGAAAATCCCTCTTTACATCTATGGAGGGTCGTCGAGCAGAACTGCTATCGGTCTAAACCGATTCTTAAGTAATGTCTCATCGTAATTTTGTAGGTACGAGATCCTTCGGTTATATTGTTTGCCTACATTACTGTGAAACTTTTGAGACATTTCGCGAACAAGTTGTAGGTACTTTTAAGTAGCGAATTACGTACGTACCACGGGGCGTTACATATTTGTCGCAATGATTTATTTTGAATTACTTGAAGAGTCTTCTGATGCTTGTGGTGAGCATAAACCTATACCGGGGTAGCGTACACCATAATTGGGCGAGTTATTGTTGTATAGAGGAGCAGTTTGCTTTTGAGAGTAAGTTTGCTTCTCGCATTTAACATAAAGTTTAATCTTCCTTTTGCAGCATTAGCTTGACGTTTTTTGATCGCGGTGTGTTCGTTGAATTTAAGTCTACTATCTAAGGTGAGTCCAAGGTATTCGACTGTTTTGGACCACTTGATCTCTGTATAATGCATGCGAATGCAATCAAAGTAGATAACACTCTTATTTAACAACAACTGTACATTTTAATGAAAATTTTTTTTTTTTGTTTCATAATATTAGTAATAAGTTGTTTTTTCTCCACTACCACCCTTTTTTTATGTGCACTCAATGTTTCATGATCGCCTTTTGTAATGCTATATTCAGAAAAGGGAGTCTATATCTCACATTCATAACCCAAGCCAAGCTGCTGATTTTGTACAATGCAGTAATGCTTAAGAAAAATAGAAAAAAAGTGATTTATATAGGTGTGCTTAGCTTAGCCACTTAAATATGGTTGATATTGTGTATCCTGTGTATAAACCGTATACTGAGAGCCAGTCGGGTTTGACGAGTTTATTGACTCTAGTGAAGAATCAACGTTATGGCGACCCCCAGAACAATTAGTAAATTTTTCAAATGCCATGAAGTTAGCTTTACTTGGAATTTGAAGTCAAGTCAGCGTGGCCTATTGGACCCGTGTGAGGATCAATCGTAACAAATGGTTCTGCTAGTTCAGAATTCATTTCAGAGCAGTCCTACAGAACGCTAATATTAATAACAAGTAAATTCAACTGATTAACCACTATTCTTCATTATATGCATATTTGAATTGCTTTATTAAGTTTTAATACGATCAAAGTTTTAAAATTGACCCCAATATTGTCACATAATTTAAAAAAATCTTTTTATTGTTAACATTCGCAAGTTGTCTATAATATGAAATCCTATTAAAGGGATGATATATATCATTAAAAAATATTTTTAAAAAATACTATTTTACTGCAACATAGTATAATATATCTTATGAATCATGTACACGTGGTATGTTCCCACATATATTATTTACGATCCAGATATAACCATACAATCACTAAACGTATAAATATCTCAAAAGGTTTATGCAACAGCACTATCGCTTTCATCAGGTGTACATGCTATTAAGAATACTTGACTATCAAAAATATTAGTATCAATGTTAGAATAAAATAGTACGGAATGTATATGAGATTTTGTTCTTAAACTGATTTTTGTTAAATCGAAAATAGCTTAAAATTTAAAAACCAGGTATGTGGTTAAGTTGCCAACGTCGGATGCTTTGGTTGCGGTGCTTGCAGGCTCGAATCCCAGTACGTAAAGTTTCATAAAATGATTTTAAATCGATTTATAAATTTCTGTTCGATGGCATAGACGTCTGTGATGTCTATAATTCTATCCGTCCTATCCAACCTGACAAACAGGGCGAGTGAGGGCGATTAGCTAAATGCTATTCCTATCATAGCCCAAATCCTTCTATCCCTACTTTCTTCGAAAAATTAGTGTGCCACATATTTCGTTTTTTTAAAACAACTTAACTTAAAATATTTTTGGTTATCCAAGGTATCGAATAGTTTTGCGAAATAGAGCATTATAGGTAACCCGACATAGAGAATAAAGAACTCACCAGAATAACTTTATGAAACAATTAACACGTGAAAACTCGCGTAATAAAATGATCATTTTATTTTAACCTTTAACACTATTTTGCAATGTTATGCGATCAACTCGACCCAATTGAACTCAGATTCATTCACCCAAGCTATCAAAAGTAAAAACGCTTCCCGTGTCGTGTGTCGAATCGATCGAGCCCTCGGGAAATCAGCTAACAGGGCGGCAGCTCGCGATGGCGGTCTCTTGCAAGGCGTTTCCATACAGTAATGATACGGTCCAAGTGTTTAAAAAGTGCAGCGATCTCCTTACACTTCTGGTATACTGTTACATCACCCGACTATCGGATATGAGTACATCTTATTAGGGCAGATAAACGATTTTGCGAATCGCGATTATGCTAATGTGAAATATCTACATACATTTTATGAGAGCCTGAATTTTAAGAATACAACTATATTTTTCATGAAACATTAATTTATCAAGTATTTTGAAGAAAATCTTTGCTGTATAAATCATTTATCTGTTTTGTCGTATTTTTGGGTTTCTTATTCTAACCATTACATATAAAGTGAACCTAAAACCAGTTTAATACTCTTTACTCTTAATAGTTATTAAATTAATGATATAAAATAAATAACTACAACCCTTGTAAAAACAAGATTTGAGCTGGTTCTGGCAGTTCAGCTGTAATCTGTAATAAATAGTCCAGATTTTCCATTCAAAATTTTGGGTGGAAAAAAATGGTTATGAAAATAAAATATACAATTACCAAAGTATCAAAGTGGGCAGAATAGAGGGAAATTAAGAAGCACTTTATGATAAGTGTTTATTGGCCATCCACTGTACATTAATTTTGACTTTGATAGAACAAATTCATTAAATGCAGACAGAAATAAAGACCACATTCGATATTTTCAACATCAGTTGGTTGAAAATACCAAGTCACCTGTCTTTTATTTACACTATGTTCTTTGGTACATTCCAAGTGTTATAAGCAGCTTCCGTTTTATTCTATCTTTTACTAGCTTTCAAAACAATTTTTAATTGTATAATAAACATTGAAATATCAATTAAAATATCGACTGAAGGTGCTTGATAGAATTTTAATATCAAATTTGAATTGCTTAAATTGTATACATTTCCTTAAATTTAAAAACATATTGCAATGAACGTACACAATTTGAACGATGTAAATTTCAAATATGATTGAAATTCAATAACCATATTATTTATACATCTAATGTATAAAAATCAATGTGAGTTCGTTCGTATTTTATGAACTGCCATACCGTTCATTCGATTCCGATAAAACTTTGTCAAATTATTACTTGCACTCGCACGATCACTATAGGCATAGTAAAATCAGGCCCGGCCCGGCCCGAGCCTGACTCTCAACTTTTTAATTTTTAACTTATAGTAGGTCTTATTATATATAAAAATCAATCTCACAATCTCAATATACCTAAGATCTTTAAAAAAATCTAAAATAAAGAATCAAATTCGTACAAATAGCGACAACTCGGAAAACCTTTCGATTTATTCGTGTACGCACCAGACGGAATCAAAAAATATTGTATATCAAAAAGCACTTCAACAAACAAAATTAAAGCACAAACACATTCTGTCTTTGAGTGGAATTACAACGCATGCCGGGTACCCTCTAGTTAATAATAAAAATCAGATTTTACAAAATTTTAATTACCTGAAAAGGGGGAAATGTTATTTATTTCATTTGCCAACCATGACTACATTTCTCACAATAACCTGATTTACAAAATTCATACGATATCATTTACAAAATACTATAAGTCCTTCTATAATAGGATAAAAATGTTTAATATGTTAAACTTCAGATAGTTTTTGTCATTTTGTTTAAAATACTGCAGTTGAGATGTATATTGGATCAGCATCAAAATATAATGACTTAAGGTTTGGTAGATACATCAAAACAAGTGTTAAAATACTTTTTTGTTTTTCTATTTCATGATTGCTTTCCATTGATCTCTTTCATCCAACTTTTGTGTGTCTTTGACTGATTTGTTAAATTATAACATTTATATATCCTTCATTCATTAGTAAGGAATGATAATATCAATTATTACGATATACAATATTTGAATTGATATTGAAATGAAAGATTCTTTTTTTCTTGAATAATACTAGATGTTTTAAAATACCTACAGTATTTCAATGGAGAAATAAAGCACAAAAAAAATTCGAAACTTTATCTTATGAGTAAAAAATATTAAATAAATATACTCATAACATTTAATATACAATTCAATATCAACGAACTGCTTATAAAAATAATATACGATATCAAATAATTATCAGTCAACCGAGTATTGATCGTAGATAACACAGGCTTACGATGAATAGATAATATGAAGTTTATCTGCAAAAAAAATAAGCGTTCGAACGTATAATAATTTTATCAGAAAAATAATCAGCTAATTCTGCTGATGCTTTTATATTTTACCACAGTACGGTCAATCTGGGTATTTTTGGCAAAACTGGTCTGAGGGTTTTTGTATTTTTATGGTTCGCCATTGCACTCATGTGTGGTATTGTTCTATATACAAATGTTTTAAGATGAAATTTAATTAACATAAAGAAATATTGTTATAATTGATATATAAATATAGATAAAATAAGCTGGGCAAAAGTTTGCATCTAAATCTGGTAACTTTGGCCAACGATACAAATAATCACTGTAATTACTATAAATTCAGTGATTTCATAGTTTTGGCAACTTTTCTTTATGCTTTCATATATTCTGTACATAATTGTGATGGGAAAAATATAAAGCATTTAGCTTACAGATTAGTAGCACAAACTGAAAATATAGCTAATCCAATTTATTTCAAAAGAAATTTTTAAATTGTGTTTTATCATTTCAAGCTAAAAATTTACAAATTCAACAATAAAACAAATTATGTTGCACATTAATTCATATTTTTACCACCGAGGGCTACTCAATACCTTTGCTTAGTAAAAAAAAATCAAATGGCATTAGTATTATTCTGCTATTATAACAGCACCTTTTTCAATGTGTTGAGTCAATCTCAGACAGATGGGAAAACTTACCCAAATTGATGGTATAACTTTGGCAGATAATAACAGAAATTATAAACAATAGAAATCTTGCAATACCGAATCCAGATCTGGGCAAACTCTGTGGCTGAAGAGGAAATTATTAATTCAAAATTAATATCATAATAATTACTATATAAAATTAAAATTGATAACTTAGTTATTCCACTGACTGTGTTACTAAATTTAATGCGTTTCGCTTCTTTAAAAGCATCTTCAGACTAACTATATCGCAAGGTTATTCATTTATAACATAAACAATGATTCTAATTCTTAAATTGAAGGGTAGGATAGGTTTGTTTCCTTATACTGGTTGTGGGGAAGGGGTAAGACACAAATAATGATAGTACTAATTACCATAACACTACTAATAAAAAATTAATTAACTAGTACTTGAAGGTGAAAATCCCAAGGGAAATAAATACTGTAGTGGTGAGCCACCTGTCCTATTTAAAAGTTATTTACTTTCAATTATATTATTTGAAACTCTGAAAAATTATACGTTCTTTAATTCCAATATTAAAATTTCTACCTGTCTGTCCTACATAAGAAGCTTGACAGTCATCACAAGAGAGTTGGTATATGCCGCATTGTGAAAATGATTATATTCGATCTTAATATTCGATAAGATTTTACCTCAATTAATAGCTGTATAGCCAGTTGCAAGTTATCCGGTAACAACTTTGTCAATTTTAGTATATTTATTATCATGAAAAACAATTTTAAAATATTGTAAGTAACTCAAATTGCCAACAATTTATTCACATGAATGAAACTACAGCCATAAATAATTATTTAAGTTTATTTTTCAGGTATTAATTTTGTTGTTTAGATTTTTAAAACGACACTTATCGATGATGTTTGATCATAAACAGTCTGTATTGTAAAGCATGTTAGGAAAAGTTTGTTCACATAATATATAAGGTGTAAGCTGATCGAAATATTTTGCGTGGTCATTTTTTTTAGAATTGATAGTGCTGTACAATTTACAGATTTATTCATGACAAAACAAATAATTGCCCATCACATTTAAGATCTATCATGTGACTGAAAATGGATCGCTTATTATTGCCAAACTAGCTCGCGGGACGTTCAAAAATACTTGTCGGAGTGCATGCGGCCCACGACCTATATTTTGCCTTATCTTAATCAATCGGAAAATAAATTACATCACATAATTATCTTCCTTCAATTGTTCAGGTAGCCACCGAACGTTACCGAACAGCAAAAAGCAAAATCAGGAACAGGGATTTCAATTCGAATATATATAGTAAAATCGAATATTCTAAAAAAAAATATTAATCAGTTGTACACAAAAACGAAGTATTTTTACATTAAAACAAAATAGACAAAACCCTTTGGAGTGGGAGTGAATTTCGACTCCTAAAAGCTCTTCCACTATTGAAATTCTATGTTACTTTCAGCACCCACAACGCAGTCCTGGGAAAACATTTTATCTGTTGTGCCGCAAGTAAATAGTATTTTTGGATGTACATTGTTTATCATGATGAAAAAGGAATTTTTACATCAGAAAATAAATTGTCTAATTTTATATAATACCGACAATTTAATTTAGATTAAAAATACGCGTTGGGCTGCATGTGGTGCGTGGGCCGTAGTTTTCCCAAATCTGCTCTAAAACATTAAATTCTTGAAGAATTCTTTCAGACATTCCTGGGAATAAATGAAGCACAAATAATGTTTCTCCGTTGCGGAATACAGCATATATGAAAGGTGTTTAGACTAATGAAAGTATTGGTTGGTACAATGAAGAGTACTCCATTTTAAATAACATTTAATTTAGCAACATAAATACATACAAATCCGGTTCATAAAGCATTTTTCCCACGAATAAACTAAACTAAATTGGAGGAAATATTTACAAAAAATATAATGCAAATAAATAAAACCTCGTATTGCACTTTGTGCCAGAAAATTTTGCGCTACGAGGTATTATTATTTGAACGAAACTTTACAAATAAACTCATGTATGTAGTGGCAAACAAATCAAAAACTTTACGTATCTATCTCCGCCCTTTGCGCTCATAACATAACCGAGGTGCAAAGCTTCCCACTAAACAATGCCTAATAACGTAGTCGTATGTGCAACTCGTTTCAGTACACCCTGTACATATTGTTGCATTCACGGAAGATGACCGACCACATTAAATAAATATTTACGGTAAATAATATTCAATGCAATAATAACTTTGCATCTAATTTTATAAATAAGATTGTCAGTATATAATATATGAATAGTAATACTCCGAAAATTCGGTGTTTATAATATTTAGATTATTTATTTGATTAAATAATATCGAGGTTTATACTGGCAGAATGCATTGACAGTTTTTGATGGTTTTCTGTTTTAAATGTCAAAATGTATGAAATTTAACTACTGGTATAAAGGATGTAATGACTTTGAAAAAAATAAGTATTAAGTCTTATTATTTTTTTAATCTGGCAGAAAGCATGATATCACTTTAACTCATCAATATCAAACTAATGATTTGGATGTCAAAAAGATTATTCTTTATGATGTACAAAAAATATTTTGAATTCAAACAACTGTATTTGGGAGAGGGAGTACTTTCGAAAAAAAATAACGCTTTAAATGCAATTGTCTCAGAATATGTGTTTATGACTGAATGTCTTCTGTCAGTACAACGTTAATATGTATGAGTTCATCTTTTAAGAAAATCAATCAGTATATAATAGAACGAAAAACTCTAAACTTATATTTTGTTATTTCGTTTTTAATAGTGCAGTTTTTTTATTAATTATTGTATTATTTAAAAAACAAATTCTTTCAATTTTATGTGTATTAACCATAGAACTTCGGGAGATTAGGAACGGTTTATACCGTTGTTCGTAAACATAAATTATTTATCGATTATGCAGAAATTTATAGCTTGTGATCTTACAGCGGAAGTCAACAGCTTTACTATTTGACTACAAAATCGACGGAAATTTTTAACCCAATATTTATAACTATTACCACAACTTAATAAGTAATTTACATTACCTTTTTAAAATATGAAATAAAAAACCATATCAAATTTGGATTATTGAGATTTTGTACACTTCCATGTATTTTGTCACTAACGACCCGGGTTTCGCCTTTCGGCATCTTCAGGCATTCGAGCACACGAATGGACTCGAACTGAGAGACAGTAAACAGTGTCTAACGTTTATATAGAAGATACAAATGCGACAAATATTTTTTACGAGGTAAGATATTATACGTCTGAGAGCCACACTGATACCTGAGTTAAAATTTCGGGAATCTCCCTAATCCTTATTTTGTAAACACCATATTAACAGAGTGGCGAATTGCCGCTTTTCAACTTCTTTTAGAAATACCAGTGATTTTACAATTATAATAGTATTGTGGGTTTTGACGGGATGTAATTCGACGAATGGGTAAATAATATTTGTCGCATTTGTATCTTCTATATAAACGTTAGACACTGTTTACTGTCTCTCAGTTCGAGTCCATTCGTGTGCTCGAATGCCTGAAGATGCCGAAAGGCGAAACCCGGGTCGTTAGTGACAAAATACATGGAAGTGTACAAAATCTCAATAATCCAAATTTGATATTGAAATTCCATCAAGCACCCTCAGTCGATGTCTTAAATTAAAAAAAAAAACCATATATTTTTACAAAGAATATATATTAAAGATATCTACTGGAAAGTAATAAGGGATCCTCGAAGCGCCAAAATATACTACAAAAAACAGGCAACTAAATCGTATACCTTTCGTAATCTTCCATACAGTTGCATAAATAGCAGAGACAATTCCCCGCCATCCAATTGAAGTGATGTGATAAAGTCGACTGAGGTGAAACAAGCGACAACTGTTCGCTTGTTGCGAAATACCTACGATTGTTTATGTCTCGGTACTCCCCAGCTTACCAAACACTGTTTTTGACAAATGTCATCATATTCTGTATAAAAATATGTAAATACTATTCTTTTGTGTTTATTTCTTTGAATAATATATCTTTTTTATCCATCTTTTATCGAAGATTGCCTACTAAATTGCAGTATGTATGTCTATTGTTTTAGACCACTACCGAATTGCATCGTCAGTCGCTTGTGCAGTTTGCGAAGCTAAGAGAAACTGAGACCGTCATATACAAAATTTGAAATCTCTTCGCTTAAAGGCAACGAGAATGACATTAGAATTGACCATTGTTCGCTACAGCCAAAAGAGCTTATGAAAAGACGCATAAGAAAAAATGTTTCAAAAAGGCTTCACCCTCTACCAATTGATACACCTGATTCTGATTCTCTCCTAATTTTATACTTGGAGAAGCCAGAATAAAATGCATAATTCAATAACACAAGACACTTCAGATATTTTGAAAAAATTGAACTGTCGTGAGGACAGCGATCAAATCATGGAAAAGTGTGATGTTCGACCACGTTTATTTTGAAATCACTCTTCAATTATTGAAAGTCTTCAGTATTTTATTGGTGTGATCATTTAAAGTAATTAGCTTATATAAACTTGACATAATATCTGACTATTTTAAACTTGTACCTAAGGCTAACGTCTCGATTAATATAAATTTTTAGTTTTTCCTAAAGTGTTTCTTGCCATCTTAATTTTTGTATAAAATTTACAATCTTGGCTACAGTCATTTTGAAAAGGTAAACTTGGAATTTTACATGGTCTCCTTTTTATAATACCATGTTCTTGATATACACTCGGATATTTGTTTCTCAATTCTTTACTCTGAAGTTATCTTATATATAACTTAAGACATCGACAGAGGGTGCTTGATGGAATTTCAATATCAAATTTGAATTGTTGAGATTTTGTGCATTTCCATATATTTCGTCACTAACGACCGGAGTTTCGCCTTTCGGCATCTTCAGGCATTCGAGTACACGAATGGACTCGGTCAGTACGAGTCCATTCCGGCACTTGAATGCCTGTAGATGTTGAAAGGCGAAACCCGGGTCGTTAGTGACGAAATACCTAGAAATGTACAAAATCTCAACAATTTAAATTATTTTATATATAATAGCCCAGACCGGTCTGTAAAAGATATAAACTTTTATTATTATCACATACTAGGTATGAAATTTTCTCATGATCTAAGCATCCGGCGTGACGTAAATCGAGGCAAACAAACAGCAATCAGTCTGCCAGTAGAGAAATTAATGAACAGATCATTTAGACATACAGTATTTCAATTACAATACCATCATATATGACGGGCGTTCCCATTCGTTACCAGTAATTTAATAAACAAATTGCTAGAAAACTGAGACGATCAAAAGCTATTTTTGCTTCAAAATAAAAGCACTTACATATGTTTATAAAATCCATGGCAATAATTTAATGTTATATTATAAATTATTTCATAGAGTAAACTTCAAGTCAAAATTCTGCTTATATTAAAATGATAATACAATAATACAAAAAATGAATATTCATAATTAAATTAATATTAAATACATTCTCACAATTAAATTATATGTTGGGAACCATAAAACAGTTGTATAATATAACACGGTGTTGCAAGAACGTTTTTCAAATTATCGGAACACTCAAAATGGTTTTAAAAGCTTTCTCATACATTTACATTTCAAACATCGCTTATTAAACAGTCATAATAGGTTTATTACTTGCATCTATTTCATTCAAACCAACGTGCTTAGTAAAACTTATTTTAAAAAAATATTTTACATAATATAAAATCACTAAAAAGTTATTAAATGTTTGAATTTGATGTGTTTTTTATATAAAAACAAGGGTATTTATTTTCAATATATAATTACAATCTGTGTTATTCCACTGGTTTGTGTTACAAGGTGTGACACAACGAGTGGAATAACAAAGTAATCAATTATAATATATTTAATTTCCCGTCAAATTCTTTTAAAAATATATTTATTTTCATAATAAATACCGACTAATAATAAATATTTAAAGCCTACAACTGTGTTATACATAATATTTTTAAAATGATAATAAATTGAATTTACTTCGCCATGAAACTCTTGAATCATAAATTATTTATTATCGAGCGTATATAGTCTTTTCGAATAAAAGCTTTATCTGTATGCAGGTGTTTGGTAGTTTCCAAAGAAAACTTAAGCTTCGTACATCGTCGTCGAGATGTCACTTGATGCGTTCCATGTAAGTCGAAAGCACATTGAGTCTCGCATGGCTCGTTGTCGGTTTCGTAATTATCGCCGGAAACGCTGATCCTCTTATATGTCGTCAAAATGGTGATGCAAGTTTACATGCCAAAGTCTAGGTAGTTTCTACACAACTGCCATCGGAATAACTTATAACTTATTACCTCGTCAAAATAATTAATTTAATATACATGTGCTGTACATCAGAGAATCTTAATCTTCCCATGAAAAGTTCAATATATTTTTTAAATTTTTTTAAACTGGCATTAAATTGCCAGACAAGCGAGAATTCTACTACTGAACCACTGATGTACCGATCCGGTCCGTAGTGCAGTGGTAAAATTCGTTGGTTTCAGTTACGGGTTCAAGTTTCAAAAATGAATCTTCCACCCATCCGATCCTAAAAATGGGACGTAGCGAAAGCAATTAGCTAACCACTAGTCATGTCATAACCTTATCCTTCTACCCCTACTCTCTTCGAAAAGGAGAAGTTGAGCAAATGAGTAACATGCAGTTCTCGTAGAAAACTTTCATTGAGATACCTCCATTAAGAGGTCATATGCTCCACATTGGGATCTTACATGTGAAAAAAATACTATCCATTTAATCAAGTTTAAATGTGACAAAGTACTTATTTCAAAAAGAATTATGTTGTACAACAGTTGATAACTGTTTCGGCATTGTGCCAAAAAGAATAATAATGTAAGGTTTTATGAAAACCATATTTTGTACAAATTTCTTAAATTTCATTGAAGCATTTGTAACTTAAAAATTCTCTGGAATGTGACAATTATTTTTTTTTGTAAATTGTTGATAATTTTGTTGAATTTAATCTTTTTATTAGTAGTAATCTTCAAATTAAAAAAAAAGATATATTAAAAAAAATACATTACTTTTTTATGTATTACACGCATTTTTCTACATTCCTCATCATGCAAAAGAAAAAAATAGACATCACCTCGGAACGTCGGCAAAATTAGTTTTATCCAATTGCGTCTGGCGAGACGAGGGCGACTCGAAGCGTTATATTTTCAAAAAGTATATACTCATGTTCTAGGCGGAGAGAATGCAGAAAGTTGGCGATAGTAATTGCAAAATAATCCGACGCCGCCCCTGGGATCGACGCATTCAAAATTGCAAACTGTAGACAAATAACACTCATAACAAACAACATCGATGTACGCCACTGAATGTTTTAGATCTCGATTTGAATGAAAGAACAAACAACCTTCTTGCAACGTATAAAAACAGGATAGTTTTAAATGGAGTTGAATGAGTAAAATAAAAGTTGTCATAGAGTAAAGGGATTGTCTGGTATTGTCTATAGCTTTTTCAGCATTACAAAACTGTCAGGCATATTTGTCAACGGATTTTTTTCCACTGATATTTACTAAGCTATTAGACATAGACAATGTATCATTGAATTTACTCTATTATATTTCCTTGTGTTAAGGTGTTAACTGTCAATTGTGACACTTAGAATAGTAATGGTGTAACTCCAGTTTTGAAGTTTTGAGAAAATCAAGGTTTTGTAAAATGTTCTTAGGATCAAATAACAACCATTAATAACTGTCAATCAACTGAAGAACTTAAACGTTAGGTTAGTAGTTCACTTTTATTCTGATATTGGAAGGACTTCACTATTATTCTGAAAAATATCGTTAAATATTGGAATATAAAAACAAAAAACAGTTTTTCAAAGAAATTAGGAGTATATATAGAGGTGCACCATTATTAATCTAATAGAATAACGTCTTTTGAACGTGTTTGGAGTATAAACTCATTTTTCGTAATTTTGGAGTTACACCATTACTATTCTAAGTAACACAATTCTTGGTGGAAAAATTTCAAAATAAAACACAATTTGTTTGTACTACTTCCACATGTTTATAATTGTCAGGACCGGTTTCACTCATCACGAACATTATCAACTGATAAAAATAAAATTATAACAGGGCTATTTATATAAAATTGAATATTAACAACTACAAGGTATATAAAAGAGTTGTTTCAAGAATTTACAGGAAATCAAACAAAATATATATAAGCGACATTATGATATTGCAAATTTATCGAATGCCTCAAAGTTAACCTTGGTTGAGATCAAGTCAGCGTGGTCTTATTAATATCCATAGCATTGGTTAAAATGTAAATATATGAAATATATTACGTAGATATTTATTCTGGTACTCAATCCAGAATTACGACTTCTGATTAATATTCATTCAGTACCACTACCCGGCTAAAACTAGCAGGACTATTGTAGAAACTGATCATAAAAGCCGATTGTTCTGCGAACAAGTTTGTTTTTTGCTGTCGATCCTCATACGAGCATATCATATAGGGAAGGGGATAATCTCGATTCATCTTTAGATTCAATGCGGAGTAGATTAAACTCCACACAGGATACTTATATTGTTGGAACTAAATGGCTGAGTAAGTCACATTATCTTTTTTTTCTCTCTATCTTTTCTTTTCTTAAGCACTCTGCATCGGGCCAAGAGCATGAGGTGGAAATTCGTTTATTTCCTTGATCGTTATTGCGTTATGGAAGGTGGCCGTGAAACAGCGGCTGCATACACATAACGGGTAGAGGTAGGGCAACCAACTTGTGATCTGTCAATCCTAATAAACATCACATATTAAAGTTTATTGATAGTTTTAACCATTCGTTCGTCGTTATTCAATTCAATGCAAGATTGATTATATAAAAAAATAAAATAGCTCCGCCTATAATCTGTAGGATAAAAATTACTCTAGACGAGCAAAAAACCTCCGTAGTCTGTCAGAAAATGTTCTGACTACTTGCGCAGGCAGTATCTGCAAACTAAAGCTGAGCTTATGCAACACAAATAAAAGTTCAAGCGTTGAAAGAACAGAATTAAATTTAACCCTCGATTACCAGCTTTATCATTCAGCAATATTTCATTATTTAAAAAAGAAGTAATTCACTCACTGCACATAGGTAATATTTTATTTTTATATGATGAAATGAAATCTTGGATCGATGGCACTTGTAATCTTTTGTTGCTAATTATTAAAGGTATTTTTTTTAAACTTTTCCACTCTTGTTTTGAAAAAATATTTATGTTTTGAGAATAGTATTCTTTTCTCTTTGCCTGCAACGTATAATTTAATTCTTCGTCAAAAACCGGAATCATTAATGGACAGAATGTAGTGTGTCAGATAATAAAGGGTTTTCCACTGTTTCTGTTGGAAATGAAGACATAAAAATATACGTTGGGCATTTTATTTTAATTAATGATTGTATCGGCATTTACTTGGTAGAACTACATTATTGTAGGATAGCATATCAATCTATTTAGTTCGACAACATTTTATTAGTTACTTGTTAGCTATGTACTTATTCTAAAATTTAAGCATACTTCTAACGATGGCGTAAGGTTGAAATAGCCATCAACTAAATAATTTATCTAGTAAATTCGTTCGAAACTTGGTGCGGCTAGTGATGTTTCACTTTTATGTATCTCGTTTTGTTCTTATATTAAGGGTTAGGGGAAACTTTTCAATACGGCATAAAATTCGGTGAATCAGATCACTTTTATGAATGTTTTACAGCTAGAACATTCATAAAACATTTCATTGATTATTCTTGTCACATCCGCTCCCAATGACGACTAATAGACTCCTAACGAATAATTTTAAAAGAAGCTGTTTTTACGAGAAATGTGTACTATTGAGTCGCTTAACCTTTGTTTTTCAGAGTTAGCAAGGATAAAGATGGAGCTAGGAAAGGAACAGTAGTTAGATTATTGCTATCACTACTCCCTTTACTTATAATTGAATAATACATCAATGCATACATCCATTAAATGATTGAAATATCAATTTACGAAATTATCCTTATGAGGATCAAACTCGTGGAACTTGCAATCGAATAAAACGAACGACTTGTATTGATTATATACTACCTTTAATGAATTTTCTTGTCCCAGAATAATGATGGAAACAGATTGACTTCAATTCTTGAACAATAGGTACGATATAAATAAAGCTGGCATAATATCACGTCTCTTTAAGCGCTGGGGTAAAAATACATGCACACCTCCGCCAGAGGGTTTATGTCAGTAGAACAGTGTTTCAAGATTATTGTCTAGATTGTTTGAGCAGTCATTTTTTTCATTAGTCTGCACGGCAACTAAGCAAAGGACTCAAAAATTAATTACTTACTTATACCCAATCAAGCGTGCGCTTAAATTTAATTTAAAATGGAGACATCTCTTTTTTATTTTAAAAGAGGGCAATCATTGTGTTTGTCAACGTTTGTTTTAATTGTTCTTTTTTAGATCGATTCGTATGAAGCATTGAAAAAATTTCGAGTATATTTTTTTTGAGCAAAATATTAATTACCTTGTTATATATATTTATATCATTTTTACTTTTATTAAAAAATGTGATATTTTCTACAGGCACATTTAATTTTAATGTATGTGTTTCGTATGTATAACTCTTTTGTACACATAAATTTGCATATGCATATACATATTTATATTAAACAATTTAATGCCATATTCGAAAAGTCTGGAACTCATGATTGTACTCGATCAGAAACAAAATCCACCTATTCAACATTTGCGTTCTGACGGTTCTGCTTTACGGTTGTGAGATGGCACCCCATTAAAGCACAGGGTAACTGTATACTGGGCGTAGAAAACAGATGTTTGCAGCGAATACTAGTGGGACAGTGGTTTGACTCTGTCAGGAACTCGAAGGTAAGAGAGCAGACGAACCAGCCACTTATTACGTCAGAAATGAAAAAGTTACTATGGAGCTGGCTTGGACACGTGCTGCGGATTCCCCAGGAATCTTGAACTCTACCTGTATTTTCTGCCAACCGGATGGATACTGTCGCCTTGGTAGGCCACTGATGATCATCCATAGGATGCACTCGGCGGAGCTACGTGACGCTGGTATGACCTTGGAGGAAGCAAGAAGACTGACTGGTGACAAAGAATGGATTAACTTGGATTAACTATATGATTGCCAAGTGCTTTGAATAGGAAGTAGATATGATTAAAAAAATCTTAGATTATTGAGATTTTTTACACTTCCATGCATTCGTGTTCTCGAATGCCTGAAGATGCCGAAAGGCGAAACCCGAGTCGTTAGTGACAAAATACATGGAAGTGTACAAAATCTCAATAATCCAAATTTGATATTGAAATTCCGTCAAGCACCCTCAGTCGTTGTCTTAAATTATATTCTCTTTTCTTCTGCATATTGACGTTTTCGGTAGTAACACAAAATGCTAACATAACTCGGATAAACTTAAGAAGACTGCTGTGCGACAAATAAATTGCGTGGAGTAATGAATAATTGATAACCAACTAAAAAAATTTAAAACGGCAAGTATGAAAAGCAAAGTGACTCAAATAATTGAATAAACAGTTTATAATATAATTCCTCAGAGATCAGATTCATGATAAAAACAATTTTCTGTATTTCAAAGGTAACGAAAATAAGAATAAAAGCATTACTCATACGAATTATTCTCTTGTGAACAATTTTTCATTTCGTTTGATATAATAATCTATGCTTTAACTCGTCTATTTTCCTAAAAAAGGTATTTTGATCTGAAGAATCTATAAAAACAGCTGTTAAGTACTAAGAAATGACAAAATGATGTACACAAAAATAACAACGACAGAGAAAAGAACTTAATAGCAAAAATAATTATTATAATAAATTTAATTTTAGCATTTCTACCGCGTTGAAGATTATCTCATGATATCATATACATTATGTCACTCAAAATATGTTACGGTGTCACAAGCTGGAAATAAAAGTGTCGATTAAAATCGAAGAGATCGAAATTTTATTCTTAAAAGTTTCAAAATAAGATTGAAAAGGAATAAATAGTTTTACAAAGTATTTCTTACCCGATTCATAATGATATGGTTTTTAATGTCAAAGTTGTGTATTTTCAATAGAAAAATAACAGGTGCTACTAAAACAATCACTAAAAATGATCGTAAATATTTAAGTTAATACATTTAACTCACTAAGCCAATCCTCGTATAACGGTGCCGAAAATAGTCTTCGAATCGTCTCAAACGAGTCCCATATCAGTGCTTAAAGTTTAATTTGCTAAGAAGGAAAATACAGAATAAGGACAGGATAGGTACAGAAAAGGGACGCAAGAAATGCTCGCTTGTTCTTGTACTGTGAGAATTAAGCGAAAGTCTTGGCTTGGGGAGGAAACGCACGACGCTTCCGCAGGAAATGAAGAGGAATGTGGGGCAATATCAATAGGAAATGGATACGTGTCGGGGGACTCCCAGGTGTAGGGATGGCAATCAATGCTAGGCCATTAATGGCAAATTTAATTGACTTTTTTTTATGCTTTTTCTGTAAATGATTTGGCAACTTACTGTTACCCACCTATCTTGTAGAATACTGACAAAGCTTGCAGTAGATTGTATATGCAGTTGGCGTTCAAATCTTCTGCTGAATATTTGATAATTGTTTGTTGTATTGATTTTCTATTATTTATTTTTTTAGGATCACTCTATTTATTTGTTCAATATGAGGTATTTTCTTAAACTGTGCACTGTCACAATTTGGAGCAAGTGGCTTTCTACTTAAGCATTATTCAGTTTTTTTTAACCTCCAACTCATTCAAAGGTAATCACTCAACCTTTCGTAAATATGATATGGATATATAGATTAGGTTAGGTTAAGTTCGGAAACCACTAACTGATAAAATCTTGATCTTTCTAAAGTCTACACCATATTTTTAGAATCGGTTGGGAATGAAATAAAACATAAAATTTATTAAGTTACCGATTTGGAAATCGATGAAAAATAATGCATAAAACTTTAAATCTATAAGGTGTTATATATCCCTATGTTTGTGGAAAATCACACATACCAAAACCCGTTGATTTTATCTTTTTATTCATTATATCTTATAATATTTTCCAACAACGACTATGTCCGCTCCCAATGCATATTGACTCCTAATGGAGCATATATTCACAGTGGTTTTCTACGAAAACTGCCTGTTACTCAAATGCTCAACTACAAAACTAGTAGAGATAAAAGGACAGAGCTATCTTAGGACTAGTGGTTCGCTGATCACTCTCGAATTTTCAACATCAGAGACATTCATGCTATCGAACAGAAATCCATAAATGGATTGAAAAATTAATTTGTAAAACTGTGCGTAATGTAGAATTTCAAATTTATTTTATCTATCCATGGTGGTACAAGCTACAAGGTGAGCTGTAAAACAATTGACAATCACCATATTTATTTTTAAATACGTCATAACGTGCTAATATTTAAACGTCAAAAGTATTTTGTTTGCGACACTGTTTTGAAGAGGTAATAAATATTTGATTCAGGTTTTAAAGAGAAACATATAAATAATAAATAGTGTGATAGAGTTTAAAATAAAACATTTAGACATTCTTGTCTAAGTAAAACTATCATTTGTCACTAAGCAAATCATGCCTTTCGATAAATTTCCAAACAACTAAAAGTTACGATGCGCCCGTTGTGACGTCACATATTTTCCATAGCAACGATGCAGCTCACCCTGTAGTTCTTTCCTTCCACCATGATACCTATCGTTTGAAAAAGAGGCGATGAATGACATGCCCTCGTTAAATTACTTATATAAGAGTAAACGTCGAAATTAGTTCATTAAAAAAGCTTAGCTATTCATGGTCAAAACTTTCTGCATGACCCTGCTTACGCAAGGCGATTTAGCTTAGAGAGGTTGAGGGACAAACTCAACGCCGAAAAGCCCAGCGGGCATCGCCGAATGGCCAAATAATGTACCATAAATGGCCACTCTCGCGACACAAATGTTTTTTTATATCACCGATCCGCTGCCATCTACTCCTGATGATGTGACAACCTGAAATCTTACGTCATTCCCACCTGATAATCCAAATATAATACAAATAGTTCTAATAACAAACCCGAAAAATAGCTCCATTAAACTACATTTTATCGGAAAAACAACATCAACATATAAATCCAAACACAATTTGAGTATCGGAAGCTATTTGTTTTATTTATTCAACATAACTTATTTTTTTAACTATATTTTTCTATTAGTGATATTTCCCACCAACAAGCATTATCCGCCACCAGTAACTATGCATAATACCTAAAGAAATAACCACAAACTATATCCTACAATTATTTCTTGTTTAACTAAATACTATGATATTTGAGCCCTCAAGAAGTGAAGTGAACCAAGTGATAAAGTAGTGACCTCGTTTTTTGAAAGCTTAGTTAAATGATTTTCTTACATTAATTTACACGTTATTTAATCAAACTTCTTACAGAATAAAATACTTTCGCAGCATGTATTTACTTTTATGATACTTCGTGACATGTGGAATACGTTAACGCACCTAACTCATTTTTTCGAAAATATCAGTTAGCTCACTTCACTTCTCATTAACTCATTTATACTTCAATGTAATATTAACACTTACGTGAGTGTTGATTTGTAGTAATTATAAGGCATCCGTTCACTTAGCATAAAACGTTGTTATACATACATCAGTGTTTCTTAACCTGGAGTGCGAGAAAGCATTTCTAAGGGTACAAGAAAAGTTTTTAAGTTGTAATAAATTTAAATCTGTCTTATGCTTTACTAATTGAACTCTATTTTGACTCTCTTCAAAAGTATTATTACGAATAACCAACGACAACCTAGTCATTAAAATAAGATATGTTGTTTTATGTATATTTGAATGTATATATATGTATTATTCAATAATGAAATTAGCTTTCAACAAATGTAATTTCTTGAACGAAAAATCGGAACACTTATATCAAAGGGGGTACTGACGACTAAAAAGTTTAAGAGACACTTTTAATACAATTTAATATATCGACTGACGGTGCTTGATGGAATTTCAATATCAAATTTGAATTGTTGAGATTTTGTACATTTCCAATTTCTTCGTCGCTTACGTGTTGGGTTTTGCCTTTTGGCATCTTCAGCACTGACTCGAGTTCATTCGTGTGCTCGAATACCTGAAGATGCCTAAAGACTAAACCCGGGTCGTTAGTGACGAAATAAATGGAAATGTACAAAACCTCAACAATTCAAATTTTATTCAAAACTATTAATACAGTAAATATATAAATAATAATAAGTAGACATTTTCTTAATATCAATTATAAAAAACAAAAGTATAATCTCATATATCTGGGGATTAATATTAGAAGTGCATATGTCGTATTAATCAATTATTGTTAAGTACAGGCGATTTTGTATTTCTCAATACCAATATATATCATTATCTTTCACATTACTGTTGCCAAATACTGAGGTGATATTTTATGCTAGAGCTGCCCAAGAGAACATAGACACTTCTTGTACTAGTGAATCCCAACATCTGAATTGCTTATATCAAAATAGGCATTTCTTGGTGTAAAATATGCCGACACATTATTTTGACATGCATTATAGACTTTCTCTTATTTCATTAATTTTAAACCGGTTGACATAGAGATTTCTGCCATTAAAATAATAAACATTATAAAGTACTTTCTGATACGTAAGTCAGAATTTACAAAATCTGATACAGGCACTTTTAGCATTAGGACCTAGATATATTGATTTGTTACATTTACTTGCGAAATGCGTAAATATTTAATTGTGAAATAGATGTTTAGAATGGAAACAAAATTAATTACACCTTATAATATAAAATTAAAATTGATTACTTAGTTATTCCACTTGGTTATCAATTTAAGTATCAATTTAAAAATGTAACGAAGTTATCAATTTTATATAAATATTAAAAATGAAATTCCAAAAATTTACCGCCGAATCCATAGAAAATACACCTTATAAATTTGATTTTTTGAATGTTCAAATATTTAAAAAGTACCAAAATCCTATAGAATATATTTTAACCTTTCTGGGAGTATGAACGTACTTGTACGTGTCCGCGATTTTTCCTTACAGCATTATGGACGTATATGTACGTCAGTATGGTAATTTGTGTTTGTGTGTGTGATTTAAGCTTGAAAAAGTATTACAATGTCATCTGTGGACGTCTGGGTATATTATTTCATCATTTTAAAATAGGTTTCAACCTTAGAAGCTGCAGATTTCTACTTTTTTCCGAAGCAACAAAACATCGATATTGCATCATTCATCAAATTTTGATGTAAAAAAAACTCACTCCTCATAACACGACCATAATTAATTAGTTATTCCTTGAAAGGGTAAAAATGAATGCCATATAATCATTATTATTTGCGTTTTCTTTAATTGAAACTAGCTCTGGCAACATCATTTATTTTAACACTAACTCTGCCAACTAGGGCATCCAATCCCGGACCCTTTCTACGATACCGGGATTTCGGGATTCAGAACTTCTCAATTCGAAGATTAGTCATTAAGTGTAATTTTTTGTGCTAAATTGTACATTTAAAATTTTATTTGTGTCCACTGTTGCTTCAATTTGAATGTTTATACGATTAAATGTTTTAAATCAGACATTTACAAAAAAATTGTAAAATATTTAAAAAAAAAAAACGTAATGATCAAAATAATTTTGTTTTATTTATTACAGTATTATGGTAGGTTTTACCAAATGGTATGCAAAAAGAGGACTTGTCCTTCAATATGATTTTAAAATATTGTCCTCCATTCATTTATGAAGCGGTCGTAATTTGTCCTACATTTCAAATTGGTTAAGAACGGTTGTTACGAAATATGAGAAGGAGGGAGACTACAATAAATTCATATTAATTCTATAGGTTTTATAAAAACACTATATATGTACATGAACAAGCCGAGGTACACGTTGCAGTTCATGAGGAAGTTTTGATTTGATAGCTCAATTATTTTTTAGCATTTACAGTGAATTCCGAAATCCCGGGATAGCCTGAATATCCATCCCGGGATTGGAAGCCCCACCGCCAACGCATCAAGAGAGTCAATGAAAGTTTTACACTTTAATTGGAAAGTTACGATGAAATTAGGACAAAGACATTATAAAATAGTTTCAAATTACGCTGTCTGACAATATGAAGGATGATTTATGACGGAAAAATCCTGTAATTTACTTAACACGCGTCCCTGCAGAGGCGCTGTCTCAGCGCTTGTTTCCCGAGCGTACTTGCACTTTTATTATCGCCATATGTCAAACCAATTTTCTAAAAATAAATGAAGTTGTCCACCAATTTAGCGTACTCGGCGGTGTGAGTGACGATGCAGGGGGTTTATTTGGTTTCCCAGCCCTATAAAACTACCCGAAACCCCACGAACTGTATATCCATTGGCGTGCAAAGACGGTCAATTTCCAAAATTACCCAGTTTTAAGGTGTTAATTTTACTGTAAATTTTTAGAGCTTCACTCATAAACTGACAAAATATGATTCTTATCAAGGATATTTATATGAAATTTAGTGTTAATAATTACAAATATATCAAACATACTGCTTGATATACCGTGAAGTAAAATATGATACACACCTTAATTATGGTTTATAGATTTATTGCCTTTGCAATATTTATAGACTACGTAATTATGTACATTGGCAAAACATTAATTTAAAGTGAAAACTAGACTTGGCGGCATTAAGTAGCATTTTTTTTAATCGATTTATGAAAACAAATATTGATTCATTATTTGAAAGGAAATCAACAATTTTTCATTATTTTTTACACGTCCACTCCCAATGTAGAGACATGGTATTCTAATAAAGGTATCTCAACATGAGTTTTTCTAAGAGAACCTCTCTTTTTTGAAGAGAGTTGGGATAGGACAGTACTAGTAGAGACTCGCTACGCCCCGTTTTTAGGATCGGATCAGATGGATGAGGGAGAATTTTAGACATCATAAACATCGATGTGTACTATCAGAAATATGCAAGTCGGTTGAAAAATCAAATAATGTAACTGTCCGTACTGGGAATCGAGCCCGTGGGATCCGTAACCGAAGCTGACGACACTGACCACTGCACCGCAGAATGCTATACTTTATGCTAAATCATTTTTTCTACAAAAGTATTTACGCAAAGCTGAGTGACTAAATATTTACATCAAAATAATAATATGTGCTGTACGCCACTGCTTAATACCATGGATCCATGTAGCTATTTAGTTAGTTCTCAACTCACGGCTCGACACTTTTTCAGAAACTTTTGTTCTTAGAAACCGCACGAGAATTGAAAGGGCTTCTTTTGTAAACAATGCACAGAACTCTATTTTTATTCATTAAATAATATGCATTCCATCTATTGGACTACATTAACGTTAGGAGCTTTATATCAATGCTTGTTATATCGTCGAGAATTAACGGTTTTTTTATATCATTTTTCGGCATCAAGATTATAGGTAGATATGTCACCAAAATAAAAATCCATGAATTGTCAATTGAACAATTCGTAAAACAAAAGCATTGATTTGTTTTGAAAATGCATCTTTCGCTTACATATAAAATTGGCACTTATTTAAAAAAAAAAGTACTTTTCAATAGGTTAGTAGCTCAAATTTGAGAATGTATAATGCTCAGGATTCGTTAACCAGCTGCATCAAATTTGACACATGTGATCTATCTCTGACGATTCTTAAAAGGTATGATTGTATTTCTTTTCTTTTTGTGTTTCTGTGATTTGTCTTTTTTTTCAAAAAATCAAAAAAATACGCGCACGCACTTCATAAACACCACGAACGTTGTCGAAATTAAAAAAAATCGTTTTCTTAAATATTGATTGTAAAATCTGAATCAAACACTATGAATTTCATTGTTTTGAATTTGAGCCGATAATAAGGCTGATTCTAATAACCAGTGAACCTGTTAAGCGGCAACTGTATTTTAAAAACAAATTTTATCCCACTTGTTCAATGTATAGACTTGCATATTTTACATTTTTTTTTATTTTAAATATCTTTCTACCACGTTTATTTTTATACTGTCATTTTATACCGGCTTTTATTGTGAGGTTTTGTTGAGTTTGTTAAAACTGAAATTAGATTTATTACATAATTGAATGCATGAAACTTATTTAATAAAACAATGCAAAATATCATCGTTTCTTCTACATTTGTAATTATCAAAGACGATTTATTGAGTTTACCCCATCGATATGTTTCCTGTAAAAGAAGATTACAAATTTGATCATTTTAATTAAATTTCAACTATTCGTTAGTGGTCTCCCAAGGTGCAGTACACTCGAGCAATAATTCGTAGACTCCTCTACGCTTCGTAGCAGAATTACTTCGCCGCACACACACTTTTTCACATAGCCAGTGTCAATATTGGCCGTGGTGCCAACGGTTTATTTCCTATTTGTCCACAAGCGACCTCTACGATATTGATTGAATTATTGTCCTTAATTTGACGTATAAATTTCATTCCCTTTAGCCGGGATGGCTAGCTAGCCTCTAGCCTGTTATTCATGTTTGCTTTCTTACATTTTTTTTCAACCCTCTTCGTTTTATATTTTCTTTTTAGCCAATTATTTACGATACGAAACTAAAATGTTATATTTTTCAGATGTTTTATGCTACCAAGAATATAATTGAAAATTTTGTACACAAACATGAGTTTATAACCTGCAACCTTAGCTCAAAAATTCAATTAAAAAATAACTGTTTTTTGACAAAATAACAGTATCAATTTTCAACACAAGAATTTCGTATCTAATAGTTAAGCTTAGCTTTTTATCTATTATACCGGTTGCAGTGTTCAACTTCGTTAGCTCCAGTTACGGATCTCACAGGCTTGTATCCCATTATAGACACTTTCATAAACTGATTTTCAATCAATCATAATTAGATTTCTGTTTTGAAGACATCTTTGATCTCTAAAACTCTCTCCCACTTACCCGATCTTAAAAATGAGGCGTAGGGAGAGCGATAAGCTAATCACTAGTCCTGTCTTACTTCAATCCTTGTATTCCTACTGTCTTCGAAAAACAAATATTGAGCACCTGAGTAATAAGCAGTTCTCGCTGACAAACTTCTGTTGAGATACCTCCATTAGGAGTTCATATGCTTTACATCGGGATTGGACATGAAAAAGTATTATATCATGACTTTCTTTAATTAACCTGGTATTTTTTCCAGTTTTTTTTAAATAAAATATTACAAAAAGTGATTGGCATCGAAAGGTGGCTGACCGAGTGTAGTGTACGAGTTGATTGAGAAAAACACGAAGAAGTAAACATTACATATAAAGCTTTTAGATTATTTCCTTTACAATATGGAAAGTTTTCTATATTGATAATTTATTGATAAGACACAATTTGCGAGCACTATCAACTGATCAGATGTGGAAGTAGTATAAAACAAATTATGTTTTATTTTTAAAATATAATGCCTTCTCACCAAGAACTGTCAGTTAACACCTCAAAAGTGGATAATTTATTGACTCTGTATTTAAAAAAAATCTTTGACATTCTGTTTGTCTAAATTTTCACGGTTTAAAATATTTAAAAGTTCGTCACAGAGGCATCACGAATAGCAAGCTGCTTACAACCTTTGGTAGAAGAAATAATTCATGTTTACTTTCCCTCAGATAACCCTAGAAAATGAATTTGGTTTTTAGTTAAAATAACAAGCAAATTCTTTAAAAAAACTTTATTTATCTTAAATACCATATTGCAGTGTGATAACGCAGCGCTAAGACTTCACTTATTGTCCCTTATTTTATAATACTCTACTTATTATCTAAAACAAACCGATTTGTTGGTGACACAATTTAGCTGTAACGTTGCTTTGTAAAGATTTCCCGAATAGAATTTTGCGGTTTCAAAACCACATACACTTTTCCTACATAATTTAAATTTATTTTAATTATCATACACCCGATATAAAATTTCACGAGCGTTTTCTGGATTTGAGAATTAATAAACCGAGCTCAATTTCAAGACTAAAATGAAAACACATATTCCTGCATCGTTACATCTTCTATAAGATTGGAAGTAGCTTTTTTTACTTACGATTTTAAACGATGAACATAACGATTTCATTGATTTATTTGTCTGATGCTCTATTCGACCACTAAATATATTACCGTTTTAACCTGACTACAAGGCGAGGTTTTTCTTTAAAAAATTGTTACGAAAATAAAGCGGTCGCCTTATATTCGAGTCTCAAACAATCGAGCAATAAATTCACTGCGTCGTTATGAGCAAGATAACTATAGTACTTCCATCACCATATATTTTAATGATTGCGTTCAACAGATGGCATTGTTTATAAATTATCGCCACAGTTTTTGACAGTTGTTTAACTTTTACTTATCTTTTTTTCTAATGATTTTTAAGTTACAAATATCAAAGTTAATTAGTGTTATTGTCGAAATTTGAAATACCCACATGATGTATAATTCTTATATAAATTCATATATACATATGTGTTTATTTTTTTTCCATGTCCGCTCCCATTGTATATGGTCTCCTAATGGAGGTATTTTAACAAAAAAAATTCCATGAGGACTGTTTGTTACTCACTTGCTCAACCTCTCTTTATCGAAGAGAGTAGGGATAGAAGGATAGGGCTAGGACAGGACTAGTGGTTAGCTAATGGCTCTCGCTACGCCCTGTGAGGATGGGATGGGTGGGTGAGGTGGGAGTTTTAGACAATACAAACACTCAGACTACGAACAGAAATCCATAAATCGTTTTAAATATCAATTTATGAAAACTGTCCGCACCGGGAATCGAACTCGAGACATTCGTAGCTGTGGCCCACAACGCTACCACCTGCTCCACGGACGCCGACATTTGTAGCATAAATTTAAAACATATTTGCATCTTTATGCTTTCTTTCTTTTATAAAAATGGTGGTTACAAATGAAAGTAATTATTCCTGAATATGAACATGTTAGTTTTTGCATTTAAAATATACTATAAGTGCTCTTTTCATAAAAGTTTAATGAACGTTATTTTACAATTATAATAGCGTTGTGGGTTTTGACGGGATGCAATTCGACGAAAGGGTAAATATATACAATCATTTCACGTTTAGTGACATCTGTTAGGTGTTTCAACGTATAGGATATAATAACGGAGAATTAGGGAGGTTCAGCTGCTCATTCAGAATTGGCAAGGAATTTAACTGGGCTCTATTGATTTCCAAAATTTCTTGATAATCGAAACCCACAATACTATTATAATTGTAAAATCACTGGTAATTCTGAAAGAAGTTGGAAAGTGGCAATTCGTCACTCTGTTAATGTGTTGTTTACAAAATAAGGATTAAGGCGATTCTCGAAATGTTAACTCAGGTATCAGTGTGGCTCTCAGACGTATAAGATTTTACCTCGTAAATAATATTTGTCGTATTTGTATATTCTATATAAACGTTAGACACTGTTTACTGTCTGTCAAATCGAGTCCATTCGTGTGCTCGTATGCCTGAAGATGCTGAAAGGTGAAACCCGGGTCGTTAGTGACAAAGTACATGGAAGTGTACAAAATCTCAATAATCCAAATTTGATATTGAAATTCCATCAAGCACCCTCAGTCGATGTCTTAAATTATAAAGTAAATGTACCAGTAGTTGACCTTTTTTCAATAAAAGTGTCCAAAATAAGAAACGTAGACACGGGTTTGCTCTAAATTGTAGAGTTCAGACAAGTGAAACCATCTTTTTATGCATTGAGGAATTAACATATCACCATATATGTCATTGGTGTGTCATAGAGAACATTTGAAAACAACACCTTATCCAGTAAGTATTTTATTTTGAATCTCTCAAAAGAATTGTAAGGATATCAGTGAATGTAAGCATAAGAGTGGTCCTACAGAAAGCTCTGAGGCAACTCGGATGAAAATTTGTCATGAAACCCTCTGATTAGACATGGTCAACTACTGAAGAAATAAGTGGTCGACTTCGGGAACTTTAAATTATTTAGCTGATCAACTAATGATACATCAATATGGTTGCTAGAAATTGAACACATTTTTTTTTATAACACACCGTTTTCTAATTTTTGTCTTATCATATTAATTAAGACATTTGATCCATTATGAATACACTCGCTTTGTCATCATATGGTCTAATGATAAACGGTCAACTTACTTTAATTATTAAACTCTTTGCAAAACATTCCGATAGTACCTGTGCAATCTTTCAGTAATTCGAATAAGAATTTGCCGTGCAAAGATGTCTCAACTGACGTCGTTGGCCAGATGAAAATGTTTAGAAAAAAACCTAATTCTCTTTGACAGCACAACGATGTAAACTTCCAGCAGAGTCGTGAGACGGTGCATGAGCCCATGGAACCGGTATTTCTCTTTGTACAAAGCAAAAAATAACAAATACTGTAGGGATATCACAATGCTTTTCGAAATTGGTAAAATTATTATAGTAATAGTTTTCTCAGCAATAGATATAAACTGATCCTGGAAAAAATATTTTTAATTATCAAATAGGCCAGGTTACAGTGCCTCATATCGACATTTTCCAAGTGTGCTCAATGCGCAGAGGACGCAGAGAGAAAGTCGAAGTGTGCATGTGTACTGTTTTGCACCGTGATAAACAGGCAGATAGATTATCCAAAACAAATATATATGTAATTTAATACATCGACTGAGGGTGCTTGATGGAATTTCAATATCAAATTTGGATTATTGAGATTTTGTACACTTCCATGTATTTTGTCACTAACGACCAGGGTTTTTCCTTTCGGCATCATCAGGCATTCGAGCACACGAATGTATATATTTACCCTTTCGTCGAATTGCATCCCGTCGAAACCCACAATGCTATTATAATTGTAAAATCACTGGTAATTCTAATAGTAGTTGGAAAGCGGCAATTCGTATTTGTATCTTCTGTATAAACGTTGGACACTGTTTACTGTCTGTCAGTTCGAGTCCATTCGTGTGATCGAATGCCTGAAGATGCCGAAAGGTGAAACCCGGGTCGTTAGTGACAAAATACATGGAAGTGTACAAAATCTCAATAATCCAAAATAAATATATTTGTGTCGCTATTTTTCAAAAGCAGCCATATCCATGTTTATGTATTTTCGCTTTTTTTGTCAATTACTATCAACCTACGCGCTTTTAATATTTCTGTATTTAAAAAATGACCCAAATGCTATTAAATACCAAGTAAATCAGTATTTCTATTATCTTAATAACATTGTGACTGTGTGCACGATGAAACAAAAAAGTGGTTTTTCTCGAGTTCATTGATTTTGGATATGGCTGCTTTTGAAAAGTAGAGACACATATTTTAATTGTTTTGCACAAGCTCAAATTTAACGCTTCTTAATGATGAGCTTCATTATTCTCACGTTTTTTATTTTTGTAAGAGAAGTTGTAAATTAGAAAAATACTACACGTCTCATGTTGCATTTGAACAAGACGAGCATTCTCAAGACAACATCAGTATAAAATAATTGTTTCACCATTTTTGCTTCTTACATGGAACATATCTACATAAGTTTTGTAATAAGATCATCATACCTCTCTCTTCGAAGAAATTAAGATGAGAAGGACATGTACGTAGTTAAATAATGGCTCTTTTTGTGTAAAGATAAAAACGTTGAATACATTCATGCCTTTAGATACAAATCGATTAGTCGATTGATAAATTAATTTAAGAAAGATTTTACCTGAAAATTTCAACCCTTGACCGCGTAGCTGACATTGACTAGTCAGTTATAGGACTGTCAAAGCTTTTAAGACACAGCTTTTAGAAATCGTCTTGTGAATACTATCAAAATCAACTGAAATGTCTCAAAAATTCACCACTCCAATAAAACGAATATTTTTTAAATAAAACTTACCTTTATTTCTAACTGTCATTTTAGATTAAATGGATATAAAGATATAGCTGGGATAATACTATCGACTGATAACTAGCTATTTGCACTCTCTACGTTCGGTTGTTAGGAATGGATAGAAAGAATTTAAACATCATAGAAATCCATGCCTTTGAAAACGTATCGAATAATCAAAGAATGAAACTGTACTTTCGGGGAATTTAACCCGTTACTCCGCAAACGAATAGAACGAACGTCCAAAAGTGATCCTCAAGTCTAATGTTAATCTATATATATAAAAATAAATGTTTGATTGTTTGTCCCGTATGCGTTTCTATATCATTCATCCGATTGTGATAAAGCTTCGGTGAGTTGATGGTTTCTAAAAAAAATATAAAAAAATAAAATAAAAGGTACAAACAGCGATATTTCACTTCGCGTGTGACATAACAATTTAATAACATAATTGTTAAATTCCAAATGTCGGTCTTAAATGGCAAATTTAAAGTAGAAGATGTACTGTTGCCACACATTCCAATGATCCCAACAGATATGCCAGTCGAATTAAAACATCTGCAGTTTCCGGTGTTTCCGACGCGCATTTGCAATTACTATCAACAAAGTACTGAGACAATCGCTACAAGTATGTGGACTAAATTCGGAAAATTCATGCTCCTCACATGGGTAGCTGTATGTGGCCTGCTCACGCGTCGCACCAGACAGAAAACAAAAAATATAGTTTATCCAAAAGCACTTTAATAAACAGGACTAAAACAAAAATACTTTCTTTCTTTGAGTGGCATTGTAACGCATGCCAAGTACTCGCTAGTATTATATAAACAAGTTTTGACTTAACAGATTTTTTCATATTTGACTAAACACTGTATTACCGACCCTGGTTAAAGATCTGCTAAAAAGAATAATCAAGAGCAGATTACATTACATAGAGCAGTGAAAGTACTCTAATATTATGATATGGGAGACAGTGCGGCTTGTAAATCTATTCAGCCCGGAATGCGAGTCGCATCAATAGCTTCTTTCTGACAAGCTCAACGTTGATTTTATTATGAATTTCTTTAAGGTATTTCGTACTTATCCTTTTGAGATTTATTTTATACCGACTACAAAGCAGGCCGTCGTATGTAACAAGCTAATACGTGTATGGGAAGAAACGGATCATCAATATTAAATTATATTCAAAAAAATAGTATACACTGAGTATGTAGTACTCAGTACGCAGAACCACTTGCACTCCTCCACTCATCAATGCAATTTATGAATTTTTGTTGATACCTAAATTCCATTTTAGTCTCCTACCGAACCGATCCTAAAAAAACGGGACGTAGGGAAAGGGTTTAACTAATAGTCCAGTCCTAGATTCTCGTTCTAACCTTACCAACTATTCCAAATTCTGTTGAGGACCCACACACAAAAAATTGCTTCCATGACTAAACAGAGCAGGAAAAAAAGAATAATTTGAAAATAATAATTTTGTCGTATCTATTATTTATTGAACATATAAGAAATAAATAATATATTTACGTCATATTTAGTAATTTATAAAAACAGAAAAGAATAATAAACTCTAACATGGAATTAGAATGTGTTTATTGTAGATCGTAAAATCATTCGAGATTTACTCGATGAGAAGTCACTCATGTCTATAATCATATATGTTCAATTTATACGACAAAAACATTATCTTAATTGTTTTTCCTGTTCTGTTTAGTCCGGTTACCAAAAAATTATGTTCCACATAGTGTCGTTCCCATTGCAAATTCTCAATTTTTCAGGCGAGCATAAAAACAGTTTAAAAATCACTTTTGAATCAAAACAAAAATAAGAAACACGTAATTAAATTTAAATACTGAACCGTAATTTTTGTCAATGGTGTTATTTTGCATGTACGTAAGGGCGATTTCTGAAATATTAAAAATGCAAAAAGCCGGAAATATATAATACGCCGATATACAATAAAATATTACAATGGAAGCGATGAAAGGGTCTTTTCTTTATGGTAAAAATATATCGAAAACAGTAAGAGAAAATCTATTTCTTCAGAGTTGTTACTTGGGGTGCTATTTCCTAGTATTTTAATACGATGTTAACTTTTGCTCACTATTGAAACCAAATGCATGCATCGGCAAGTTTAGCTTTGAAATATCTTTTTTTTGTTTTCAAAATAAATAATACAACATGTTCTTGGACACAGTTAAATCTTACTCTATTTAAATTTCTAGTTTGTACACTCTTTTCCTATTGACTAAATGAAAAAAACTCTTGCCTGCACTTACTGAAACAGTATATCAGATTAGAATTATATAGTCTAGCTACCAAGCTTCAAATGTGAGCAGATATGTCTTGACATGACACAGTATTTCGAGTACGGTGTGCCTACAGAGAGAGAGAGAGTGTTTGTCTGTCCGTTTGTGTCTAAAAACGAAAAATCATTATGACCTCAAAAGGCCACTGTGGTCTATTAGTAAAAATTTCAACTAAGCAATGTGTCTTTGTTCAAGTCCCGGCTAGGTCAATATCAAATTAATATTTTTTCAATTTCAATTAGAGGTCTTGGACGTTGGTGTTTGTGTCATCTTTTCTTCTCGAGTTGATCTCTAGTGATTTAAAAATACCTTGCGCCTTGGCGGTAAGTTCATTAATTATAATTTGATAAAAGAAAAGAGATTTGTTAGATATACATACATCAACTGAAACTAACGTTTTAAAAGCTGTAGCGAGTTACATTGTAACAATTCACGAATATTTGTATCAAAATAAATCTCATAAATTCATTCCACTTTCACAGAAACATGAACGTTTCCCTTACCTATAACCCTGAACGTGAAAAAAATATGAATGTCTATGAGCTATATTTATATTTGTTTTATTCAATCACCAGCATATTTCGCGTCAAAAACAGTCATTTATAAATACGTTCATGTTACCTGTTGTCACATAAGAGAAACGGGACCTGTTCTGCATTTTGTTGATCGCATTACTTAAGAAAAAAACATTTATTACTTACACAGCACCATTCACTTGATCAAGCTTAAAATAAGTGGTTTTGAATATGGTTTACAATCAAATGCACTTTTGTTTCGATCATATTCACTTTCATAAAAATAGTTTTCACTTACAACAAATATATCCCACGCCTTAGAATATTCTACACAAACCAAACCAGACTAACCCTAACATAAACTACTACAACTTAACTCACTTTGTTAAAAGAATCCGTAATTAAGTGAAAACTACTAAAATCAAAGTTTGAGTGTACTAAGTTAATACTATCTAACACAAAGTGCAATTATTTATAACAATTTGAATATTCTCAATTACATAATAAATCATGTTTTGTTTTGTTTTGTCGTAGCCTAGCTTTTCTAATCTAAAATTTATCAAATATATATATATATATATAAACAGAAGAGTCAGGTGTAAAATATAACAAATTTTATTATAATTTAAATTAATTTTTATGGTATTCTTCATTGTACACCAGTAAAAAACGTCAAGTTTATTAATCTTAGTCATATAAACAAAAAGTATTCAAATTTTACAATAATTGCATATGCGGAGTTTTATCGTTTCACTGTCACAATATATTAAGTTGCTATGTAACCCGAATATACAAATAATTGTATACTCTTAAAAAAAGATCTCGAATTGTTAAAACAGATGAATTTAACAATTTTCATAAAAAATAGAATAAAATCAACTGTTTTTAAGTAAGTATTTTTACTTAGGTTGAAAACGAAATGTAAATTAATAATTTAATATATTGTATTTAATGCTCTTACATCTGTAGCCCTTAACTGTTGGCTCTAGTCTCATTTAATCAACATTCAATTATTAAACATGGATTTAATTCAATTCAATATAATATATAGTAGATGAGGCGAAACACGTGTCACTCAACCAGTGGGATAAAAAATTGAATTCAAAAATTAATTTCCATAAAGTTACCACCAAATCCATTGGATATAAATATAAAAAAAAAAATATAGCTTAGCGAGTTGAAAATAGGAAAAAACCTAATATCTATAATTTAAGATATTGACTGACGGTGCTCAATGGAATTTAAATATTACATTTGAATTGTTCAAGCATTGTACATATCCATGTGTTTCGTCACTAACGACCTGGGTTTATCCCTTTTGGCATCTTCATGCATTCGAGTACACGACTGAGCTCAAACTGACTGATAGTAAATAGTTTACATATTTATAGGTTAATTTGAAAAAAATTATTATAGCTAAGTCTAGGAACTACATCGAAATCCTGAAGATGCCAATAGGGAAACTTGATTCGGTAGTGTCGAAATACGTGGAAATGTACAACAATTTAACAATTCAAAACTATTATTTATGTTTTTTCTCATCTATATATATATAAATGAATGTCTGTTTGTCGGTTTGTTGGTTTGTCCGGATCTTATAGGCTCCTAAACTACTCAACCGATCGCGACGAAACTTTCAGGGAGGACTTATTATGATCATGCCGGGAAATATTATATAAAATAAATGTTTGTTTGTCCTTTACGCGTTCCTTTACCATTCATACGATTTCGATGAAACTTCGGTGAGTTGTTGTGCACACACCCGTGAAGGGTTCTGAAGAAACAAAATTGAAAATCTAAAATTGAAAAAAAGAATCAAATACGTACATACAGCGAAATCTAGGAAAAACCTTCTGATTTATCCGTGTACGCACCAGACGAAAAACAACAATATTGTGTTATAACAAGTGTGATATTGAAACTCGGGCTCGGGTCGGGCCAGACCTGAAGATGATGGGCTCGAACCGGGTAAGTCTATAAATTTCGGCCTGTCCAGACCTCTAATCCAAAATCAGTTCAATAAACAGAATTAAAACACAAACCCTTTCTTTCTTTCTTTGAGTGGCAATGCAACGCATGCCGGGTACTCACTAGTACTAAATAAAATGATAATCTCGTTAATGTTATTTTTTTTTTGATATATCTTTACTTACTTGCTGTCAAGTAAATTTATCGAGAAAATGCTACGTACAAATAAGTAAGTCATTTAAATTGACTATCCTCAAACGCTGTTTAATTTCACGCTCAGATAAGTGATGTCACATTCATATTCGTTGCCCACAGTTAAAAAACACTCATACATCGAGGAATATATCGGAGGATCCGATGTTGTAGACCAAGTGCTGGGCCAGAGTGGAAGCGCTGAGGCGGGGCGGGCAAGACGCTTGAAGCTCTTGCATGCTGAAATGCATCGCACGCCTTTGCCGTGACCATAGTGAATAGGCGGGAACGGGGCTCCGCGCGTCTTGTTTCGAGCGGGTTGCTTTGCTCGGGACCCTTCGCAGGAGCGCCATTCTCTTACCTATGCAACAACCTGATATTATGGATTCTGGTTTCTTGCGCTAACACGTTTCTTAGAGCAAGAGCTGTCAAGAGATTCATTTTGAATTGAAATAACGAATTTTCGGTCATCCCTATTCAGATAGATCACTGAATATATTATAATATGGCACTGGCATCATCTTAAAGCACGTAGAGCCCCGCATTACATAATATAGGCGGTGTTTTGGCCAATTGATGTAACCCTCAAAATTGAAATCGTTCAGGAGAGAGTAAAAACTCTTTTTATCGAAAACATTATAGAGTGAGTTGCGTTATAAATCTTTGAAATGCAGTCTTGTCAATTCTCATATTTGCAGGTACGGGACTATACGTAGGGATTGTCGATATTATAGTGACTTACATCAAGTGACTGGGGCAGAGTTTTTAAACCTAAAATCAATGTAAAATATGTTTCCCTTCCAAAAAGTTGTCAATTTATTTTTCTAATTTACATCATTTAGCCAAGACCTGCTCTGTCGTCTTTAACCACTAGACCGCTATAAGCACACGGAGTGCGATCTTCGTATGGGCTCTACACGATCTAAGCTCACCGGTGGGCGAGATGTTTTGTCACCATGAATTTACATTATTTATCAAATTTGAATATATAAAATCGGTTTACCGTCTACCGACAGCCAGTAATATGCACATAATATATACAGTTTCACAGATTTAATAAACAAAATTCAAAAAAATTATACAGCTAGCATCAGGGTTACCAAAACCATAGACATGTCGAGATCCAATACGAGAATTAAATCATTTAGCCTATCAAAGATTGCCATGGTAAAATTATTGAAACAAATTGAATCATTCAGAAAATTTTATCTTGTCAGATTTGTCTAAACAATGGTTATGTCAAAATTCAATATAAGAAATAAACAATTTTGCATAACATCAGATATCACCTATGCGACATTTTTTAAACAGATTAAAATTATGAAAATAATGAAATTTAGGATATATTTGAAATGCCCACTGGAAATGTTTTTATTTGGAAAGAGGGCGACTTTACACGAAAAGTTCAAGCATTCGATGATAGCGTGTCTGGACGGAAAATGAATATGGACGAAAAAAATAATGAATCGAACTTTTTAAAATATTTCGTTTATGAAGACGTTATTATTTGATTGCTTGATAAAACTTACGAAAGGTTAGTGAATCTGAGGGCCTTAAGAGTTAGGTTGATAAAATATACTTTTCTTGGCGACTATTTTGTTACTGCCAATCCTATGTTGTATTGAGCAATTTTATTCTGATGCAATGTAACGAGATCATTTTTTGTCACTGCTACGAATGATGAATTTTACAAGAGAATTGGAACATTAAGTTGGTGATAGCCATTCAAAAATAAAACCAATTCTATATGTTTTGATGAAAATTAAAGTATGAAAAGTTTTTTTAACCATTCTAAAATTACAGAAATTGCTTGTGACAACCTTAATTACAGATTCTTAAACTTGTGGCTAGAAGCTTCCTGATAAAGGAATTTTTATGATATTGCTTTTGCCGAGGTCCGGTTACATGAAGGAACCATAATTGACATAAATAAGTTGAGTTTTTGTAATTTTAAGCTATGTAAATATTTGCCGCGTACAGAGGCAGAAAGGCATATTTTTCGTAGCTGTTAAGTGGTTAAAATGAGATCCAATCATTAACTCATTTTCGTATTTTTTGAGAGTTACATCATTTGGCCAAAAATCCGTCGAATTCTGACCTATTATTTCTCTTTATGTCCCTTCACAACCTGTCGTTGTATGTTTTTTTAAAATAGACAACACCACACTTAAAGCCGCCATGAATATTTACAACTGCTAGGTATATAGTTGGTTCTAGGGTTTATCACGTCACTTTTGTTTAAGGCGTACACGCGTGGAAAGGGTGGGCGTAGCTCCCGGAGACTCCGGTTATTAGAAGCATAGACTTTCAATACTGAAATGTAGTTAACTGTAATAAGATTGTTTTTATTATAATTTCAACTATACTCGTGTATTTCTTACATATTTCGATACGAATTTTGAACGAAAATAAAATTGAATACTTAATAAACAATATCCCTAAACTGAGCGAAATTAATCACAATATGATTAATTCATTAATTTATTTCAATACTTATTGAAAATATAGAATGATTTCAGACTGGGTCGGCATGTTGTAGGTCGTAGCGAATACTAAAACATATTTTATTTATAGAAATTCTGATTTACAAGACATTTTAATACTTTTTTATCTAGTTTTTCTAGCTAGCATGTCTAATTTTTATCAGTAGAACTTTTCATATTGACTCTACCACGCGCGATTGGGAAGTTTAGGTAGAGAAACCGTGTGAGTAAAGCTCTCGTTTTTAAGCATACAAACCACCGAATCGCGCGTGGAAGCGCCAGTGTGTAAACTCCGCTATTAACATATGCATTAAAAACGGCTGTGAAGGATAAATATGTCGTAGGGCCAGCCAAACAACTATTGATAAATATACCAGTAAGAGCCAATAAGGTTTGACATAAGATATATTATTAATTTTTGATGGACATGCATAAACTTATTTTCGCTGGCAATTTAATATTTGATCATTAAGCAAATATCGTAATTGCTATAAATGGTCATTAACTATTTATAAAATAGGTACTGAAAGATAACTATGTGTTGTCAGGGTGTGGGTAAGTTTAGATAATAGAATAAATAATAGTTAGTTAATGGCCATTTCGATTTAACGCCATCGTCAAAACTATTGATAAAAAATAGGAATATTGCAGAACTAAATACATTGATATTTAATCCTATTATAATGAAGTTTTAGCATGTAAATTTCCATTTTAGATAAGTTTGTGACTGTTATGCATTAATAAATGACCGTTTATAAAATTTACTTGCTATTTTGGGATATGTCTCGCAACTGATTAAGTTTGCTGACCGAAAACATAATCAGGGACTTGAATTAAAAATATGAATGCTCTATGAATGTTGAAAATATCTGCAGGGCAAAATCGTAACTGGCGTCCACATGGTGCGTCTACACTCCGCTAAGCGAATGTTTATTGGCGTCGAGTCGAGTTTAAGTTCACTCGCCCGTGAAGAATGCCTCTGACGCGGACGCTCCTTCCCAATGATAAACTTTCAAGCCGTGTTTATAAGACGCGATATAATAATTTCGCCTCGTGAATATTGTCGCGTCATTATTTTTTATTGATCTACCCCTCCTGTTATATGGACGGAAAACTAAAAATAAATCGGGCGCAAAATCGAGCCGAGCTGTAAAACAATTATGTAATTGTGTAATATAGATGTATACGTATCTCTATAAACAATAACAAATATATTGGTGATCAAGTTAACTGTCAATTCTTGGTAGGAAAATAATTTTCAACTTAACTGGTTTTATAAAATGTGAGTTGTACAAAATACTATAACTACACTAGTGGGAACGCCCGTCATATATGATCGTATTGAAATACTGAATTCCTAAAGTAGCTGTTCTTTAGTTTCCATACTGACGGACTGATTGTTGTTTGTTTGCTTCGGTTTTGGAGCTGTGTGTATTGTTTATACACACCGCGGCCGCTTAAATCATGGGAAAATTTTATACCTACATATCCATGTGATAATAATAAAACGTCTACAAACCTGTCTGGGCTATTATATATAAGATTATTCTTGTGAAAGCAACTAAATGCTTTACTTTTTTCACGTGAATTCAATGATACTGGGTCCGTGGTGCAGTGCTCAACGTCTTTGACTATGGTTACGGATGTCTCGTTGATTTTTCAACCGATTTATGAATTTCTGTTCGAAGGCATGAAGTTTTGTGATGTCTAAAATTCCCTCCCATTGAAATGGTAAAAAAACTGATATTATACCGCGAAAATTCCAACCAATAATTAATTGATTGTGGCCGCACCTAACGATTAAAACGTAGACATTAAACAACAGTTTAATCGTCAAAAACGCCCATCAATAGTTCTGACAATAACGTGATGCTGAAATAGATATCAATTTCATAACATAATGATAGGTAAACTATTTTTACTTTATGTTTCCTAATAGTTTATAGAACTTATTGTATACCACTCCAGTATAAATATACTCTACATTGTCTTACAAAAATATTCCTTTTCCTACAAAAATAGTGAAAATTTTATTTATCGATTTAAAGCAGTGGTTTCCAACCGCAGGGGCGCGGACACTCGCCAGGGGAGGCGTCAAATTTTTTAATTAAAAAATAATTTTCATACCATAATATCTACAAATAAATAAAACTTTATGTCGTAACATGACAGTAAAAATTGAGTAAATTAATGTTTATTTTACTCATTGACAAATCGGAGGCAGCATTTTGAAAATGAATAAAATATTTCGTAGTTAATAAACAAACAAAAATAATCTAAGGATAATCGTGAAGTAAAAATGTCGAGGCAGAAAAAAGAAATTGCTTTGAACAGTCACAAGATGCTGAATTATCATTTTGAGGTTGAAATTAATAAAAAAAAACTATTTAACATCGACAGCCAGTAATTTGCTATTAAAAAACTTTGTAATACTTTCAGTAGAACACCAACTGGCAAAATAGATTTGGATAATTTTGCGAAGAGCAAACCAAGGAAAAATAATTGTATTACAATTTTTTGTTTTTTTTTTTTTATGAATAGTTAATGTTGTTCTAGTACAATCTGCTTGTTACAATTAATTTACAATTTTAATGTACAATATATAAGTGGATGTACATCAATAATTTTCTATCTTATATGTAAATAATAAATATAGAAATAATTTTAAAGACTAGATTTTTTGACATATTTGGAGAACAAGCCTGCGGGACTACAATATTAATATTAAATATAAAATTTGTAAATGGCAAATTGTCACTATGTAGAACATATTTTTCAAGAAATTATATTTATACATAAAAATTTAGCGTACCGTGATGGTTTATGATTTAAAATATTGTAAATATTAAAACATTTTTGGAGGAAAAATAGTGGGGGGACGGCAAAACCCGTAGCTACTCCACTGCATGTACGTAATAGCAAAATCTTGTTGTTATTCTGTTAATAATAGTTATCAGTTTTTTTTTAAGTTTTTATCATTTAAAACGTGTCTCGTGTCTATATTATTATATCGATTAAAAAAAATAAAAGTTAGGGAGGCGGGGAAAAAAAATTTTTTTTAGGGGAGGCGTTGTAGCATTAAGGTTGAAAACCGCTGACTTAAGGTTATCATTGTTACTATTCTTATCAGCAGTTTTTAGATATATATATAACAAAATCATCAAACAAGAATACATGGATCTGTACTTTTCGAACCATAAGAATATTTTTTTTGATAAGAAAACTACTATTGGAACAAGAAAATAGTAATAATTACATCACATTTATTTCAGGTATAAGTTAGTCTAATAAACGCATACATTTATTATAATTTGTGTAGAGCATCTGCGACCTATACTGTTCTCTTTGAAGCGTTCTTATATTTAGAATGTGTTTTTCTACTTATCGTAAAATGACCAAAAACCGGAGTTATACTCATAAGTCCCGTCCGACCATCCTAAATATACTGCACACCGTCTTAAAACATTTTTCTTTTCCCACAAAAATAGTGAAAATTGTGTTTTTTTATTTAATGCGATAATCGGGTACGATCTATTTTAAATCATTTCGCAATCTACTGGTAGATCTTACAAGCACTTCTATTACATACAAATATGCTTAGCACGACAAAACAGATCGAGTTAAATATCTTCCACGTCATACAGATTCTCAATTGCTTAACTTAATGCTGCAGTCAAAATGTTCAGCATTATGATTCGGATTTTTTTATAGATTGCAAGCAATTGGTCGCAACGAATTTTGCGTAAAATCTGCCCATCGAAGTGTAAAGCAGAAATCTGCATCACTCACAATTTAAATTTTAAATGAATCATGAAATCTAATTTAAATAATAATTATTGTCATCGTTCACGGCCGATTAAATCTTCAAAGCTGCACTGCAACAGGGTCCGCAATTAAAATTATAATAACACAATTATTATCTGCATACAATTTTATTATAATTATACCGCGCATTCACACAGTTCATTTTCATATAAATAAGGATATAATATATAATCTTCGTTGATCTAGAAGACACTAACTGAAATATAATAGTTTTGAGTAATTGGACTTTGAAGTTTTTCAAGTATTTGAAATGCTGTATCTTTTTCGTTTAGTTTGTTTGTACAAAACCCTTTGTAAGTAAAAGTTTAATTTATAAAAATAAGTGTGTTCTTGAATATGCTAAAGCAGTGCTCCGCAACCTGTGTGCCGCGGTAAACCGGTGTGCCGTGAGACAATACCAGATGTGCCACAGCGCAGTGCGTCCAAAATGAGAAAAATCAAGTATTTTCATTTTAGAAAAAATTAAAGGTAAACCAAGATTGCTGTTTAATTATTCTTGTCGAAACAAATATCATTTTATTTTGAAATGTAATGGAATATTTTTATTAAAAAATCCTACCGCAGGAATTACAGATTGCTGTATATATTGGGAAATATAATAAGATGACGAAGCTTCCCAACGAAATTATTTCAAACAATGAACGAATGTATTAATACACATTATCAAAACCTTAAATATGCATTATTTTGTGATTTGTAAACAAAGTGTTTTATCACTTTGAAAAGGTAAAAGGTTTAAATTGGCTTTTGTTAAAATATTTTTAAATTACAATTTCAAATTCATCAAATAAAAAGGCATGTTTTGTTTATGAAATTTACATATTTTGGCTTAAGGTGTGCCACGAAATATTAATGCGTGTGCTTAGGTGTGCCGTGGATGAGAAAACGTTGCGGAGTACTGCGCTAGAGTTCAAAATAAAGAACATTATTGTATCATTAACGCAATATGTCATTTTTCAGATTTAATTTTTTCCTCCAGATCAGCAACGATATTATGACTTACTTATATAATTTTTTTCGCGTATGTAAAATTTATACGTACATACTTAGAAACGATAGACAACACATCGATATAAAAAAATAGGTTTTAAGACAGTCTGAAAATGCTTATAATGCAGAATTATCAATTTTAATTTTATGTTAGCCGATACAGCTCCTACGAAATCACGGGACATCACTTATAGAACCATACTGGAGATCACTGTCAGCAGATTGAAGGGCGATTCATATAAGGGAAACCATTATTCCAGTAGCAGATGCCCTAAGGTTATTAAATGAAACATAACAACCCAAACTATGTTGAAGTCGCTTAGCAACCTAAAATATTATACAATAATGGCAAACATGCAACTCTTTCTCTCCACAAAAATTTTCTAAATACCGCTTAAAGCGATGCAGTTATATAGGAAATTTAATTAGGTAGGAAAATGCCAATTTACACAAAATACGAATACAACATCAGTATGAAAAGGTAACCACAATAATTTTATCACATGAAACTTCTTACAAGAAGCCATACAGAAAAGTTTGAAAAATGGTGAATATTTTGTGTTTCTTATAAGTTGTCGATTTCTTTGATTTCAATGTTGAGTTTCTTGAGAATTCCCTATCCGAAATTGAATTTTCTAGAGAATACCATTGTTTTTAGAAGCATTAAGCAATTTTTGAGGCAGAAAAAAGAATAGCATGTTGGCATATTTACCAAAATAAATATCACAAATAAAAAAATTCATGCTAAAATTTTGCTGGCATTTACGGCATCAAATATTGTGTTCCTCAGCTCAAAAGAACACGGAACATAACTTAAATTTTACTTAAAACTTGAAACTGTCAAAACCTCACAGAGAAAATATCAAAAGACAATGATCAAATTTTTTTTCGAATACCTGAAGATGGCGAAAGGCAAAACCCGGGTCGATACTGATAAAATACATGGAAATGTACAAAATTTCAATAATTCAAATTTGAGCATATTTTTATATGTATACTAGCCGGCATCCGTGGCGCAGTTGGTAGCGTCGCTGGCTACGGTTACGGATGTCCCGGGTTCAATTCCCGGTGAAGACGGTTTTCATAGATTGATCCTTCAATCGATTTGTGGATTTCTGTTCGTAGTCTGAGTCCTCTTTCCCACCCATCCCATCCTCACGGGGCGTAGCTAGAGTTATTAACTAACCACTATTCCTCGTACAGCCCTATCCTACTATCCCTACTCACTTCGAAAACAGAGAGGTTGAGCAACTGAGTAACAAGCAGCTCTCGTAGAAAAATTCTGTTAAGATACCTCCATTAGGAGACCATATGCTCCTCATTGGGAGCGGACATGAAAAAAAATACTAGTAAATCAATACCTTCATGCTCTCTGTATTATTTACATACAGCTTATCAATAATTAAATCTCAGCATTTTATAAAATACATATACTTACCATTTATTTATTTTTTATATGTAAAATTCATACGATGAGGATGAAATAATACAAATGCATCTGGTTAAATTGAAAACTGCAATAAACAATGACATTTATTAAATTCAAATTTAACTCAGTATCGATAGACGTACTTTATAATCATTCCATCATTAAACTAATATTGTTCATACACACAAGTTTATTTTGAGCTCTATGTGTTTATCCAAACAATTAGAGTGAAATCCCTCAACGCACAGCGGGAGGTCGAGGGCGGAGGGTGTATTTTCACGAGGGTGCGGGAGGTGAAGGCGGAAGCTGGAAAGATACACGTGACCGAGGCAAAGGTCCACGTGCCGTCGCTCCCCCACACCGATGGACCTGAAATGGTCTGAATATGGCAACATTGGGATACTTTTACATTACTAACTTATAAAGATATTCACTGTGAGAATTTATATCACCAATGAAACAAATAATTGTATATATCGATACCCCAAAAGTGAAGAGTACAACTAAAAAAGTATAGATATGAGATAATTAGGAAACAAGATTTTGGCCAAGTTTAATCTTGTACTCTATCTAAAAATATATTTATATTATTAAAATAATTTAATTTTTTAGTTATTGGGAGTTTTCACAGGATTTTCGTAGTTGTTACAATTTGAATCTAAAGTAATAATAATCATTGTCATAATTTAAGATACTGACTGAGGATGGTTGATGTAATTTCAATATCAAATTCGATTCGTTAAAATTTTGTACATTTCTGTGTATTTCAAGTCAGTTCGAGTTCATACGTGTACTCGAATGCCAGAAGATGCTGAAAGTCTAAGCCCGGGTGGTTAGTGACGACATACATGAAAACGGCTGTCATTCTAAGATTTTTTTTCCATGTCCGCTCCCAATGTGGAGCATATGGTCTCCTAACGGAGGTATGTCAACAGATTTTTTTCTGCGAGAACTGCTTGTTAATGAGTTGCTCAACCTCTCTTTTTATTTTAGAAGAGAGTAGGGATAGAAGGATAGGGCTAGGACAGGACTAGTGGTTAGCTAATCGCTCTCGTTACGCCCCGTGAGGATGGGATGGGTGAGAGGGAGGACGCAGACTACGAACAGAAATCCATAAATCGATTGAATGATCAATCTATGAAAACCCGCACCGGGAATTGAACCCGAGACATCCGCAACCGTAGCCAGTGACGGTACCGAATAATTATAACTACAGATTACTAGTTGTTACATTTTGAAACTGGTAGATATCGGTATTTTAACCTTTTTTTCTTATATTTAATACAAAACTGCAAATTTATGACTGTGGAACCGAGGTTTTGATATACACTCAGGCCTCCTATAACACGGTTATATGCATCCACAAAAATGTCGTTCAATGCAAATGCGTGCTATATGAAAATAGTGCAAAATAATTAGGGTGCAACTTTCAAAAAAAATTTAAGTTTAATAATTATACACGGTGTCCGTGGCGCAGTTGGTAGCGTCGCTAGCTACGGTTACGGATGTCTCGGGTTCAATTACCGGTGCGGACGGTTATCATAGATTGACCTTTCAATATATTTATGGTTTTCTGATCGTAGTCTGAGTCCTCCCTTCCACCCATCCCATCCTCACGGGGTGTAGCGAGAGCGATTAGCTAACCACTAGTCCTGTCCTAGCCCTATCCTTCTATCTCTACTCTCTTCGAAAAAAGAGAGGTTGAGCCACTGAGTAACAAACAGTTCTCGTAGAAAATTTCTGTTAAGATACGTCCATTAGGACACCATATGCTCCACATTGGGAGCGGACATGGAAAAAAAAGATAATTATAAATTTTATTTTTTTCAATAAACAATACAGAAAATACAAAAACACATACGTATTTTTGTGACTCGGCTTCAAGATCAGTTGTATGTTTTCATCATCGAAGACTCAATTTGCCAACTTTTACCATGTAAATCTTTATATATTTCATTGTAAATGTAAAGGGCTAAATACTTTTTTGTTTCTCTGTTGAATTTTAAACTTATTTCCTTCATAGGACGAATACAATATATTTTATAATGACCTGATCCAGAAGGACGTTGAAATCATACATGTAACATTTTTTTTTGATGTGCTTTTCTAAAGCCGTGCTTACACAATTTTGTCACAGTTCATGGACCGTGTTGTAGAAGTAACGTGCTATACGAAGCGCGATTTTATTTGGTATAATTTAACCGTGCTATTTACGATATTTTCTATTGTAAAATTCAGTACTTATTACGCAAGAAAATGTGATTTAACATATTATAAATTATATCAATAACAGAACGAAATGTATTTGCTCATTAAGATAATTTTGACTCAATTTTGCAATAATATGTAGTTTAGTTGATTTATAAATGTAAGGCATAGTTGGATGAAGCTAAAATCTTTGGATCCAATTCTCTCTCAATCTCAAAATTATGATTTTTGAAAGTCCGGTTCAAGGACAGCGAATTATAAATACGTAAATCGATTGAAAAATCAATGTAAGAAATTACTTTTTATCGGAAAATTCCAACCCTTGGCGTCGGAATCAAGTAGGAAAAAAATCCAATAGCATTCATTGTACACTCAATTATGAAAACGACCAAAGAAATGTTAACATTCATAAAAATGATGAAAATTATTAAATAACTAATAACGAAACCATATTTTTTACTCGTTTTGTTCGTCGATAATATAGACAAACAAAACGAGAGAGGGGTCCATGTGACCGCTGAGGGGGTCTGTGGCAAATTAAAAATAATTTGGGGGTGCATGGACAACCTCGGGGGTCCGTGAAAGGTTTAATATAAAAAAATATCTGTGACACATTTTCGTTATTATGAAAGTTGAAATAAATATCAATAAATAAATCGATACAGATTTATTGGGTGTTGGACCCGTTTGTAAGCAGGCCCACAAATTCAGATGTATCCATGCTAATACGGAAGCAATTTGTTGAATAATCTACAAATGTAGAGCGGAAATCAATGTTTGGAAAAGATACCTCAATTTCTGGTTACAAAAATAGATATGTACCAATTTTATATCCTTCATTATGAGTCACTGTAAAGAGGTTGTTAATTGATTTCTCGTCTTCCCATTTAGTAGAACCTGGATTACGTGGAGTTATGAATCTCATTATATTTTAAATATCAAAATGTTTTATTTGTATTGTATTTTTACATCACCACTTACCATTCTAGACATCAAAATTAAATGTATATGTTTTTTTATTGTGCTGTCATGTAGCGTTATTTTACTTAGGGGGTTCATGGTCAGGTTTTTGCTTTAAGTAGGGGTCCATGGGCATAATAAGTTTATAAACCACTATTCTATAAAGTTGCGAATTGTGTTTTACGCCTTTTCGACCGAAATATACAGTGGCGGATTACTCCATAAGAGCATGAGGCTCGCGCTTACGACCTTCGAATCTTAGGGGCCTTAAAATCACACTCAAAATGAAACACCTTAAACACAATTTTGTAATAAACGTTTATATTACTATTAGTGAAATGTTTATATCTGAAAATTGTCATACTATTATAATACAATGATGTTTACTTTTAGGGTTTTAATTGTCAATTATTGGTGGAAAGGCATTACATTTTAAAAACAAAAAAAACAATTTGTTTGTACTATTTCCACATATTTATAATGACCGGTGTCGCTAATCAGGATCAGTTGATTTGAATTCCATTTTTTTTATTGAATGCCTACATAATAACTTAATGATTTTTTTCATTTTTTTCATTGGCGTCCCAGAGATAAGAGATTAATAATTGCATTGATCTAATAGTGATTTATGAATAGAATATATTACACATTTATATATGTAGGCAATATGAAAATCTCAAAATAGTTTTGCGATCCAAAGAACAGGCCCTCCATATAATATTGCAGCTGGGGCCTTTCAAATGCTTAATCCGCCACTGGATCCATATAATATGTTTAAACGAAATTGATCATTCCCACGCATTTAATCATTTAATCAAGCCGTTTATCTTATCTAGTGTTAAACAGTTTTCACAAAGCTACTTTTCGGATCAATAAGTACTATGTATTATCTTATTACTAAGTGCCAATTGCAAATAATTTTCAATGATAGGCCTAGTACCACAACCAGTGTTGCCAATATAAATTGAAGCATTGTTTAAGGTAATAAAATATAGGAAGGAAATATTCGTTGTACTCTGCGAAAGACAATACATTTTATTAAAGATGCAGAATAATTTATAGAGATTTTTATTGGAATCTAGCTATTTTTATTAATAAAATTAATTTTCAATTTATTTCTGAAAAATCATGAAAAGAAATAATCGATGAAATATCACCATAAAACAGTGAAAAATGGATTTATAAATTGCGTTTACATGCAAACTCATCACTGTCCAATGTAAAATCATTAACTTTATTTAGTCGTTTGGACTATATTAATATAATCTATAACAATTCACCCAAAAGTCATATGTCGTCGCCTCAAGTAAACAAGCTTCCATTTGCCGTTTTTTTACAAAATCACTTTGAAATGCAGTTTTATTCGCATTAAAAATTCGGCTCTATCTGCATTGAAAAACCCTTACAATTGCCCGTCATCAAAATTCAAATTAGAAAAATGTTCTATCTGAAAAACATACACATGTTACCGTACAGTAAGGTTCAATCTGAATATAATATTATAATTAGAAATACCGCGTGTAGAAAATCACAGTCTCAAAAGCGGTCGTCTCTTTCATTCATGGATGTGAATGCATAAGTGTATTTCATTCAAAAAGTTACATTTTCTAAAATCTAAAATTGTTTCTCCTGAACAGTTTTAGTTTTTGCAGATAGAACCTTGTTTACACAACGTGAAGTTGTTTGTATAAATTATAAAAATTGCCTCAGTATCGGTTTTATTTGATTTCTCGCAATATGACTTTGAAGGACAGTAGCGTTTTTGCTTTTAAACAACTCAGTTACTGGTAAATGTTGCGTGGCAGTAAAGCTATAAGACTACCATGTTGAAAAAAAATTGGAATAAATTATTCTGCACCTCACAAATAATTGTAATTAACATACAGCGAAAGAGTTGAATGTCCAAAGTGTATTTATTTTTTCTCATAGAAAGTCTACTCTTTATGTTGCATTATTGGTATAATTATTATTGTTTTAAGGCTTCCATTGGCCTGGGTGACTTCTATGGAATCATTTCTTTTCAATCTATTCCCCCTTTACTGAATTGTTTTCAGAGAGGAAATTAAATCTAAATGAATGAAAGCTATTATCTTATTTGTATGACTTCTTGTCCAAATAATGAATAAAAAAATTCTGGTGTCTATTGTACACAAACATTGATTATAACACCAAACTGTTTAAAGAAAATCAAAGCATTCATATTTTTGTTTGCGACAGTAATGATGATTCTTAATATTGGTTTGAAATACCACTTCTATCAGTATTTTATCTATCCATACCTTCTGTTGGCAACGATAGAATGTCAATAAAACAATAACATGAGAGATAAAGGACACTGGAGAACTCTGACGCCCCTAAGACATGAAGTTCAATCAAGTGGATCAACTGCAAGGCTTAGCTGGAAAAAAACTAAGAATGAACAAATGTTTAGTGTCATACTATCAGTTAACATAAATTTTCATCCATTAGGGCAGATGTGACCATTCACAGTTCGGTTTTAGTTTTGAACAATCAATTTAAATCTAATAGTAGAATTCATCAATTAGAGACAGAACACTACACCAGGTGGCAGTGTCATCTGTCAAACTTCCTATATATACTCGCACTGTAATTTGATTTAACAATACAATACAATAGAAACGAGAAAAAAGTGAAAATCTGTGGTATGTACTCCTATCTTGTTTATATATAATATATAATTGCATAAGTAAATTCAATAAAAGTTATTTCAAAACAAAAAAAATCATATTTCACAGTTTTTCAATAACTATACAAATGCATTAAAGATTGACAGATAAATCAGAACGAATATAATATATTGTAATAACTTTTAAGGTGTTAATTGTGAATTCTTGGTGGAAAGGCATTATATTTTATGTATATTGTAAAATTTTATTTACTACAACACTACAATTGACTGTGACTTTAACATAAATGCTTTGTAATGACATTGTATTACTTTGTTGTAAGAAAGTTTTCACAATGTTTTATAAAAAATTGATACGTTGTATATTCAATGACGTTATGTATTCAAGAAAATACGGTTATTACATAATAATATAATCAAAAGTAGACACTTTAACATCAGCATCAAAACTATATTCTACAATTATTACATCATTGTTTTCAATTATATGTCGTTGTGGTTTCCATTTTAGATTGTTTTCAAATCAAATTTCATGAAATCAAAAGTTACATTTTGCCAAGAGCAGGTAACTGGTGGTATTTTCCCATTTCTTGTTCCAAAACTAAATACAGATAGTCTATAATTATATTATATTCTAAGTGAGATTAATCAAACCAGTATTTAAATAAATTCACATATTCATCTACATATAACATCACTTAATAGTAATTATTTAACCAAATGTTCTTATTATTTTTTAAAGATAAACGATACAAACTGTTTACTGTAAATTCGAATTCATCTGTGCCCTTCAACGCCTGAAGAAACTCGTTAGTGATAAAGACAATAAAAATGAATGTGTAATAAATTTGAATCGATTCAAATTTAATATTTATATTACATTTTGCACCCTCAGTCAATATCATAAATGGTAGTACCAATTTTTGTAACTATTTTTAAAAAGTGCAGTAAAAGCTACCTGACTGAATCATTATGCCATCGCTAAATATAACTGTACCGTATATGCTTAAATTTAAACATATTGTATCAACTTTTTTGCTGAACTTCTAATTTAATGCTGCAGAACTCTATTTAAGAAACGCTGTTCTAGATTGACACAAAAAAATGCAATTTATTCAATTATCATTGTAAAAGCACTAATAAAATAACAGTGTGGGGTAGATTGTCACTGATAACTGATGAAGAGCTATTGATGTTATTAATTGACAATTAACTTGTGATAAATGATGTGTACAGTACAATCCATAAAAAACACTAAATAGAAATATTGAGGTGAAAAGAATCTAATCAAATATACATTTATGACTTTGGGATATAATTAGTTACATTCAGATTGGATTATCAGTATTACAAAATGCATATTGGAGTATTAATAAAAACCGTAATCTTTCATTGAAAATCTATATCTAATTGCTTAGTAAAAGGTAAGTAAGTAAACTGCATAAAAACATCAATTTATAGACAATTCTTATTCCCAGAAACAACTTTATGCGAAAAACTAAACATGTTTTTTTTTTAATAAAACACAATTTGTTTTATACTATTCCACATGTTTAGAATGATCAGTATAAACATGTAGAAGTAGTGCAAAACAAACGGTGTTTTAATTCAAAAATATAATGCCTTTCCACCAAGAATTGACAGTTAACACCTTAAAAGTGAAACTATACATCTTCTGAATGGTGTGCGAAAGAAAAAGATATAAAGTATAAAATCATTACTATCCAGTAGAGCCAAAATTAAATTTCCATTATTCAGAACATAAATAAATACTTCAATGTGAAATTTGCTAATTCAGTGGCATTCAACTGATTCCTTTTGCTTTCATACACAAATCTAAATCATTTGTAACTTTTGCTATGATGTAAATTAACCCAAGTTGGCCAATTTGTTTCAATTTTTTATTATATCAAGCGAAATATTTCACAAAATGAAGGATGATATGAAACGCAACAAAGAGCATATAATGGAACAGAAATAAGAAATCTTCCTGTCGATTATTAAATCCAGAAAGTGTCATGGATGGATAGAAGGATTTTTAAAGTTTTGCTCAACACTAAATTGGTTCCACAAGTGAGAATTTTTTGAAAGTATATCCTGATCCAAATGAAAGTATTATGAAAAATGGACGATGGCATTATGCTTGCAAAACTTTTACCACCTAATGTTATATCGTAAATTCAACTTATGGATCAAGGGGTTATTTCATTAATGAAATAACATTACCTTACTTGCCTTATTAAAACCTTTAGAAACAAAGATGACGATTTTATTCAATTCTGGAAAAAAATAACTATACTAGATGTGATACATAGAGTAACTCAAACTTGGTACAAAATTAAGTCAGTAAAACTAATTCAATTGTGGAGGAAAATTCTGCCAGATGTAGAAATAGATTTTTTGGATTCAAAGGAGCTTGAGGCAAGTGAAATATGAGAACTAATGGCAAATGTCAATAAAGTAATCATTGAGGAGTGGATGGAATACACATCATCTGATCCGGGGCTTTCAATGTAGAAGTGATTCGGATATTATTTTCAATCTCAGTCAACCAGAATAGAATGATAATGACGATACAAGTGAAATAGAAGAAATTACCAATCGCATTAGTTCCAACATGGCACTGCATTCTATTGAAATTTTATTGGAGGGCGTAGACCAATGAATATTTGAATATAATGATATAATAACCCTTAGAAAATTCGAAATAATGTAAAGAAATCGTTAGATATCTATAAACAAAAAAATCACAGATTTTATTAATGAATGTTATAATAATAGACTACTTTAAAAATGGATAATGGTTTTTGAAAACCAAATAAAAATTAATAGTTTGGATTACCCGTGTGCTTCGTTATCCGTGAGAGTGCAGATCCTCTCTACCATTATCCTGGATAATCGGGAGCTTATTCGTATGTTATGAATCGACAAAATGGATATTCCAGGGTATAGTTTTTTTACAGTGACATAAACTTTAGTCAAATTACTTTGAATTTCAAATTACTGAATGACATTTTTAAAAAAATTGCAAGCAGCCCCACATACCAACTAGTCTACTCATAACGTATATTTTTCCGTTTTTGATGAATATTACATATTTATGTAAATAGAAACATGTTATACTATTTTTACTAAAATAGACCGGAATTATGAATAGTAGCATCTGTATGTCATTATCAAAAGGCGTAAACGTTTAGGAAATTATTACTATTGCAGTTTGTGTCCCTGCTAGTGTTTGAAACAAATAAGCTTTATAATAATAATATAGATGCCAGTGCGTTGATAGAAATGTTGAAAAGTCCACAGCTGGTCTGGGAGTGGCTGTCAACTGGCGCTTCTAAATCATAAACGGGAGTTCAGTGTGGTAGTTAAGTTGTGTGTTAACTGTGCGTCAAAAGAATACTTAGTCTTTTAAAATAACAATTGACTACTTCGACGCGAGGCTCTATATTCAACAACAACTTATTCAGGTACGTCTTCTGAGTTTATTTAACTCGCTTAAGGGGTGTTTTACCGTATATTACGCGAATATATGAGCATAGTAGTTGCCATGTGCAGATGCGTAAAGTACAACGATTTATCTTGTAGTACGGCACAAGGTTTACGCACCGGCTGCCTTTTCTTCGCGTCTTTTCACTGTTTACATTGCGAAATGTACATTAAATATGTCAAACTATCCACGTTCACGTTGCCAAAAATACATATATCGCCAATGCCAACCGGTTTACTCATGTTTCCAATGTAAACTTGTCGTGTTTACATAAAAATATTACAAGATCTTCGCTTACCCCAGGTAAATAACGACTGTGTAGGATGTTGTGTGGGTTTCGATTGCGAAGAAATGCATTCTTATACATGAAAGTCATTAATGCAACAAGCCTGACTATTTATATGTGTACATCAACCTTTTACAAGTAACTTGCTTTGAGGTTAAAATTGTGCGTACCCAGACTTGTTAGACTAATCAGTAATCATACGGCAATGCATTGCAAACACGGAAGTATGTATCTAGTTTCCATTAAATCACCATTCCTATTGCAACCATGGAAAAAGCTGAGTTTGAGCTTGAAATAAACTGGCATTTTGCAGAATGATAATAAAAATACGAAATCGTTATGTACAACTTCTAATGTAAACGTAAACACTGTCACTGTCCCTATCTACCTTCTGATAAGTGAAAAATGCATTAGTATGTATCCTATTTGACGTTACAAACTTGCATTCTTGCTCATATCAAGTTCACGTTTTTTTTCCAGCTTTGTATCGTCTCACTACATTTTACTTTATTTTATAAAATTGTATAACAACATTAACAAATCTTATGTTCCTTTTCATTCCGCGCTATTTTACACTATCTATAAGTACAGCATTGTAACTTAGTATTATATCTAACAGCATTTTTTACCTAATTATCATACACATACACCTACTAATCAAAAGATAACTCATTCCGTTTTCCCCTGCTGGATGTAACGTGATACGCCTCCATTGAGACAGCATATTAAAATCTTTACTGAACACTAATCCAACTTTGTAAACTAATTTGTAGAATTGTAATGCCAATTCAATCAATGAATTGAAAATAGCCGATATGGCTACTCAGCCAATACTATTCATCATAATTCTGAAATAGCCGTCAACTAATTCATTAAATTTTGTAGAATTAGACACCTTGATATGTATTTGAGTTTATCCTTTTAAAAATGGAGCTCTACCAACTAAATACCGATCCAATCATTAAAATGAAAATAGTCGATATGGTTACTCAGGCAGTACTATTTGGTTTAAGCATAGTTCTGAAATAACCACCAACTAACTAATAAAATTGTGTGCAACAAATACTGTGATAAATTATAGGTATTTGTTTCTCTGCGAGGTTTGGGACTGCATTTCCGGGATATATTTTCGATCAAGGGATTTTACAAATTCAATCGCTTGGCTTGATTGGTCCAGATATATAAAGTGGGTCCATTTCTATATAATTTTCATTTAAATAACAGCCATTGAATGTTATTAAATATTTCCCTCAATAAAACACAAAATCTCATCAATGTGCAGTTTGTCCCTATTATTATTTATGTATCAAAAGAAATAGTTTCACAAAAATTCATGACGTCATTTAGAAACAAATGAAAGAATTCAGTAACCTTGAAAGAGGCATAATGACACTTTTTGTTCAGCCCCAATCTCGTCACATCGTAGACAACATCTAATTTAAATAACTAACTATAGTAATTATATTAGGTCTATAAACTTGCACTTTGCCTACACACAATGCACATGCACTTATGTAACGTGCAATTAGGCAACCACTCGCGATTACTGATCTTTGCACAGTCGGGTAATAAATAACTTGTTTCATTATAACACAAGTGAAAATAACACCTTTTTCAATTTACCTGTGTGTGTATAATTCGATAACTAAATACCTGTTAAAAATATACTTTCATATATCAAACTTTCAGAACTCTCCGTTACGAAATAATTACTACGTAATGGCAGATTTGAGAGAGCATTTTATTTGAGAGAGATGCACGCAATTTAAAGGCGATTTTGAGGCATGGGTTTCTGTGATGTTTTCATCCCTTCCCACCCACCATATCCGATCCTGGATGATCCTGCAACACTTCGTGGAAAGATCAATCAGCTAAATATAAGTCTTTTCTTAACACCATGATTATTTAAATCCTTACCCTACGTATATTGAGTTTCGAGAATAGATTATTGCGTCAGATACTGGGGGTGAGGTGATTTGACTTTGTGAGAATTTCGGAGACAAGGGAACGAACCAGGCAGCGCACTGTTACATCTTCAGTCGTGCAGAAAGGTTGGAACTGGTTGGGTCACGTGCTGCGGATGTCTCCGGAGAGCCTCAATCCTGCTTGACTCTTCCAGTGGGATTCTGGCGTCCTGTAAGACCATCGGGTATTATCCACAGGATGTATTTGATGGAGCTGAGAGACTGGCATGACTTCATGGGAGGAAGCAAAGCGATTAGCGGATGACAGGGAAGCATGGTGGCGATATGCTCCACATAGGGAGCGAATATGATCGAAGAAGATGTATCATTATACTGGTATATTGTGTATATGTATACTGAAAAATTACGACTTTAGTGATCCGAAAGGTTACCGTTCGCCGGTTTAAAGCACAAATGTAATCTATCGCAATAAGGAGTTGTTGAGAAATGACAATTGAATGTTCTAATGATTGACAAAATAAAACAAATGCAGGTTTTTTGTCTTTGATTTTTATTAATTTATAAATTGATTATTCAAAAAGATTCAACCAAAATAGACTGAACAAGCTCAAAATTGGCTAAATGAAAATGGACATATCACTTCTGTACTTTCAACTATAAATGATAGCCAGAATATATAAAGTGATTGTTATGATTCTTCTTGTGATGAAAATTTATATTACCACTGATCTTCTTCCTGTATTACGGAGTTGGTGATATCAAGTACCAACATAATAAATATGTATTGAAGAAATACAAAAATTATTCCGTTCGGCCTAAATGTGTTCAGCATTACTACCGAGGCTCTATCAGTGTATTGTCTCTAATAAATTTGAGAATACGATTGCTGCTCTTACTTAGTAACTATAATTAATAGAATAAACAAAATTAAACATAAATTTGCAGGTGCTTCTTGGTGTCCAGATATTCAAGAAGAGCGAATCAGACAAATCTTGACCTATTTTTAAATCGATGTCAAACTGCAATTCGGGTTGTACATCAATTGATTTGAAATGATATGAACTCGTTCAGCAGTGATTGTATATCGGAATATTATATTCAATTACCTCCCAATGCAATGAATGACGTAGATAATATGCTGCTGAATCGATCTTCGTTTCCTTGTTTTGCCATCTGTAGCTGTGTTTTCCCAATATGTGACGTGTGGATGGATTTCATCTCAACGGAACCGTTCTTTTTCGGAGAGAGGACAGGGCTAGAAAAAGAAACAGTTAAATAAAATTAGCAACGCCCTGTTTTAAGGATCGGACGGGTACTAGGTAATTTATACATCACAGACATCCATCAACGTGATCACTGCAACCGAAACCAACGATGTTTACCACTTAGCTACAGTTATAGGTATACCGAATGTTTGGTGTATGTTTTTAAAGCTTGCTATGACGATGCTAACCGATTAAATAAAATCGGCTATAAATTACACTTGTGTGAAACAATCTTTGTTTTTATACGGTATATTTATCTGAGTCACTAGCACCAAACTTGTGCTCAAAGTCTGCTCTTTAGGTTGTCCTCTGAATTATAAAACAGTGTCTGTACTCAAGTAATCAATACTGACAATATTGTCAAGTTTTCTTGGAAGGTAGTTTCATCCTTCGTAGAGTCCGCTCCTGCCACGAGACGAGTCTACGACAGTCATATTGCCCCAGTCACTGGGTCGGTGTGCCGCGGGCTAAGCTACGACGAGTTTTAACTTTCCGATAAGCGGAAGAGGGTTATTCTTCGTACTGTATTGTCGTTATTTTATAATAAAGATAAATAAAACGAAGCCATCTATAAATTAAGTAATTTATCAATAACTGCTGCCAGTAAAATAAACATAATTTTATACTCACTATGTTTTTTCTCACATAATAATATAATACTTAAATCAGGCCTGGGCAAACATTTTGGCTGACGGGCCACATTAAGAATTCAAGGAATTTGAACACACAAAATAAGTGGTTATCCTAAAACTAACACTTTAATAAGACGATTTGAACCGTTATACCTTTAACTTTAAACCTTTAAGTCTTTAAACTTTTTTATTTTAACTTTTTGGTGTTGATTTTCTTGTTGAGATTCTTAAAACTGCTTGTGAATGATCGTTGGTGATGCTTGATCATGCTTTTTAATGAGATTCATGATAGAAAATGTTTGCTCGCATTATATATAAGTTAATCCAAATTAATGGAACACAATTGCGGCTCGCGGACCACACAAAAATACGTGTCTGGCCGCATGTAACCTGCATAATAAACAGTTTATAACCACCTAGGTCCTAGAAATCAAAATCTACATGAGGCTTAGTATCCCTATCATACACGGTCATGAATTTAAAACATAATATTTCATTCATTCGAATTACTGTCTTGAAGTACTTTTTATTCATATATTTAGTGATTTAGCTACTCTTTAGCCCTCGTTAAAGATAATTATGTGCACTCCAATAATTGTATCATTTTTAAAAACGACTTCCCAATACGATACACATCTTACTGGAATTATTGTTTCAATAAATAATTAATTTATAATTGTATTGAACACACCAAAGCCAGTGGTTGAAATGCCATTCTTTCGATGGCAATAAAAAATCATTTTGTAATTCAGATATTATAAGCGCCCAATCCGGCCATTAATGTGTAATGCCCAACGATAAAACGGCACAATTTAATGATTATTGACAAAGTTTGCCCGTGTAACTTTTCTGAAATACGACCAAGCCGAAATTCGCCATTCATTTTATGGAGATTACGTGCAACCGCGCAGCTATTTCTGTATGGGGTCTTCACAGCGTCATTATTTCGCGCATGCCATACTATAAAATTTATCATAGATATCGAATTATGAAAGTTTTCTAATTGCAAGATAATAATGAAGCACTGTTTTTAAGACATACTATTTTTAAAGCATTACCTAGCTTCCCGGTTTCGCTCCCAACGACAACAGATATGACTTGGAATAGGTCACTACATGGTATCCCTAAATCAGGCAGGCGGTTATATGCTTCCCAAATCCATTTTGGCTATTTTTTAACATGCAATGTTCAAGTATTCCCCAAAATTCAACAAATATCATGTCTATGATTTAAGCCTAACGAAGTAGCAATAGTAATGCATATCCGCCACTATTTAAATCACATAATCGATGTTCATTTGTTTTTAATGTTTACAACTTTCGAAACATAAATATCACAGTCAATCTGGGTAACGTTGAGCCAGTTCTGAGGGTTTTTATATTTTTATGGTTCTCTATTACATTAATGTGTGGTATTGTTCAACATAGAAATGAACTAATGTCTTAAAATGAAATTTAATCAACATAAATAGATTTATTGTCATAATTGATATATAAATACAGATAAACCAAGGTGGACCAAATTTTCGCCCAAAGCGGGTTACTTTGGCCGACGATACAAATAATCACTGTAATTACTATAAATTCAGTGATTTTAAAGTCCCGGCAACTTTTATTTGTGCTTTCATATATTATGTACATAATTGAGATGGGAAAAATATACAGCATTTGGTTTACAGATCAGTAATACAAATAGAAAATATTGCTAATCCAATTTGTTTCAAGAAAAGTTTTTAAAATTGTGTTTTATCATTCCAAGCTACAAATTCAACAAATTATGTTGAACATGTTTTTACCAACAGGGACTATTCAATACCTGCTTAACTAAAACCTTTTTCCATGTAGTGGGGCAATCTTACACCGATGGGCAAACTTACCCAAATTGATGGTAATTTAGTATATTCTTCATTATTTCTCGTAGGGAATGTTAAGCGGCATTATTTTCTATAAAATTGCATCGAATAACTACGTAAAACACAGGCAACGGGAAATGTATATTCGTAGGAATCAAACATTCATTAATTGTGATTTCAAACACAGCGATTCATTTCAAACAATTCTTTTATTAATTATTTTGTTTCACAGACTATGTTCATCGGTATGTTAAAATTTAATTTGAATTGTTGAGATTTTGTACATTTCCATGTATTTCGTCACTAACGACCCGGGTTTCACCTTTCAGCATCTTCAGGCATTCGAGTATACGAATGAATTCGAACTGACAGTAAATAGTGTCTAACGTTTATATGTAAGATAAAAATACGACGAAATATTATTTATAAGATACCATAGAAATTTCATCAAGCACCCTCAGTCGATTACTTAAATTTAAAAAAAAGGTATATGAAAAGCTTCAGATTCTGGGACAGTGACATCAATTAATTTGAAAAAATGTGAGACATTTGTTTTACAAACATTTGTGTAATTTATGAAAGATAGGGTGCTTGTTCCTAAAGTCAGCCGTCCCCAGTAGTCGGTCTTTTGATCCTAGAACTTAAATAATAGTGGATATACTTAAAAAAACAGATTTTTTTAAATTCGTGTAGGTATTCTTGCCACTTGCCAATGTGTATCTGCACTATACTGACATAAGATGCAATACGCAATTAAGAAGGCACATTTTCGACAAATTCATCTTGTATGGGGATCGCTAACAAAATATACTTTATATTGTCATGCTTTGCATCGTTATGTTTTTTATTGTTCTGTCTACTATCAGTAAATTATTTCATGCGATATTCATAAAATTTCATAGTGATGACCGAACACTGGGCAAGGAAAGGCCGACCACTGGGACAATTGGCATTTTTTTTGTAAACTTTTATTATTTTATGCTTGGTACAATAGTAACTATTTTTTTTTAGTTGGTTACATTACTTAATCCCTGTTTAATGGAATAACAGCGAAAAAAATATGTATTTATCATTCATTGACTCCCCTCAATCCCTTTTGAAAGTACACCTGGCGCTTAACTGGTCGAGCACTGGCGAAACGACCCTAGTTCACTAACATTTTAAAAACGTCTCGACTGATCTTGATATAGGTAATTTAAATCGCAATTTATATTTCATCATTCAGTTAATGCCTTCTGCTGTTGACTGTGTTTTTACGTATGATGACAGAATAAAATGTACACTAATCAGACGAAACTGTGGTAGGTATAGGTTTCATCGCTTGATAGAACGCCTTATTCTAATGACTTACATTATAAATCATTCACCGATTAATAAAATATGTTCATTTCACATACTCATCTGTATTTTTATGATTTTCAATGCATAGACTCTATGATAGATTAATAATATACTCGCACGTTGTTGATAGCGAATAGTTGTTTGAGAAATTAACTCGCCGTGTAAATCAGTCAACCGCATTGGCGGGGTCGATCTATGACCGTTCCGGTCGCCGGCCGCGTACTATCTAGACATTGTTGGCGGTGTGTAAAGCGCAATGTGAGCATTACTTAAATGCAAATGCGTTTTGCTATAACTCCATCATCATCATCTCTTCCAATCAGCCACAGTTTGATACTTGTGGAAGTAGTACAAATGAATTGTGTTTTATTTAAAAAAAAAAAAAACAATTATTATTGTTTAAAAATGAAATCTTCCAAATAAAACTATTGCTAATTTGACACTTAATGACGTATAATCAACGCTCCACAGAAGCAAATTCCACAGCATATACTAGACCAAGTATTTATTACATCAAAATGTGCAAAGATGCGTGATTGAGAGGAAGAGCTCAAGACTAGTTAATATGCGAATCGCTTTGTGCAGCACTTTTACCAGTGTCCCATGGCTATGGCGGCCACGCACATATTGAATATTTAGTTTTATATAATTTACCTTTAAAATGCTCTTCAAACACTGTTATATTAATAATTAATTAAAATATAGTCAACTCGACTTACCTGAACCATCGGCATGCAAATTTATTCATCGCTCATCGCCTCAAGCCGCTATGAAAATCGTAGATGTTCCCAGTAATGGACGCTTGCATCGTCTTCTTTTAATAATTATTGTTTAATTATACAATAACCAAGTTTAACTTGGGTCTGAGTTTGAAAGAAGAAAACCGTATTAATGAAAATTTTAAATAATACTTAGATCGTCCTTTGTATCTGCTTAGAAGTGTATAACTTTAAAATAAATGTAATCGAAACGCCATCATGTCAAACCAAATGACAATGTCAAACAAAATCGTTCCATTTTTTTAAACTTCGCTACGGTCACATCGTTGAATTAAGAAGCACTCGCAGACAGGTCGGTGAAGTAATTTTCTCAGATCCATAGTTGCTGTTTATCATATTGTCGGAGAGCGATACTTCGTATCATGCGCTTGAGATCTACGTATTTAAATTGTCTATTGTAATAACAATGGTGGGAAATAATGTAGAGACTAAGTAAATTATCTTATTTAAAGCTAATTCACTTAATAACACGTGAAAACTTCTCTTACCTAATGAAAAAAAACCGTTAAATATTTTTTCGGTAATTTATTCAGCAGGCTCGATGATACCATATTATCGCGTGATATTTGTAGCTAAAAAATCTCCGTAGATTTTATGGATACTATAAACATGAATAAAATTTGTTCAGTGTTGGCCCGCAAGAATCGTTATTACTTGTTTTCGACTGAAATATACTCCAGCTGCCTCGTTACCAATACCAATTATTGTATTGTAATAATTTAATTAGTACCAGTCAAATAACAATAATATTTTAGTTAAATTTCAATGAAAAATATTATTCGACCCTTGAAACAAAATCTACGATGATCTATGTGGCAAAAGTAGACGACAGAAGGTGAAGAATATTTTTTTACGATATTGCTTATTTTCCGCATTGTAAACAAAATAATCTATAGCTTTGCACATATCAATATCTTAGAAGATACACAAAGTTAATAAAATCCACATAGGTAGGTAAGTAGGAAACATAAAATCTAGCGTGGGTCACTAAACATATATATTATATTGAGAACGATTTGATAAGTGTTATTCTTCATAAAGAATCATTGCGATACTATGTTAGTTCTCTTCTTTTTAAAACAAACATATGTATCCGTTTTGTTTTAATCCACTTAATTATATCAATATTTTTCCTTGTATGATCTTGAACAATGGTCATAATTCATAAAACACATGATGCTAAGTATGGTTGAGAACTGCGTTTCGTCTACCGCACAGGATGGATGAGGCCGTAGAAGCTACGCTGTCTAAATTCACCATACTGTGCTTATAACGGGATTTCTTTTACATTTATTTTGTTCGAAATTCGAATAATGAATTCGAGCGGGAATAAGATGTTTTCATGTGTTGAAATTTTTAGATGAACTTATCGGTTTGCCCTGGGCTAAAAACGCATAACCAGCTGCTGTAGACATATATTTGAATTGACCATACTGTTATTCCAAAGATGTTTTGCGATGTCTGATTTATTAATATTACGGGAAACGTCGATAAACCCTCCGCTAGAAAAAATTCCGCGGTGCCATATTTTCGTATACGAATTCGAAATAGATTTCTCAGCTATCATTTTTTGAAATCTATTTTAACACGTTGAGTCCCAGGTCCGTGTTTTCACGTTACAAGCTAAACATACGTTGAATCCCGGAAGCGTGTATTCACGTGATGTTCTAAGTTTTCAAATACAAGTACTCGTAGAAAGCCCTTAAAAAAAATGCTTTTTTTTGAAAACTAAGCTGAGCATTATAGTTTCACCTAAATCGGGTCGTGGCTTATAGTGTTTTAACAGTGTTTAATACATTACTGCATCTTCAAGTAAGTTAATAGTCTCCGTTCAGCGACCCATACTATCTACATGTATTATAGATGGAATTAATAATTGTGCGTACGCCTTACCATTTAATAAGACATGATAGTCTCAATTGAAGCCGGGTCCAGCAGTTTTATTAGGCCGATGCCTTTCTCGTTACATCAACGCTTTATGTCATCCCATTAAACTTTCGCGAATAAATTTGCTTGGCCAGCATCTCCATAATAAATTACTCCGCATTGTATTTAGCGACATCTTGCGACGCTTTTTCGCGACAGCGGTTCTTACCATGGGCGTAACATATAAATCGAACATTTTAGCGGTCGATTTGTTATGGTACAAAATTGAATACTTTATTTTGTTGTTGATTAAAGTAGCGGCTTAGTGATAGTGAGAAAGTTAGTGATTGATATTTACACAATAATTTGTGTGATCCGTAGAATACAATTCGCTAGAAATTTCGATAGTCTCGGCTATTTTAGGTGGTAATGCAATCTGTAAATTCAAAAATAAACTATACTACTGTACTAATATTACAAAAGCTATTTTCACTGCACTGAGTTGAACTGTCAAACGTCAACAATATTGGTTACCGGCATTATGTTTTTTTTTATCTTGAATGATGCTGAATTCTTCCAAGTTTTTAATGTCCGTTTTATCCTTTCCACTATTTTTTATAGTGATTTCTTTACGGCAAATTGATAATGCGACAGATATTTGTAAATTCAAAATTTCTTGAAAAACCTCGACGAAATCACTCAATGAGAAAGCACCCTTGCTTCTAGAAGTGCATCGAAATAACAATTGCTATAAACAGTATTACTATTGACCTTCACCCGGACGCGAACTCGATCCCTCTGATCGCTAAACGGAACCTTGACCTCTAAGCTACTGAAGCCGTTTGTTTTACTTGAATACTTTAATAAATATATATTAATGTAAGAATATGTGACATTTATTGTATCTGTTCAATATAATGCATACGGGTGTAAGATCTGGAACTGGAGGAAAAAAATCTATTCAGGTGAAACAAAATTCTCTGTAGAATAACTAAGACCGGTTAAAACATTTGTTATATAAAGGATCTCCAAACTACAGTCCGCGATATCTGGTTGGACATGCCCGGTATCCGGCCCGCCATAGTTTTTTTTCACATCTTACCACAAGTGACCTAATATGAGTCTATAAGAAGCTGGTTTTCTCCTTGTCGGCTATTGACTATCTCCGCCGCAATGAAATGCCATCGACACTTACCCTTAAGTACCAACCGAAGCGCGTAATTCAAAACCACAGTATGTTGGTTTGATGAGCTAGCTAGGTCTTGGCCCTTGGGACTTAGTGGAGGAGTCAGTGTGGTCCTCAAGCTAAAATGTTCGGAGCTTCACGAACAATTAAACTCTAATATAGTTGCTATTTCGAAACAAGACTACTCAAATGAGACTCGCATGCTAGGAATCTAGAGGTATCCACAAGATATATAAAGCAGCAGGCATTATATCAAGAAGGATGACAGAGACAAGGTGTGATCGACCGGAGAGAGATGCTTAGCGTGCGGTTTTGAAGTTGGTCATGGATCGTAGCGTCGAGCGAACAAACAAAAAATGTAATACATACCCGTATTAGATAAGTTCGCAGATGCCTAAATATTCAAAAAAAGAATCGTGTGCCCACATGATATCTTTAGACATTCTTATCTTCTCCGTTCAAAGATAACGATTTTACTATTATCGTATTCTGCATACAAATATGATGTATAATACTATTTCAGTTAGTAAGTCGTTTGGTAAGTTATTTCTAGTGGTTAACATATATTCTTCACACGTTTTCAATATCCTGCGTAATAAATCAGCTGTCGGGTTGAATTATGTTCTCGGTTTCAATTTTGTTCTGTCGCCTGCATACTGACTTTCAGTATCTATATTAATTATCTTCATTTATGACATACCTTTGATTTCCACGAACGGCACTGCGCTATTTATCATGCCCTCCTCAACGTCGTATCACATAGCTCGACCAATGCAAAAGGACCATCGGTGCTGAAAACGTTACATTTTTTTTTCAAATTTAAAATAGGGTTTTCATATAAACGACTTAATTAATGGCTATTCAAGCTCATTTCTATCATTCATTGGCCAACTGTCATCTTAAACGTTTATTTTTTATCCGTGTGTTCTCCCAGTTCGAAATATGGTTAATATAATATAGCAATCCTAATTAGGGATTCCAAATATTCGTTGAAAACAAATATTCCAATATGTTGAAAACAAGGAAGAAGCCTCTAGAGTCGATATATTTTATATTTATATATAAATATAGTGTACTAACACGTTTTGTGTGAACTATACACAATATTTTGTGGTGTGGGTTACGTCCTTTTTCCTTTCCACAGTCGATGTGTTTTAATATTTTTGGCTATGGTTTTTTAAATAAGCTGTCAAATATAATGCTACACAAAATGACATTTTTTATTAACCCTGTGGTTTAATATAATATATATCATTAATATGAACGGATAACCCCAACGGAGCAATACAGTGTAAGTTGCAGTAAGTCACTCGCCCAAATTGTATGCTTGAAACGACTTTTAAACCATTTACGCTTCCAATGTGGAACATGCGGACCCCTATTATGCTTCCCAAACTTTTTCATTCCAAGACCCACAAAATTGGCAAGAAATGAACACGACCCCCTATCCCAAAAATTGAATTAATTTAGTTATCAAAAGCTTTATTTGATATTATATAAATATTATATAGGTATAAACATATACACATGCATTCTAAAATCGCCTAAAAGACAAAATTTTAATAGAATCACGAATAATGTGTTCGTATATAGCACTCTACTTAAATGTTTTGAGGCCGCTAAGAAGGGCTGTGACCCATAGTTTGAGAAGCACTGCTCTAATGGAGCATCTTTACAGAAGTTGTATAACGAAAACTGGTTGTAATTCAGTCGCTGAACCTTTCTATTCAAAGATGGGAAGAAAGGGTAGATGGGATTTGGAAAAGAATAAAGTAGTACTTTCCATATAATATTGGACAACTTAGACAAGATGCCGATGGCTAAAAATCATGAAGGTGTCAATTTGAGTGATCGAACCTTTGACCACTCGGTTACGGTTCCGGCTTATTAAAAATATCATTCCAGCTAAATGAATTGAATAAATTGAGGTAATCAATCGCTCTTGGTTTTTTCTGTACAATGTCCGCTGCCAATGTGAAGCATACAGGCGCTTAGTGGAGCATTTCAACGGAAACGAACAAGTTTTACAATATCTGCCCTCCGTATTAGAATCGGTTGTGAAGGTTGGTGGTTAAAAAATAAATATCAGTCAAATCAATGAACGAAAGTTTCTGATTGAGATTTCCAAATGAACAAACTGTTTATTTCATATAATACAAGGCACTTTTTTTTAAATATTTTGATATTTGTTTGGAAAAAATATCTGATTCGCCAAAAGTTTTGAAAATCGGAAAATCGTATGAGATAGACTCGATGTCACTAAATGTCGATAAAGTCAGTCATGTCTATAATCATAAATTTAATTTCGAAAAAATCTCGATTGCTGATCCAAGATCTTTTTAAAATGAATTTACAGAAATTTTATAATACTCTTATGCAGTGGTTATATATATTATTTATTTCTTATATGTTCAATAAATAATAGATACGACAAAAATGGTATTTTCAAATGGTTCTGTTTAGTCCAGTTACCGAAAAATTTGGCTATTTGCCGAATTGGTTGGTGTTTAATTTGAAGACCAATTACACATAAATAGAAAGGTAGGAAAAAAACTTGTCGTAATCGGAGACGGAGTCGGGTTGTTGGTCAATTTCGAAGTCGACCCATAGGTTAATTTATTTAAGGTATGTTTTGAAACGAATCCATAGCCCTGGAAAAAACATTATCCCTAATACCTCGTGTGTGAAATCTGGCCATTTGCTTGTATATGCTAATTCACGATGATGATAGTTGGTATGCTATCATCGCTGAGTCACCATCCCATAGCATCATGCAAGTGCAGTCAGTGACTCCAGGCTTTAGTTGCACAATGCATGCAACTCGGCCGACTAACGAACCAAATGCACTCGAATAAATTGTCGCAATTATAATTGCGCGCATTGTTTGAACCGCGCCTCTGTTCATCTGATGCCAAACTGATCATCCGTGTGTTCAGTTATGAATAGAATTAGGGCAGATGTGCGCAATCGGCGGACTGCGCTTGATAGGAATCACAAAAATCTCATTGAATGTGCGCGATGATTGTATATAAATATAAAAATGCAGCAGTACGCTCGCGGACGAAACAATTTCTATGTTGAATGTATTTATGCTATTTTGAACACTGCATGTGCTCACTGGTTATTTGCAATGCACTTGCATTTGACGCGCACTGCAACCCAAAGACGGACTTATTTTTATTTTGTATCAGTTAATAATCAGCGAAACGGCTGCTGATCATTATAAATATGAGGAAGTAGTACAAACAAGCTGTGTTTTATTTTTAAACGCCTTAAAAGTGACAGGCTTATTATTATATTTATCGCTTACAATGTAGAAAATATAGACTTCTTTTAGAGCTGGAATTCATAACCTGTTTTCCCCATTCCACCAATTTTCAGAATATAATTCCCCCCTTCCCAAGATAATACTCAAAAAGTGCGCACCAAATATGCGTACATGCAATACTGAATATCTTTAATAAATAGCAATTCCCCACTGGTTGGGAACCCCTGTTTTAGAGATCTCAGCAAAAACTTTTTTAACGAAAACTACGTGTAATTCCATCACTCAGCCTCTTTCTTCGTGGAGAATAAGAGAACAAGTGTTAAGTTAAAAAATATATATTTAGTTTGCTTTCCGTATTATTATTATTAGGTCCGTAATCTTTACACCATGTTTTTCAGAATGTCGGTTGAAAAGGTAGCGGGCGGGGGGGGCGTGTTGGTTAGTCATCACAAACATCCCTGCTTTTAGTTACAGATCCATAAATCGATTAAAAAATATATGAAAGTTTCCATTCAGCGATTCGTGCCCTCTGTCCAATCGGCTACGAAGCCTTTTTTAAATGAGTAATTAATATTCTTTTGAGAGACCTCAATAGTCAAATTACCGACTCCAGCGTCGATTTAACTGTACAATCCGATTCCGATTTGTAATCCTAATTCAAGTAAATAAATAGTCATAATATCACCACTTTTAACCCTTTACAAGCCGTTGACTCAAATATGTATTTTGCCAACGCATACCCATTCACTAAAACAGCGAATAACTATAAAAAAGAAATTTGAGTTGCCTGATTTTTTGCACTCCGACTATATCCCAACCTGCCGTAAATCCACGACTCCACAGTCCCTGCTTAATATTACGTGAAATAGAGTTGGCCTGCATGGGCGCAGGTTTAATAATAATTGCTGGTATAGTACTATGTGACTTAACTTCCGGCTCAGTATTTACGAGTCCACGAATTTAGTACACATACCGCTCTTTTATGACGAGCAAGCTATCCTGTAACTATTATTATGATACAAGTACTTAACACCTCGCTTATTTTACTACCAAAGTTTCATCTTTAGGCGTCTTTCAAGTTATACGGCTATTACAGTTTTACTCAAATATAATTCTCAGAAGATACTATAACTGAGATACCATATTTTTGAAAAATTGTTTTTTAACCATATCTGCTCCCTATTCAAAGCATATGGCCATCACACGGTTTCTCCAATATTCTCTGTCCTCCGCCAGTCTTCTTGCTTCCTCCCAGGTCATCCCAGCGTTCCAAAGCTCCGTCGAGTACATCCTATGGATTGTCATCAGCTGCCTTCCACGGCGACGGATCCATCTGGTTGGTAGAAGAGACAGACAGGATTCAGGTTCCCCTTGGGTATCCGCAGTGCATGTCCAAGCCAAGTCCATCGTCGCTTTTTTTTTTATTATGGACATAATAAGGGGCTGGTCCGTCCTCTCTTACCTCCGAAATACTGGGTTCACTAAACTTAAGTGTTCAGTTCTTCGTTCAGCTATCAATTTTAATTTTACACTAAAAATGAATTTCTGTTAAATTACCAAGACTGGTTTCACTAAGCGAATTTAATAGATATAATACAGTTTAATAGAGATAATGTAATTTATCGTAACACTATCAGTAATAATATTAGAAGTCCTAAAACACATTTTTATATTTTATTGCTCTTGTTTTATTTAATAAATACCTATCTTATTTAATCGCATTCATTGATCGCTACTCACCGCTATGTCTTCAGCCCTGCTCGTTTAGTGGTATGAAATATCCTTGAATAATAACTTTGTGTTTCTCTCACACAATCCCCACTCACTGGCACTACCTTACATAAGTAAAAGTCTATCTAAATATCTCCTACATCCCTTCCGAAACAATTTTGCTTTTCACTTTTCTCGGAAAACAGTCACTCAATTTCGAATTTCCAAGAAAGACTTTGGCCCTAAAATACTGTTGTATAAATATATACTTATACTGTGTTTCCACGAGCAATATATTTAAAATATAATATTATGTAAATACAAGTTTATTCTATTTCTACAATTGTCTATTATTTTCATTAGTTTTCATTTACTGTGGAGTTAGTTGGTATAATGATAAATAATCTTATTTTCAATTATTTATTCGTGCTAATGCTATAATGCTAATATAAATTCTTAGAAAACATTAAACTACTTGATCTATATAATTCTGAAAAGCCCAAAATATTTTCCTGGAAAAACATACTTTCTATACCTCCAAATTCCTCGTCTTTTTATCAAAGGATTTCTTTGAAATCTAACACTATTATTTTTATTATCACTGGTGTACTACTAATATCATTTTTTAACCGAAAAGTCTAACGAAAGAATTCTTATTATTTGAAAATTGTGCAAGGTAATAAAGACGTGCTATATGAAACTTGTGCTAAAGGAAGGCTTTCGTAATTATCGAAACCATGTTGTCGGACTACCGTATTATACGAGTGTTGTCTATACCGTCTAACACACAAAAACCAAATAATTATAATGATAGACATACTCGATCTTTGATTTGTCAACAAACGTAACATATTAATAAATTTATATATTACTGTTTATCATTTTTTCGTAAATCTTTTTAAATGGGAATCGAAACCGTTCTGACAATATCGACGTTTCAATCCGCCATTATTACAAAGTTCATGTGATATTAAATACACTTTGATTTATATGCAACTAGTGTTTATTACCCAGCTCCGCCAGTTGTAGAAAACGCTTACATTTAGACGTTTGCGTTATTATTTCATTGTTTTGGTACAACCTAGTGTTGAATGTTGAAAATATCACCATGGACCGTACCTCATTTGACACCCACAAAGTATAGGCTGTCAATTAATATCAATGTGAAAAGATGAACGTTGAAAATATGACGATGAACCGTATTTTATGTAACATGCCCAAAATATTGTACATCAATAATAATAATTTTAAATTTTGAAAATAGCACAGTTGACCTCGAAATAGCAGCCAGAATAACATGTGCCAATTTCACGTCGCAACTGTGCATCGTTTGGGAGGAGTTCTTGTTACAGACAGACCGACAGATTTATACTTGTATTTTCTGCTATATAGTAGATATGACATCCCATTCACGTGTTGTTTAGAAATTAAACTGTATTTAAGCTGCAATTTTAATTAAAACAATTGAGAAAACATAATAGAAATACTCATTAATGCTTTTAATCCATTTAGCTTAGAGCGCCTATTTATTAGAAACATTAAGCACAAATGTAGTCCGCTCTGAGACTAGTGCTCAAACTAAAAAACTATTGTTGATTCGTTACTGGAAATAATCCTGATAATCCTTAAAATAAATGTTTATTTGACATTCGTATTAATTATATTATGTTCACGTATATAATTGTAGTTTCGCCGAAAACAAATGGTAAATTTCTATTTTATAAAATAAGAATGATAACTTTTTTATTCCACTCTCTGTGATACTAAATGTGACACGTGTTTCGCCTCTTTAAGACAAATCTTGAAACTAGAGTTTTAGAAGTTAGTAAAGCAATTATCAGTATTCAATTATTATTAAATAACATTTTAAATAGGACAGGTGACTCACCACTATTAAATTTATTTTTCTTGGTATTTTCACGTCCTCGGTACATTTTTACTTGTATTATTGTAATTAGTACTATTATCATTTATGTCTTAACCCCTCCCCACGACCAGTACAATGAAATAATCTCACCCCACCCTTCATTTTTAAGTTATGAATCATAGTTTACCATAGAAATATATAACCTGTATAGTTAGTCTGAAGATGCTTACCAAAGGGGCGAAACACGTGTCACATTAAGGTACACAGCCAGTGGAATAACAAAGTTATCAACTTTCATTTTATATTTAAAATGGTTTTTCGAAAAGCTACCGCCGAATCTATCGAAAATATTCCATTTGTCAATTCGCAAACGCCGATACCAGATTTGCTTCCTGTATGATGGTCGTTTTAACGATATGTGCGTCAAAATCCCTAACCCGATATCATTTTAATATTTTTCACAATTTGGCAAGCTTTATAGTGAAAAAACGCTGTGCTTAAAAATATCTTCTTATCAAATTTGGATTATTGAGATTTTGTACACTTCCATGTATTTTGTCACTAACGACCCGGGTTTCGCCTTTCGGCATCTTCAGACATTCGATCGCAAGAATGCCTGAAGATGCCGAAAGGCGAAACCCGGGTCGTAAGTGACAAAATACATGGAAGTGTACAAAATCTCAATAATCCAAATTTGATATTGAAATTCCATCAAGCACCCTCAGTCGATGTCTTAAATTATATCTTCTTATGTTTGTAGTCTAAACACATCTAGCTACGTTCAATTTTCAATCATAACATTATTCTGTCTTGTAAGACCGAGGTTCTTGTAAAAGAAATTTAAAATTCTCATATATATTGAGATATCACATCCCATTAAGACAGCGTCACTTTTTTTCTTATTGCTTATAAATAATAGATACATGTGAACTTGTGAAACCATTTTGTTGGCACTGCAAGAAACCACTCACATGACAACAGTGTCAGCGATAATGGAATTGGTTTGCTCTTTTCTCTATTGCAATTATGTGATTGTTACTCTCTGGTTTCAAGCTATGTTGCTATCTCTTTCTCCCCAATGTAATGAATACATACATTACGGGATTTTCTTGTGTGGTAAACACCAGATAAAAGATTCACATTGTCGTGGAATGGATTTAAAGCATGATTATGATTTAAATACGCTACAAATATGCAGAAGTGTATTTCCGCTCATTATATTATTATTAACATAGAAATTCTGCGAACACTGGAATAACATAGCGAAAAATAATTTCGTTTAAGACTGATTGTAACGAATATTCTAACATATTTATAAATGTGTTTTACAAGAATTGTTTGTATCATTTCGCTGTGTTCTTTGCTATTTACGATTTTCCACATCCAATATTACTGATTAGTCGCTGTTTGGCTACCATTTTGTAATCGTAGACTTAAGCTAAGATCATGGTGTAAGAAGTACAAGGTGAGCTGGATGGTTGTTTTTGTATTATATGTGACGTCACTTTGACGAACCAAATTTTTATTGTCACCAAAACACCCTTGTAAACATAGTACATTGTAACTGGATAAGCACGTAGTGACAAATACAAAAATGACGAATGTCACCTTTTATCCAGCCCACCTTGTACTTCTTACATTATGGACTAAGCTCATTGATGATTATTATGAATAAAGATAGTCTTTTTTGTGTATACAGTCTTGGCATCTTTCAACGAACATTCTCCTCCCCCACCCACCACCGCAATTCCACCCATTAATTGTATGGTAACCGGACAATTAAACTAGTTCTGACGACGGCGTCAAGCCGAAATAGCTATTAACAGACTAATAAAACTGAATACTTTGTTATTTTTACTTTATTATAATAGAGTTCTGTCAATTCAATCAACAAATAAAACACAATATTGTTGTCGTATCTATTGTATTTATGAATTAAATACAATACAAAACAATTTTAAAAATTTAAGACATCGACTGAGGGTGCTTGATGGAATTTCGATATCAAATTTGAATTATTGAGATTTTGTACACTTCCATGTATTTTGTCACTAACGACCCGGGTTTCGCCTTTCGGCATCTTCAGGCATTCGAGCGCACGAATAGACACGAATTTACAGACATTAAACAGTGTCTAATGTTTTTTTACCACTAATTTACTGTGGAGTTCAGTCAATCATGCCGTGCTAGCAATATTGATAAAATTTACTGTCTGTCAATTCGAGTCCGCTCGAATGCCTGAAGATGCCGAAAGGCGAAACCCGGGTCGTGAGTGACAAAATACATGGAAGTCTACAAAATCTCAATAATTCAAAAAAAAAAAACAATTTAAAATAAACATTTGATATAATTTTACTTGTTTTGTCTTATATAATTGAACTTAATTTTATACAACACTTTCCAGTGACGTAGCAAATGATTAACGTAAATCAATTTATATAGATTCTTGATATACGCAAAGCTCCTTTGAATTTTGGTCTACTCGCTCTATGAAGCCACTTGGCAGTGAAACCATCCTGTCCAGTAATTAATCGACTAGTCATTGAGTCAAGACTTTCGTTATCTTGTTCAACAACGCGAGTTACACTATATGTTTTTTTCTTACCTCTAAAGATCCGACATAGTATGGCACACATGAGACTCTTTTCAATTAATACGTCGTCTCCAATAACCGCCCCGCAGCGACTGCAAGGAGAAGAAACCGTGAAATCAATTATACCACTTGTTACTTTTGCTACTGGACTCTACTGCTATTGTGAGAAGATGTCTAATCTAATTTGTTAGCTTGCCCTAATAAATTACTAGATAGAGACCAACTGGTGTAAATAGGACGTCGACTGAAAAAATAAACGCTCTGTATCAATATTTACATTTACAATTGATTCGAATACATAAACTTTATCGATTTACGCATCTATATTTTTTCTAAAAGCGTATTCAATTGTATGCATTCTTTTTTTATAATTTTACTAATATGCATTTTGAAAACATCAACTCATGTTTATGCTCAATTAATTGTTTCCGACTAATATCAACTCTCCATTCCGTTGTGCAGTGGTCAACGTCGTTAGCTTCCGTTACAAATCTCACGGGTTCCAGTTCCACTTCGGATATTTTCATAAATTGATTTTTCGATCGATCAATAGATTTCTGTTTGAAAACATGGATGTTTGTGATGTCTAGAACTACCTCCCATTCATTTGATCCTATAAACGGGAGCGATTAGCTAGTCATGACCTTGCCCTCCGTCTATCCATACCCTCTTTAAAAAAACTTCTTTTGAGATACCTCCAATAAGAGGCCATATGCTCCATATTGAGAACGGATATGTCTTAAAAATAATAGTTAATTTATATCACCTATAGTTCACATGCTTCCCTCTGTGAAGCTGTAAACTATTAGTGTCTATCCAATCATGACGAAAAAGGGCGAGAGTGGTCGGCTTTAAATCTTTCCACCTAACCGTTGATACGCTAATCCATATTGACTCACTACAAATTTCCGTAAATATATTTGTCGGAAAATTTCCAGTAATCATAAGGGAGAACGTTTTTTTATGTTTTACTTAACTCTTTTTAACGTTTAGAATTTCTGTTTTGAAGACGCGAAGAAACGAGTTCTTCTAGTAAAACAATATTTTGAATATTCTCTTTAGTCCAGTATCGAAATGGACATTTTTAATTTAAATAAAAATGGCTGTCGTAAATATATCATCTTTCATGAACATGCTTACGAAATCAGGGATGTCGACGCATCGTGTCGGGTCCAAAAACAAAAACTCACGTCATAAGCGCATTATGATGAGTAAAGTAAGTGATATTAGTTGGCGGTATCTGAAATATCATTAGTCACTCAGTGAGTCACAAGTGGAGATTGCCACACGCAAGCCGTTTTTGTTTGTTTATTTTTTTCAACAGTGATTTGTGACACAGAATTGCATATGTGCTGCATTTTAAAATGAGTTCATCTAACTGTTTGGTCTCATTGCATGTTGCACATGTTTCTCCATAAAGTTCCTCGATTAAATGTGCATATGTATTTCAATATTTAACGCAACATTAAATAAAAGGATGGATAAATACTTATATTATTCGTAAGCGCCTGTCAATTCTAGACAAGCAAAACATTTAAAACTATCAAACCGTCATTATTGTTTTTGACTGACTCGACAAAATTTAGAAACATTACTTTATTTTGTACTGACTAAAAAAATATGTAATCACTTTTAAAGTGTTTATTTTACAACTTTTAATGTGTTAACTGACGATTCTTGTTGGTAAGACATTTTAAAAATAAAACAATATTTACTAAATACTTCCATATCTTTATAACAATTAGAACCGATTTTGCTCATCGCGAGCATTATCAACTGATAATGTTCGTATGTGTTGTATTATATTTCTAAATACAAACAAGATTTTTTTTTCGTGCTTAGTTCCACATTTTATTGCAATGATCAGGACTGGTTTCGCTCATCGCAAGCACTGATGATGCAACTGATGATAGATAATGTTGTTTGATTTTATAAAAATAGTGTATCGGTGTTTTTCGATGACGATGAAAAATACATTTTACTTTTAATTTATTTTATACTAATTCCAAATTATTATGATCAGGTCCTTATCAACTGCTCATGTGGAATTAGTACTAAACTAATTGTGTTTTTTTTATAATATATCAAATATTTATTAAAATTTCTCCTCATTTAAGTAGATTTAAAACTTAAATATTTTCGGTGGCTTTTGTAATATACGAGCTTTTCCCTTTTTCTATGCAACGGTATAATTATAATTTATTTATGGTTGAACAGTGAATTTTATCGAATATTTAAAAAAGAAATTGTCAAAAATAGGTAACTACCTGATGTGGTGGAATTGTCACAAGTGTGCAGGAAAGTCTCCGAATTACAGTTGCGCCTCTGACGTGACAAACAATTTACCGCAGTGTCAAGCTCATTTTCTAGTAGGATTTATATCGTCATACAACGAACATACTACACAATGGAAGCAAAATCGTACAGCTGCAAATTATTATATTATAATAATTGTGTCCATTAAAATGAAATAACATTTTTTCCTTTTTGTTTTCAGGTAATTCAGGTACTTCATGTATAAAAAAAGACTCGAGCAATACAGTAAGCGCAATTTGATTCTTATCTAAAGCTTGTAATTTAATATTAAGTGACAAAATTTTGAATCAATATGATTACTCTTAGTATGTACTTACTTGTTTTACTGCTAAGTAAAAAAGATCATATTTGCGTCAATTACGACTGAATAAGAGTACCTACGAAAGAACTGTTACTATTTATTGATTCATAAGTTTTTATTAATTGAATTGGCATTTAATTTTTATAACTCCATTATAATACGGTAAAAGTATCTAGTTCCACAAAATTATAAGATTTCGACCATTGCGTGAAGCCGAGAAAACTATCAACCGATTAAAATTTTTGTTGAACTAAATATCGAGTGTATTCGGACAGAAGGCATTTAGTGATAAAGACAAGTTCTGAGATAATCGCACTTAATGCGTTATTATTTTTTCAGAGTACTGTTAAAAGATTTTTTTGTACATTATAAAAAACAATCTCTTTGGCATACAAATCATAAGATTTGGTATCGATTAGTTATAGTCATATCATGCTTTCTGTCAGAATAAAAAAATAACAATATGAATTCATACTATTTTTTTCAAAACCGTGCATTCTACCAGAACGTAGATTGCATTCTTTTTTTACATTTAAAACAGAAAACCATCAAAATCTGACAATACGCTCTATCAGTGTACCCTCGATATGTACTTTGATAGATTTACCTTATCTTAAGTTCTAAGGTTTTCTCGGTTATTGTAAAATAAATAAATATATATTATTTTGGAATGATAACGTAATTTTGATTGGTCGTCTTCACCCACTGAATCTATAAATCTGATTGTGGTCATACTTCTTATAAATAAATTCTCCACCTTCTCTGCGAAATCTTCGTTTGACTATTTTTCCTCAGTATGTCTGATTAGTGCTCAGTTAACCCTTGAACGCCGTTTCTTCGAATCTCCGACTCTATCCGATATTGGCCGAGTTCAACCGAATGCTGCGCTATTTCCGAGGCAGCCAATGTCAATGGCCCTATAATGAAGATTTCCATTAGGGTTGCCGCAAAAATATTTACCGTTAATTGTCGAGTATTAAATAAATTTAAATTAGTTATCAACACCTTTTAGTCGGTGTTTCCGATGATAATCGGTCTGCCTTTTTTCAATTATTGTTCAGAACATAACTTTACTTATTTCACATGCTGTTAAACTAAATATAGCATGACATGTTTCTGCACAATAAATATTGTGAAAGTTAATTTGTATCGTAGTTTTTTTATTACTATCCCATAATTATAAAAATGTATTAGTAAATTAAAGGCCAGTGACGTTTTAACGATAACCAGGCGAGTAGGGTTCCCCGTTTTGATCATTTCTTTTGATGTGGGGAAAATAATAACTGCAGTTAATTGTTTGGTACCTTACTGTTAAACGGTAACATACGTTAATTTTCTCAATGCATAGCCAACTATCGGACATTGGCTTACTCATTCATTTATATCTAGAGATAAGACAGACGCAGTATTATTATAAATCATTACAAATGGTTACCGAGTACCTCACTCCACCTTGATATACTATGAAAAAACATATCGAAAAGATAGTATCGATATCACAAAAGATACTTAACTTAACTGTTATTTAGTAAGTTGACTGTCTAAAATAACAATTCGAAAGCGTGTTTTCCTGATGCTAATCCGCTTTTTCGTATTTACAAACACACTGCATAATTCCGAGGGAAATGAGTGTTTTAAAAAAATCAAATTCGTACTGTCAATAGACCCCACGTACGTGGAACGTATTACCGGTAAAGCATTGTTCCTACAATCGAATATATCCGTCACTTTTAAATACTTCACGACCGTTTACATCCATAACGAATTCGACGATGAACAGTGTCACAGTAAATTACCAATCGAGCATTTTTTAACATAACGGTTTTTATTTGTGACAACCCTAAGATGGGCGTAGCGCCATACTTTTATTATTCATATCATATTTTTACTTACTAAACTAATAATATTATCGTTATGTCATTCCACCAAGGATTGACAGAAACGTACCTAAATATATACTATGTAGTATTATCTTATTTGACATGTTGGTATTACAGCATCTCCCTGATTGGTCGGAATCTGTAGCATTGCCGCAACAATTGCGCTTAACGACCAGTTCGCTCCGGGTTCTTCTAGATAGGTCAATAAATATCAAATTAATATTTTAGATATTGGTCATGTTTGTTTATTTCTTTCATTAAGTTAAGTATTTTTTTTATATTCTCACACAGTTTATCTCAAGTATTGGATAATCAAAATATTCGGCGCATTGTCAGTTTGCTATAATGCAGTGGTTTCCAACCGGCGAGGCGCCGAAATTTTGTAATTAAAAAATAATTTTCAGACCATGATATCCACAAATAAATAAAACTTCATATCGTAACACAACAGTAAAAAATCAGTGAATGAACAAAATATAACTCTTGGAGGCAGCATTTTTGAATAGAAAACTCCGAAAGTAATGAACAAATAAAAATAATCTCAGGATAATCATGAAGACTCAATGCTGAGGCAGAAAGACAAAATTGTTGTGAACAGTTAAAAGATGCTGAATTATTATTTTGTGCTTGAAATTAACAAAAAAACATTTAAACAGAGAGAAATTTGCAATATTTTTTTTTTTCGATAGATCACCAACTGGCAAATAAAATAGATTTTGATGAGAGCAAAGCAAGGAAAAACAATTTTGCTAAAGTTTTTTTTGCAAATAGTTAATGTCGTATTAGTAAAATCTACTGAATATCTTGTCGTAAATTAATTTACAATATATTAATGGATTGTACACCAATAATTTTGTATTTTTATATAAATAAAAAATACAAAAATTATTTTAAAAACTTTAGATTTTTTGACATATTTAGAGAACAAGTCGGACTAATACCAATTATTGATTACTGATAATGAAAGGAAAGTTCCAAATCTATTTCTAAATTTCATCTGACGCCATCGTCACCTTAACCAACATAAAATCATTCAATGCCCGAAGGTATTGATATATCAAATTTCATGAATAAAATACGAATGGATTTCATGAAATAAATCCAAAGTGTATTTCAATACTTTTAATAGAGAAGAACTCGGATACACTGACGTTGCAAAATTATCTCGCCGTCTCACAAGCGTTGACAGAGATGACTGATTGATCATTGCAATATGCAACGATGCGACAGCAGCGTCTCCTAAATTCTAAAAAAATTAAAACGCATTTGCATCTTCGTTAATAAACACTGATCTACACAAAGTAAAGCGTGCCACTCCTGTTGAACTTATTCATTTCATTCATAAACATTACTTTATTATTATAAGCAACACTATTTAAACATTGATAAATAATGTTGCAATCTAGAAACATTGTTGAAGCATTCCTTTATCTTGTCTTTATCTTAACCTACACCTATATAAGGTTCGTTGCAATTGGTTTGTTTTGAAATCGCTTGCATTCGTTTGTTTTTATCAATCATTTTTATCTCTCTCTCTCGTGTTTCTCGTATCTCATATCTCCATTACTAATCGGAAACCTGCTGGAACAGGACATCATCTCGCTGATGCCACGTGAAGTGTTTACCGCGGGATGTGTTTGCAGTACCGATGTTAGGATATATCTACGTTCAAATATTGCACGATTGCGCGAGTGGCAGAGTTGATTTTATCGAATTACGGCATTTGATTGAACTTTGACATAATGTATCGCTATTATTTCGGTAGTTAAATTGATTATGCCATTATCGGAAGACTTTATGGACACATACAAAAATACAGACAAATAATTTATTTTATTTTCTGTAATCTTTAAGGTTTATGAAATTTAATTTCTGCGAAACAGAACACAAAATAAAATAATCTGCGTGTGAGAGAGATGAATGTTTACGCCGTGAGTTACCTTACCTGGGTAAATTTTATCATTTGAATACCTGTTGTACCTTCCCTTAATTCACACTCAAATGTCGTGTTATACAAATTTAATTTCTTTTCTTAAATTATGCATTTTTTAAATGAAGAATGAGTTCGAATGGACTATTTTGGCTTGTCAATGGTATATATTCCTTATTATGCAAAATACAATAACGTCTTTTGAAAACCAAAAGGGCGTCGTGCATTTTGACAAAAATACGTCATTTCAGTCATTTATTCTTTCTTTTCAACTCGACAAAAGTGCATTACTAAATATAGTGTTATTTCATAAAGATGCTACCGATTTTTAAGCAATAGTAACGCTTTATTGAGGACCTTTTCAAGTACTTTATTTCAAATGAGTTTTCATATTTCGATATTTGTGGTAAATTATTCTTTTTAAAAAACATTTCGTCCAGTAAATTTTAACTGATCGGTTTCGCTACGCCCCGTTTTGGAATCGAATCGATGGGTGGGAATATACACTCCACAGCATCCTTGCCTCGGATCTGACACTGCAACCAAATAGAACGAACGCCTCAGAACGTTAATCACTTCACTACAAGATTCACTTACAAATATATATTAACACAATATATGTATGTATTTCTCTTATTCACTTTAAGGTGTTAACTGTCAATTCTTCTTGGAAATACATTATGTTTTAACAATAAAACACAATTTGTTTTTTCTATTTCTCTTATTATTTAAATTAAAAATACTTCTGCAAGGAAAGACTAACAACAATCGGTGTTGTTTTATGCGACTGACGCATAGCTAAGTAAGTATATGAAACAATTCATTCAATTATCAAACTATTTGAAATGTTTCGACAAATTAATATTACCACAATATGTATAATATATCTATATCCCTACTTCAACCCTGTTTTAGTCTTCCTACGATAGTTCCGTAACTTCCAAATCCACTCAGCCTGGCCATGATTTATCGATTAAACACTCATCCATCCCTTTTTATCCACTTGAAGTGCATGCGTTTTTGTCGTGAGTGGCTATTCTCACATCAGTTCCGGTTGTTTGTTTGGGCGAATTGGATTTTGCTACCAGCAAGCAATCTTTTCCACTTCACCTAAACTGATTTGGCTTGTTTATTATACGAATTAAAAATATTTCAGATGTTTCTCAGATACATATTTATTTTACCCCGTCATTTTTTTTGTAGTGTATATTTAAATAGTTATATCACGACTAGGCATTCTATCTATTCGTCATTATCAACTATTCGAATAGTAAAACTGAAACTATTCAAATATATTCGGATGAAGTATGAAAATGCTATTAAAAATTCGATTTAAATATTTAAAAATATAAATACACATTCCAATAACGTTCCATTGTATTACAATATCTAAAATTTGCAACTGGATTGGATTACTACAACGATATTTCTTCAATTACTTAAATTACGGTATTTTTAAAGGTTTTTTTTAGCCCCCAGCATTCGTCAAACTCAAGTATTGTTGATTTTGTAATATTTAGTTGTCCATATATTCGAATTTCGAATAGTTAAAAAAGAGCTGAATGTATTCCGAATATTGAATATTCGAGTTGGAATCCATGGTTGAACAGAGGCGTCCAACAAACAATAAATAAATTGGCTAAACCTCGATATGCACTGATATTTTAATGTCTGATGATGTCGAAATGAAAAAATGTTTACATCATCCAGCCTAAATCACTTCCACTGTTTTGTCTGGTCGACAAAATAATATTGAACCTTACGTAATAAAATCGCGGTTTTATATTTCGTTTAAGTGGAATTCCACGCGAGGGTGCTATAAAAGTGCTCCGCTCCTCCGCTGTATTGATGTTTTCCTTTTTGTGGACTTTTTATTGGAACATTCCACAGCCATTGAATGCGGCGATGACAAATTTATTTTCAGTTTTAATATGTATGTACACATTTACTTGCTTGCGCGTTACTTTATTCAATTAAATTTATCGAACCTCATTTTACCTGGCCTCTTTGTTAGTCGCAAGAAATAATTGATTTTACAATGCTTTGTCATACATGTATATAAATAACTACATATTGATTATATTAGGATTTACTTTGTAGAATTTCATCATAATAGGATAAAATAAATAATTTAGTTCTGCAACGAAATAGCTATCAACTACCTAATAACATTTTGTAGAACTAAATACGTTATTTTCTCCTATTTAAATAACTATACACCTGATTTTCATTTTGCACGGGAAATGCGTCACAGATATCAATGCGAAAACTAGTTTAAAAAAGATTTAGTGAACGTAGAAAAGTGTACAGAATGGATAATCTGGTGTATAACTCTTTTTTTTGTAACTGTATTTTCGTTTGTTAGTAACCTCTCTTCGCAGGAACTGCTGGTTAGTCAGCTCCTTAACCTCTTTTTTTCCAAGAGAGAATGATATGTGAATATGGCTAAGACAGGATAAGCTAGTAAGCTAATCACTCTTGCTACGCTCCGTGCTTAAGGTCGAATGTTTAGAAAGCCAGAACACAAATCGATTAAAAAAATATGAATTTTTTCACACTGGGATACGAATGCTACAAATAAATACTAACTTTTGATCATTTTTCTTCTTTTATTAGTATATAACCCTAGTCGGGTCCGTGGTCAACGTCGTTGGCTTCGTTTGCTGTGCTCACGGGTTCGAATCCCAGTACGGACAGTTTCGATAGTCAGTAATTCTTAATTATGTGATGCATCTTAAATTCCCTTCAAACCCGTCCGATCCGTAAAATTGGGCTATAAGCTAACCACCAGTCTTAGCCCTATCCTTTTATTTCTACTCTCTTCGAAAAGATGATGTTGAGCAATTGAGTAACAGGCAGAAATCAGAAAAACTTCTCTTGTGATACCTCTATTACCTACATATACTCCACATTGGAAGCAAACATGATGACAAAAACCCCATTAGAATTTTGACTCTGCATTAATTATTGTTCCTAATAATTTTGATTTATTTTCGTTGTATAAGGTTTTTGATAATACATGATATTATGTCTTATCATTGTTGCGGGTGATGCAGTAATATGACGCGTCCTATTCCATGACATACTCCATTGTATTTCAAACTCCTTAACAAGATACGCAAATTGGCAATAATTAACTTGCCTCTGTACGAATTTATTAGTACATCGACTTTTTTGTTCAATCTTGGATCAATATAATTACTATGAGCTTGAAGAGGCTTAGGCTTAGAGAGCTTAGGCGTTTTTTTGATATTCGAATATGTGATAAATTATTCGTTCATAGTATCAATGTATATTAAACCAGCGTTATTCAACTTATTTACATCCGTGGATCGATAGCGGTAATACAGAAATAAAAAATATTTTTGCAAGTGTTTCAAAAATTAGTTCAAAACACCTAAAACAGAAAAAAATAACGCTCATAATTTAATAAAATGTCTTCAACTTTTTTTTAAGTAGTTATAGAGGCTGAAACTTTTTTGTGGACCGGTACTGGTCCGCGAACCACGGGTTGAATAATGCTGTATTAAATCACTTTCATAAAAAAAATGTAATATCTTTTGGCGTCGTAATATATATTAATGTAATCTAAATGATAATTTAAGATATCGAATGAAGGTGCTTTTGATGGAATTACGATATCATTTTTTTTTACATTTCCATACGTTTTGCCCCTAACGACTCGGGTTTCGCCTTTCAAATCCAGGATCCGGTTTACCGGGCAATCCTCACTTTACAACATGCATTAAAAAATCCTAAGGAATGCTAATCTTTGTTTAACCCCGATCTGTTTTGTTAACAAAACAACTGCATTCTGGCCAACAATCGGTGTGGGATATTTCAGCCCCGCTCCTATCAACATTTATACTATTATTCTGTAGCATTCTGTTTTAAATTGGTAAACATTCTCAGCGTGCCAAGGATACTTTTCAATCGGTTACGTTTTCTCAATGAAATTTTCCGCTTTTGCATCTTGTTATCGAAAAACGAAAACAAAAGTATGTTAGTACACTTTGTAACAGTAGCGGAGTTAAAAGTGGCATGAGGTAAATGTTATGCGGCTGAAATGAACTGTACAAACTTTAACAGTTATATAATTTTTTGGATGTTCACGGAAAAACCCGTGTTTTATCTGGCGGTAATACGAGTGGTTCATCAAAAATAACGTTCTTTTCTTAAACTTTTTGCAGTCGGCGGCCCTCTAAACAATCTAGAATATTTTCGAGCACCTCTATTTGTAGTATCTTAATCTATATATATAAAAATGAAGATTCGTTTGTTTGTTTGTCCTCTATGCATTCCTTTACCATTCATCCGATTCCGATCAAACTTTGGTGAGTTGTTGTGAGCACACCCGTGAAGGTTTCTGAAGAAAAAAAAATTTAAATCTAAAAAAGAATCAAATACGTACAATTGCCGACATCTGACAATATTGTATAAAAATTCTAAAAGCACTTCAATAAACAGAATTAAAACACAAATCGTTTTGGTTCTTTGAGTGGCATTGCAACGCATGCCGGGTACTCACTAGTATTGTATATACCTATATTTTAGGTTAAAATGAAATCAATCGTACAACTGGAATTGAATTTCATTTATTTGTATTTACTTATTCTTTTATAAAGATGACGGATATTATTCCCTGGAACGTGTACAAACGGCGATAGGTGGAATATAGTGTTTAAATTATATTTTAAATGGAACTGCATATACGTATTACCCTTTCATCAATAAATCAATATTGAAAAAATTCGTGTACTCGAACTCGCGGCCGTGTACATGCTGTGATATTGTATAATATATTGACGTTATGCTGGCAGAACGCATTAAGTCTGTTGTTGATGATTTTCTGTTTTAAATATCAAAATATAGACAATTGAACGCTCCACGTAATTTAACGCGTGAAGCCATAGGATATAATGGCTTTGAAATAAAACGGTATTGTCATTTTGTTATTCTGGCAGAACGCATTAATATAACTCATCGATGCCAAATCTTATAATTTGCATGCAAAAAAGATTATTCTTTATAATGTACAAAACATCTTTTTATATTACAAATAATTGTACTTAGTCAGCGTCCGTGGCGCAGTTGGTAGCGTCGCTGGCTACGGTTACGGATGTCTCGGGTTCGATTCCAGGTGCGGACGGTTTTCATAGATTGATTTTTCAATCGATTTATGGATTTCTGATCGAGGTGTGAGTCCTCCCTCCCTCCCACCCATTCCATCCTCACGGGGCGTAGCGAGAGCGATTAGCTAACCACTAGTTCTCTCATATCCCTATCCTTCTATCTCTACTCTCTTTGAAAAAAAAAGAGAGGTTGAGCAACTGAGTAACAAGCAGTACTCGTAGAAAAGTCAGGTGTTAAGATACCTCCATTAGGAGACCATATGCTCCACAAAGGGAGCGGACATGGAAAAAAAAAATGCTTTTAATGCGATTTTCTCATAACGTGTTATGACTTGATGCCTTCTGTCAATATATCTTCGATATTTAACATGGTAAACATCTACTGAGGGTGCTTGATGGAATTTCAATATAAAATTTAAATTGTTCAAATTTTAAACATTTCCAGGTATTTCGTTATTAACGACTCAGGCTTCTCCTCTCGGCATCTTCAGGCATTCGAGTACATGAATGAACTCGTACTATCAGTTCACGAAATACACGTAAAATAATATTTTGTAGTATTTTTATCTTATATATAAACGATAGACACTATTTACTGTCTGTCGGTTCGAGTTCATTCGTGTACTCGATTGCCTGCAGATGCCGAAAGGCGAATCCCGGGTCGTTAGTGACGAAATACATGGAAATGTATAAAATCTCAACGATTCAAATTTGACATGGAAATGTACAAAATTTCAACAATTCAAATAAGGTAAAAATGTCTATCTACAAAACCAATTCAAAATGTAAGTATCAATTTCCTTCCCGAATATTATATTTTACTCTTATGCCGATACGTATGTGTCAAGTTAAGGCGATAATATTTGGTTGCTATTATAATATGTATATCACATTTCAACATTTTATTTTTCTCCTTTTTTTTTGAATTCCTGACTAAAGTTGTCAATGAATGTCTCTGAGGACTCTGCATAGGGTACTCGGTGTTAACACGTAACAAATATATGTATTACATTTTTTTTTCGTTTTCATACGCACGGATAACTTGAGTTTCCGCACGCATTGTGAAGAGTCGACGTTGACTATGGCGTGATAGACTACTAGATTTACAAGTAGGTGCCATTAGTCTGATGACATTTCCTATACGTATATCCTGGCCCCATTAACGATTTTCTTTTCGTACCGTCACCCTGAAAGACCCCTGCCTTTCAATCAGCAGGCAGTGGAAATACTTTCGGGAAAGGGTTGCGGAAAAGTGTCTCTCTGGAGTCAGGTTTTGTCGAAGGGTTGATACGCTAGTCACTGCCTGATTCCTTCAGCTCACCATGTGTGTCCTACTGGAATTTTGTCTCATATTCTAACGCATAATTTAAGTGTAAACTTACTGCAAACTAATTGAAAGATTAACATAACTTAATAAATTTCAATCCAGACGTCATATTTTTATTCAGAGAAGACTCGGTGAAATTGATTCATAAAAAATGGTCGTAGGTTGTAAGCCGTTCCAGTATTGTTAATATCGGTATTGAAAATTTTGTTTTATATGTATCTTCGTGTTCTCAAAAGATTTTTTTTATAAAATTTGGAATAGTCCTTCAATATAATTGCATAATAAATTTAAATATAATTATGTCGATGTTCTAAATGAGATTATATCTGAAAAAATAAGTCCTTCTTGACACCCTTCAATTACGGAATAATATATATATATTATTCAAATGTATTATCTATTGCATAGGATATAATTACCTGTTATTATATACTACTAAATATGTATATTTATTTTAAATTGCCTTTTATATGTATTCTATTCAGCCATAGATTCTTCAAAAATATTGTGTTTTATTTTTCACATGTTCTGAATTGCCATTGTTCTTTTTGTAACTGTTCTGTTTTTTCCGGCTACCGTGTTTATCACGTAGCATGATAAACAAACTAACATTACTTAGCTGATAATATGGTAATTTTACACAGTTCTTAATGAATTGTAGAATAAAAACTTAATCCAAAGCTATTATTTACCGTTGAATGAATTTCTTTCAAGCACATCAATAAAATCGGTGATTGTATCGAATAAATCATTAAAGCTGAAGTGATAGTTCGACACCCTGAAAGCAAAAGTGTGTCATGTGCAAAAAATGGCTTTAGAGAAAAACGCATTTACGATGTTATTAGTTATAGTTACTTAGTATTTTTAAATGAAAGTTGTATCGCAGGTGACTTATTACTCAAAAATTAAATACATTTATGTCAAGATTTTATATAATTTGAAATTTCTTCTTTCATCTTCTAATGTTTATTATTTCAAAATCAAATTAAATATACTTAAACTGGTGTATAGGTTTCAACTTGATTAAAAAATATGTTTTGCCGTACATTAATTGAAAATTTTTCTTGTGAATATAGAAAGTGAGTTAAGAAAAAATCTCAGTTCATCGTTCCATGCTGGCAAGCACATCATTATCAGCTTCGCTAGAGGGGAGAGTTAATACCCGAATCCATTACTTTGTAGTTTCATATAAGGGTACGTACTGCGAAAAGTTTCCTAAAATGCCATCTCTAACGATACATTCGTCGGGAAATACTACATAAATATATATATAATCCTTCGCGTTAATGTATGCACCTTGGTTTTATATAAAATTTATTTTTTCTCTGTCACTGTGTGTACTTTTAACATACCGCAATCTACCCAATTAATGCCTTTAAAGCAATTTCAACAGATGCTTTTATATTTAGCAATATATATAGATATTGGGAAATTCAAACTCTTGGCCGCACAACTGTGTGGGACAAAAGTTCAAAATTACTGCCCCGTCGGCTAGGGCAAATAAATTATTGTAAAAAAAAATATAATACGTAGATGTTCGTTTCAGTAACCAAACCTATGATTGTCAGATGACATTAACAATGCTACCACTCGGGCACGATGACCTACAGAACTCAAATATATATAAATGGAGCTACATTATTAGGTATTATTGTCATAATCATAAAGCGCCAGATATAAAAAAAATATATGAGATTTTTACCCGAGGAGACAACGCTCGTGACTAAGATCTAAAATGTTAAATTGAAATAATCAAAATTTAATATTGACCTTGCCGAACCTTGAATCTGGTTGCTAGGGTAATGTTCTTACCACAAGACCAAAGAGTCTGATTGTTCTTAAAAAAAATAATTGGAATGATTTTAGTGGTATGAATTTCGACATATAGTAACGGTTGTAATCTCCCGAATAGCATTGCCTTTTTTATTTTATTTTATTTGACTGATCAAAGGCGACTGTAAAAATGCATCCGGTCGTAAACCGGCATCCTGTGAATTCAAATGACCAGCGAAGTATTGGAGACGCTGATCTGATGTCATACTAGAGATAAGCTGCAGTATTGAAGTCGCTAATTTTCAGTTAGGACATTTTAACTCTTCGTTTACAACACTGTTACTTTTTAAAATTAAGATAAACTCACTAATAGATTATTAGATTATTCACATGTATGTTCCAATATTAATACCGTGTTGGTCTGAATTTAGCGCGGCTTAAGATATAACAAGACATAATTTAAAATATCGACTGAGGCTGCTTGATGGAATTTTAATATCAAATGTGAATCGTTCAAATTTTGTACATAATATGCGATTTTTTTCCCAATTAATATTGGACATAATTATTATCAAATCAATATTAAAATTGATTCAGATCATCATCAATGAAGTTACTAGCTGTCAGTTGGAGTGGTAAATGCCGAAAGGCGAAACCCCGAACGTTACTGACAAAACTAATGGAAATGTACGGAATTTGAACGATTCAAATTTGATAGAACACATGTTTATTCGGAGTAGGATTGAAGGGAAAAATTCGACTACAGGATTAAAGTTGTTGTTTCAGCTTCTAGCCGACGATTGTAAATTGATCATTTTTCCTCACAAGCATTTTTTTTTATATATTCATTTTACTATAATTGTGAGAGAGGTATATAAAAAAAATTAAACTCACTAATGACACAAAAGTTCTGTTCTTTTACTTTACCCAAACGCGCCAAATAGGTCTTACTATAACTAGAATACATTTATTTGCTACGTTTTATATTTTTTCACTAGAATATATATGTATCGCAATTTCTTTGTCCAAAAAAGGATTGCGCTAGCATAAAAAACATCATTTATTTGGACTTTTTCAGTGGACTTGCTTATTTATTACGTTTTCGTAAAAAGGCAGTGTTGGCAACGTTGCCAACTGTGTCTTTTATTTTGACAATAATTAGCGCCGGCCCAATTCCAGCTACTTAATACTTCGATAAATAAATCACGAAAAGTTCAGGTGGAAAAACTTTTCGTAATAAAACTTTTGTATTGCCCTCCGGGAAAAAGCGCAGTTGGGCTGTCGCATCGGGAGACCCGGGCGAGAATCAGAAACTTCTCCCACATTAATTAGATATCTGCCTCACAAGACTGGGACGATTTCTCTTAAAAGTTTAAGATCTAGTTTTATATTCTTCTGTACTGCTGAAAAGCTCTTACACGCAATTTATAATTCATCACGGATTGGATATCAGACGAACAAAAAAACCCATTTCGAATTATTGCGCATCAATAATCTTCCATCCGTTATTCTGGTGAACTTAATTAAACAATTGACCGTTGCTTAAATTTCAAAACATCAATGATCTTTCAATGACTCCTAAGATACGACGGTGTTTTGGCCAATTGATATAACTCTCAGAATTGAAATATTTCAGGAGAGAGTAAAAAACTGTTTTTATCGAATACATTAATGGTGATACGGGATTATACGTAGGAAGTGTCGATATAATAGCGGCTTACATCAAGTGGACGGGTCAGAATTTTTAATCCTATAACCAAAGTAATATGAGGTTTCCCTTCCAAAAAGTGGTCAGTTTATTTTTCTAATTTACATCATTTAACCGAGACCTGCTCTGTCGTCTTTAAAATGAGATCCAATCATTAACTCATTATCGTTTTTTTAGTGTTACATCAATTGGTTAAAACACAATCGAAATATATTATATTGAACGATTCAAATAAGTTTATTCGTATGGGTGGAACTCAATAAGGTCTTGTAAATCACACGAAATAAAGCTGCTATTGTTTTTGTGTTCTTCTTGAGCTTTACAACCGACACGTCCTTTTATAAAAGAGTGCAATTTCTGACTCTGTCTACATAGTACAGCCATGTACATATTTTCTATACCTTATGTCTTTGAGGGATGTGCAATCGTTTATATTCCGCTAAATTCAATACACAATCCAAGATTCTTACTAAAAAAAATCGTTAACAGTACGTTATGGTTAAATATTTGATGCATAATAATTATGATAATAGTTTTCTTGTACCGTTGGTGAAAATAGAGTATCAGTTTGACAATTACATAGTGTTTATACGTGCCTAGATTTATAAATATATAACCGTTCATATTTATAATCACCGTCAAAATCATATGTTATTGTATTATCGTCTACTAAATAGTTAAAATTTATCCCCCACGACACATTTTAGGTTTTCTTACATGATGTTTAGTACTGTATCAAATTTTGTTAGAAACGTTCCACGACAAATCCTAGACTGAATTGCATTCACTACAATAGTATGCAATGCTATTGTTATGTTATGCAAAACGATGATGATTTATGATGATTTTTCATAACAAAACGGATTAACTTCTACTAGTTGAGGTCTACTATTAATGTGTCGTCAGCAATCACCTGTACCTGTGCTCGAGTGTACAGCGCCGTTGAAATTGGTTGCGTACTCACAGCTTCGAATCCCATTAAGGACAGTTTATTTTCCATCGATTTATAGACTTCTGTTTCAAATCTAAGTAATGCCCGGATTCCCTCTGAACCATCCGATAATATAGACGGAATGTAGCGAGAGCGATTAGTTTAACACTAGCTATATAACCATCAATTTGTGTTGAGGTAAGCTGTATCCACGTGCTCCACATTGGGAGCTGACATGGTTACAAAAACCAATAGTTCTCAACACCTGGGATTTGTCGTAAAACGTTGCCTTACGGCCGTTGATAGGAATCCGATACAACGGCCAAGTATTTTCAGAACTCACTTCCCCTCGTAAAAACTCCGGTTTCATGCACTGCTAACAAAGCGCAGAAAAGTTTTACAGATGTTTGTTGTATTATTTTAGTGTTTGTTGTAGATTTAAGTGGAATATATATATATGTACCATATTGTCGAATACTATAGGTTTTTAGTTAACAGTCATACCTAATCAACACCATTGCAGAGCATATGCCCCCCTGTCTCTTCATATTGAAAAAATCCTTTTTTGATCTCCGAAGATGGGCAATGGCCTATCAAGTACATCGTCTGGGATTGTTCTTTAATGTCAAATGAGTGGGAGGAGCTATCGTACGTACATGCCATGCTGGTATAGCAAACTATAGCGCCTTCAGTAAAATTACGTCGTCATACGGCGAGCGAACGGATCTTTACAGATACGCTACGTCATTTCTTAAACTAATAACAATCAACACACAAAAAGGGCAAGCCGCCGAGTCTTGGGCAGCTGCTCCCAACACAATTCCACCACAAAAACTTAAAGGAGTGTACAAAATATGAACAGTGCAAAGGTAAAAATAAATTCAACCAACGTACAAATTAAATATAGAAGTGGTGCATTCACAAAACAAATCAACATTTAAACAAATAAAGTAAATAAAGACGATTTCGTCAAACAACTGATTTAGCAAAAAATATTCTTTATATGAATATAATTTTCAATGCTACATATTAATAACCGGGAAATTCTTCCTTAACGGTTGAATATTGACTTGTAAAAATGAATTTCAGTCCAATGAGTAACCAGTATTCCTAAAACAAGCTTATTCGGTTAGTAAGTGTCATAAAAATATAACCAACAATTTTCGTGAAGATCGGGAGAACAGTTTATTTTAAATATTCGAGTTAACTAATTTCACAATATTATTGATTTCATTTAAGACATCGACTGAGGGTGCTTGATGGAATTTCTATATCAAATTTGGATTATTGAGATTTTGTACGCTTCCATGTATTTTTTTTTAAATACATGGAAGTGTACAAAATCTCAATAATCCAAATTTGATTATTGATTTATCTCTATTGTCAAATTCTTAATATATCATATATACATCTTACTGACTGATATTGATGAAACATTTGCCCGCCAAAAGAAATGGTTTATTATTATAAATAATCTTGTATGAGTGTTTTGTAAGCCACGTCCCGAAACCTTATACACAACATTTACAATGTCGTGAAATCGACAACAACCCACACTCCATAATAGTTATCTTGAGATATGTTTGACTTTGTAATTATGTACAAGATCATTTAATATTGGCCAAGTTTGAATAGAATTTCGTCTCGAACAAATTTTGTCTGGGAAGAGATGTTTTCAAATCACAAACATATCAATTTAAATTTTTAAATCATACAAGCGCCGAAATCGTCATGTATCTTAAACCAACGTAAATATTATACAATAGTTATTTATTCTTTCTTAGATACCCCAATCAAATTTTTGCCTTTATTGTGAGATTTTTACATGAATGCGATTCGATTTGTCCATATTCGCTTACAATTTTAAGCATAAAGATTCCTAATATGACTTATATCAACAGATATTCTTCTACAAGAACTTCTTCTTATTCAGTTAACCTCTGTCTCGAAGATATTAAGAATGGGTCTACGACACAGTATTAATAGTTAGTTAATCACACTCGCTACGTCCCGTTAATTACTCCCTTTACAACGCGAAAACACCTCCAAATTTTATGTTTTAAAAACTACAATAAGTATAAATCTTTATGGTACTCTTTTAACACAGTTTGATTCCTATATTTCTATATGTGAATAATAACTTAAACTTCTACGTGGACGATCACTGCATTCGGACATAGAATTTTTTTTTAAATACATCTATCTATTTTACGAACTGTAATCTGTTTTCAATAATTATATTCAATCATTAAATCTTATATCTACACACGTTTTCTTAAATTTTTCAGACTTTCACACCAAGGCAATGTGATGAATTGAAACAAATACGTTGCTTCTATGCAGCAATTTCAAAAGCCATTGGTTAATATGGACCCTTTAAATCGGTGTACGAAGTTATTGGTTGACAGTATCCTTTCTATATTATGAAAGCGAATGTTGAAGAAAGACTACATACTTGACCTCTAGGGAATCGCTCCATAAATAAAGTATTTATTAATGATCGCCAGAAATGTCACCGATTTACCATGTAAAATGGGGGATACATTAGAACGAAATTATATTTTGCGAAACACTTTTAAGCTTTGAATTGAGAACATTTTTATGTTTTGATTGTTGAAAGATTTCATACGTCGATTAATCAGTAAGTAATTAATTCGAAATCGATCATTTACCGACGCGATTCTAGTTAATTAATTGTTACCATACTTAAAAGCACATATTCTTACACATATATTAAAGTCTTACTGGTGTCTACAATGTTGATCTTTCAGAGTATGCTCCTTTTATTTTATATTATTGGTAGGCGCTTTATTGAAATTACGTTTATTTACTCCTAGGCTTGAATTATCTAATTATTTCTGGCAGACTTTTCGGCACGCGTTTCGCGTCTGGCGCATTGCAAAAATTTCAAAGGCCATGTATAACATTATATCCAGTAGGCGTGTGCTCTTCTCAATACCCAGAAAACGATCAAAATTAACAGGGGTTGGCAACCGAACATATAAAATTACTTTTAACGTGGTATACTTTTTTATTTTTGATACTTTATATTCGCGATGAAATTATTTTTCAGTCATACATTAAAATGAATAGTTTCTTTATTTTGAACCATACCCAATCCAATCTCAATGTATAACATAAATCTGCAAACTGTCAATTCTTGGTGGAAAAACATATTTAAAAAAAAAAATAAAACACAATTCATTTGTACTACTTTCACATATTTATAATGATCAGGACCGGTTTCGCTCATCACGAGCATTATCAACTGATAAAAATATATTGTTATATACCTGTAATGTTTGTATTTTTATCAGTTGATAATACTGGTGATCAGCGAAACCGGTCCTGATCACTATAAATATTTGGAAGTAGTACAAATGAATTGTGTTTTATTTTTTTTAAATTTATTCAAAATGACCAAAATCTGACATTTAGCATTATTCCTCAGAAATATAGACTCTTGATGAAACTTATCTCAAGAAGTATTTTTTCGAAGAGAGTAAACATAGAAGGACATGGCTAGACTAGTGACCGTGCTACGCCCGTTTTTAGCATCGCATCATACATCCATTCCTTCAAGCACAATCCATAAATTGGTTGAAAAATCAATTTATAAAACTGTGATTCAAACCCGTGAGCACCGTCACGGAAACCAACGACGTTGACAACTCTACCACGACGTCTGTTTGAATTAAATGCTATATTTATTTATCTGGATAAATGTAAAATACTATTGGAATCTGAACTTCTTTAATAGTTACTTATTTTAAACTTTGTTAAACTGCCAATCCTTGGTAACAAACGACAGAACGATTTTCAGTTGATAATCGCTAAGTGAACCTAGTATACATTAAATGAATATATTATATCTGAAATAGTAAATATGTAAATACTTACTATAATAATGCTCATATCTATCATAAATATTTGACAATCGTTGTAAAACTATTTATATTTTTAGCTAGAGTTCTTTCAAGAAAATTCTTACTGAATCAGTACAATTGTTGGGCTTAGCGTATTATGTGTGTGTGATTATTATTTTAGGTATACATTTTCGCGAGTGAAACCAGTCCCTATCGTCTTATATTGGAGTTATATCGCACAAAATTATATGATGAATATTTATTTGCCTCAATCGTTAAACTTTGTCTAATCAGCAAAATACTTTTCTAATTTGTTCGTGTAAAGTATAAATCATGGTGGATTTTTTTTTAAATAGCGTGATCTTGAATTGTGGATTGATCATTCCAATACCAATTAAAAATGTGTCTAATATACTTACTTTACTACTGTAATACCAATATTTCCTACCCCTTATGAATACATACAGTCTGGTCGACTTTTGATGTTTTCTTTTTCTGGCTTCCTTTCTTTATTAAAACCCTAAGCGATCTTGATCAAAGAACATCATTTACATTCACAAAACATCTTTCAGTAATATCATATTATAATCAGCCCAATAAGCTCTCTGTATACTTGCCTACCCTAACGCTTAAATTTAATTATATGCATATATGTTATAAATAAGTTTAAAGCTTCTTCTTTGAGAAATAAAATTTGCAAGAAATAAATGCTTGAAGTATTTCAGCATTAGCTTTGTAAATAGCATTCAGCAGCAGTTTTATAATTTAACGCACTATTTTCTGTGACGGATTTTAATTAAACATTTGGTTTTGAGTACCATAAGGAAACGTACCCTAAAGAAAAAATATGTATTATCATTGTAGAACATTATTGATCGTTGTGGCCAAGTGGTAACGCTCTAGGGTAGTCATGCACAGCCGGCGGCCCGACTATGCCATTTATTAAGGCACACAGACTTAATTTTCAAAAATATTAACCAGCGAGAGGTTTGTTATTTTTTATTTCAATGTCAACTCCGGTCAAAGTTCTCAAGAACGAAAAATGTTTTTCACACTATTTGCCATGCAATATTTGATTACTGTTTTAACACGCATTTTAGTGTTTTAGTTCTCGACAAACAATCCGTCAAAAAGCTACCCATTGTACGTGTATTTTCGGAAACAATTATAAAATGGATAAATTGCGCCTACTGTTGTGCATCACTGCTCTGGCTATCCGATGTTTATGTTGAATTCGCCCATCTAATAGTATTTTTTTTTCTTTTATTTCAGGTATATAATGAAATCTGATACAACGCAATCAATGCAGAAATTGAGTTTTAGGGCTGACCACAACATAGGAATAAGTAAAGTTATATAGATTATTACAGATTTGGTTTTATTTGTTAGGAAAGTAATGTATTTTTACGGTAATATATGAGTCGCTAAACACGCATGCTCCTGGCGATTTTGCAATAAAATAAGTTTTTAATGTACGTATGTGCTCTATCAAAAGTGATTTTAAATCAATTTTACATTTTTCATAACGAATTGATATAGAGTTCGTCACAGTTCCAACAAAGCGTCGCTGCGTTTTGGAACTAGCAGACTCTAGTATGATTGCATGATCTCATTTTATACATATCAACCTTAACCCGCTTATAGAACTGTCGACCATAACAAGTCTCCGTAGCGAATATCGAATTACCAATCAGCGAAGGCCTGCGACGGACATTTGCATTGAATTCGTTACTAACGACACTTGGTATGATAGCGACAAGAAAACGTTATTTTAAAAGCAAGTATAAATAATTTTATTTAGATTTTTACTGGCCAATTACTACCAAATGTGTGGAACTGACTTTGAAACTAAACCCATGTCCCAAATGTGCCAGATTTTCTTTCTCAAAATATTATTTATCATTGTTACGATGTTAACTAGGGCATCTAATCCCGGACCCTTTTTTCGATCCCGGGATAGGCCATTAAGTATAATTTCATGTTTAAAATGAAATTCGTGTCCATTATTGCTTCAATTGAAATGTATAGATGATTTAATATTTTTTTGGGCACTGGAATGTTTTTTTTTTATTTATTTATAAAAATAATGATAAGTTACGTAATGATCAAAATAGTTTTTTTATTTTATTTAATTTATTGCATTATTAATGTAGGTTTTACCAATTGGTGTCCAAGAAGAGAACATGTTATTAAATTCGACTTTAAAATATCATCCTCGATCCATTTAAGATGCGGTTCTATTTTGTTCTCCGTTCTAAATTGTTTGTAATATAAGAAGAGGGAGACCGCAATACATCTATACTAATTATAGAGGTATTATGAAAAACAATGTAGTGAAAAAATCGAGGTACACGCTGTAGTTAATCAGGAAGTATTTAATTTTAAATATAAATTAATTTTTGCATTTACAGTGAATCTTGAAATCTCGGGATTTATATCTAGTCAATACTCGGATTACGGGATTGAATAATTCGAAGCAATTGTGTTGATTGTAATTCTTGGTAGAAAAGTGACAGGAACATGATTATCTGTTTAAATACGCAGACGAAAGCTATTTGAAAACTCGTATTTCTGAAAATAATCATCCGTCAGAGATTTGTATTTCTACTACATTTATTGTAACGATCATGACCGATTTCGCTTATCACGAGCATTATCAACCACTCATTAATCTTAAAAAGAATCTCTTAACCGGTCCTGATCATAATAAAAATGTGAAAGTAGTACGAAACAAAATTTATGTTATTTTAAAAATATTGTGTATGTTATAGGATATGCAGTGGCAAAGATATTTTTATAAAATTTGAGTAAATTCAACCGGGCGGTCGCCGTCCCTGCACATTTGGTACCCTAGTGCCCTTAGGGAATTTCCAAGGTTGCCTACCGTATTATCCTTAACCCCTATTATTGATCGTGGTAGAAAATGCATGGGGGAAATCAGTAAATAAGTCTTAAATGCATTAATTTATAATTCAATAGAGTTTGATCCATTTTGGCCATCTAACTTTGTTATAAATTTTTAAAAAAATCTGTTGTACTACTCTTGATTTTCTTTTGTAATATAATGCCTACCACCGAGAATTGACAGTTAACATCTTTAAAGTCAGTAATTATGATTTCTAGTGATGAGTCCTCACCTGGCCCCTTTTCCATTTTATTTTATAGTACTATAGAGTATACGTTTTATAACTTTGCACTTTTTACTACACTGATATACTTTGTGTATAATACACTGAGCGTGTCAGTGTGTTAGTATGTATGTATAACCAAGCTAGTGTAACTGTGAAATTCTCATCTGAATAATCTAATATTTTTTCAAATGTTCAACGAATATAATACGAATTAAAATGTTGAAATTATTCCTTGGTCTAAGGACTGGATTATAGACGTAGTGTTTGGTGGTAAAATCAATATTTCAACATTAGTACTTTTAAATCTTTCGGATGTCTTGGTGCATTGTCCACTATCAAAAATATTTTAAAATCAAGATTTCTCATGTAAGTTTCTGCATCAGGTGTTAAACATTTGTAACACCAATCTTTAAAAATAATACTTGTGGTCCAAGCCTTTTTATTTGCTTCGTCCTTCAATCCTTACTGAAATGAGCAACTGAATAACAAGCAGGTATTGTTGAGATATACGCCATCATGAGTCCAGAAGCTCTACATTCAGGCTGACATTCCATAATAAAAGAAAATGTCATCTTAGTATTGAAAATCGACTCCGAAACCGTATCAATAAACAAAATCACAGATACATAAATATATGTTTTTTTATTCCGGAACCATTTTTTCGCATTTGCCAATACCAAAGCTCTCAGTTGTGTACATACGTTCAAGATGAAAATCGCTATTTTTTCTATAAAACTTTCCCTTCAATATCTCTCATCTGAGATATTAACTGTAGGAAAAGTTACTGTTTATTGTAGAAAGGAATCAATATCCATCAAACATTTTCAACTTCGCTCAATTTAATCTTCCCCTAGCGTATCTGGCGCGTGATGTTGACTCACTTATATGTCAATAAGTAGTAAGAAGAGTCTGAAAGGGGGATTTACGATACAACCCCTACCCCTTTCAACACCGAAAAACTCTTTAATTTTCTAGAAAGCCAATATATAACTCTATCATCTATATGACTTTCTTTTAATTTGTTTGTACTTCACCAAATATCTTAACTGCATATAGTGCAGATACACTGTCTTTTAAACATGTCTTCTTATTAATTTGATTAATGGCGATGAAATTGAATATGTACATAAATCTTTCAGTGTTTGTTCTTTCGCCCCTTTCTATCTGGTCATTGGTAAATGTTTTGAATCCTTTATTCGTTAACTTCAAATACCACATACCAGTGCCAACTGTTCAAATTCGCTTGATGCGCAGACAGTGAGAGAAATTGTGTGTGTATCAATGTGCATCTTTAACATTACAGACAGTCCTATAAATCAATACAAATACATATTTTAATTAAAATTTTCATATTTAAATAGTTCATTTACAGGTTTATAGATTGCATCCAAATTCATGAATGTCTCTGATGTTTTCTTCCCATTCCATACGCCTTATTCGGTTCTTAAAACAAGACATAAAGAAAGCGATTAGCTAACTATCAGTCAAGAGGTGGGAAACATGCAGCTTTTTTACGAAACCAAAATAACTGAACATAAAATTCAAAGTGTATCAAATACACATCTTTCTAATTCGGAATTATCAAATTACAGATACATTAATGCGGTTTTCTGACATGAAAAGGTGCACCACCTCTGAACTAGTCACATTTCCAATCCCATCATTCTATTACTACCCTCTTCAAAAATAATGTTTGAATTGCAACCAATTCTCTCTATATCTACATATGCAGAAAACTATCCAAGGAATCTATTTACTAGTTTGAAAACGGACATGGATTAAGGGTGGAATTATTTTCCCCTACTAAATCTTATTATGCATTTATTATAAATATAATTTAAGACATCGACTGAGGGTGCTTGATGGAATTTCAATATCAAATTTGAATTTTTTAAAAAATAAAACACAATTTGTTTGTACTACTTCCACATATTTATAATGATCAGAACCGGTTTCGCTCATCACGAGCATTATCAACTGATCAGTTGATAATGCTCGTGATGAGCGAAACCGGTCCTGATCATTATAAATATGTGGAAGTAGTACAAACAAATTGTGTTTTATTTTTTAAAATATAATGTCTTTTCACCAAGAATTGACAGTTAACACCTTAAAAGCAAATTTGAATTATTGAAATTTTGTAATTTCGAGTCCATTCGTGCGCTCGAGTGCCTGAAGATGCCAAAAGGCGAAGCCCGGGTCTTTAGTGACAAAATACATGGAAGTGTACAAAATCTCAATAATTCAAATTTATTAAAAATATTTTATATTGTAATATTGTATTTCGTCCACGGATTGACATTTAGCAACATCAAGTTGCAAAACTATTTTTTAGCAATATTTGGTCATAGAAATAGCCATATTTTTAACCAACATTTATGTGTCACATTATGTGAACATGTTTTACCCATATCCGATCCCAATGTGGAGCATATGGCTAACGGAGGTAATAAAGTGGGGATAGAAGGATAGGTCTAGGACAGGACAAGTAGTTAGCTAATCGCTCTCACTTCGCCCCGGTTTTTAGGATCGAATGGGTGAGAGGGAATTATAGATATCACAAACACGCCTTCGAACCGAAATCCGTAAGTCGATCGAAAAATAAATGTATGAACTGTCATAAAAAACATGAGATCTCTTACCTAACCACTGTTACCGGTGTTTCTTGACTTCTTCCAGCCTTTACCCAAATAAGACATACCAACATTTTTTTTTTTTTTAATAATGCAAAATACAGGTAACAGCATGAGATCTTATAAATCTTGTAAATCAAACCTAACTTAAGTAATGCGCCAATCGACTCAATTTCAGGTTCCGACCCATAGTTTCATAACCACTGATTTATACTGTGGTAGCTCCAAAGTATTAGTAAGCTTATAAAAGGTCGATATTTTATTTCCTTTGTGATTTTGGTGTTAAAATTTTAGCCAACTTTATGACCCAATCAGATGAACTGTTTGCTTTTAAGCCTGTTTATAAACATCGCACATTGACAGTCTCGAGTTGTTCCGGGACAGCTGTGCGTAGCCAACGGTATTCGAACCCAAATAATACAAATAGAAATTAGGGAAAATAAAATTAAGGCTGAAAAAGTGTTAGCAATTTATCGACCATGAATCATACAACTGTTCAGCAATAAATACATGTAAATCTAACCAACAATTAAATGTATTATTTTCGCATAGTTGAAACAAACGCAGTTATTTTGTTGTGACAGATGATCGAGCATAAAAAATGAATGTTTAGGTATACCTACATAACTCAACTAAATAACAAAACACGACAAAAACATTACGATTTTTTGCCAAACGGTGAAGGATAGAAAAGCTTCAAACTCGAAATAAAACAGTTAACTAACGACTGTTTTTTTTAAACGTTTGATGAAATCAATATTTTCACGTATAAATCTTTTCCAGTTGCGGCAGTTGCCGATTTTAAAAAGAAATAGGTAAACGTAGGTCCATGCGCAATCATATAATCATCTCAAACAAATATATCGAAAATCCCACTCAATACCCATCTAGTATACAGATATTATATTCAACAATCACTTGTAATGTTTTAACTGTCAATTCTTGGTGGAAAGGCATTATATTGTTAAAATAAAACACATTTTTTTGTAATATTTCCATATGTTTATAATGATCGTGAATAATAATAAGAATTTTCCTTGTAAAAGAATTTGACATCGATAAAATTCATTTTCAATATTAGATTTAAAATGCTAGCTGTGTAATTCCACGCGCTGTGTAACAAAGTTTTACACGTGTTTATTTGATTTAAAAAAATGATCCAAATCTTACTGAAATTCATAACGAAAAGCGCATAACTGTGCCCGTAGAATAAGTGATAAGTGATATTGGCCAAAATTTAATATCTTTAAACTTTTTAGATTTGATTTTACATATTTCTGAGTTTAAAAAAATATTAGTTTTGCATCTCTGACGCACTCAAAGTTTTGAGCAAAGCGTAGGAGTGCGATTTGCAAAAGGGGTCTCCCGTAGGTTGAAGTTGGTCGTATAGGCGCATCTGGCTGCTACTCCGCTCCTGGGGTAATGGCTTTTGTTTGTTTATAAACAATGGAAAATTTTATGCCCGTGTCCCAAGTTAGGCGTTGGAGTCTTCGTTGGATCCTTGCTGCAAGAGTTATGAACGGTGCTAAATCTCTGACATAAACATCAGACAGCCATTGCATGCTTAGAAATTACGTAAAGGTTATGGATATTAGAGAAAATTGTAAGATTGATATTATATCTGTTAAATAATTAATTATTCTTAAAAGCTTCGAATTTTAAAAAGTCAGTCGATGATAAACGCTTATTTACAATATTTTATATCGTATTCCTGTTGTGAAACAGCTAATTGCAGATCTTTGCCATACTTCAAAACATGGTGAATATTGTAAAATTACTTAAAGTTGCAATTTCAGTTATTATTCATCGCTTGGAATATTCCGTTAAAACGATTTTTTTCATGCTGAAATGGCATTAAACCTATTTTGATCGTCCAGTTTATTAGTCAGACAACTCAAAAAAAAAATGAGGTTAATATGCAGTTATATGTAAAATTTTGCCCTATCTGTTTCTGATATCAGATAACACAAATATGCCATTAAACAAATGCTAAGATAGATAACCTTCTACATAATTAAACAAAATGTTATTATTACTGGGTCAGTAAAAGGATATTTGTCGGCGTCCGTGGCGCAGTTGGTTTCGTCGCTGGCTACGGTTACGGATGTCTCGGGTTCAATTCCCGGTGCGGGTTTTCATAGATTGATCATTCAATCGATTTATGGATTTCTGTTCGTAGTCTGCGTCCGCCCTCCCACCCATCCCATCCTCACGGGGCGTAACGAGAGCGATTAGCTAACCACTAGTCCTGTCCTAGCCCTATCCTTCTATCCCTACTCTCTTCAAAAAAAAAAAAAAGAGAGGTTGAGCAACTGAGTGACAAGCAGTTCTCGTAGAAAAAATTCTGTCAAGATACCTCCATTAGGAGACCATATGCTCCACATTGGGAGCGGACATGAAAAAAAAAAAAAGGATATTTCTAAATATCCTTCTACTGACTATACTCAGAAAGTAATCAATAATATTTGATTTATGGTGACCAATTAAATATCGCTTTTCATGGGTTATTAATTTATAAATTTAAAACTCAATTCATAGTAATTATCAAACAATTTCAAAATACGCCGAAGAACGGTTTCGCTCGACGAACGAGGATTTTCAATTGATCAATTGCTGATCAAAACCCGTCTTCGTCATATTCTAAAATGTATAGTAATACCAGTATTTTGAGTGTATCTCCTTCGATTTTTTTTCCCTCCCATGATATGATAAATTCAATCTCAAAAAATGTAAAACGATTCGGCTCAGCTTATTCTATTGGTACCCACAATCCCCCAAAGAGGACAGGAGGCGAACTTAAAAACATTTTTTTAGTTTTATCCATGTCCTTCACATTCATTTTTCTGAAAGCTAAAAGCTTCTATCATTCTACTTTTCAGAAAAATATAAACAAATTATGCGCAGACATTAATTTCAATAGAGGTTGCCGTTTGTAACTACTCTTTTGGGAGAATCGGGTATTTATTTCCGTTTGTTTTTATCCTGGTATTCTTTGTATCTCATCATTCGTACAAGTTATTCGTATACCTACCAACGTACCAACGCATATAAGTCATCGTAGCCCAGTGAGCTTTTGTACTAGATTGCTCGGTAAACGGTCCGTATCCCCACAAGGACCGACACATCGATGTACATAGTACTATTGTTGATTAAGCAAAATTACTAGATATAACAGCAATTATAATGACACATTTTACAACACACAAGTGAAGTCATAGATTACGGTATTTAAATTGAAATACTAAATGTCCAAAGTAGCTGTTCTTTAGTTTCCATACTGCCAGACCGATTTGCGTTACGTCGGAACTGTAAGTATTGTATATATTTGGATTATTGAGATTTTGTACACTTCCATGTATTTTGTCACTAACGACCCGGGTTTCGCCTTTCGGCATCTTCAGGCATTTGAGCACACGAATGGACTCGAACTGACGATTTCTTAAAAAAGTGTGTTAAGTTGTAGTAGGTTATATGACGGTTTGTCTTTGTGTAATGTATTCTATTGCGTGGAGCAAAGACAATATAGGTGGCTTAATATAGGGTAGAAGAATAAGTAACATTTTAAAACAGCTTCGTGCATCTATCGATTTCAAAGTGTAAGTATTTATATTGAGTGAAAACTATTTTATCTATGTGAAAATATTTTTTCGTAAGTGTAATACATTTCTTCAATGTTAAAATATATTTTATTATGTGGGATCACTTTATTTTTGGTGAAAGAAATGGTTTTTTTGTGGAATGTATTTATTATAAGTGAAAATTATTTTTTATGACAGTAAATATGATCTAAACGAAAGTGCATTTAATTGTAAGCCTAAAAATATCATAATAGGCTACTTCTCCGTGTAAAAAAAAACTAAATTTATTGGATTACAAATAGCTTATTGACACTTCCCACGTCAATAGGTCATCTTATCTGCTGTAATACATTATTTGATATACATAAAAAAATATTGCCACCACATAAATCTTCCATTAGCTGGGAGCACAATATTCAAATACCAAAATCCTTTGAAAGGGTCTCAACTCCGCATACATTACCGACCAATGTTTGCCGATATCCTTTTCAATGCGAAAGGGATTCGCATTGATTCGCCTCCTGCAAACATACGCCTCTTTACATTCACGGGAATTAATAAACAAATTATTTTCTCTCAATGGAAGATAGAGATTGCTTACCCACTTGCCTTACGCTTTTCGCCAAATGTGTAGTATAATATTATAATTTATCTCGTGACATCCGCGAACGATATAAAATTTGCAATCCCAGCTGGACTGTATTTTGACTCCTATTTTTTTTTTTTTTTGTATAAATCCATTGTCTATAGCCGTTTCTTAGAGAAGAGAGCTTTTTTTGATTACAATGCTCGATAAATATTTACTTATCCATAATTCTGACAGCATCTCATTATATATTCGCAACAACACCCTCAACAGTTACTTAAATCTGGAAACAGTTTACGAGCATATCATGGAGCTGCTGAAGAAATTCTGCAGCTCCATGACCGACCGCTCGAACATGTCAATTCGAAACCCAAAGACTATGACGAGAATTCATCGGACCTCGCACTGTACCACTTTTGAAACCCCCCTCCCCCCCTATGCCATTTCGTCCTCAACTAGCCTAACAAAATAGCGAAACACAGTCTAATGCACATAACTGATTTCACTAAATACCTTCGAGAACCAATTGTCTCTGTCGAGACTAATTTCAGATCATTTATTCATTTTCTTCTAATATTTTAATTGTGTTATCATACATTTATATTTATCTGTTTTTTTCCATATCCGCTCCCAATGTGGAACATATGGTCTCCTAATCGAGATATCTTAACAGAATTTTCTACGAGAACTGCTTGTTACTCAGTTGCCCAACCTCTCTTTTTTCGAATAGAATAGGGCTAGGACAGGACTAGTGGTTAGCTAATCGCTCTCGCTACTCCCCGTGAGGATGGATGGGTGGAAGGGAGGACTCAAGACTACTAACAGAAATCCATAAATCGATTGAAAGGTCAATCTATGAAAACCGTACGCATCGGGAATTGAACTCGAGACATCCGTAACCGTAGCCAGCGACGCTACCAACTGCGCCACGGACGTCGATATTTATCTATGGGTATGTATAATATATATATATATATGACCATGATGTCCTCAGTACTAAGTAACATTCAGAATTTAAATCCCCCGGTTTCAAGAAAGTTTAACACTTACTCAAAAAGTGCATTCCAAATATGCATATACGTAATGTTGAAAAACATTAATAAACAGCAGCACTTCTCCCCCTCCCTTATGGGAAATTCCCCACTGGAATCGAACCCGTAATGTAGACGATACGGGGCCTTTGGCCTCTACACCTCAATATCGCTAAATATACGTGAAACTTACAGCATACTTCTTATTTAATGCAAAACTAATATTTTGCAGCTAAGTTGCCGCACTGGACTGACCTTCCACTCGCTGTCAGAAGTGCACAAAATATGTGGAATACTTCTGATAACGAGAGACTCACACCATTCCAGTATACGATAAGAAGTACGGCAACTAATACCAACTAAATCAGGATGTAGGCAAAGAGGCTTTGCGAGAAATTCTCACGTGGGTCATCCCTAGAGTAATCCGATCTCATAAGTTAGATGTCGCAAGATTCTAGCACTGTGCTATTGTTCGCTGCGAATGTTGTTATTAGTGTTTATCTTTGATCGTATCATTGCCATTAACACGAAACGGCATCGGGTTTTGGAGATCTCAATATTACGCGGCCATGCTGAGGTTACGGTAATATTACTTGAATCCGATTGGTATTGTTTGCTAACATATCTTATTCCTAAAGTTAGCTTTGATTATTTTAGGAAGTTCCTTGGTGAAATAAAATTTGAATTCAACACAAGTATCATAGAAATTACATTACGTTCATAAAGGATATCACATTACTAACTTAATACTTAACAAAAGTTTTTTTATTATTTAATACTAAAAAAACAAAATAGCACAGCTCTGATGAAAATATCTTTATATTTATATTTACTTTATTGAAGTGTGAAATATCTTTTATTGCATTTAACAGCACTGGTTTAGAGTAACGAGCTAGCATTATCAATTAATGTATTTTGTCCTATTTAAGAATTTTTTAAATTTCCGCTATTTAATTTTAAGGCAAGAGAGTTTTTTCTTATATTAAAACTGATTTAAATAAAAGTTTGAATAATATAAATTTGGATTATTGAGATTTTGTACACTTGCATGTATTTTGTCACTAACGACCCGGGTTTCGCCTTTCGGCATCTTCAGGCATTCGAGCACACGAATGGACTCGAACTGAGAGACAGTAAACAGTGTCTAACGTTTATATAGAAGATACAAATGCGACAAATATTATATTTGTAAATAATATTTGTTCAGTTCAATGGACTCAGTTCGAGTCCATTGAACTGTTAGGTCGAAATAATCCATAAATCCTCCTCCGGTCAGTCAGGTATTTTGTTTTTATGTTTATCAAACCTTCGATCGATATTTAATTTAAATTGTCACAATTCACAAATGTATAATTCTTGAAACTTATTTTTTTTAATATTTGCAATTTATAGATACACAATAGCTCGATGTAGAGTTTCCAAATTACGAAACACACTCCTGACATTTCTATGTCAATATCAATGAAATCTTATTACACACTGCAATCAAAACACTTAAAATAATTAAACTGACCGTGCCATTTAATGATAATTCAGTTCGTCTAAATTGAATTCTGTGGCAATAGTAAATTAATTCCTCTAACATTTATTACGTTTGATGACCAAACTTTAACTCAGCTTAGTTTGAATTCGTAAGTGGGTCGTGCGCTAGGCAAGCTTTTTAAATTCTCTCCATTTTGACATCGTAAAATGAGCTTTGCTAATTGCATCGCTATTTCTAGTGAGGGGTTAAAGTCACATGTAGATATTAGTGAAACATTATGCATAGTACATAATAATATGAATAGGCAAAGTAATATGATATTAATATACAAATATAATATTAAAATTCATAACATTGTTATTTCACTGGATATGTGCTTAGTTGTGACACGTCTATCGGCTCTATCGTAAGTTTTTCATTTATAATTTATGTATAAAAAATCTCCTTTGGAGAACGGCATGTATTTTTGTGAAAACAAAGCGTAGAGATAGCACCTAGTTTACTTCTAACTCCTCCCTTGTTCCATTACCTTCGAAGAGAGAAGTTGGTAACGGAATCTCTTTGAATGTAAGATTATCCTTCACAAGTCCATATGCTCTACATAATAAAATACTAAATGTGTCACAATACGGTTCAAATAAAAATGCTTTTATCACTTACCCTTCGAAATCAATCGGAGATTCTTAACAGGGGGCTTAAACTCCCTTCACACTTGTGGGCGTGTAAGTGGACGACATTGCATATTGCAGTCATCTCTGCAGATCCTTGCGAGTTGGTCACGTTCATTGCTTTGTGTCAGTGTATCTGAGATATTCTGCATTCAAATCGGTTGAATAAAAATTTTACCTTATTTCACACAATAATTTTAAAAAAAATGAAATAGTTTTGAAATTTAGTTTTCTCTTGGGGGAGCATTGAATAATATATTATGGTAAAGAGGGCGATGGCTTCAATAATGTTAAGAAACACTGTTCTCAACCTATGATGTATTTCTATTTTTAAAACCTTTGTCCGTTCTTAACCGGCAATGCCAGAATAATTGATCAATTCAACAACACGGTTGCATTTGATACTTTCAAAGTCTATTTTGGAAGCGTTACCAGTTGCATTGCAATGCATTCTCGCTTTGTTTTGCTGCATTCGTTATTGAGCCATTTCAATTCACCGAAGAATTCTTACGATTAAACTAAACCGTCCAAGCGAGAGCTATTGTCGTTTTAGGTTTCTTATGATGCTTTCAATTCAGTTAAATTGTTCCGCATTGTTTATTTTGAACCAAATTTATGACTTTATTGCATTTTCATTAAGACATCAATGACTGTTATATATTGTCTTTTGCGATTCCATTTTAGTACCTCGACAGTATCAACTTTATAAATGGAGCCCGGTATTTATTATAGTATAAAAATGAAACTAATATATCGGCAGTGTTTTGGCCAATTCTGACGCTCACAACACACGAAAATATGATTGGATCTCATTTTAAAGACGACAGAGCAGATCTCAGCCAAATAATGAAAATTAGAAAAATAAATTGACCACTTTTTGGTAGGGAAACATAATTTTACATTGGTTTTAGGTGTAAAAATTCTGACCCTTCCACTTGATGTAAGCCACTATTATATCGACAATACACATAATTCCGTATCTGCAAACAAGAGAATTTACAGGAGTGCATTTCAAAGATTCATAACGCAAATCACTGTATAATGTTTTCGATAAAAACAGCTTTTACTCTCTCCTGAACAATTTCAATTTTGAGGGCTACATCAATTGGTCAACACCCTCGATATATTTTTGTTTAACTTGCACTGTTGTTAACTCTTTTATACTTCGTTTACTGGCCTACTGAAACTAAAAACGGGATCTTGGTTTCTTGGCAGATTCAGTTGCTAGTGTGGATACAGACTAAGTGTTAATACCGGTTCTAGGAAAAACCGTACAAGAAAAAAGCGGACACGGAAAAAACCGCACACAGAGTAGAAAAAGACGTAATCATATTTAAAATACTTCTTATCGTTTCATGAGTTTTTTAGCTTGAAAAAATGTTAAAATCAGATTTTTAATTTTAAATAACGTAAAATACTAATTTTCAGAAACTCCGTCCGACGACGCAAGATTCATTTCTTGCGTTCTATCTTTGTTTGAAAGTGTTGAGTTGTGGATAAATTGTATTGAGACATTTATATAGGTTATTATTAGTACGCGGTACTAGACATCACAAACATCCATGTCTACAAACAGATATCTATAAATCGATTGAAAAATCACAGATCAATTGACTGAGTATAAGTTCTAGTGAAAACGGCTCGCGCGCTGTAAGGGTTAAATGTTTTTAGCCCCTATATGCTATTAATGTATTCATCTATTACTAAATTACTCGTCATTGCTTTGTAAATAAGGCTTTTACAATTTGGTCTTCTGAAACTACTATGTTATAATTATTTAGTTTTGTTTTAATCAATGTATCATACATCCTACTCCAAAAATGCACTGCATTGCAATCCAAGACTGATGTCAAACTCCACTATCGTGATAATGGTGATTTTATTTTTCATCTTAAAGATTTTATTATTGTCTCAGTGGATTCATATTGCTTTTTATACGGAATTATTACTTCCTTAGATATTTAATGTGAGCATTGTATTTTTTTCTGCATCATAAAAAGCGTGACGAGTAGAGATATTGTGTTTTTACACATCTTAGTCAATGTCAAACGAATCAAGGTAGCTTTTTTCTTTACACAGTTCAATTTTGCACAAGTCGAAACGATTCATCTGTTGCGAAAATATTGAATTGATTATAGAATATATACGTATAGATTTGATTATAGAAAACTTGATCTGTAGTCTGTCGGCGTCGGTGGCGCACTTGGTAGCGTCTTTGGCTACGGACGTCTCGGGTTCAGTTACCGGTAGGGAAAGTTTTCATAAATTGATCTCTCAAGCGATTTATGGATTTCTGTTCGTAGTCTGAGTGTTTGTGATGTCTAAAACTCCCTCCTCACCCACCCATCCGATCTTTACGGGGTGTAGCGAGAGCGATTTACTAACCATTAGTCCTGTCCTAGCCCTCTCCTTCTATCCCTACTCTCTTAAAAAAAAGAGAGGTTGAGCAGCTGAGTAACAAACAGTTCTCATAGAAAATTTTTGTTGAGATACCTCCATTAGGAGACCATATGCTCCACGTTAAGAGCTGTGCGCTAGTGATCAGGTGGTTCCTGGCTGAAGTCTCAGCAGGGTCAATATTAGATTTAGATTTTTTCAATTTAAATTTGTGACCTTGGACATGAGTAACTTATAAAAATTCTCATCCAGTTCATCATTATCATCTGTAGCACAAGCTGTCAGCTGTATTGCCCAATATTCTTTCATGCAATTATTTTATATATGCAGAATAAAAATTTTCCTATTCTATTAATTTAATTAATAGTTAATTTGAGTACTATCAGTCTACATTTCGCCAATAACAAATCCATAATATTGTTAACATTACAGTGTACAAAAAAATGTGTTTAATTTTTATTAAAATACATAATGCATTTAAATTTTTAAAAGACAGTTAACACAATATTTGAATTTAATATTAAAAGTACATCAAGCACCCTCACTATAAGAAGTATAGGTGGGTTGGGTCGTTGTTTTCAAGTTGAAGAACCATATTTTCAGTGTCATCAAAACACTGTTGTAAAAATAAACTGTACTTCAATAAACACAGAATGACGTCAACTAAAATGCAAAAATGGCGACAGTCATTTTTATCCAACACCATTATTTCTTGAATCGTTCCCTCAGTCGATATCTTAAAAAGTTATATCGTTAACAGTCAACCTGTTACGGAAAGAAATATGATGTTATGAGAAAAAAACTGTTTAGTACGTAATACATTATTTAAAAAAAATAAACAGGACCGGACTCTCGCAGCTAGTAAGCATTTGTAGCCAGTACAAACTATCATAGATTCACCTGAATTTTTCTACGATTTGTCTTATTACCACGTACATAAACAGTTGCTTGTTGTATTTACGTTAAGTTTTATTGTAATACCAGGTCGTTGACTCACATGCGTATTTTTGCCAGCGTTTATCGATTATTAAAAACAGCAAATATTTTTTCAAAATTGAGTCACTTTACAACAATGTTCTTCGATTCATTATACCGCCTACACTTCCCCGAATCGAACATCGCGACGTTTTTTTTTCTATAAGTTGAGTTGAGTTTTCCAGAAGTTGTACAAGTGTAATCAAACCCCTTCGTCATATTGGCACGTGGCCAGTTGATTGAAGCGTTCCCTGATCTTGTGTGATCCCTTGTCGAGCATCAGTTCGTGTAAACGGCCAGTGGCGTAACTACTGGTCGGGTATTCAACGTCCGGTACTGTTGTTCACCCGTCAAGGGATCGTTTAGTCTATGTGTATTGCTTTTCGTGTGTACGTGTGCGCTACGGCTTCAGTCTCGGTCTCATTGACAACCAGTGGTTGACCACCCCAACAGGTATTCAATCTACCCGGAACCCGGTCCATTGGTCGAACCGTGCACGTGATATTGTGTATTTTGTGATTGCGCAATAGTTTAAATTCATTGGCGAGGCCGCTTATCGGGCCCGCAGATAAGACGGAAACATTCGTTCCCTAGGCTGGACTCACCTCAGAATCCAAGCACCGCTCCGTCCCCTCGCCTAGTGGTCAAGGAACGTTTGAGAATTGCGCAATTGTCCTTTGTCTAGAAATAAGTGTCTACTGTGTCTTGGTTGTATTTCCCTTGTGTGGGTATTTGTGTTTTGTGAATAAATGTGTGGGCTCTGGGAGCCTACATACAAACCGAACGCGACTTTGTTGATGACGACCTAAGCTTCCTTTTCTCATCCATCTAGCTCTATCTCCCTCTGAGATAGAGGCTGTCTCTCTCTCGTCAAGAGGAGACAAGCAAGGTCATCACAGATTTCTTCATCACTTGAAATTTCCCACTCGCTGACATGTTACTGTAGAATAAATTCTTCTTATAATCTTTTTATCCGTATTGATTTAAATATCAATTTTTATCTTTTCGTTTTTCGGTAATAGCGGCATTGCAGTCACTAATATTAAGTGCGCATATGATTTTTTAAAATACCCGTTTCCATTTCAATTTTTCTTGAGTACGTACGCCCGTCAAAATGAAAAAATGCTTCCATTCCTGCACATCTATTATAAGGCATGTATGTGCATGTCACCCCGCAAAAGCGTACCACATGAAAGTTAGAGTAAATTTTCAATATTAAGTCTGCCTAACACGTGTCGCGTGGGCACCAGCGCGTAGCGTTTACGTACTTCACTTGCTTAAGGCCTGACAGGGTGGCCAAACTTCCGTAGCTTCAGAACGCTGCTTACTCATTTGTGTTTTCTATTAACATATTCGGTATACTTACATGTTGTATTTTTAGCTTTAATTTTCACGATAGCGTCTAGTGCAATGTTTAATTTCTTCGCTCAATATTTTTTTCACATTGATCATTCGGTAACCGGACTAAACAGAACATGACAAAACAGAACAGAATAAACTGAACAATTTGAAAACAGTATTTTTGTCGTTTGATATGTCGTATTGATCATATAAGAAATAAATAATATGTTTAATTATATCAGCAATCGAGATTTTTTCTCATCGAGTTTATCTCGTATGCCAAATATCGTTTGTTAAAATGAAATCAAGAATACATTTGCAGAATGACAACTTCGTTGGATTTGCATCTTTTTGAAATAAGCAAATTTACGTATATGCGTATACCCGTTCTTACAGAAAAATTTTGTCACCCTAATTATCAGTGTAGAAAACAGGCTTAGTCCCGAGCGGTCATATTAAAACGCCTCGCGACTGGTATATTTCCCGGGCCATGCGCTTCGGCCCTGGGGGCCGGTTTTACAAACCACCTCAAGTGAAACAATCTTGAGAACCCGGCCGACCCTGCCTTTTCACGTGGTTTTCCAACCCTTTCGGTGACCGGTAGTTACTTACTTTTCGCAAGCCGTGTAATTAGATTTTGTTACGATGCCAGTGTTTAACAATAATTAATTTTCATCCACGTATATCATTGTGCAATCTTAATCGGAAATCATTAAAAACGAATCGTCGGTAATCGTATCTACTTAGAATCTATTAAAATGTTACATTATAAATGTTTTGTTAATAAAGTAATTCAGTAGATATATGCATTTAAATTAAATCAAATCTGTCTTTATAATATAAAATTAAATTTGATAACTCAGTTATTCCAGCTGTGCTACTTAATGTCACACGTGTTTCGCTTCTTTATAAAGCATCTTCAGATTAAATATATGTGAAGGTAAAAATCCCAATGGATATCCCAATATTTAATAGTGGTGAGCCACTTGTCCTATTTAAAATGTTGTTTACTAATGATCGATAACTGTTGATGGTTTTATTAATTTATAAAAACTCTAAACTATTCACTTCAATTGTAATTAGTACCTACTATTATCGTTTGTGTCTAACCAACCTGCCCCCCGCCCCTACGACCAGTAGAAGGAAATAATCCCACCCCACTCTTCATTTTTAAATAGAGGATTAGAACCTTAAATTATTAAAGAATTGATTATCTTAGAAATAAATAACATTGTGATATAGTATGTCGGCTCCGTAGCGCAGTTGGTAAAGGCATTGGCTTCGGTTGCGGATGTCTCGGGTTCAAGTCCCGGTGCGGACAGTTTAATAAATTGATAATTTAATGAATTTATGGATTTCTGTTCGTAGTCATGAATGTTTGTGGGAGAGCGATTAGATAGCCACTAGTCCTGTATTATCCCTATCCTGCTATCCCTACTCTATTCGAAAAAAGAGATAATTAACATCTGAGTAACAAACAGTTCTCATAGAAAACTTCTGTTGAGATACCTCCATTAGGAGACCATATGCTCCACGTTGGCAGCGGACATGGTTAAAAAAAGTTTGTCTGAAGATGCTTCTTGAAGAGACGAAACACTTGTCACATTTAATAACACAGCCAGTGGAATAACAAAGTCATCAACTTTAATTTGACACAATTCCATTTTATAATCTATCTAAATATACGCTCCAAAGTTTTATTTTCAGAGCGCCAGAACTTCTCGGCCGAGTTGCAGAAATCAAACTCTACTCTGAACTATCCGCAATAAAAATAATAGAACCAGTAATTCAGCATCGATCAGAGAACCCGCTGGTAGAGCGGATTTTTATGGCCGTCATAAATTATTCCAGAAGCGTTCCAGTGCCTATTTTTATGAATACTGGGGTTAATAGTTCCATCTGCGCGTGTGCCGAACCCGTAAATTGAAATAGCGGCTAATAGATGGAACGGTGCTGTTCACGAGGATGGTACGAAATCGTTCCTTCATAACCGTTGGGTTGCAGTGAAAATTCTTTTAGTTTTATAGTAAATCTATACAAACATTTTCACCACTGTTTATATTTGTTTTTTTTTTAATACGTTTCAAATTGGGTTTTCATCTTAGAAGTTTCGCGAAACTTTTATATATTAAACTAGTATTTACTTTGGCGTTATAACTATTTGCACTTTGGATTAGATAGCATTAACTTGGTATACTGAAACTTTGTTTTTTGTAGTTTCCACTTAAAAGCGGATTCTTTTAACTAAGTATCACAAACTTGAAAGTGAAAATTATCTAAACAAAAGTGCATTTAATTGCAAGCCTATAATTTTTAGAATTCCATTTCTTTAAACCGTGTTCGCCGTAAGGCTTCCAGTCCCAGGATCCCGAGCAATAAGCGAATCCCGTAATCCCGGGATTGATTCAATACCTATACCGGGATTTCGGGATTCGCAAGAAGGTGACTTATGACCCGAACATAGTCTGATTTTTTTTTTCTGAAAATGGAATTCCTTACCGAAGCCGTTACCCACAGACCCAAACTCCATTATAACAGGGTAAAAATAACAGTATCTAATTTTACGAGAATTTTATCAGTTTGTTGACAGCTAAGCAAAAATAGCTATCAGCAAACTGATAGATTCTCTGTAAAACTAAATATTTTCTTATGCATACCCTATTAAAACCCATATACATAAAATTCATAATTCGATACTCAGGTCGCGAATGGAAGCTGGTGGAGGTACAGTGAAACCTTCTGTAACACGTTTTAGGCATATATAGAAAAATACGTCACAAAGCTTTCAGCAGAAAAAAAAACAATATTTTGCTAGAGAAAATTATCAATATTAAAGTAAATGTGCTGGTAGTTGACCTTTTTTCAATAAAAGTCCCTAAAATAAGAAACGTAAATTGTAGAGTTGAGACAGGTGAAACGAACTTTTGTCGGATTGAGAAACTAACCTATTACCATATATGTCATGCACCATGGGGTGTCATAGCGGCCATTTAAAAACAACACGTAATGCACTAAGTATTTTATTTTGAATGTCTTGAGAGAATTGTCAAGTATATCAGTGAAATTAAACATATGTTACTTGTATAATTTAAGACATCGACTGAGGGTGCTTGATGGAATTTCAATATCAATTTTAGATTATTGAGATTTTGTACACTTCCATGTATTTTGTCACTAACGATCTGGGTTTCGCCTTTCGGCATCTTCAGGCATTCGAGCTCACGAATGGACTCGAAATGAACTCTGTAAATTTCCATGTATTTCGTCACTAACTACTCGGGTTTCACCTTTCACCACCACAGAATCTCAACAATTCAATTTTGATAATTGAAATTCCATCAAGCACCCTCAGTCGATGTCTTATTATATTTAATTATATTAGAACTGTAAATGATGATGAATCACAAATACTAATCCAAGTGTTTTATTTAGAACTGTCAGTTCGAGTCCATTCGTGAGCTCGAATGCCTCAAGATGCCGAAAGGCGAAACCCGGGTCGTTAGTGGCAAAATACATGGAAGTGTACAAAATCTCAATAATCCAAATTTGATATGCTACTTGATTCAACCAAGAGTGGTCTTACAGGAAGCTCTGAAGCAACTCTGATGAAAGGTTGTCTTGAAACCCTCTGATTAGACATGGTCAATTACTGAAAAAAAGTGATCTGCTACTGGAACTTTCATTTTTTTTTTTAGATTGTCAACTACTGAAACATTGAAGACAATTTTTTTGTGACCATTTCCTAATTTTTGCTGTATCGTATTAATTAAGACATTTGATCCATTATGAATACACTAGACGTTAATTTTTTATTTTTGTTGAATTTTTTTTCTTTAACGGTCAACTACTGGTACGTTTACCTTACATGCAATTATAAATAATGAACTTAAATTGGTCTTTCAATATAAAATTTTGACAGGAAAACGTTTGGTTTCTTTGTATTGTGTAATTTGAATAAATAATGTCTGAAGCTCTAAAATTCTATTACACGGAACATCCATGCTATAAAAGGTTTGACTGTTAATTGATAATGATCTAGCATGAATAATTCAAATATTCAAAACAATCGAAGGAAGAATGTCACGCGAACAAAAATTGTTTTGGCTTATTTCTAGCATTTCCCTAAATTGCAGATATGAACTGTAAATAAAACGGTATAAAAGGTGAGATTCTTAGTGTATTTTCGACTTATTTAGTTATTTTTTAACACAATGCTGCAACAAAAGTACTCCCAAGTGTTTTTCCGGAATGCTTTTTTATTTTATTAAAATATTTGAGATTTTCCCATTCCTCCTGCGCTATATATTTTCAATCAATATGCTTTACTTTACATGCTACACGTGAAAACTGCGAACAACATCCTTCTTATTCATCTTCCTCTTCAGAAGAAGAAGACAACTTCCTAGTATGGCATTTAACCAACCCCAGCTTTGCAGCATGCATGAAACCATGCCTTGAATCGCCTTTAATCATGACAATTAATTTTTAAGAATCATTGGCGAACAAATATTAGTTAATTTGACTTCACGTATGTAAATCCGCGTAGTAAATCCAGTTAAAATAAAAATCATTGAAATCGGTCTACCGCCCTAGGCAAAAGGTCACACTAGCCAACTGTCACGTAAATACCTGCCACCATCAGTCAAAACCTTTTTTCAAAAGGCGATTTTTTAAATTTCTTTCCCTCATTAGCTGCTTGTACGTCGCATCGTTAGCATGTCTTATTGTCTTGCGGCCGTATTTTAAGGGTAGAGGTGAAACCGGTCTTTTTTGTTTACTAAGCCCTTCGTTGCCATGTTAATTTTGTTTTTGTATAGCGTGTCTTGTATAACCTGTAAACTGTAAATAATTGTAAATTCTTTGTTATGAAAACCAATCATCTGCATCTACTAATAAAAAAAAGACACATAACTGGTGTTTTTCTTGAGGATTGTCATGGATATATGCTTTTCGGGTTACCATGCAAGCGACGATATAATTACCCCATCTTGAATCTGTCCGTTTCTATTTATCTTCATTCTGAAGCACCATGTCTATTAAATACTTGTTTTAAAACAACATTATTCCAAAAAAATATGCCTTATTTTAATTATAAATGTAATAAATATTCAGTCGCAAGTCATAAGACTGACAAGTAACGGCAACGTTCTACAAAATACCTCCGTTTTAACGGATCGTTATACTCGGCTCGTCGTAAAAGTTAAGCCGAACCATGTGAAAATAAGCCGCCATTCATTTTTTAGTATTAAAATCATCATCATCGTCAGCGATGGAGCAAAAGTAAAGATGGCTCGAACTCTAATTAAAAGTTTTAACCTGCACGGCTTAGCGATAATTGCCAATTCCTCGTTTAATTACTTCCTACCTTATTAAATCTCGACGATTTCTTGACGATAAACCACGGTCGTCATCATTATTTAGAACTCATAATTTCAATTTTTTTTGGTCAATTAGTGTAACCCTCAAAATTTAAATTGTTCAGGAAAGAGTAAAAACCCTTTTTATCGAAAACATTATGTGGTGAGTTCCGTTATGAATCTTAGAAATGCTCTGCTGTAAAATTTCATATATGCAGATACGAGATTATACGTAAGGACTGTCAATATAATAGTGCGTTACATAAAGTAGCCGATACAGAATTTTTAAACCTAAATCCACAGTAAAATTATGTTTCCCTTCCAAAAAGTGGTCAAAATTTATTTTTCTAACTTACATCATTTGGCCGAGACTTGCTCTGTCGTATTTAAAATGAGATCCAATCGTTAACTCATTTTCGCTTTGAGGGTTACACCAATTGGCCAAAACACTATAGTATGTTTAATGGTGGAAGACATTTTATTATCCATATAGGCATCACGCCATCATCAAGACTAGCCAGCCGCCATAAATTATTGATCCTACGACATTAAATCTCATCATTTTCCTGCCGATAAAACATGGAAATATAATAGGTTATTTAACGAAACGAGATATTTTATTAGCTAAATCTGAGTAACAAGCAGTTCTCGTAGACAAACTTGTGTTGAGATATCTTTATTAGGTGTCCATATTCTCAACATTGAGAACGGACATGTTAAAAAAGAACCGCATCACGCCACCGTCGAGAATATCCTTATGTCATAAGGAAACAGACAGCTTACGACTAACGTTATATTCCGAGCAAGGAAACGTTAACTGTGATTTCAAACTTTTTTAACAAAATCGGCTTACATTATTATTACGCATAGAAATAACAATAAAATGTAATTTAATTTTGTATAACAGAATATTCGGTCCGCCGTTAGCTGTCTTCTTACTTATGACGACAGTAATCATTATTAGATATATGTTGTCAAGCAAGGCCGAGAAAATTATATTCACCACACCACCTAAAACATTTTTAACACTACACTTCACGTGAAGAAGTTACGTTTTTTTGTATTTTCTACATTTAAAAAAAACCTTACATCGATTTGCCCAGTTTTCATAAATTACACAATGATTCTATTTCGTTAATTACTGTCTTTTGTTTTCGCTTCACCTTGACTGAATTTGTCTGTTAATTGCTTGTAAATTAATATTCCTTCATTAATTTCCAATTATTATTCTTGTTTTGTATTTAATATGTTACTTAAATCATAAATGAATTTGAAAATATATACTTGCTTTTATCGCCTTATGCTAATGACTAATGATAATTATCTTCATTTTCCTTTCGCATGCAAATTGTTTATTTGAGTTGGCCAATTAATCGTCCAATTTGAAATAATAGTTTTATTCACCTTATTTTTTGTCAGTTGAAAATACTTTCTTGTGGTCGCTTTGTATCAAATTAACCCTTACAGCCCGTGCCTTTTTCGCACGAATTAATTTTCAGTAAATTGATCTGTTAAAACGTTCACTATGGCTAAAAATAGGGCAATTTCAACAGTAAAAATGAATAATTATATGAAATATGAATATATTAGCTATCCCAAATACGTCAATAAGTAAACTAAACTCGTGGCTTTGCAAGCAAAATGGCTACGGCCAGTCTTCATATACAACACCAACACGCACACAAGAAAGCGCGTAGCCGCATAAGTATGTGTAGTACATAGCGCTGACGATTAATGGTGCGTATCGGCAATTCAAAGCTGAAATTCGAAATATTGAATATCGAGAGCTCTTTTCAAAAATATATGTCCTTGTGTTCTACTTCACATTTTCATGATCTGTTGCGAAGGCTTGAACTATTTTTTAAAGCATATATCCACAAGTGTTACCCTTTACTTTGGCCGGAAATACGAGATAAAGTCTTCATCGGGTTAATTGAACAATACAATATATAGACTGATATACAAAATATTTTAAAGTGTTAGATAGGGATAGATAGGAAAGGAATCACCGCTCGCATTAATAATAATTACTTGTAAATAAATTTTAGCAAACCGTATTGTTAGTGTAATCACTATAAAATCACTTGTAAAGTGTTAATTGTCAATTTTTGGTGGATATATATATTTATATATTTAGTGCTGATTAATTACACAATTTTATATAAAGTTCAGGACCGTTTTCTCTGATTCAAAGGATCTTCAACTGACATTCAAAAATAAGTGTTTTTATAATGTTATTTTATGTATAATAACTACATCACTAAACAAGAAAATTATTATTTAAAGGATATTTTTTGGTTAAATTTTAATTAGAAGAGTCACTATTCTTCAATTTTTATCCAGACGTCGAATTTCGTAAACTTTAATAATTTTATAATAAAACGAGTACGGACCAGAAATCTGTTTTCTCTTATTCCAACTTAGTTTTCGCGAATCAAATAAATGATCAAAAGTTTAAACAATATAAATATAAATTTTAAATTGACTTTTCACTTTGTTTTTCCATTATTGTATATCTTTCTTTCTATTTGACGATTCCTATGATCCGAATCCCAGACCGAATTTTGAAGGACTTATAAAAAGCCGACAAACACTTAATAAAAATAAAACATTATCATGACATTATGAATTTTAATCAATAACGTTTCACACATACTTTTGCATTTTTAATAAACATTAACGTCAGATTACAATGTCAAAAAAAGAATTAATATAATGCTGGCTTTCAAGTGAAGTAGTTTATTCAAGGGAAAATTAAATATGAATGAAATCTTCAAGCGTAACCGAGTGCTAAGAGGATCTCCGTTAATAATTTCCTCTCCCAGTTTTATTTATTCACGTCTGTCGGTTTGCAAAATAAATACATTATATCCGGCGAAAAGTACCTACGGAAAATTAATTTTACAAACCAAGTCGTAATGTTACAAACTCGGAATGTGTATTTTTTTAAATGTGATACGTTTCGTACATTTTACCTCATTTGTAACATACGCAAAATCGGCTGGATGCTTTTCAATTTTCATGCGTATTAAACGAGCGGAATTCATCGTTGTCATAATAATATTTACTTCCCAGAAACTGTGTTCGCTTATTATTTTACGCTATTTTCGTTTACTACGTATGTAAAATTTCAATATATTTTATGCCAATTGATAAACCTCTTCATCTCAGGTCAACGAAACCTATAATCAGAGTGTATAAAATACATAGCTACACAGACCTCGTAGATTAATAGTCAATCATATCACATATTTCAAAATTAAAATAAGTCGTCTTAAGGCTCAAATCATATTCGTTTTTGATCTTTAAACACATTTTGTAAGTTCGAGCAAAGTAGGAGGAACACAGTGGAACATGCGTGAAATCGTCAAAGGGTTAAACCGTAGCGGTTAACCCTCGTAGCGACCGAAGATGTTGATATCTGACAATGGATCAGATGTTCAGAGGCTTGAATCCGTAGAGCCGGTACAATGAAGGCAGCGCTCCATTCGAAAGATAGTTTCAATATGCGTGTGTCCGGAGAGCCGTATCAATTGAGAACCGATCCAATAGTGGAAGCAGAGCTCCATCAAATTCCAACTCGAATGCTCAATATCTGAATATATTCGGCCCTTTTTTTACTATTCATAATAATTCTTAATGAAATATTTTACAAAATCAACGAAAAATCACATCACAATATCTCCAGATGTCAAGAACAAAAATACTCCTGAAAGTTTTTTTTTATTATTTTACCCAACTCGGGCGCTTTCAGATACCTTATCATTAAATAATACTTGAGATTGACGAATGACTCGAAGCCAAAAAAACCCTTCAAACATGCAGTAATTTCAGTAATTGAAGAAATACCGTTCGAGTAATCCGACGCAGCTGCACATTTCAAATATTGTCTCACTACTCTTCCTATCAATTTTCCACTTCTGCACTCTTCTTCTTATTCTTCTTTCTGATGACGCAAACCAATGTGACACACTATCCAGTAAACTTAACGAAACTCAGAAGATCTTAGATTGACTTCTGACTTACCATATATCAGTAATAGTAAATGTGGGGTCTCTTATACATCCCCTCTGTGACATTGATAGCTGCGAAGAGTCCGAAGGTACTACGCAAATTAACCCAAATATTTTGCCATGTATAATTCTTCTCTTTGTTTAATGTTCTTGTCTAAACGGATTAATCAGATGTGGAAATGGTCATCAATCTCAAAGGTACTGCTTCGTAATCATAGAGTTAGCTTTTCGTTTCCCTCCATTTCTAAGACGTCATCTGCCATACTTCATTTGATAATATGATCGAAACAGGATTTCTCCTGCTTATTGTCGTTAGAGCTTCCTGCTGCTTTTATTAAGTAGTATACTTATCACCTATACTGGCGTTTATCTAATTTGACATGCCATTTATTTTAAGTGCTCTGAAAAATATTTCTCACTTACATCTAGCAAGTCGCTGCGATAAATCTGTAGCCTCTTTCGCTAAGTGCTACAATAATTTCAATTTAGGCAATTCCTGCATACTTTTATTTGGCAAACAATGTCGATTAAACAGAGCCTTAGCAATACGATTACGCCTCTTTTCCCGCATGTTTATTTACGCCCGTACGAATTTTCCATTAAGAAACGATAAATTTCTCTACTGCTATTACCAGATGAAAACGGTTTTTTGTTTTAAACACATTTCAGTGCTATTTTCTCATTCACTAGTACAAATTTATTACTAAACATAAACATTGTTTTTCTTTTCTGAAATATCACAATAAATTTTCATCATCAGCACACATGCTAAACAAAATCCAAAATTGTAGTTAAGTTTTTTAACGTGTCCGCTCGTAATGTGAAGCATATTCTCTCACTTAGAAAAAGTATCTATATACCGACGAGAGTAAGAGAATACAGGCTTTTACCTATTCGTACTGCACGCCCCGTACCCTTTTCAGAGTTGAGTAGGTAAATTATTATGGATGGTAACATCGCAGATAGATATACTTTCCGATTGTCATAGCTAAGTGGTAACGCTATATGTTTATATATTGTGCTATCCCAAGATCCCGAATGTGCATTTACATTTATTGATTTATTAGTTGTTATTTTGTTTAATCTATATAATATATATAAAAATGAATATTTATTTTTTAAAAAATAAAATACAATTTGTTTGTACTACTTCCACATGTTTATAATGATCAGGACCGGTTTCGCTCATCACGAGCATTATCAACTAATGCATTATCAGTGATACGAGCGAAACCAGTCCTGATCATTATAAACATGTGGAAGTAGTACAAACAAATTGTGTTTTATTTTTTAAAATATAATGTCCTTCAACAAGAATTGACCTTTTACACCTCAAAAGTTTATTTGTTTGATTACTGTTAAGTTGTCCTATATACATTCCTTTACGATTCATCCGACTTCGATGAAACTTTGGTAAGTTGTTGTGCGCACACCCTGAAGAAAAAAATTTCAAATTAAAAAAAGAATCAAATAGGTACGTTGACAGCGACATCTCGAAAAAACCTTCTGATTTATTCGTGTACGCTTAAAAAATCGGGCTTTTTTGAGGCTGAAAAAAATAAATCTGGGCATCGGGTCGAGTTCGGGTCACAAGTGTGATATTGAGACTCGGGCACGGGCCCGGCCCGGCGTGAAGATCACGGGCTAGGACCGGGTAATTTTATGAAATTTCGGCCCGTGCAGCCCTCTTATCCAAAAGACGTCAATAAACAGAATTGAAACACATACCCTTTCTTTCTTTGCGTGGCATTGCAACACTTGCCGGTTACTTACCAGTAATCTGTATAAATTCAATAAACTGGAAATAATTGTATATACAATATAAATCCTTGTTATAATATCTTTGAAAATTTTAGTACCCAATCAATAACGCTGATTTAATTAACGACATAAGCCTTCTGCATGTTACTTTTACTTTCTAGAATATTTATAACTGCAATGTCAGTTAGCGTTCCTCGATCGCACCCCTGCATAACTTTGAGACGTGAATTGAACAACTGTAAATAGGGCACATCCGCGCTTAATTTTGCTTTTTTATTATTTTGAGGCCATTTATCATATTTCACAGGTGAATCATTTTTACATATTGCCTTTGGATAAAGTTAGCAAATTGTGCTGGCACTAAGCTATAAGCGACGGTCGCAATATGTGTTTGTAAGCTTATCCGTGATAATATATTATTATATCACGTTGAATTGTATCGCGAATAAATTAAGCTCACTTTATTGATAGTATTATTATGTAAAAACGTTTGCTAGGGTAGGTATCTTATGGGCTTATTGCCGGTAATCATTTTTACGTTGAGTACGTAGTGTAGTGGTCAACGTCGTTGCGGTACGGACAGTTTCATAAATTGGTTTTTCAGTCGATTTATGGATTTCGTGATGTCTAAAATTACCGCCCACCAATTCCACATAAAAACGATGCTTACCGATAGCGATTAGGTTAACGCGATTCCTGCTCTAGTCATATCCTTATATCTCTACTCTCCTAAAAAAAGAGTGGTCGAGCAACTGAGTAGCAAGCATTTCTCATAGAAAAACATACTTTGAGATATCTCTATTAGGAGGCCATATGCTCCACATTGGGAGCGGACATGGTAAAAAAAAAAAAAACATTTTTAACTGCTCTGTTTAAAACGACTGTTTTATTAAATGACTTACTTAGGTTATAATGGTTGTACCCATCCTAGAAATAAAATCCTTAAGAAAATCAAAGCCTAGTTTTAATAGTATGAAAGAATATTTTTAACGAGGCAAGTTGAAAAAAAATCTCAATCATTATATGACACACCCTGGTTTTTGTTAAGTATAAGTGTCATTAGTGTCCAGAACTGAAATCACCCAGCGGCAACAGCAATAATTCGCAGAATCGACCCAAAACTTGTTACCTTGCCGTTCAATAGCCGCCGGCTACGTCCGCTGGACGAGTCCATTTTTACGGAAAGGGGTAGCTCCGACTTTGCAGGGAGTTTTTTTTAAGTATTTGTAAACAGTCGATTACGCGATTCTGCCGAGCGGGACGAGCTGCGCTCTAGTGGCGGAGGTGACGTGACGATGTGAATTGTTTGTTTTTTTTTTATTTGCATTGGACTTAATTTAAAATCGTTGTGTCATTTGTATTATAACTTAAAGTAAATTCAGTTGCTAAGTAAATGTAAATGTAGAATCAACTTTATGTGTTAGTATTTATATTTATTTAATGTAAACCACTGCATCTTGGATGGAAAATAAATAAGTTTTGAACCGGATTTGAAATGGTGTTTGTCTGAAATCAAGGCCCTTCCAGAACTCTGGATAACCAGCCACTCGCCTCTCTGCGATCCGGGGTCTTCTCATATAATGTAGCGTTTATCAAAGCATGATGATCCTCTCTCAAATTGTAGTCAATTTTGTCATTCGAATAAGTATCATTTCAATTCATTTTTAATGTATAAGGAAAAGAATATGATGGTTTATTTGTTTAAGAATTAAGAAATTTCACCTTTCGTATCATAAAATAAATACGAATAATTTATTATTTTCTCCCAAACATTAAAAAAAAAAAATTTTTTTTGTAGTTCTTTTTTCCATTAATTTCATTCTGGTGTTCATTCGGCCGCAGCTTAACAATCCCATTCCTAAAAATGGGCCTTTTTGAAAGTGACCTTTTTTCGTTTTTCTGGAAACTCCGCCTGATGGCCACGCGGTTTTCCCACCCACCCCCTTTCGTCGAACAGCCTTTTCATCAAATAATAATAACCCGCCGACCATTAAAGGCCGGCGCGTGTATGGACAATAAGAAAATCAGACGCTAGAAAATGTCTGAATGATAATTTTTGAAACTATTTTTATTTGAGAAATTTATCTGATAAGTTTTTACGTCGACGATGTTTAATAGGAAATTGCTTTCCTAGCTTTGAATGGAACATTATTTAATTAAAAAATATATTTTTTTCATCTAGTATCTGATAAAATATGTTTACATATATCGACTGAGTTTTGGCCAATTGATGTATCTATCAAAAAATGTCAAAATGAGTTTATGATTGAATCTCATTTCCAGGTCTCGGCTTAATGATGTAAATTAGAAAAACAAATTGACCACTTTTGGAAGGAAAACATCATTTTACATCGGTTTTAGGTTTAAAAATTTGACCGGACACTTGATTTAAGTCACTATTATATCGACTCTCCCTATTTATAATCCCGTATCTGCAATCATGAGAACTTACAGGAGTGCATTTCAAAGATTCATAACGCAACTCACCATATAATGTTTTCAATAAAAACAGTTTCTGCTCTCTCCTGAACAATTTTATTTTTCAGGGTTACATTAACTGGCCAAAACACCGTCCTACATTAACTTAAGAAGGTAAAATGTATGTAAATAGGTGTCATTAAATTATCATTGACATTTTGAAATTTAAAACGGTCAATCGTTCACGAGAATAACTGGTAGAAGATCATTGATGCGCAATCTTCAATTAAATAGATATAATAATATACTTATATACTTTAAAACGGTCCGGTCGGCGTCCGTGGCGCAGTTGGTAGCGTCGCTGGCTACGGTTACGGATGTCTTGGGTTCAATTTCCGGTGCGGACGGTTTTCATAGATTGATCTTTCAATCGATTTATGGATTTCTGTTCGTAGTCTGAGTCCTCCCTCCCACCAATCCCATCCTCACGGGGCGTAACGAGAGCGATTAGCTAACCACTAGTCCTGTCATAGCCCTATTCTTCTATCCCTACTCTCTTCGAAAAAGAAAAGAAAGGTTGAGCAACTGAGTGAAAAGCAGTTCTCGTAGAAAAAAATCTGTCAAGATACCTCCATTGGGAGACCATATGCTCCACATTGGGAGCGGACATGGAAAAAAAAATACTTCAAAATATATATCGACAATTTTGTAAATAAATGAAATCAATGATATGATAATATTTTGACCCAAAAGCCGAACTTGAAGACGACAAATTTTCCACTACTGCATTAGACTAAGCTCACTAAAGCGTAGAATCTAAAAGCGAGCAAATATGCCATCACCGTAAAGAAGCTTGAACATGACACATCTACATTCTAAAAATGTACGTAAAAACAACAACATCAGTCAAATACAATCTATTGGAGTATAGTTTTATTTCCTATTGACAGAAATATCGAAAATAATTCATATACTTCGCATTATTTTGATGCTATCTGCCATTCAATCGAATCTGTCAAAAAGGCGTGGTGAGATATGTTACTGCTGTCAGCTTCTGTGATAATTTCTTACTAAGTTTACCTGTCTGTCCTGCTAAGAGTCTTGCAACAAACGGTTGTGACTTCTCTCAATCTGAGGTAGTTGAAAAAAAAAAATATAATTTTAAATTATGTTTTCTCCGAGTTGGAGAAAACATTCATAATCCAACGGTAAATGGATTTTAATATTCGCATTAATTAAATATAACCCAAAAATATTCAAGACTTTGTTCCAAATTACCACTACTTATAAAAACTGCTTATGACAGCTTTACAACTGATTATGTATATCTTTAAAAAACAAGTATTATATTTGGAACATATTTATTAGGGACCTTAGGGGGTAAATTATAATAGTTCTGACCGATGTTCCCTCTAAGATGAGAGGTACTCTGCGCGATAAATCCAAAGGCAGTACAAACCCACAAATGCCCGGCATAACATAATTTAAATTTATAAAGGATAGAGGTCTGCACGGGCCGAAGTTTCATAAAATTACTCCATCCCAGCCCGTCATCTATAGGACCGCCCCGGCCAGAGCCTCAATATCACACTTGTTACTAATATTTTTAAATGTAGTGACTCATTTATACTTTTCAAAAAATATATTTTATTGTTTCCATATTTCCAACCATATTCATAGCACATGTGAAATAAATTATTTAAGTTATGAAAACTCTTGCCTTATGGCTAACAGATGAGTCATGACCCGAACATAGTACGAAATATATTTCTTAAATTTGAATTCCTTACACAGGAATTTCAAACCGCACCAAAAGTAACTTGTTGTACCACATTCGCATATTTTTATATCATTTGCCCTGTCAATCCACATTAGAACCCCTTTTGTCGTAATTATCGATTTTCAGTATTTATTGTGCTCCCAATTTAATTATGGACAGTGCGTTACGTCCTACTTGTCAACATGGTAGACATTAACGCATTAATTGATTCGAAAAAGAGTTTCCTATCAGAATCTATATGATAAAACTGTTTTTATTTATTACTAGAATATAAAGCAAATGCCACAATACACACCGACAAATCATAAAACCTCGCTTGCGTATCATCCGTCGTGAATCAGGAACTTAGAACTACTACACTAAAATCATATTTATGAATTGCTACGCTATATTTGTACTAAATACTGGTATATGTACTTATTAATATTGAAATAAGTTTCTGTCTTTATTGCTCTTTGTTTATAATATTTGCTCAATAACATATTTTAATAATTATTTTTTTTTATTGAGATTTTGTACACGTCCATGTATTTTGTAACTAACGACCCGGGTTTCGCCTTTCGGCATCTTCAGGCATACAAAATAAGGATTAAGGCGATTCTCGAAATGTTAACTCAGGCATCAGTGTGGATTTTTTTTGTTTTTTTTTTAACCATATCCGCTTCATATTCGGAGCATATGGCCATGACGCGGTTCCTCCAAGCTTCTCTGTCTCCCGCCAGCCTCCTCGCCTCCTCCCAGGTTATCCCAGCGTCCCGTAGCTCCGCCGAATACATCCTATGGATGGTCATCAGCGGCCTTCCAGGGCGACGGAATCCACCTGGTTGGTAGAAGAGACAGGCAGGATTCAGGCTCCCCTGGGGCATCCGCAGCACGTGTCCAAGCCAAGTGTGGATCCCAGACGTATAATATTTTATCTGGTAAATAATATTTGTCGTATTTGTATCTTTTATATACACTGTTTACTGTCTGTCAGCTCGAGTCCATTCGTGTGCTCGAATTCCTGAAGATGCCGAAAGGCGAAACCCGGGTCGTTAGTGACAAAATACATGGAAGTGTACAAAATCTCAATAATCCAAATTTGATATTGAAATTCCATCAAGCACCCTCAGTCGATGTCTTAAATTATAATTATTATTTTCATATCATCTGGCTACCAACATATTCCTGGTGTTTTGACGTGAAATTCTGGCTCCACAAATACAGTAATAGTACTGGCGTTTAGCGACATCTATTAGAAAAATGATGTTACTACCAAATACATAATCAATACGTTCTTAGAGAACACCGGGAATATTGTCGCACAAAAATAAATCATTCAAGTGTTTCAAACAACTATAAAAAGTTTTATTCGATTGAACAAAGTATTTTCATAGTAATAACACTTTTAGTAAACGCTTGGAAAGAAAAAATGGGCATATCACAAGTAGGATAAGGATTGCCTTTGATTTCAGCCGAGGCTTAATGTGTTAATAAATATAAATAGGCCAATCTTTCTTATCGAAGAATAGGCAATGGATAAAAAAAAATTGTTTAAATTTTGTACATTTCCATGTATTTTGTCGCCATCGACCCGGGTTTCGCCTTTTGGCAACTTAAGGCATTCGAGTACACGAATGAATTCGAACTGACAGTAAGTATTGGAATTGTTGAGATCTTGTACATTTCCATGTCTTTTGCCACTAACGACACGGGCATTCGTGCATACGAATGGACTCGAACTGACAGTCAGTTCGACAGCTCTCGTGTGCTCGAACGACTGAAGATGCCTAAAGGTGAAACCCGGGTCGTTAGTGATAAAATACATGGAAATGTACAAAATCTCAATAATTCTAATTTGATCTTGAAATTCCATCAAGCACCCTCAGTAGATGTCTTATATTATCACATTAAGTAATTTATATCGTTGATATATCTGTACCTGAGAGGCTAATGTCCATTTTATCAACTATACTGGAGGATCAACAACGTATTTCTAAAACGGTTTTTATTTTATATCAATTAGCATTAAATTAAATTAAATATATCAATTAAAATCATAGCATTTAATGGACATAGGACTGTTGACGTAAATGCAATCTGTCATAGGACTGATTATGAATAGGGTTTTTCGGTTACCAGCCCACATACTCCAATGTTTAATTTACCCATCTATAGGTCTTAAAATTACAAGTAATGTGACATTTATAACTCAATTTCGCTATGTTTGGACATAGGACTATTAGCCTCCGAGGTACAGATATAAACCATGATCGTTTATATTTAAATAACTGTGCTCGGTTCGAACTTGTTCGTGTAGTCAAATACCAGATGATGCCGAAAGGCGAAAACCGAGTCGTTAGTGATGAAATTATACAAAATTGACACTATTCAAATTTGATATGGCAATTCGGTCAAGCTCTCTCAGTCGGTATCTTAAATTGAATAAAAAAATTGTAACTAAGATTAGTTTGTACCCATACGACAAATAAAAATAACATTGAATAATTTAATACAGAAAATGGCAAACGCTTTTATTTGGACTGAAATGTTATAGGTATTTGTATTTTATTGCTTTGTGGCCGTATTCACTGTGTTTCAATGAGTCAGGATGTGGCTGTAAGCTTTTCCTCAAGCGCCTCTGATCTTCTCGCGTTAATTGAGAGCGAAGGAAAAGCTCACTCAGCGCTTTTCTTGCTAAGTTTTTCGAATCAATATTTTGCCATAGCCATGCGAACTCTGTAGGGTATTGAGTCCTTAAATAATATCTAATTTTAAAATCTGAGCAAAGCGGATGCTGTTTTAATCATTGCATTGTGTATAAATTTATGTCATATTATCATACGGAAATTCTCCTTTTATGTGATTATTGTTTGGGTAATTTATTTTCGTCTAATTTGATAATTTTTCATATTAATCGTTAGCGAAGCATGTTTATATTAAGATGCGAAAAGATGGGCTTTATCAAAGCCCCCTAAAATTACAAGCTATGCTATAAGGTGCGTCAGTGGATATTTTTGCAGGCGAGTGGCCCATTACATTTACTTTGAAATCAACAGGAGACAATGTATTTATATAGGATGTTATTATGGACAATTATTGACAATTATGTAATAATATGAAATACTGGGTAATTAAATGTAATGTGTTAAATTTTAACTAACGGAAATAAAGATGTTTAATTACTTTAAAAGAGTATAATTACGAAATTTAGTTGTAGTCAATGATTGAAATCAATCAACAATTCAAATTGATATCTAACCTGTCACTCATCGCATTTCGTGCCATTCACTAGATATATTATAATGACGACTATAGGATGAAATTTATTACTTTATTGGCATACATATGGTAGTTTTCGATGAATCGTGAATTATATAATGATAAACAAGAAACTCGAAAGAAATCTTTTCAAATATATGTTATATCACGCGGAAAACGGAGTCGAGAGTCGATCTACATACAACCGTCATACAATTTGTTGGTAGAGACTGGGACTTCTAGGACTACTCGTAAATTGCGAATTTTCTTATAGCACTGCTTGTATCTTAAGGTTGCTTTGGTTTGTCCATTTGTACAATAGAAAGTCACAATAAGATTAAAATGTGTATATGACCCCATATTCCATCAGTTATGCATGTGTTAATTGTTAATTCGTGATGGAAAAACATTATATTATATTTATAAATATAAAACACATTTTTTTAATGTGACAACATTTATCAATCGATTAAAAATGCTCGCGATGACCTAAAATTGCCTTAACATTTCATTAAATTATGGGAAAATATCATAACATAGAAATAGCTACTGATTTTGTGAGGGCTTTTGATCTTGAGTATAAAATAAATAATATTGTAAGAATTAAATTATTTTTATTGCTTGAGAAATCAACGATTATTCCAAGATCGGTATCTAATCACATAAGAGCATCATGAATTATTTTATCAAGTTATTCTTGAGATAATTAGTAGGTCTCACAGTAATGCAACAATCCTACATGAGAATAACATATAGTCCGTTTGTCCAGTAATGATGTTTCAGCCACAGGTGCTTTCGTCTCCACATAAAAATCCGCCTGTGTGTCCGCAGTATCCTTTGTCACCCCATCGGAAGTCGTTGGGCGCGACTCCACACCCCCTAGATGCCGTATGAAATATAATACCCGCCCCCATTCACGATGGACGGAAGTTGTTCCGCACAATTACCCAAATCATCGCGAACACTCATTGGGCATTGCCTGCCCATTAAGCACCCATTACGCGCATATCTTGTTTTTTGTCGTGTTTACACCTACTTTTATTGGATTTTATGGTGTTGCCAGTTAACTTAATCTCGATGATTATAAGGTGCGAATCGTTTTCCTTAATTTTCTCCTCGCAATTTAATATAGTATTCTTAGTATATTTTATAATAATAACCTTAAACGGAATGATATTCCGCTTCCATGGAAATATCTACACGTTTTTAACGTTAGAGTTATCTCGGAATATTGCAGATGCGAATTTTAAAATTAATGACAGGAACATTTGTTAATTTTTAGCATTTCGTACTGTTGTAAATATATTGTTTTAAAACGTTCTACAACGCTACAAATTCAAATAAATATGATATTAAAAATAATTCAAATTTGATATTGAAATTCCATGAAGCACCCTCAGTCGATGTCTTAAATTATAAATATATACAATATAATTTATACATTTATAATATTTTATACATTTATACATATAATATAAAAAAATAATATACATGTATATATAGGAACACTGTGTTAACTGTCAATTCATGGTGGAAACAAATCAAATATATGAAAATAATTCATAATATAATTTGTAGTTAATATATCCCAAAATTCCATAATGATTTTATAGACCATGGAAACTCACGCCTATGCTCTTTCATTGCGACAACACACATAATCAATTTATCGAATTGAAAGAATTAATTCCTTAAAATAATGATTTTTAAATTTTACTTCAACAATTCACCCTCGAATTATTAATCTTGCCTAGAAATGAACGGTTCACAATATTTACACATAGTTATGTCAAATTTGGATTATTGAGATTTTGTACACTTCCATGTATTTTGTCACTAACGACCCGGGTTTCGCCTTTCGGCATCTTCAGGCATTCGAGCACACGAATGAACTCGAACTGAGAGACAGTAAACAGTGTCTAACGTTTATATAGAAGATACAAATGCGAAACGTTAGACACTGTTTACTGTCTCTCAGTTCGAGTCCATTCGTGTGCTCGAATGCCTGAAGATGCCGAAAGGCGAAACCCGGGTCGTTAGTGACAAAATACATGGAAGTGTACAAAATCTCAATAATCCAAATTTGATATTGAAATTCCATCAAGCACCCTCAGTCGATGTCTTAAATTACATAGTTATGTATCGAAATACCGTCCTAACAAACATCATTTTCCTAGATCAACATTTATAGTTGAAAGTTTGTTTGTTTTTTTTATTGTAGCGATCCGTTATGACTTTTTCCTTCCATTTTTATTATTTTTCTCATATCGCTAAAACGATTCCAATTCCGATCTCTTCTATTATAAAGCAGATTCTTTGGAACTGCGGGTGGAAGAAAGAACACATTAAAAAAATCACAAATTAACGTGACATCCCGGCTCAGGGCGAGATTAGTGGTGTGACAGTATAACAGGCGCTTAATCCTCCGAAATGAACTTGGCTGGATGCTAAAAACGCGGACAAAACAGGGCTGCGTTCAATCATGGCACCTCCTTTTTCATATATTCGTATTTTTGACTTAATTTAACTTAATAATAAGTTGGGCATATTTTTAATATTAACCAAAGTGAAATCATTAATATCAGAGAGATATTTAATAGTCAGATAAGGAGGAAATATATGACCAAAAACCCTTATCATAACCAATTCTCAAATACAACGAACAAGAATTGGACCCACAAATCTTCTGATCACTACACGTAGAGCTACAAAGGACGAATTTTTTCACTTTCAGTTACAACCGCAAGCGTTTTTCAATGCCATCATATGACTAAAATTATCTCATTTTTTAATAATTCAATAAACAATAAATAATAACTGTACTTTTTTTAATTTTTTGAAATGTCATAACTCATGATATAATATTTTTTTCTTCTTTTTTCAGGTACTATCGGGTGTTTTATGACCTGCTTATTTCAGCAATCAATTCCATGTAAGTTCTGTTAACTTAACATCATTTTATATCAGTCACACGTCACCATGCCGCGAATGGCAAAGGAAGCTTCCTCGGGCAACCTTTTTTATTGTTGTCTTCCAATTCTACATTAAGATGTTTTTACCATGTAGAAGAAGACAATGAGTCGCTAATTTTTCTTTTAAATGATATTTTCATAGTCTGCATTATCGATCAGTATTTTTTTTTTAATACGGTAACCCGACACTTTGTTGGTCGATTGAAGGGTTGTCATATAATAAAATTAAAAAATATGACAGATTGAATTCTGCCTTTTTTGTACTAGAAATTCTTGATCGTTGATATTGTATACTGTGACAATGCCAATCGATTTAAAAATTACTTGCTTTGGCGTCTGTTCAAATATGTATCTAAATGTAAATCATTCATATACATTACACATATATTAATGAAAAAGCAAAGAATTTTATCAATATTTTTGTTTAAATCTCACAAAAATGGATTTCTTACGATTGTTTCTTTTTCTGTAAATGACTATTCCTAGATAGATATGAATTTCAAACCTAAATAGAATTCTCATCTACCTTCCAGGTTTATTCATGCTAACGATAGTCGAAATAGTATCATTAACCTCTGAAATGGTAGGCCATAACGGGCATTTGTAAATTGCTAAAGGCCAAAGCATGTAGGTTTTAGTGGTGAATATATATTTATCAATCATAGGTTTGACTTGAAAGACCAACATCAATGCTCTCGAATGCAATATATAAATGTAGCATAAAACAGTTTTACAAAATTTATGAGCGCTTCATATTTCATACCAAAGCCAATGTTTATATTGTAAAAGAATATTTATATTTTTTTTCTCATATTATTCTTAGTTTAAATATTAATAAAACGTTCTGCAAGGTTGCATATTCAAACATGATTTTCGCCCATGGGTGTCGATCCTTTTGGGTCACATTAATTGAAAAGTAATTGATCTGGGTTACATGTAAAATATTAAATACATAGAATAATTAAAGTTTTCAAGTCTAGGAACTGCATTGATGTTTGAATTAATTTTAATACTGATTTAATAATAATGGCTTTTAACCTTAATTGAGAAAACAAGCCCACATGACTTAGCAATTGCAGGCGACCAAGATACATTTAAGATTAAATGAAAAAGCATATTGAAAAATATATAGCATATCCACTTATTTTAGATTGGTTGGTTTGAATATTGAAATTCCATCAAGCACCCTCAGTCTATATCTTTAATTATAACCATATTTATCATTTAATTATTTTTATAAAAATACCTATAACTTTTTACAGCCCTGCGCAAAAGCACTCTCAGCCTTAATTGCGGAGCTTTTGTGGTTTTTGTTGAAGTGACACCTATTGTATTTGTTTGAGGTTCATTTATTACTATTGATGGAAGATAATATTGTATATACTAGTGATTTTCAGGCATCCGGCAGTTACAGTGTTGATATCGCTAATGCTTGAGGGCTTTATAACCATACCGGTAAGGGATGATCTTCTCCATTAGGGTAGAAACTATACCATTAGAAATTTAATAATCGTATACTCTGAAACATTTGTATCCATTCAAATTAAACATAATTTGTAGTATATTTTTTTAACCAAGTCCGCACCCAATGTGAAGCATACGGCCTCCTAATAGAGGTATCTCAACAGAAGTTTTCTACGAGAACTGCTTATTATTCAGTAGCTTAACTTCTCTTTTTTTCGAAGAGAGTAGGGATAGGGGTCGAACAGGGCTAGTAGTTAGCTGATCGTTCTCACTACGCTCTGATTGTAGGATCGGATGGGTGGGAGGGAGTTTGAGCCATCACAAATATTTATGACTACGAACAGAAATCCATAAATCGATTGAAAAGTTAATTTATGAAACGTCTCTATCGGGACTTGAATTTGAGACATCCGTAACCGTAGACAACGACGTTGACCACTGCACCACCGAAGCGACAGTAGTGTATTATTTTATAATATTCATGGACCAGTTAAATTAATTCAGTGACCATCTTCGACTGTTGAAAAATATTCGTGGCTTTGTAGAAAAAATATTTTAAAACGTCAGAAAATGTTCAAAACAATTGGATAACGACTCAAAAAAAGACATAATGGCTCAGCAAATCAATAAAAATGATAACACCATCACATGAAGTAAGAATTATAATATTATAGATTCGACGGTAACTTTGTGAAAATTCATTTTTACTATAAAATTAAAGTTAATAATTTTGTTATTCCACTGGCTGTGTTACGAAATGTGACACGTGTTTCGCAACTTTAAGAAGCATCTTCAGACTGTCGACATTCTGTAATACACCAAGCTAGATAACAAAGCTATCTACTTTAGTGTAATATTATGTAACTCGATTTTCCATGATTTTGCGATAGCTATTAAAGTCAAATAATGAGAACTGTCCAATCTTTTATTTGACTTAGCATTTTGTAGAAAACGAAATATTGAATAACATTTTCAATAGCGATATCAAAAACATTAAAAATTAAGTTACCTAGTTGCAATATTGATCTTCTTTATAATAAGTACAACATTATAAAATTCTGAAATAAACTACAAACTGTATTATATTTTTAAATGAATAATTTTCTTCCACTAAAAATTGACGTTACCTATTCAAGTATTATTATAAATGGATTATATTTTGTAATGATAAAAACATGAGGTAGTTTATTACATAATGGCTTCTGGCCAATCCTTATACCTCTCGTATTCAAAGAGTCAGAAGGGTAGCATGAGTTGACAACATGGCATTTTAACTGACGAAGACAACCATTTTGACTATGCCTTATATAACTGACTTTGTTTAGTTTAGACAAATCATTAAAATATTTATTTATTTTTTTACAAAAAGAGATAGATCAACTTTCATTATCTCAACAAATTTCCTCTGCTCTTCGTTAATAATAATCATTGTTGAAAGTTGGACACTTGTGACAGAGGTCAGGCATTTTTAAGCGAACTTTTCTTCACCAAGTACATACTTTGAATTATTCAAAGCCCTAAACAAATATATACTAAGCCTAAAATCTCTCACTGATAATTAATTACGTTTCTTTAAAGTGCCTTGCTTTGCGAAATTAATTGTTTTGTTTGCAAAAAAAATCTGCACCTTTATTTTATAAAAGGAGTGTGGGCAAGGTGTCTTCAATATAACTATGTTTGAAATCCAAATTACGTAATACAGGTTTCGGTCTGAATATTTTCAATGGTTTCCACGGTTACTTTATGGAAAATCATTCTAAATTCCCTTTATGTTGAACTTGGTTACTTCACTTGTTTTTTTTTTTAAATAAGAATGGCACGTGTTTCAATCGCACTTGGAAATAAAATCTATCATAAATAGCAATAAAGTGTAAGTGAATAGTGGTTTCAGCAGTTGGGGAAGTGCATTCTTACATACATTAGGAATGGTAATTTTCTTTATATATTTATTTATGTGAGTCACTTGGTTGCTAAAGACGCTCCCGAAGGTTTTTAGAGTTCTGAGTAAATCACGAAAAACTGTTATGGGTAGTTTGATAGTTTTAAGTATAATTCAAGTTATTTTGTGTCTTCCGGCGTATAGGAAAAAGTGAAATATTCTTTAACATGTTTTTTGTGTAAAAAAAAACGACATTTTTAAGTTTGGAAAAGTTTTGAATTTCGAACAGGGGACGAAATAAGAAAATATTTTAGACTAGCGACTGAAAAATTGATAGATCTATCGATAGAGCACATACGTACAATAAAAACTTTAAAAACGGTCGGCTACACTTTTTATTTTTTTTCGTCAGTGATTCTCCTCGCCCAGTTTACTATCAATGCTAATTTAGTAATATGGCCCATTTAATTATTAAACAAACGTCGTTATAATTTGGATTATTGAGATTTTGTACACTTCCATGTATTTTGTCACTAACGACCCGGGTTTCGCCTTTTGGCATCTTCAGGTATTCGAGCACACGAGTTCGAGTCCATTCGTGTGCTCGAATGCCTGAAGATGCCGAAAGGCGAAACCCGGGTCGTTAGTGACAAAATACATGGAAGTGTACAAAATCTCAATAATCCAAATTTGATATTGAAATTCCATCAAGCACCCTCAGTCGATGTCTTAAATTATGTCGTTATAATTGATCGAAAAATATTTTGGAATATTTCTGACGTTCGCCTTAAAAGTTTTTTTTTCTATGTCCGCTCCCAATGTGGAGCACATGGTCTCCTAATGAAAGTATTTTAACAGAGATTTCTATGAGAATGCTTATTTCTCAGTTGCTCAACCTCTCTTTTTTCGAAGAGAGTAGGGAAAACAATAAAACCATTAGCAGTAATGGAGGATTAGTAAATAACATTTTAAACAGAACAGGCGGTTCGCCATTATTAAATTTATTCCCTTTGGGTTTTTCACATACAGGTGCCAGTAATTGATTTGTTTATAGTGTAATAGTGCTTGTAGCTTACCCCCTTCCACACGTCCAGTATAATGTAATAAAACCCACCCCCACCCTTTTAAGAATAAAATCATCGTTTACCTTAGAAGTACATAACCATACGATACGGTTAGTCTGAAGATGCTTCTTAAAGAGGCGAAACGCGTCACGTTAGTGATAAACCAAGTGGAATAACTAAGTTATCAATTTTTAATTTAATTTTATATTAAAAATGAACTTCCACAAAATTACCGCCGAATTCATAGAAAATAGTTTAGTTTGCCTCCCAAGTCATAAAGTTATATGATATTGAAAATTCTACTTCATTAGCTGACCGAAGCTGAATATGTCAGCTGTTTATTATTATTAGAAAATTCGTCTAACTTAAATAGAGAAATTCGTCTTAAATGGCCAACTTAGGTCCAAAAATTTGACTCCTGATCTCGGCAGTAGAGGCGGCGCCAATTTCGACACACGGCTTTGGTAACCGTTTATATGTATTTCTTAATATCAAAAAGCGTTATCTCGCACATAATACCGTTAACATGGTATGGTCGGACATGTTATCTTAAAATGAAAGTATGAAGATATAAACTCAATAGAATACTGTTTTTCCTTTTGATTAATATTTTTTTTAGTTATATCAAGTCAAGTTATATATTGACGCACCCTGGTTTTTGTTAAGTATAAGTGTCATTAGTGTCCTGAACTGAAATCAGCCAGCGGCAACAGCAATATTTCGCAGAAGAGGCTCTTCCTTGTTGCCAGGCGTTCAAATAGCCCCCGGTTACGTCCGCTGGACGAGTCCATTTTTACGAAAAAAAAAAAGGTAGCTCCGACGGTGCAGGGAGTTTTTTTTAAGTATTTGTGGACAGTCGATTACGATCTGCCGAGCGGCACGAGCTGCGCTCTCGTGGCGGAGGTGACGTGACGATGTGAATTGTTTGTTTTTTTTGATTTGCATTGGATTTAATTTAAATTCGTTGTGTCATTTGTATTATAACTTAAAGTAAATTCAGTTGCTAAGTAAATGTAAATGTAGAATCAATTTTATGTGTTAAGATTTATATATTTGTGTAATGTTAAACCACTGCATCTTGAATGGAAAATAAATATGTTTTGAACCGGAATTGAAATGGTGTTTGTCTGAGATCAGCCCTTCCAGGACTCCGGATAACCAGCCGCTCGCCTCTCTTCGATCCGGGGTCTTCTCAATATTTATGATTGTTTGAAATAATGTGAATGTATTAATTTAATTGACATTTACTTGGTATAAGCATTAGAACCTATTATGATATGATAAAAATAAGTTTAGTTATTACAATGACACTTGAAATTCATATAGCTACAACAAATTGATAAAATCCTTTTTGAAATAAATACTTTGTTATTTTTACCTAATTGTAATACGAAAATAATCAGGGTTTCCAATTCCAGGAACCAGTTCAATTATCCAATCCCGTTACCCCGGGATGTCGGGATTCACTGTAAATGTTAAAAAATAATTCATATTTGAATCTAAATACTTCCTGATTAACTATAACCTGTAACTGGGTTTGTTGCTGTGCATGTTTTTTTATAATAACTCCATAAGTACTGTGAAAAGGAAAAAGGATGTAACACACACACACACACACAAAATATTCTGTATAGCCCAAACAAAACGTGTATTAAATTGTATACATTGTGATTATTGAAAATAAATATGTAGAAATGTATGTACAGTCGATATATTATATATTTGTGTATAAATATAGTGTATTAGCATGTTTTGTGTGAGTTATACACAATATTTTTTGGTGTGGTTTTCGTCCTTTTTCCTTTCCACAGTCGATATAAATATATATATATTGTGGTCTCCTTCTTTTTCTTGTTTCGTAACTTTCATAGAAGATGGAAATAAATAATTTTTGACATCAGTATATTTTATAGTTTTATTTTTACACTATTTTCATAAAAAAATACAATTTAGCCTAAAAATCATAAATATAAAATTACATGTTCATTCCAATTGAAGCAATAATGAACTCAGATTTAACTTTAAATATGCAATTTAAGACATGAAATTACGCTTTATGATCTATCCCGGGATTGAAAAAATTTGAATCCCCAAACCCCGGCGTCATAAAAAGGGTCTGGGATTGTCCGAATTCCATGGCACGAAAATATTTATCACAAAATCATGTTTTTTAACTCTTACTGATAACTTTGTATTATATTTCTCGCTATGACTTCACTTCTCAACATTTAAATGCAATGGATTATTCAATCATCAAATACAATACCTAGGATGTTCTTGGACATCGTATAATGGTATTCCAAACGGATGTGTTGTGCTTGATCGAATGTGACGATAGCCATAACTGAAATATTTTACTAAATAGGCCTAGAATATTCATCGTCTGACATATTCGTAGCTTAATGAATCACTAATTGGTTTAAAATCGTCGTTATGCGATTTTTAAATACTGTAAGCACGTATTTTTTAATTATATGATTTAATATTTTGCAAATATCGAAAATTTAAGAGGAAATAGTAGGCTTTTTCCCACTTTGGTATTTGTTTGCAATATTCATATTTTTGGAAATAGTTAAGTGTTAAATCCTATCTAGCGAAGATTTGACAACCGTGTTTCAGATATTTTTTAAACTGTTTCACGCCATGACTTCTTTTTGAAAATTTTATTATTTCCATGGGAAAAAATGCAATAGTACAAATAAATACTCTGAGAATGCAATTATTTTAAAAAAAGTCGACGGTTCATGAGATTTAGATGGCGGTAAATGATTAAAGATTTTTGCCAAGTAGGAAATAATAAATCTACTATATCCTCTTAATACTCTAACTTAACTGACTTTGTATTTTGCACGTACAATAAAATTGTTTTTAAAAATACTTGCTAACACGAAATAATATTTAATCTTTTATGTGATTTTTGAAAATTATTATAATAAGTTAAAAATATTTATTTCCACATATATTGTATGAATAATTGGTTCATAGATTTTACGGCTTCACGCCATCGTCAGAAAGATCATCAATTTTACCTCATTATGAATTTTAATTTGATATTAAATATATGTCAATCACAAATTTGAATTGTTGAGATTTTGTACATATCCGTGTATTTCGTCACTAACGACCCGGTTTCGCTTTTCGTCATCTTCAGGCATTCGTATGCTCGAGTTTAAAATCTCAACAATTAATTCATCAAGCACCCTCAGTCGTTATCTTAAATATATCAATCACATTCCAAACTGCTTTTTGACTTGACGAAAAAAAGTATACCATCTTTTACACTGTATAAAAGCGTTCCGCATCTAAATATAATTGGGAAACGCTGGTTTATACATAACATTCCACCATAGAAACGACACATAAGCTTACTCACTCAATTATTCTAAGTTTAGTATAAATATGATTTATCTTATACGTATAACTCTAGTTTACTTTGTTCGCGCCAACTGCAGTTTATAATAATACATACAGCGGAACCCCCAATTACGCTGCCCCGAATTACTCGCCGAATTGAAATATTCGCACAAATCCTCCAATTGTGCGGTCGCATTCCATTGTCGTTGCTGTACACACAGTAACTAAATATTTTGTCCTTGTATTATTTTTTTATGTATTCTTAGTTTTGGCAGTTTTTAGGCAAAAAAAACGTATGAGATTCACTCCTCCAATTACGCTACTCCCAATAAGGCGGTCCCAACTTCCGCGTAAATGGGGGTTTTACTGTAATTTAAAAATTAATTCTTGCATTTTTACAAGTCAAATTTTCGTTTACATATCAATTCAATTATAAAAACTTATATCAGCTCCTAGTATCATAATATATAAACTCGTGAAATAACAACATGATAAGTTATTTTCTTGCAAATAATGTTTTCAAACTTCCGAGGGCCAAACGTCTGTCTCTGATCTTCGCCTCGCGTCGAAAGCACATTAAAGTTTGAGCACAATAATTAAACGCTAAAAAAGTTTTTTTTTATCACATAAATTTTGAATAGGTATATCTTGGGTCGATCTTCGCTAAAGTGGATTTGTGGACCTTTTTTTATCGCTTCGGCTAGATAAAATAGTATTATTATTGGAAATATATATTATACCTGTGACCTATTGACCGAACGCCATTTATCTCTTCTGTCAATATATTCATAGCCTTATACAATCGTTATTCTGGCGGAAAATTCGAAACTACTAGTTTAGATTAAAAAGATATAGTAGAGCTTCTTCCCGCTTGGAGATAATTGCATTCTTGAAGTATTTTTATACACTATTGCATTTTTTTCTAGCGATGAGTTGACACCTGTTTTTCAAATATGTTTCTGACTGCTTTACGCCGTGACTGCTTTAGAGTTAGTTGTAAGCTACCGATGTTTAAGAAGATAAATCGCAGATAAAGGTTTGTTTTGTATAGTGACTATAGTTAAATCTGTAAATTTATTGAATATAACGATTCTATAATAAATTTGGATTATTGAGATTTTGTACACTTCCATGTATTTTGTCACTAACGACCCGGGTTTCGCCTAGTGTACAAAATCTCAATAATCCAAATTTGATATTGAAATTCCATCAAGCACCCTCAGTCGATGTCTTAAATTAGATTCTATAATATTTTTTGAAATGTACAAAAGAGTTCACTTTCTCCCACTTTTTTTATTGATATATTGAAAGTAGAAATATACTTATATGCTTAAAAACAGCTACAAAATATTTACTTAGGCGACGGTAAACAATTAACGATTTTCGCTAAGTAGAAAAAAACCTACTCTATCCTCTTGATTCGATGATTTTACTTAAATATTTAGCCAAACTGTTGTGCAATTATTGCATCAAAATAAAACATGGGTGTTTTTCAAAGGCGAGATTTTAACGCTTCGATTCATTGATTCAATTCGTATCACTACTAAACAAAAACTAATCCCTCGCGATCTTATCGGATTCTCCGCGAGTCATGTCTTTCTCACTCCGCCTACTACTAACAAAGCAGTGTCAGAATGCGGGAATACACAGTATTCGCGAAGGTACTGATATTACAATATAGGATACATATGAACCCGTCAACACAATATAAAAGTTTTTTTTTCACTTTCAAACATATTCTTTCCTTTTTCGAAAACAAGATTTTTTTATTGTTGTAGGATATGAAATTAGATGGACCTTTCGAAATGTTTAAGCCAACATATCCATCGTCTTAAATTTATGTAATAATAACGGCCTTTTCGTTTCATATTTTTATCAGTTAGAAATGCCAACGTAACTGGTGTTGAAAATAATTTAAATTATTGAATAAATACTGTCATATTGATCGTAAATGAGATTCACTCTTCGAATTATAAGGTCTTGAAAAAAGTTTCATTAAAGGCGCTTACAAATAGCCTACCTGTAGCCGATCGTATCGCTGTATACAAATTCCAAATAGACTTCTAAACTCCGTACTACGAAAAAGATAATATTTGATTATTATTCAAACACTGTAGCCTTACGGAATGACTTCCTACCCCGTCCGTTTTAAATGAACCCTTCTAGAAGTATCGGAAACACGTTCAGTATTTCAATATTCCCAAGGGCACACTCGGACGGATGTTTTTTAAAACTCGAAATAATAAGAACACCACAAAACTTACAAATAACAATGCAGTAGTGAAGGGCGCAAAATTCTGCAAAGTGCCAAAAATATATTCTGTTGGTGGAGGTATCTTGTATATAAACGATGTAAACTGTTTACTGTCTGTCAATCGAGGTCATTCGTGTACTCGAAACCTGAGTCGTTAGTGACGAAATACACGGAAATGTACAAAATCTCAACAATTCAAATTTGATACTGAAATTTCATCAAACACCCTCAGTCGATATCTTAAATTAAATCATTACATGATATCGGTATAAATTCATTTTGATTATAAAATAAAAACTATTTAGTTAAATTTCCAGTACAATAACAAAATTAGTTATTGTAAATTAGTCGTATTAAAAATACCGCAATCTGATTCAGGATGCTCATCGCATCCTTTGGAAATGTCAAGACATAGACAACGAACGGGAGAATTGCTTAAGACGATACGACTATCGGTCGAATCTGTCAGCCACGTCGACCATGCCGACTTGGTTCCATCTATATCTTCAATCGATTCATTCTTACAAAAATTCTCCGCCTGTATGTCCACATAATAGATTAGAATTACCTCTTGAATAATTCAACATATTATATACACCAGTGCAGTACAAATGCATGCAAGAGATAATATTATTAATTCAATTCATTATCATGTTATCGATTTGATAATTTATTTTATCGATGATACATCTAAACGTATATAACAAGTCATGGAAATTAAATATTCACTTAGAATAACACCATCGCTAATATTGCTACGCTATTCAATTCCGTTAAAAAATAAACACTTCGTTTTAAAAATGTTTACTTTTGTCAAACATTTATCAAATTTAAATTATTAACTTTGTTTTTCCATCTGTGTAAGTAATTCTGACACGTGTTCCGCTCATTAAAAAATCGTCTTTGGACGATTGTATCTTGGGATAATATCTATCTCATTTTATCAATCGTATTTATTGAAATTCATTAGTTGATTTAATAGGTGAACATGCTTCGACCGCGGTAAGACCCACCGCTCGCATTTATTATTAATTGTGTGGGAGGCATCCGAACAGAAATAATTTTCGGAAGGAAAACAACTTGTTAAATAAGAATTAACTGATATTAAGGCTATAATTTTAAAGAATTTTAGCCATTTCGTTATCAACTCATTCCTATTTAGTTTCGCGACATTTGCATGTATTTCGACATTTTTTAATTTATTTTTATATTTCGCACTATCCATGAAATGATTTGCAAATTAATGAGGGTTTATTTTTTTATTACATCTGATATGAATATATATTTTAATGTTAAAATTTATAGTTGACTTTCCGATATATTCGTCTGGACAGCTGATACAGAAATCATATACAGTAGACCTCCCGATAGCACGATTGCGTAAAACTCGTTTGTCAATCAAATTTTTAACTGCTGCTTGATCACAGGTTAAAATACTGCTGTGCCGAATGCGTACGATCTGATTTTGTATGAATATGGTAGCCCAAATAGCCCGCTCCGAGATAGTTCGTCGCCTATCTAGGTGACGATACTGAGAAAACTTCATTCGTATGTGATGTCTGGTCAAAATCGTGAAAAAATGTGTTTGTGTTAGCAGACCCTTTAAGAAACAGTGATATTTTAGTGACATTTAATTTATAAAAGTTTCGTGAATTTCGTAACGAAACCTCTCAGGAAAGCGTGAGAGACAAGCTGTCAATTTTCATTTATATTTAAACAGTGTTACAACAACTAACCTTAAAAGTAAATGTGTCCAATTATTATGTTTTTTCCATATTTTTCAGTCTAATACAAGTATCTAAAAAATAACCTTTTGTTTTAATTACTGTTGTGTTCATTTCCTTGAAGCTCATTAAATTCCTCATCTCTACATACCTTACATGTTCCCTCCATACTTATTTTTTTTTTTGACTTATACATTGTTAGAGGAAAGTACTTCCTTAAGTGTCCGATTACTATAGCAGTTACCCTACTAAGAATCAAAATTTATCAATTAATAACAACCATCTACCGACGATATTTACTACGTTTATTTTTATACGGTGTGTCGGTAAAAATTAGGTCCTTCAAAAATACATTGTTTGTTTATTTATAACCATTTTTATATTAAAGGAATTAGTAACGTCACTGCGATCGGATTATCGGCACGAGGCGTCGGAACTGCCTCAAATCGTATTGAGCGGATTATGATCAGAATAAATTGTTACAAGTTTAGCTCCAAATTGTGAGTTAAAAAAGGAAATATTTTGAATAATCCTACGGCTTAGCGATGGTAATTTTACTTAGGATTTCGTAGACAATTCGAATTTATTTTAACGCCACTCTAACACAATCGTTGTCTAATCTAAAACAGCTTTTAGTAAGTAAGAGCTTTAAATATTCAATTGTCTTCGTCCTGAAATCAAATACTCGGCAATTTGAATTCGTATTATTAATATGTGTCTATTTGCATAAATATAAATAATGTAATGTAAATTTTAATTGATTGGTATACAATTTAAGATACCCACTTAGTGTGCTTGGATGGAATTTCAATATCAAATTTTGTACATTTCCATACTTTTCGTATGGAAATGTACGAAACGGCGATACCCAGGTCCTTACTGACGAAACGTACGGAAATATACAAAATTTGAACGATTCAAATAAAAAATCATATTGTTGTTTAACCCTTACAGCGCTAGCCTTTTTCGCACGAATTCATTTTCAGTCAATTGATCTGTTAAAACGCTCACTATGACTAAAAATAGATCGATTTCAACAGTAGAAGATTGTATTAGTTATCCCAAAGACATCAATAAGTAAATAAAACTCGTCGCATTCTCGCTAAAATAAATCGAAGAAAATGAAGAAACTGAAAAATATTTAATCTACGACTTCGCAAGCAAAATGGCTGCCGCCATTCTTCATGTACATCGCCATCACGCATACAAGCAAGCGCGTAACCGCATAAGTATGTATAATTCACAGGGCTGACGATTAATGCTGCGTATCGGCAGTTCAAAGCTGAAATTCGGAAAACTGAATATTGAAAGCTGTTTTCAAAAATATATTTCCTTGTATCCTACTTGACATTTTCATATGTTGCCTAATTTCTCTACCTAAGGTTTGAAGTATTTCGTAGAGCATACATACAAGTGTTGCCTTCTAGTTTGGCCGGAAAATACGACATAAAGTCTTGGACATGTAAACATGTCCAGCGCGGTCATCGGGTTAAGTTTTATCTCTATTAGAAATCTAGACACTTGAAAAATTAATGAAGGTATTCAACATATAATAAAGTTATACATATGTATTTATATTAAACATCGTTGAGTTCAGTAACTGAATTCACGATTTCTAATACCATTATGAACAATTTTATTAATTGATTTTTCAGTTGATTTATAGATTAACAACTATAAGAAATTATTCCGATAAGCGTAATTTATTTTTTAAAAAATAAAAACAATATGGATTCATATTATTTACGAAATTTCGAGCCTAATCAAGCATGCCGATTATTGTCAGTATGAAAATAATATTCAAGACTTTGCGCTTAAGCAGTAATAGTTTATTTTTCAAAACGCAGTTATTTAATTTTTAATCTATTGCAGTCAAATATTGTAACAGAATTATGTTTTAGGCTTAGTCATAAAAATTACTCTTTTCTTCTCCGGTCCGCTAGCCTTTATTGCGAAACGCGAACAATAATATTTAACGTTTGACATTTAAACTTCTGGCGTCATGTTTAATTTACTACTTTTGATATTTCGTTGACTTTTCGTCTTTAAAGGGTTGACGGCCGCAAAAATGTCATAACTTGAATATCTGCTTTCGGCGATTAATTTTTGGTAACGTTTTACTTACACACTTCGTCTAGAATGCCAGTATGTATGTAATTCAAAATTATTTATGAAGAAATAGTAGGAGCTAGTGCTCTTAAAATCGCTTATGATTCCATTTACATGGATATTATCGGCTACCCCGCTAGTACATGGTATAAGCGATGTAACATTCTGCTCATCCAGAAAATCCTTCTAAGCGAACAACGTAGTGCGTTGATAGCCCCAACCAAAGCATACAGAACTACTTTGACAGATGCATTGTCAGTCCTTGCTGGTATACTTCCGTTCGATCTGCACATTCAAGTAAGAGACGCAACAGTAATGCTGTATAAGGGTCTCGAATCTGAGATGGGGGGTGCTTTTCTGCCTCCTCCTCGAATAAATCCATACATTCCTAATGTTCATAAAATTGCATCTCGTAGTGTATCAATGGATGCTGCAAAGCGGATTTGGCCGAATCTATGAAGTAATTCTTCTAAGGGCAGGCATATTTTTTCCGAAAATAAATTAGCGAATGGAGATAACCTAAGTTTTTACTCTTGATTTCTGGACCAACCAATTCATAACTGGCCATGGTCACTTCGCTGCCAAGCTCTTCCAGCTTGGCCGGTTGGTAGATAGTCCACTATGTAAATCTGGCAATATGATTCAGTATGCCGATCACATCCTTTGGGGATGTCCAGACATGGACAACGAACAGGAAAAATCAGTCGGCTCCGTCGGTCATGCTGACTTGATTGCATCTTACGTTCACGGCGTCTTATGGAAAGCGATTGGAACGCAATTGCTTAAGACACTAACCCCCTTGTTTATCCTTTTTTTAACACTTATTTAAAACGTAACCTCCTGCACACTAGAGTGCATGCAACCAAGTCTTGAGGAATTTCTCCTCGGACATTCCTGGCAAACATCTGAAACACGTATAACGTTGTTACGCTGCGGAATACACCATGTAAGAGTGCGATGCCGTAGCGGGTGGTGGTGGTACAATGTTGAGTACCCTAGTCGTGGCGGTTACATATAAAATGTATTTCCGAAAATTTCCCGCCAAATTCATCGATAAACGAATTTTAATAGATGTGATAATTTAAATGTTCCAAATATCGAGCAGGTATTATTTATATAATGACTTTTATCATTTACTATTTATACATCACCACCGAAGATTTATTGTTGACGATCAAAATTTTCGCAAAAAATATTATGTTCCCAATATCAAAATTATTTCCTTGTGTGACTTTGACATAGTGCTTTAGTGACTCAATCTTCTCTCGTAGAACCACAAATTTCTCATATTTCTCAGCATTCTTCTTTGCCTATAGAACAAGTTCACTTATTAAATTCTTTCATAATATTGCGGAATATCTATAAAATTTCATATTTTATATTACATACTTGCGATAATCGTTAAATGAATTTCGAGTGTAATATCTAAGATGGAGAAGTACTTAGTAGTAATATCTATCTCTTTTGAGAATTTTATTTTTAATTAAACATGCAAAATAATGTACATTCAATTCATGCATATTAAACAGATTTTCAAAATTTAAACATCAAGTAATTGAAAAGTTCTTAACATAAAAGATAAAAACATTTCCATACAAACGTATGCAAATTTATTTGTTGCTAGGTTGTTTTCAATCCAATTCCTTTGTAAGTGTTGCACGCTCTTAGGGCGTTCATTATTGTTCGCGCGGCCAAGGTTTCGAATCCCTAAATGGACACTAAAATTTATAATAATAAATTGCATTACAGCTTATTCATGCCAGTCCGCCAGATATTTTCGACTTTAAAATTACATGAGATAAACTCAATTGAATTTTTTTTATCCCATTTGACGTCAACAACTCTAAGAAAAGACATCAAGATCTCGAATGCTATATATAAAAAACATCATACAAAATTTTCTGGGAATCGAACCCGAAATCAATTTATCGCTAATATAAAGACCAGTAATGTTTTGTTTCCAACGTATTATTTTCATTGGGCGAATATCAGAAAAAGCGATATCTTCAAATGCGACTTCGATGTCCAATTACAAAAATGTTACCATTGAACATTAAAACTAAACTACGGGACAGTAAAAATGGAAAGCATCCTACCGATATACCCAGTTAATTTTATAACTTGATTAATCAATCTTGAAATTAACTACCGTCGAATGATTTGCCACCTCTGTTCTCTAAATATTATTGCTTTGTCCATTAGTATCAGGGTAACAGATCTTTCGAATAGGTGGGTATTTGTAATTTATCTTTTCATCCCCCCACCGTACGCAGCTTCTTCAGCCCTTTCTCATACCCCCGGGCGCTAATTAGGAAAATTGCTTTTCATTAATCACGTATGTTGGCACTCTTGTTTATGTTTTCGAATAATTAAATACAACAATGTTTTAAGCTGGATGATTATTTTAATACACAAAATTTTGTGCATTATTTTGTTTTCCGTAATTTACATTAAAATGTCTTCCTCCGGCGATTATTAAAAAAAATCTGTAAACGAACTGTACACGTGTACTCTTCATTTATTATTCTCTTGTAACTTTATATATTATTCGTAATTTTAAAAAATCCTCTTTATTTGGTGAGACAGGATGGTTTATGTAATAAAGAAAACAAAACAATTCGAACAATCAATTAATTAAATTATTTATTCAATATGTTATTTTAAAACACTTTTGTGTGTGTCATAACGTAAAAATTGAAATCATTTCTACCAATAGGATTGCTTTTCGCAGGTGTCGAATAATTATACTAAAAGGAAATGGTAATATGCTCCAATGAAGGTGAGAATATGCTTAAAAATATCATTTATTTTATCATATTCGCTTCCAATGTGTAGCATTTGGACTCCTATTGAAGAGTGGTTACTTTTACAGAATGTTTCTACGAGAACTTTTGGTTACTCAGTTGCTCAACCTCTCTTTATTAGAAGAGAGTGGGCATATAAGGATGTGTCCTGGACAGGACTAATGGTAAATTAATCGCTCTCGCTACGCCCCGTTTTAGGATCGGATGGGTGAGAGGGAAGGGAGATATCACAAACATCCATGCGTTCGAACAGAAATCTATAACTTAATTTATAAATCAATTCATGAAACTCGCTGTACTGGTATTCAAATCCTGTGAGCTTTGCAAACGAAACCAACGACATTAACCACTTGACCGCGGACCCGAACTGTAATATTAACACTTTGAAAAATCACATTTAATTAATTGATTAATGAAAGGTGTAAAACAGTTGGTGTAATTGTAGGATCGGTTGGGGGGAAATAGTTTTATACATCACAAACATCCATGCCTTCGAACAGAAATCAATAAGTCGATTGAAAAATCAGTTTATGAAACTATCCGCACTGGGATTCAACCCCGCGAGCTCCTCAACCGAATCCAACGACATTGACTACGCACCCGACTATATTTTACTGAAGATTTCTATTTATATAACTACCAGGGCCCCTAACTAACTGTAGGAGCATTAGAAATAAATAAGTATCATTGATTTCACTTGGTTCTTAGTTTTCGAATTCAGTCTGAATATGGTATGACAGCTCAAGCAGCTTAATGTTCTCCACACGTCTTCGGAGACAAAAATAGTTTACAAAAAGATTCAATGAAAACACATTACACGATGTAAAGATTGTAAAGTATCAGGGCGACAGAAAATAGACAGAGAAACCGAAATCCCCTCTCTAGGTTTCTTCTAAGTGCTCTCGCTGGGTACACCCTTATTATCTGAGGGGCAGCGTAATATTCAATTGGAGGCTCCAGGGGTGCAATTTATCACCACCCCGGGCGCTCACATCCACCTTTGTATCCTACAACACTTGTAGTGTTTGATTTACGACCTCTGCCATTGGCATAGCTTCTTTCTTGCCCATTGTTGGATTTTAAAATATAATTCGAGCGCCGAAGAAAATGTTGATCGCCATATGGTGATTCAATAATTTACTTATCGGCTCTTTTGTGCTTTCGGTTAGCGGTTGAAATCTTGAATATTTTGAAAGAAATATCTCTTTTTAATCATTTAAAAAAGTATTTTAAATGTTAAACCCTAACATATTGACTTTTTTTGGTCAATTGACATGACCCTCAAAATTGAAATTGTTCAGGAGAGAGTAAAAACTGTTTTTATCGAAAACGTTATTTGTTGAGTTGCATTACGAATCTTTGATATGCAGTCCTGTAAATTCTCATGTTTGCTGATACGGAATGATACTGTCGATATAATAATGGCTTACATCAAGTGGCTGGTTCAGAATTTTTAATCCTAACACCAATTTTAAATGTTTCTATTCAAAAGGTGGTCAATTTATTTTTCTAACTTAAAATAATCATTTGGCCTAAACCAGCTCTGTCGTCAAAAAATGAGATCCAATCATTAACTCATTTTCGTATTCTTTGAAGGTTACATCAATTGGCCAAAACACAGTACTGTATTCATTAATACTTTTCTTCTTTTATAACCCCGTAAAAGAAAAAAATAATTTTCCGTTTTCTTAGACCGCGAAAAAAGAGAAACGGGTGTGTTATACTCACATATCGTCTCTCTCCTGGAATAAAGCACTAAATCGATAAAATGACATATTGAACTACTATGAAAGCTGTATAAAAGAACAAACTAATTTTTATAAATTACACTTTTACTTTAAAACAGTTTTGTACAAAATACTAAGTGAAAAGGGTATAGCATTTCAAACATTTGACAAACTTCAATGTCCAATTACTCAAAACTAGTATTTTTCAGTCAGTGTCTTTTCCAGAACAACGACAATGTATTATTTTCTATATTAAATAGCACTCTTTTTTTTGTCAATTATAAATTAGAATCAATGTCTACATTATAATTAAAAATCTTACAATAGAGTTTGTATTCATATGGTTCTCGAAGAAATGAATCACCTGTCACAATTTGTAACACAACCAAATTGTAGATTGTAAAATTGTGTTTTTATATTAAAATGAATATAACAACTGTTATAGTTTACTTAAGAGACTATAGTGACGTCATGTAAAAGAAAGAAAGTCAATACTTAATGCCAAACGTGCATTTATAAAAGAAATTCATTGAAAACTCCAACGGCAAACCCGCAAATAGAAGTGTCACATGTAAATGCCGCATTAGGCAAAGTAGTCGCAAACAATCTGCACACTCGCAAAGTGATAATTCATTTAAAGGGTTAAACTACTCAACAGTACACAATGCGAACATCTGCAGAAGGTGTTGGTCCTCTGTTGTAGTTAGGACAGTAAAGTAGACGAGTAGACAGCCAGGACTTAAATATTTACTGCAAGGCATATCGGTCGACCTGCTTTAAATTTTACAAGTTTGCTATGGGCTTTTGCTGTTATAAATAATACTCCACGATTCATATCTATACAAATCTTTCTTTAAAACGTCATAGATCCTATCCGACTGTTCAACGCTCTCGAGCATTCGTCTTATTCGGTTGCGGGGTCACAGGTTCAGATACTTTCGACACTATTTTTTTCCCTTTTTTAAGATGTTAACTGTAAATTCTTGACAGAAAAGCATTACGTTCTGCTTCCACATTTTTCATAACGTTATTTACTTGTTTTGCTCATCGTGAGCATTATCAACCGTTCAAATTAATCACGAAGCAGTAATAATCACATTGCATTGATTGAATTGGTAGTTATTTAGTAGAACTCCATCATAGTAGGGTAAAAATAACAAAGTATTGATTTATTTCGGCTTCACGCCATTGTCAGAGCAGTTATGTAGAATATAAATTTACTAGTATAACCGTACCCATCATAGATAACGATATTGAAATTGAAATACTGGATGTCTAAAGTAGCTAGTACGTCGTAACTGTGTGTGCATTGTTTATACCGCGAACGCTTACGCCATGAGACAATTTCATACCTCGTGTGATATTAATAAAGCGTCTACAGAGCGGTCTGGGTTATTATATATAAGATGGATATTAGTTGATAATGCTCGTGATGAGCGAAACCGGTCCTGATCATTATAAATATGTGGAAGTAGTACAAATGAATTGTGTTTTATTTTTTAAAATACATTATTACTCTGCTTGTTATTTATTTAAAAAAAAAATCTTGTTAAATTTGGCGAACTGAGTTCGAGTCCATTCGTGTGCTCGAATGCCTGAAGATGCCGAAAGGCGAAACCCGGGTCGTTAGTGACAAAATACATGGAAGTGTACAAAATCTCAATAATCCAAATTTAATATTGAAATTCCATCAAGCACCCTCAGTCGATGTCTTAAATTATATTAAAATAATCTTGTTAGTTTGATTGTACATACACTGTCAAGAACAATGACAGTAGTTCAATACACAACACACCTACCTAAAGTAGCAGTGTAGCGGTGGTCAAGACTTCCCGAATTAGTTGAGCAGAGTTCGGCAACTTGCGGTTGACGAACAAACTCGTCCTTTTGAAATGTTTGTTTACAGAATGCGGTGAGCCAAATTCCATGGAAGTTTTAATAGTTCATAGTAATATAAAAAGAAAATTCAAGATAGTCTTGCATTTCTTACATATTTGTGTTGTTGGTTTATGTTATAATAAAGTTAAAAAAACGACCCTGAGTAGGTCATCGAGAGAGGCTTCAGGTACTTAGGGTTACACATCACGGGAGGTTAGGGATGGCTGGAGCAACCTTCAGCTCGATAAGTCTGGGAATCATGGTTATACTCGATCACAACCAATTGCCATGAATTCTACAGTGCTGCTTTACGCTTGCACCTTACTAAAGCACAGGTTAACCGTATACTGTGTTTCGAAAATTGATACTTGCGGCAAATACTGGGGCTACCTAGGTTTGACTTTGTCAGGAACTCTTGGGTAATTGAGCGGCTCCAGCTCCTTTTTAGGTCCGATATAAAAAAGCGACGATGTACCTGGCTTGGACATGTAATGCGGATGCCCCAGGGGAGCCTGAATCTTGCCCTCTCTTCTAGCAACTGGATAGATTCCGTTGCCCTGGAAGGCCACTGATTCATAGGATCTACTCAGCGGACCCTGGGATGTCCTCGAAGGAAGCAAGAAGACTGGTGAGGGATAGATAAACTTGAAAGAACCGTGTGGTGACCATATGCTTCGAGTAGAAAGTGCGACTGGTTTCAAAATAAACACATCTGAATATCATTACAGTAGTATTGTCTTTCAATTTATATCATCGTTTATTTTGCTTTGCCCATCTAGTTAAAATTGAAGAATTTAGTCGGCAGAGATCTCTTTTACTTGATATTTCCTTACAGTTTCTATAGACAAAGTTTAATACACTGTATTGACAACTTACCCCTCGCGAATGATCTACATTTGACTTCACTTTAACACTTCCCTAAACCACCTTTATCCGAGCACAAATATATCTTGCATGACGATGAAGTTTTCGACAATCTTGTTCTGTCGTAGCGGACATGTTTCTAACGTAAGATTAAAAAAAGATGGTAACCTAATTATTACACTGGCTTGTCAGTAAGCCAGTGGACTAACTAAGTTACCAATTTAAATTTTATATAAAAAATGAGCTACTACCGAATATGTTTCTATCTATTACCGTTGTTTAATAAACAATTAATGCTATAAAAATTGACATCAATTTATCTACATGGTAAAACAAGTTTTAATAATTAAATTGGAATTTACCTCATTGAAATCTTCAATTTGTTCATTTGATAATTCAATGAAATTATTAATATGTATTACATTTAATACGTAAACAATTATAATGACATTGTATTTAGTTCTTGAATAACTGCTCCGTGGTGCAGTGGTTAACGTCGTTGGCTACGGCTACTAATGTCTCGGTTCAAGTCTCGGTGCGGAGAGTTTCATAAATTGATCGATTTATGGATTTCTGTTCGTTGGCATGAATGTTTGTGATGTCTAAAATGACCTTCCGCCCATCTGATCCTAAAAACGGGGCATAGCGAGAGTGATTAGCTTACCACTTATCCTGTCCTAGCCCTGTCCTTATATCCCTACTCTCTTCAAAAAAGAGAGGTTAAGCAACTGAGTAACAAGTGTCCCTCCACACGCCCAGTAGAATGTAATATTACCTTAGAAATAAATAACCTTGCGATACGATTAGTCTGAAGATGCTTCTTAAAGAGGCGAAACGCGTAACATTAGTGATAAACCAAGTGGAGTAACTAAGTTATCAATTTTTAATTTAATTTAATATTAAAAATGAACTTCCACAAGGTTACCGCCGAATCCATAGAAAATATTGAGTAACAAGCGGTTCTAGGAGGCCATGTGCTCCACATTGGGAGAGGACATGGTAAAAAAAATCGTGTCTTAAGTTTGTTGATCACGTCAGAACTAGTTATCAACTATAATATATCATATCCTCGTCTTAACTAGTAACCTGCTTATTTACATCTGAGTAAAATGTTCAGGATAGCTTAAAAACTCATTAAATTTGGTTTTTACCAATGTCATTCTATGAATTTTACATATGTTTTATGAATTATGTTAAATCATTATTCGTATAGCATATGTGAAATTCAAAAATAACATCGTTTAAAACTGAATTTATTATGTTTTTAAACTCTCCTGAACATTTTGCTGAAATGTAGATAAGCGGTTTGTTAGTTGAGCCGACGATATACTTCTTGTAGAACTTAACATTTTGTTAAGTTATCCTTATTACCTGTCACGTAAATGTATTCAAATCGAACTAAATTTCATACATCTCTCCTTGGTTTACATAAAGGAATAAATAATAGTTGTTTACATGGATTTCTGACGATGATATGATGCCGAAAAAGCTGTTGGAATATTTGACAATCTGTAATAACTAAATAAAATACCTTGCCATTTTTTCACCCTATTAAAATAAATACTTCTCGCTGAGTTTTTTTGTATATTTTTTGTCTTCTGTCCAAAAAAGCGTTTTTTCGTCGTGTGTAGTCATTAAATATTTACCTGCGTATCACACGTGGGACAGGTGCTTGCACCATAGTTGCGAGTAACGTTTTTTCCTCTTAGTTTTTTTGCCTACTTGTACGAACTTTAGAAATGTTTTGCGGACAAAGTAAATGCGGGCAACTTTGGGATTAAACTTTTGTTTTCCTCGCTAGAAAAGATCATTTATGTATGAATTCACATTGTTCTCACTATGTCTGTATATTGTTAAAGCTTTTCACACCTTTTTGCGGATCGTTTTCTTCCTGTGCAATTGACGACTGCGATCATTTTGACGATGATCGCATGATTAAGGCTTCCTGCAACAAATACACCCTTTCTCTTCAACTATTTCCTTATTTTTCCAACGAAAACATTTCCTTTAAAAACCTTTTAATGGTATATCTTCTTTAAGAAAATATCTTATATTGATAAAGTATTATAAAATTCAATGGAAATAATATGATTAATCATCATATTTATACATACCAAAATATTCCACAACTATACAGAACGTATTTCGCTTTGTCACAATTTTTATTCGAAAGGTATTCATACGAAAATCTTTTGTGCGAAATCAAAAATCACTATCTACGGTCTAGTACAAGGTTTCCCAAACTTTTCTTACGAAGGAAACTCGAAATTTTTAACGGAACACCTGTTTATTTTCTTCTTTTTTCTCCATGTCCGCTCCCATCGTGCAGTATATGGTATCCTAATGGAGGTATCTCAACAGAATTTTTCTATGAGAACTGTTTGTTACTCAGTTGCTCAACCTCTCTTTTTTCGAAGAGAGTAGGGATAGAATGATAATGCTAGGGCAGGACTAGTAGTTAGCTAACCGCTCTCGCTACTCCCCGTGCGGATAAGATGGGCGGGTGAGGAGGGAGCTTAAGACATCACAAACACTCCAAAAATTCATAAATTGATTGACAGGTCAATTTATGGAAACTGTCAACACCGGGAATTGAACCCGAGTCGTCCGTGGGTGTAACCAACGTCACTACCAACTGCGCGACCGACGCCGACGTTTATTTTGTTGGATTTATAATATCCATATGAGTTTAAACACGTTTGAATTTGTTGCGACTGCAGTAGCAAATAAAACCATTCCAAGTTTTCGCGGAAAACCTTATCCCGTTCAGCGGAACATTGTTTGGGAAACCTTGATCTAGTGCTATGAGCTTCGCCATAGTGACCAGTTTATTCCGGGTACAAATCTCCGGAAGCTCAAAATTAGATTTTTTCAATTTAAATTTAAGATATTGAAAGATTGTATGTGATGTCATTTCTCCTTGAGTTGATCGCGAATGACTTATAAAAATTCTCGTCAAGCTTATACCGTAGGATTTTCCAATTTCAAATATTTTTGTTGGAAAAAAATGGATTAAATAATTTATTTTGTATTTTAGAATGCTAAAATCATTTATAAATGAATCGTCAATATTCAAAGTAATTCAAATGAATTTGTAAAATACTTATTATTCCACGAATGATAAACTGTTATCGAACTCTAATAATAGTATTAAACTACCCTTGATCGTCTTTATAATAATTATCCGTCCCTAAAAGTTCATGTTTTGTGTAACAATTGCTTTGAACTGTTATATCAGAAGTTTTCGTTTGACCACTTATATCCTTGACTAATCCAATGCCGAAAATTCATCATTGTTAAGTTGTGTGAATGAATTCTAATTACAATCAATACGCAATCCAATCTAAAACCATCACCTTCTCGCATCCCAATATACCGGTTTTAACCATCGTATAAAAAATCTTGAAATTAACTCCCGAAAGCAGTCGTTAAAGTAGATAAATATATGTTATTTTTTTATTTTCTATGGATTCGGCGGTAACTTTGTGGAAGTTTATTTTTACAAACAGTAAGGTTTATACCTTACGCTCCTCCACACGTCCAGTAGAATATAATAAAACCCACCCCCACCCTTTTAAGAATTAGAATCATCGTTTACCTTAGAAATAAATAACCTTGCGATACGGTTAGTCTGAAGACGCTTCTTAAAGAGGCGAAACGCCTCACATTAGTGATAAACCAAGTGAAATAACTAAGTCATCAATTTTTAATTTAATTTTATATTAAAAATATATTATTTTATTTGGTGTTGCCATGTATGTAAATGCCGTTGCATCATGCAAATGATTTGAATTCATTTTCAAGTCTTCTTTTATTATAAATATCTTTTGAAAAGAGATTTCCTAATATGCCATCCTTAATCTTTTCAAATATATTATTATGGGGTACCTAAGCTTCATTGGTTTATTAAATTTTCTAATTTAAAAAGTATTTCTTCATTAATTGGTGATATATATGCCGCCATACACATTATAATTGGAAATTTTACATCTTATTTACAAAGTGTCGAGCTATAAACACGCAGCACTCTACATTAGATATTATTTCCCGCGTATAATAATTAGTATCGCGTGACGTCATATAATAAATAATGGGGCGCGATAAATAACTATTTCGACTCTGTAATCTGGATCAGTAAAATTCGTTTCGATAAAAGTGTTCTCAATTTGAGTTAATTACGCCAGCGTAAGGTTTTTATTGCAAATTTAATTTGGCAAGGGATGTATGAAATGTTTGATTCACGGGAAAGTCTTCTGAATGAATGTATTATTGCTTATTCTATTTTTAGTTCATATTTGAAATTCAAAAGTTTGCTTTTGAAATAGATAATTAATGAATAAACCCTCTTTTTTCGAAATTACACACGCCGAAAATGAATTTCCGCTAACTAAAACACACTTTAGAATTAAATGCGTTAAAGATTTTATAATTCTCATTGTTCGATGTTTAATGTAGTCCAGTGTTGTAATTCTAAAACAACCATTTAGAAACATAGCGAAGCGATTATTTTTTACTACGATCTACATTTTTTTAATAACCTCACGACCCTTTCCTAATTCCGGGCATAAAATTCATACGAATATCATTAATTCATTTCAGAAAATATTATAGCCGTTATAAATTAAGCTATTTCGGTGTTTTTACAGTGTGTAATTATTTTTTTCCGTGAAGCTATTTTTTAATCTGAATAAAAATCTGTAGAGTTGAATATGATGTATGATATTTTATTCCCAATTCTTCTATTTTTGATTTTGTACACCCTCACATAAATCATGCTGCGTTGTTGTTATTATTTGAAATTCTTCCGCAAACGATGCTTTGATGGTAATACTTATACAATTAAATACCGTAGTTTCGTAATTGATATTCCTTTTAATGTGTTCAGTTCGTGTCGCTCAATGAACGACCATTAACATCTTCTTTTTAGTCATTTTCCTCAATGGTGAGGAGATTTCGTTACCTCAGACTACTGCAACAACTCCGTTTCTCTTGACGATACTTCGATACTTGCTCCTGCACTCCGCTGCTCTGAGGGTCATCGGTAAGGAAAGAACCGTGGCTTCCTTTACCTGGTCACTCCAGCGAGCTGAAAACTTTTCGCGTCTCCTTCTGCCTTCTACTTTTCTTGTGACGACGAACTTTGCTAGGCTCGCGAGTGATGCAGCCTAAAAATCCGATTGTCTATCCTGGATTTGTAGTTATTTCAGGATAGATGCGTTTGGCCGTCCATATTATTCGGAACATTCATTCTCCAGCACCGCATTTCTATTGCGTCTAGCCGTTTTTTGTATTTAGTAGACCAGCGACCGTACTAGGCGCATTTTAGTGTTTCTGGTTAACGCCTTACTTTTCCAAATTTTCTCCAGCTTAGACATTGTGGGCTTAACAATTAATTAACCTTACGAATATGCACTAGTCGTGGGAATACGTTCTTGGTCGCACATTTTTGATTGAGTGGTAATTTAAATAAATTGTTTTGATATTTATTTACACACATCTTGTCCACTAAGAATTGTCAATTAACACCATTCCGATGATCGACAAACAACATAACATATTGTATTATATGCATTCGAGTAATGATCGTTTTTAATACCTTTAACCGAAACTTCGTTACCTAGTATTATTCGTTATCAATGTGTCAATTTATTTATTGTATCCAAATGTAAGTGGCTTTGTTAGTAATACCCACTGCAATTAAACAATGCACCTCGTTTACTTCGAAATTTTAAGTCGCTTAAAATCAACGCTATGAGAATTGATTGAACCACTCGAGATTCACTTGATGAAAAAGACATCACACACACACCCATGCCCTAGATCTCGAATACGATCAATGAGCTTTACTCTAAGCTTCAGAAGACAAAGATATTGAAATTGTCTAAAAAGGCGGCCGCCGACCTTTCCGACATCACGGATCACGAAATTCACAATTTTGAATCTATCTTAAAAAAATAGAAACATATTTAACAATTTCCATTCAAACAAAGAGCTTTATTTTTTATCATGAAATTACATTTACACTTGTTTAATAATTATATATTCAAATGTATGAGAGATATTTGTTGGTGCATGTTTGAACCAAGGTTTACTGGCTCGCATTACGTTTCTGCAATAATTTTGTGGACTACCAAAATTTTCTCACGTACCACCGGTTGGCTGCCGCTGGTCTAAATTACGTTGCTTTTATTAAAGTCGTCTAAAAAGTCATGTTTACATGTGTTAATCCAAAAGGTGTATCTTTTTAAAGGTAATGCCGTTTAAAAAAAACACTAAGTCGTTGTAAATAAAACTTCAAAAACATTCAGAAATGCAAAGTGGTTAGGGGTCATATTAAATGATTAAAAAAACTTGAATCATATGCTTTGCTTACTGATTATTTACATTATTATGGTCAATTGATGTAACCCTCAAAATTGAAATTGTTCAGGATGGAGTAAAAACTGTTTTTTTTTTTCGAAAACATATGGTGAGTTGCGTTATGAATTTTTGAAATGCACTCCTGTAAATTCTCACGTTTGCTGATACGGGATTATACGTAAGGAGTGTATACGTAGGATAGAATAGCGGTTTACATCAAGTGGGGTGTTCAAATTTTTTAAAACTAAAACCAATGTAAAATGATGTTTACCTTCCAAAAAGTGGTATCTTTATTTTTCTAATTCATCAGGCCGTGACCTGATCTGTCGTCTTTAAAATGAGATCCAATCAGTAACTCATTTTCGTATTTTTTGAGGATTACATTAATTGGCCAAAACACCATCGTTATTATTCTATCAACGATAAATATTTAGTCGAATTCAGATACTTTCCGAATTCTTTTTTGCCAGATTGGTGACGAATTGTTATAATCCATTGCTCACTCAAAATAAACAACCCAGATTTAATATGGCACTTAAAAATTATTACGTCATTTAGGCTTTAGTCAATTGTTTCAGAGTAAGGTTATACATTTCTCCTCCAAACAAGAAAGCGGCGTAATCAGAAACGGGAGCTAAATTATTACCCTCGGTATTAACCTTATTACAAATGTCACTCAAATATGTTACAAACGAGGCTGGTTGGAAAAAAACCCGACATTTTCACTCAATGAATACCTTTTTTAAGAGCGGAAGCGTGGTCACCGTAATTTCGTGTCAATTAAATGCCATATAATTCCCGTAAGTGTTACACTACGCATGTTTCTTTTGACCTAATTTTAGTGCGTGTATTAAGGCTAAGGCTGACTTAATTCAAGAAACGAAAACGTGGATACTTATTATGAAAATCAAAATTTTCTTTATTATACAAGGGGATGAGATAAGGTTTTGCATGCAAGAATTGCGTTGATATTTCTTCCTAATTACAATATTGCTTTACTCCAGGAATACATCAATTTAAAATAGAGATAAACGCCGATGGTACATATGTATATTTATATAAATAGATCCAAATTACGTCCACCGTTTGCAATGTAATGATGCAATAACACAATATTTTTTGTTTTCTGTATGGTGCGTACACAAATAAATCAGGTTTTCCGAGATGTCGCTATTCGTACGAATTTGATTTTTTATTTTAGATTTTAGATATATCTGGATTGTGAGATTGATTTGTATGTATAATAAGACCTACTGTAAGTTAAAAATTAAAAAGTTTAGAGTCGGGCTAGGGCCGGGTTTGATTGTACTATGCCTATATGCCGGTTTAGTGTAAGAGTCGTTTGTTCGAATCATGGGAAATATTAGAATCGTTGCGAATTACATGATTCAAGATGTTCGATGGATTCGATGGTAACTTTGTGGATATTAATGTTTAATAAATAATTTAATTAATTATATTAATACATGATTCAACTTTTTTTTATTGTTCCTGGATGCCCCTGGCAGATCTTCGTTGCCCGTTTACCATGCCTTTTTATTGTTAATTGTGTATTTAATATTTTTAATATTTCAAAAATTTCCCAATCTGCTATTTTGCTTAATTAATATTTCCGCATTAGTTAAACTCATTAAAATTTTGCTCAGTTTATGTATTTTTAATAAAGCTTTATTTTTTATTTCAGATTAGTATTATTTGATTTGTTAGAGGTCCTTAACATTTTAATTGTAAACTATTTAATTTCGTTTATATATATTTTTTTGATTTCCTGTAAATTCTTATCTTACTTCACGAACCAACTACTTTATATACCTTGTAAATATTAACATTCAATTTTGTATTAATAGCCCTGTTATGTTTGTATTTTTATTTGGTGATAATGCTTGTGATGAGCAAAACCGGTCATGATCATTATAAACATGTGGAAGTAGTACAAACAAATTGTGTTTTATTTTTAAAATATAATGCCTTTCCACCAAGAATTGACAGTCAACACCTTAAAAGTGACAAGATTAATTCTGCATTGCCAACATATTGTTTCAAAAGTAAGGAATACTTCTATTTCTTAACGTGTACATGAAACCATCGTTATTCTTTGCACCCGAATATGTTTTCGATTTGTTCAAAATTCAATCACTAGCTGATCTGAAGTTGATTTCCATGTCAATTGCTAATATTTGCAAAGTATCGCATTGATTTACCACTTTTGGTCAATTAAAATCAAACATCGCAGCAAAGTAGCAGTGATTATCGCATTTCGTTTTTCATTTTCCGAAACCAGTCTTCAATTAAACCGAAAACAAATATAGTTTCAAATTAATCATTTGCCTTCGGTTATGCGTATCATCTATATTAAACCGTTGTATCGTGTAGATTTATACATCATTTCTCTATAATAATAGCATTTAAAAACTGAAGAAGTTAAAATATTATTTATATATATAAAATATCTGGCAATTCAAAAAAACTCTTACTGCTTTGCTTTGCTTTCCAACCGTGCTTGTCACAGTTAATGCTCAAAACCCTACCGTGAAAAACGAGCCTACTTGTTTGAACATATCCTCGTTGTGATAATATTATTTGAAGCTTCAGAATCCTTACTAATCGCTCTTCACTACAATGTCGTCAAAAACTATCTCAGTATAAATGAACGCCTGCATATTATAGAAGCATTCTCATTTAATTCTGTTGTTTTATTTAGTAATTACCATATGTACGTTACTTCTGAAGAGTGAACTGAACTGTTTCTTTATTGGATAACGTTTTTAGTACTACTGATTAATGCGATTTTTATCACTAGCAATCGACAGAAAAAATATGTATTATTGTATGAATTGATTTTTTGGTCGAGCGTCAAGCCCTAGTAGTGGTAAAAAAAATAGCAATTTACTTAGTTCTACGAAAATTGCACAAATATTGTTGATAGCTATATAATTTTTCTGTATTTGCTTTATTATTATGTGCATTTTATAATATGATGTCGTATTTTTTTTCATTCTTTAATTGTACAGCTGCTGGCTAAATTTTCTTTTATCATGGCGATAAACCTGCAGTTTTACCTACAAAAAATTAAATTTTATTACTAGATTCACATGTATTCAATGCTTTTTTCGGTCAGTTACCTTTTTTAAAGATATTTTAAAAATACATTACTTGATTGGGTGTGATAATGTCTATTTGTGCGCACAGTGCGCACAAATAGACATTATCAGTTTACTCAAAACTAGTATTTTATATACATAAGGTTTAATTAGCAAATGTCATACTTATTTATGCCATACTTTAAATTTTCACTTCATATTCATTCCCTACATTGACTTTATTTGAGAAAATGATCTTCAATTGTTCCGTAGCGTCGTCATGTGAGTTAAGAACAACTAGGAATGATTCTTCTCAAAACAATGTCGAATCCAAGAAACCGCGAAAGCCTTAAATCTCACGTTTCCTCATTGTATTCGAAAATGTTGTTCTTTGCAATGTCGCAGAGCCGAGTCGTGTAAAATTGTCACACAGACAGAATGTGACGTTGTGAAATGTTTCGCTTCGCCGCCTTTATTAGCCGGCAGTATTTCCGTTGGGCGTTTCCATTTCCTCGTTGCGCAGCTTTCCTCAAACCCTTTCATTGAGTGAGCGAGCTTAATGCTACGGTGCTACGGCGTAGCAAGCGCTACCAGAGCAGACCTATAAAGTAATTCAAAACTGATGATTAGTTTTTGATTACACTGTTATTTAATTAACACAAACCAAAATTCTTTAATGATTTGGGATCAATAAATAAAGCTGTACCTTAACTGAACATTGCTAGCTATTACTCGTTGGTTAAATATATATAGTATATATTTCGCTAATTACTTAACAATTTTTCTGTCGTATTTTAGAAAGTGAATGCTTCTCCTTGTTTATTTTCGATGTATTCGGCGGTAACTTAAAATTAGAATTCATAACTTACTTAAGATAAAATTTAAATTGATAACTTTGTTATTCCACTGGTTTCATCACTAACGAGACGCGTTTCAGCTCTTTAAGAAGCATCTTTAGACTAACCATTGAAATAAATAACTTTGCGATATGGTTAGTCTGAAGATGCTTCTTTAAGGGGCGAAACGAGTCACTTTAGTGATAAAACCAGTGGAATAATAACATTATCAATTTTAATTTTATTTTAAAAATGACTTATTCCTCTGGCTGTAGTACTGAACGTGATACGTGTTTAATTTCATATTTTTCTCTTTGATCTTAACAACATGCCTTTTCTGTTATATGGTACAATTCGGAAACGCTTCTGTGATTTGTTGTAACTTATTAATTGTTTCACAGTGTATACAATCAAATTTGAAATAAATTCGTCATTTTGTGTTTGCAAAAATTCACCTTTTGTACATCCTTGTGTGAAAGAAATCATTGTAAACTTTTATAAACTAAAATCAACTATAATATATTTTTCACGTTAATGAACATTTAGTACGCTCAGCGAAACCGACCTCAATGTTTGATAAAATGTGGAATCTTATATATGTAGTTGTTTTCATGATATCTCATAATTGAATTATTTTTGATTTAAAAGTATTGAATGTAAAAATTTGGATTATTGAGAGTTTGTACACTTCCATGTATTTTGTCACTAACGACCCGGGCTTCGCCTTTCGGCATCTTCAGGCATTCGAACACACGAATGGACTCGAACTGACAGACAGTAAACAGTGTCTAACGTTTATGTAGAAGATACAAATACGACAAATATTATTTACGAGATAAAATATTATACGTCTGAGAGCCACACTGATACCTGAGTTAACATTTCGAGAATCGCCTTAATCCTTATTTTGTAAACAACACATTGGGTGGCGAATTGCCCCTTTCCAACTTCTTTTAGAATTACCAGTGATTTTACAATTATAATAGCATTATGGGTTTCGACGGGATACAATTCGACGAAAGGGTAAATATATACAATCATTCCACGTTTAGTGACATCTGTTAGGTGTTTCATCGTATAGGAAATAATAACGCAGAATTAGGAAGGTTCAGCTGCTCATTCAGAATTCCTTGTCAATTCTAAAAGAAGTTGGAAAGCGGCAATTCGCCACTCTGTAAATGTGGTGTTTACAAAATAAGGATTAAGGCGATTCTCGAAATGCTAACTCATGTATGAGTGTGGCTCTCAGACGTATAATATTTTACCTCGTAAATAATATTTGTCGTATTTGTATCTTCTACATAAACGTTAGACACTGTTTACTGTCTGTCAGTTCGAGTCCATTCTTGTGCTCGAATGCCTGAAGATGCCGAAAGGCGAAACCCGGGTCGTTAGTGACAAAATACATGGAAGTGTACAAAATCTCAATAATTTAAATTTGATATTGAAATTCCATCAAGCACCCTCAGTCGATGTCTTAAATTATTCAATGTAAACTAATTCTGATATTTTCTTAATATTTATTTACCTACTGTGACTCGCAGTATTTCATGTCGTTCCACAAATGATTAAAACTAAACAATATTAAAATAATTGATATTGATTTTCACATAGTAGTTCAGCTCTGGTGAATAGAGGCTTCCAACTTAGTCCTATAATAGTATTATATATATATAGCTTTATCTTATACGTTGCGCTGCTGTAGGGTTTATATACAGTAAATTATCCTTTCTTACATGTACTTAATACTATCTCCTGAAACAAGACAATATAGCCTTTTAAATGATATATATATATAAAATATTATTCCAATAAATCATTAAGTGAATCCTTCACTTGTAAGATTCGTAAGTTATTTAAATAGCATTCTAAAAAAGAAAAATTTATTCTTCATTTCGACATGAACGATGTCGAAAATTATAATCCAGTATTTTCTAATCATCTGATTTGTGTAACTGTCCTTAGAACGGTACTTTAAGGGCAATACAATAAAACACATACATTTAGTTCCTATTCTACATACTGAATACACATTACTTTAAACCAGGTGTGGGAAATCTTACTCAGCCCTTTTAATGAAGTTTGGCTCAGATACTCAGACACTACTATCACTATTATTTAGATACTCAGACACACGTTGCCCAGACATAATATGGCCGCAATAGTACTGTCGAAAATGCTGCCAGATCATAGATTTAACAATCTTGCCGGCCGTGTGGAATTTTTGATGCTCGTTTACAGGCGGCTTAAACCAATGCAAAGCACTGTACATAATATAATGAAAGACGAAAAGCTAATACAATTCAAATCAATTTGATGAAATTGAATAAAAAGGTCTCGTTTGTGTTTTGTGGGATTATCCGCTCAAACTTTTTACTTTTCGTTATCCTTGGTTTTTATCGACAGATTATGCAATCTATACGAATTCTAGGTAATTTATCAATTACGAAACATCGTTGTTTGCTTAAATAACTGTCTGTCGGCATATTCAGTTTAAAGCGTGGATTTGCAACGTTCACAATTTGAGCTTTTAGATATTATTACATTAATTCAACTAGCTAGCGACGAACCGCTGTCGCAATATGAAATAATCCTGGCGCTGTCGATATCATGCCTCTTAATATAATAATTAAAGTGAGCTGATATTACCCAACCCAGCCAATACCTTACATACCTCCGTTTTGTCACGTAAGAACTTTCCTTCGTCTGAAAATGAAGCGGTTCGCCACACATGAAAAGAATTTTCTATGAAAGCAGCGAATCGTTGTCTATATTTATATTGAAATTCCATGCAGATGTAGCAACTTATTTTATTTAATTATTTTTTATAATGATATTTTTATATAGAACATACTCTAACATGATTTCATTGTGTAGTGAGGTTTGCAATCTTTATTTTTTAAGAAAACTACTACCATTATTATTATTAAAGAAAATTCATGTCGCATTCAGGACTTGGTGATTTTATCAATCGGTAAAAATTGGCTTACTACCGATCCTGTCAAATCTTAAAAATATTTAATTATACGGTATTTTTTATATCTATTAGAGGTTATTTTTTTATTTATTTGTGCTTTCATTTCTTCAGCTGCTGGGTCACAAATTCCTATTCCTAAAAGGATAATTTCATAAATTGTTTTCAAGTCGATTTTTGATTTTGTGTCCAAAGACGTGGGTTACTGTAGTGTTGTCGTCGTTTCCCATGATCCTCATATTCAATCATGAAAACCGGCTGCGGAGAAATAATGATTATTCAACTACTGGTTCTTTTCTAGCCCTACCCACTTAAAAAAAGATAATTTAAACGACTGACCGATCAATTTTCGCTGTACTGAAATGCTACATTATGAATCAATATCGATGGTATAGTGACAGAACGCATGAAGTCATGTGATTAACTGGCTTTGAAAAAAAACAGTATTAAATAATTTCGCATGACAGAAAGCACGATATAACGATAACTCATCGATACCAAATCTTGTGATTTGTCTGGCAAAAAGATTATTCTTTATAAAGTACAAAAATTCTTTTAAATCACAAAAAAATGTACTCATGCGAGAATACTTTGAAAAGAACATAATGCACTTTAAATGCGATTATCTCAGAACTGGTTTTTATGACTATGCCTTCTGTCAGTATACCCACGATAAGCTCGTGTTTTTTTTGTATGCAGTAGTTTGTAACAATCTATTTCTACAATTTGCCTAAGAAATTTCTGAATAGTATCAAACACAAGCACGTCAACAGTGTTCCTGATGAATCTACACGCACGCGGCGGGTATCATATAACGGGTTAAATCGTTGAAATACGTGATCAGAACCAATTAAAAATGCGCGTTGTATAGCTTTCACCTATCTTCGTTCGCGGCATCCCATCTAGCCGCGTATCAGACGCTACGCCAGCGTATTTACTGCGGCTTGGTTTTATCATTTGCCCTCAGGCGGAAAACGATGGCTTGACTGATTCGGAAAATCGAGCTACCTGTTTCATTAGATATGCTTCGGCAATGTTTTATTAACGCTAGACAAATCATAAAGTAGTATCAAGTAATGTATATAATGTACTCTCTGATATTACTACTTCTAATAAAGTAAAAATTCCACTAAAATTATGTAATACAAATGATACGGCATCACTCCATCGTCAGTGTATCAGATCTTTACTTAAATGGAATTTTAGAAGAGATCTTCAAATTCTAGACAAAAACGTTTTTGGCAGTATCAATTTTTAAAATCGCCATTTTGTATATCTAAATTGATTGTTGCTACTAATTATTATAAATATGCACACTACATGTATCATTGAGGAGACATGATGTTCGGTTTGACACAAACAAGCTCATTGAATTAAAAAAAAAATATTAATGAACACTTTTAATATGTTAACTGTCAATTCTTGGTCTAAAGGCACTATATTTAAAAAAAAAACATGACTTGCTTGTACTGCTTCCACATGTTTATAATGATCGGGTGCATTATCAGCTAATAAAAGTAAAATCATAACTGGGCTATTTATATAAAATTGAATGTTAACAATTACAAGGTATATAAAACAGTTAATTCAAGAATATGACAAGAATGTACAGGTGATGAAACAAATTATATGTAAACAAAATTCAATAAGCTACAATTAAAAAAAAAAACAATGTCCGTTCCCAACAGTAGCATATGGTCTTCTAATGGAGGTATATTATCAAAAAAATTCTATGAGAACTGCTTGTCATTCAGTTGGTCAACCTTTCTTTTTTCGAAGAGAATAGGGAAAAAAAAAGGATAGGACTAGGACAGGACTAGTGGTTAGCTAATCGCTTTCTCTAAGCCCCGTGAGGATCGGATGGGTGGGAGGCGGTTTTTTAGACATCACAAACACTCACACTACGAACAGAAATCCATAAATCAATTCATGAAAACCGTCCGCATCGGAAATTTAACCTGAGACATCCGTAACCGTAGCCAACGACGCTACCAACTGCGCCACAGACGCCAACAATAACTACAAAGTATATAAAACATTTGGTTCAAGAACTATTACAAGAATTTACAGGTTTTCAAACAAATTATATATAAACGAAATTAAATATTCTACTATTAAAATGTTAAAAACCAATAACTACTAATCTGAAATCAAAAATGAAGGAACATTAAAAATCCACTATCTGAGCAAAGTAAAATGCGTTTTGATATTCTTTCCAAGCCACAATCGCGAGCAGGTTTGAGCATATTCATAAATAATGAAAAGTATAAAATTTAATTTGGCTTTTTCTGCCCATCATTTAAAATCAATCATATGAAGCCATATATTATATTACAATTTTACTGATGTTACGTTTATGAAATTTGTTCAAAAAACGTTTATATGAACTTGGTAGTGATGTCGATGTTAATGTAAATTTATGAATTATTATTAAACTCATTATATTTTTGTGACACACTTGACTTTAATGTTGTCATAATTTTTTATTTCAAATTAGTAGCTATTGATTTGTTAGAGGTCATTAACATTTTAATTCTAAACCAAATAATTTGTTGGACTATCTGTAAATTCTTCTCATAGTTCTTGAACCAATTGTTTAATATACCTTGTATTGCCACTTAATTTCATATAAAATAATCTTGTTAAGATTTGTATTTTATCATTTGATAATGTTCACGATGAGTGCAACCGATACTAATCATTATTAAAATGCGAAAGTGGTCCAAAATAAATTGTATTTTATTTTCAAAGCATTTTAAATATGAAACACTTATTATTTTCTTAATACAGAAAAGAGGTTTTAAATTTGATTTTTCTTTAAAAGTGAATGTCCGGTTATTGTATTGTATGTTATGCAACTCATCGAATCTTTGCATAGGTTGTTTGGCTTATGTTCAATAAATTAAATGTAATATGATTTTCTTTTACTTCCAGGTGCGTTCAGATTTTCATTACTAAACATCCCTTTCCTGGAGGGGTAAGTAAAGAATGCGTCGACTGTGTCGCAACTGGAACAGCGAAACGTGTTGCTAATCGCAACAAAAATAATACTGTTACAGGATATATCATGTTCACCAAAGTTTTGTAAATTTGTAGCCAAACTAACTAAGCGTAGCATGAGAAACGCGATTTTCTTTAAATAGACCACGTGCATTAATTTTCCCGATATATATTCTAAACAAAACTATGTATACACCTGTAAGAATTACGCGTAAGCGAATTTTTATCAGTCGTGTGGAACTGATATAACCTGTATAATCAATAATTATATACATATTATATGATGTAGTGTTCAACGTCATTGGCTTCGGTGACGGATATCACGGGTTCAAATCCCAGAACGTACAGTTTCATAAATGGATTTTTCAATGGATTTATGGACTTAATACGCATGGATGTTTGATCTCTTAAATTCCTTCCCTCCCGTTTGATCCTTAAAACGAGGCGTAGCCAAAAATCCTGTCCTGGCTCTATCCTTATATCTCTACTCTCTTCGAAAAAGAGATGTATCAAGCATTACTCATAGAAAAACTCCTGTTGAGATACCTCCATTAGGAGTCCACATGCTCAACATTGGGGGCGTATATGGTTAAAAAAAAGTTCAACAGTTCAACATATTATTAACTTACCCGCTGACTAAAACCGAAAATATCTGATTTTAAAGACGTACGAGCAGGTCTTGGCGTAAATGGTGTAAATTAGAAAAAATAAATTGACCCCTTTTTGGAAGAGAAACATCATTTTAAATTGGTTTTATGTTTAAAAATTCTGACCCGACCACTTGATGTAAACCACTATTTTATCGACACTCCTACGTATAATCCCGTATCTCCAAACATGAGAATGTACAGGAGTGCATTTCAAAAATTCATAACGCAACATCAACAAGTATTTCTAAAAGAAGTTGAAAAGCGGCAATTCGCCACTCTGTTAATATGGTGTTTACAAAATAAGGATTAGGGCGATTCCCGAAATTTTAACTCAGGTATCAGTGTGGCTCTCAGATGTATAATATCTTACCTCGTAAATAATATTTGTCGCATTTGTATCTTCTATATAAACGTTAGACACTGTTTACTGTCTCTCAGTTCGAGTCCATTCGTGTGCTCGAATGCCTGAAGATGCCGAAAGGCGAAACCCGGGTCGTTAGTGACAAAATACATGGAAGTGTACAAAATCTCAATAATCCAAATTTGATATTGAAATTCCATCAAGCACCATCAGTCGATGTATTAAATTATATCACAATATAATGTTTTCGATAAAAACATTTTTCACTCTCTCCTGAACAATTTCAATTTTGAGGTTTACATCAATTGACCAAAACACCCTTGATATACAATACTTTTCTTTACAAGATAGTTTAATAACAAATTTTTTTAAACTCAATAATAAAAAGACCTTTTAAAACAAGCTTAAATCGTACTGTGAAACGTTTCATTTTATTTTCACTTTTTATAAGTAGGTCTACTCAATACAGAATGATTCAAAATTACTGAATGGCTTTTCCATCCATGTTATTCCATCATGTGTGACAAATTTAAAATCTCAATATTCATCTCTTGCTACTCTACATTTTCAGTATTGTGCTTCATAAATACATTTCGTAGTTTCTCGAAATAACCTTTCAACCAACTCGATAACGGCACTAACCTCTATATTGAAATAAACAATCCCGTCGTCCGACTAAATCTATAAATTCGCATTGCCTATATTATAGTCTTATATAATAAAATTTTGTTTCACATCTTCCGAAACGCTATTTCTGCTCCGGCTATTATAAATCGGCTGTCGAGTGAAATTAAATATTTGGATGGTCGGCCATCAATCAATTTTCGGCTGGTGTAAACATTCCCGGAAATTGAATCTTTTTTTGCCCTGTGGAAAATGTTTACAAAACGCAGAGTGCCCCGAAATCTCTCAATTTAATATATCTTGAATCTTAACCAAAGATTCGGCTTTTCCGCAATTCGCTCGCTGACCTGTGTTTTTCGTCCTGGTGGTCATAAACTGTTCCATTAGTTATTCTTTAATCCGTTTGGTATGAGAGTTTTGTAGAAATCAGAATTAATTTATATTTAAAACCAGTGAGTACCCGGCATGCATTGCAATGCCACTCAAAGAAAGAAAGGGTTTGTGTTTTAATTCTGTTTATTGAAGTACTTTTGGACACACAATATTTTTTGTTTACCGTCTGGTGCGTACACGAATAAATCAGAAAGTTTTCCCGAGATGTTGCTGTTTGTACGTATTTGATTCTTTTTTTTTTCAAACCTTAACGAGCATGCAGACAACAACTCACCAAAGTTTCATTGAAATCGGCTGAATGGTAAATGAACGCATAGGGAACAAACAAACATTAATTCATTTTATACATATATACGTATAGATTTCTGTATCTTAATTAATTATGGAATATTGTAACTATTCTGAAAAAAGATGTGTTTGTAGTTATATATACCAAAACATTCATTTTTAGAATCGTTATCATCTGGAAAGACACACAAATTAATTAAAATTATAATTCACTTAAAAATGTCTATTTCAAAAATTGTATATTAAAATTAGAAAGAAATACATTTTAGTTTAATTTAAAAGAAACATGAATTAGAATCATATACAATCATTGATGGTCTGTTACAATTTTTAAGATAACGAAATAAAAGCAATATCTTTCTTTCCACAAAAAGTATTTGGGCATCACACCAAGATACAAATAAACAAACGTGCATACTTTCCTAATCTTTGCAATATTATAATGAAGTTCGAATAAGTATACGCTAATTCTATTAATATTTTATTACGAAACATTGTTTAATTGGCTTACTCAATATCGATTGATTGAATGCAAGTGTCTACGTGTCTTTACTTTACGATGAATATAATAATATTTGTAATACATTAATAAGAGTAAATTCATTACTTTTCTTGATCGTGGTCGTGTTATGGAAGGCGGTAGTGAAACAGTGGTTTCATACACATAACAAGAAGAGGTGGGGCTACCAATTTGTAATACTTAAACAATATTTGTGTTTAGTACTAAGAACATTAAAAATACATTTTTCTGAATAATTTAAGATTTACCTATTCATCTTTTCTTACATGTTACACTGAATTTTAAAATTCGGTAATAATTGAAAAAATCTGTCCAAACTTTGAAATCGTTTTTTATTTCTAATTCTTTTACCCGAACCGTGAAGTTTTACAATTAAACTGTTCTACCGGATGGTGGTGCGAGCTTTTTTTATTTTTTATTAACTAATAATTCATCGAACGTATTGATAATTTTTTTGATAAAAACCGTTACGAATTTTACTGAACACATGCCGAAGTGATTTATGATTATAAACAATGTTTTAACAAATGTTTATATAATTCTAAATAAGTCGTTTCCATACACTTTTTATTTAATTCAGCTTCAATCGTGAATAAAAGATATTTTGAAATTTTGGTATATTTTATTTTATTTGCGTTTCAAGATTTCTTTATTTGGGCACACGTGCGTAGTATGTACAGACTATTTAATTACATTCTTTTTCACCATGTCTGCTCCCGATGTGGACCATTATGATGACCTCCGTATTGAGGTATCTTAACGGAAGATTTTCGAAGTGATTAGGGATAGGAGGACAGCACGAGGACATGACTAACGATTAACTAATCTCGCTACGACTCGTTTTTAAGTTCGGATGGATGGGACTGAATTTCCGACGTCACAAACATCCATGCCTTCGAATAAAAATTCATAAATCGATTAAACAATCAACTTATAAAACTGTGCGTACCCGTGAGATCCGTTACCGAACCCAACGATGTTGTAGACTGTACCACGGAGCCGACACAAATAAATACATAAGTTTCCAAAGAACTGATGAAGGGAGTCAAAACTTACCTTCATTTTTTCGCAGCATCAATTATTGTACACTTTTTTGTTGTGGATGAATTATCAAAATATTTTTACAGTTACTTGTAGTAGCATCTCTTTCAACGGAAAAAGGTAGTGGCGTATTCAAAAACAAATCGTTTTTGCAACTATAATAAAGCCAAGGCGAATTGAACATTCAATTACAAATTTCGACAAAAATATTCAAGAGGATTAAAAGAATACCGAGTTTTATAGTGATCAGTATTTCATTAACGAAGTCAAATTCATTACCTGCCTGTTTATATTTTTTTCAACAAATGACTTCGATCGATCGCAGTAGAGCCAGGAGCAATCTGAAATTTATTGATTAATTTCAGGAATTATCTTAGTTAATGATAGTACAAAAATTAATCCATCATTAAACATGAAATCCAATTTATTAAACCTAAATTCTAAACGTTAAATAAATCTATTTTTTTTAACATCTATCTCTATCTAAATGTGATAAAGTTAGTATTTTAACCAATTTCTCATTTTTTGATGGATGTATATATCGACAGTATATTGACAGAGTGCATTAAGTCAGATTTTATCTGTTTTCTGTTTTAAATGTCAAAATGTGCAGTTTAACGTTCTTCGTAAAACGCATGAAGTCATGATATAATAGCTTTAAGAAATACATTATGAAGTCATAAGGTTATTTATTTATTCTGGCAAAAAGCCAAGAAAGAAAAAAAAAGCATGATAGGACTATAACTCATCGGATGCGAAAAAGATTATTCTTTATAATGTGCAAACAAAAAATTTTACTTGGGAGAGAGAGTACTTTGAAAAAAGAATAATGCTTAAATCCGATTATCTCTGAACTTGTGTTTATTAATAAATACCTTGTGTCCGTATACCATCGATATATACAAAAGAACGAAAATCCGCTTTAGTGTAACTTTGACCATGGTGTGATAGCTTATAAGAATGCATTGTTTATATTTCTTTATGACAGTCAGGATAATTCGCCCATAAAACTCCTCATCTGTGTCTTGTGCCCGTGAGGTTCGATCCAACTAGAAATTCAACTTACTTATTGTTATGAATAAGTGAATAAAGTCAACATAAACACGGACTGTCATGCGTGTCATAGTAGTTTTCTTGAGCCATGAAAATTGCGCGATTTTCCTACACTAAATAACGAAAACATGCCTTTTTATTAAGCACCGGGATAGAGCAAGCGAGCGGCAATTGGAGCATTTTATCGGTTTACGAATGCTCCGTCGTTCTTTTATTGGCGCTCTCTTCCTGCGAGGCTTTTCTCAAAGAGGCTTTTTTCGAATAGCGGAGCCTCATTTGAATTTGTATCCGCTTCCGGAGCAGTCTCCGTTCCACCGGCGTGGCCACTCTCACATGCCTAGCTCATATTAGAGCCTCAGTAGCTTCTTTTTTAAATGGAATATAGATAGATTGTGAATATTCTATTCACATATTCATTCTTTCTGTACGCATTAAGCACTACTTTACATAAGCTCGCTAGTAAAGTTTTGAATTTAATCAGCTAGGAATAATATGGTTAAAAAAATCCCAAGTAGTTCTTATCTTGAAAACCAATACGAGTCTTCGAAGCTTTATGTTTTTTAAATAATATTTATAATTAGACAGCTAGTTGACTTCTACTTTTCAATCTATCGCAACCGATAAAAATCCCGTAAATTAAAACTTTTAGCGCGTTTAAAAATCAATGGTCAAGAATCAATATCTACAATTTATAGAGTCTAATGATGCTTCTTTTTAGTTACATTTATTTACATAACTCGTGGAATACAAAGTGTTAATTGATATTTTATATTAAACTAGTGAGTACCCGGCATGCGTTGCAATGCCACTCAAAGAAAGAAAGGGTTTGTGTTTTTTGATTCTGTTTATTGAACTGCTTTTGGATTAGAGGTCTGCACAGGTCGAAATTTCATAGACTTACCCGGCTCGAGCCCATCATCTTCAGGTCTGACCCGACCCGAACCCGAGTTTCAATATCACACTTGTTATAACACAATATTTTTGTTATTCGTCTGGTACGTACACGAATAAATCAGAAAGTTTTTCATAGATGTCGCTGTATGTACGTATTTGATTCTTTTTTTTTAATTTTAGATTTTCAAGTTTTTTTCTTCAGAACCCTTCATGGGTGTGTGCACAACAACTCACCGAAGTTTCATCGAAATCGTATGAATGGTAAAGGAACGCGTAAAGGACAAACAAACATTTATTTTATATAATATTTCCCGGCATGATCACAATAAGTCCTTCCTGAAAGTTTCGTCGCGATCGGTTGAGTAGTTTAGGAGCCTATAAGATCCGGACAAACCAACAAACAGACATTCATTTATATATATATATAGATATGAATTCACGCTAAGTAACCGTCGAATCTAAAAATACATGCATTTATTCTTATTAAATTCACAGAACTACTCAATTGGCATACGTTTAAGATAAAAGTATCTATTTTTTCTATTATACTACATATTCGGGGCTTTGTATTGTGTGATATCAGCAAACGTTAAAAATATTCTTCCAGCTTTTTAACTTCTTTTAAACGCTCTTGTAGAAGTTGAAGCCACCGATTAGATTAGAATGTTGTTTTTGAAATGTTCAATACATTTGGTGTGATAACTTCTTTTCTTTTTCGACATTTAAAAATGTTTAGGTCTGGGTAAACTAAGGCCCGAGAGCTATAATAGTGTTTCTTTAAAACGATAACCTTTTGTTGCCCTTTAGAGGCTTTCTTTTTTTTTCAAATCAACACAAATACATACATTGAGGATTGTTTCATCATCTCTGACTGTGTTCAAATTAACACGATATTTGAAATTGTCCGCCAACCTGACCGGGCTCATGTATGGTTGGTTCAGTCTCAATAATGAATCTCAATAAATACTCTACAATCAAGTATCACCGATGAACATTTACAACCAGTTTCAATAATTAAAATTATCAGCTATTTTTTTTAACTATAATATAATTTAAGACATCGACTGAGGGTGCTTGATGGAATTTCAATATCAAATTTGGATTATTGAGATTTTGTACACTTCCATGTATTTTGTCACTAACGACCCGGGTTTCCACTTGGTTCGTTCGCTTATCAATTTATCAATTTTTAATTTAATTTTATATTAAAATTGAACTTCCACAAAGTTGCCGCCGAATCCATAGAAAAACTTAAAATAGTATTTCACTTGCGGCTCGCTGAATATTCACTTAAAAGTTTGACCATGCCTAGTTTAGATGGTTATGGAAACTTAATCGACAAACGTCTCCCGCTCTTGCCTAGATTCAAAATGTTTTTATTTATCTGTCTATATATATAAAAATGAATGTATGTGTGTCCTTTATGCTTTCGTATACCATTCATCTGATTTCGATGAAACTTTGGTGAGTTGTTGTGCGCACACCCGTAAAGATTTCTGAAAAAATCTAAAAAAAAAGTCAAACATGTCCAAACAACGACATCTCGAAAAACCTTCTGATGTATTCGTGTACGCACCAGACGGAAACAAAAAATATTTTGTATCCAAAAGCTCTTCAATAAACAGAATTAAAACCCTTTTTTTAGACTGGCATTGCAACGCATGCCGGGTACTCGCCATAATTTATAAATATTTCTGCCCTCGTATCTTGTCATTCGTAAATGAAATATGCTTGTCAGCAAAGCATAGGCATCTAGAAATACCACTTTAAAATGATAAAAAACGAATGGAACATAATGAAGAATATGAAACACGTTTCAATTTCGTTATTCATCACTTTCAAAAGGTAAAGTTGTTTTAAGACAGTCAAATATACTCGTGTACGGACACCCTTGTCAAGATTTATCGCTTGAATATAAAACTTGAAAAGCTAGTTTTTATGTATATGACATTCACGTGTTTTTATATATACCTAACCTTTATTTTGTAGTTTTCTACAGTTTATTTCTCTAGAACCTCTAGGGTTATAAACATAAAAAAATATGTTGAACACTATTGATTGACCGGTCAATACAAGAGCTCTATTGTGCGCTGACAAGATGAAATGTCAGGTTGAACACTCTGTAAAGCAAATAATTTTTCATATTTTAATCTGATAACATTTGAGAGTCTCTCGCTTTAAATTGTATTGTAATCAATGTTTCCAGTAACACGAGAGATTCTCTGCGCGGAAAATCCATAAGCTGAGCAGGCCAAACCAAGAAATTCACGGGATATTTTTGTCTTTTTTACAAAGAACAATATATCATATCGATGTCCTAATGTTATAATCCCGTAAGTGACCTTTTAGAAATTTTGCAGGAGGCTAAAAGAAACTGAATATTTACGTTAATATGTATATTAGACTTTTTCTTCTTCTATGTATTAAATTATTGTTGGCGTCCGTGGCGCAGTTGGTAACGATGTCTCGGGTTCAATTCTCGGTGCGGTCGGTTTTCATAAATTGATTTTTCAATCGATTTATGAATTTCTGTTCGTATTCTGAGTGTTTGTGGTGTCTAAAAAACCCCCTCCCACCCATTCGATCCTCACGGGGCGTAGCGAAAACGGTTAGCTAACCACTAGTCCTGTCCTAGCTCTATCCATCTATCCCTACTCTCTTCGAAAAGAGAGAGGTTGAGCAACTGAGTAACAAGCAATTCTCAGAAAAAATCTGTCAAGATACCTCCAATAGGAGACCATATGCTTCACATTAGGAGCCGACATGGAAAGAAGTACGACATGGATAGTATGTTAGGGCACTTGTAAATCATTAAAAATTTTAAATACTTTGTACTATTTTAAATAAACGAGATATGGTTTAAAAGGTCATTTTCGTCAAAATATCAAATACGGGTTTATAACTTTAGGATATTTTTTATGGTGTGTTCCGATTCTAAGAAACTAAGCTAACCACCAGTCCTGTCCTCACTCTCTCCCTCTTACACTCTTTAAAATAGAGAGGTTGAACGACTGAGTAACAAGCAGTATATATGATTCATAGGAGCGGACAGAAAACATGAATATTTTGTTTTGAGTGCGCGCCTACCCGAGGAAACACTGGTTGTGATTCATGTTATTTTTCTTGCGAAATGTACTCACAATCAATCAATACTTTCGATGGATTCGGCGGTAACTTTATGGAAATTCGTTTTTAATATATAATTAAAATTGATTACTGAGTAGTAACACTGGTTGTGTTACTAAAGATTAATCTGAAGATGCTTCTTAAAGAAGCGAAACGCATTACATTTAGTAAAACAGCCATTGGAATAACTAAGTTAACAATTTTAATTTTTCTATGTCAAAATTTCAATTTATTATTTGTTGTGGTGTTTTGTTTTTTGAGGGCTTGGAAACTAATTATCATTTTTTCAGAACACAAAATGAAATATGATTCTTAGTAGTCTGCATGATATAAAATTAAAATTCGAAAACAAATAAGTGTTTATGCAATACTGTTCTAAATATAAATTCTATGGAAGTTGCATGACAACAATGCACGTGCAGTGTTTTTGGTATCTGAGCCGAATCTAGTTAATGATGCAGTTTTACGTTTTCAAAACGATTAACTTGTCCCACATCATTTATTTTATATCTCATTTTATTATGATCAAAGAAAAATACGTTTTTATCATTATGGTATTCTGTATTTTAATTTAATTTGTCGGCGTCCGTGGCGCAGTTGGTTTCGTCGCTGGCTACGGTTACGGATGTCTCGGGTTCAATTCCCGGTGCGGACGGCTTTCATAGATTCATCTTTCAATCGATTTATGGATTTCTGTTCGTAGTCTGAGTCCTCCCTCCCACCAATCCCATCCTCACGGGGCGTAACGAGAGCGATTAGCTAACCACTAGTCCTGTCCTAGCCCTATCCTTCTATCCCTACTCTCTTCGAAAAAGAAAAGAGAGGTTGAGCAACTGAGTGACAAGCAGTTCTCGTAGAAAAATTCTGTCAAGATACCTCCATTAGGAGACCATATGCTCCAAATTGGGAGCGGACATGGAAAGAGGAGGTATTTTAATTTTTAATAATAATCGTAAAAGACATATAAGCTGATTTTTTTAAGACAGTGGCATCGATTGGTGAGAATAAATTGTCAATATTTTTCTCGTATAAATATTCGCGGAAATGACACAATTTAGTTCGGAGTGCTTTTTAAAAATTCCATGAATCGCCGTCAATCAGCCATGTTTTACTTACACCCGAGTCTTTAGCCGAGTTGTTAACTGTTATGGTAGTCGCGGACTCAAATCCCAGTAAGGACAGCGTGATAAATTGAAAAATAAAGTATCAGTTTTGTCTGAAATTCCAATTCAAAAACTATGGCCTAGTGGGGCGATAATTTAAAGTATTTTTTTCTATCCTTGAGTTACTTAACTGAGTAATAAGTTCTCGTAGAAAAACTAGAGTCCATATACTCCACATTAGTTTTCAAAAACAAGCAAGAAAAAACGATACTTTTTTTTTTAAATCCAACATTTTATTAAAACCATATTTGCAATTAATAATACTCCATCGATATTTCCACACTACCTACGTTTAATCATGTAAGTGGAAAATATGTGATTATTATATCTTTTGAATGTTCGCTGTTTACTCATTCGAGTGTCGAAGTGTCGATATAATAGTAGCTTACATCACGTGGTCGGGTCAGAACTTTTAAACCTAAAACCAATGTAAAATGATGTATCCCTTCCAAAAAGTGGTCTCTTTATTTTCTTTATTTACATCATTTGTCTGAGACCTGCTATGTTGTCTTTAAAATGACATCCAATAATTAACTCATTTTCGTATTTTTTTTACAGTTGCTCAATTGGCCAAAACACCGTCGATATCATATTTGCAGAAACAGGATTATACGTAGGGAGTGTCGATTTAGTATCCCGTCTATCGAAATTAGTTACATCTCATTGTAATTTCTTAGCGTAAAATCTGTGAAACGAAAAAAAATCGTTTATTTACGATGACGTTATCGAAACAAATGTATTCCATGCGGCCTGACTCGCTTTTCCGCATAATACGCGCACATCACTGTCCAACTCTTTCCCAAACACAATTTATCGTTCTTTCGCCGCTCGTTTTAGTATTTCTATTACTTTACGATAGGTCCTGCTCACACCGACGGGGATTGGGAGACTTACCCATACCCCCCAAACAAACTTGAGGAGATGTTGGATTTAGGGGGTTTCTAACAGAGAACCGGTAATGTGCGAACCTCGCCGCGGAACGATACTTCATTTGTGAATTGACGAATTGTAACAGTTTCGTAGATTTTTGTCTCTTTTATTTTTTAAGAAACTCGTACCTTTTATATTTAAAGGAAATTGGTCAACGCTTTGCACTCGTAAATTTAACTATCTTCTATAATAATAATCGAGCGGTCAACGTTGTTGGCTTCGTTTGCGGTGCTCATGGGTTAAAATCCTAGTTCGGACCGATATGAATTGATTTTTCAATAATTTTATTGATTTGTTCGAAGGCATTAATGTATGTGATGTCTAAAATAGCCTCCCAGGCATCCGATTCTAAAAACTGAGCGTAGTGAGAACGGTTAGCTAACCACTAGTCCTCTCCTAGCCCTATCCTTCTATTAACAAAAATTATTAGTTACATAAGAATTTTTTCAATTTGATGATCGTTATTTCCACACCATAATAATAAACAAGAGTTCTATCAGTTTATAGTATTTCGGTTTCACGTTTTAATCATCATAACTATGTTTAAATTCATTTAGCTTAGCTATATATACTGGTTTAGAAGAAATAGACAATATATCGTCGTTGTTCTGGAAGAAGACACTAACTGAATAATACTAGTTTTGAATAATTGGACTTGGAAGTTTGCCAAATGCTTGAAATGCCATACCGTTTCATTTTGTTTGTTTGTACAAAACCGTTTTTAAGTAAAAGTGTAATTTTTAAAAATATGTTTGTTCTTCCATACTATAGAGTTCAAAATAAGGAAACTTTTGATATATCTAACTCAATATGTCATTTTTTCGGTTTAGTGTTTTCTTTCAGAACAACGACAATCATCTCACTCACTCTAACATCATAACATTTATTTAAAAATAAATTTGATTAAAAATCAGTGAGATTAATTAAAATGTTATTTTTTGCAAAGCTTGGAGTGTTCTGCTAGTCTTCCTAACACTGAAGTTCTCATCAGTTTCTGAAATCGATGAATATTGTAACATTGTAGCAATAAAAACGGGCGTTAAACATATAAAAAATATTGTCGACGCGAAGGCGACATCGTTAAAACCTTAAAATCGCTATACCGACATTATTCTGTGCCACAGGCGAGTACCGGATATCCAAAATAAGGGCACATTACTTCGTATAAACAAAAGTGCTTTTCAACAAAGTGATCATATAGTTTCAAAACGACGAAGTAATTTATTATGTCGTTACTTATTCAAACGATATATTTCTAACTTTCTGTGTTGAATTTCGATTAAGCAAAATTTGAAAAACCTAGAGTCGAAATTAATACGGAAAATTTGAATCGTTGTATCCATGGTATTGCATGCAGATGTTTGTTTAAATATTAAGGCTATTACGCTAAGGTCAGGATTTCCCGGCACGCTTTATTTTTGAATAAACCTCGCATTTGCAGGCGGTGAAAGTACGCGGTGCTGACAAAGGTAGCGAGCTGTTTACCTAAAGCTCTTCAATAAAAACTATCCATTTGTTCAAGAGCTCTTCTCTCAAATAAATTATACTTTTATTTCCCAAGTGGATGCAGCTATTTAACTTTGCTTTTAAACTGCAAAATTTATCTCTCACATACATATATGCCACAGTATTAGCATTTGCCTAGTTATATTCATCTTCTTAGCTAACTTAACTATGCGCCTGTTAAATCCCTAACCCTTTAGTCTCATGACGTACTCGATCCATCCATGCTTGACTCGGTTAGAGCTGTTTTGCTGTTACTGAATTGTTCATCATAATGATACGACTTATTCCGGTTGTGTGATTCAATGCGCCAATGCTGTGGTCTCCGTGCCCCGAAGAATCCTCGTTCTCGATGAAAATTGGTAAAATGAATTATTACCAATTTTAAAGATACCTCTACCTTACTTCGCTCTTGATTCTATTTCGGTTCAGTTATTCAACTTTAAGTAGATGAATATTATATAACATACCGAATAATCAGTTATATTAAGACTCTTTTTAACCTCAGAAAATTCAAGAATAATGATTATCAACTCTTATCTTATATTTTCATCAATCGAAAATATAAACTTACTATAATATACAATTTAACTTGGCCGTTAGTGAGGGTGCCACCGTCACGTTAGAAATGTTGCCATACTCAATCAGAACTGAAATTTCAAAAAATTCAATAATAGATATTTTAGCGACGGTCATTAAAAGTAGACAAGATTTTTATTTTGCATAAAATGGCAATTGGAGAAATTTATTCTAGAGCTACAATTAAAGATCCGAATTCGGCGGCGGCCAAGTCATATTGATAATACTATACCATCTGGTGCGTGTATTCGGCTGAACAATTTTTGCACGAAATATATTTCGTTTTAAATAAACTAGTTTTCTGTCTTTAATAAATACAAAAAGTGTCATCATAAATGCAGTGAGTTTTTTAAACATGTTCGCTAACAATGTGTAGCCCATGTACTCATAATGTAGTTTATCTTATACGAGAACTGCATGTTATTCAGTTGCCCAACCTCTTTCGAAAGAAGTAGAATCTAAACAAGTAATTTGCGTAGTATTGATAGTTTTCAAAACAAAAAAAAACTCCGATAATATTCTTTTACGAGCGAAAACTGTGAAAATTCACTTTTTTATGACTCCATTAGCGAACTAGATAACGTTGTGGAATGTCAAATATTCGACGCGTGAAAATTGCGTCATTCATCAGCCATTAAAATGAAGCAGGACTGTCTTTTTAAAATATTCACCCTTCAATTCGGCAGATCATTTATTTTTATTGTTCAATTCCGAACATACATTTACGCACTAACCGAAAATTCACTTATCGAGATCGAATTTGAAGTTAATTTTTTTATCTTACAATATTTATTACATAATATATTATGATGTGTGATTTATATTATTAATTTAACCAAGTCACTAAGTCTGAGCACAAAACTGACGACCTCTGGATGGTATAGGGGAGCATTGCGGCAAGTATTAATGACCCTAAATTCGTTACTATGAATTGGTGGCGGGAAGTTATAGGCTGCCTATATATTAATTAATACGATGAAATATCAAAGTTTTCAGTTCTACAAAATTTTATTAGTTAGTTGATAACTGTTTCGACTTCACGCCATCGTCAGAGCTATGCTTTAATTATATACTATTGCCCGAGTAGCCGTATCAGCTATTTTCAATTTTATTCTATTATAATGGAATTCTACCAAGTAAATCCCAATTAAACCAATGCTTATAATATTAAATAACGATAGAATGTGTTCAAAATGAAATACGTCACAAAAAGTCGTTGATTTTAAATAAAGCATTTTTTTATGGAATATAATCGCGTTTGTAAGTAAGTTTGTATTTAATATCAGATTATCAGCATGTTTGAGCATGCATAACTGTGCACAAAATGATTAGAATCTCAGACAAAAGCAATATGAATGTATTTTTTGTACTAACTAAATGGCCACGAAATGCTACTTAGTAAGTTCAGTCCCAATTTCCATGTATGTACAAAAGTTCAACAATTCAAATTTGATATTTAAATTCCATCAAGCACCCTCATTTGATCTTAAATTACAAGTTAAACTCGTTTCAAAAAGTGTTATCAGTTCCAAGTATCCTTCATTACCTTGTGCATCATACAGCAAAACAAAAATATACAAAATGAAAATGATTTAAAATTACCATGAATTAATATCAGATTTAATCAACGTCAGTAAAGATTTTAATTAGAGTAGAATGACCTATGTGAAGGTTGAAGTTACGTAATTTTATTACGTCCAAAATCGAAGATTTTATTCAAAATAACACCCCTTTTCAACTGAATCTTGATCAAAAGTTCACAGACGTCTGTGGATATTTTGAACTTCTCTATTATTATTTCGCCTCTGTATCGGTAAAAATAACAAATCGCCTGTACAAAAAATATTTACCAACTAGAGATATATTTAATATTTTGTATATATTCGATCAACTACTTTGGAAGGGTTGTTTTGAAGATAATAAAAAAAGAAGATCTGATATTCAAATTGCATATATTTCAGTTAATATAAAATAACTTGACATCAATTTAAAGTGAATTAAAAAAATTATAAAATCAATAACTTTATTGTTCCACTGGTTGCGTTACTAATTATGAGACGTGCTTCGTCTTTTCTTAAGAAGCATCCTCAGACTAACTGTATCGTAAGTTTATTTATTTATTAGGTAAGCAATGATTTTAATTCTTAACTTATGAACTGAGAAAACACATCACAAAAACTACCCTCTTAATTTTAATTTGGATATTTATTAAACATAAAATATGTAGGTATGTGTGAACGAACTCAGTGATTCAAAATATATAAATATCATACAACGTTTTTACAGTTAAAATGAACGGTGATTTTTTTTTGTTAAACTTAAATGTTTTTTTTAATGCCTCTTGGAGTATTTAGTTCATGAAATATTTGATTTATTTTACCGTTTCCAATATGTCTTCCAAATTAGATAAAATATGTAATTTTACATAACACTTGACTTTCGTCATACCAATTCTCGATGCACTCGAATGAATGAATCTGATGAAATGACGCTGCATCTCACCAATTACACCGCTAGCGAGCGCCGCACATGCGTTTTATTCGATGCACGTGAAGTTGTTCGTGATGCATGTAAGAATCAGGGCTGAGAGCGATTCCTCTGCCACAAATAAATATATTTTTTATTACAGAGTAAAAAAACGCATGCTTAGTAATTTGTTTTTTTGTTCCAAAACAAAAGGAGCTCACAGAAATGTTTAATTCATATAATACTTCTACGCCCAGTCTTTCAGTTTACACAATATCTCGTAAACACTACTCGTCTAATAAAATATACCTTAACAAAAGTACCTATCTGCCTTCTGCTCTAGTGACGGTGATAATTTGATTGCATGAAAAACCAATCAACATTGAACGCACAGAAACATTTTCAAACGGGGATTAAAAAATATATGAAATAAATCTACTATGTACCTGTTTGAGTTTTCATTTCTTCAGCCATATGATTCGAAACGCCATCAAAGCTTGGAGAAATTGGATTCAATGGCAATAAGAAAAGCGGTCAGATTTTCAGTATTCAGTATTTTGTTTATTTCAGGAAATGATGCCCTGGGAATAAGCCTACTATCAAAAACATGAGATTATTGATGAAGTAGATAAAATAATTGTAAATCAGTGTACTGTACAAGTATCGTTACATGCCTAGTCATAATAAAATTCTCCTAAATAATGGAATCAACAACAAAATAATTCTGTAAAGTTTATACTTTAACATATTATTAAATTTGTGTGTTTTGAATATTACATGTTTCAATGAGTGATAACTCATGTTCATCTAATGAAATTACTCGCTCAGTGACAGCTTGTGCAGTTTTTTTATTATAATATTGTGATGAATATCAATCTATATTATATTCTTTTCCATGTCCGCTCCCGATGTGGAGCATATGGTCTCCTAATGGAGGTATCTTAACAGAATTTTTTCTACGAGGACTGCTTGTCACTCAGTTGCTCGACCTCTCTTTTTTTCGAAGAGAGTAGGGATTGAAGGATAGGGCTATGACAGAACTAGTGGTTAGCTAATCGCTCTCGTTACGCCCCGTGAGGATGGGATTGTTGGAAGAGAGGACTCAGACTACGAACAGAAATCCATAAACCGATTGAAAGATCAATCTATGAAAACCGTCCGCAACGGGAATTGAACCCGACACATCTGTAACCGTAGCCAGCTACGCTACCAACTGCTCCACGGACTCCGACTATATTATATATATTGCTCAAATTCTAAAAAACACCCCTAAAATTAAATTAAATAGTTTTTATGGCAGTTCGTCAATTGAGTTTTCATTTTCGTAGTACGTATAGCCAAATAAAAATACACTCCCTGCACGAATTCCATACACATAATAGCTCATCTAGAAAAACTAAGATGCGTGCTGCGTCTATTTCGGAGGAGGCTGATCGGTCACCGTCTCCTCTGCTGGGATTGTTGACCCCGCAACCTGGCTTCAAGTGCGCGATGATCTCTAGCCCAACACCCACACCACACTGCAGCAATAATAAAATAATAATGGTTATTGGGCGTTATCTGCTGAATATTAAATAATATTCGGCCGCGATTTCGTTTGTGCCACAGCCCCTCGAGTCTTTCATACAGGCCTCGTGTCCTGATATTAGACATACACGTGGATATTTTAGAGAGAACTCGTTATTTTGACAACTTGGCTCCGTGTGAAATAATTAACACAGAATAATGTCAAAAGAATATTCATTTTATTATTCCTCAATTGATGTAATCGTACGGAAAATCTGTTGGCACTATTAATGATCATTTTGAATTAAATTAACAGTGAATGTTTCTTTTATATGTCGCCACACTGCGTTTGGCTAGCATGCAACTATTTTTTTGTATCTTTTTCGCGAATGCTGCGCTAAGATAAGTCTGAATAGATTTATCTCATATTTAAATTTGGGAACCTATGCGTACTGTAACTTTTATGATAGAAATACATTTTAGCGCCCACCGTGTAAAAAACATACTTTGAACTTCGATAAAACTGTTTTCGTTTCTTCAAAGTTTTCCGCTATGCAATATTCTTATTTATGGATTTCATGAGAAATTGGTTTATAAGTAAATTTGTGCATCTTTCTCATTTTTCCGATATTATACACAAGCAAAATTTAATATAACATATTATACATTTGAATTAATTCAGTCAATCGTATATTTTTCAACGCTTTTCATTCAATGCAATTGATCCGATCTAATAAATTCTCTAAATATAATAAGATCCTTACACGTATGTGCTTCTGATCTTAATAAAGATGCAAGATAGTATTTTGTATGTGGGGTAATGGGAGTTGTTTGTAAGATTTCGTAAGTTTTAAGTGTTTGAACTTTAAGGACTCTTGTTCCACTAAAAGGGTTTTCGTTGAACGACATTGTTTTAAATTATTTTAGACTGGGGACTCCTTAACACAATTATTATTGTCCTTGTTCAGATAATGGACTTCGTTACGTATAATAAGCACTTTTCGTCATCTTGAGGCATCCTATTTTGTTTTAATTTTCTTATTATTTTTTATTATCTCAGCAATCTTTTGACTTATATTTTCTGACGTATGTATCATTAACTGATTATAAATTACATGACTTTGAATAATGTAGATTTTTAAACAAAATGCTGGAAAGAAGATGCAATCAATGTCGTTCTAAATATGGCTTTCTTTTTCTTTCAGGTACGTCCAGATCTACTTTTCTTAACAGAACAAATAGCTTTACGAGAGAGGTAAGTGAACGATTATCTCAACGTAATTGACTGCTGCTACTCGAAAATTCGGATGGATTTGGTGTGATACACCCGGTCAGGCGGGGATGGAGGTAAAGAAGGTAAAGAAGGTTGAAGTCAACCTATGTAGACATCGACAAAAGATAAACACCTTCCAGTACCACTCAATTAGTGATAACACCCCGGTCGTTCCAGATCAATATCTTTATTGCAGTTGGTTGTATAAAGTTAAATATTATTACTATTTACAGAAGTTAATAACTAAAAAAAATAATTTAAACGAATCTATATTTTTTGTAAATGCCTATTTTTCCACTAATCGTACAGTGAGAAGTGATTCGAGGAGGGTTATGGATGTGGTGGCGAAACTCGGATGTGTTAGGTGGTTAATCTCAACACAATAATTGCCACGTATATAAGAATTCAATACTCAATATTTTCCGTATGATAAAATTTTACATCCATTCAAACTAAAACTAAACAACTTTAAATCTGTGTTTAATATAAGGAAGATGTTGAATAAAAATCGATAATTTTACTATCCAACATGTTTTTTTTCCGTTCATTGGAAATACATCTTTGGACGAAATGTTTCGTTAAGATTCGTCTTTATCGCGTAGCGAATTTTATTGGTGACCGTGGGTGGAAAGGAAAAGGGTCAATAAAAACTTGACATTATTATCACTGCAAATATAATTTCGTGACGCTTAGAAATTGCACTTTTTAAAAACATTATCAAGGTTTTTACAGCTATGCATATATTATGTTTAAAACCAGTACATTGCAACTTTTAAGTCTTCAATATTGTTAGATAATATTTCTATGGATTCGACCGTATCTTTGTGGAAACTGTTTGTTAGATAGAGTTATCGTACCTTCACTTTTAGCATGTGCGAGAAAAACAAAATCATTTTTGATATAATTTAAAAAAACAACTCGCTGATAGTGTTAGAACGGCGTTCTATTGCAAAAACTCTCTAGGCAAATTACTTATTAACAATAAAGATAGAGTAAACTTTAAGAACAAATCTGGTATTTATAAATTACAATGCAATGATTGCCAACATTTCTATGTGGGTATAACCACACGTACATTAGATATAAGGGTATCAGAACATTTAGCTGCCTTTAGATTAAAAAAAGAAACTTCGACATTCGCAAATCACTTGCTAATGGAGAACCATACGTTTAATGCGGATGATGGGGTTAAACTGTTGCATAAAAACATGGGGGATCATAAATTATTTTATCAATAAATTTTGGAAATTAATAGAGCCCAGTTAAATTCCTTGCCAATCTTGAATGAGCAGCTGAACCTTCCTAATTCTCCGCTATTATATCCGATACGTTGAAACACCTAACAGATGTCACTAAATGTGAAATGATTGTATATATTTACTCATTCGTCGAATTACATCCCGTCAAAACCCGCAATACTATTATAATTGTAAAATCACTGGTATTTCTAAAAGAATTTGAAAAGCGGCAATTCGCCACTCTGTTAATATGGTGTTTACAAAATAAGGATTAGGGAAATTCCCGAAATTTTAACTCAGGTATCAGTGTGGCTCTCAGACGTATAATATCTTACCTCGTAAATAATATTTGTCGCATTTGTATCTTCTATATAAACGTTAGACACTGTTTACTGTCTCTCAGTTCGAGTCCATCCGTGTGCTCGAATGCCTGAAGATGCCGAAAGGCGAAACCCGGGTCGTTAGTGACAAAATACATGGAAGTGTACAAAATCTCAATAATCCAAAAATCATTTTTGGTTTTAACCTATCCGACTTGACTATATTGTATTTCAGTGTTTTATAATGTATATATATTTATTGCCTTAAAATTTAAATTATTGCATATATGTATCTGGCAGTTTTATAGTTAAATTTAAAAATTGTATATGTAATATATCACTTCGAATAATCTGATAGATGTACTGACTGTGAGGAAATCTACGTAATATTTAAAATCTCACTGTATTCAAGATATATCCGTTGTTTAATGCATTAGTATTGGTAACGTTTTCAGTGCTTGAAAACATAAAGAAGTTTATTTTTATTTCAGCTCGATTTGGAGCTCGTATGATCTTACTCTCAGCCTAGCAATGTAAAACAATAAAATACCAACAGGAAAAATTCTTAACTTAATTTCGATTCCAAATTACATTCAAATCACTCTGCGTATATTTGATTTCTGCGGTTTGCGCCCTTTTTCCCGAACTCAGCGGATATATTGTATTCCATAACCTCAAAATTAAATTAGCTTGTCCGGGCGTGTGATTCGGCTTCATAAATAATGCAACGGCGGGCAAGTTGCGATTGGAAATCAGTGGATCGAACGCCGGCCGAATAGTCGCTGATTCATTCCCTAACGACCGGCCGGCGGGAGCATTAGCAGCGGCCGCCGTTACCGACGCTCGCAGAGCTTTCACGGGCGGCGCCGTTACCGGGAAGCCGTTAGCTTTTAGTTCGTAGAAAGCTTTGGTATGTAATAATAATATGTAATGTAATATAATGAAAACATCACACGAAATCGGCAAAGTGATATATAATGGAGTAACTGTATGTATAGTACAATATATGTAAACATCAAGACCAGTTTCTCTAAGGCTTTTCCAAGATCCTATAGCCGAATGGTCGATTTGGTTACTCAACTCGTATCTGTTTTTTTCAATCGATTGATACATTTGTATGGAAAGGTATGGATGTATATGATGCTTAAATAATTTCCTACCCTCCCCCTATTCGATCCTAAAACCAGGGTTCATCTACTAATTACTTGTAATATCCTTACTCAATCCTTCTTTCTTTATCCTCTCACAAGAGAGATGAAACAATTGACATACAAACAATTCTCCACATTCGGCGCAGTCGTATTATAATATAGAAGAAGAACATACCTATTAAAACTTCTCATAAATCTAATGACATATTATCTTGTACTGTTATTATTGTAAATGGTAAAAATGTTTCTGGTCCGTGGTGTAGTGGTCAATGTCGTTAGCTTCGGTTACGAATATCTCCAGTCAAATCCCGGCTCGAACAGTTTCATAAATTGATTGATTTATTGTTTTTCTGTTCGTAGCGAAGGCGGCTATCTTACCACTAGTCCTGTCGTAGCCCTATCCCTTTAACCCTACTCTCTTTGAAAAGGAGACGTTTAGCAACTGAGTAAAAATCCATTCTCGTAGAAAAACTTTCGTTGATATACCTCCGTTAGGAGACCATATGCTCCACTCCACATGGGGTAAAAAAAGCTAACGCAGTACGCATGTCTAAATCCTTTTTCTCTTAATTTGTCAATATTAAAGATTGCCAACATAATTTCACAATTCATAATTCCAGATATAAATTCTTAATCGTGTTTGAGAATCAAGACTCAAAAGAAGGATTATATCATTTATTTATAATACCAAAACAATACAACGAAATCCGTTCCTTCCCTTTCAAAATTATACTCAGTTGACAATATGAATTATACACAAATAATTAATCTGTTTATTTACTCACGCTATGTCTCACTTTTTAAAATAAATTGCGGATAATAATTAGAGATGATGCCATTAATAATTATAATTATGATTAATGGGACACCCTTCATTATAGTAACTAATACGGCGTGAAATATTTCGTATAACTTTGTTGCGTGTAATTAGTTCTAGTTATTATAAATACATGATATGTATGAAAGAGTAGTCAATGTTTTTTGACATATTTTATGTGCATCGTATTCCGATATACGAGTAGGCAAATAAATTCGCAGACAAAGGTGTCTTAGTACGGCAATCCAATGCAGGTTTTTCTTTACCCGTTAATTAATATTATTTTTTAACAATATTCGCTTCCTACTCGAAGTATATGGCCACCACATGGTTCCTCCCCCGCCAGTCTTCTTGTTTTGTCCCAGCGTCCAGCTGTCCTCCGCCGAATACGTTCTATGGGATGATCATCAGCGGTCTTCCATTGGGACGAAATCCTTCTGGTTTGTAGAAGAGACAGGCATTCAAACTCCCCTGGGGCATCCTCAATACATGTCCAAGCCAGGTATATCGTCGCTTTTTTATATTTTGGACATATTAATGAGCTGGTCCGCCCGCTCTCTCACCTTCTTCTTGACAAAGTCAAACCACAGTCCCCTAGTATTCGCCGCAAGCATCTGTTTTCGAAGCACAGTATACCGTCTCCCTGTGCTCTAGTGATGTGCCACGACTCGCAACCGTAAATCAGCACCGTCAGAATGCATGCGTTGAATAAATAGTTGGCACTTGGTTCTGACCGAAAACAACCGTGAGTCCCAGAATTTCCGCATTGAGTTGAAGGTTTTTCCAGCTATCCTTATAAATCCCTTAAATGTAAAATAGTTTTCATTAAAAACAACGCCTTTTTGGTCCATTTATTCAATATTGAAAACACAAAAGGGAATTAATAAAAATGTTGTTTATATCCATAAATAATACTTATTTATGAATTTATCAAAATTAAACTGATTTTTTTACTACTCCAACATTTCTTTTATAATAATTATCACGAAAATATATTTAAACAGGTCTGTATATATATTATTATGAATGACTAATAACAAGGAAAATAAGAATCATTCGTCATATCACAAATCGGTAAGCCTCTATAATCTACAGGTCTACAGATAAGAGCCTCACTTTAGCTATCATGTGGCTCAAGGCTGAAGTTCCAACAGGGACGATATAAAATTTGGATTTTTTTGAATTTCGATTTGAGATCTTGGCATATGGGTATTTTTGATGTCACTTCTCTTAGAGTTGATCTGAGTAATTTATATCTACTTCATTTAAGTTAATTTGGTGCGATTTGAAAAAATTCGAAATATACATGGCATTGTCTGTTGGTTGCTGACAATTTTTTTTTCAATATTAATTTGTAAACTTCGTTTTGGATAGGTATATGTAATATTTTAAGTATAATGCCTTTCCAGCAAGAATTGAAAGTCACTTTTAAGGTGTCAATTGTCAATTCTTGATTCAAAACATAATTTGTTTGTACTACTTCTAAGTGTTTATAATGATCAGGACTGGTTTCGCTCATAGCGAGCATTATCAGCTGATGATCCTAATCATTATAAAGATGTTGAAGTACAACAAAAGTGTGTAATTTCTTTAATTGACTTATAATTTGCGACGGTCATTATCTTCTCTATCCTTTTGTGGCATGTATTTTATTGACAATTCTCACTAGCTGAACGAAACCGGCCATGTTACTTGGAATAGTCTTTTCATAACACTTCTTTAAAGCAACTTGTATCAAAAATCACTTAAGCCTTACATAAATCTGATAGAGATGACCCTTCCGCTCCCTCAATATCATTTGACAATAAGTCCCCACTTTTCCGTGATTCTTTCTTATCTTCGCCGAAGTCTTGTCCGCTGAATAATTACGTAGGTGGCGCCTTATTCTTTCGCCAGGCTCGCACCCTGCATAAATCAGTCTGACAACACGTTTTCTTTTTTTTACGTTCGTAACGGGGACAGATTCTCCGTTCAGATACTTTTGGCCATAATGTCTATCTCAGGGGATAGTCTGCTCGAATCCAAATTGAAAGAATGATCGATTTTATCGTGATATGATATTTTTAGTGAAAGAGATTTATTTTAAACATGTTTCGTTCCATTTTAAGGTGTGAACTGTCAATTCCTGTTGGAAAGACATTATATTTAATAAAATAAAACACAATTCATTTGTACTACTTCCACATGTTTATAATGTTCAGGACCGGTTTCGCTCATCACGAGCATTATCAACTGATAAAAATACAAACATAACAGGCATATTTATATAAAATCGAGTGTAAAAATAAATATATATAAAACTGATGGTATCTAATTCGCATTTTTTCGTTTCAAATTAAATTCTTTTTTTTAGAAATTTGTCACCTGTATGTGAAACTACCAAAACTGTGCAAAGCTCGGGGGTTCGTCCGTTTCAGTAACCGTGATAATGGGCTTGAATATCCGAATTTTCAATCCTTTTGTGTTCAATGTCTGGGATATCTGTGACATTTACATTTCTCTCGCCTGTTCGATCCTAAAAACTAAGCGTAGAGGGCGATTCGCGTACTCTTTTCTTTTTATTCTCCGAGCGTTTGAATATTAACTAATAATTAAATAATAAACATCTACTGCTGAGGTGTTCAATTAGGAGTTCACATTGGAAACGCACATGGTTATAAATAAATTATGTACATTAGGAATACCTTAAATTTCACTTTTGATGTGTTAACTGTCAATTATTGTTGGAAAGGCATTATATTTTCCAAAAAAAAACACAATTGGTTTAAACTACTTCCACGTGTGTTTTCTTCGCATCACTAGCATTATCAACTGATAAGTGAAGCGGGTACGGATAAACTTACTGACCTTAAATTTCACTGAGACTTAACACCACCTTTATGCTCTGCTATGGAATTCATCATGTGATACCTTCAACCATATGTATTTGACAATGCATCATAAATTTCGACCAGAAAATGTTAGGCACAGTGTGTATTTAGTCGCTTTTTCTATACGACTCTGTTGCAATGGCAATGCAACTTGCCTATAAAATGAATAAATTTAAATTTTATAAGACGTTACTAAATAGTAAGCATACGTAAGTAAATCAAGTTGCATGGACATTACAAACTTTCTCGCCAAATCTGTCTAGCCAAACGGCTAAACGTTAATTTATTAGAATGGATTAGCATATATGTTCTGAAATTTGACTCCATTGTGCAAATAATAATGGTTTAAAAATGCGTAGAATTTTTAGAAACCAATAATCGTGTTCATCGTCGTTATTTTATTAGTAATTATAGTATTAAATCAAACACTCTCACTCAATAAATTATGAATACGAGGTGAGAGGTCAATCCTTCCCCACTCTCTATTTATTTTGTCCAAATATGCTTGTGAAAAAAAGTGAACTACACAAGTTGAATTAAAAAATTATCAATTTTTTTTGATACATGTCGTTGTCGGGATGTGGTTACGCCAATGTCAGCGGAGAGAAAGACTGCCAATAATGATGCGAGAAATATTTTACTTTGTAAATGGTACCGAACAAATTTATCATGAAGAACATTGCCGACTGATAAATGTAGCTCTCACAAAAAACGTTGTGTAGACATAATGTCACTCCTCCCTGAGAGCTTATTCTTTCGCCGATAAGACGACCGAGTGGGCCGTAGCGCAGGAGTGCGACACCGTACCTCTGCGCTGTCTGTCGACGTGTCGGGCACAGGCCGCACGACCGGCATAAATCATTTCCGAGCGACACGTACTTACCCGTCTTTTTCCGCACGTGCTGCAAACTCCGCCCGAAAGACACTTGGGAATATTGTTTCGCGAATGTTCCCCGGACCGTCCCCATCGATCGACCCCTGGCCGCCCGGGGATTTTCGACCACTTTTGATTACCACACGGCGAAGAGTGGCAGGTGCAAATTAGTTTTTCAACGACGGGCTTTCATACTTTCACTGAGCCCCGCAAAGTGAAATATCACTCTTCATTATCATCAACCACTCCACGGGCTCTCGACCAATTCGAAGCTTATTTAGTTAACAATGCTTACGGCGGGCGTTGCCCCCAGCCATATAAATTACCGATTGCAATAGTGCAACAATGCAAATAACCTGTTACTGAAAATTCTACACAAGACAATGACACGTCTGTTTTACTATATCCGTTTTCAATTTGGATCTAGATCCCAGCTCCTTGCGGATTGGCGATAGAACGAAAGATATGACATACAACACAGTCACTAATTTACAAACATAATTGTTATGCAATTGTATGCGTAAGGAAGGGAAAATCGATGGGATAACGACCATGACTCTAAAAATCGTTCACCTATTTTCACCTTTTCATTAGATATCTATTGTTGATACATACATATTCTTAAGGATACATAAATGTTTTAAAAAATAAAACACAATTCATTTATACTACTTCCACATATTTATAATGATCAGGACCGGTTTCGCTCATCACGAGCATTATCAACTGATAAAAATACAAACATAACAGGCCTATTTATATAAAATTGAGTGTAAAAATGAAGATATATAAAACTGATGGTTCATGAACTAAGACAAGAAAATACTGATTAGCAAACAAATTATACATAAATCAAATAAAAGAGTACAATTAAAATGTTATGCACCTCTTACAAATCAATACATAAACGTAACGTTTTCCCGCGCTCGTCTTGAGTATATATTGACTGTGTTTTGGCCAATTGATGTAACCCTGAAAATTAAAATTTTTCAGCAGAGAGTAAAAACTGTTTTTATCGAAAACATTATATGGTGAGTCGCGTTATGAATCCTTGAAATGAAGTCCTGCAAATTCTCGTGTTTACAGATACGGCATTATACGTAGGAAGTGTCGGAATAATAGTGGCTTTAAACCTAAAATCAATGTAAAATGATATTTCCCTTCCAAAAAGTGGTCAATTTATTTTTATAATTCACATCATTTGGCCCAGACCGGCCCTGTCGTCTTTAAAATGAAATCTAATCATTAACTTTTGTATTCTTTGAGGGTTACATCAATTTGCCAACACAACATTGTTATTATGTCTATATTTTTTATTCATTAGCAAATCACAATACCAAAAATAGTCATTTACCATAACTTTGCTTATCAGAGCAGTCCATTTTTTTATACTTTCCCATGTCATCGTCTTTATTGTGTGTAGTTCCGCAATGCTTCTCGAGTTGTATACCTCGACAAATGTTGTAAAATAACTTGTATTGTTTGATCTATCCGGATTCCCCCGGGCTGTGCCCTATGATTCGCTGTCCATTATTTGCGCTAGATTCGTAAAATCTGACCCAAGGGTTGATTCATTTCGAAAGTAGGCACTTCTTCTGTGTTATCTATGAGAGTCAACATACATACGAGAGGGTAAATCGATATTATGTTTGTAAAGCGATTTTGAAACTAGGCTATTCCGGCTTATCGAATCAATACACACCCATTGCCTCTCCAGGATCCACGTTTCTCGATCCACTAGTGCATTTTTTTTTTTTTTTTGTAAATACTGCTGTAAAATTGACAAACGATTTCGATTGCGGTTGCTCACGGGAAAATTTCGTGTGAAAGACGGTCGTGAAATTAGTGTGTAATTATAAGTATATACCTGATAGTTGTTCATAATATTTAAGTAATTATAAAACCACAGCCAGTTTTTACCAAAAATAAATAAATTTGTACTAATTACACATATTTATAATATTTAACATATTATCAACATATTATTAACATATTTATCTACTGATGATCAGTTGATAATGCTCGTGATGAACGAAACCGGTCCTGATCATTATAAATATGTGGAAGTAGTACAAATGAATTGTGTTTTATTTTTTTTAAATATAATGTCTTTCCACCAAGAATTGACAGTTAACACATTAAAAGTAATAAGTAAGAAGCATAAAATTTAAAGTTCTACGCTCGCTTAATTTCCGTTACTAAATTTTCCGTGAGACAAATTATTGTCCGGCAGGGTAATCTTCCCAGACAACAGCTGCTGCTCGCATAGGTAATGCGATGCATTCAATTCTGTACGTTTAGTTTTTCGTGAACCTTGGCGAACATTGAACAAAAAACACAAGTCAATTATCTTCATAAGATTATCCTTTTATGGCATTAAAAACATCGTTAGATGTTACATCTTTATAATGGAATTGTACCGAATAAACCCAAAGTCAATTCGCATTATATATACATAAACATTTGAAAGTCATTACATGCCCTGTACTAATATTTTTTTTCATATCCACTTCCTACTCGGAGCGTATGGCTATCACACGCTTCGTCCAAGATTCTCTGTCCCCCGCCAGTCTCTTTCCGGAATTCATCCGGTTGGTAAAATAGACAGGCAGGATGCAGGCTTCCCTGTAGCATCCGCAACAATGTCCAGGCCAGGTCCATCGGCCCTTTTTTTTATTTTGTACGTAATAAAAGTCTGGTCCGTCCGGTCTCTTACCTCCGAGTTCTTGACAAAATCAAACCACCGTACCCCTAATATCCGCCGCAAGCATATGTTGTCAAAGCATAGTATACGTTTTCCCTGTGCTTTGGTGGGGTGCCATGACTAAAAAAGCACAGTCAGAATGCACATGTTGAATAGGTTGCACTTGGTTCTGACCGAGTACAACCGTGAGTCCCGGACTTTCCGAATTGAGTTGAAGGATGCTTCAGCTATCGCTATTATAGTTATATTAGATAAATGATTTTTTTAACATAATTTTCTTCCGACAAGATCTAAATTAGGCAGAAATGAATGTAAAAACTTTGAATACATAAGGAATTCTTTAGCGTGTTACATGCATTTGTGAAAACGCAGCTTCTGAGTGAAAGTACACTAAGAATCCATTTATCAACCCCGGTTTCAAATCCTCACATATTCACATTCGTTGATTGTTATAACTGTAGATGTACGAATTTCGATGTGCCTTATTTTTCGCCCATTCCTGATAACAGGTTGTTGAGCGATTGACCAACATAAAGTTCTTCTCCAACCCCATAACCATAACCTCCTACAACCCTTTGAAAATAAAAGTTGAGGATCCTAATTAAAATAAATAATAATGAAATACTCTACAAGGAGTCCTTATGAGAATTGTTGATCACATATGTACACTAGCATACGTTCATTTAATTAAATCGGTGAGCGTTTACCGTTGTCGCATACCTTTGACGGTCGAAAATTAGTTATTCAAAGAGTTATGAACTTTTCTAAAAGTTTGAATGTAATTTTAATTTCATCCCCCGTCTCCGCAATTCTCCTGACCGTCGCAACGCGCAGCCCCAGGCTCAATCTCTTTGATATCCAACCCCACGTGGCAATCAAATTATGTAGAAAGTTTCGTAACTTGAATTTTTCGAGGGACGGCAATAACACTAGCCTACTACTGAATTCTTTTCCCCCCATTAATATATGTATGTATATAATATAATACTGTTTTATTTAGAATTCACTATATCACGGTGCTAACCGCTGAAATTTTGTCAACACAGTTGTGTACTAGATATTATCTAAAGCTGTGCAATTTGATGGTTTAGATACGAGATCAATAATTGGACCTGACATTCTTTCAGGCAGGGACGTCTGTTTTAGTTAAAAAACCCGTTTGCTTTATAAGGCACGTAGACTTTTCCTAAGTGAGTACTTTTAAAAGGAAAATTTTGACGAAAGCTGTTCACAGTAAGGATCATAGTAGATAAGTAGTTTTAAGTATAATAAGGTTAGGTTAGTGATATGAAATACGCCAGTTATCTGCCTTGTATTCCAAGCTAAGGTTGGAAATTTCACTTATTGTCTTGGCAATTAAATGCATTTTTTGCCGTCCAACAGTTAACATAAAACCATCAAAATTAAATTATCAAATCTGTATGAGAAAGAGTCGACACCTGTTTCTACACATTGAGAAAATAAAAAGCTATTTAAGAGTTCATTATAAGTATTAAAAATTTAAGAATATGAAACGGTTATATTTTACGAAATTATAAGTAACCTTCTGGATATTTTAATTTCACAAAAGTGTTTTTTAACTTGTCTGCTCCCAGTGTGGAGCACATGGTCTCCTAATAGAGGTACCTCAACAGTGCTCTACGATAACTGCTTGTTACTTACTCAGTAGCTAAACCTCTTTTATTCTTCGAAGAGAGTAGGGATATAAGGACAAAGCTAGGACATGACTAGTGCGTAACTAATCTCTCACTGCGCCTCGTTTTAAGGAACGCATGGGTGGGAGGTATAAGTTTCTTAACCAACGTCAACGACTTTGACCACTGCACTATGGAACCGGCTGAGAAAAATGATAGTGTCAGAGGTAAAATAAAAAAATATCTAAAACCATGTCGCCTACTAATGTGGAGTATATAGATTGCAGTATCACTGTTTACGAGGACTGGTTGCAAGTCAGTCGTTCTACATCTCGTCGGAGGGGTCAAGGGAAAATGATGAAGCTGGGAAAAAAATAGTAGATATCTAGTCAAGCGTTCGAACTCCGTTTTAAGTATCGAATCATTCTTGGAGACGTTTGAAAAAGTAACAAAATAAGCCTTTGGTTAGAAATCAATATACCGGTTTTTCAATCGTTTTATGCAGATGCGAACCCGTGATCCCGCAACTGAAAGGATAAAGGTCGGACGGCGTTCACGGCGAACACTCGTCTACTAACCAATAATAGATATAAACTCATACAAAACATAGCATTCTATACGTGAATATTTCCATTATTCATTTACAAATAAATATTGATATGCACTTATCGTCGACACTAATCCTTTCCTTTGATACCTCAGCCCAGTGTATGCCCGACTTCGCCGTCAAATTATATCACAATATATCTGTTTATTTGTTTACTTTCGGAAAAGTCAGCGAAAATCCACGAAAACATAAGTTGCGTGCGTTTATTGAACTAAAATTTGATTCCTAATACCCCAACATGGCTTATCAGTAGGTTGTGCGCAACCATTTTTCATAATTAGGTCAGTTTAATCGGAGAGTAATGAATATAAATTACATTCAGTATATTGATCTATGACTTTTATGGTGTTAACTGTCAATTCTTTGTGGAAAGGCAATATATTTTAAAAATAAAACACAATCTGTTTTTCAGTCACAATCAGTTCAATGACTAGTTCTAGTGGTTCAGTTGATAATGTTCGTGATGAACGAAACCGGTCCTGATCATAATAAACATGTGGAAGTAGAACAAACATATTCTTTTTACTATATATCTTTTACTATATATTTACTATATATCTACTGTTCCAGACATTGCTACTAACTCTTTGTATATTTTTACGGTTTTTTTTTTATTTGAAAATGAGTTTATGCACACCAAATATGTAGTCATAACAGTGATATTTTTTGTCATCGAGAAAACATAGTACACTTCGACATTATGAGTTGAGCAAAATTATAAAATAATGTATTCTCAAAGCCCACTTTATCCACTGTGCAAACAAATATCAAAGACGGTCAAATCCATTACAAGCAATCTGAGTAATTGGCCGTCGTGGTAAGGTGGAAGAAGTCTTTGTGAGCGTGAAGCGGCGTGGCGTAGCTCGAAAATATCAACCGTTTTCCGTGTGCTACGTGAGAGTGACGAATAGATGCGCCGCGCCGCCTCACGCTTGCAAAGACCGCGAAGTTTTCATGCAACGACTGCATGGTGGCTTTTTAGTTGTGTTTCAAATGTAAAGACGACTCAGCTAGTTAACATATTCAATTTATATAAAAGCGAATCAAGCAAGGGTATCCGTTTAAAACTAATAAACCAAAGCGACAAGCGATTTAAAACAAAAGAAACAACCAATTATGTATTAAACATTGATGGTACTAAATTGAATTTGGAATTAACATAATAATGTGTAATTGTAACGAATGTTGATTCGCATAATCATTTCTAAAAAGCTATTTATATCTAGTCTTTTATTTCTCTTAAGAATTTTGTATTTATGGTATTTGATTATCAAGTTTTACCTGAAAATAATTTAAATGCCATATTCTTTGTCTATTAATCGTTATTTTCATATTGGTTAATTATATAGTATTTTTTATTTATCTCGTTTGGTCCCTATACCACCAGTTATGGGTCGCTGTTGCTTACCACCACACAACTAAAGCTCCGGCCCTCTATCGTCTGCCTCACGCTATCTGCTCGTTTGCCCACTAAATGCTTCCTCTCTTATACGCCAACTGCCTATATGAAAGTAGTTCGCATTTTATTTTCTCTATTCGAGGAAAAGCCATTCGACAATCAGTGCGGGCCATACAATCGGTTTACAGAATGAGGAACTTGATCCACATAGATTCGACGTCAGATTTCACAAGATCGTCAAAGCAAATTCAAATTATAAATAGTGTATTCACACTTGCCGTTATGTATTTATATTACAAACAACTCCTTTAATCTTCAACTGTCAACAGAATATTTCCATACAGCATTAATGAAAGCATGCAAAAAATTGGCGAAGTGTAGAACGTGCAATTGATATAATAATTGTATATTGATGGAATATAATTACGTCGGAAACATGCAACATTAGGTCATCCACCAAATCCAAAACAGTCATAAGTGCTAAAATCTTTATTTTCTGTTCTGCATGCAAAAATATGCATAGGATTGTCATAATTGCAGTTTAAAAACAGTGCTACATTTCACTCCCATTAATTTTTACTACTTTATTATCATACATTTAAAAAAAATAATGTAAAATATTTACATAACTATATCGGGAAAAAAACGTAATACAAACAACTTTAATTTTGCTGACACAATATTTTTATTAGTCTAAAAAAATCTCAATATGATGTGGTAAACGTAGACGAAAAATTGTATATTCAATATTCTCGAATGTATGGATTTACAGTTATGGTTGTTTTGCATTGGGTGCATGAAGTGGTCACTTACATAATCTGTTCTCTTGCATATCCGGTGTGAACTTAGAAATCATAAATCCCTTGCGATTTGCGTCTCTCGTCCTGGGTGAGAAGTGAATATTGAAAAGCGGCCACAAAGATCGTATTCTGGAGTATTTTTTCGTACATTCTGAAGAAGAAAACTGTATCTAATTTAATCTAACTGTCCAATGGGACTCACGTTGTTTAATTATTTTTCTATACAAAAAAAGAAATGAAAATATACGACATATATGTTAGCTGAGTTCATCGTTAAAACCAAAATTGATTTTTTTTCTGACAGGTCTTAAATGCTTGCTGTCTTTTTGCGGGCATAAGCATACGTCAGTTGTGTCTTCAACACAGAATCACACTCAAACCGAAATAATTACATGTGCTTTATTTATACTACTAATATTTCACAATTATAATAGTTAGTCAGCAGAATAGCATCAGCAAATTAGGTAAGTCCTCCATCAAATTAATCTACTCTATCAAAATCCACACGTGTATGACTCGGATTCCCCTTAATCATCTACAGGCAATTCAACCATGCTTTTAATACACGGCTACGACATATTATTTACGACCGTTATTTTTTCTTAGAAATAATGAAAATTACGTTTTTAACTCAAAGTTTTTGTGTAAGTTTATTCGCAATAACAACGTGACTAGTGTGTTCATTCAACGTATCGGACTTAGAACCAGTGAGAAAACAATTCAATATCTATCATAAAAATAGTATAAACAAACCAATCTTATTTTTCTACTAGCTATCTCGTGAATCGGCAAATATATTGCCAAGCAATTTTTCATGATTCGTCTTATCTACCCTAGATAGCTTTTCAAACCATCAATCCTTGTTAATCGTGCATTCAAGTACCATTATTATTTTCTACATACAGCTACTAAAACATACTTTCTTGGCCATTTCCTGCGTGTGATACTTTTGGTCACGACAACTACTTACTGTCTTCTATTTCTTGGTAGCCTTCGAAACCTTGCTTCTCTTACCGTTGTTTCGTAGATACCTGCATGTGTGTACAAGGGCGTCTTACCTTTTAAGTTTTTAATGTGATCAAGAATTCATATAATATTATACAATCTTCTGTCACTTATTGCCCGCACGAATCTTTAACTCACAATAAATTTGCGACGTTGAATTCTTGAATGTGCTCTTTCTTTTAATTATTCAGCAATTTAATAAAATGATCACGATCGGTTTCGCTCATAGCTAGCCACAATCCTTTTGTAATTTGTTGACGAAATCATTACATTGTTTTGAGCGAGTTAAAATATTATTAAGTGATTTTTCCAGTTTTTTTTTTATCACGTCGATTGGCAACGTATTCTTCATTGTTGAATTTTATAACAACACACCAACAGCGTATTGGTAAATTTATATATCTTGTCTGACTCGAAACATCAGTTATGACGACCATTTATTATCATAATCATCTCATACATCCATTAGGAGTATATATGATTCACATTGGGAGCGGACACGATAAAAATATCCATGATACAGTTTTCTTTTATGGCGACGCTATCTATGCCACATTATTATCTCGGCGTGCATCCATTGTCACAGCTCATTTGCTGCAGAAACAAAAGGTATTTTATGCACAGCGACAGCAACGCATATTTAGTTTAGCGAGACGTCGCGCCGTGCGCTATCGCAAATTATCCCACTTTCAAATCTTCAAGCGTACTTGTCGCGGGTCTTTAACCCTTTAGAAATCTCCAGATATCATTCAATCATCATCAGATGCATTCTGTAATACGCTAGATCAGGGGCTCTCAAACATATTATGCCCCTTCTTAAAGCAAAAACCCCCAAGTAAAATAACTAATGATAAAAAAATTATAATTTTGATGTTGATGCCTTCAATGGTAACTGGCGATGTAACCATAAAATATTTTGATATTTAAAATATGATGAAGTTCATAACTGCACTAATTCCACGTTCTATTAAAAATTCGTTCTAATAAAAGACGGGAAAGCAATCAACGGCCTTTATACAAAGACCCATAATGCAGGATATAAAATTGGTATCTGCTTTTGTAACCAGAATTTGTGGTATCATTGTTCAAACATTGGTTTCCGTTCCTCATTTGTGAATAATTCAATAAATTGCTCCTGTATTAGTATAGATTTATCTGGGTTTGTGGGTCTGCTTGCAAAAGGGTTCAACACAAATTATTTATTGCTATTTATTTCAACTTAAACAATAATGGAAATGTGTCATTAATATGTTTCTATACCTTTATTAATAAACCTTTCGCGGACCACGTTTGGACGTTGTCCACGCACCCCCAAATTATTTTTATTTTGCCGCAGACCCCGTCAGCGCACACAAGGACCCCCGAGGTCCCTTAGGAACAACTGTGCTAGATAAACCTACCTCTGCAGCTCAAATCAGCTGTACGTAATATATTCTGAGACCGGCTCTATCATATCTCTAGAGTTTTTTTTTCAAATATTCAATCATTGCTTACTCATTAAATATTCTCATCGTAGTGAAGCGTATGTCGTTGTTCCACAAAAATTAGTCAGCCATTCGCTCAACCTCTTCGTCAAGCGTAAGGATAGAAGGATGAGATTGGAATGTAGGTACAGGTAGTTATCTAATTACACTCTTGGCTTTACTCTCGTTTTCAGTAATGAATTCAAAAGGATGTTACCATCATAGACTTATTTGCTCTTGGATAGGAATACATAAATTTATCACCATGAATTTAATGACAAATTTTGCATAGTGTTCATCATTTGTGATAGATACTATGATAAATATTGAAATAATCAAACTAGAGTACCCTTTTAAACACATTATTTTCCACTTTGCCTAGGGATCGCTCATGTTACGTCACTGGCTACTAAAGTTATCAATTTAGTGTACGTGCTACAATTAAAACGGATTATAAAAAATATATCAAGTGACACACCCTGGTTTTTGTTAAGTATAAGTGTCATTAGTGTCTTGAACTGAAATCAGCCAGCGGCAACAGCAATATTTCGCAGAAGAGGCTCTTTCTTGTTGCCAGGCGTTCAAATAGCCCCCGGTTACGTCCGCTGGACGAGTCCATTTTTACGGAAAGGGTAGCTCCAACTTTGCAGGGAGTTTTTTTTAATTGTTGTAGATAGTGGATTACGATCTGCCGAGCGGCACGAGCTGCGCTCTCGTGGCGGAGGTGACGTGACGATGTGAATTGTTTGTTTTTTTTGATTTGCATTGGATTTAATTAAAATTCGTTGTGTCATTTGTATTATAACTTAAAGTAAATTCAGTTGCTAAGTAAATGTAAATGTAGAATCAATTTTATGTGTTAGGGTTTATATATTTGTGTAATGTTAAACCACTGCATCTTGAATGGAAAATAAATAAGTTTTGAACCGGATTTGAAATGGTGTTTGTCTGAGATCAGCCCTTCCAGGACTCCGGATAACCAGCCGCTCGCCTCTCTTCGATCCGGGATCTTCTCACAAGTAATCGAAAGAGTATTACAATACTGTATTACAACGCTAGTAATTTCAAGGGTTTCCGTTCTTACACCATGAATAGTTAGTTAGCTAATAAGACCGCGCGCGTCGACCGGCTTTTAAATCGACCGTACTGTGTACCTGGTTGGAATGCATATTACAACCATCATTAAATGCACTCGCCTCTGGCCGCCGTTCATTATTTAATTCGTGCCTCCAATCAACGCTCCACACATGGCAGAAATCTATTCGATTTGCATGCACTAATCCGTACACCGGCTTAATTTTTGTATTGAGTTAAACGCTAGATTAGCATTCCGCGTCCGCTCACCTTAAATGCAGCTGACACTCGTTATTACATCACTTGAGGCGTAAAAATAGTGTTCATATATTATTATTGGCACTTTTTAAAACTCGTAATGTCTTATAAGTATATAACGGGCACATGTTTCTTCTTCCATTGCGTTATAGCGCGTTAATGGAGCTTTGAAATGCTTACGTCGTCTTTCGCTACGGCCGTTCCCACTTGGACTCCATATGAGGGACTTTTGCTATGCCCGGATCTCCTAACGTTGAGATACTCGATTACAGATGATGTTTGGCAGAAGTCCTTAAGTTGATCCGATATAAAAAAAACGATGATCAAAACTAGTTTTCGATAAATTTCATTACTGCATGTTGCAGTGACACTCAAAGAAAGAAAGGGTTTGTGTTTTAATTCTGTGTATTGACGTGCTTTTGGATTTGAGGTCTGCACGGGCTAAAATTTCATAAAATTACTCCGTCCGAAGCCTTCATCTTCAGGCGCGGCCCGGCCCGAGCCGGTCTGCACTGGCTAAAATTTCATAAAATTACCCCGTCCGAAACCTTCATCTTCGGGCCTGGCCCGGCCCGAGCCCGAGTCTCAATATCAGACTTGTTACCGAAACCCGACGCCCAGATTTATTTTTCTCAACCCGAAAAAAGCCTGATTTTTTTTAAAATATATAAACTCATTTATACTTTTCAAACAAAATATGTTACTCTTCCCAATTTTCCAACGATGCGAAATAAATTATTTAAGTTATGAATACTATTGCCCTATGGCTGACTCATGACACAAACATAGTCTGGTGTGTACACGAATAAATTAGAAGGTTTTTCCGAGATGTCGCTAGTTATACGTATTTGATTCTTTTTTTTTTAGATTTTAATTTTTTGTGTGTGCACAACTCACCAAAGTTTGGTCGAAATCGGATGAATTGTAAAGAAATCCATAGAGGACAAATAAACAAATATTCATATATATATATATATATATATATATATATATATAGATAATGTTTCTTCAAATTTGTATCTTCACGGAAGCATATCTTGAAGACACCATATACTAGGTAAATTGTTTTTATCACGTATTACATAGTTATTTAAATATGTGATGCACCAAATCATAGTGTTAATTTATCACACCGTATTCTGTTTAAACTATCCACAATTTTGTATGCTGAAAGATCTATCCTGGACAGCTGCTACGCATCGCGTTAAATATTGTGACGTGTATTTTACGTTGCGAAAGATGACCGTGAAATTACCGGCAGTATTGTTAGTTAATGCTGTATATTGTTCTCTCGTAACTGCAAACCACAAGTCTTGAAAAATGTTAAACGTCACTGCCGTATAAATTATTGGATCGATAATAGTGAGGGTTGGATCAGAAATCAGCAGTTAGACTATATCATTTAAAGTATTTCACTCCCGATAAGTGAATTACTGGCAGCTACTGAATTGTGAGATCGATATCGTTATGCCGGACTCTTTTTTTGTACTGTTTTATTAATACTATAAAGATGTTTGCGTGTCCTGTTAGATAAATAAATATTTACGATTTATTTTACAGTTTATATTTTGTATTGTGCTGTTAAATTTGTGTCCATGTTGGCTGGATAAAGATATCATTCGAATAGGGAGCGGACATAAGTAGGGGGGAAAGTAAAATAAGAACACTACAGGTATCTTGAACTGCTTTATCTGTTTTAGTTTATGTGTACTCCAGATATAAGAAAGGCTGTAATGAAAATCGCTTAAGATTTTACGGATTCTTAATAAATTAGCAAAAGTATGCCGCCGTTATTACAAAGCAAATGTTATCAATACAAATCAATAATACGTTCCATAAAGCATAAGTACGTATGTTTAAATACTTCATTAACATTCAAACAGTCGCTTTTTTTATTCTCACGTTCCTACACACGGAAATTTGATTTTCCGTTAACTTTATCTCCCGTTTGTATCATTATTGTTCGCAATCGAAAGACTGAAATTGTTTTTCTTTCTTTTTGTGTTTCAAAATTCAAATAATGGATCCCACACCCGATTCTTTGTTATATTTCTCTCCACATTGCTTTAGACGTATATTTTTTATATTTTCCTCGCGTTTGAAAATACGATTTTATTATTACGAATCAAATTTAATATTTTGAATAATATTTTCGGTTTATAAAAAAATACACGCATGTCACATTCAAATCTGAATTAAATACATTAGTAATCAACAATTGACTTGTGATTAAAATAAACGGTTAGTGATAAACCAAGTGGAATAACTAAGTTATCAATTTTTAATTTAATTTTACCCCGCTGTGAAATCACGATGAGTCAAGTCTCCCAAGATATTTTTTTTTTTAAATCTAAAAATGAACAATTGTGCTTACATAAATAGATCTTTTCTTTCACGAATATGTATATCGGCAGAGTATTAAACTAATTGTGCCATGCAAAATTGCTGATAGGTGTCATTTGGAAACAATTTTCATGTTAATTTCCACCGCAGTATAAAAATATCCTGTATTGAATTTCGTAACGATTTAAAATGCATACGAAATCGGTCCTGATATATTAATAAAATGTGAAGTTTACATATCATATACTTCACATGTATTTTTGTAACATACTAAACATCTTTTTTTTTTTTACAAAAAGTTATTTAAATCCTTGCTTAATACCTAAGTCAAGCATCTCGTTACGAATGACAAGGGTTGTGTCCATTTAATATCTTTATGTGAAGCCATTTAGTATAATTATATCTATATATCACACATCCCGAAGAAAAGTGCAGCAAATCAAAACAAGTAAATTTTACAGGAGAGCGAAAATAAAATTCAAAGAACTTTCGAACAAACATTCCCGTAGAAAAGTGAAACTAGTGGCTCCTCGCGGTGAATTAGTGAACTGACAATTATGCGGTTTTCACGGGGTGTAGATTATCATGTTTACTATACTATTCCGATATAAAACGTAAATCATAAATTTTTGATTAACTACACTTTTCTTCGGGATGTGCGATAAGTGCTTATATTATATAATAATGTTTCAATAATAACGACATCTTACTAATCAAGTTATCTTAGAAATTCATTGAAATTGAGGAGAAATTTTATATCCTTTGTTTACCACTGTTTTCAATAAAATAATGAAAATAATAGACAATTCATATCAGTAACACCACACCACATATCCAAATTTCGATACATACAAACATATTTTTTTAAATTAATGATGCATATGATTTAAAACAAAACAGACACATTTAAAAACCTATTCATGGCTCACTATGCTACTAATAAGGTTCAACGTGGGAATCCATTTATTTATACGAATTTTTGTAATATTTAAATTAAAATTCAGTAACCACAAATCAACAGAATTCAACGAATTAATCCAAAGAGACAATACAAATTGTTGAACTAACGTGGTTAAAAATTTAGGTACTTGTTAAATACACTGAGCCGGATTGCGAAATGTTACTGCTGCCTGTTTTTTTTAAGTATGTACATGTTTACTCTACTACAATTTATCAAAGTATACTCAGTCGACTTTTTGAACGTCAAGTTACATCGCTGTGAACACAATCTGTTTATTGTTATTCCGTGAACTTATGAATTTCTTTTTGTTTTCAGGTAATTTGACACACTGCCGCCAGTTTCAACAATCCGAACTTGAACTCAATACTGAGTTACACTAGGAAACAACGAATCCCGAGCTGTTCGTATCAACAGTGGTATGTTGTTTCTTGATATAATAACATTGATCTTTCAAAATAAATGTATTTAAAAAATTGAATAAGAATACGTAGGTACGTATATTTATATTATAATACACAGGAAGAACATTATGGATGAAACGAAAACTTTGATAATGATTTTGAAAAACACTGGTTTCTCTGATTATTTTCAGAAATCTCGCGTTTTATCATTGCAACTTGTCCTGCCGATAATGATCCTTTATAGAATGACATGAAAAAAATGCCGAAAGGAGAAACCCAGGTCGTTAGTGACGAAATACATGAAAATCTATAAAATTTGATATACATAATGTATATAATTTAAGACATCGACTGAGGGTGCTTGATGGAATTTCAATATCAAATTTGGATTATTGAGATTTTGTACACTTCCATGTATTTTTGACCCGGGTTTCGCCTTTCGGCATCTTCATGAAAATGCCGAAAGGCGAAACCCGGGTCAAAAATACATGGAAGTGTACAAAATCTCAATAATCCAAATTTCATAATGTATATATTAAGAAAACAATTTAAAATTAAATATCAAACCAAATGTCGTTCAACTAGTGCTCGTTTGCAATTATCTAATGCAGTGCTTCGAAACCTTTTCTCACGCACTGCACACTTAAACACCGCATATAATTTCGCGGCACACCCCAGGAACTAGTATGTTTTTTCACAAACAGAATGAACTTATAATTTAACACATAACACTGTGGGTGCTTGATGGAATTTCAATATCAAATTTGATTTTTTTAGATTTTGTACAGTTCCATGTATTTCGTCACTAACGGCCCGGGTTTCGCCTTTCGGAATCTTCAGGCATTCGAGCACACGAATGAACTCGAACTGACGTCAGTTCGTGTTATTGTTTTACAAATTTGACATTTATCGTTTTTGTTTTCATTTCAAATAGCTGGTATTTTTTAAATTATAGCCAATAAAACCCTTTAACACAATAATCAGGTGGTAATTAACCTTTTCGAGGTGATGAAACACTTTTAATTTGATTTTCGAAAGAAAAAAAAAAATATTTTTAAAATTACAGGTTATGAAAAATACATTTCTAAGAACTGTAACTAGAAAGCATAACTAAGTTCAACTGCACATATATAAATATATCTACACGTCACCTGAGGTTATCGGTTTTCGCTGATTTCTGTAATATTATGTGACATTCCTTATTTCTTCGTTCATATTTTGTCGATTGTATGTGAGTAAGTGTTGATATGTTACTTCTTTTCGGATTCATTGTGGCGCGGCACACCTAGCACCGGCATGCTGGACACTGGTTACGGAGCACTGATCTAATGTATTGGTATTTCAGCAATACCGTTCCTGCTATTTCAGTTTTTTTTTCGACATTAATAAAAAAATATATTTTTTGACTAACGGCTAAATAAAAATCGTGATTTTCTTTTGATTTTACATTCATCATATTTAAACTATTGGACTAACTATTGTTTCCCAAACGTCAACCTCATATCACATCAGTTATAAAAAGTACTCGCATATGAATTGAGTAACGCGAAGCTTTCATCCAATTTTCGTTAATGTGAAACCTTACTGGAATGTCATCAGGATGGCTTTGATCCTATACTCCCCATTTCAATTTTATATTTGTTTTAAAATAGGCACTTAAGGAAAGTATGTATATAAGTTAGAAGGGTATCGTAAGTGTAAGAATTAGGCTATACAACATTTCAAACTGTAACAAAATATCGTATTATGACTATCGCATTACAATATCAATATCGTCATATCGTCCATCACGTTGACATACGCATTTAATTCACCATTCCTTTCCATGCAATTATAGTTCGACGATACGGAAAACACGAAGTGTAAATCCATTGAATGGTGTTGCATATTTATACAATGGATACTTTCATGATTTTTATTGATTTTTCAATGAACTTGCATCCAAAAACATGGATGTCTTTAGTGTTTTCATTCCTACCACACATCGTATCCGATCATGAAAAAGGGAGAGAGTGATAGCTAACCACATCCTGTCTTAACGTGATCATTTCTATTGAAAGCGTTTAATCAAACGAGTCGGAGCAAAATTCAAATTCGAGCGAAATTCAACAAATCCGAACGAAAAATCGCAAACCAATGCATTTCGTCACTGGCAGTGAAAGCAGCGAATGACTCTAATATGAAAGTTAATGTAATTGTATCAGATTTAATTTGTATCAAATTTGAGTTATTGAGATTTTGTACACTTCCATGTATTTTGTCACTAACGACCCGGGTAAACAGTGTCTAACGTTTATATAGAAGATACAAATACGACAAATATTATTTACGAGATAAAATATTATAAGTCTAGGATCCACACTGATATCTGAGTTAAAATTTCGAGAATCGCCTTAATCCTTATTTTGTACACAACGCATTAACAAGGTGGCGAATTGCCGCTTTCCAACTAATATTAGAATTACCAGTGATTTTACAATCATAATAATTGTGGGTTTTGACGGGATGCAATTTGACGAAAGGATAAATATATACAATCATTGTACATTTAACGGCATCTGTTAGGTGTTTCAACGTATAGGATACAGCAACGGGGAGTTGGGAAGATTCAGCTGTTCGTTCAGAATTGGCAAGGAACAAAATACATGGAAGTGTACAAAATCTCAATAACTCAAATTTGCTATTGAAATTCCATCAAGCACCCTCAGTCGATGTCTTAAATTATTTAATTTGTATGTTTATATAAACATGATCACTGCGTATGAAATATCTCATGTAATACAGTACCTGACAAATCGTGATATGTTGCAAGTTTTTGAATCTCTATAACTTTGTTAAAAATAAAGTCTATTGGCAATTTAATCACCTTGGACTAGTCTATTTATTCACTTTCCTAAAACACGTGTCGTTCGCGATTATCCTAACCAGATGACGTAACATGACCAGTTATCTACAGCGGCATTCCCCGGCGTATCGAACTAAAGGCGCTTTCAAATCACACTTAATTTGCATTTATCTACATATATTTTCACAAAAAACCTGTTTTCGGTTAATTTTAAAGAAATTAAAGCTTTATATTGTATTTAAAGAAGAGACTTTTTTACGCAAATTTAAAGAAGCAATTTTAGTTTTCCATACAATACTGATACTTTTTTACCTGATTTCTTTTTACGCGTCAATTTCTGGAACCAATGTATCGTGTAAAAATAGGATGGGTGTACTTGTGCTTTCCTAACCCAATCATTCTATCCATCCCCTCTAAAAAGAGAGGTTGACTGACCGATTTATGATACTATCGATAATATTTACGAAATTATACCGGCACGTCCACAATAAGACATTTTAATATTTAAAAAATGACAGTTTTGACTGTCGTTTCGTTCTACGAAACCCACAATATGAGGATGAAGCAGCGATTTATTATTCCCGTCGCCTACTGACATCCCACACTGAGCGCTATCTTACGATGTATGCACCTATTATGATTCGTTTAAATAAAATAAACTCACTCTAATTTGCCACATTGCGTTCTTTTTTTGTACTGAAATACAGACGTTTCCGTATTTTATTATTTTTTCGCCTTCGGATCTATTTCATAAGAGTTGTCTTTCCAAAATATTTTTTTCCTTTCTACTATTGACTCGAAGATTACATACACTCGCATGAGCTTAGAGGGTCTCCTAAAAACATTTACCGATTATAACACAGTATCAAAATCAAAATATGTAAGTAAAGCTATAACGGATGGAATAAAGTAAAATATACATTTATTTTTGTAGTATTGATAATTTCGGCGATAACTTTGTAGAAATTCATTTTTAATGTATACTTTAAGTTGATAACTTTGTTACTCACGTATTTAGGAGACAGTTGATAGCTATTTCGGCTTCATGCCATCGTAAGAACTATGATTATACGGACTATATTCAACCCTCAGCTTTTTAAAAAGTTTACATGATTTTACTGTCACAGTAGAAAATAGTTTATAAATCGACGTGTAACTCCCGACAAGGCGAGGGGGTGGATAAATTTGATGAAAAACACACACAGCTTTTCCTCTTCAGTAGTAATAGGCTTCAGGTCAAGATAAACTCTCCGGATATACCACAGTTAAAACCACCAGTCTTTTCGGCAAACATCTTTATTGCAGTTCAACTACGAGATCGACGACAGTTTTGGAAATTTTAAAGGCCTATGGTTCGCCTGACAAGATTGGGCCGTGTCACAAGATGTTTTTTATTATTATTTTAAACAATGGCCACTTATTGAAATCATTATATCTGAAAATTATTTACGTAAATTATATCTATCATCCAGTTGGAATCGATTGATATGTATACCCACAATAGATAAACCGACGTGTTCAAATATTTGGCTGATTTCTCGCCCTTACCAAAATAATTATAGATTACTATAGGCTACTTAATTTACAGACGAGGATATGATAGGAAAAAATAAATGTAAAAACACATATTTTATCAACTCTCGACAAACACGAGGTATTCATCTTTCGAAATCTTATAACTGTATAATTTGATATGTGTGAAATACGACACCTTGTAGATAATGCACCGAACACTATCTATGTCTGAGAAATCTTACGGAAGTTGTATTTACAGCATTGTTGTGTTTGGGTTGCTCCATCACTTGAATACTAAATCGTTTATTACAATGCGTATCCATATATCTATATATTAATAACAGATCTTTGAATGGTGACTAAATGTCATCCTATTCAATTGTTTGCTGTTTCGTTAGAATATGAATGGATGAATGAAAGGTGTAAGGTTTTGTTATCTCTCTATAAATTATCTATGAATTGCACGGAAGAGAAATTTTCTAGGCGTATTGGGAAATATTGGATATGTATTAATTCATTACCTATAAATTAATATAATTGTGCACATAATTCAAGATATCGACCGAGGGTCTTGATGAAATTTCAATATCAAATTTGAATTGTTGATATTTTGTACATTTCCATGTATTTCGTCACTAACGACCCGGGTTTACCCTTTCGGCATCTTCAGGCATTCGAACACACGAATGAACTCGAATGGACACACTGTGCACACAAATCTACGAGAAGAAATTTGACTGCAGCAGTTATTTCGTCGTGATTGTGTTCACTTAATTTACTTTCATGTTTATATACGAAATAAAACCATAAATTTACTGCAATCGTATCCATAATATACAAAATAAATATTGGGAATTGGATGGACAGAACTAATCGTCGAAAATTTAGATAATTTATTGAGAAATAGGGATGAACATGTATTTATTTTTTTTCTTGAAATTGGAAACAATGTATTTTTTTAATTTCGCCGTTTGATCTCAGTCCCTGTTATTATTTCATTACACAAGCTATACATGTGAAATTTTTACAATCATCGATAATTTCATTTCATTTTTATTATTGAATATAGTCACCCCATCTATAACACGAAGAAATCTTCATGTTATAGAAAATCTTGTTAAAGAAGTTTCGAGTTCCATCGGAAAGATATATCTATTATGGATATGTTTTGTTAATAGCGGACTTCACACACAGGCGCTCTCACGCAGGCGGTTGTGTCTATGCCTTAAAATGAGTACGTTACACACACTTTTTCTAGTTTTAAACTACACACCTAATCGCGCGTGAGAGCGGCAGGCAGTTATTCAAATTACACAAAATCAAGAAACCAAGAATTTTCCTTCCAAAATTTTTATTTTAAACGACCAAGCGAAGTTCTCTTTTTATTATGAAAAAGTCGTAGGTATTATAATATTTTGTTTGTTTTTCGAGTCTTATTGCTATTATATATTGCTAAAAGTGTGTTATAGGAAAATAGTCGTACATGTTATACAAATGCGGGTTATCGAAGTTTTCACGGTATTCATCAAAAATTAATGACGTCTCGATTAATGCATCATCGATGTGCTGTTGAAATCTTTTCATTAAAAATGACACGAAACGTATTTGAGACGTTGTAGTCTTGCACGACAAGCCCGTGTGATGGACAATGATGCATCGGGCGTCTCCGCAGCACTCCGGTATGGCACCGCGCTCCGTACGTTGACAGCTAGCCTCGAATATCTCACTATGAAACAATAATATTATTACCTCAACGCTGTGGCCTTTGATATGTAGAACTCTGATCAATAAACGTGGGAGACGTTTAAATTTATCTTCAGATGTGTGCTATACCTGTCTAATTCGCGCATATTTTTAATCGGTGTGAATAAACTAATATTTCAATAGAACAGGGCTACCAGTTTCATTTTCTACTTTATTATTTAAATAAAAACAACTGTACGCTAAAAAAGCTGCTGTTCTATATCTGAAGAATATATTGATTGAATTGGCATTTACTTGGAGGACTCAATAATAATTAAATCAAACATAACGACATATTTAACCCCGCCAGAATTATTTAAAATAAGTCTAAAGTCGGCTGCTTTGAGTTATGAATGCAGTGCATTAGATTTTAAGACGGTCTATCGTCTGATAAAACAAACTCAGCGATATTCCTAAACCCGTCCTATGTTTTCTCTGCAAAAGAAATGGCTGTATATGGGAATGGACAAAACACAGTATTTTTATTATTTCAATATTTTTCCACAAATGATAAAATGAACAATATGTAAAGATTTAAAAATACGTTTTTGAATTAAAATTGACTCCTATCTGCCTCAGACATGCACTTCTGATCCTGAGGAATCTGGTTATGGCTAACAGCACACACGCGAGAAGAACATAACGGTCCCTGCACGCGGGCTTCAACTGCCAAGAATAAATGTTTACTGGAATCAAACCTAATTTCTACAAACATCGAGTCATTATGAAGAATGGCATGATAACTCCCCAAAATTATGGCACCCCCACAATTGATTCGCTGTCATATCTGATATAACTGACAGATTACTATTAAGCCGATGTTTATCTTAATTCCTACGATAATTTCCGCTTTCATTAAAGCACACCCATTGGCCTTAACTTCCAATTACGGAGCCATGTTAAAAAGTCATTTAGGGCAATTAAAAATTAGACTTTCACCGCTTACATGGGCATTTACTATAATTATTGTGGGCATCCTTTACAATGTCGCCAGATGCGTCATAAATAAATTATCTCAAATAGTGTTATAATTAATCCATACTTTTACCAACCTAGAAGCGACTTGCACTAATTAAAGATATTTGGGCCACTATCAACCGACGTGTTAAATGAAATCGCCTCTCTTGAGAGCCTTTCTCAACGCAATAACGATTAATAAAAACATAACAATTTAAACAGCATTTTTTCCACTTTGCGATCTGAAAAGAAATCTTTTTTAAGCATATCCGGTCCCTTTAAATATTTATTAGATATATGAATGGTTTTGTAATGACATTATATCTTTCAAGCGGAAAGACGCTCATACATATAAGAAAAAATTTAAATGTACCTATCATGCTTCAGCGATATGTCAAGAACCATATTGTGAGGAGGACCCTCGAGGAGACCTGCATCCAGAACAGAATTGCTGACAGCCTATAGCAACGATAACTACAGGATTTCATGTCATCTCTGAAAAAGAAATATTTTTGTCGGATTGGTACATTACCAGTACTCATTATATAAAGGTGCTTTGTAAATACGTAGTTGCCAGGAATGTCAGAAAAAACCCAAAAACCCGCATGAAACTATTAAATGGAATACTTACTAATAATAAATAATCAGTTATTAATTGAATTGGCATTTAATCTGATGACCTCCCAGATTTAGGATCATTAAAGAACTAATGAACACAGTTCATTTTGTTTACCTTTTTTAAATACTTTTTGACAGGTCTGCGTGTAAAGATCTGCATACCCCCCTCCCCATAAGACGATTAAGAAATTCCATATTATTTATCTCACATATAATACAGATAATTATCACTATTCAAAGCACTCTTACATAGCCGTTGCTTTGACTCATCCACGTATCAACAAAAATTAAATTATAGTCATTTGAATGGTATTACCTGAAAATTCTTGATAAAAAAATGTAACTTTTTACGTAATTCTCAATGCTTCCAACACAATTTGATATCATTGTTGGGGCCAATTTTCAATTGATATTGCAACTGACTATCGAAAAAATTTACTCGATGCGCAGTCTAGGCAATAATATACAGCTGTGGAATAATTAACATTAAATCTTTTTTTTTTTGTAATTATTAATACATTCAAAATATAGCATAAATTTTAATGATATGTCGTACACAATAACGGCAACGATTTTATTACAATTGAGTGCGGTATATAAAATACACGGTTGACACTTAATTATCCATCTCTACCTATTTATATACGCAAGATGGTCATGAAAAGAGTTGTCTCATTCAATACAATTTCATGGGAATGTTCGCGAATAAACGTTTTCCATATTTATTGAATAATTAACATAAAAATAAAGCTAGATTGGTAAGCGTTTATATCTGCTATATAATTTTGTTTCAATAGCACCAGGTCTCGTTGACCGTGAGCATACTTTCATTCGGCATGACTCACAACTAAAAATATTACGATAATTTTATTCGTGATCACGTACTCGCGTGGATGTCCATGATTCTGTGTGTGTGTTTTTTTTTGTTTCATTGTATTCCTTCATACAATATCAAATAGGCTCGTTTTTTTATTTAAATAAACTATATCTACGAAATGATTCGCTGATCTATAGTCGTTTATAACGCAACAACGTAATTTTAGACTTAAGGATATACAATTTTTTTCTAAAATAACGTTTATGAAAAAATAAGGGCTGCGGAGTCAGAGACGTGGGTCGCGCTGTTTTGACCGGAGTCGCAGTGGGAGTTGTAAAAAACGAGCGACTCCAACTATTTTTGTATAAAGTAATTTTATTTATGCCTATAACCTCTTCTTGTTCTATGTATATTAATTGTATATGTATAATATAAAAAATTTGACTATTTTCCGAATTGATTGGTAAAATTTTTAGTCGGAATCGAAGTTGGAGTCGGAGTCGCGTTTTTTGGATGACTCCACATCACTGGCAAAAATAGATTTTTCCAACCATTTCTGCTGTTTTTCAGTTGCTCAAAATTTTTCATCACAGGAAGAAGTCAATGTATTTTCTATCTATTATTACTATCGATTTATTTACTTGGTAGCATGCAACCTAGAAATAGATCTGTACAACAGGGACAGCGTTTTACTTTGTAAAATTGGTTGAGATATAGGACAGTCGCATAGTTATCACAGTTGACGTAAAACGAAGAAATACACAGTACCCCAACAGCATCCAACAATGAGACTGCTTAAGATGTAATCACCATGTAATCTGGAAATAGGAGAAAAAAATATATTGCATTGGGTTAGCTTCGTATTATAATATTTTGGTATCGAAATTTAACAGCATTGTCAATTAACTCGTGTATAAAATCTTTCAAATTATCAAAAATTTCTAATGGAACACAAGAACACATTCATTGACAATAATATTTTTTTATGAATTCCTACGTCACGTGATTACATAATGGACGTATTGAAATGCTTTCCATCGCGATTGACCTTCGCGATATCGCGACAGATAACTATGCTTCTAATTACAATTAAATTCTTTTTATTGTTATAGTTCTAATTCAAATAATTTCTGCCAATTACCAGTGATCCATGTATGAGGAATTCAAAGATCGACATTTTTATATTATTATCTCATTCCAGTAGTCAAAAAATCATATTACACTTATATTTTACGTTTGACAAATCAATTCTCATTGTATGAAAATGGCCGATCTCAATAATCTTCTTTTCTTCATCTTTGCGCATACACTTTATTTTCCACAACTTATCTATTTAACATACCTTTAGTTCAACAGTATTTTTATTTACTGTTTATTTTCTCGACTTTTTCCAGAATATAAAATAAATATGACATCTTTCTTTTAATCCAAGACAACTGTATTTTTTGTTTTCCACCTTTTGTTTTATTTTCACGAGTGATCCAAAAATCGAACACGCGATGTTCATAAATGTACGCGTTTTAAATTCAGTTTGAATTATTAGAGAAGTGCTGCACCCGCATAATGGTGCATCTTAATTATTTCACCGAGTCGCTCGCGCTGGGTGGCATCTGTCGGCGGAGGCGCCAATCTCTCGCGGCGTGGCGTGGCATGTTGCGTCACAAATTAATAAATTGTCACAGATCAGTGGACGCAATTCGAGCGCCATATTATCTACTCAAAATTATTCCTATAATTACTGATTATAGATAAGAATTTTATACATACATGTGGCGTTAATGCAATTTATAACATGGATTCTTTTACAGTCATAATAGATACTTTTATTTTTACGTTGAAATAATGCTACAACTAAATATTTAACTACTTTTACAGTGCTAACTGAAATTTTGGATGGGAAGGCATTATATCTACAAATTACTTTTTTTCATACTTATTCCATTTGTTTATTAGATTATCACGATTAGTTTCATTCAGGGCTTGCGGAGTCGGGCTGTTTTGGCCGGATTGGCAGCAAAAAACGAGCGACTCCAACTACTTTTTCTTTAAAGTGCATTTTTGCATTTCTGCGTGTATTAGTGTACTTTTTTTTTTTAAATAAAACACGATTCATTTGTACTGCTTCCGCATATTTATAATGATCAGGACCGGTTTCGCTCATCACGAGCATTGAAAATAGGTGAACGATTTTTAGAGTCACGGTCGTTATCCCATCGATTTTCCCTCCCTTACGCATATTTTTATGTATATTAAATATGTGGAAGTAGTACAAATGAATTGTGTTTTATTTTTTAATATATGTCTTTCCACCAAGAATTAACAGTTAACACCTTAAAAGGTATTAGTGTACTTTTATGTGTGTATTTTCATGTATGCCTATAACATTTGGTTGTGTAATATACATATATACGTGTATATTATATATAATATGAAAAAAATAGCTATTTGCCCGATTGTCTGGTTGGTGTTTAATTTGAAGACTAATTTAATTACACATAACTGTTACAGATAGGAAAAAAACTGACAAAATTAGAATTTTTAGAGTCGGAGTCGCAATGGAAGTCGGAGTCGGGTTGTTGTCACACCCCTGGTCACAACTAATTATTTAACTACTTCCACAGTGCTCACTAAAATTTTGGGTGGGAAGGCATTATATTTATAAGAACAAAATATTTTTTTACTCTTATTCCGTAAGTTTATTAAATTATCACGATTAATTTCGTTCATTGCGAGTCGCTTTCATACAAAAAATGTCTTTCCGTGCAATATAAATGGAGGCTGTTCGGTGTTGATGAGCGTATTACGATCTATTATTTCAAATAAAAAAATCATAAATGCCAAAATCTATTTAATAAAATTGACGTTTCGAGTTCATAAAAGTATGTGTTTTCGAATGTTACTTCGAAATTTGATTTATATAAAATAAAGTCGACAGATACCACAGAGCGCTTGGGGCGAAATTTTCTATTTCGTTATTATTAGATTTTCATGCAATTTCTCACATGTATCTATACAATAAAAGCGTAGCGTGCCGTATTTTTACTCACTCTTCAAAAACCTGTGTAATAACACAATTGCAGCTCTTTATCCATTTGCATTAAGATTAATCACCCAATTTTTATTTTGAATTGCATTATTATTATCAGTGTTTTGAAATCTTTTATTTGTCTTGTGTAATTACAAATATGTTAACATTTTGGAATGGATATGCAGTCGACGGCTAGTGAGAAATTATTGTCGCCTGTATCAGGGTGTGAGGTAGTCCGGCTTCTACGACGTTCGATCGCGTTCTCTCTATCGCCCGTCTCGGTGTAAGGTATGACGCATTTTTTTGGTGTCGCTGCTTTCTCCAGTGTTGGTAGCTCGTCGGTGTTGTCAATCGCATTTATTCGTTTCCCCGCAGATGAATTGCGTCAGCATCGAAATCTTTTATTTATATATGTCGAGTATTTAGATTTTCACCATAAAAAATTAACATCAAATGTATTGACGAAAATTTTAGAAGTTTTTTAAAAACTGTACGAAAATGTAGCTAGCCATTATGATGTTGTCTCAAAAAAGTAAAGTGGTCGAGTTGTCAATGTCGTTTACTTCGGTTGCGGTGCTTATGGACTCGAATCCCTGTACGGAAGATTTCATAAATTAAATTTTTAATCGATTCATGTATTTTTCTTTGAAGGCGTGGATATCTTGGATGTGTAAAATTTCCTCCTTCCCCTCCGATCCATTTAATGTGGCGTAGCGAGAGCGATTAGCTAACAACTAGTTACGTCCCAGAACTATCCTTAACCATCTGTAACAAGCAGTTCTCGCAGGTAAACGTGCTTTAAAATTAACTATACTACACTATTACCAACATTACTTAGTCGACGCTGAATTTGGAACTAGAATTGTGTATGTTGATATCAACATAATGCTCTTATTAACATAAATATACCCAAAAATATCTATTAATGTACAAAAGTTAGTCAAACATAATTGTATCGCATTTTGCATCTAAATTATAGTATAGTTTAATTTGTAGTGCAGTTATAGTTAAAATTATACGATTCCCGCAAGTGTCATCTGTCGCATGTTTGACAGTATGAGCAAATAAACTTGCAAGGGTGGCATGTCAGTCACTCGGGTTTAATATACTCGTAACAAATGTCAGTGATAAAGATAAACTTGTGATAACTCAACACAAACAAGGAGAGCTCGCATATTAATATGGAAACTCAGTTGCGGTGCATCCCACTGTATGTCAACTTCACATTTATTGCTGAAACAAAATAGTGTGTTCTCAATTTAAATACAAAATTATGCTCAATCCATCGTCTTCAAAGACGATAAATGTGGAACTACGATCGGTGTGCTAAAATTGCTACACCTCAAATTTTTTCGTATTCATTATTACATTAACTACATCGCAAAAAAGATATATTCGATAAATTCGGCGATAATTTTGTCGAAATTCGTTTTTAATATTAAATTAAAATTAATAACTTAGTTGTACAACTGGCTGTGTTACTAAATGTGACATTACCAGTAATCGATTTTCAGCAAACTACATTTCAAATAGAACAGGTGTCTCACCACTATTAAAATTATTTCCCTTCCAACTTTCACCTCCAAACACTTGACACCGCCCCGTACTTATGGGGCGGACAGGGTCTTCAAAACCAATCTGCAGACTCTTCCTATTAATGAAAATTTAAAAATGTAATACCCCTCCTGAGGCGTTTAGGAAGGGTGTCGTATTTGTTTGGTTGCTGTTGCTGGTTTGCAGTTTGAAGTGGGGGGAAGGGCCTGCGATCCTGCCAGAGGGAGTGGGGTCCCGACCGTTCCCGGGGAAGGTCGCCGGAAGAGCGGCTTATTCCAGCGCTTACTATAAACCACTTACAGAGTTTAAATTAAAAGTGTGTAATTCTGTTGTGTCTAATGTCTTGTGAAACGGTAACTAATTGCAATAAACCAGAAGAGTATACGGATAAACGACCGGGGTTTTAATGGAAGACGAAGGAGCCGTTGTTTTGTCCTTTGTTTGTCCTTGTCCCAGGACGCGGGCCTTGAAGTGTGTTGAAGCCCGCACCCCGCTTCTCCCCGCTCCTACACCGTCCTCCCTCGAGCAGCGGCGAGACAGATGTTGTTGTTTCGTCTACCTACTCTCTCACACTAGTAATTAATTAGGTAAAAAGTAGTTTTATTTTAATTAGTACTATTATCGTTTGTGTCTTACCTCCTCCCCACGTCCAGTAGAAGGAAGTAAACCTACCCCACCCTTCATTTTTATGTTGAGAATTAGAGTCATTGTTAACCTTAGAAATAAATAATTTTGCGATATAGTTGAAGATGTTTCTTAAAGAAGTGAAAGAGGCGTCACATTATATAACAGCCGGTGGAACATTAGGTGATATTATACTAAATGGTAAGTAATGAAGTGCTGGGATAAAAATCAATCGATTTGATATTACATAGTGAGAAGACCCCGGATCGAAGAGAGGCGAGCGGCTGGTTATCCGGAGTCCTGGAAGGGCTGATCTCAGACAAACACCATTTCAGATCCGGTTAAAAAACTTATTTATTTTCCATTCAAGATGCAGTGGTTTAATATTACACAAATATAAGAATCTTAACACATAAAATTGATTCTACATTTACATTTACTTAACAACTGAATTTACTTTAAGTTATAATACAAATAACACAACGAATTTAAATTAAATCCAACGCAAATCAAAACACAAAAACAAACAGTTCACATGTCCCCTCCGCTGCCACGAGACCGCAGCTCGTCCCACTCGGCGGATCGTAATCGACTCTCTACAAAAATTAAAAAAAACTCCGTGCAAAGTTGGAGCTACCCTTTTCAGTAAAAATGGACTCGTCCAGCGGCAGAAGCCGGGGGCTAATTTAACCCCTGGCAACAAGAAAAAACCTATACTGCGAAATATTGCTGTTTGCCGCAGGCCGATTTCAGTTCAGGACACTAATGACACTTATACTTAAGAAAAACCAGGGTGTGTAAATAGATGTTTGTGCAATACGATAATGCACATTAAACTGGTGCAATTGACAACTTTTCAGCCTTTTTTCGCCGTATCTGGTCGTTTTTGAAGGGACGAAAAAAGTTGAGGAATTTGGTAAAACAATGACTGTGATAAATACAATAAGCCTTCTAAATACATCAATGTAGCGATGGAGTGTATGGTGTAAGTAAGCATGCTTTGTCAAATTAATATCTTCCTAGTACATATATTTAAATCAAGTATGTGTATTTTTCAGATAGAAATGTTTCATTATTATCAATGAATGTGATATAACCAATAAACAGTAAAATAAGTAATAATTTTTGTAACGTTGAATTAATTTTCGTTGAAATAATTCTTAAAATCCATAAACTCCTTCAGTAACAAAACATCACAGCATAATTAAAAAGCAATGCAATAAAACTGAACTGAACTGTTACCACATTCATTATTTTTTACGGCACTGTTGATGCTTTACATGAAACCTCGTTAGTTTATTCAATCCAATTAGTTTATCTGCATATTTCATTATCTGCAATGCAATATTGCTTAATTAAAAGAGAAAATGAGTCCTCGATGTACTTGAAATGATAAAACTTTCTATATCGTATGCAGAAGTGAGTGATTGAGCTGGCTCGAAATGAATCATCTATTTATTAATGATTTCGAGACTTATTTGTTGTTATTTGCTTTGAAAAGATTTCGTTAATTTTTGTTTAGTGTGGTTTTTTATGTAATTATGGTGAATTAAGCTTAATTTTCTACACCTAGCAATTTTATGTTAATTAAATATTTTTTTAACATGACAATCGTCACAAACCTCGTCTTTCCTAGAACTTTTCTGAAGAACCCATCTAATAAGTTACATTGAAATCAAACTTAAGTTATAAAAATATTGTTTTACGGTGATAGTGTTTTTATTGCTAAAGGAAAATAGCGTTCGCCAACATTTCGTACTTCATAGACCACATGACTTTAATCTGCCGTGTGCTGTGTCCTGCAAAAGAGGAACGATATCTTTTAAAATAATTTTACAAAAGATGACCGATGGCTGTTTGAGAACCTTTTAAGGCCTAGGATTCACCCGAAAAGATTGGACCGTACCAAATGTTACAATAACTCCACTGATCACAGTTCGTCGGGTAATTACCACAAATTAAAATACAGTATCATTCCAAAATAATATTTTTGTATACAATTACCGTATGAGCTTAAAATCATTATAAATTCAACCAAAGATCTTTAAAGCACAGTTCTGGCTATGATGTGCTGTCAAAATAGCTCAAATCAAGAGTTTGTTACACGTCTAACACCCTGACATTAGTTTTAGTCTATCAGCCTGTGCGATTTTGCTCAACAAACTGATATGCTCATTTCACAAGCAAAGTTTTGATATAATGTTTACACTCGTCAGACTCCGAACGTGTATCTAACCCAACGCGAATAAGGATTAAAATCCCGGTTAGTTTTTACGTTGCCGGGATTATAAACAATGGTTTTTCCATTCAATCGTTAATATCTAAAAGAACCGATTGATATAAATGACTTTTGTTGCCGACTTACTGTTTTTGAACTAATTAAATCAAATATTACTGAATGCATTAACTGACAGTAAGAAACTTTTCACAAAATCTACCCGTAAAAAATCATAAACTATCAGTAAATAATTTTAGGTTAGACTACGATAGCATCTCTAAATGTTTTCGAGATGTCAACATGAAACGATCGATTATTTTAAATTATACACAATTCAATTTAAATGCTGAAAGTTTTGTTTAAATTACTGATAAAATATATATTTTATGTTATTTAATGGCCAACATTTTTTGTATCCAACATAACACAGTGTTAAATACTGCTTTGCGTTTGAAAGAGAACTGCGTCGTTTCAGAATCGACATATTGATTACCCGTGAACTAAACCAAATATATGGTTTCATAATTATATTGCTGTAAAAATATGTCGGCGTGCAGTTGGTAGTGGCGTTGGCTACGGCTACGGGCGTCTCGTAGCCAATCCCCGGTGTGGACACTTTTCATAAATTGATCTATCAATCGATTTATGGATTTCTGTTCGTAATCTGAGTGTTTGTGATGTCTAAAACTCCCCCCATCACCCACCCATCCGATCCTCACGGGGTGTAGCGAGACCGATTAGCTAACCACTAGTCCTGTTCTAGCCCCATCTTTCTATCCCTACTCTCTTCGAAAAACGAGAGGTTCAGCAACTGAGTAACAAACAGTTCACATAGAAACATTCTGTTGAGATACCTCCATTAGGAGACCATATGCTCCACTTTGGGAGCGGACATGGAAGAAAAATATCTAAGCAGGTCATGGAAAAAACTCAATCCACTTCTTACTAACCCTCTGACTTCCAAAATCCGATATATCAGCTTTTGATACTTTTGCAAGAAGACATCAACATTGAAAAGGCATCCGTTACATTTTCAACAGGCAAATGTTTCAGGAGTAATTAATTATTTATGTTAGAATCGTGGCATATCATACATAGTAATCCAAAAAAGTCCGGCATCCAAAGAGTTAAGCAGAGGTTGTTATTCTTGTTATTAAAAATACGGCCTGACAAGATTTTTCTTAATTTAATATGACGTAATCGGAGTGTAAGAAGAAATTCATTTTGAAATGTTTTTCTATATGTCATATTATTTTTTTCGATTTTAGTCTCTAAAATCCAGAGATTCCATGCTATCAATCCCGAGTATTCCCGGACAAGAAAAACGGGTGGAATCTCGTGATTGCGATCCCTAAACGCAAGCTTTTGCTTTAGCGAAAGACCGAAGCTTTTAATATTCTGCGGTCGTTGGCGCTGTTAGACTCGCGTTAAAGCAGTGGTAGATAACATACGCAATAAGAAACAAAACGTGCGGAAATAATCAAAATACGAAGACGGATATCAAAAGAAAAAATAGCTATCTCAAATTGTTCCGGTAACGTTAAAGGGAAAACTGTATTCTTTATAACAATTTTTAGTCATTTCAAGATGTTCATTATTTTTCACATGTTTATTAAAACCGACAAAAAAAATTTTGAAAATTTGAATTGTTGAAATTCTGTGCATGTCCATGTATTTTGTAACTAACAATCCTGGTTTCGCCTTTCGGCATCTTCGGGCATTCGAGTACACGAATGAACTCGAACTGACAGATTGGTCGACAAAATACATGGAAATATACAAAAGAAATTCAAATTTGATATTGAAATTCCATCAAGCACCCTCAGTCGATGTCTCATATTAAATAAATTTAGGTCTGTTGATACTGTATCTGAATGCTCAAACCATGTTGAGCTATCTCGATTGTGAGATCATGGATTCGAATCCCAAAACGCAAACTCTCATTCATATTGTTTTGTATTTTTATCCAACGTCATAAATTTCTGTGGTGTTTTCATGCATTTTTACAAGTAATGAAGATATTTCAGTGGAAGTTTTTATAAGAAAACTACTTGGTTCTCAGTTGCTCAACATCTCTTTTTTTCAAGCAGAGTAGGGGTAAAAAAATGGGACAAGTGGTAAGTTAGTAAGTAGCTCTCGCTATGCCCCGTTGCTAGGATTGGATGGGTGAGAAGGGATTTAGACAACACATACATCCATGCCTACGCTGCTTACGAACATAAATCGATTGAAAAATCAGTTTATGAAACTTTTCGTAATGGTATTCGAACCCGTTAGATCCGTAACCGAAGCCAACAACGTTGACCACTACAACACAGACCCGAAATTGTTCATGCATACCTCTATTATATCCCAGTGTGTAGAGAGCACAACTACGCTGCTATGCTTCTTTCCTCCAATAAAACAAAAGTCTTCAATAAAATCGTTAATTAAAGACAAATCATTAATTAATTATAATAAATGCGTAGGGCGAGTGTTCCTAAAGTCAACCGTCGCCAGTGGTAAAACTTAAATAACAGTAGATACATTTAAAAAACAGATTGTTTTTAATTCGTGTAGGTAGTCTTCCCATACTGACCTATATGATGCAATACGCAATTTAAAATACTAATCTGAAATCACAAATATAGCTACATTAAAAGTCCATTTAGTTGGACAAAATTTTTAATGACGTTACTAATGTAATATACAATAATGAAAATTCTTATAATTTTCCTGATTCATTATTGTATCACATTGTGATTTCAGATTAGTATTTAATGATTTGCAAGAGGTCCATAACATTTTAATTGTAGACTCTTTTATTTGATTTATGTATAATTTGTTTGCTAATCAGTATTTTCTTGTCTTAGTTCATGAACCATCAGTTTTATATACCTTCATTTTTACACTCAATTTATATAAATAAGCCTGTTATATTTGTATTTTTATCAGTTGATAATTCTCGTGATGAGCGAAACCGGTCCTGATCATTATAAATATGTGTAAGTAGTACAAATGAATTGTGTTTTATTAAAAAATAAAAAAAAATATATAAAATATTTTTTTTCTCATTTGATTTAACTGATAGACTCTTTTTATTCACAGTTGTCAACATCTGCCTTAAAGCATAAACTTGCGTAGACTAACATTATGTATAAATAATGGCGCCATATTTATTCTTAGCGTTGTTACAGGTAAACAACAAGGATTGATCAAATATGACTTTATCCTTGTTCATAAACAGATATACATATATCACAGACATGTCTGCTCCTTTCCCTTTAAATGTCACTTTACTAATCTATAATATATGCATATATTATTTTTCACTTGTGTTGACTTAACAATCTCATATTATAAATATATGTTTGTGTAAGACATCGACTGAGGGTGCTTGGTGGAATTTCAATATCAAATTTGAATTATTGAGATTTTGTACACTTATTTTGTATACCATATATTTTGTCAGTTCGTGCGCTCGAATGCCAGAAGATGCCGAAAGGCGAAACCCGGGTCGTTAATGACAAAATTCATGGAAGTGTGCAAAATCTGAATAATTCAAATTTGATATGTATATGTATCAAATTTGGGCTCTTATATAATACTCTTTTATTTACTTTATGAGACAAATGTTTTATCGTTTGTCGAACGAAGTCAAACAATATCACACCTACAGATGTCACTAACAGATGTCACTAAATGTGGAATGATTGTATATATTTACCCTTTCGTCGAATTGCATCCCGTCGAAACCCACAATGCTATTATAATTGTAAAATCACTGGTAATTCTAAAAGAAGTTGGAAAGCGGCAATTCGCCACTGCTAATGTGTTGTTTACAAAATAAGGATTGAGGCGATTCTCTAAATGTTAACTCAGGTATCAGTGTGGCTCTCAGGCGTATAATATTTTACCTCGTAAATAATATTTGTCGTATTTTTATCTTCTATATAAACGTTAGACACTGTTTACTGTCTGTCAGTTCGAGTCCATTCGTGAGCTCGAATGCCTGAAGATGCCGAAAGGCGAAACCCGGGTTGTTAGTGACAAAATACATGGAAGTGTACAAAATCTCAATAATCCAAATTTCAAAAATTATCGTTTCTACGTTCTCTCTCATGCGTTTAGATTTGTAAAAAACGATTAAAATTAAAACGGCAATATTCTTATATTTATTTACATATCGACAGTGTTTTGGTCAATTGATGTAACACTCAAAATTAAATTGTTTATGAGAGAGTTAAAACTATTTTTATCGAAAACATTATATGGTGAGTTGCGTTATGAATCTTTGAAATGCTTTCCTGTAAATTCTCATGCTTGCAGATACGGGATTATACGTAGAGAGTTTCGATATAATTGTGGCTTACGTCAAGTGACCAGGACAAAATTTTAAAACCTTAAACCAATGTAAAATAATGTTTCCCTTCCATAAAGTGGTAAATGTATTTTTCTAATTTACATCATTTGGCCGAAACCGGCTCTGTCGTCTTTAAAATGAAATCCAATCTTTAACTCATTTTCGTATTTTTTGAGGGTTACATCAATTGGTCAAACCATTGTTGATATTTTATATTGGAATTGAAATAAGTAACGATTTTATTCTTGAAATTGTATTACAATCATGATTATAAATCGACAAAAATTGTTATATTGCATTAAATCCATATAAATGCATTTTTTTATCACTCGCAATTTTATAAAATCACATTTAAAAGATTCTTAATTCTACTTCCTGAATTATCCACAAACTTTAAATGGTACATATTACCAATTCCTCAAACTCTTCCCTATTCTTTAAAATGTTGTCTTCAGTTTCCGTTGATATTTGAGGCGTTTAAAAGCAAAAACCGATATGTCCACTTAGCTATATAAGTGTAGTAAACGACGTTTTTTGTTTCTTGCAAAATTTTTAGTTTTGACGATAGTTTTTTTTCCATCCTATTGCATTTCCAATTAAATAAATGTATGCATATTTGTAAAAGCCAGTCAACCGTTTATTCCATGTATAAGCGAAATAAAATTGGACATGTCAGCATTTGATTGAACCATTAAACTTTTTCGGATTTAAACGGATTCTGCATGCCATTAAAAATTGTTATATTTTCTTTCGTATGATTATGTCGGTCTTGAAGGTTTTAGTCATTCCATACTGTGTGAAATGAACTATAGTACAAATGTACGTATTTTTTGTTCGATTTTGACAAAACGTGGACTTATCGGTATTTGCTTTTCATTGCTTATTTTCATCTACGCATCTATTTCATAATTATGTATATTGTATGCTAGCAATAAATAATTTATCATTTGCATTTATATTATCAAACGTCGCATTCTTTCTGATATTATTAATTAATTTAACAATCTTGGTAATCTATCCTAATTACGTCACAAATGTCAATAACCTCTTAAGGAGCGGCAGCAGCTTTTACCAATTATGTTTTTGTTATTATACCGACTCTCGTGCTCAACTGCATGTAATACAAAATAAACAGACCGCGAATCGAACTGAACTAAATTGTATTATTGTATCCATGTAATATATTACAAACGACATGGACAGCCCGATTAACAATTTGTTATTTTATTCATTTTCCAACCAGTATCGTGAAACAATACTTATTATTCATCGATTTTATAGAATGTAAGATGTTAGTACATAATTCTGTAGTTAATATATATAATTTATTTTTAAAAATGCCAGCGATACGAACACTTTATAAAAAATAAAATCAAGGGGAACTTAACTTTAAAAAAAATGTATGAACATTCATGCCCATGGTATCAAATATTCTATATAAAACTACGCACTGTACCAGGAGTTCCCAACCAGTAGAGAATTTCCCCCTGCCATTTTTTTAATATTTTCAATGTTATATATATTCATAATTTGAAAGCACCTTTTGAATTGTAGTTATCTTAGGAAGGGATGAATTATATTGTAAACATTTGTGAAATGGTGAATGACGCAAAAAAAGGTCGGGAACTTCTGCATTATACTTTTCGACTAATTAAGAATAATTAATGTTATTTTGCTTTTTTTTTATATAAAATCCATTAATATTTTAGCCGGTATCCATTATCGGAAATACAAAAATCTACCTACAATAATTGTAGAATTGAAAGAGATATAACTTTAGTAGTGTCACCAACCCCAAACTGACATTTCCGTCAGGTGGTATAATGTTATTTATAGCATAGCAAACGAACAATATTTACACAGCGACTAGAACATACCTATTCCATCATGGTGACAGGAATTCTATTACTGGATGGAAATTACGGTCGCATTCATTTACCCATCGGTTACTAGTTTAGGTAAGGGCTCGCGATCCCGGTCGAAAATGTCGTGCCTGGAATTTTATTTCTTAAATACCGGGATTGAATTATTTGAATGTTACATGTTATAATGTATAATTTCTAAATATATATGCAATTCATTTCATGTTACTTAAACGCCGCGCCTAATATGTCGAAATTTTTTATCTAAAATAGTATATTGACATAAACTATACATAAAAGACTCGATTCGTGACCGACTCGCAAGAGAATACACAATACATCACAAACGCTCATATCGAATAGTTCTAATGTAGAGTAGAAGTAATCATCACCTGACACATTCTTATCACATAGCGAAGTTTTCACTGTTTGACTACAGATGCCCTTATTTATTTGTTCATACGTATGTTGTTTTAGAAGGTAGCAATACCTGTTTTTATGTTGTACCACGAAGCGACACCGAGCCCAATTCTTGGTTGTATATCAATTGAATCTTGCACATGTTTTTAATGAGTATATCCAGTGCTCATGAAAATACTTACTGTTATAGCACTCCATATAATTATATGTGGGACTGTGTGAAGAAATAACAAGTCAAAATTACAGCAGAAAATAAGGTATTCATAACATAAAATTGATTACTTTGTTATTCCACTTATTTTATCACTAACGTGATGCGTTTCGCCTCTTTACAAAGCATCTTCAGACTAACAGGTATTCATAATAGAATAAAATAACAAAGTATTTAGTTCTACATTTTTTATTAGGTAGTTGATAGCTAATTCGGCTTTACGCCATCGTCAGAACTATGAGAACGCCTGAACAAACCAGCAGGACCTGATGCTATTTATAACCCTGCCATGGACTACAAAATAATAATCACAGACTGAATAAAATCAACCCATCTATTTTGTTCCTACTTATAGAGATGATGTCGGCGTCCGTGGCGCAGTTGGTAGCGTCGTTGGCTACGGTTACGGATGTCTCGCGTTCAAATCTCGGTGCGGAAGGTTTTCATAGATTGATTTATCAATCGATATATGGATTTCTGTTCGTAGTCTGAGTGTTTGTGATGTTTAAAAAATTCCCTTCCTTCCATCCGATACTCACGGGGCTTAGCGAGAGCGATTAGCGAACCACTAGTCCTGTTCTAGCCCTATCCTTCTATCCCTACTCTCTTCAACCAAGAGAGGTTGAGAAACTGAGTAACAAACAGTTCTCATAGAAAAATTCTTGAGATACCTCCATTAGGAGGTCATATGCTCCACGTTGGGAGCGGACATGGATTAAAAATAGAGATGATCAATCTTAAAGACTCGTTTTTGCTTGATAATAAGAAGATTTTTTTGTCAATTTATTGATAACAACAATAATTATTCATTTGTAAATCTTAATTTATACCATTATTATAATGACGAATATGAGACATTATTTTATATATATATAGCTTTGATTGATTAAATATTTGCCCCAATTTAAAATCACGGTAATTTATATAAATGGCCGAGATTCTATCGTTGCCTACCCTAATCGAAACATATCGATTTGTCGCTACCAAATATTTACATAATACTATATTATATTTTTCATAGTCAATAAACGTTCGAAAAATATTTGTCTATGGAATTATCGAATTCGCAATTATTATTATTCGTTGGCATGGAAAACTTTGGCCCTTAAAAATAATACAAAAGATACTTTCAATTTAAGTTCTTTTGTAATTTTTCAAAGACTTCTGAGGAGAGAAATAACAAGGTCTTGCCCACTCCCTTTATACATTCAGTGGCGTTTGACAACGTTTTGTCAGATCCCGTACGTAGCTATTTTGCGATAGATAAATCGTAAAACCCTCGAATGTTTTTTAGTTGGAAATGAACAATAGATTTCATTAGTTAATGTGTGCTTCGTGGTCATTATTTGTTTTATGTACATAGGTTATCCGAAAAGTAATGTCCAACTAACTTTTGTGTTTCACAAAGATCAGATTAGATGGTATTAATTTAGTACACCCCCGATCGCCAAACATCCCCGACCATGCACTGACGCATGCTGAGATCACGTTAGCTGTGCAGCGGTTAAAGAATGGGAAGACGCCGGGCGTGGACGGTATACACCCAGAGTTTCTCAAGAACGACCTGGAGGCACTCTTGCAGCCCTTGCACCTACTTCTCAGTACGGTGTAGCAGCAGGAGCGCTGTCCGAGGATCGGGTCAACGGTGAGGTCATCACAATTCACAAAAAAGGTGACCCACTCTGATGCGACAATTACCGGGGCATAACGCTGCTCAGCGTGCCTGGCAAGGTCTTAGCGCAGATAGTCCTGGCGAGAATAAGGATTCCAGTAATGTGTATCCTCAGGGAAATCCTGGCCGGTCCTGTGCGGACCAAATTCATAATCTCAGATGCCTTCTCCAGCAAAGCAACGAATTCCACAGCTCGCTGGCATGTTGCTTCGTTGATTACGAGAAGGCCTTTGCTAGTCCGCACCGGCCTTCCCTATGGGACATATTAAAACTTTACGGAATTCCAACCAAGATTATCGCCATCATCAAATGCATGCACGTGGGCAGTGAATGCTGTGTTATAATCGACGACATACCGACATAATGGTTTGGGGTCTCAACCGGGGTCAGACAGGGCTGTATTCTGGCTCCGTTCCTCTTCATAATAATATTCGACGTCATCCTGAGGAAGTCAATGCCACCTGACCGAGGTGTAGCCGTTGCCCCCAATCTGCGGCTATGCGACCTCGAGTATGCTGACGACGCTGTGGACAGACTGCAGAGCGACTCGTATCGCATTGGCCCCAAAGTCAATGCGAGTAAAACCAATGTGCTCTGCAACAGTTTTTGTCCAGGCCCAGACTACCCTCTGACGAGCGCGGGGCAAGACATCGAGAGAGTTGACTGCTTCAGGTACTTGAGGGTACATATCACGGGAGATGGCAATCCGCGTAAAGATAGCTGGAGCAACTTTTAACTCAATGCGGAAAGTCTGGGACTCACGGTTGTACTCGGTCAGAACCAAGTGCCACTTATTCAACGCATGCATCCTGACGGTGTTTCTTTACGGTTCGAGTCATGGCACCTCACCAAGGAACAGGGTAACCGTATACTGTGCTTTGAAAACAGATGCTTGCGACGAATACTAGGGGTACGGTGGTTTGATTTTGTCATGAACTCGGAGGTAAGAGAGCGGATGGACCAGCCTCTTATTACGTCCAAAATAAAAAAGCGACGATTGACCAGGCTTGGACACGTGCTGCGGATGCCCCAGGGGAGCTTGAATCCTGCCTATCTCTCCTACCAACCAGATGGATTCCGTCGCCCTGGAAGGCCGCTGATGACCATCCATAGGATATATTCGGCGGAGCTACCGGACGCTGGGATGACCTGGGAGGAAGCGAGGAGACTGGCGGGAGACAGCAGCTTGGAAGAACCGCGTGATGGCCATATACTCTGAATAGGGAACTGATATGGTTAAAAAAAAACTTAGTACACTGAAACTTTGATTTTAATAATTTCCACTTAGTCACGGATTCATTGAACAAAGTGAGTTAAGTTGTAGTAGGTTATGCTAGGGTTGGTCTGGTTTGGTTTGTGTAATGTATTCTAATGCGTGGAACAATAGCAATATAGGGTAGTGACATTTCATTACAGCCTCGTGCAACTATCGATTTCAAAGTGTGAGTATTTATGTTAAATGAAAACTATTTTATTATTTGGGATCACTTTATTTTTAGTGAAAGAATATGCTTTTTGTGGAATGTATTTGTTATAAGTGAAAACTGTATTTTATGAAAGTGACTATGATCTAATCAAAAGTGCATTTAATTGTAAGCCTTTTTTAAATTGCTTAATTTTATCGCGAAATATGCTCATCAACTATTGAAATTCACACGCTCTAAATAACTTGACAAACTTTTTTACTAAAGGTTTACTTTTTTTTCACTAACAATTCAAAATGAACGACGGGCCGCAAGTAAAATATTATTTTGCGGTCTATATTCGTAATTTACATTTATAAAAGCGGAATTTCAACATAAAAAAGTAAGTCATTGTCTAATAACCAACAATTTTAAGAGACGCACGGGATGAAAAAGAAAAAGTAGTTTTCGCGAAGAAACGGTCCACTCTAGCTAATTCTGAAACTCGAGAGTAGGTTGATATATACAACAAATTAACCCTCAATTAACGCTGAATCGAAAATCGTACAAATGCTATGCGATTTAAAGTAATAAGTAGTGGGTAGTTTCTCGGTAATGTGGGTAATCTATTGCTACCCAATAAGCAATAAACAACCACTGAAGCACGTAACGAGACGTAATGCCGTTTACACAAATTAAGCTAAAATTACCGAGAAATAGTCAGAGCTTAGAGAAGGCTTTTTATACAGCAGTAGATTACTGACGACCACTGGTAATTGAATAGCATAAAATAAAGCATATTTTGTACATGTAGATATTTTATAGAAAGCACTAAATATTCTCTGCTTGGGGAAACAGTAGCTTTGCTTCTGATGACCTATCACTGGACTTAACTGAGTCACATGAAGGTGTAGCGATAATTGTATTTCACAAATATTCCTCTAGCTTCGTTGTTTCTTTATGCAATTGCTTCGTCCTACTCGACATGACACACTACACCACATATTTGGAACGCCAATAAAATCTCCAGGCATGAGTATCATTGTTGGTTTTGACCAGATACCTAAGTTAAATAATATTGGCTTGGCTAAAGACTAGAAAGATGGACGCGAGTTTAATCAACAAAACGTTATACATGAAAGCACCGAAAGAAAAATAGACGATAAAAACCGTGACTACACGTAGTGCATGGCGGTAGCAGTTTAACGCGCCCTGACCAATGATTTTACCTTCAACAAACCACGCAGCGCAGTTTGCATTTCATTCGTTGATTCTCATCCAACCTTTTAAATATGGAAGGAAAAAAATGATTAAATGTTATATTAAAAAAATACAGTGCGTCGTATAAGACCTTTTTATTTTAATGTAACGAATGTTCAGCTTTAGCGGATTCTGGTCTGCATTCGTCGGTTATATTGAGGATTTACAGTTTTTTTTATTAATAATATTATTTAATATATCGACTTAGAGCTTTAAAATTAAAAAAACAACTCGCTGATAGTCTTAGACCGGCCTTCCATTGCAAAAAATCGTAGGGAAAATTACTTATTAACAATAAAAATAGAGTACACTTTAAGAACAAATCAGGCATTTATAAATAACAATGCAGTGATTTCCAACATTTCTATGTGGGTAAAACCACACGTACATTAGATACAAGAGTATCAGAACATTTAGCTGCTTTTAAATTAAAAAAAGGTTACTTCGACATTCGCAAATAACTTGTTATTGGAGAACCAAACGTTCAATGTGGATGATGGGATTAAAATGTTGCATCAAAACATGGGGGATCATAAATTATTTTGTCAAGAAATTTTGAAAATCAATAGAGCCCAGTTGAATTCCTTACCAATTTTGAACGAACAGCTGAATCTTCCAAACTCCCCGTTGCTGAATTCTTTACGTGGATGTTTTTCTAAGAAACATAAATTAACAATCGAAAAATATTGATATTCCCATATTAATAAATTCATCTCATAGTCAGCCAACAGAACTCACTAAATTTGGAATGATTGTATATATTTATCCTTTCTTCGAATTGAATTTTAAAACCCACAATGTCATTATAAGTGTAAAATCACTGGTAATTCTAACATTAGTTGGCCACCGGCAATTCGCTACTTCGTTAATGCGTTTGTTTTCCCAACAAAGATTAAGGCTATTCTCGGAATTTTTATCTACTGATGTATGGGTCCTAGACTTATAATATTTTATCTTATAGATAAATTTTGTCGTATTTGCATCTTGTATATAAACGTTAGACACTTAACTGTCTCTCAATTATAGTCCATTCGTGTGCTCGAATGCCTGAAGATCCCGAAAGGCGAAACCCAAAATGTACAAAATCTCAACAATTTAAATTTAATAATATTATTATTGAAGTGGTTTTGGCCCACCCAATTTACTTGTCGAGTTGTATCATACTTATCTCTTCAATCGAATGATTTGTTTGACTGCATCTTCCAAACAAAATTGTGCTCCACCATTCCTCTGTTACATCATCGATTTATACCACTCGTCGCTATTTCCGCATTGTTGCACATCGGTTCTCGAAAAAGAATTTTTATTTACAATAAAAATCCGCCTCAGATGTCACAGCTAAGCGACAGTTCTATTTTTTATTACACACAAACATTTTAACGAGCATGTTGCAAAAACGACCTAAGTCCTCTGGCGTAAAAGACTTTAAAATTGGCGACTCTCAAGCACACTCTATTATAAACGCCACTCGTAATCTCGGCACATTAATTGGAGATGATTCCTTTTGAATGAACCAATTATTTTCAAAGAGCTCTCCTCTCTGACTGAAGCATAATTATAGCTTTGTTTTTATGCGTCGCTTTGAGAATTGTTAAAAGTGTCGAGTTTTAAAAATATTTATTATTGTAGCGATATTCTAGAGACAAGAGCGTTCAAACTAAGCTCAATTTAACACAATGATAAGGTTCTTTATTTCCATGCCTTTTTACCTGTTACCTAATGACACCAACATTTTCCTGATAGTGTCTTTTTACGATCAAGAATATGTCTAATTTTCTTTCGTAGTTTTTTCGTCATCAAAATGCTTTAAATAAGACAGGTGGGTCCCTCTTAGATTAACTCCCCCTCTCCCATCTTCACAATCAATTATTAATTCGAACGGTGAGTCCATCGCCTTTCCGCACCCGATCACCAGTAAAATCTTAACTAATAAATCCGTTTCTATGTGTGTGCAGACCATATATTCCACTGTAACCAGGAATCACCGTGCAAAAAAATAAACCTGTTAGTTAGGTACCATCAGTGTAATTAAAATATTTGAAAACAAACGTATTTTGGTTTTTATTTGTAGTGAATTGATAAGTAACAAGTGATAATTTTTTTTATATCCTGGTTAGCGCAAAAAAGGAATTTAGAATAAAAATTATTTGTATATATTTCAGACAGTGTTATTTTAAATTCGTTCTTAAATAATCCGTGCTAACAAAGATTTAGTCGTAGTACTTATAATATAATTTATTATTAATAACATTAAAAATTAATGTATTCAACCTACGTATTCATGTATCATTTTTAAGCCGACTACATGAAATTTAAGTTTTGACGTAATATTATTCTAAACTTTACTACATGGTAGAGCTCTGTACGGGGCCGGGATTGGCCCGTGGGTCGGACTCGGGCGTGTAAAAACGAAGGAATTCAGGCCCGGGTCATAAGTAAGGTAAAAAGTTAACAACTTTATAATTAATTTCACAATTTATCGATACATTAACATCTATACTTTGAATAGTTATTTTTCAAGAACTTGAAGGTGAGAAACTCATACAATTGTGTGAACTAATTTAAGCTAAATCTGAAACAATTCCTTCATTATTTATGAATAACGTATATTTAAATTAGTCATTCGTACAGAAATAAAGTGTGAATATTATTCAGTAATGTAAATGTACCAGTAGTTGTCGTTTTTCTAAAAAGTTCCCAAAATAAGAAACTTATACACGGGATTGCTCTAAATTGTAGAGTTCAGCCATATGAAACCATCTTTTGTAGGACTGATGAACTAACACATCACCATATATATCATTCAGGCGTCATAGCGGCCATTTAAAAACAAAACTTATGTAGTAAGTATTTTATTGTAAATTTTTTAAGAGGTTAAGGATATCAGTGAATGTAAGCATATGCTACTTGATTCAACCAAGAGTGGTCTTACAGGAAGGTTGTCATGAAACCCTCTGATTAGGCATGGTCAACTACTGAAACTTTCAATTTTTTAGATGGTCAACTAGTGAGACAACAACATGGTTATTGTTAAAAATAAACATTTTTTTATTACGGACCGTTTTCTAATTTTTGCCTTATCATATTAATTTAGACATTTGATCTAATATTGAATATTTCTCTTAAACGGTCAACTACTGGTACTTTTACCTTATCTTCTTTACGTTAGTTTTAGAAGGTTGACAGTTTGTTCTACTAGATAATTTATTATTAATAAATAAAATGTATTCGTTAAATTTCATCAAATTGTAAATGAAAACATCTGAGTTTTCTCGGGATGAAAAAAATTACACTGGGATTCGTGTTACAGGTATGATATTAAGGCCGGGGCTGATTTTATAAAATTTCGGCCCGTGCAGACCTCTATTACATAGGAATAAGTAATTCATTCAGATTTTGTATTTACTTGCATGTTATATAATATAATGTTCCAAGAAATTAAAGTTGTGATGATGGCTAAGGAACTGAAATACAACTCATAAACTACACTTTATCATTTTGTTTCATAAATTAAGTAAGAGAAAGGTGTATGTAGTTAACTAATTACATGTGTGAGAGATAACATTAACTTATCCAAAAACAGGGCATCCTGAGATTTAAGAATCCTCTACTGTATACACTGTATCGCAAACATTATATTTGGTGTATCTACATGGATTTACATGGTAAGACATCAATGATCCGTGGTGTTTTTTTCACATACTGGAAATAAACTATTTTTCTACTAGGAATCAATGAAGCTATGAGTACTTCAATCTAGACATCTGCAAATACCCCATATTGAGATAATGGGTAAATCAAATTCAACTTATCACCATAAATCAAATATTATTTATTTGTAACAGATTTTTAACAATTAGATCTTTTCCGAGTATATGCAGTAGAAGAATATTTAGAAATATCCTTTTACTGACCCACTAACGTCTACAATTTGTTTAATTCTTTAAAAGGTTATCTTGCCTTAGCGTTCTTGCATTTTTGAGTTACCTGAGAACTAAATCAGATAGAGCACATAATTTTACACATAATATCGCTACATCAATGCAACAGTAAGACATATTGCAAAACCTAGTTCTGAGATAATGGCTGTTTTGGGTTTTGCTAAATCTTAAAAATGTTTTCATAATATAAGGATGAAAATTAGCTTAAAGGTAGACGTAATTATATTTTTCAAAATTCTACCGAAATAGTGTAATTTAGATTGTTATTTTGTTGCGTGATATAGTAAGTTATGTGTTCATACAGTTCAAATTTTAAAGATACAAAATATCCGACTGTTGCATTGGATTCGCCATACTTTTCTTCTTAAAATGGCATTTTTAACTCAAAACACGATCTTTGCAGTATGTGTTACTGTAGCATTGACGTAGCGGTATGTAACTGTATGTTTAACTCAAATTTCATTTTTTTGAGTTTTCTGACTAATGATCTGGACGATTGTTTTATTACACCACTTATATACAAATATTAATCATTTTGTCCATATCGCAGTATACAACCAGGTACTAAAGATCGTTTTGGTGATGATCAGTTTTGTCTTGATTTTTTTATTCATAGAAAGAAAATATTTAAAAAAAAAAATGGTTTTTAATTTGCATCATCTGACTAATGGAACAAAAATAGTCCCTTGTAAAAGGTTTAATCATTTATGTTTAATTTTTAAATCTATCAAAACTGTTCACAGTGCAGTTATAATATCTGCAATGTTTTATTTATTTTATGCAGTCGGAAATTAATTATAACGAGTTTTGAAGTACAAAATATTCGAAGAGTGTCCCGCAAACCCAAAAATGTCACAGATTTATCGCACTTGCCTAATATCCCTTATGCAAACTGAAAAGGAGAAAAGGTATCTGCAATTACTTATTTTTGTGTGTGTATACCCTTCATATACCCAAGCTGGAGTTTTCATCCCTGCCACTATCAACAGAAGACATATTTCAGCACTCTTTGCTTCTTTAAAATACAAACATTACTGTGACAACCGCGTTTGCGATAGACAGGACCGGGGCAATAAATTACTGCCAAATCATGCGGAAGGGGGCGCGAAATTGGAAACGAGAGGTGCGGACGTGCGCATGGGAAGGGTTAATAAATGTTCTGCGCCCCCAGAACGGCTTGGCAACACCATTCAGTGACCAGTCGAAGGAAGCAATAGACAGATTTATGGCCCGGCGAAATGTAGAAGACCTAGTTTAATTCAACTAGATGTGTGTGCAAGATAACACCCCTTTTATAAATCACTTATCGCGTCTTAAAGGGGTGTTTAATTGGAAAGATTAAGAGATATAAAAAGATTCTACAATCATTATTCGATAATAGGCGACATATAACATTTAATTTATTGGGTAAATCAAACGTCGATATCTCGTCCGAAATGTTGGCAGCCACTCAAGAATAACATGTAGCTCAAATACATTATTTCAAATGTATAAGGGATATAAACTGTTCCGTTTGTAATAGACAAAAATTATTGAGAAATGTTAATGTTGAAGCACTCAAATTAAGACGGATCAAAGGCCTAACTGTTTAATGGGCTGACAAAATTATAGAGTAGATTTTAGTCCAGCTGTGAATGTGACCGACCGCTTAACCACAGTGGTAAATACAACGTTTTTGAGATAAATCTGTAAAAAAATATCTTTGGATTAAAGACATTACTCATTTTCGAACCTTGTTTACAAATTCCTTTACTTTTTTGTTGATATTGTATTGCTCTATTTTTTCTCTCTTTCTTAAAAAAGTATATAATAGGTTTAACTGCTGAACGACAACCAGTCATCTCATACCCATTTCTGTTTATATGTTCCTTTAATAACCCTCATGCTGAAATAAATATTAGTGCTAATGACTACCACCATAGTGAATAACCGCATGACATTACTTCGTTCTTGAGGATGCCGCTGGAGAATAAGTCAGTCCTCTTTGCGGAAACGTCCAACGAAGACGTCCCATGGAAAGTCCATATTACGCTCCACATCGAGAGTTCATGAAGTTGAAAAAACTTCCATGAGTATTTAGATAGCCAACGAAACAATTTTTCTGCTCGAGTGTAATCAAATATACAAACTTTAAATGGTAATAAATAATTTATTTTTTATTCGTTATGATCGAATACAGTACTTTCGAAACTTGTTCATTTCATGGCACACAACATTTGCAAAAATTTAACGACGGCCGCCTTCTCCAAAAATTAAATTAATTTAGTTATCAAAAGTTTTATTTCACATTATATATATAATATAACATACTTGTACAAACACCTGCATTCTACAATCGCCACACATGCAAAATGTTAATAAAATCACGAATAATGGGTACTTATATATAGAATTTGTACCTATCTAAAATGAAAAAATCCATAATAAAATACTTGCTACTCTACTGGAACATTTTGCGCCCCCCAGGGATCCGTGGCCTATAGTTTGGGAAGCACTGATCTAATAGATATTGTGTAAAAATGGCTTTTTTTGTCAGATTTAATACAAAACAGTTATTTTGTGCCGACTCCTATTCGAATCATCTTTATCGAAAATCTACAATTATTACGCTTCTATGACTGTCTCGTGTTTTATCATAAAACACTAACCTAAGCGCACGAGAGAGAGCTAGTAAGCAACATTTTAAGATTTCGTTTGTTAACAATCGTTCTCATTATACCATTTATTTCATTGAGTAATTATTTTTTACGGTAAAATTGCCCATATCTGATCTAATATCTCAAATTGGTCTTCTGTATAGTCCGGTAGAGATTTCTTCAGTGAGCGAATCACGTGTAATTTTTGTTTACATAAATTTAGTATTTATTGTGTTAGTATAAATAATATTTGAATATTATATTAATTAATTGCCTCCAGCTTCTCTTCCATCATGTCTGCCAACTCGTGTTCATTGCGTAGACAATTTATGTAATGTGTATGCCTATTTATAAAATGTTCTTATTGCAAATTAAGAGCAAGTCAAGATTCATCCAAAACATAATTTAAACTTCATCACAAAACATAATCATCGTAGAGTAGCTTTACCTCGTGAAACTTTTGGATAATGAACGGCGGTGTCTAACCTTTGTACTCCGCTCTCGGGTACTGCGAGCTTTTTGAAAGCCCTGAACAGTAGTTTTAAACTTAGAGAGACGCCTGTGGCATTTAAAAGGTTAAATTAGTCCACGTAGAATTTCAGTAAATATTCTGTCATACTTTGACATCTTCATAAAGGTGAAATGTGAAAGAGACACATTAAAACTAGCCTTTTCTGTAGTACTTGTTCCAAAATTTTATCAAAAAGCCAGGACTGGTTTCGCTCGCCGCGAGAATTGCAACACACTCATCCTATATTATCAATTATGAATATAATATTCACAATATTGTTATGTTTAAAATGTCAAGTAAATGTTTCATTTAATATTTGCATCATTGATGGATTGATCTAAATTTAACATGACATAGGTATATTATGAAAATATACATTACCTTTAATAATTCATTAATATTAAGCTTAGCCATTAAAATATTCCCAAAACCGTCATTGATCATCTTTCGCGAGATGCAATTTGTATGTATAGCTTTTGGCATTGTGAATTTATAAGAAATAATCGGTCGTCGATGGAGTCAACCGTCCGAAGGATCGATTTAATCCTAGCCAGCCGCATTCTAGACACTTTGAAACTGAAAATGGGCTGTGTTTTGAATTTTTCTCGATATTTATTATTTTTGTCTTTCGAACGGCTATACGTGAAGGTACAGAACCGACGGACTCCGTAACCGGTTGGTTTGCAACCGTTTGCCAAACGCTTCTATTTTTACAATTTAAGATAATTTAAGACATCGTCTGAGGGTGCTTGATGGAATTTCAATATCAAATTTGGATTATTGAGATTTTGTACACTTCCATGTATTTTGTCACTAACCCAGCGAAAGCCGGGTCGTTAGTGACAAAATACATGGAAGTGTACAAAATCTCAATAATCCAAATTTGCTTCTATTTTTAATCGTATCTACAGTGTAACTTAAATGTTAACTCATTTTATATTATTATCCACCAATGCATCGTATAAAGGAGATTAACCGGAAAAAAGTGGGGTTTGTACTGAGATTCTCCCACATAGCCTCGATGCTGATAACCAGTCCTCCACCCCCATTCAACCCGGTTCTCTCATATTGTATGCGCCCTTTTTTTTGAAAAAGTCCTGATACTGTAATTAAATGTCAATTATTCTAATCGGTCATATACATAATATCGACGGTGTTATGCCCAATTTATGTAACCCTAAAAATTGAAATTGTTCAGGAGAGACTAAAAACTTATTTTATCGAAAGCATTATAAGAGGAGTTGCGTTATTAATCTTTGAATTGCACTCCTTTATATTCTCATGTTTGCAGATACGGTCGATATACTAGCGGCTTACATCAAGTGGCGGGTCATAATTGTTAAACCTAAAACCGGTGTAAAATGATGCTTCCCTTCCAAAAAGTGGTCAATTTATTTTTCTAATTTACATCATTTGGCAGAGACCTGCTCCGTCGTCCTTAAAATGAGATCCAATCATTAACTCATTTTTGTATTTTTTGAAGGTTATATCAATTGGCCAAAATACCACCGATATAATAAAAAAAGTCAGTAATAAGAGCCCAGCAAGCAAGCTTATTTAATGTGTTTATCATTTTCTCAAGGAATGAAACAATGTTCAATGTTTCCGAACATATTTACAAACTATGCATTTAATAATCTAAAATACATTCCGCTACTGGATATTTCGCCTTACATCCAAAATAGAAGCTTTGAAAAATAAGCCGAGCGCTCAAATATTTTTCGTTCATAATAAATTCAGCTCTGTAGCACGTAACTGCAAGTTACTATGCATTAAAACCCCGATGTATATTTTCTGCATTGAATTTTTGGAATCCTATGCACATCTGGAGAGAATTTTTCTTCTGTGCATGGAACCGCGGCGAATTTATAATTTACACATACTATGTTCCCTAGTCGCTCGTCGCTTTCCTATTGCAGACGTTAATCGCATATAATATTATTGCTTACATACAAATAAACTAAAATTATCGTATTATCTAAACAGAATTGGCAATTTTTCGATCCCATTGCCGAGTAATCAATGCTGTTGGGTTTTCTCATATTGGGTTGCGTGCTGAAGGGTTCGATTCTCGCAAAGGTTTATACTTATATATCTTTACATAGGATAATACTTTTATGCTGGTATTAGCGAGACTGGTCATGATCGTTATGAAAATGTGGAAATACTACAAAACAAGTTGTGTTTTATTTATAAAAAATATTATGTTTTTTCACCATGAATTGACAGTTATAAGCGATACTTACACACATCGATGTATTGATTTGTATCCAAAGGCATGGATTTTTGTTCATTTATTCTCCCACTAACCCTTCTATCCGATCCCACAAACTGGAAGTAGCGAGAGCAACTAGCTTATTTGAAGTCCTTGTTTACCTCATACTTATTAAATCAATATTATTTATTATTATGAAACACCATATCCGCTCCATACTTGGAGCATATGACCATCACACGGTTCCTCCGGGATTCTCTGTTCCCCGCCAGTCTCTCTGCTACCTCCCAGCGCGTCCCGTTGCTCCCCCGAATACATCCTTTGGATGGTCATCGGCGGCTTTCCAGGGCGACGGAATCCATCCGGTTAACAAAAGGGACAGGCAGGATTCAGGCTCTCCTGGGGAATCCGCAACACGTGTCCAAGTCAGGTCCATCGTCGCTTTTTTATTTACCGCATACTGCTCTATCCTTACTGACTAAAGAGAAAGGTTGACCAACATACTTACAAAAAGTCCCTATTAAATCGTATATTGAGATGCTTGATTAGGCCTTCACATACTTCGTATAGGTACCTGACATGGTTTAAAAAGAATGCAATTTTGAACTAAGGTTTTTTCATTTTTCTCATGAAGATCCTTGAAATAAATATATCACTCATACCTGTCATTTTCTCTTTCCCAAAATACCACGCTTTCGTGTTACAAGCCGTGGTAATATTCAATGTGATATTTTTTTAATTTTCTTTTCTCATTAGAGGCCATCGGTGTTCATCGGTCGTTCAAGAAGAATAAACCACTATTTGTTTGCGTGGCGTCCTTTGTCGAAGGTGAGACCCGTATCATAAATGATATAAAATCAATACATAAGATAGAAAAACCTTTTGCAGAAATGATTCTCCAGCCAAACAAAAGGATGTGAATGAACAATTATTATAATGTTATGTTTTCCAATTTTTGTGAGTCAGTGAGTTATATTCATTTGCCAGCTTTCAGTCACTGACTAAACTAAAACCTTTTTCGCGCTCTACCGGTCTGAATTCGAGGCAAACCAAAATTTTCACGCTCTGAATCTCCTACACCTCAGCAGCCGTGTCGATATTAAGTATATATATATACCTACCTTCGTCGACCTATATGTTTTGGTATTTATTATGTTTATTGTACTATATATTTAAATTTACATGCTATTGAAACTAATTTATTGTAAAGCGGTTGGTACATATTATGAAAATTCTTAATATGACTGATCGACAAAATATAGCGCTTTCGTTCAATTTAATTTTGTATGAAGAAGAAAGAAACGGAAAATTGTGAAATGTTCCAACGGGACTTAAAACAATGTGTTTGTCAATGTTTTGTTTTCATAAAACTATTTCAAAGCTCTAGAAGAAAACACTAAATCGAAAAAATTACATATTGAGTTAGTTATACCAGAATGTTTCTTATTTCAAACTCTACCGTATTACAGAACACACTTATATTTATAAATTACATTTTTACTTAAAAACAAATAAAATGAAAAACGTATGACATTTCAAACATTTGGCAAACTTCAATGTCCAATTACTCAAAACTAGTTTTTTCTATGTAATGTTTTCTTCCAGAACAACGACGAAATGATGTGTTCGGTTTGTGAGTGTTGCTAAAATCTACACACATTGAAAAAATCGGTGATTTCCATACCTTTGTTCTGAGCAGATCATTCAATTTTATATTTATAACAGGCCTTTGTTAATCACTTGGCAATCTTAGCATCACATCATCTTCTCCCATGTGTATTTGATATATTTTTTAATGTTGATTTTTTTCACGATTAATAAATGTAATAATATGTTTTTATTGGTTATCAATTTCATTATATTTTTCTTTGCTTACAGGTAAGCCCGCCATCATCTTGTGGAAAAAATATGACTTACGGTACCTAAGAGAACACTCGACATAAGGTATGCAAAGTGTAGATGTCTTTGAATGACTGTTTCAATTTGAGGGTGTCTGATGAACCGCTGAAGTCTATGTTAGATATCAATTAGATATCGCTGAGTTAGATATCAATTAGAGCTATATTATTCACTACATTAGAGGATATGCTAAAATTCTTAAATTAAACATATGTTACGCAAGTTACGAACGCGATTCCTACATATATAAAGATATCATTTTATCTGTGTCGAGACGATCCCGGAAATAATTCAATGCGTTTTGCTCGTCTCTATTCTCATCGTTCAAATAAAATAAGTAGACATTCTTAATTTTTAATTATACTTTTTTGTAGTACTTTTGTTTATTCAAAAAAAAATAATTGGTAAGTTCCGTTAGAAACATGTCGTCCTAAAGCAGGTTGTAAGTGGTAAGATTATCTAAGATATTATTACCGATTTACAAAAAAAAATCGAAGGAAACGTTTTTGTCCGTTTATCACAAACGAATCATTTTTTGAACTGAAATTCCATATAAATCTTTTAGATACAATCTGTTATAAAATATAACTTCAATTAAATGAAAAATATTCATGCAGTCGGAAGACCGCAGGTTTCCTGCCTCTGTAAAATGGTCTCGATTCCCCGGATTCCTGAAAATGTTGAGACCTCAGAATATCTGATATGCACTGTATGTCGTATTTTTAATATAAAAAGAAATAAAGACAAAAGCACAAACATGAAAACGTTAAGAATAAAAAAATAATCCTTACATTTTAAACCTACTTACCGGAACGTTTTCAGTTGTTTTTTTTTTCTTTTAAAGTGTATTTTGACAACAAGGAGACAACTCCCCTGTGTGAGGGTGAAAGTTCTCCCTGAGTTTTCTCAAAATTTAATTCTTAAATATGCTGTTTAGGAACCATTGTGTCAAATGTATTCCTCAAGGGCAATTTTAAAACAAAAAGTACTTAAACGTAATTTTTATACTTATTCATCGACGTCTTCTTTTTATGAATTGTAGCTTGACTCTTTACAGTCGGTTAGAGATGCCTAAAGATGCCTAAAGACGAAACTAGGGTCCTTGGTCACAACATCTATGAAAGTGTACAAAATTTGAGCGATTGAATTTTGAAGTAGGTATTTTTGTTTAAATTTTAATAAGAGAGGATCGCCTTATATTTCAGCAATTTTTCAAAGTATGGAAAGTTTATATTGGATATTTAAAACCTGTTGACTTCGACTAAGGAATTCCTTTATGTTAAAATACATATTACTTTTTATTGTAACATAAGAATGTTTCCGAAGATGAACTTATCGGCAGACTAGAACATTAATCTCAGAATTCCACGAACGATTACTTCACTGGAAAGCGTAAAGTCAATTCAAATTTATTGTGAATTTTTCATTTTATATACATATTTACAATTCTTGTAAAAACGTATAAATAATTAATGGGTATCGAGTACATTATATATATATATATATATATATATATATATATATCCATATTAGAGATGTGCTATTTTAATAAATTTAATATTTTTTAGTGTTTATTGTTAATACTAATGTGGAAAAACATTGTTAAAAACTATTTTATTTAACAATATTCAATTACTTACATATGAATTATTTATTTCAAAAGCAAAAATAATATCTGGCTTTACAGCTTATAAGATCCATTGCGTCAAATTTGATGAATCGCATTAGATAAACTATAATATGAGAATTATAAATGAAACTCGAGGAGAAAAGACATCACAAACATCCATGTTCAAGATCTCAAATGTTATTGACTCTGCTGGAACCCAAATCGATCTAATCGCTAAGGTAAAACATGTAATGCACCCATCAAATATAATTCATTATTCTTGTAGAACTAAATACTTTATTTGTACCCATAATGTAGAAGGCTCTTCTAAGTAAATGACATTTAAATCAATTAACTATCTAACTTACAAATTCAAAATTACATATATCAACAAGTCTCGTTTCGCTCACCGAGTATCAACTGATACTGTTTTCAAATGGAGTCTGTATTGTAGAATATTTGTGACATTATTTCTAATTTTACATAAATGTTCTATTCCCATAATGGTCTTGATGAGATTATATGCGGAACTGTCTTTTTCACGTACCTGTCTCATAAAGTATAACTGACTAAGATGAAATCACAACGTACCCCTCATTTGCGGAGCATAGCTTCATTTGCACGCACAGCCGAGAAAGATCCCGCCAAAGGTGAAAAGGTCCAAATTAATTTACCTGCAATCAGGCTCGTCTGTGTAATGAAGAATTACAATCAAGTCTATGCGAGAAGACTCTGCTCTGCTCGAGCACCAACCGAGCGCAGTCAATGAAAAAAGCTCTCAAAATCACTGAGGAAAAAAAGCCTTCGCGAGGCATTCAAAAGCGCGGGCGGCGGCACTCGACCGTCGCAGCGTCGACAGCTTTTTCAAGAGGCTTCGCGGGAGATAAAAATCGCAAGTTTTACACACGTACTTTGGAACGTAAACAAATGATAGCGCTCGTTTAATGGGAATATTTACGACAGAAAAGTTTACAAAATAAAGCTTTTTATGAAGCTATGTTTCAAGTTAAGCTATATTTTTAAAATAAACTTTTTGCTACACAATTTAATTATGAAAGCTGTTTTTCTGCGTAACAGTTTTAAAGTGAAATTACCGAATATTTATAAATAGTAGAATCGTTTTGAAAAACCTTTATTTTACATGCCGGAATACTTGTGTGTACGGAAGTACATTTAAAACCCGCCTTAACATTATTATTTCCCACACGTGACGTCTGAAATATTTTAAATTCAATTAACTTTTTATATCTAAAAGAAACTTTATCTGATTAAGAACACTTTGGCGAGGAAGACGTAAAGTTAATCACTCCAACAAAAGAAAATGCTTTGAGTTTCGTTGAGGATCTAAAAAGCTATTGTAGGTATTTTGCTACCATTGACGATCAAAATCATTGATGACGATATCGGTGACGTACAAAACGGAACCTTCAAATTGATTTATGTGTCGTAAGAGTTTTATATAAACAATTCAAAATTATGTACCAAGACAACTTGCGCACTTTTTTAATTATATTTTTTTTAAAAATCCAATTCCCTACATTTACATTTTATTTTGTCGGACAGTTTATTTATATGAAAAGTTTATGATGAAAAATTGTTGTTCGCAGTCTGGTTGAATGTCAAGAATTCTAAGATATACATTGCCAAGTAAAAAAAGAATATTTCCTATATGACACTACATATACACCAACAGTTAATTACTCGCCAGTGTTAGTTAAATTAAAGCCAGTGGAATAACTACGTTACCAATTTTAATTTTATATTCAGTTAGTTACTTATTTCGTATTATAATATTTTTAAGAAATACTTCTTATTTTAACTCTCCATTAAATTATTGCGAAAAATGATATGGTACGTTTACTCATATTTATTATTAAAATTGCTTTTAGATATTATCAGTTTGATTAATGTCCTTATCGATTGAGACACTATTTTTCTATATTAGTCATTCAAACATAATAAGTCGTAAGCGATAAAAATAAATTTATTTACTTAGTTCTACATCAAAATATTGATGTTAAAGGGTCGATTACACTAGGGAACAAAATGAGCAACATGCCTCAGGACTAACGGCGGGACATCTGCGACGATGCTGCGGTAACAATGCCACGTAACGATTTGTCCGTACACACGTAATCCCGCATTAAGCGTTCCTCGATCTATCGTCTAAATATTATGGTCCCGTCACAAATATTTTCCCGATTGACCGTTTTTTGTTAGTGTTTATCATTGTGTACATAAGCACGTTCTACCCCCATCCAACCGGTACGTAAAAAAAATAGAGACTGCAAGCGTACAAGCTTCCTAGAATTGTTTCCGATCATTGTCATAATGTTTTGTATTATGACTGCACCTGCGTTGGCATAGCAAAGCAACTGGAACTAGCACCATCAACTCTAAACACGATTGTTTCTAGTAAGAGTGACATTCGCAAAACAATCGAAAAGTGCGGCAAGTCAGCGAATAAAAGAAAGTTCGCTAAGGAGTCTATTTTCAATGAGCTTAATGAGATTCTTCACGTGTGGAACCAGCTGGTGCGAGCTGAAAACATACCTTTTGATGAATCCATAGTTAGAGAAAAGGCTTTGCAATCAGCCAAAAAAAGGGGTCACAAATGTCTGCATCGAACGGATGGATCAATAGTTTCAAAGATCGGCACGGTCTTGTTTGTTAAACAATTTTTCTTTTTTTTTATTTGAAGTTTTCACGCATTTATCGTTTAATTTTTAGAGTCCGTTGAAAAACGTAGAATCGGGTTTTCACTGTAGTGCATAAAAATATATCACTGAGTTATGGCATACACAGTGCAGTCATATTTAATTGATCTGTAATTTTCAATAATAAATACATTTATAATAATCACACGTATAAACTCGCAAACATTTGACATGTTGCCTTTTGCGCTCGCAAGCAACATTTCCCGCGTCACGTAGAAATCTCGCACTATGCCGCGTGCAGCATTGTGGGACAGTGAGGAATGCTGCAGCCTCACGTAGACTATGCTACAAGTCGTGCTGCGGGGCATTTTGTTTCCTAGTGAATCAAGGTTTAATGCGCGAACTTTTAAGCCGTCACCACGAGCGAAAACAAGTCATTAAACTCCACACCTGATTAAATCATGATTCATAGCGTGAACAAATACTCAGATGTAGACCCACCATTAGAAGTGATAACCCGAAGACGAAAATGTCGTTTATTAAATTGCCTTATGTAATGTCAAATATTATATTCACAAAACGTTAGCGATATAAATTTGTTTGAATGTAAAATCATAGCGCTAAAATAAACACGTGAGTGCAAATTCAATTTAATTGCGCGCTTTTGATTGCGTTCATTCATTGCATTGTCACCGAATTAACTCATCTTTCGCTTTCATTGAACACTCGTTTCCTGCGTTGTGAACATTGGCTCATTATTATAGACGACTTAACTCATTTTGGCGATGAGTTTCTCAAAATTTTCGTATTCATACACTATTTAATCACTGCGCGATTGACCTGTACCATATCGATGAAATTGGTAGTTTTGAGATATGGCCGATCAAAGTTTTGACTCGTCCAAACTGACTCGTAAAAAGTGATGGCTTATTATTTGTATTACTTTTTTATCCAAATAGGTGGTCAATAGTTTATAGTTTTAGGATAAAAGGTTCTTTCTGTATGGAACGCCACGATTCACAAAAATGTGTATCCCCAATACGTTTTTCGATATGTAGGTATACGTAACTGAGAAATTATTTAATTTTGCTGATTTCCATACGGAAATATCTGCCTTTTGAGAGAAACCTTGTACTTTTATCGAACTGTAGAAGAGCGGTGTTCGAATATAATGGCTTACTTAACTCAAAACATCAAATTTTTAACGTCCTATGGACCTAGGCCATCGATATATTGTCTTCCGAAAAGCAAAAGGGCACTTGTGACATTTTGGTGGTTTTGAATTATGAATGCAGGTTTGTTCGTATTTTCTTTCTCATGATAGGCAAAAGGACATTTGCGAAAAAAAATTTAAAAAAGAAATTGAAAGTTACTTGTCTATTTGTAAATTAATCTCCAATTCATGTAATGTAAAATATATTTATTTTATTTAAAAATAAATTTGTTTGTACTACTTCCACGTGTGTATAATTATCAGGACCAGTTTCGCTCATCACAAGCATTATCAACTGATGAAAATACAATCACAACAGATCTCACTTTTAAGGTGTTAACTATGTCAATTCGTGGCGGAAAGGTATTATATTTTAAAAAATAAAACACAATTTGCTTGTACTACTTCCACATGTTTATAATGATCAGGACCGGTTTTTCTCATCACAACAGCACTGAAAATAACTGAAGTTACACCACTATTATTCGTGTCCACTAAGTCAATGTTTCCTAAACCTTTTCATTCTGCGGCCCCCTATCCCGAAAATTAAATTAATTTAGTTATCAAAAGCTTTATTTGACATGATATCTAATGTACTTATACATACACCTGCATTCCACAATCGTTTCAAACACAAAACTAATAAAAACACTAATAATGTGTTATTATATAATGAATATAAATATGCATATGTAAAATGAAAAACAATGCATAATTAAATACTTGTATCGAATTTTGCAGCCACAGTTTGGGAAGTACTGCAATAAGTGACACACCGTCATGGTCGCCCTAAGAAACGGTCTCGATAACGCATGGCGCATACACCCAAAAATAGAACCGCTTAATTCGGATATGCAGTCAACACACGTCCGCATCCGAACGGAACCATTGATTCAAACGCCGCACCTTCGATTGTAGTAATTTTTGAACATAAATTATATTGGGTTTTCAATTAATGGCGCGTAACTATCCTCCACTCCGTATCTGGAATAACAAATCAGAAGAGCGCGGGCCTTAATTGTTACCTCGAAACTCTAACATTCTAAATCAGTGGCTGAGAACTTGGGGGCTACGAACCCGTTTTTTTCTGTAGTTTCTGTTCCTGCTTTTATAACCGAGTGGTCGACGATGATTTGTATTCAGTTTCTTTACTACAGGTTCAATTCCCCAAACTTACATAAATTAAATTTGGGTTATTGAGATTTTGTACACTTCCATGTATTTTGTCACTAACAACCCGGGTTTCGCCTTTCGGCATCATCAGGCATTCAAGCGCACGATGGACTCGAACTGACCTATTCGTGCCTGAGTAAATTACAGCTTAACGATACGTTTTATTTTCCCACATATTTACATTGAAAAAATATATTTTTTTTTTTTAAACGCATTAAAGCGTATTTTACCATCATCGCGTCCTACATGTTTAATATCAAATTCTGTATCAAATAAAAAGGTTCACTACAACTGTTTGTCAAATTAATACAACTACTCCTTTGGGAACATTATTATTTTAACCATAATAGCAATTTGTTTTTTATTTTTCTCTTCTGACTAATTTTTTTTACTGCCTGATTGATAATCACTTTTTTAAACGTATTTCAAAAGCCATGTGTACATTATGAGTAATGTTCCTAATACCATGTGTCTATTCCCATAGTTCCAAGGAAGCACGTTCGTTTATGCACTTAACACGTATTTTGGCAATTTCCGTTTTCTAGTTTTGCCACGCCAAGATGATTACAGCGTTTATGAACGGCATGGGTGGCATATTTAGTTGAATTAATTCCGAAATTATTCGGCTTGCATCCATTAAATTCGCCAGGCCATACCTTGCAATGACTGTGCCTTAACCACAAAATTATATTTATTGATTGAATTGGTATTTACTTAATCATTATAATAGGATAAAATAACAATGTTTTATAACAATTTTGTATAACTAAATACTTTGTTATTTTACCGTATCACATGATTGTGCTCACATAAAAGTAAAAACATAATACTGATATCTTTGTTAACAATCATTCTTTTTTTTACAATATGTTTTAAAATTATTAGAAAGACATTTAATAGCAGTCATGCTGTGGTAAATAATAAGCATATAAATATGACAAATACGTCCCCAGTTTTAACTCTAAGACCACCCAGCCATAATTAGTAAGTAATACAAAACATTTTCTTCTCAAAACTAAATCAACAGTAAAATCTCTCCGATTTTAGTGTTAAGAAGTAGAGTAACGTGATTTCAATTTGATGTCAGACCTACAAAAACTTTCTAATTCATCTCAATATATTATTGAATTGGCATTTACTAGTCGAAATAGCTATCCAACAACTAATAAAATTTTGTGGAACTAAATACTTTGCAATTTTATACCATCATCCAAATCTATACGTTTTTTTTTAATCTATAAATAACAATCTTCCTATTTTTTTAGTTGTAATCCGTGGTAATTAATTCTCAATATAAAATTAAAATTGATATCTTAGTTACTCCACTGACTGTGTTACTAAATGTAACGCATTTCGCTTCTTTAAGACGCGTCTTCAGATTAACTATATCACAAGTTTATTTATTTCTATGGTAAACAATGTGACACCGCCCCGTACTTATGGGGCGGACAGGGTCTTCAAAACCAATCTGCAGACTCTTCCTATTAATGAAAATTTAAGAATGTAATACCCCTCCTGAGGCGTTAAGGGTGGGGTCGTATTTGTTGGTTGATGTTGTTGGTTTTGCAGTTTGAAGTGGGGGGGAAGGGCCTGCGATCCTGCCAGAGTCAGTGGAGTTCCGACCGTTCCGGGGGGGAGGTCGCGGCAGCGCCTGATCCCTTCGATTACTATAAAACCACTTACACAGTTTAAATTAAAAGTATGTAATTCTGTTGTGTCTAATGTCTTGTGAAACTGTAGCTAATTGCAATAAACCAGATGAGTACACGGATAAACGACCGGGGTTTAAATGGAAGACGAAGGAACTGTTGTTTTCTCCTTTGTTTGTCCTTATCCCAAAGGACGCGGGCCTTGAAGTGTGTTGAAGCCCGCACCCCGCTTCTCCCCGCTCCTACACCGTCATCCCTCGAGCGGCGAGCGAGACAGATGTGATTTGTCGTTTCGTTTTTTCTCCTAACTCTCTCAAATGATTCTAATTCTTAAATTAAAAATCGAGGGTATGGTTGTTTGTGTCTTAAACCCCCCCCCCCCCTCCCTCCTTCACATCCAGTAGAAGGAAGGAAACCCACCCTTTATTTTGAATTTAAGAATTAGAATCATTGTTTACATTATAAATAACCTTGCGTTATAGTTAGTCTGAAGATGTTTCTTAAACAAGCGAAACGCGCTACATTTAGTAACTCAGTCAGTGGAATAACTTTCAATGTTAATTTTATACTAACGATTTTCCTATTTCTGGTCAATTAATTAACTGCGGTTTGAATCTATTTTTGCCAAATAAGTTGTTTTTATAACACTCTTATAACATAAAATAAGTCGCGAAATTGCTAACCGAAGATCTTATTATCCACAGGTTCTTAAGAGATAGCATTTTTGACGAGGGGTAGGAATTCTCCCCTAATTAATTTGTCGACGCTAAAGCCTCCAAGAAGGGGACGCTCTTGTCTTTTCATAATCTCAATCTTAACTGGACCGGAGAGGGGAAATCCCTTGCTTTGCATTATTCATACGTCGCTGAGTTTTCCGTTGTAGTATTCACACAGTATCGGACATTTTAGGCGGGTCGCACGCAGATTGCTTTGCGATTAGCAACACACCATCGAGAACTTTTCCAACATTGTGAAATTAACGATACATCATGCATGTCAAATAAGCGACCCGCCGAAGTTCTTTTTTTATTAACTAAACTCTAGATTGCCGTAGCCGATGAGACTTTCATCTTACCTGGCTTACGGTCAATAATTACAATGTCCAACTGAACGCTCTTACATTTGTTTTTCAATCGATCTGTGAATTTTGTAAACATAAATTGTTCAACTCTTTCGGTGCCTTTAGCCAACTTTGAGTCCCATCCTACTTTCTTTACCTCTTTGAAAATTGAGCTCCAGCGACTGACAGATGATTTTGGAGTAATTAAATAATATTTTTTTTGTACTATTTCCACATGTTTATAAATCATCAGAACTTATTTCGCTCATCGCAAGCATTATCAGCTAGGGCTTCCGATTCCGGGATCCCGAGCAATAAGTTAATCCTGTAATCCCTGAATTGACTCAATACCAATACCGGGATTTCGGGATTCGCGTTCAAATAGTAAATTCAATTACACTTTTCAAACAATGCATTTTAACGTTTACGTATTTTTGAAGTAAATAATAAAAGTTATGAATAAATCTTTTTTGGCCGGGTGTCGTGGGAGTAAAAAAATACTTTCGGCGATTTCAAACATGAAATCGCGACTTTTTTTCACGTTTGAAATTTTCAAAGAAAAAGTTTTTAGGTATCTTTGTGCTTAATTTTTTCTCAATTATATTTTAATGGTTGTTCATATGATCGCCTACAATTGCGTTTATTATTTATGCGATTATATTCCCAATTAAAGTTATAAATCATTGTTATCAAATCAGTATGAAAATCAACTCAGATATCGATGTATAATAGACTATATTATTACCAACATCAATTACTTGGTCGCCACTGAAGTTGAAACTAGAATTGTCACTCAAGAATAAATTTCTTCAATTACTATTTTATACAAAATAAATATCTTGTCTACTTTTAATAGCCGTCGCTAAAATAGCAGTTTTGGAATTTATTGAAATATCAGTTCTGGTTGAGTATGGCAACATTGCTAACGTGGCTGTGGCACCCTCACTAACAGCCAGGTTAAATTGGTACATCTATAGTGAAAATATTTTCTCTTAATTTATCGTATATTTAAACGATGTAAACTAATTACTAACTGTCAGTTCGAGTTCATTCGTGTACTTGAATGCCTGGAAATACTGAAAGGCGAAACCAGGGTCATTCGTGACGGAATACATGAAAATGTACAAAATTCAATGATTCAAATTTGAGTATGAAATTCCATTAATCACCTTCAGCCGATATCTTAAATTATTTATTTATTCAGATGTTTGTTTTAATCTAAGGTAAACTTGGGAGGTTAAGAAATTTGCCTCAGATCATCATGACTAGCTTATCCTACTCGCTACGACATTCATTCCGAATCAGTGATTTAACTAGCGTTACTATTCGAATTGAATTTCCGGGGGTATCCTCAACTTAACACGTATTCTCAGTTTACTGATGCACATGCTACTAAATATCACCAAAATTATGTGGCCGAACAAGTCACAATACTATTTTTCTACTATAATTTTGGATCACCGCAGTGCACGTTCTAAAGATCGGACTCTTGCAGCTTTTCATCTGTCCAAGACCGTGATCACTAAATTCGTATGTTTTCTTGGTCGTTATTGCGTTGTGGAATGCGACCTTTTAATCAGCGGCTGTTACACATCGATACCACAGTTCCAAAGTGTAACAAGTCAATAATTCACAGTTTTGAGTTAAGTATGAAAAAATACTTAGAATACCGATATCTACCAATTCCAAAATCTGTATGTGATTATTTAAGAATGATAATGGTTATTATTACTTTAGATCCAAACTGTAACAACAACGGAAATTGTTAAAGTTACTGTACAACTATTAAAATCTGTGACAACACCTTTTATTAATGTAAGAAAAAAAAAATATTTGTATAACATATATAAATATTATTATTTTCAGATAATCTTAGTATTTCTTTAAAATGTACAAAAATTACATGTACACTAGAAGATTAAACCCGCCCAAAATCTTGTTTACTAATTATCTTAGAACTATGTTTTCTGAGTTGTTACATTTGAAACTGTGTTATCGACATAATGAATTTTATTGGGACAACCAACAGTCCACTGGAATAATTTTGTAACTAAGATTTTAGATGATTATATCGTTACATAGTCATTCATTACCCTAACGCAATCTGGCGGAAGATCAGTAAGTTGTCTTTGAAACTGTGTTAGGTACTTTTTACTCACTGCTGGTCAAAGGAAATGACCTATGTAGGGTTTGTTAAGGGTTAGGTTATGTTAATGCGGGTGTAGGGAAGTTTCAGACAAAAGATGTTGTGGGTTTGTTGTGAAAGTGACAGCATGTTCAAGATAGCCTTGCATGTCTCAATGTTCAACTATTAAGTTAGTAATGTTAATTTAATCTAACATGTTATAGGAATGCGAAAAAGTTTAAAAACCAGTGCATAAGAATCGACTGGTGAATAAATTTAATAGACTATAGTCATAATACAATGACAGATTCTTGATTCTATTGACTCATATTTAAATGGCATACTTATCAAGATAAGACCATTCTTGTTGTATTTTAAAAATAAAACACATTTTGTTTGTACTACTTCCACATATATATAATAAACAGGAATGGTTTCGCTCATCACGAGCATTGTCAACTGATATCAATAACATCATAACATGACTATTCATATAACATTGAACGTTTACAATTACAAGGTATATAAAATAGTTGTTTCACTCAGACCAGATCAATTCTAACTAGTTAAATTATAAAAATAAATTGATTTATGCAATACATATGCATAGATTAATGAATCGGATATAAAAGTGGGGAAGACGCGAAAACTGTTTGCTCACACAATGTGTCATAAAATATTCAACCTTTTTTCCGATTTTTAAGGTGCTATAAATGTTATTCAAAGTGATACGTTCTTATAACGAACAACAATTTATCTTGGATTCGAACGTGTGTGCACCGCAACCGAAACCACTGACGTTTACCACTTGGCTGCAGACCTGAATTTTTTCAGCTGATACAAATTAAGAGAATGAAGATAGCAGGGTTTTCTGTCGTTTTGCGAAAATCGTTAATCGTTTTCTGTCGCCTAAAAAATATGAAACGTCGAAATAAAAAAATCTTTTAATAATTGCATTCGAGGTAGACAACGGACTCTGACTTAATCACAATGGACTATAATAAAAACATATTCCCGAAAAATGATTACTATTTATTACTCTTATTATTTTTTGAGACTTTTATGTTAAAAGACGTACATAATAGAATTTCTTGTTGCTCTATTTTTTAAAAAAAATATTTTCAGTATAATTCTACTTTAAATATCAGTCAGAAAAAGTGCGAGAAAACAAACTTGTTGTGTGCATTTCAAAAATCTTTATAGAATCGTTATATTCAGTAAATTTCAAATTCTGTTACGATCACTTTCTTAAAAATACTTTATTCTACGATTTTGTCTCAGACATCAAATCTCGATAACCTACAATAAACCCCAATCTAGTCACGGCGTAAAGCAAATAAAAGCATTTCTGAAAAACAGCTGTCAACTATTTGCTAGACAGGCTTGAATACTTTAATATTTTCATTTAAATTTAAGTGCAATAGTTTAAAGAAATACTTTTAGAGTGCAATTATTAAAAGAAAAAAAAATATTTCGACGTTTCATATTTTTAGGCGACGGAAAACGATTAACAATTTTCGGGAAATGACAGAAAAACCTACTTATTCGGCTTCATATTTTAATGTAATCTAATGTTTCCTTACTTGCATTTACAAGTAGATGTTTTCATTGCTTACTCATCACAATAAAAGCCGTATCCGAAACACTTCACGTTATCTATTTCCGAATTTGGTGACGTCATTTATCCAAGCCAAGACTATCTTGTGTGATATATTGCATCCGTTAAACTCGCGACTCACGATGCATCTCCGCGTCTGTCCTACCTGACAGACTTGGCGGCATCCGGCCCAAGAACAATGACCGAATCCCTCCTTCCTCCTCTTCAAAGCGCCACAATGATCCACGTAGAACAAAAGATGTGCTCGCGTATCAAGACGAAAGTGATGAGCTTCGAGGAATTATAATTTTCATCGCCATTTCCTTTTGCTCGCTGGAAGCGTTTCAAGGCTCAAGGATGTCTAATTTTGAGTGAGTTAGTAGAGATTTCAAACATACTAATGTCGAATATTAGACCCTTGTAATGTTCGAATGATATAATTTCATCGTGTATATTATTCACCGTTTTTTTTACATATTTTTGTTTATAAATATAAATTGTTAACACAGTTGCCGGCACTTACTTGTCTCGAGTGAGTATTATGGTGTCAAATAAACAAAATAAATCATATTTTCTATGGATTCGGCAGTAACTTTGTGGAAGTTCATTTTTAATATAAAATTAAATTAAAAATTGATAACTTAGTTATTCCACTCCAAACCCACCCCCACCCTTTTAGGAATAAAATCATCGTTTACCTTAGAAGTAAATAACCTTACGATACGGTTAGTCTAAAGATGCTTCTTAAAGAGGCGAAACGCGTCACGTTAGTGATAAACCAAGTGGAATAAGTTATCAATTTTTAATTTAATTTTATATTAAAATAAATCATATTATGATATAATGCGACGTCGAATGACATTTTTTGTTAACTCTGTTGCTTAATATTTATGTATATATTGGAGGTCTGCACGGGCCGACATTTTGTAAAATTACCCGTTCCGAGCCCGACAACTTCATCCCCAATCCGGCCCGAGTCTCAATATCACACTTGTTACCCGAACCCGATCCGAAGCCCTGATTTATTTTTCTCAGCCTGACAAAAAGCCTGATTTTGTTTCAATACAGAAATTCATTTATACTTTACAAAAAATATATTATGTTGTTATTTCCATATTCTCTATAACACATGGGAAAAAATATTTAAGCTATGAATAGGATTGCTTTATGGCTGACTTATGACCCGAACAAAGTCCGAAATATTTTTCTGAAAATTAATTTCCTTCCCGGACCCGTGCAGACGGCTAGTGGGTGGGCATATCTATACCGTTTGAAATTCACAAATCGAAGTATGAAAGTGAACCGGAATCGATTTTTACGTAACTATCTAAACAAATTTTTATATATGTATGCGTGAACATCGACCTAAACCAAAGTTTTAATTAACAGCACCTAAGTTACTTCAATCGAATAAAACCTTGCAAATCCAAACCCATTTTCAATGATATATTGATTTTTCATTTAAGTTTATTCAATAGTACTTCCATTGCTGGCATATCTGATAATAAAAGGGTTCAAAGCACAACATGAACTAGTCCACTGACTAAAGTTTTGGTATAATTGCAGTTTACGTATTGCTAATTTCGTTTCGTAATACTTGATAACGATCCTGAAAATTGCGGTTCAGTTTTGCCTGTCCGATGTTTCGAATAAAATGTGTGGAATGTAAAATCGATGAAATATTTCTTTGTCTACCTCAGGTGTTCCCAACCTTTTTCCTCAACTCCCCCATTCTCAAGATAATCTCACCCAAAAGGTGCTTTCAAAATATGCATTTATGTAATATTGAAAATCTAGACATTAAAATTCACCCCTAATTGGGAATTCCTCACCAGTTGGGAACCTTTGGTCTAGCTGATATCCAATCTTCTATCTGTAAACTTAAATACTGTATTAGCCCAAATATAACGCGACATTTTTACGGTGTATCTTCTTTAATCACATTTACTGATTTTGTTAAGGGGTGGCTCCGACGGTGCCAGAGTCCAATTTTTGATTTTTGCGGAGAGTCGATTGCCAGCCTTCAAGCCGGGAGAGCCGCCGGCCCCCGTGGCCGGCACCGTTGACGTTGTGGATTGTTTGCGTTTGTTTGAAATTGGACTTAATTTAAAATCTTTTGTCGTGTCACTTGCATTATAACTTAAAAGTAAATTCATGCGTTAAGTAAATGTAGACTCAATTTTATGTGTTATGAATATTTTTGTGTATTTTAAACCACTGCAACTTCGATTAAAATAAACAAGAGTTGAACCGGATTTGAAATGGTGTTTATTTGAGATCCCAGACCGACCAGGTCGTCGATAACCGACCATTCGCCTCTCTTCGATTCGGGTCTTCTCAACAGTTCATATATACATTTCTGTGCTACGTACTGTATTTACTAGACCCCGAATATAAAGCGAATTATAATAAAAATGTATTCCGACCAATACGGTATTTTTTTTTTTAAGTGAAATCATCGCAACGTTATGCTGGCTTAGGATTGTTGCGTAGATAGATCCACGGTCAAATAATACTATAATCCGAAAATCTACAACTCATATTATACACGAAGCAGCGAAGAATTTGGGCGTCTTGTAAACTCTAATTTAAATAACTCACGAAGGAGCAATCGTTTGCCATTGTTTGTAAAATATTACTTCAAAGGAAATTCGCAAGCGCTTTCCAAGAAAAAATCCATTAAAATTTGAGATGAATATACTTAAGGTGTTTATTTTATGTATAAATTCATTTCAACGCTAAAATGCCCTTTATTCATTAATTCATTAAATAATACTTTAATTTGTTTTAATAAATTGTTGTCAATGCTTTGTTTTAATACATAAACAATTGTTTTTTTCCGTAATTCAATCGGATAGGTATATACAGACTGGGAGAACTTCTCATTATTCAGTCTTTCAATTCCATCTTTTTAAAGAGAGTAAAAATATAAGGATAGGACTAGGCTAAGGCTCGTTAGCTAATCGTTCCGCTACGCCCCGTATTTTAGAAGTGAGTTTCATACATCAATGCCGTCGAAAATAAATCTATAAACCGGTTGAAAAATATTTTTCATGGAATTCAAGGCCGCCAAAAGCGTAACGTTGACCACTCAGCTACAGAACTGTGTATCGATTGTCCAGTTTATTACTCAGACGTTCCCAAATAACCCACAATGAGATAATGGGAAAAGCAATATTCAAATGGTCACCATAAATCAAACATTATTCCTTTGTAACTGATTTTTATATAGTTTACTAGTGAGTACCCGGCATGCGTTGCAATGCCACTCAAAGAAGGAAAGGGTTTGTGTTTTAATTCTGTTTATTGAACTGCTTTTGGATTAGAGGTCTGCACAGGCCGAAATTTCATAGAGTTTCAATATCACACTTGTTATAACACAATATTTTTATTTTTCGTCTGGTGCGTACACGAATAAATCAGAAGGTTTTTCCTAGATGTCGCTGTATGTACGTATTTGATTCTTTTTTCAATTTTTTTTTCTTCAGAAGCCTTCACGGGTGTGACCAAAGTTTCATCGAAATCGTATGAATGGTAAAGGAACGCGTAAAGGACAAACAAACATTTATTTTATATAATATTTCCCGGCATGATCACAATAAGTCCTTCCTGAAAGTTTCGTCACGATCGGTTGAGTAGTTTAGGAGCCTATAAGATCCGAACAAACCAACAAACACACATTCATTTTTATATATATAGATAAACAATGTTTAACATTTATTTTCTTTTCGAGTATAGTCAGTAGAATGATATTTTGAAATATACTCTAACCGAGCCAGAAATATCAATATTTTGTTTAATTCTTTAGAAGGTTGTCTTTTTTTGTTGCATGTTTTACTCGAATTTCATATTTTTGGAGATTTCTGACTAATGATCGATAACTCGACGATCGATATACACAGTCAGTTTATAAATATAATTAGATACATATTTCAAACTATTTCCTACATATTATCATACAAACAAATTTCAATTTATTTTTTACCAGAGATCATACTTTTATGTATCACAACTTCATCTGTATATATAAAAATGTCCATATATAAAAATCCTATACCATTCAACCGATTGCTAAGAAACTTTTGTGAATTGTTGTATGCACCAAGGTTTCTGAAAAAAAAAAAAAAAATCAAATATGTACAAAGAGCATCATTTCAGTTTCGTGTGTGGCGTAGTAAGTGGTATTGATTGTTAAATTCCAAATGCCGGTCTTAAATGGAAAATTTAAATGAGAAGATGTACTGTTTCCATGCATCCCAATGACAGATATGCCAGTCGAATTCAAACGTCTGCAGTTTCCGGTTCGACTCGCATTTGCAATGGACCATCAACAAAACACAGAGCCGATCGCTATTAGTGTGTGAACTAAATTTGAAAAACCCATGCTTCCCACATGGACAGCTTTATGTGGCCTGCTCACGCGTCGAAAATCCTTCTGATTTGTGTACGGTGTACGCACCAGACAGGAAAAAAAATATTGTGCATCCAAAAGCACTTTAATAAACAGAATTAAAACACAAACACTTTATTTCTTTGAGTGGCATTGCAACGCATGCCGGGTACTCACTAGTTTATAAATAAAAGTATCACAAGATTATACGTTAACTTAAAGTACAATCTCATACGCATCACATCTTGCACAATACCCATGTGGGAAATGAATTATCTTAAAATTGTCACAGCAATCTTACTCAAGACAGACTTCATCAATCACACATGGTTGGGATATGAATATGTCATAATATTTAAGAAGATTATATTAACCCGCTTCTTGCCATATAAATCATAATGTGTTGTCTGCTCGCATTCGTTCGTATATATTTTATTTAAGCGTTATTATTGTGTAAACAATTTATTAAATATAATGTAGCAATGTCCTGTCATAAATATATTTTGATAATAATTTTTGAACTATAAATATAAAATACATGGAAAATATTGAACATTCATCTTGGCATAACAAGGCTTAATAATGAAATTTAATTAGTCAAGGAATTTCTGTCTGCCTTGTGAATCATAAATTCTTACAAAGTCAAACTCCAGAACGCACCTCATAATAATTTTAAATAGGTCATAAAATTCTCCTTCAGAAAAATAACCTCAGCCATCTCAAAAAAAACTTCGCTTTAAAAATTAAGCAATGTTGAAAAATACTTGAATGTTTGGTGATCTGAGCTATGGCAACATCCGCGAAATTTTCCCGCTCTCGACTTTACTTGTTTCAACATTCCGGGAAAAGAAAAATAAAAGAAATCTCTCTGCCAGCCATCGTTTAAAAAAGGAAACTTTTCAGTGTTGCCAGCGCTCGCTAAATAATACCTTCCGGTTCCTTTGTACTGGCATACATTCCAGAATTCCCCATACCTCTAGTTTTAAGTACGTTCATATTCTTTTAACAACATACGTAACCGAAGGATTATTGCGCATACTTTCAAAATTAAAAACGTACCTCGGCAATTACCTATATATTGTAGTATCATATGATAAGACCCGGATCTAAGAGAGGCGAATGGCTGGTTATCGAACGTCCTGGAAGGGCTGGGATCTCAGACAAACACCATTTCAAATCCGGTTCAACTCTTATTTATTTTTCATCGAAGATGCAGTGGTTTACAATACACAAAACTTAACTTCTTCAATCTGTTCGATATTCAAAAAATACGTTTTTCTTGTATGTAAATAGCAATTTTCACGTCGTAATAATATATGAATCTAAACAGTTACATCTCGTCGACGTTCAGACAAAAGTCAACAACCCTAAGGTAACTCAAAAGGCAATTTTAAGGTTTGGAGATGAAGGAAAAAACCGATTATAATGTTTTAAAGTTTTTACATTACATAATTTTATCATGTATCTGATATATAAAAATCAATGTGGGTTTGTTCGTATCTTACGCACTGCCATACCATTAATCCGATTCTGATAGAACTTTGTCAAGTTATTGCTTGCACTTGCGCAAAGGATATAGGCATAGTATAATCAGGCCCGAGCCCGACTCTCAACTTTTTAATTTTTAACTTACAGTAGATTACATTAGATATAAAAATCAATCTCACAGTCCAGATATATCCAAAATTAAATTAAAGAATCAAATTCGTACAAATAGCGACAACTCGAAAAACCTTCGTATTTACGCACCAGACAGAAAACAAAATATATTGTGTGTCCAAAAGCACTTCAATAAACAGAATTAAAACACTTTCTTTCTTTGAGTGGCATTGCAACACATGTCCGTGTACTCACTAGTTTTTAATTAAGTCTTTAGGTTACGTTACTTTTTAATTTGAATGAACACATCTAGAAGGTTTTTAAGGGGACTCTAGTGATTTATTCAGTGAAAAACGAATAATTCGGATTTAAAGAAAACATAATCAACTCAAAACTGCCTTTTTAAGGGTTGGTGACTCATGCTTAAACGGCGACAATATTATGTACATAAAAACGGGCAATACTTACTTTAAAATATTTGAAAAACAATCGCTTTTTATTACTGTCAGATAGCCAAACAACTTGACTGAAAAATCTACTTTTCTGTTATGAGTTATGACTATATTTTATCGTAGGTGCGATGTATTCGCCATGATATCATCATCGTGCACTTCTGACAGCTCCATAGTTTGATTGTGAAACTAAATGGCTTTTTCAAAGATGTGCATTGACGTTCCTGTGTAATAAATGGTGGAGTTGCCTATATCAGAAAATCGTACCGTTGCTTCTGATTTATATACGTATATTAAAATTCAGCTAATACTTTCTGTATATTTCATATGCCATAATCATGCAGCATTAAAACTTAAAGGCATAATATCACAAATAAAAATATAGTCTGAAATCTTAAGTCTTTTCATCACGCAACATGCTTAACGCGCTTAATTTTTAACTCATTATTTTTAATGCCGTATATTCAAATTATTTTCAACTGCGTATCGGTGTGTTCTAGTACCATAGTCCAGCGATTCCCAAACTGGGGTACTCGTTGGTAGTTAGGCGTACACGAAAGGTAAATCAATAATGGTTGACACACTGTACTCAAATCACGTCTAAAAATATGAAGCAAACCTTGGAATAAGCACAGTTTTCTGTTTTTCATATAGTTAAAAGAAGAAAATATTCGTACATAGGAGATGAAAATGTCCTAAAACCAATTGTGTAGCGTATAGAAAAATGCTGTCCACAGACAAAACTTTGAAATTATAAAAACAAGGAAAGTGACTTTTTTAAACGTTTCGCAACTCAGAATAAGAACATGCCGATTTCTACGTCTTGCTTCCTGCCAGCTAATAAAGACTATAAAGAGTTAGTTACCTTATTATTATTGCGAAATATAGTAAAAATCGTACTATAGCAGAATTTTTTTTTCCATTTCCGCTCCCAATGTGGAGTATATGGTCTCTTAATGGAGGTATCTTTACAGAATTTTTCTATGAGAACTGCTTGATACTTAGTCGCTCAACCTCTCTTTTTTTAAGAGAGTAAGGATAGAAGGATAGGGCTAGGACAGTACTAGTGGTTAGCAAATCGCTCTTGCTATGCCCCGTGAGGATCGGATGGGTGAGTGAGGAGGGAGTTTTAGACATCACAAACTCTCAGACTACGAACAGAAATCCATAAATCGATTGAAAGATCAATTTATGAAAACCGTCCGCACCGGGAATTGAATCCGGGACATGCGTTACCGTAGCCAACGACTCTACCAACTGCGCCCCGGAGTCAGACATTTTCTCATTGTATAAATCAACCTTTTTTTTTCCTACCTCTTCTTTCCTACTGAAACTATTATGTGGAGTCCGCGAAGCGGGCACCCAGTTTCCTGGCTCAAGTCAGTGCTAGGGTGGGTACAGACTAAGTCTTTATATCCCTTTCCCGCATGTAAGCTAGCTACGTACTGCTATCTAAAAGATTCTGTCAGCTGAAGGCTTTGTGTGGGGAAAACATTTAAGAAAAAAACCCCCATACGAGAATGATTGTCTTTGAATCATTAACAAAAGTTCAATTCTTAACCAGAATTGCTCGTAATGTTGGCGTAAGTTTGAAGAACTTACTTAGCTTATTTTAGACTTGCCCAGTCCCTAACTAAAATTTTCGAGCCTGGCTCGTTACTTTATCTCTTATGGCGACTTATTGAAGACCGGCGTGGCTGTCGGCCTCTTCCGCATCCACCTCCGCTCGAGAAGAATTTCCTGTAAGAGAGGGGGAGGGGGAGCATAAGGAGTTGGACATCGTCTTGACGAGGTTCTTGGAGGCTTTAAGTTGGAGAATCTTCCCGAAGCAAATCCCATTGCGCCTGCCCTGCGCGAGCGCTTACTGCCATGCCAATGCTATTTATTCGCCGTTATTTACTAATTTGAAATAAAAACCATATAAAATACAAACATTTTTGTTATATTGTACTAACAATTTAGCGAAATGGGCTGCCAAAGGGTACGTAAGTCAAAAAGGTTGAGAACCACTGTCATATTCCCATGCTATCAAACAAATATATTTACCCTTCCTGGAAACAAGTCTCACACCTACAACGTAACGATTTGCATGCTCTACAAAAACGACAATAAATTCAAAGGGAGTTTTCGTTCAAAAGCTTCCAGCGGTCGTTATGTTGGTTTAGCTTTTGCCTCACAAAGCGTAAAATTTCTATCTATGTATGTACATATATATTTTCAATAAGATATGCACTTAGTTATTCCAACGGAATAACTTCCCAATACGAATAATTTACTGAGCTAAATTAAAGTCTATATTAATATTTTAAACTTTCATATTTTAGGATATATTATTCCAACGTTGAATGCGTGACGCGATTAAACAGTAGGACGAATGATAATGTCGATAATGCAGTTCAGAGTAGATGTTTCACGTTCGGCGAGTGGCGACAGACTGATGGTCCCTCTTCTTTATCCTTCACTCGTGTCCTCTTTTCTTATTCCTCCTTAGTCGTCAATCATCATATTGTGTTTTACAAATATCGTATTTGATCTGATAATGACTGTTTTCTTTTACAATCACATTTTGTAACTCTGTTATGTGAAGTGATGACTCGATATAAGTGTCATTTAATGTAATCTTTTTTTTAATAACTTTAATCAATTCTGCTGACGCAACGTAATGCTCTGGTATAAAAGAAAACTTTCCCTCGCAAATCGGTAGCGTTATGCATTATTACAGATATAAGCTTCAAATATTTTTTAACCACTCGAAATCAACTCGAGAATAAAACACTCAATCTCTCAAACTCAAATATTATATCAAATTAGATCAACATGGATTATATGTTGAAATTGACTGATTGTTAAGCTAAGGAAGGCTCTTGCTACCATTCTACAAAGGCCGGCCAATTTATATTTTCCTTCCTGAAACCCCTCGCATGTGAGTCACATGCAATACTGAAGGAGTGTACGAGGTCTGATGGGCGTCCGATTTGAGTTACAATTTGGTATAATTTTCATAAAAAAATTAAAATTTTGTCACAAACAAAATAAAATTTTGTAGAACTGAATTTTGTGATATTTAATCGTATTCTCCATTAGGAGTCCCCATACTCCACATTGTGGACAGATATTTTTTTTTTAAATGTGAATGTGCGTTCGTTTCATTTTCAAATTATTTCAACAATCAAAAACGTTCCAAATATAAGTCTAATTTCCGTATTGTCGGTTATTTCTTGAAATTTATATAATTATCGTTTTTTTTTATCATTATTTAAGCAATTTATGATTGAGGCCGGTCGCCGCGCCAAAGAACCACTGTTCTTGTTCCTGTGACACGAATTTGTAAATTTCGCCGTTCACAATCGAGCCAAGAGCTTATTATGTATTCGTTATAGCTCATATTATCGGTAAACCATCGCGTTACACTTATTAACGGCACGAAAATTAGCTTCACTTGATACCAAAAATATAAATCACCCGTGTTCGATAAAAACACGCCCGCAATTTTTATCCACTGCATATATTATATATCGACGGTGTTTTGGCCAATTAATGTAACCCTCAGAAAATACGAAAATGAGTTAATGATTGGATCTCATTTTAAAGAAGACAGAGCAGGTTTCGGCCAAATGATGTAAGTTAGAAAAATAAATTGATCACATTTTATAACGGAAACATCATTTGATACACCTCCGTTTTGTAACATGCCCAAAACTTTACATTAAATCGTCTTTAAATATGGCAATCCAAAATTGTACCGCTTGGCAGACAAATATTAGTTCATTTAACTTCGTTTGTGCAAATCGGCGGAGTAACGGTAAAACCATTGTGAAGAACATTCAGTTCGAAATATAACCCTCGGGACGGAATCGTCGTCTACCCGTCAAAAAGGCTACAGATGTCAATGTTCAAACTGTTACAAAATTGTTGCTTTCGTTAGTACCCAATTGGTCGTCGTAAAAGTCACTTGTTTTTACGCCCTATCGGACAGGGCAGTCGATGTAACCATAAATATAACCCCGATGTTCTTATTGTGTTAAACCACTGCATCTAGATAATAAAAAATAGATTAACCGGACCGAAGTGGCGTTTGTGTTGAGATCCTACTGCACATCCTGGATGGTGATAACCAATCATTCGCCCATCTTCGACCGGGCTTTCTCACATTTTACATTTGTTTTAGGTTTAAAAATTCATACCCGTCCACTTGATGTAAGCCACTATTATATCGACACTCCCAACGTATAATCCCTTATCTACAAACATGATAATTTACAAGAGTGCATTTCAAAGATTCATAACGCAACTCACCATATATTTTTTCGATAAAAACAGCTTTTACTCTCTCCTGAAAAAATTCAATTTTGAGGGTTACATCAATAGGTCAAAACAATCGGTTTAAATGTAACAAAAAGCATTTTGGGTCCGTGGTGCATCAGTCAACGTCATTGACTTCGGTTACGATTTGCGATATAGTCCTAATGTATATTTTACATACGTATATAAGATTGTTTATTTTTTTTTCTCTCGTTTCAGCTCCTGACTGTGCCCAAGATCCTCTTCACCTTAGGCAGCTAAATAATTATTTTATAAGTAAGACAATTATTTTTATTATTTTTTTATTAGCTCACCTTAAGTTTTTAATAGTATCTGACAATTACATGACATGAAAGTAGTTAAATGTGTGTAGTCCTATTGTGTGGAATATTATAGATCACAAATCATCGACAAGTGTGTACCCAGAACAACATAGATATCAACGCACGCTGAAAAAATAAAAATGGCTACCAGGCAAGAAAACTCCGCTTCGCGTAATCTGGTGCAATTAGCCTAGCACTTGGCGCGCGTAATTCTTAGACTGATGCGAAAATTTAATTGAATATTCGGTTGTAATGATAACAGTAATGGGGTCGGCGAGTCTGAATTATTATTGTGGGGATTTTAACGCTAACCTCGCTTATCGCTTGCGGGCGAAGCAAATGCCGAATAAGGATGGGCAAAATCGATGATGGCCCAGATCGACAGTGTCGCAGTCTTTTGAAAGTCTGAATTAACACTGCTGTTGCATTTACTTAATTAATAAAGATCGGGACCAATTTTGCATATAAAGTAGGGATTAGAAGCAGGGAGAGCGAATATTCAGCGTGCGTCACGACGATACTTCCACTTTCCGTTATAGCCGCCTGATTATAATCATACTTTTTTTTTAATTCAAAGAATCGTCGTCTTGCCGGTGAACTAACCTATTCCAAATTTTTAAACGACATGTATGTATGATATGTATTCACAGCTGTTTTTGTCACTTACCCGAAACCTGAAAAACTTCCAGAGTGCTTTATGCAACTCGATAATTCACATGTCTTTTCAATGATAACGATATTCGATAAGCTTTTGACAACTGACAGCAAAATAAACAACACTTACTATAATTGAATGGAGGTGAACCATTCTAAGCTGCATGGCTCTCTTTACCTACGTTTTAAGTGTATCAGATCCTTTATAGATGACTCGGCCATTTGCTGTAAGCCACTATTATATCGACACTCCCTACGTATACTCCCGTAACTGTAAACATGAGATTTTACAGGAGAGCATTTCAAAGATTCATAACGCAACTTACCATATATATTTTCGATAAAAACGGTTTTTTCTCTCTCCTGAACAATTTCAATTTTGAGGGTTACATTAATTGGCTAAAACACCGTCGATATATTGCGAAACAAGTTGATCATTTATTTGGCTACCAGTTTTCTCCTTCTTTTCTTAGTGTATTATTCGCATCACGACTCTCGATTTTAATGTGACAAAATATGCATGTCGGGTCCGTGATGCTTTAGTCAACGTCGTTGGCTTCGGATACGATTTACGAATCTCAAGGGTTCGAAACTCAGATCAGGCAGTTTTATTAATTGATTTTTCAATGGATTAATGGATTTCTGCTCGTAGGCATGGATGTATGAGATTTCTAGAATTCCCTTCCACCAATCCTTTCCGAGAAATTTGCTCATATTATTCTGACTGCCATCTCTAGGTCAACTGTGCTATTTTCAATATTAAACATTATTATAAACCCATATACCATATATTTGGATGTCATATTAAGTACAGTCCACGGTAATACTTTCAACCAAATTTCATCATTAGCTAGCCAACGTTTAAATGACCTTATATAAGCGTCCTCTATCTTTGGCGAAGCCGGGTAAAAAATCTTACTTAAAACAATATAACAAAGAAATTAATTTAGTTAATTAACAATTAGTTGAAAACAAATAGCAAAGTTTAAGACATCGACTAAGGGTGCTTGATGGAATTTCAATATCAAATTTGGATTATTGAGATTTTGTACACTTCGAATGCCTGAAGATGCCGAAAGGCGAAACCCGGGTCGTTAGTGACAAAATACATGGAAGTGTACAAAATCTCAATAATCCAAATTTGAAATAGCAAAGTATTTAGTTGCTAATACTGTACTTATAACAGAGCTCTAACAAAGACATGTCAATTCAATCAATACAGTTTTAAATCGGTCAGAATTCTATATGTTTAGCAAATAAATAAATTTAATAATAATATTAAATCTTTACTTAGAGGATATAAACTCAGTATTGAAAACTTATTTTTTACAGTAACGAAACTGGGTGCATAGCTTTTAATCGCGTTCTGTCGGAAATTTAATATTTTATTTCCATAACTTATATTGTCAATTTTAACGGCGAAAACTATAACATAACCACTTGGACATTCCATATATTTAAATTAGCTAACTGATACGGTAAAATAGAATATAATTACATTTGAATTCGTGTTGACGTCATAAAAAAACAAAATTTACAATTTAAGTTTTAAACATTCAATCAGTACTTCAAAATACTTTTCCTCCATAAACGCTATTTATTTTTAATTATTATAATACTATACCAAATGCAATTGATTTCAAATATAAATATATTTAATATCAACACAGGAAGTAGTTGTGCAAATATATATGTATAGAACTTCAATTTAATTATTTTAATATGTTCTTTGATCTGCATGACTCAGGTTCATGTACCGATGTTTGAGAGAAATAAACAGCCAAAGTTGATATGAAACATGGTCTTTGTTTTTCATCGTGTCAAAGCGCTAATGAAAAGTTGTGATTAGGGGAGAGAAATTTTCATCTTGCACACATTTTCTTTGACTATGTATGTGAAAATATATACATAGCCATACTTAAATAGTCTCCACTCTCATTTATGCTTTGTCTTTTAGTTTTCTTTTTAGATTTTAACATTCTTTACATGAAAACACTGTTTTAACAAATTGGTATATTATGTTTAATTCTCTGCTTTGATGTTTTGACTTAAGGTCATGATGATATTCTGCATTGAATAAGTTCATCTACTAAAGCACCTTTAGTTCTATCTGCTGTACTATTCAATCTCATTTTCAATCTTTATGTTAGTCAAACGTGAAACTATGATACAGGGTAAAGACTTGAGAAAGCTTTATGAAAGAGCTTTAAGAATTTATCTCTTAAAAATTAGTTCAACTGTACTTATAAATGTGTTTTTTAACTATGCCCACTCTCAATGTGTAGCATATAGACTCCTTGTTATCTTAACAGAAGTTTTTCAACGAGTACTGCTCGTCAATCAGTTGCTCAACTTCTATTTTTCTAAAGAGCAGTGATATAAGGACAGGCCTAGGACAGAACTAGTGGTTTGCTAATCGCTCTCGCTAGGCCCCGTTTTTAGGATCGGATGGGTGGGACGGAATTCTAGACATCACGAACATTCATAAATCGATTTATAAAACTGTCCGTACTGGGATTTGAACCCGTGAAATCTGTAACTGCAGCCAACGATGTCGACCACTGCACCACGGACCCGGTAAATGTTTTAAGTGTAGAATATATTGCGTAACTATCAATCAAATTTTCGGTCGATTACTACATTAACCTCTTTTGATTTATTTTTACCATTACCGGCCAACAGGTTACTTTGCTAGTCCACTTGTTCTGTTAATGTTGCATAGTGACGCGTGTTTTACTTCTTTAGGAAATATCCTCATAGTACACACAGATCCATCTTTATCATGGATTCATAATTCCTATATATTATTCCTGAGTAAGCCAATTCCACCTGGCCGAGGTGTGACCGTTGCCCCCAATGTGAGGCTATGCGACCTCGAATATGCTGACGACGCTCTCATATTTGACTAATCTGTCAAGTGTATTTAGGAAACAATGGACAGGCTACAGAGCAACTCATATCGCATCGGTCTCAAAGTTAATGCGAGCAAGACCAATGTGCTCTGCAACAGTTTCTGTCCGGACCCAGACCACCCTCTGGTGAGCGCGGGGCAAGACATCGAGAGAGTCGACCGCTTCATGTACTTAGGGGTTACACATCACGGGAGCTCGCAATCTGATTAGCGATAGCTGGAGCAAGCTTCAAGCTCTCACCAAAGCACAGGGTAACTGTATACTTTGCTTCGAAAACAGATTCTTGCGGGGAATACTAAGGGTACGATGGTTTGATTTTGTCAGGAACTTGGAGGTTATGTGCTTCAAGTAGGCACGGTCCACGTACAAGTCCACGGGAAAATCTACGGGGTGTGAAATGGCACACTGCTAGAATATGATTCATCTATTGAAAAACGAAATTTCCTTTGTGACCACATACAGAGCATTTTCGTCATTACTCATAATAAAAAATAAGCTCTACTCTTGCCTTTCAACGGAAAGTTTGAAGAATTCTTTACAACTCACTATTTCTATCATTAAACCCGATATTGATCTGTTAAAACTGCAACCACATACCTTTCATTGTAGGCAATTGTAGGCTTCATGCACCTATATTTATTTTAGTTTAGTTATACCACATTTGTTCGTTTAACGAAAACACAATTAGTACCTTAACTATTTTAATTTTAAATGTTTGGAATAAGTGAGGTGACATATATTGTCTATCCCTTCTAAACTGTATATATAGCTATGCCAAAATAAGTTGAGGCATAGTTCTGATGATGGCGCTTAGCCGAATTACCTATCAACTAACTAATAAAATTTAAAGAACTAAATTCTTTGTAACTTATTTTTCTTATGAGCAGTTTTGGAAGCACTAGTTTAAATGTGATCTAGTTCTTACTCATTCTTTCTAATTCAATAATAACACTGGATTAACAAGCCTAGTGTTTCAGGTTCAACGACAATTGGAAGCAGCATAAAAAGCTGAAACTTGACGTTGCAAATGGCAAATGGCCCTTACACAGCCGGGCAGGTAAAAAATGGCGGTCGGCCCTCCCGCGGGAGTCAAATATGAAACCGACCACGATTTATCACGGGGTAAATAAAAAAATAAGCTAATATATTTTATAAAGGTCGACGGGCGCTGGGGGGGAGGTCGGGAGACTCACCCGTAACGCGGCGCTCGATTGCGAGAAAAACGAGAAAATAAACAAAAACATGATAAATCTATTCCGCGAATTCATTTGGCCGCTTTACGGGGGAAAGGGACCGTGTAAATGAAGGGTTTGAGTGATTTAACAAGAAAAAACGCGGGATTTTAGCTTCATCAAGCATAAAAACAATTCCACAAATTGCAAATAAAAAAGCATTACCATTGCTGCTATAAAAAAAAAGATTTACATACTGTAAATTGATATTTCAGTAATTAAATCATCAACATCGGTTTCTATGTTTCTTTCCACAACAGAAGAGGTGAAGATTCAGCTGTTTTTTGTTCCGTAATTGCAACCCACAACATCCAAATTTTACCGACAAAAATCACAGATTATTTGTAAAAGTTACATTATATTTTATTATTATTAAACGTTTTTAAAAACACCAAGCAAATAATATCAGCTTTGCGTAATAATCCTCCCAGATTGACACACAATTATAATAAAATATTAGTATATTCTAAAGTGAATCAAGTAAGAGGTATTCAAAATTATTTATTTTAATGACTATTTAATCTCGTTTATGTATAATTTGCTTGATTACCTGTAAATTCTTGTTTTAGTTCATGAACCAACTGTTTTATATACCTTGTAATTGTTAACATTTAATTTTATACAAAGAACCCTGTTATAATTGTATTTTTATCAGTTGATATTGCTCGTGATGCGATTTTCTCTGTCACCCGCTAGTCTTTTTGCTTCTTCCCAGGTCATCCAAGCTTTTCGTAGCTCCACCGAGTACATCTATGAATGGCCATCAGCGGCCTTCCAAGGCGACGAAATCCATCCGCTTCATCGTCAGAGCCCATCGTAACTTTTTTTATTTTGGACGTAATAAGTTCTTTCGCTGTCTTACCTCCGAGTCCCTGAAAAACTCAAACCACCATACCCCTAATATCCCATACCCTAATACCCATCTGTTCTCAAACCACAGTATTCGGTTTCCCTGTGCTTTAGTGAGGTACCATTAGCCGCGACTAGGGCTTCCAATTAACCGCCCAAAACGACTAACCGGTTTTCGGTTTTTTTCTGACGAAAAAACCGATTAACCGGTTTAAACCGAAAAATACGTTTTAACTATTTTCCAAAAACCAATTTTGGTACCATGATGTAATAGTGTAACGATTGAAAAAGGAGGTATTTTTCTTCATAAAATTTACGAATATGAACTAATAGTTATGTATTATATATAGAGATTCCCAAGCCCGTGCCGGCGGACATGGCGCCCGCTTACCGATTTGTGTGCGCTCGGCGCTCACAAATTTATCGCAGTAATTCTACAGGAATCGGTGTAGAATTACCGTGACAGATTATTTATTACTTCAATTTTATTTTCTCAAGTTTATAAAATACTCATTTGATAAAAATGTTATTCGAACTCATTTGTCTGCATAAGTAGAAATGTTTATGTTGTCTGGCTACTCTGCTAAACACTGGATGCAGCTTTATGATTGTTTACTGACAGGAATATCATCAAGCTCTCCTTATTAGGAGGCACTGGCCAATGAAATGCAATGCCAAAGATCACACTGACTTTGAGATTGATATAATATTTTTTAATATATTTAATATATTTTAATAATTGATATAATAATGTACTTAAAGGCTGGGAGCCCCTGTATTATAATATACAAGTGAATTAAATATACACCAACACAAATACAAAATACAACGCACCATAACAAAATATTTTATCAGAGGCAAAATACAATTGGTAATAATTCAATTATTATGTTAAAACATTGATGAGAAATATACACATAACGCAAATGCAGACAAGACAAATGCATACATAACAATTGCGCACGAAGTAAAAAGAATGCATATTTTGTATGTATTATATTTTAAAGAAAAATAAAAAATATGCTAGAATTTTATATACTTATATAGGGATGAATATTAAATAATGTATTACGTTTTCAATGCAGTAAATACTGTTATTTTATTAATTAGTAATCTTGATAATTTATAGTCTAAATTATTTATATTTCATTATTATGTAACTTAGAGTATATTATTACAAAAACAAAATAAACTAATTTACTCTCAAATAATAACTGACATAAAATTTACATTTTGCCTTTGCATCAAATTATTAATGTCACTTTCATTCAAAACTATTTTTCATTGAACGTATAAATACCAATATTATTTTATATTAATTGAGTAGTCAACGTCGTTGGCTTCGGTTGAGGTCATAAAACGATTTTTAATCGATTGATAGATTTCTATTCGACAATACAGTTGCCTCCTATGTCTAAAACTCCCTCCCACATATCCAATTCTTAAAAGGAGATGTAACAGGAGCGATTAGCTAACCACTTGTCCTGGCCTATCCTTCTATTCCTGCTCTTTTCGGAAAAGAGAGGCTGAGTAACTGAGAAATAAAGAATTCTTGTAGAAACAACTTCTGTTGAGATAAACTCCATTAAGAGTCCATATGCCTCACATTATGGTTTTATTTATATATAATTGTTACTGTAAGCATATGGCTTTGGCGCATTAATTGTAATGTGTGTATTATATAAAACCAACAATAAGTATTTAAACAGATACAATAATAATTATTAATGTGTATATTATCATATTTATCATAGGTACTATGATTGTATGTTCCAAGAACATTATTTTGCAATTTTAAACCATTTTTTCTTTATTGCTTAAAAACTCTAATGCACTTTGCATCTCGTGTTTCATTAAACTACGAATATTTGTGAGACATTATTATTATTGTTCCTTTCGCACTAGCCAACACTTACAAGGGATTATGTATGATTTATGACACTTATTGTCGGAAATACCAAAGAACATGCTTTACAATTGGATTTTTGTGTTTCCGTTGACTTTATGGAACACATGTTTGTTTATTTAACCTTTTTTATTTTCTCAATAGATAATAAAACACACTATCCCGTTTGGCTTAGAAATAACTATACCTTTTTTTACACAACTCTCTCAATTGTTTTATTGGATAGCAGTTATGTTAGATGTTGATTCAACATTAAAAAACATCGAACGACGAAATATCATTTTAAAAATATTTAAGTTGATGTAATGGGTGTCGACGTCCGTGGCGCAGTTGGTAACGTCGTTGGCTACTGTTACTGATGTCTCGGGTTTAAGCACCTGAGTCGAGAGCTCCATAAATCGATTTCTGTTCGAAGGAATGGGAGTATGTGGTGTCTAAAATTCTCTCTTACCAGTACGACCCTAAAAAAGTGGCGTACTAAGAGCGCCACTCCTGTCCTAGCCCTACCCTTCTATCCTTACTCTCTTCGAAAGAGAGGTTGAGCAACTGAGAAACAAGCAGTTTTCGTAGAAAACTTCTGTTGAGATACCTCCATTATAAGGTCATATGCTCCACACTGGGAAGCGGACATGGTAGAAAAAAATGCGAAATATAAGATAAGATAAGCAATATTATATTCTTCGTTATAAATATTTTTTTACAATACCAAGCTTAGGTAGTAAATTAGATCTTTCTTAAAAAATCAGTAATCATGAAAATTTATAAAAAAAAATTTGATTATAAATAAATATTTTTTTTTATTAGTACATACAAAGGGTATTCCAAATTTTATTTGAATCTGAAAAATAAATAATAAACGTAGATGTGTCGTAAGTTCAATAAGAGCTATCGTGGAACAGTAGTTTTATTCTCATCGAAAATATAATATGAGAATCCTTTCGAATTTTGGATATTAATTTATATGTAATGTCAAATCGATTTAAAAAATGATTGTTGTTCATAATTTTACCTCATTTATATTGCAGGAACTAGACAATTGAACAATATTTATATTTTTAAATAACTGATAACTCTACATATGAATAGATGTATAAAACCCTATTATATTTAATATGGAAAGAGAAATTTCCAGAAAACCCGGATAACCGAGGAAAATAAACCGGGTTTCGGGTTTTTTCAAAACAGCCAATAAACCGGTTAACCGGTTTCGGTTTAAACCGGTTTGGAAGCCCTAGCCGCGACCGTAATGCAGCACTCAGTGCATGCGTTGAATATGTGACACTTGATTTTGACTTAGTACAACAGTGAGTCCCAGACTGTCCGCATTGAGTTGTAAATTGCTCTAGCTATCCCAAATTGGATCGCTATGTCTTGCCTGATTATAGTATAGTTCGACTATAGTCTTTAGTGTTTACGTATACTATCAAACAATGAATTAATTTACTAAATGGTTTCTCGGTTACATACTGTAGATATTTGTTGGAAATCAATCACTTAATTACTGGACATGTCCGGCTTTGAAGCAATCTGACGGATGTCATTACGTCGAATATGTAATTAATGTTCGATATATTAACACATTATCTAAAGTCTTACTACTACCTACGCCTTTATTTACTATCATGAAATCCGGGTATTAAAACACCTTAGATTCTGGATTTTTCACGATTATAGTCCTATTGTTAATAGTATTCTGAACAATATTGTAATGTTTGTTAGATTTCGACCCTAAATTCAAACTTAGTATCAAAATTTGCTATGATACCCTCTATCTAATCCTGAACTCCATTAATTGTCTATATCAGGGGTTCCCAACCAGTAGGAAATTCCCTCCTAAGTGTAAATTTTAGAGTTCCAGGGAGGGGGGGTGGAATTTCTACCATTTATTAAAGATTTTCAATATTACATATATGCATATTTAGAAAGCACATTTTGAATTAAATTTAGATTATCTTGGGAAGAGGGAATTATTTTCTAAATATTGGTGAAAAGGGGAAATGGAGCAAAAAAAGGTTGGAAATCTCTGGTGTATATAATCCATATTGAGAGCGGACATGTTTAATAATAAATTGGCGTGATTAGGAAGTAGATCGGAAAACCCAAATGTGATTGAATCATTGTTAAACGAATATATTTTTAAAAAAAAATGAATGCTTATAATAACAAAAAATCATCCTTTTGATTCAATTTATGAATAAAAATTTTTTTTAATAATAATATTTTTTAAAATAATATTTTTTGCTAAAATATATATTATAATTCATTGCCATACCTCGTCTTTGTCTTACCTCACAAGGAAGATGACAGTAAGCTTACGTAGAGATTCCACGAATATTTTTAACGCTGCAAAAAAACATTTAAGGAGCTGAAAGCTCAATAAGAACTTTGCGTGCTTTTTTATGCTTTTACAAGTGAGTTCTACTAAATAAAAATCAATTCAATCTACCTACGATAGAATTTGTTTTCGTATTGGGATGAAATCCATTGATACGCGTTTGTGTATTGAATTCTGTTCAATGAAATTGAAAAAGGCTTTGTTAAATTAAATGCATATACATATATATTATACACTCTACAACAGTGTTCTCCAACCAATGGTCGCGGCCCAGCGCCGGGCCGCGAGCAGTATGCCAAATTTCAAGAAATTCGCCATGCAAAAACATTAAATTTAGGATTTTTTCGCCTGCACGTTTATTTGAATTTCTAGTTATTATTAAATAATAATTGTATTTTAAAAAATAAAACACAATTCATTTGTACTACTTCCACATGAACTTCCACACTACTTACAAATGAATTGTGTTTTATTTTTTAAAAAATAATGTCTTTCCACCAAGAATTGACAGTTAACACCTTAACAGTGAAATAATAATTGGTAGGATGATGCGCACGATGGTCAAAAATCTTTTCATGTACACTCAGGGAGAACGGAAATATTTTCTCTTGGGTAGTGAACATAGATGCAAAACCTTACCTAAATATGTTTCCAAGAATTTCATATGTATTTTTATTATTTATAGTTACGTCCGGCGGCGTAGCAAGGATAGGGGGGAGGGGTTAAACCGAACACTATTGTCAAACTAAAATCAACATTTTTAGAGAAAAATTATTAATATTAAACATAAAATTTAGTAGGATTGTAAAAATATAGTATGTTTTTCAAGAAATTATATTTATTCTTCATAAAAAATTTCTGCCTGGAGCACAATGTTTTCTTTCGTAACGGTTACAAAAATTTTTGGAGAAAAGGTGGACGGGGGGGCGCCAAAATTCAAGGACCGCCCCGGGCGACACAAACCCTAGCTACGTCACTGGTTACGTTCATCTGTCGCAATATAAGATTAAAAAAATATTTCATAAAAACCATTTTTATTTCAGTATTAGTGGTCCGCGAAAAATTTTTCTTTTTTTACCGTTCCGTAAGTGTAAAAAGTTGGGTAACACTGCTCTACAATTCTTTGGTATTTTCAAAATTAAATGAATTATATTTTTAACACACAAATCATAACTTTGCAAATGCAAAGAGAAAAGATTTGCGGAAAGAAACGAACAAGATTTTTTTTATGAATCGGTTTACCCAGACAGTAAAGATTGGGTCCTTTTTAATATAACAAGAATTTCATAAGTGAAGTTAATAAAAATCTGAGACCGAATGCCGGATCGATAACTTTGCGTTGCAAATATTTTTTATTATTCGAGAACAAAAACTTTTAATTCTCTTAAATATTTTATCGTACAACTTATATAGATAATAATATTACAATCTTACATAGATTATTCGGCTACTTTTTTATATATTACAGAAAATGTATTCTTTTCATCGTCGTCTACAGTTATCTTATATATAATAGCCCAGACCGCTCTGTAGACGTTTTATTATTATCACGTATAACATTTAGGTATGAAATATTAAAATTACCAAAGCGTTCGCGGTATATATATATAAAATAAAATGTTATACAATGCATACATAGTTCCAACGTACTAACTACGTTAGACATCCAGTATTTCAATTTCAATACCGTCATTTACGACGGGTACGATTATACTAGTTTGCAATAAAATTAAAACACTGAAACTAGGGGAAACACGTTTCACAATTATCAATTGTAGTTTTATATTAAAAATGAATTTCCACAAACTTACCGCCGAATCCATCGTAATTTTTTCAGTTATTTCTGTCACTGTTCGTGATTGTTCTGCTTAGCTGGTTACTAGTTATCAAGTTTTACATAACTGCTCCTTATACACTCCCGGCAAAAAAAATGAACAATGCTCTGCTACGGGATATTTCAATTCAATTTGACTTTATTTATATTTTGTTTCAGTGTAAACAGCAATGAATACCTGAATGAAAAATAGAATTAGGATATTGTTGCTGTACATTTAACTTGTCCTGTGTGACTAAAAGTGATTTTCGAAAATCTGTGAAACAATTCTCAAACTATTTTGAAATGGTTAATTTATTTATGATTTTACTAATAATATAATTTTTAACAATAGTTATTATTTTATTAGAGAACAATAATGTTCCGTATTTTTAATTGTATCCCTCTTATATTGAATGTGATAATGCAAATTTCCTTCCCGCTCATACCATCTTAAAAAAACTTGGCGTAGCGAGGGCGACTAGATAACCATTATTATTTTCTTTGCCCTATCCTTCTATCACTGTTAAGGTGTTAACTGTCAATTCTTGGTGGAAAGGCATTATATTAAAAAAAAAAAATAACACAATTCATTTGTACTACTTCCACATATTTATAATGATCAGGACCGGCTTCGCTCATCACGAGCATTATCAACTGATAAATATGTGGAAGTAGTACAAATGAATTGTGTTTTATTTTTTAAAATACTATCCTTCTATCCCCACTCTCTTCGAAAAGGAGAGCAGCTGAGTAACAATCAGCTGTCGTGGAAAACGTCTGTTAAGATACCGAAATTAGGAGATCATATGCTCCACATTTCTCATTTCTCCGGTGGCACATATTTAATTTCGCTTTAATGTTGTATTTATAGATAATTTTTTAATGAGACACATTCTTGAATGTGTTCTTTTGAACTTTATTTATAACTCATTTTCACAGAAAACTTCACACAATACAAATTAAATTTGCAGTGACGATCATGAATACACAAAAATTCAATCTAATCACATTTATATCTCACTTTTTCCCAACACACGTTGATCTCGTGTTGAACCGTTACGGCAAGGCAAAGATAGGTCAATTAAGTGCTTATATGCGTTGGTTTAAAATTTGAATACCAATTAAACCAAACTTGAAATACTTACATCGCGTCAATTGTGAATTCTTGGTAGAAAAAGACTGTGCGAGAGACTCGTCCTTGCTTATGTACGTTTATTGTACTTAACAAGGCAGCGAAGCAAACATCTCCGTCCGTTTGGCATTCATCGCATGGTAATCCCGTAAGTACTACTTGACCTGATCCTGCGTCTCTTTAGTTGTACCCACTAGTGCAATCCAGCATTTCACCTAGGCTGAAGTTGAACTGACAGTAAGGATGGTAGGGACCACAACTTGTCTCCAATCTCCGTTCCAATCCCTCCTGAACAACAAGTGACGCTGAGGTAAATACACTACAACAAGGGTATGAATCTGCGACATATGGTCGTGGTTTGTGGGTACAATGTGTGTAGTAACCTATTGTTTTCGGGATTCCGGATATAATTCGTAATTAAAGCCATTGAAATTGTAAATATGTATATTTTATTACTTCATTACTAGTTTTTAATTAATATAAAATTATAATTGATAACTTAGTTATTCCACTTGGTTAATACTTGATTAATACAGTTAACCAACTGGAATAACTAAGTTATCAATTTTATATTACAAATGAACTTCCACAAAGTTACCGCCGAATCCATAGAAAATATTAGTTTTTAATTAAATGACCCCGTTACATTAATCATAGCTTACGTATAGTAGACCTGGGAAAAGTTTTTGACTGATGGGCCGCAATAAAAATTTAGATTTGACTATTTGTCAAGTAAAATATTTTTTTTTTACCATGTCCGCTCCCAATGTGGAGCACATAGACTCCTAATGGAGGTATCTCAACCAAAGTTTTTCTACAAAACTGCTTGTTACTCATATAATTTAAGACATTGACTGAGGGTGCTTGATGGAATTTCAATATCAAATTTGGATTATTGAGATATTGTACACTTCCATGTATTTTGTCACTAACGACCCGGGTTAAACCCGGGTCGTTACTGACAAAATACATGGAAGTGTACAAAATCTCAATAATCCAAATTTGCTTGTTACTCAGTTGGTCAACCTTTTCGAAGAGAGTAGGGATAGAAGGATTGGACTAGAACAGGCCTAGTGGTTAGCTTGGTCTCGTTACTCCCCGTTTTTGAGAATCGGATGGGTAGGAGAGAATTTTATACATCATAAACATCCATGACTACGAACATTTATTCGATAGAAAAATCAATTTATGAAACTGTCTGTACCGGTATTTGAACCCTAGACCAACAACGTTGACCACTGCATCACATACCCAACTATTATATATATTAATTTCTTTAGAGACAGTTTCATTTTTAAATAAGTGTTTTCAAAATAAATCGTAATTCTGTGAGGCAATCTTCTTCAGAGTCAACAGAATTATAAAGTTTTCATATTTCGTCACTATGTTAGAAATTCTCTTGAATATGAATAACAGTGCATATTATGTAGGTATACTCTGTAAGTTGAAGCTCACTCACTCCATACATTAAAAGTATTGTTTGAAAACAGTTCGTTAATTATGGGCAAGTTTTTTTAAATATTTCGTATATCTTTAGCGATTATTTTACGAATGAATTGTGATCTTCTTTCAATGAATGTTATCATAAACATGAATCATTTTTGAGTCGAGTTTCATTCAACTCTATATTTGTATTATCCAAACTTCGGAAGTATCAAATTTCGTAAGTCAAAGTAGCTCGTAACTCGAGGAATACATATTTATTAGAAGTGTATTAAACTCACCTAAAGTGTTAGTAATAGCTCGCGGACTGTACAAATATACCCAGTTTACCCAGGGTTATCGTGGAGTTACCAGTGAATAGCTGGTCGATGGACTTTAATTTAATTGAACTTTTAGGGTTAACGGTGTATTAATTAATCCTATTAATCTAGCTGTCACTTAAATTACATCTGCCCACTCAAATGTATCACTTTCTCTCGTAGAAGTTGAAATAATACGTTGTCTTTTGGCGGTATCGGAAAGCGATATTTGAGATACGTGTCAAACCAGATATTTTAGCATAAGAAAATCGCGGCGTTTCACATGACAATTACATGATACCAATTTCCATTAGCTGAGCAAAACTGGTATATGCACCATAGATTGTTTTTTCATTAACTTCTTAACGCAAAATACTCAAATCGCCCGTTGCACAATATCTCTCAATAAGTGAACTGATACATGAAACTAATCCAGTATATTGCGCTTGACAAATCAGAATAAATATTAAATTATATAACTCGCAGCCTGCGTCCTTCCTTTTCTGAATCATCAATCTAGAAATTTTAAATTATACTTTTACTTCCGGAAGAATTCGGCCAATAAAACTAGTGTTTTATTAACCCAATTACTTTTTCTTATTTTACTTCACATATTATCATCTTTTTCAACTCCTTTGACTGGTACTCAGGAAGTTGTACGGTCGATCTCTAATACCTCATTATGCTTTTATCTGTCTCTAATACCTCATTTCATTTATCTGCTTTTACACAAACCCATCACCTGACCCAACGCTACCAGCTGTTGAGAAGTCCGTCTTGTATTCTCGATGACTGCTGACTAAATGGCCCATCTCCTTGGGTAGCCTTTTAGTATCGAATATCATTTAGTTAAAATAGATTGTCTTTGCTTTCCTTAAGCATTATCGGTTAGGCTTAATAGTAAAGACGATTAACGTAGTCTGGCGACCTGCGTAAAGGTGATCTGTTTACTAATCCTTTTAAGCTGACTTAAATAAGTAAACAGTCAATAGTTTGTTAATTTTAAATGATTAAATTGATCCAATGGGTTATGTAATTTAATTATATAATTACACATTTTGTGTAATTATCCAACCAGTCCTGATTATTTGATAATTGCACGATTTTACTAAAAAAAAAAAAATGTTCTTTTCGCCACAGTAATTTGCCTCATCAATGTTTTTTGTTAAAACAAGTTGCTTTTAAGGTGTTAACTGTCAATTCTTGGTGGAAAGACATTATATTTTAAAAAATAATACAAGTTGTGTGTGTTTCCATTCCATATGAACGTACCGTATAAATAATATCTTCAGTCCTGCGACTTTATGGAGAGAGATATGCCACACCAATAAAGACGAAGAACGTCAATGTTGAGTACGTAAAAATATAATATGTATAAAAAAATATTAATATTATTGTGTTCCATAATTGAACATGCCTCGTATTCTTTACCTTCGGTTATATGGCGGGAATTTTCTTTAAGACTTATTTTCCAGCTAAAGTAGCATTGCGACGTCGTTAAAATACCTGGATTAAACATTCCGGGAGCGCTTCATAACGTTCGGAGTTGCCAGCGCTACAAAAAAACAAGTTAATTAAGTATATATTGAGATAAATAACCGACGTTTTGTTCACCCCCTTTCGCCCTGCGTGACGATTAGATTTTCTGTTTTGGGTATTCGAAAGAGATAAAAAATGTGCTTACTTCAAAATATCGTAATACGATTTATGGGAAATGGGCAGATTTATCTTTCTCGAACCCGCTTTTTATGAGTTTATTGGTCGTGTTTCCCTTCCGTATTTTATTTATTGGGGTTACTTGCTATATTTATAAACTTGTAGCTTTTCTTTTTCTTTATTCATTTATATTTTTTTTATAGAAAATATCTAGTTTTTTACAACAAATTAGCATGTAGTGTTATGGTATGACATACCCTGGTTTTTTTTTTTTTGCTGGTCGAGGTCTCCGCCGCATAGCAGTCATTGTGTTTGTTTGTTTTGAAATTGGATTTAATTCAAATTTAAAATCGTATGTTGTGTCAATTGTATTATAACTTAAAGGTAAATTCATATGTTAAGTAAACGTAAATTTAGATTCAATTTTATATTGTACTGGTAATTTTTGTGTATTAAACCACTGCATCTTCATTAATAAATAAGAGATTATCCGGATTGAAGTGGTGTTTGATTGAGATCCTAGACATCCTGGATGGTGATAACCAAGCATTCGCGCCTCTTCGACCGGGCATTCTCAGGTAATTAATACTATTATCATTCGTGTCTTACTCCCTCCCTTCCCACGGACAGTAGATGGAAATCAACACCCCACCCTTCATTTTTAAGTTGAGAATTATAATCATTGTTTATCTTAGAAATAAATAGCCATGCGATATATATAGTTAGTGTAAAGATGCTTCTTAAAGTGCCAGTGGAATGACTAAGTTTTCAATTTTAATTTTTGCAAAATAACGGTGTTATTCTTCTGGTTGAATAGTTAGAATCAATATATGCGTTCCTTTGAAGAACTTATATGAATTGAGATCTACTCGTTCTCCAAATAACAGCTTGAATTCTCATGTAGGCCTTGTTATTTTTACTGATAATTATCATAATAACATGCCGCAGTATCTTCGTCATAAACCAAAAATGTCGATCGTAAATAATGAACACTGTTTTATGTAAGTGTATTTTCATTCTTCTCCCACTTACGTGAAGGGAATATACCTTCTTTGAGTACAGCTGTGCGCGTAACACATTCCTCAATCCAAATTAGACCCGACGTCTACTTTATACCGGCCGAGTAAAACTAACCACACGGGGAGCGAAATAAAAAAAAAACCGATGATATCCGTAAAGGCCTAATACCGGGTCGAAACATTGTCGAGAACGGGAATACCGCGGAGCAAGGGAACAGAGGTGAATGAATGCGAAGAGCAAACTAAGAATGAGCAAGGGGGTTCGGGGATAGAGCGAACGTGGGGTAGGTAGGGCTCTGCTTCCGCACGACTATTGATCAAGGTACGAGAGCCTCTTTCAGGCATGAGAACGTTCACGGGTCCCAGACACTGTTTTCTTATGTGGCAGGGGGGCATAATAATTAGGGGTAGGGCTAAGATAATATGTAGGTGTTTACGAAATTAGACAAAGCCTGTTTTTACTACGAAAATACGCACAAATTTACGTTTCTAGGAAAATACGTCCCCATTAGTGTCTACTATATTCTTTCGTAAAACTCTAGTTAAATAAATATATTTTCTATTATCTTTGGTGTAATAACAATTATAAAGACGAGCATGTGTTTATTTCACACGCAATTTCAACGCTTCTACAATATTTTTTATAAATCCCTTTTAGTACGCTTGTGGCCAGCATTTTGATACAATCGATTTAAAAATCAATTTATGAAACTTTTGAACACTGAACCGACATTGTATTGTACTAGTGTTATATCAATACAGCACTGTGGCGATACTATAAACATATTAATTTACTTGTTTATTTCACGAGTTATATGCTTAGTGAGTTAATACTAAATTTATCTCCGAGCGTAGCCAGTGTTGCCATGCCGCTTAATTTGCAATGCAATTTATTTTATCTGATGAAAGAGAAGTCCGTAAAACTTTTTGAATGTTGCCTGCTGCACAACGACTGCATTGTTAATTTGGCTGCAATTATCATACTGTGCAACGGTATGTTTCCTTAAGGGGAAATGTGCACGCTTTCATTTGCCAAATATTCGCCGCTATCACTGGCTCGCCCCAATTTTGACTTTGTTTGCTGTCATAGGTTCAGTATTATGGGACTCTCTGGCAATGTGGCATAGTTAGGTTAGCGTGATAACACTCGTGATAAAATATCGTCTTCGACAAAAAAACAGCTTGTAAGGTATTAACTGTCAATTCTTGGTAGAAAGGCATTATATTTTAACAAATAAAACGCAATTTGTTTGTACTACTTCCACATATTTATAATGATTAGGACTGGTTCAATCATCACGAGCATTATTAGCTGATAAAAATACAAACATAACAGAGCTGTTTATATAAAATTGAATGCTAAAAATTAAGGTATATAAAACAATTGGTTCATGAACTAAGACAAGAATTTGCTGATCATCAAACAAATTATATATAAACCAAATAAAATAGTCCACAATTAAAATGTTTAAAACCTCTTACAAATCAATAAATACTAATCTGATATCTAAAATAAAGCCTAAGATGAAATCAAAGATATTTTTATTTTTAAATATAAAACCTTTCCACCAGGAATTGGATATATAAATTTGTTGGATGCTCCTGGCTGCTCTGCATTCTCCATTTATCATGGCTGTTACCATGGCTGTTCATGAACCAACTGTTTTATATGCCTTAATCTTTAACATTCTATTTTATATAAATAGCCCTGTTGTGTTTGTTTTTTTATCAGTTGATAATGCTCGTGATGAGGGAAACCGGTCCTGATCATTATAAATATGTGGAAGTAGTACAAATGAATTGTATTTTATTTAAAAAAAAAAACAGCCTCAAGTAGTTTAAGTTTTACACACCACTACCTGCTACGGCGTTACACACTTCATCTCTATGAAGAGTGAAATGTGTGTTTTCCGCTGCCTAAAAGCGATTATCGTGTATGATTTATTTGTCTAGAATTTATCAGAAAAATGACGTATGACTTAATTAAATTAAAGCAATGGTGCACAACCTATTTGAAAGAAGGGTCAGTGCATTAATTCATTGTATTATTTTTAATTTAATAATAACATAAATTTACTAATTTTAACTTTTTATTTTCGGTCCAATTTTGGGTCTTGAGCCGCAGGTTGTGTATCACTGCATTAAAGTGTATATTAAATAAGATATATGCCATTAATATGAATAATAAGAAACATATGAATTGAAATCTTCTCACGCTCCACATGACGATGTGAATTTCCTTATAGATCGATACCTCACTTCCAAAGTGTAACAAGCCAAAAATTTGCAGTTTTGAGTTAAGTATGAGGAAATGCTTAGAATACTGATATCTACCAGTTCCAAAATGTAACCAGATATAATCAGAACTAGTTCTGACGATGGCGTTAAGCCGAAATAGCTATCAACTATCTGATAAAAAAATTTGTAGAACTAAATACTTTGTCATTTATCCTATTATAATGGATTTCTGCCAAGTAAATTCCAATTCAATCTAGAAATCTTAACAGCTTTACTTACATTATTTTTTTGTTTTTTTGCAGGGTAAGGAATACGATATACCTGTAAGAATATGAGCGTAAATGCAAATTTTATTCAAAGTGACGATGGGAAATATATTTTAACCTTTCAACTATGTAGTCTGATGATCATGCTAGAAAATACATTTCGAGATCGCTTCCCAGTGACATGACAATCGCTAGTCATCAGAAATACACCGGCAAAATTGCAAGAATGACATAATGATGGTATCGACATTTTGTCTTTAAATTCATTAATTAAATTATTGATTGTGACACCCAGAGCAGGCGCGATATATCTCTGAGAATATATGTATATAATTTAATATAATTTCAGTTCGAGTCCATTCGTGTGCTCGAATGCCTGAAGATGCCGAAAGGCGAAACCCGGGTCGTTAGTGACAAAATACATGGAAGTGTACAAAATCTCAATAATCCAAATTTAATATATGTATATGCTTTGTGATTAACAGCTAGATACACCATTTCAGTAATATGGCCGTACATATAGGGTGACATATGGCATCTATTATCTATTGGCATTCTCACATTTGTCAATTATTTAGTTTATGCAAGTTCAATGTTCTATTTCATCTATCAGCTGTGGAAGTTGGTTGAAAGGCTGGATTGTATTTTATTAATAATTGGCAAAGGCTGAAATATTAGTCGTTGTTTCATCCATAATATCAATATATTGTCTGTTTATAACTTGATTTGAAACGAAAAAACGAAAATAAATATACAGAATACTTTAAGACATCGACTGAGGGTGCTTGATGGAATCTCAATATCAAATTTGAATTATTGAGATTTTGTACACTACCATGTATTCTGTCACTAACGACCCGGGTTTCGCCTTTCGGCATCTTCAGGCATTCGAGCGCACGAATGGACTCGAACTGACAGACAGTAACAGACAGACAGTGTCTAACGTTTATATAGAAGATACAAATACGACAAATATTATTTACGAGATAAAATGTTATACGTCTCGGATCCACACTGATACCTGAGTTAAAATTTCGCGGATCGCCTTAATCCTTATTTTGTAAATAACGCATTAACAGAGTGGCGAATTGCCGCTTTCCAACTAATATTAGAATTATCAGTGATTTTACAATTATAATAGCATTGTGGGTTCGACGGGATGCAATACGACGACTTAATTTAACGACGAATTTAAAATATTTCGCAAATCGACATATTCAGATGCTGTCATAAATAATAATTCAATGCATCCTCTCTCATATAAATTGGTTGCTTTCCATTCTCAGGTTCACAGATTAGTCACTATACCTCTAAGTAAATTTTATTTTGAAAACGAACCAAACATTATAATTCAAATTTGATACAGAATACTGTTGTGTAGTGTTGGGCTATTTATTATCGTATTTTACAATACCATACTTCAGCGATTTCCAAACCGGGACGCTCGGAACAATGCAAAATGAGGCGCTAAAAGTTCAACAGAAACATAATTTTCATAACAGAACATTAAAATATGTTCAAAAACGCACGTTTCTCTTTGCATTTTGCGAAACGGGATTTTCAGTATTAGCTTCAATGAATCTTAAGTATTGAGCCAGTTTAGTAGTAGAAAAAGAAATACGAATCGTACTTTCCTCAATGACGCCTAGATTTAGTAAGACAAATAAACAAGCATTTCCAACGCATCAAAAAGAAATTTATTACAAAAAATAGTAAACATTGTTATTATTCTGTCAATTACTTTTTTTATTTGAATCAGTAGATTTTTATCATTCAAAAATATATATTAGTTTATGATATGAAGAGAGGGTAAGTAGGCGAAGCGCCAAGATAAGAGTTTTACAATAATGAGGCGTAATTATAATAAGTTTTGAAACCACTGCCATACATTGTTTTATGCAGATTTCGTCTATTTATCCTTCTATTTCCGATTACTCAAAACAGAACCATTCGCATCCTTTTGCCTTGGAAATTTTATCATTTTAATACAGTGTGAACCGACACACGTGTAGTAACTAGCAACATGGCGATATCCAGGCGCGTGTTTTCTTAGGCGCTAACTTAAATTGAAAAACTCGTCAAACTTTCCGGCCGGAATTTTGAATTTTATTTGATTTCATCGTTTTGCTGGCTTTCTTGAGCTCAGCGCAGTTAGCGAGGCTGTCGAAACTTTCAACTTCCCCAAAGTTGGTAAGGCAGCCAAATTGAGTGACGGAAATGAAGTGATTCGACTTAGTCTCGTTTTACGTTAGCGAAGCCTCCCCGCTTGCCTTGGTACAGCTGCCTGCCTCGCGATCACGGGATGTTTTAATATGAAGTAATTTTCCCGTGAGAAACCCAGTACGGACAGTTTCAGATTTCTTTTCGAAGACATGGATGTTTGTGATGTCTAAAATTCCCTCCCACCTTATCATATCATCTGATCCCGAAAATGGGGCGTAGCGAAAGCGATTAACCAACCACTAATCCTTGCCCTAGCAATATCTCTACTCTCTCCGAAAAAGAGAGATTGGGCAACTGAGTGCAAACAGTTACTATTTCGCCAACGTTAGCACTCCTTACTTCATTGCGGAACTCGTACCCCTATAGCTGAATATTTCTGGTAGCCATGTCCGGTCCCAATGTGGAGCATATGGACTCATGATGGAGCTTATCTCAACAGACATTGCCGATAGCTCTTTCTTTACTCAGCCGCGCAGAGAATGTCTCGGCATTGCTTATAACCGTACTGGCTATATTCTACAATATCGTATGAATCTAAATTATTATTATCACTATATCGACAAGATTCCATTTCATTTCTTCAAGTTTTACATCTACGCAAAGTTCAGTTCAAATAAACAACTTATTTATAATGATGTGGGTCTTCTGACTTAGCTTCCCTATTATAAATTGTGGCCGGTCACTATTGTACATATATATCCAGCCTGAAGTGGCAGGCGAGTTATGTTTTGCAAACTTCGGAATAATAATTCAAAATGTTTATCGCGCGCTTGTGAATAGCGAGTGTCAACTGTCACGTGATGGCCTTCTGAGGAGATTTTAGACGTGACAGGAAAAGACCAACAGTCCACTGTGCAAATACACGGTACACTTTTAAATAGGTAATAAAATATTTTCACTGTTTCTGATAGAAAACACTATACCGTCGTCTAGCAAACTGCTTATCTACATTTTATCAAAATGTTCAGGAGAGCATAAAAACTTAATAAATTTAGTTTGAATCAATATTATTCAATGAAATTTACATATTTACGTTAAATCATTAATGACTAAACATTATTCATGTAACAAATGTAAATTTAGATAATTAGTTTGCTAGTTAGCAACACGATTTAACTATGGAGGAGACTTTTGTGAAATCCGAGTCTTTTCTGTATACAATAATGCTATTATAAATATTACCATAATCATAAAATAACAGAGTATTTCGAACTAAATACTTTGTTATTTTACGCTATTATAATGGAATTCTACCAAGTAAATGTAAATTCAATCAATAAATATTAGCATAGTGCCACATCAATGCGCAGACAGAAGAGAATATGCGTGTGCTGTGTTGAACTGTGCGTTACAGGCAGGTAGATAAATTAAGACAAATATTGTAATAAAGGATTTCGCTAGTGTGTTTTTACTATCGAGAAAATACGGCTCGTGAAGTTTAAATAAATGGTTTAAACAAATGATCAGGGATGAGTGGATGGTTACTGTTTTAGCGTGCATCAAATCATCGGTTGTCACGCGTTAAAACTGCTGCAGCTGTGTGATTACGTGCTAATCTTGGTTACTGGTTACATATGGTGGCCATTGGCTTCAAACATGTCGTCGTTTCCATTGTAAAATTGTAGATTTGCAAAACCAAATTTTTTTAGGGGAGCATAACAACAATTTAATAAATAACTATCGAATTAAAACAATAGTAGAAAAAACACGTAATTAATATAGTTATATTTTATTTAAATTTTTTTTATTGTTGTTTTAATTAAATAAACTTGTATTTTAATCTCTTCTGAAAATTTTTGATATTGCAGAAATATAAATTTGCAATGAAAACGCCAATGTGTATCTTTTGGAATTTGAATTGTTGAGATTTTACACATGTCCATGTATTTTGTCACTAACGATCCGGGTTTCGCCTTTCGGCATCTTCAGGTATTCGAATACACGAATGGACTCGAATTGATATAATACATGGAAATGTACAAAATCTCAACAATTCAAATTAGACATATTTTTGATTGATAAAAATATACTTGCCACGCATGACCTGTTACAGAAATCGTAAACATATGATACGCGTGTCGTGAAATGACACGCAGTCAATTTTGGTTTCACAGAAAGTCGAAATTTGGTTTAAACGGTTTGTAAAATCGCATCGGTTTTATTATAATTTTCGTATAATTCGAACACGCGAAGATTTTTTAAGAAATATGCTAATTCTTTGACACACTTTAAGAAAAAGGTTCACCATCTATAATATGATCACGACTGGCGTCATTTCATGAGTCAACTTTGTCGACTGATAACTCAATAACCACGATAGAACTTTGATGGCATTCAATGAATAATAAGGAATATTGAATATAAATTCAGTGTAATTTTTAGATACCCTGTACTTCCGGAACGCACTCCCTGCATATTGAAAAGTAATATGATGAAACATCAATAATTTATGCCTATACCAATACTGAAGCATGTTTATAAGTGTTCATTTTTTTACCATGTCTTCCCAACATGAAGCATGTGGCCTCCTAATGGAGGTATCTCAACAGAAATTTTCTCACAGAACTGCTTGTTCCTCACTTTCTCAACCTCCCTTTTTTCGAAGAGAGTACGGATAGAATAATAGGGCTAGGACACGACTAGTGGTTAGCTAATCGTTTTTTGAGGATCGGATAGATGCAAAGGAGTTTTAGACATCACAAACATTCATGACTACGAACAAAAATTCATAAATCTGTTGAAAATCAATTTAGGAAACGGTCCACACCTGGACTTGAACCCGTGACATCCGTAACCGTGGGCAACGACGTTACCGACTGCGCCGCGAAGCCAATAGTATACCAAATTTAATACAAGCACGAAAATCACTTAATATAAGGTTATACTGACAGAAGGCATTAAGTCATGAAAACGAGTTCTGAGATAATCGCATTTAATACAATTGTATGCAATTCAAAAAAAAAACAAAGAATAATATTTTTGGCATTCAAACCATAAGATTTGGTATCGATGAGTTATAAACATATAATGCTTTCTGAGAGAATAAAAAATAGCACTATGACAATACTGTTTCTATTTCAATCTGAACAGATCTAATTTTATCTCTAATATCACTTTTAAAGTATTTACTGTCAATTCTTGGTGGAAAGGCATTATATTTAAAAAATAAAACATAATTTGTTTGTATTACTTTCAAATGTGTATAATGATCACGAACAGTTTCGCCCATCACGAGCATTATCAACTGATAAAACTGGTTTTATTGTTTGATTACCTGTAAATTCTAGTTTCAGTTCATGAACCCACTGTTTATATACCTCGTAATTGTTGACATTCGCTTTCATATAAATAGCCCTGTTATAATCGTATCTGTATTAGTTGATTATGCTCGTGATGAGCGAAACCGGCCCTGATCATTATAAACATGTGGACGCAGTACAAACAAATTGTCTTTTATTAATATATATATATTTATATATCTAATTACTTGAAGAGGTGTATCGTAGCGAGCTGACAATAATAGTCGCGATCATTTCAATTTGCTAAAAATAAAAATATAACCCAAATTTTGTCACTCCTGTGTTTGCCAAAAGCAATTTTTAAAGCGGCAAATAGTCGTTTTTTTTATTATAAAATTCTGATCAACACCTTCCACACTTGATGTTCCTTGTCCTGTTGTAATCCAGCTGTTATGCTTTCATTCGTCGTAAATTTCAATTTTAATGGAGTCTCTTATCGCCTATTGTGCATACATACACTTCCCAATCTAAACGGCGCCAGGAAATAATTAGGTCAAAGGTGAATTTAATCGGTTTACTCTGTCACTATTACCTCTTCACTCTGTCACTCTGTCACTTATCTGCTTGGTAGGTGGAATCTACCGCTTTCTCTTTACCTCATACCTAACCCTTTTTGACGTAGGTTGCTCAGCAATTGGTACATACATATATCCATTATTGAAATATTAGCTTCGTTTTGAAATTGTTAAAGTTGCGCTCAATCTTCATCGATTGTTTGGTCACCATGCGCTGTTGACTAAAATAATTCTTCGAATCAGATTACATCCTGTAGAAATTTAACTAGGGTGCTTGGTTCTAAAGTCAGCCGTCGCCAGTAGTCGCCCTTTTCAGCTAAAACTTAAATAACAATGGATATATTTAAAAAAACAGAATTTTTTAAATTCGTGTAGGTAGTTTTGCCACTTGCCAATGTATATCTGCCCTATACTGACCTATATGATGCAATACGCAATAAAAAAAGCACATTTTTACTTCGCAAGTTTCGACAAATTCATCTTGTATGGGGATCGCTAACAAAATATACTTTATATTGTCATGCTTTGCATCATTTGAGAAGACCCCGGATCGAAGAGAGGCGAGCGGCTGGTTATCCGGAGTCCTGGAAGGGCTGATCTCAGACAAACACCATTTCAGATCCGGTTAAAAACTTATTTATTATCCATTCAAGATGCAGTGGTTTCACATTACACAAATATAAAAATCTTAACACATAAAATTGATTCTACATTTACATTTACTTAGCAACTGAATTTACTTTAAGTTTTAATACAAATGACACAACGAATTTAAATTAAATCCAACGCAAATCAAAACACAAAAACAAACAAACAGTTCACATCGTCACATCACTTTCGTCGCGACGAGACCTCGTTCGTCCGACTCGGCAGCTCGTCATCGACTGTCTACAAAAATTCAAAAAAAACTCCGTGCAGAGTTGGAGCTACCCTTTTCCGTAAAAATGGACTCGTCCAGCGGCCGAAGCCTAGGGGCTCTTTTTTAACGCCTGGCAACATGAAAGAGCGTTTTCTGCGAATTATTGCTCTTTGCCGCAGGCCGATTTCAGTTCGGGACACTAATGACACTTATACTTAAGAAAAACCAGGGTGTGTCACATTATGTTTTTTTTATTGTTATGTTTACTATCAGTAAATTCGTTCGCGATATTTATGAAGTTTCATAGTGATGGCCGAACACTGGGCAATGATAGGCTAACCATTGGATTTTGGGGGCCGACCACTGGGAAAATTGGCATGTTTTTGGAAAAACTTCCATTATGTTATACTTGGTACAATATTAACTATTTTACTTTTAGTTGGTTACATTACGTCATCCCTGTTTAATGGAATAACAGTGAAAAACATATGTATTTATCATTCATTGACTCCTCAATCCCTTTTGAAAGTACACTGTCGCTTAACTGACCGAGCACTGGCGAAACAACCCTATGTCATCACTGTTTCATATTGGCACATTTCATCATAGGCATTATTATTTCAATTTACAAAAAGTTACATATTGCTTTGGCAGCGTGGCCTTTGAATTCGTATATCGACATTCCCTACTTATAATCAAGTAAGTGTCACATACGTATTTCGCATTTCGCATTTTCGTTGTCTACGCACTTAGTTCAATAGCGAGACATCAAAAAACATTGGGAAAAGTACCTACTTCACCGTTATAAGTATAAACACGTAACTAGCCACTTATACAAAAGTCTTATACAACCTAAAATCCGAAGTCCCATGTCGTATTTGTAGTATTTCAAAAACTATAAACTTTTCAGCGAAACTTTATATAAAATAAGAAACTAAATTTAAATTAATAGCGTTGTGCCAATTTTGAAGAAGATAGATGCAGACGTTATTTTGCAACTGCTTTTTGAATATTTGAGACGCTCTCCTGTAAAATGTCATATTTGCAGATACAGGATTATACGTAGGGAGTGTCGATATATAATATCGTATCGCGATCTCTTTACGCAGATTGTATTGTGGTGTGTACACCGAAATCCTCGTAAAGAGGCTGGGATTAGGGATCCGATTAGGGATAGCTGGAGCATCTTTTTACTCAATGCGGAAAGTCTGGGACTCACGGTTCGTACTCGGTCAGAACCAAGTGCACTTAGATACTCAGTTCTGCTTTACAGTTGCGATTCGTGGCACCTTACTAATGCACAGGGTAACCGTATACTGTACTTCGAAAACATATGCTTGCCGCGAATACTATGGGTACGATTGTTTGACTTTGTCAGGGAGTCAGAGGTAAGAGAGCGGACGGACCATCCTCTTATTACTTCCAAAATAAAAAAAGTTACGATGGAAAATGTCTATGACTCCATAGTCATAGGATTGGTTTCCGGCCAACTGATCTATTCATCTTTTTCAGTAATGGGTGCTCTAAGAAAAGTTAAAAAATCGTATCGACGGAAGCCCAAGCAGTAAGTTTACGTGAGAAATGAAATACGCCTGCTTTTATTGGGTCAGTAAGTAGTTCAACGGTTGGTCAGTAAGAAATAATGAATAGTTAGTAATTCATCAAAATGCTTTGTACACGCGTGATCAGTTAACAAAATAAACGTTCAGTAATTTGTATAAAATAGTCAGTTTTTTTTAAATTAAACATTTATTTATTTGGCAACTATTCACTGTCTGAACATAATTATTAACCGACCGTTTCTTATTTCTTACTTATCATTTATCCAAATAGTTACTGACCAAATAACTAGTTGCCAATGAAATATTTACTTTTTTATTCTTTCAAATGATCTCTATGTATTAACTCAAAAACAGGCGTGTCAAACTTGCAGTGAACAGTTGGGCCACGTACGAAAATTTGGATTATTAGAATTTGCTTAAATGAATTAACCTGCCTTAAGGATCGTAAAAAATCAGCCTTCGTATTAATTTAATATATCCCAGATAAGATTTTATATTATACCAATGCTACAAACTAATGAATATACATATCATTCATACAGTTTCGATTTTTTTAAATTCTCGAAGAGCCAGCTTATATAATATTTCATTCCCGCTCTTTTATATATTATATTGCAACCCCTAAATTTTATAAATAAATCAAGGCTCCCCAAAAATTTTACTTCTTAATTACCGCAAGAATTTCATTCATTATTAATTAAAATATGCTCATGTTTCAGAAATAGTAACGCAAGACACATGGTATTTTATTAGACATATATAATGTAAGTGCCGCAGGCGAATTTCTACATTTTGTGGAGATTATCGTGTTAAGACCACTAACTTGTTTGGTGTAATATTGTATTGTTTTCAAAAAGACTTGTAAACAATTTCTAATAATTAATTACTGAAATAGTTCGTGACTCCCGGCATGAGCGCAATGACCCTCTAAAGGCTGCGGTTCTCAGCTTGAGAAATACTGCTCTAAAGTAGAGCACTTCAAACAATTTTCCCGTTTTGAATTCATCAAAAACTTCACCGCCTTAGTCAAGATAAACTCGTCGGCTTCCCAGAATTGCCTAGTCTTACTTTAATTGATTTCTTAAAATTTAATTACTTAAATATGAAACTTACTGTAGAAACGAGGGAGTTTTTCTTGGTACTCCATGTTATTTAGAAGACCTCACTGGTTCCGTGAGTAATTAAAAGCTACGTTATTTGGATACTGTGTCTGAAAATTTTGGGAAGCTGTATAAAAAAATATTTCTAATTAGTCGCAGTTGATGTTAAGGTTTTCTTACATTTATTTTATTCACTTTTGGAGGAAGATAAATTTGTCATTCTTATTTCTTTTATTAAATGCTCGAGCCTTTGAGATAATTTATTAGATAGTGATAAAAAAATGTGTGCAATTAGAATAACCAGGTCGATAAATACCTATTTATTTCCACTTTTTTTGATAAATGTATTTATTTTATTTTAAAATCTATCCGCTTCTATTCGCAACACCTGTACAGGCTTTGTTTAATACATATATTTTTATTATTTTCAGCAACATAAAGCTTTAAAAATATTGAAATAAACTATTATTTTATATCGTACCTATCTAAAATAAGATCTATGTACTAATACAAAATTGATATCTTTGCTTTGTCCATTGCCAGTTTTACTAACTGTAATACGTATTTTCGCCTTTTTAACAAACATCTTCAGACTAACTGTATGGTAAATTTATTTATAACGTAAACAATGATTCTAATTCTTAACTTATAAATTACTAAAATAAATAAATATGAAGGGTGGAATGGGAGTATTTCGAAATGTAAGCTTTCGATACAGTTAATTCGGAGATGCTTCACAGTGAGGTGAAACACGTGTCACAGTTAGTAACACAACTAGTGGAATATGAATTCTAATTTTATATTAAAAATAAATATCCACTAAGTTACCGCCGAATCCATCGACAATTCTTTTAACTAGTGTAATTCAATCAATTGTTTAGATCAGGCCTTCGCAAACTTTTTGTTTGAATTACCACATTGAAATTTAAAAATGAACGGCAGGCCGCAAGTAAAATATCATTTTTACATATACATTAATTATTGTGGTGAAAATGGAATTTAAATATATTTGTAGCTGATTTCCTAAAAAAATTATAATTGGTAGACTGCATATTGGGCCGTACAAAAATACGCGTTGGGCCGCATGTGTGCCGCTGGGCGTAGTTTACTCGGGCCTGGTTTATCCTTGGCGATCCAAATGTTCTAATTCGTGAAGAAGTAAATAGGGTCCACTGGGGAGGGATACCACTGGCGAAATCGCCAGTGGTCGGCCAGTTAAGCGACATGCGTACTTTCAAATGGGATTTTGAGTCAATGAATGATAAATACATATTTTTTCGCTGTTATTCCATTAAACACTGATTGCGTAATGTAACCAACTAAAAATAAAATAGTAAATATTGTATCAAGCATAAAATAATAATAGTTTACAAAAAATACCAATTCTCCCGGTGGTCGGCCCCCAAAATCCAATGGTCGACCTTTCGTTGCCCAGTGTTCGGCCATCACTAAGAAACTTCATAAATATCGCGAACGAATTTACTTGCACACTTGCACTAGCAGAGCATTGGTTATCTGTTTTTTTAAATGTATTTTTTCTTCGAGTGACTTGAAATTCTCCATGTTTTTATCTCGACACCCTTGACTGATATAATAAAATTAAATGCCATTTGATGCTTTATTTTCTAATGAATTTTTAATCTTGGATTAGTTTTTATTTACTAACTTACTGATTAGTGAATATGAGTAATTTACAAAACGGATAATTTCTACTAAAAAAATACTTCAGAATTGTATGAGTGTTAAGATATATTTTAAGTCCCGTACACTCACTTCTTCACAGTCGCATTTATGTTAAATTCCCATATTCATTATCACACTCAACTAGTAGGTACTTATAAAATTAATATGTATGGTATGCACATATTAGTCATCTTGTATGCCTCCTTGCAGAATTCATCATACCGTTTCCCACCGCTCACTTCACCCCGCTCCATTTTCAAACGGCAATAATTTGTTTACAAAGCAGCGACGGCCCGCGAATAACTTCGCACTGCATTATCCGCCGCTTCTAAATTTAAATTTAGTCGCCTTCAGTCGTCCCGTGGAATTGAAGCGTCAGTGCTCTTTTGTTCGACAATATTGCATATCCGGTGTTGCCAGGACGCGATAGTATATGCCGGCTTATCCAGGTTAATAATTCTGGCAGTATTCCAAAGACATTCATTTTTACCCTAGTTCGTTCCAGATTCAACTTGTAATAGTGAACTGCAAATATTCATTCATTTCATTTCCAAGTTCTACTTTCGATTGTTTGTTCTACTGTGTTTGTGTTTTTATTCGAAAATCGAACTAAATCGAATCGAAACCGAATTAATATCGAAACTTTAAATATAAACCATACGAATTTTTTGTGATTCAGTGAACACTGTGGATTATAAATTTTAAAGTAAGTAAACTACAATGTTTTTTTTAATCAAATGACCATCTGTATGTTAATAATATTAAAACAAATGCATTTTCCCTTATCCTAGTTATTTATTTGTTAGAGGTTTTTAATATATTAATTTTAAATAATTTCATTTCTTTTTCCAATAATGGTATTGTATGTCTTTTCATTAGTCATACTTAATATTATATAAATAACCCTCGATGAGCGAAACCGGCCTTGATCATTTTAAAGATGTGTAATTAGTTCTAAAAATTGTGTTTTAATTTTATTAGTCTCTCGATTGAAAACGTTGATTTCATACAAAATTCCATAAAAAAGTCGCCTTTGAATGTCTTCAATCAGCAATATACTAATTATTAGTACATATTATCATTATCATATATTTATATTTAAAGTGGCATGTCTGTTATGTTTCGGAATTTCAATGATGACTGTGTCGAGAGCATAACTTTTTCAAAAAGTTGATAAGCTTATTAGTTCTGTAATTAGGTATCTCTGTATTTACTCTACGCCCTCTTTTCAAAGATTCAGAAGTGTATGAAGGTTGAAAAATAAATGTTACTTATAAAATAACACTCATACCCTTGAAAGGGAATCGATATATTGATTAATTATCGTAATATCAGTATAATTTAAACATTGTTAATTGGTTTCAAAAGTTATACTTAACAATTACTTAAACTTGGTACTCAACCCATAATCGATCTACCAAAGTTCAACTAATCCATATTACCCTTCAGAATATTTATTGTTAATATAATATTACCTATCCTACATAGACAATAGCGCTACAAATTAGTTTATGGTTTTCGCGCATGTTAAAATAAACTGTTATTCGAATTTTGAATGCTGTCATCACTGACAGATTAAAATGACAAGTACGAATATGCATATTTAAATTCAATTTCCGCAATCGATCATAATGATTTGAAATACGCATATTATTTATAATCAATAGTAATATGTCTATTTTTAATTGTCTTATGCCTTTTTTAATGTCGCCATGATTTCTTATCACATATCCTGATTGAATACAATAATGTACCATTTTAATAAGAAACCATTTGCATATTAAGGCTTGTGGAAGTCCATTGTTGTCTGTCTTATACCTTATTTATAATTTTATTGGTTGGTTATTTAAAATGTAAAACTTCTTAATAAGTTACCATTTGTGACAGCATCCACTTCCTATCGCGATAATTAGTATGAATTGATTAAAGATATAAATGAATCATTGTATTCATTATATGCGTAACATTTCAAATTATATTTACATATCGAATGCGGTTGAGTAATATCCTATTAAATTTGGCTTATTGAGATTTTGTACACTTCCATGTATTTTGTCACTAACAACCCAGGTTTCGCCTTTCGGCATCTTCAGGCATTCGTGTGCTCGAATGCCTGAAGATGCCGAAAGGCGAAACCCGGGTCGTTAGTGAGAAAAAACATGGAAGTGTACAAAATCTCAATAATCCAAATTTTATATTGAAATTCCATCAAGCACCCTCAGTCGATGTCTTAAATTATATTAATATCCTATTACATCTTAGGAAAGTCGTCAGGATCATAAATTAAAACATTAATTTGAAAAATATTTGTTACTTTGAAATCGTTTGAATTTTTACTAGTTTTATTTAAAACTAATTAATTTTGCATCGCAGTGATAATAATAAGTTTCGTTAAATTACCCGCAAAATTTTCACATCGTCTGTGGAAAGCAAAAGGACATAACCCAAACCAGAAAATATAAATGGCAGAAAAAATGCCATTTATCTCGGAACTTGCTTTTATAACTTCATGCGTTGTGTCATGTTATGCGATATATTCATCTATAACAACACCTTTTTAACAATATAGGAGGAGCAAGTGCCCCGAACGAAAAATATAATAAAATTTTATTTTTCACACAAAACTATCAATATTATAATAATTTGAAAATAGTAGTGAACTGTTCGATAAAACAAAAATGCGGAAAAATGTTCAATTTACAGTGAATTATATGAAAGTGTGAAAGTACTGCAATGCTATTTTAATTTCGTATTATGGAAACCGATGAGGATGACTGAGTCATTGTCAACATAAAGTTTCATGCTTAATAAATAGTCTTATTATTGCTGATGAGGTCATGAGTTTTAAATGGATTGCTTGCCTGAAACATTATATTAAGGATAATCACGAAGTAGGATTTAGCGGTTTTGTGGTATCTTGTCATTTCAAGGAATAGACCTCCCATAATATTATTTCTGGTTAACTTATTTATTCATTCAAAAACTTTATCCTATCTTATCTAAGTTTACTACTTAGCGAATTGATTACCGACCTTTCCTTGCTTTGTTATTTCTAGCGATTTTATTGTCTCATGGCAATTAAATTTCAACATATTTAAAAAAATAATAATGCAAAGAATGTATTTTCATATCATTGTTTGACCCTTTTTCGACTGTGTCCGCCCACAATGTGAAGAACATGGATTCATAATAGAGAACTGTTCGTTAATTAATCACTCAATCTCTCTTTTCGGAGACGGAAGGATATAAGGATGGTGCTAAGAAAGGATAAATATTTGCCTACTAACGCTGTACTCCGTTTTTAGAATGAAGTGTGTTGGTGGAAACGTAAACACATATTCGTAGGGCGAGTGTTCCTAAAGTCAGCCGTCGCCAGTGATCGACCTTTTGAACGTAAAACTTAAATAATAGTGGATTCATTAAAAAAAACAGATGTTTTAAATTCGTGTAGGTAGCCTTGCTACTTGACAATGTATATCTGCACTATACTGACCTATATAATGCAATACGCAATTAATTTACATTTTTACTTCGCAAGTTTCGACAAACTCATGTTGTATGGGGATCGCTAACAAAATATATTCTTTATATTCTCATGCTTTGCATCATTATGTTTTGTATTGTTCTGTCTACACTCAGTAAATTCGTTCGCTATATTTATGAAGTTTCATAGTGATGGCCGAACACTGGGCAACGAAAAGTCGACCATTGGATTTTGGGGGCCGACAACCGGGAGAATTGGCATTTGTTTGTAAACTATTATTATTTTGTGCTTGGTACAATATTAACTATTTCATTTTTAGTTGGTTACATGACTTAATCCCTGTTTATGGAATAACAGCGAAAAAATATGTATTTATCATTCATTGACTCAAAATCCCATTTGAAAGCACACCTGTCGATTCACTAGCGAAATGACCTTATCTGTCCGTCACACAAACACGGTTTAGAGGAGAACGTCATAAAATGTATTGAAAGTGGCTATTATCAGCTCGCTACGCCATTTTTCAATGAGCTATGTATTTGAATATAGCAGTCAGGTATATATTATAATATTCTTTTGAATTGAAATCTGTAACTTTATTTCACTTCGTAAGAAACAGGTTTTCACATCAGTTACACAACTTTAATGTTTCTCTCTCTCTCTCTAAATTGTTGTTTTTAAAAGGTTAGATATATATATCTTACCAAAATTATACAATACATACTTGACTGTATATTAGTAAATAAACGTATATCCTATCCTTTGTTTTTAAGTAATTTATCTACCTATAGATAAGGCAGTTTTTAACAAAAATGTCTCCATATTGGCAACCCTCTTTTCATAGATAATGTATAAGGCGGCAATAATTGCTGCTGCACACTTTATTGTATCGACAGTCTAGACGCTTATCACATCGCAGGTTTTTCCTTTATATCTAGTTTTATTTTATTTTACAATGAAATGTCCTTGCAACCCTGCTAGAGTTTACTTCTCTATTAGGTATACGGAGACTAGTTTTGTTGATCTCTTAAATGGCTCTATTTGTTATTTTCGAGACTTGAACAGTTCTTATCCCTTTTCATAATTAAGTTTATCTACAATATATTTTCATGATAAAACGTTTCCCTTTTTTTACACACTGAAATATAATATATTAACATATATGATATTATCATTTTATTAGTTTTTTTTTACCATTCCCGCTTCCAATGTGGAGCAAATGGACTCCTAATAGAAGTATTTCAACAGACGTTTTCTACGTGAACTGCTTGTTACTCAGTTGCTCAATTCCCTTTTTTCCAAAGAGTAGGGATATAAGGATAGGGCTAAGTGGTTAGCTAATCGCTCATTAGCAAGCACCCAGTTTTTAGGATCGGATGGAGTATGGGTGGGAGGACATTTTAGACATCACAAACATCTATGCCTACGAACATATATCCAGAACAAATTTGAATTATTGAGATTTTGTACACTTCCATGTATTTTGTCACTAACGACCCGGGTTTCGCCTTTCGGCATCTTCAGGCATTCGAGCACACGAATGAACTGAACGAACAGCTGAATCTTCCAAACTCCCCGTTGCTGTATCCTATTCGTTGAATCACCTTACAGATGCCACTAAATGTGGAATGATTGTATATATTTATCCTTTCGTTGAATTGCATCCCGTCGAAACCCACAATGCTATTATAATTGTAAAATCACTGGAAATTCTAATATTAGTTGGAAAGCGGCAATTCGCCACTCTGTTAATGCGTTGTTTACAAAATAAGGATTAAGGCGATTCTCGGAATTTTAACTCAGGTATCAGTGTGGATTTTATCTCGTAAATAATATTTGTCGTATTTGTATCTTCTATATAAACGTTAGACACTGTTTACTGTCTGTCAATTCGAGTCCATTCGTGCCCTCGAATGCCTGAAGATGCCGAAAGGCGAAATCCGGATCGTTAGTGACAAAATCTCGATAATTCAAATTTGATATTGAAATTCCATCAAGCACCCACAGTCGATGTCTTAAATTATATATCCATAAATCGATTGAAAAATCAATTTTTGAAACTGTCCGAACCGGAGACATCTGTAATCCTAGCCAACGGTGTTGACAACAACACCACGGACTCGACAGTTTGCAGTTTGATATGTTCTTATTTAAACATCCAAATCATAAAATGTTGTATAATTATATAATATAATAATATAATATAATAGTCATATGTACGTTTTACGAGTATTTAGGGCGTTAAATTACATACAGTTTAACATTTAAAACAGAAAATCACCAATAACTGACTATGTTTTCTGTCAGTACATATATTCTCGATATAAGAACACATTCGTGAACTAATTAAAATTTTATCGATTAGGCGATTGTAAAATGTAAGTGTAAATATTTATACAAATTAAGTATGTAATGTCAAGTAAAGCTTTTGATTAATTTAATTTTTCAGGTCGGGTGCCGTAGACTCGTCTGTTATTCAAATTATCACTTACTCGAACCTGTGAAACATCAACATTCAATTCAATGTTTTGGTTTCGATTTCTGTTGCACAAAATCTCAATTTTCTGACAAAATGTTTATTTTCGTAGCGTACTCATCTTTCCTCAGAACTCCCCACCCCCCCACATTTCTTTGCTAGCGTACGTACGTTTACGCGACTATTACAAACTTTCAAATTTATAAAACAGTAGAAAATAAATAACAAATGTTTCATCATGTACTAATATCACTGTGCAAACTATAAACAACTTGTTTAACCCTTTGCTCTCTGAACATAGAAATAAACATTTTTTTCCAGTTTTTCTGAGTAAATCGTGTATCTTGTGTCTTAAAAGCTATAGCCGAAGTTTTCCGGGAAATTCATATCGGTGAAAATTGACGTCCGTCAGTACCGTCAGGTATTAAAAGGGAAAAAAATCCTATTCTTTTTATTAGTAGGTCAAAATTACATTATATATTTTTAAATCAAGAATCATACGACTTAAAAAATTGTTATAAATTTCACAATTTTAAATATTATTATAAACCTTGTTTCATCTTTCAAAGTATCACGATTTTTACACGACAAATTTCTCTGACTGCTCAATTACACCTTACTGTCATGGCGGTATTTGCCGAACTAAAGATTGCCCTGCTGACAGTATGTTCAAAATAAGTACTGTTACAGATGAAGTTGGAAAATATTTATCCTGGTATACTTAATTAATGCGAATTATTTTGAGTGGTACGTTTTTGTACCGTCAAAGAGCAAGTGTACATATTTTTTACTTTTATAAGTATGGTTTTTGCTTTTTTTTTGTACTTAACCACTCCCAATGAAAACCAAACAACACAAAATTTAAGTACTTGTGTATATTTAATATTAATTACGTGTTATTTTGTTTTAGTTTTAATTCGATACAGTTGTTTTTAAACTGTTTTTATACTCTGCCGAAAATTAAAGAATAAGCACTCCAAATGTAGCTTTACAGTATTAACTTGTTCTACGAGAAATGTATTTTACTTAGTAACTCAACATATTGAGTAATGATAGAACGATAGGGCTATAACGGGGCTAGTAGTAAGCTAATTCTTTCTCTACGTCTCGTTTGTAGGACTGGATAGCTGTGATGGAATTTAGATATCACAGCATCCATGCCATCTATATTTTTTTATGCATGTTTCTAGTTTGTCGTAGAATATTTTATGAAATTAAAATAATATTCTTTTTGATAAATTTATTCCCTTTGTTTAAAATAAATATAAATTATGTTCTCCCTTCAATTCACGTGAAATTTGTCGGGTCCGTGCTGCAGTAGTCAACTTCGATGGTTACGGTTACGGATTTCTGTTCGTAGGCACGAATGGTTGCGATGCTTAAAATTAACTCCCACCCCCCATCCGGTCCTAAAAACGGGTCTTAGTCCTGCCCTATCCCTCTCCTTCTATCCCTTCTCTCTTCGAAAAAGAAAGAGTAACTAAGTAACAAGCAGTTTTCGTTGAAAACTTATATTGAAATACCTCCATTGGGAATTCATATGCTACACATTGAGAGCGTACATGATAAAATAAATAAATAATGTTCTCCCTTTTTTTAATATAATTATTTCGTTATGCATTTAATAAACACACAAATGAATCCATCAGAGAAAAAAATTCTGCTTATTTTTCTCATGTAGTAACAATGTTTATATCTTCATCTGTTGCTTGAACGAGAGGTATTTAAATCTAAGTGATCATCATGCTTTGTTATCGTATATTTAACTGTTACACTTTCTCTGCTCAGTAATAATTCTCTGGGTTGTAACGCACTTTGACTCCGTGGTATATTGGTCCGTTTTCAAATAAACAGTCAAATTAGTTCTTAGTCTATAACGGTACACACGTAAACTAATTCGAAATAGTGCTGGAAGCTGAATCAGAGATGCTATTAGTTTTTTTACATACCGTAAAATAGAAAATAATATGGTACAAATAATCATCATTGTTATATTTCTGAATCCATTTTTAGTCGATATACGTATAATATATTTCATCAAAATTTACTAATGGCATGTATACATGTGTAATAAGACATTTAAATTGCTCTGTAAAATCTATCTTACCAGATAATAATATCGTGATACCCACTTTATTTATGAGTGATTGTTTTATTGAAAAAATTTTAAGCGAAATTTCTAACGAGCAACTAAAGAATTCACTATTGTAACCACTTCTATCGATGTACATGCAATCATATAGACTGTGTTTTGGCCAATTGGTGTAACCTTCAAAAATACGAAAATGAGTTAATGATTGGATCGCAAGACGACATAACAAGTCTCGGCCAAATGATGTTAATTAGAAAAATGAATTGACCACTTTTTGGAAGGGAAACATCATTTTACAATGGTTTTAGGTTTAATAATTCTGACCCGGCCACTTGATGTAAGCCACTGATATATCGACAATCCCGAGAATTTACAGGAGTGCATTTCAAAGATTCATAACGCAACTCACCATATAATGTTTTCCATAAAAAAAGTTTTTACTCTTTCCTGAACAATTTCAATTTTAAGGGTTACATCAATTAGCCATAAGCCATAACCATAGATTATGAAGCTCATTCATTCTCTATTAAATGTGCTATGTGTGGCCCAAAATAATGACTCTTCAATCAATTTAGTAGCCTGAGAGATTAAAAAGGTTATACGCCCGCCGTAAAGCTTCAAGCTCATTTAATAAGTTATTGAAAGGCTTACTTAAAAGATTGAGGGTAAAGTGTAAACATCACATAATTAGCTAAATAATAATCAACAAAAGTATTATTACATTTTTTTAACAATGTATTCATGTTTTCTGAATTGAAATTTTTCACTCAACCTTTTTTTCGGGGAGAGGAAGGATGGGTCCATATAGAAGGAACGGGGTAGTTAGATTAGCTTGTGGTTAGCTTATCACTTTTGCGTTTACAACCCGTTTTAAGGCCGGTTGGATGAACCGTAATTTTATACACCATTTTTATTTATTTTTTTAATACATACATTACATTAATCACAAATTATAATTTCACACATCGCTCAGGGTGCTTGATGAAATTTCAATATCAAATTTGAATTGTTGAGATTTTACACATGTTCATGTATTTTGTCGCGGGTTATTTATAATTGCACTTAGTGTTAGATTGTATTCACTTGGTACGCTTGAACTTTTATTTCGATGGTTTGCACTTTGGATTAGATACTATTAACTTAGTACACTCAATCCTTCATTTTAATAGATTCTTTTAACAAAGTGAGTTAATTTAAGACATCGAGTGAGGGTGCTTGATGGAATTTCAATATCAAATTTGGATTATTGAGATTTTGTAAACTTCCATGTATTTTGTCACTAACGACCCGTGTTTCGCCTTTCGGCATCTTCAGGCATTCGAGCGCACAAATGCCTGAAGATGCCGAAAGGCGAAACACGGGTCGTTAGTGACAAAATACATGGAAGTTTACAAAATCTCAATAATCCAAATTTGAAAGTGAGTTAAGTTGTAGTAGATAAAGTAAGGGTTGGCCTGGTTTTGTTTGTGTAATGTATTCTAATGCGTGGAGCAAAGACAATATAGGGTTGAAGAATAAGTGACACTTCATTACAGCTTCGCGTAACTATCGATTTCAAAGTGTGAGTATTTATATTGAGTGAGAAATATTTTATCTATGTGAAAATATTTGTTCGTAAGTGTAATATATTTCTTCAATGTTAAAATATATTTTATTATGTGGAATCACTTTATTTTTAGTGAAAGAAATTGTTTTTTGTGGAATGTATTTGTTATGAGTGAAAACTATTTTTCTGAAAGTGAATGTGACCTAAACAAATGTGCATTGAATTGTAAGCCTTTTTTCACTAACGACCCGGGTTTCGCCTTTCGGCATCTTCAGGCATTCGAGCAGACGAGTGAACTCGAACTGTCAATTCAAAATCTCAACAATTCAAATACAAATTATAAGTTAACAAGTATAAGAAATGCATGCCTTCGAGCATATCCATAAATCGATTGAAAAGGCAACCTACCACACCGTATGTATAATTTGTTTGCTAATCAGTATTTTCTTGTCTTAGTTCATGAACCATCAGTTTTATATACCTTCATTTTTACGCTCAATTTTATATAAATAAGTCTGTTCTGTTTGTCTTTTTATTAGTAATAATGCTCGTGATGAGCAAAACCTGCCCTGATCATTATGAACATGTGAAAGTAGTACAAATGAATTGTGTTTTATTTTTTAAAATTATCAACTTATTTTGAATAGGTATAATGAATCGTGGAACCAGTGTTTAATTACAAACCTTGAAATTTAAACCTGCGCCATTTTCAAAACTTTGGCTGTTTCCCACAACAATATTTCTACGATGTCAATGCTTCTTTGTTTATATTTATTAATATTAGTCGTGATATTTGCAACAGAAAATAATTCGCTTCGAAGCATATTTTCACATCGCCCACTATTTTTACATATATCAAATATCGACGTAGTAAACCTAAATAACTCAAAGTTTAATTTTTGTATCATATGCCGCTATTGATATTACCAACTCGTGTTATCTATTCGACCAGGCATACTAACAGCACGACTGACATAAAAATGTGCTTGGTTTAATTTCGTTTCGAATAAATCGCTATTTTCCCCCCTTGAAACGTAATGCAATTTTATTTTAATTATCGTGTACGCGTGCACACGACGCCTGTCAAATCACTTGTTAATTTTATTTCACATTCCACGTACGGTGTACGATATAGAACGAGTAATTATTATGCACCCCGGTTCAATTTGTGTTGTATTCGTCGCGCCCTTGCTCCAACCCCTCCCATGTTACATCAAAATCGCAGCTTGTTGCCATCTCCTCGCCATCCTTCGCCCTTTGTACAAGCTGTAGCGATTTTATCGGATATATTTAGAAATGCAGCTGTAACCTTGCATGTATACATTTATGTCATATTTCTTCAACAGTGCTAATTTCAATGATACTTATTTAATACCATAGATAATTATATGTATTGTGCTACCTTAGCTTATTCAATTATCGTAATTATTGAAAATTATCGATACCTCAGTATACTATTTGACAAAAACTGGTTTAAAGGAAATGGTGGTCAAAGTTTTTGGATACCTATATGAAAGTATTTAGATATTTTTAAAAATAATAAAAATTTTGTATAAAATTATAAAGGACCACCTTAAATTATACTCTATTGATATTCATGACAGTGTAATGAAATTTATCTGGAATATACTTAGTAAAAATAAATTCCTATAGAAATCGTGCAGCCTTGCTCAGAAACTGCAACTGATTCTCAATCTTTTGCGATTCATAATATTTCATAAGTCTCATTTTTGTTTTTCTCAACTTAATTCTCAACAATTTACCCTTATACTGACTGAGACAGCGATTAATTGATTAGACATTAATTTTGTAGAGCTCCCATTATAACTAGGAAATGGTAGCGGCGTATTTAGTTTCACAATTTTATATATAAATATATATTACCATATCCGCTCTCTACTCGGAGCATATGACCATTACACCGTGTCTACAAGACTCAAACCCCAATCAATCAATATATATTTATGACAACAGGAGTATTCCAAAATATTCTTCGTAGAAGTTGTTGAATTTACTTGTGTATGCTCAGGAAAACAAATCAGCCGCACTTTTATAAAATCGTAGTATCGAAGTTGTAGTTTTTCAAACGACTATTTTGTCAGGTGTTTACATTTAAAAATTGATGTACGAAATATCACTGCAAAGTAATTAAATGCACGAGTTTAATTTTTTTTTCTTAAGCTTAAAACGTCAAGTAGAAATCTTACCTCGCATCTCATCATTTTTTAACTACCGTCATCTCTTTATAATTCAACTCCCTTTCTGAGTCTAAACTCCTGATGTCATGTCGTAAAAAATAAGTAAACAGCTTATCTTTCACTCTACATGTTTTAAATTATGTAACATTTTCTTTTAAATCCATCAAAATTAAGAAGACTTCCTTTGTACAGTTTTTCATCGAGTATTATTTATCATCGCCAAAGAATCCCATCAATCACTATTTTGCTCGCCTAGCACTTTTAATCGTCGACTTAACACTTGCTTTAGATTTTTCGTCGATGCCCAAATACTTAATGTTGTATACATATAGTTAACGCTCATTATTTTTATTATATATTAATTAAGTATGTGTTTTCGTCACTAGGGATTCCAAATATTCATTGAACACAAGTACTCGAATATCCAATATTAAATTCTTTAAGTATTCAAATAATAATATAATCTTTGAATTTAAATCCTCAATACAAGGGTGCACTATCTGACACAAAGCTGTTTATCGAAAATGACTGCCGAAGTGTTTGAATGCCAATAAAAGAGTAATTAGTTATTTATAAAAAGTATTTATATATCAGTTGATAACGCTCGTGATGAGCGAAACCGGTCCTGATCATTATAAACATGTGGAAGTATTACAAATGAATTGTGTTTTATTTTTTTAAATATGATGCCTTTCCTGCAAGAATTGACAGTTAACACCTGAAAAGTATTTATATATCCTAAACAAACATTTTATATATGCTTATAAAGAACTACCTAAAATGTATCTGAAATATAATCCATATAAATTATAAAATATGCATAGTTAAATAAATTACTAAAAAATCGTGCAACCTTGGCCATAACTCAAAACTAACATTTTATCAAATACCTCGTGTACCCTTGCGCTGAGGCAGCGATATACCTATATCAGTGATACACAAATCGCTGAAAGTAGTAAAATTATGTAACTATTAAATTAAAAATAATGAAATGCCTATCTCCTCTAGTATAATATATCATCATTTTCCAACAGTTTTACTCTCTGCGGCCCGTGAAAAATTAGTAAATGGATAAACTAGCCCGTCTTTCAAATATGTGCACCACTGACCTATATAGAGATAGTAAGTTTAAAATGCTCGCGATGATCGAAACCGGTCCTGATCATTATTAAAATTGTAATCAGTACCAAACATATGCTCTATTTTTATAAATATAATGCCTTTCCTACTAGAACTTACAGCAACTTAAAAGAGATGCACATTTAATAATATACGATGTTAAGTCAGAGCGACAATAATAGGAATATGTACAATCGATTAGCAACTTCGTACTTGCCTAGTGCCATTCATCCGTATACCATACGCGGTGACGCAACTGAAGCGTAACCGCTGACAGTGGAAGATTAAGTTGCCCGTTGTATATAAGAAATTATTTCTCACTCGGCGCAAATGTTTTGCCATTGTCTTATCGTGATGACATTTTTATTGCCCTTCCTTTTCTGGCTAATATTTACTGGAATCTAATTTTATCTTCGTGTGTTTTGCGGTTCTAGCTATTTGGGCGATCTTTCTCGAAGAAAAAGCGTTTCTCATTAAATTCCAATGCCAAAAGAACTAATGAATATTTACATTCTTGCTATCAGCACTAACGTATATATTTACTATGATAATTATACTTGTAGAGTAATATGAAATTTTATTCGAATCACATATTGCCATAAATTATTTGTGTACCTTAGAGGTCTGCACGGACCCGGGCTTGACCCGTGGGCCTCTACCCGGCGGGCTCTACGTTCGGGCGGGTAGTGACAATTCATATTCGGGCTCGGGCCGGGCCCGGGTAAGGGATTTGTTCATCAGAAAAATATTTCGGACTATGTTCAGATCATAAGTACTCTTGATAACTAAATACTGCTGATAACAAAAAGGCAATAAATAAAATAATTTATTACGTTTCGAATATCATTGGACACAATATAGTCTTTTATTTGATAAGTATGGAGACATCGTTTTATATTTTGGTAACCTGAAACTGAGCTTATAAAATTATTGTTATTGATCCGTGAAACAATGCTTTGTTCATTTAATCATCACCTATAGTAAGTTTAAATAGTTCGTAAATGAATAAAGTGTGATATTATTCAGTATCTGCTTTCTATTCGTTTTAAATAGTCGACTGTTCCGAAAAATTCATTATAAAAAAAATAGAAAAGTTTCGCTAAAAATGAGTTTCAACGATATAAAGAAAATGTTGAAAAGTGGTGACTGTGGTAATGTGTGGAAATCATTACGTGAAATAATAGATTTTTCTATATGTAAAAAGGTTGGGTAGGTACGTTAATCAATTTTATGCTTCTGTATTTTTTCTCAAATCGGGTTTTTTCGGGCCGAGATATATAAATTTAGGCTTCGGTTCGGGCTCGGGTAACAAGTGTGCTATTAAGACTCGGGCCGGATAATTTCATCAAATTTCGGCCCCTGCAGACCTCTAGTGTAATTATTTTACTATCTTGCTGTAAGTGATAATGTCATATACTTTGATAAGAACGGATACACACAATATAGTTAGGGCGTAACATCAAAAAGTTAAAATGTATTGTACTGTAATAAATGACCAACTCAACTTTATTTCTAAAATATTTTTTGAAATCAAAATCAGCACATTGATCAAGCCAATAAACATCTGTCACATCAGATAATCTTCCACGGCATACCAAAATATATATATTCTAAAAGTGGTTATACACCACGCACGTCAATGAATTTTTCTCTTTCTCGCTCAATCACTTGTAAAGTGAAGGGTGCAAGCGAGATATAATGGTATGCTGGGGTTTGCTCTTTTATCTTACTTGTTTTCACACAAGTCGCGTTGTGTAATAGAGATAGATATACATTTATAGCATGCCAATGTATTCACATGCATTAATCTTTTCATTTGATTAATACACATAATAATCGAATTATGTAAATATGCAGAGTAATGGATACAAGAGACAAATGGGCATTTAGACACAGAATATTGGTAGGTGTTTTGTTTTAAAAAAATAATGCCTTTCCACCAAGAATTGACTGTTAACACCATAAAAGTGATTAATGAAAAATATAATTAAGGCTTTGCACTATAGATTAAAACGTCTGACTGCGCTGCAATAGCTATCAAATACATCTCATAATTATTTTTCTTGTGAAACTGAATACCTTATTGTAGTTTCTTTATTGTAATGGAGTTCTAACAAGTAAATTGATTGAGTTAACCTGTACTTGTCAGAACGCTACTATTTTTTTAACATGTCCGCTTCTGAAGTGGAGCATATGGCTTTCTAATGAAAGTATTTCAACAGAAGTTTTCTATGAGAACGGCTTTTTACTCAGTTGCTCAACCTCGTTTTTTTCGAGGAGAGTAGGAATAGAAGGATAGAGCTAGGACAGGACTAGTGTTTAGCTTATCTACTCTACTATGCTCAGGTAAAAATATCTTATAAAAGTATCTAGTTCTACATTTTCTACAAGAATCATAGGATTTGTTTTACAGCTATTTCGGCTTCACGCCATCGATATCTGTAGTTCTGGCGACAGCGTGAAGCCGAAATAGTCATCAACCAAATCCCATAATTTTTCTAGAACTAAATACTTTTATTTTACTTTCAAATAAGGGCCATTTAAAAAACAGATATTCAAGATAATGTCTTCGTGAATGGAAACTATATATCGATTTCCAAAATCAGTGCAGTGGTTTACCTTAAATGTGATTAAATTAGAGAAATTAAGGATCTCATCTATGCAAAGCTTTAAAATAAAACGAATATTGCTTTTCTCGTAATCGTTTGAATGATATAGGTACCAGCTAGGGCATCCAATCGCGAACCCCTTTTCTGATCCTGAGATTGACTTTTTTTCAATCCCGGGATTGAACAAAAGCCACGTTTTCATGTTAGAAATTGTCAAAAAAAATTGATTGCTCCCGCGACAACCGAGCGTTCACGCGTCCGTTATTGCTTGGAAAAAAGCCAGGTTTTCATGTTCGAAATTGTCAAAAAAAAAAATGCTCCCGCGACGACCGGGCGTTCACGTGTCCGTTATTGGTTGGACTAAAGTCAGGTTTTCATGTTTCAAATTGTCAAATAATTATAGATATGAACACGGCGGGCCGGGTAAGGAATAAGAATTTGCATTTTTAAATAAATTATTCTTTACTATTTGCTAATCCCGAAATCCCGGTATCGGTATTGAGTCAATCCCGGGATTCCGGGATTGGAGGCGCTAATACTAACCTGGTCCTAGTGCGATGACCGAACCCAATTGAGTTTCTTCGTCAACTTTTAACCATGTGTTGATTGTTGTTTCACTTAAAAAAGCCCTGCAATGTTTTCTCAGATGGGTAAAAATCATCAACATCTTTCAACGGACTGACCCGCTACCGTCGCCTCTGGACATATCCATCCATCTCGCCCTCCGCCCGGTCTACAGATTAATTTTCTTTGATCGATCTACCAGACGTTTCTTTTTCAAGTCTTGCGTTAGGTAAATAGTAGGGCCGGCACGTGCCATTATTCATCTTGGCGAATTGCCGTCACCAATATCGACATGGCCACATCATTCGTAAGAAAGCTGCAAAAGTCTATTTAAGTTTTCGTGGGCATCACAGTTCGTAGATTATCATTTAGTCCAATTCATATCAATATTGTTTGCTTTTTACTTATCTAGATAATTTTTAAAAAATGAGTCTTTTGGTGCAAAGACAAAAACCTTTATAATTTGTAAGTTTTGACAACGATTAAGTTTCTTTTTTAAAATACGGAATATGCATTTTCTTAAATCGTGCAGACACATCTTATGACTTCACACGGTTCCTCCAAGATTCTCTGTCCCCCGCCAGAAGTCTTGCTTCCTCACATATTCTAATACCTCCGGTGAGTTCATCCTATGGACGTTCATCAGCGACGGTTGATAGAAGAGACAGGCAGGATTCAGGCTCCCCATAGGGAATACGTAGCACATGTCCAAGCCAGATCCATCGTCACTTTTTTTATTTTGGACATAAGACTCGGTCCGTCCTCTTTTTTGTCTCCGAATTACACAGTCAAACCACCTTACCCGTATTGATCGTTTGTTTTCGAAGCACAGTATACGTTTACCCTGTGCTTTAATGGGGGGCCGTGACTCGCAACCGTCAAGCAACACCGTCAGAATGCATGCGTTGAATAGTTGGCACTTGGTTCTGACCTAGTACAACAGTGAATCCCAGACTTTCGGCATTGAGTTGAAGATTGCTCCAGCTATCCCTAATCGGATTGCGAGCTCTTTAGTAGTAGTTAGATAGTCATTCTAAAATGGCATTTAAGAAATTCCTACTCCATCCCTTAGTATATATATTTTTTTTCTTCTTCTGTTGTCATCGTATTTTTCAAAACTTAATTAATTTATTGATTCAATTAGCATTTACTTGGTAGAACTCCATTATAATAGGATAAAATAACAAAGTATTTAGTTCTACAAAATTTGTAGAACTTAATACTTAATAATTAATTTCCAAATGCCGGGCTCTAGGTGCAGTGGTACGCGTCGTTGGCTTGTTATGGATGGATTTCTCTTCGAAGGCATATATGTTTGTGATGCTTAAAATTCTGTCCCACCCATCCGATCGTGAAAACGGAGCGTCGCGACAGTAATTAGCTGACCACTAATCCTGTCCTGTCCCAGCATTATATTAATATCCTTATTCTCTTCGAAAAAAAGAAGTTTATCAACTAGTTAACAAGCAGCTCTCGTAGGAAAACTTCTGTTGAGATACCTCATTGGCAGCGGACTTGGTTTAAAAAAAGATCCAAAAAAATTTGACATTATACTATATTATATAAAGAGGTTAAAAGACATGGCGAACACCCACGCAAAAGATCCCAATTGTTTCATTGATAAAAAAATTGATTTGATGTTGGCCATTTCAGCGACCTGAATACATGCGATCGCCAGGTTTTTAACTCTCTTACTACAAGTCCCCAGAGACCAGGTAATTTGATTGAAATATAACGTTCGAGGAATTACCAAAGAACCAAATTTCAGCATCTTGATAAATCAACATTGATAAAATGGTTTCTTTTTGCCCACAGCCCATTTTCGTAGAAATACAAAACATTTTTCTTTCATCGAAGAAACAATATTTCGCTTGGAAATGAGTATATGCTCTAATAGTTTTAAATTAATAGGTAATAATGATTTGTATTTCCCATGTGATTCGATTTGTCAGCCCTTCCCCACCACACGCTTGGTCACCGCTTAAATTCAGCATCTTTTTCCCTTGCGTTCAATAATTTAAATTTATGAACCACTGTATTTTTTACAATTCAGTCGGTCTAAATATGCTTCTTAATGAAATAACTGTTGTCGGATCACGAAAAAATCAATTTTGTTTTAATGTTATTATTTCTCTTTGCGTCTTCACAATTTACCTTTTTTTAAAGAGAAGATGATGATAACTTATCAATTTTAATGTTTACTTTTTATTAGTTCCCACCTGGAAAAGTAAAAAAAACATTTTTCCGTTGTTTTCTACTAGTTTCGTAAACTCCCTTTACCTACCCTAGCATTGAAAAGAAGTTTTAAGGAACTGCAAACACTCGAAAAAAGTTCTCATTTATTTCTTTTGGATCGTATTTCATTTTGTAGCAGATGCTACATGCCAACTCCCTTCTACAGAGTACCTTACAGTGTATATGCATATTCTTATTTTCATATTTTTGTTATTCCAATGTACACTTTGAGACAGTAAGTTTCCTAGGTGTTGAACGGCTATAAATATACCGTGACTAGCTCAGTACTGGGTTGAACACCAAACCACAATTCCAAAGTCGCCTTTGAAAATACTTTTACATGTACATGCCGTTTGTTGTTATTTCTGTCTTCCTGACTCAGATTAGGATAGAATACTGATAATTATAATGCTTCTTGGTCCGTTTATTATTCGTGACCAGCATGTAAGATCAATACTTGTGACTTGTACCATTGTTCTTTTAATTTTTATTAAAATTTTCGTTTCTGTTGCTATGTCATCTAATAAAATGTTTCTTAAAATTATTTCAAATGAATCAAATGAAAAAAACAAAATTGACATATCGGAAACCATTGATTCACAACCGAGTACGCCCGAAAAATTGTTTGCATTTTGTAATGTCCATGTCCGCTCCCAATGTGGAGCATATGGTCTGCTAATGGAGGCATCTTAACAGATTTTTTTATGTGAGAACTGCTTGTTACTCAGTTGCCCAACCTCACTTTTTTTCGAAGAGAGTAGAGATAGAAGGATAGGGCTAGGACAAGACTAGTGGTTAGCTAATCGCTCTCGCTACGCCCCGTTGGGATGGGTGGGAGGGAGAACTCAGACTACGAACAAAAATCCATCAATCGATTGAAAAATCAATATATGAAAAGCGTCCGCACCGGGAATTGAACCCGAGACATCCGTGACCGTAGCCAGCGACGCTACCAACTGCGCCACGGACGCCGGCAAAACAATTTGTAAAACTTTATAAAAATAAATATTCTATTATCATAATATTTCGGAAAAACTCACTCTATCTTACTCACTCACCGATCTTAAAAATTGTGGCTAGCGTTTAGCTACTATCCTGATATCCCTAATCTCTTCGAAAAAGGACTGTTAAGGCAAGTTTTTCCTTGTAGAAAACTTCTATTGAGATAAACTCCATTCAGTGCCCATATGCTCCACATTGTGAGTGAACAAGGTTAGTATATATATGTGTATATATTGAGAATGAATCCCTATAAAAATGTAATTTTTTTAGTCGATTATCCAATGTTTATATACGTATATTCGTTATTCAAACTGTATTAACAATAATATTGAATCCAAACCTATGGAAACCAGTAAATCAAAAATAACCTCTCATAAAAAGTAGATAACATAATTTAAAATCTAGAAAATATTACGTGAAACTATTCGATCAAATCTTGTCGAAACAGAAACAATGGGAAAATTGATAACGGTGATCATTGTCAATGGAAGATGAGTAGTGTCGACGAAGAAATAAGTTTTAAAATAAACGTTGCATCGAAGCTATTTTTAATTATTGCTCTTGGTTTGCGCAAACTTTTTCTTGCCTTTCTAAAAACAAGTCGGTGGAGGAAGTCGAAAAGTTTAAGTATGGAGCCAGGCTGCAGCTGCTATTGTTTTACAAAACGACTGGCTTCGAACGTTTGAACTTTCACATTGCTGGAAGTTGGAACTGTCTGAAAGTATAAACAAACGTGCATTTTAACCGGTCTTCAGTACCTTTAGCCATTCTTTTGACAAAAACTTTCCTGTGATAGTTTTTATTCTTTATGCAAACCGGCTAACTCAACTTGTGTAATTTTTTCAAGATGTAATAATTTAATTTAATTTAATTTAGCGAAATTTAACAATTCCAAAAATCCATTTCGTTACTTTTTCTTTTACAAATCAAAGTACATAATAAATCTTAAGCTAGCGGATTTGCAGTATTAGCAGTCAAAATACCGTTCGCGTTTAGCTCTCTTTTTACATATGACGGCAGATAACCATACGCAATGGCACTGGGTATAATAGAATAATTCGGTTTCCCCGCGAATAACCTTTTCATGGCGCGCACCATAATCAATACTTGACATCGACATTTTGCAATTTTTTTGAAAGATACCTACCCTCTTGCGACTTTGAGCTCGCTTTTTCACTCTATCTTTTGGATAAACTTCAAAGTTTGTTTGCTCTCAAATGTCTCAAAGCGGTGCTGACTTTGACGGCTGCGATAAGTACCAAGCACATGACACGGCTTGCTTAAAATGTTGCGTTCAATTTAAAAAGCGAACACTGAGCCGTCAATACCTCTCTGCAAAGCCTTCCGTCTTTCAAGTCATGATTTTCCATATTAAAAATACGATCATTTCCTCCTTACATTCTAGTTACAATTTTCAGCAGATATTATTTAAATTAAGAACATTTTTTTACGTTAAGATAAAATTTGATTACGGACGCTGTACTAAATTGGCATGCCGTACCTATATCACGTGTGCTAGAGGCGGTAAACACGAAAACTTGCTGGCACGTGAATAATGTAAAGAATTTCAAAGCAACCAGCTCTCGTTAAATCTGTGTCCGTTGATATATTCCGTTTGGTTCCTGATAGCTGGTATTCCGCAATTGAGCGGCCCAGTTATGGACGAAACAAGTTATTAAAAAATGCACTGCTCTCTTTGCTTCCCCCACAAGCAACACTCAATTTTTTTTTTAAATAACCTTATTATACTTAATATTAGACGCTTATTTCACTTTCGTCGATTTTCACAATGTCAGCCCTGCTCGCCAATTATCATGTCAGTTAACGAAACTCGCTACACACAAACTTCTTGTATACAATTGTCTAGTTTCCAGTCAACTGTCCTAATTTTGTTAATGGACAAATGCTTCTCACAGTAAGATATGGAATAAAGATATCTCCTCTGACCAACATAAAATAAAATGAACTGCACTTTATAGAAGAATCATTGAGCCCTTTAGCCCCGTATTTGCACGGATCCCAACACAGGTCACACAAATCCTTGTATTACACATTCATCGAAGGCTTTCAGTATATGACAATGTCATGATATGACCATTATCACAAATCATTTCCTTCAAAATTATGCTGCGTGTTTGTAAAAACGAAAAGGCAGTGTTTTCGTCATTAACCTCACGAAAATGTGCTTTCAAAATCGACATTTTGACAGTTGGCTAATTAACTACCCGTTTGACGTATTTGTATTTTTAAGCTAAGAGTAAGTTGTTTGATGACTTGAATTATTTGCTCATCTGTTGTATTAATGTTCTTGATTTTCTTTATTGTTCGGCGCTTGTCTAGCTGTGCGTATACACATACGCTATATCAGTGTGAGTAAGTCAATACCAGCTAAAAGGAAAGAACCAAATATAAAATACTCGATCCCTGGATGCAAGAGTTATATGTAATTTTAAACATGCCCATGATAATAAGAATTGAATACATTTTGATATTCAATGAAGAATGGATGCCTTCTGAAATATTGCATACAAAATGTTTTTTTTAATTTTGGGCTCGTTTTTCTGATGGAAATACCGATATAAATTATCGGTATTTCCAAATTTGATTGTCGTATGTTATATTGAACAACAGCAAACATAATGCTGTTTTTCGAAAGATAATATATTACTAAAATACCACTTTATCGACCACACCCTTTTGATGATGTATAATGTGGTTACTTGTCTGGGGTAATATGACAATTAGATGACATATGATTAATGTAACATTGAATGACATTTAAAATTTCTTAGATAGTGTTTCGTTTGTTTATAAAGTTTATAATATATTCAAAAAATTTATCATAATAAAATAACATGTCAATATTTCACAAAACCTGCGTATTATCGAAACGAAATATTCCAACCCATACCTTTTTTCTCATGTGTGTAAACAAATTCCTAAATTACACAGGCAGGGTAACGCATGTCTATATTGACCATCGAACGAACTTATTACCATCCCTATGCTGTACGACTAAACTTGGCCTTTATATTTTTACGTCCAAATTCATATTTGGAAGTAGTTAGTTATTTGGAATATTAAATGAAGTATTTTTTATGTATTAATGCAATCATTCAATGCATTCAAATTAGTTTACGTTGGCTAAAATAAATCATATACTAATATGATTAATCGATGTGATCATAGAAGTTTGCAGCTATTTTGTTTTATGATTTTTTCCATACAAAACTAAATACTTCATCGACACCATTTTTCGTTGTGACAACTGCAAGTGAAACGCGTTTTTATCTTTTCAGAAGCAACTTCAGACAGGTATAAAATTGCAATGAATTTCCACAAGAATTTGTTTGCTGATCGCTATTTCAGCATCAGAACTATAGTTCACATCAGACTATGTGGCCGTTCGGTGAAATCGTTTTTATTTTATTTCCATAAAACAACTCTAACTAGAATTATCACATTAAATAATTCGTTTGAAATTAAACTCGTTAAAGACCGTTCTCTCTCTAAGTTAGTTAGTGCGTAGTTCTGATACTTCTGACGATATCGTGACAGCTATCAAATATATTAACTGGAACTTTATCCTTTGATTTTTTCCTTTACATAATGGGAATCTACCAAATAAATGCCAATTCAATCAGTAAAGTTTTAAGTGATTATATACCTCCTTTTTAATCTGAAATCTTGCGAAAAAAATATTGTAGCACTTCACATTCGATTGTGATATTTGTAATGAAATAGCGTTTAGAAGGTTGTCGGCAAATTGATAATGTTTAAAAGAATGTCACATCGTAAAACATGACGTAAGAAAAATGGTCAGTTAACAAACCCGTTTTTTTGCATTGCTTTTTTCGATAAAATATATGTTGACTAATTTTGTTAATTGGCCAATAATTAAAGTGTTACCCTATGTCTGGAATAACAATGTAACATTCGTGCTGCCCACGATTTTTCGTTTCTCTTATTAAAATGATAACTCGTGTCTTTTATAAAACGTACAAGCTGTTTAAATACAATATTCCTTCAAAGGACTGTGAATTTTTGTTTTTGACAGGCAAACATTTTTTTTATTTTCACTCAGGCCTTTGAGAGTAAAAATAATAATCGTTTAAGTATTAAATGTTAAGCATATTTTTCTGCGTAATATTAGAATACTTTCAACGCACTCGTCGCAGAAATAGTAACAAAGGTTAGAATGAGCGTTTTGGTGGAACATCGTGAAGACTTTTAAGGTAATCGCTGAATACACATAAAACTCGCATACAACTGATGGGACAAATGGATAAAAACTGCCATCTGGAGGTGACAAACAGATCATACTTTAAAATAATAATAATTGTTCTTATCTGAATTTTCTTCGTAAATCTCCTTATCAAGGCTATAAATATTAGTATATGCTACACATCGGCAAACATCGCCGTAGCTTAATGGTTAAGTTACCCCTTGGCTATCGCTCTGCAATCCGGTGATCAAATACGCAGCTCAACATATCGATTGCTTATATGCGAACCGGCAACTTCAATTGGGCAAATTGTTCAGAACATAAAATTTAATAATTTAACCATCGAGTTGAATTTATCAACTCAAAAAATACACTTCATCAATATTTTACTTACAAATAAAAGCAACGACGTGTATTTTGGAATTAAATTTGATGGTTAAATTATTATGTTTTTTTCTATGTTTTGAAAATTTTTCGAGTTGGCCGCTTTGCAGATTAAGTTCGTTCTTTATATACAAAAAATGTTGAACTACTGTATAAAATCACTTTTAAGATGTTAACTGTCAATTCTTGGTGGAAAGGCATTATATTTTAAAAATAAAACACAATTCATTTGTAATACTTCCACATGTTTATAATGATCAGAACCCGTTTCGCTCATTATGAGCATGTGGAAGTAGTACAAATGAATTGTCTTTTATTTTTAAAATACTGTATAAAAGCAAGTACCGTTATAAATTTGTTTTATTTTCCTTTTAAGCCTAAATAGCTCGTAGATGGATGTGGCTTTATTTTTGAATGACTCTGAGATAGCGCATATTTCATAAGTGATTCTTAACCCGTTTTGTGATCTCTGTCAACATCCCTTCTGCTTTATGGCTAGAGCCCACTATATTCCGCTGTTTATTTGTTCAGTTGTTGCAAATACACAGCCCCGTGATTGCGCAAGTTTCAGCTGTAGGTAAAATGTATACCAACCTTTAGACACATTTCATGAACTTCTTGCAACACAAACAAATGATACAACAAACGCCAAACGGACTCAAGTGGCAACTTATTGAATTGTCTTTGGCAGGGCTTCCCAAACTTTACCTGTGATGGAATATTTCTCAAATTGTGAAATTTTAACTGTATACATAGCTTATTTTGTAGGGTGTGCGTAATACAATCAATATTTTTTTCAGACAATACATAAAAATTCAAGTAAATGAAGTTCTTAATGACCTCGATGATTTTGGGTTCTAGAATTGCAAATCTTCTTAATATCAGACATAATATTGGAATCTTGAATTCCCATATCTAGTGTGCCGTCTTGCTTGTTCCTATACTTTGACTTCTTCGCATCATAGTAAGAAAATTATAGATTTTTTGTCACATTAGAGTACTCTTCTGATAAATTCGTCCACAAACTTCTGAATACTTGACATGTATTTTCAAGCTGTTTTTTGATCAGATTTATAAAGAGTATTTATTTATCAGCCTACCGACCTAGCAATCTCGGCAACTGCCGACTAACCGCCAAGTCGGATAAAAACAATGGACGCCATCTCTTTCATGTGCGCGAGATACAAATAGTCCTTCCCTCTCACTCGTCTGTCAATATGAAGTCAAACATACTTGAATTTTTTGGAACCGTTGAACCGTAAAACCACGCCAGGTTTTCGCGGAACGTAGTTTGGGAAACTTTGGTCTATGAAATTTGAATATGCGTTTGGGATTTTCTTTTTATTTTCACAATTTCCCACCGTTTTAGGCAGACTGTACGTATTTGACATAAATATTTTCGTTCCGCCGGCATTTTTAGCTCTGCTCAGCTAATGAACACTTAAACATTTAGCACAATGGCTGTGTTTCATTTTTTTATTATGCGTGAGAAACAACATCACTGTTTTTAAAACATAGACTCCTAATAAACTATCGTAACACAAATTATTTTACAGAAACTGGTTGTTATTTCGTCACTTGTAACTCTTTTTTGAAGAGTGTAAGGATGGGGCTAGAAAAATAAGAATAAAAAATATCATATTTTAATGATTGTATAGGAGATCGTTGGGAAGGATTGTTAATATCACAGATATCCATGCCTTTCAACACAAAACCATTAGTCCTGTGGTCACCAAACTACGGCCCGCCAAAGATTTTCATCCGACCCTCCAAAAGTTCCCAATTTTTGTATCTAAATTATTCACTCTGGAAATATTAATTTTATGAAATTTCATGATTTGGTTGTGAATTCACTACAAATATTTCTTTCAATTGATCAATTGGGATAAGACCCAAAGTAAAAGCAGTTAGGTATAAAATGTATTGTTGGAGGCGACCCCAGATGTTGGTTTACTCAAAAATTTATTGAATTTCTAAATATGTACTGCAGACAAATTAGAACAATATAAATATCCAAATAATAACCCTAATCGAAAATATTCAACTGTATTGCAATGTATGCGGAGTACACATGTCTTGATTTTTGTCATTACTTGAAGTTGATGAGTATTGATTTCTCTATTTGAAGCTTGTTATGGTAGTTATTTCCATAATTTATATATAACTGAATAAATAAATTGCCATTCGAACATTAATTTATTTGTCTTCCGAACCGTTTTTCAAAAAATTTGGCGACCACTGCATTAGTCTATTGAAAAATCGAACCCGTAAAAAAATAAGTTCTGCTTAAAGCCAATCCGTGGGTCGATTATGTCTAGTGTTGAGGACTCTTCGTTTATAATGCTTAGTATCTTGAATCAGGCAAAATGGTGTTAGGGCATATCTAAATGTTATCTTGAAACGTAATAATAGACACACTCGACGATCATTTCCGAATCGGATTGCCGCCATCAAACTCGCAGCTTTTAGCTTCGAATTTGTAAGCCACAATCTCCTTTACATTATTCTGTATTATTCAGTGTCAGGTGACTCGGCACAAACTAGCTTTCCCGCCTTTGATATCAATGGCCATATCATTTAGAAACTGTCTGTCGAAGTAGAAAGCAAACCTAAACTTTGAATGGAAGTTGTGTATACCCCTCTCCTTCCCCATAAGGAAACTATTCTAACGCCAGGGTTGCCATGTTGTTGAAAAGTTCTTTCCGCCTTTTAGTATTACTTGATGTTTTTTTGCACACTTTTGAATTTACGTAAAACCCACCGTTTCATTTGTATTCTATTTTCAAATTAAAATATTTTTTGCATTGTCCACTACATGTAAGTGTTTTCATCTTTTGAATGAATATATTTTTTTTAAATATAGCATAATTGTTTGTACTACTTCCACATGTTTATAAAAGTTCAGGACCGGTTTTTTACCTCATCACGAGCATTATCAACTGATAAAAATACCATCATCAAAGGGATATTTATTACCTTAATTACCGGGAACGCTATTTGGCGTCATGCAGCACATTTCTACTTTGCGTACAAAAAAAATATGATGCGCTAATGTCGGGCTCCAAATTTGTTAACCGATGGTAGTTGAAATGCCATATTCGTAATTTATATAAAATGTTTACTGAGATTTTCACAGATATCGATCATTTTGTAATTTTGGTTTTTCTGTTGTTTCGGTGTTTTGAATAACAAATTATTGTTTTATAGAAAACTTGTTATATAAAAAAAATAGTAAATCGTATACATTATATAATCTATTCGGTTAATATAAAAGTAGAAACAATTGCAAAAAAATTATGTACTGACTGTATCAAAATCGGATGTACTCTTGGGAAACCATAAACCACAGTTTGGAAAACCTTAAATCAATTATAAACAAATCGATTTATATAATCATTGATACATTTTTGACGATTCCTGTAAATTTTATGTCAATATGTGATCGCATTTAAGAGATATAGCGATTTTAATAAAAACGCGATATTTTTCGCGATTGCAAAAAAATTGCCGGTACTAACTCATTGTTCCATGTAATTACGCCCGGTAGCAAAAGTGTTAAGTAAATAAATAGCCCTGTGATGATTGTATTTTTATCAATTTATAATGCTCATAAAGAGCGAAACCGGTCCTGATCATTATAAACATGTGGACGTAATATTTTTTTAAATATAATGCTTTTCCATCAAGAATTTACAGTGAAAACCTCAAAAGTGATTATAAAATACAAAACCTGTCCTGTAGCCGAGTGAGCTACGCTCTCGGGCCCACTGTCATATTCAGTACGGTGTCCACGGGTTCAAATACCTGTATGGACAATTTCATTAATTAGTTTTTCAATCGCACTGTTGATGTATTTTCAAATGGATACCTGTGATTTTTTTATTCCCTCTTACCCATGCGACCCTGAAAACGCAGCCTACTGCTTGTAATCAGACTGAATAATAACCAGTCTTCGCAGAAACAATCATTAGAAAACGTTAAAAGTCCATATTGTCTCCATTTTAAACGAGAATAGTTAAAAAATCGCATACATTTAATTCTATTTACAGAAATCGTCAAACATTTTTGATGGCTCTTTCTACATACAACACGCAATCTTGACAACAATAAATTATATCTATATGAGAGATATTTAGTATTGTTTTCTTGCGTTTTTTGTGTTCCATTTTACTGATATTTGAATAATGTAACATTTTATATTTGAATAATGAAACATCATTTTATATTATGTTAATGTCTTCACTAATCAACTCAAAAACTCATTCAATCTGTAGTATTATTTACTGTGGCCCAGAATTGTTTCATAAACGACGATGATTAATTTGATACTTGTATAATAAATTGTTTCTTATGCGCCGAAAAAATACACTGTAAAATCACAAATCAATCCTTGTTTATTTTGCTATCAATAAGCACGATAAATAATGAATAAAAAAATCTTTCCAAGACGTTAATGTAAAAACAATACTTCGCTTGGCCTAACACCAAAGCGCCCGTAAAATTGCAAGGGTTTTTTTACATTCTTTTTGTTTTTTTTTTCATTCCATTTTTCCAGCATTATTAAATAAAAAATGGCCGCGAGCAGTTTATTGGAAAAAACCCCATTCGTAAACCCTGAAATATATTAATAATAACATATAAGTAGACTGAGAAAAATCGCTTTAAAAAATATACTAAACTGTTAGACATATTTTTATTTATAACTAGTATAATCGTACCCGTCATCGATGACGGTATTGAAATACTTAATGTGTAAAGTAAGTAGTACTTCAGAACTATGTGTGCATTGCATAACATTTTATTGTATATACCGCGAACGGTTAGGTCATGAGAAAATTTCATACCTACATGTGATAATAATAAAACGTCTGCAGAGCAGTCTGGGCTATTATATATAGATATGGCAAACGTATTCTAGGAAATTATTTATGTTCCCCGAGAAATAAATGTTGTGGTCATTATCAGAAATATTCATGTACACCTTTCCTCTCTTGCTTAATAACTTAAGATGAAGAACGTACATATTGGCAATCCGTATATAAATTGAGTGGAAACTTACTTAGTTATACACAAATACAACTCTTCGATGGATTTGGCGGTAACTTTGTATAAATTCATGTTTAATACAAAATTAAAGTTACAACTTTGTTATTCCACTGGTTGTGTTACTAAATGTGACACGTATTTCGCATCTTTAAGAAGCACCTTCAGACTTACTATATCGCAAGGTAATTTATTTCTAAACTTAACAATAATACAAAATTCTCAATTCAAAAATAAAGCTTGCCGTGGACTATTTCCTTCTAATGAACGTTAGGAGTGGTTAAGATATTAACGATAATAGTGCTAATTACCATAAAACTACTAATCACAAAATTAACCAATTACTAGTGTTTGGAGGTGAAAATCCCAAGAGAAATAAATGCTCTGGTTTTTTTATTCTAATATTAAAATTTCTACCTGTCTGCCCTACATAAGAAGCTTCACAGTCTTCACAACAGGCGGTATATGCCACACTGAGAAAACAATTTTACTTGATTTTTATTATTCAATAAGATTTTACCTATATTATTAACTGTTAATAGTTTTCATATTTAACCCTTATATCGCGAGTCGTTTTCGCACGAATTTATTTTCAGTCAATTGATCTGTTAAAAAGCACACTAAGGGTAAAAATAGATCAATTTCAACGGTAAAAAATGGAGAATTATGCGAAATAAATATTAGTTATCCCAAGTACATCAAGAAGTAAAATCGTAGCATTCTCGCTAAAATATATAAAGAAAATGGAGATGCTGAAAAACATTTAATCTACGACTTTGCAAGCAAAATGGCTGCCGCCAGTCTTAATATACACCGCCAACACACACACAAACAACCGCGTAGCCGCATAAGTATGTGTAACACATAGGGCTGACGCTTAATGCTGCGTATCGGCAGTTCAAAGATTGAATATCGAGAGCTCTTTTCAAAAATATATTTCCTTGGGTTCTACTTGACATTTTCATATATGTTGCCTAATTTCTCTACCTAAAGATTTGAACTATTTTTAAAGCATATATCCACAAGTGTTTCCTTCTAGTTTGCCCGGAAATACGAGATAAAGTCTTGAACATCTAAACGTGTCCAGCGCGTTCATCGGGTAAATACCGTATTACATAGTAAATTTGCTTTTTATTTATTAGCTCCAAATGTTAATTTACTCTGACGAAGCATGCGATTTAAAATAAACGTTCTTATATTCGACACATGCTGTGCGATTATTTGTCACAAATACTTTATTGTTAGAAATATCTTTTGAGCTACTTTTGAATTTAATTTGATTTGGTTAGATTGAAACCATTACTGGCGACGAATTACCCCATAAGCGCATGAGACACGCGCTTGGGGCCTCTGAAAGTTAGGGGCCTAAAAATGACTTGCATACATATTGGTAGTTCAGTTTCGAATACGGGTTTTTTTTTACATGGAGTTCTAATAATATCACAATGATTATTATTGTTGTCATTGAATAAATAATTAATGCATTTTTTTTCATCGTATGCTTTTATTGGAACACCTTTGACACTATTTAGATAATTATAAGATATTTATGATCAGAAGAGATTATAATGAGTCAAGACTTTTATTTTAATACTTAATATAAAAATCTCGAATAAATTTGCCGATGTTTTTCTGCTATCCGTAAAATAGGGCCACCTAATTATAATACATTGCACCTGGGGCCTCCCAAGTACTTCTACTACGCTACTGAAAATTTCTTTTCATTCTATAAATACCTACGCCAATCCCATTCTTAAATCATCTCGCTAAGGGCCCGACCATATATGACATCACGCTCTAGAGGGGGTCTGATATAATGTGACGATTGGTGATTTTTCGGTAAAATTTTATGTGAAGAAATGTGACGACGGGGGTGGGTTACACCATCATCAGAATCTTGTGACGTCATATATGGACGCCCCTAATCTAAGAAGACAAAATTTTGTATTAATAGCAACTTGAATACTATCTTACAAATTTAAAAATCGAACTCTCAACTCCATTGGTCAAAATTCAAAATCATACCAAGAATTGTTCTTGGTAAAAACTGTAAAATAGTTTCTCGGAAATCGTTTTGTCTGTGGTTTTTGACGTTTCTTTTCGTCTGCCCATCTCCTACATCTATGCAGTTTGCAGTCGTGTCGCGCTATTTGCCGATGGCTATGCAAATAGACGACTTTTTTAGCATGATCGTGTTTATTTTATTTTTTAAGCGACCATCTGCCCTTCTTCGCCACACCGGCCCCTACTCTAGTACAGATGCAGTCAAACTTTCTTTTATGCATACAAATAATAGTGTACACTATTCAAATAAAATTAATAACTCACCAAGTATTTTATTGACGTTTTTAGTTCGTGTTGAAATCCAACTGGAAACATCCATTACAAAAAAATTTAAAAACCAAATTTGTAGTCTCCGGTGTAAGTGGAAATGGTTAATCCACGACATTTTGTTTTGCTTTTCGATATATGTATTTCGTCACATGAACTTGTGCTCGAATGCCTGAAGATGCCGAAAGGCGAAACCCGGGTCAAATTCGTTAGTTAGAGTTAATTCGTGTGCTCGAAATTCATGGAAATGTACAAAATCTCAACAATTCAAAATTGATATTTAAATTTCATCAGCTACCCTCAGTCGATGTCTCAAATTAAATGTAAGTAAGCTACGTCAAAATCTACTTTAAAACGTTGAACAATGTTAAAGTGGCATTACCATGGGCAGGCCGGTCTACACGTTAGAAGATAAATTGTATTGACCCACAAGTTAGAGGTTTTTTGCTTTTTTGGTTTACTTCTTACTTGAAAGACTCATGTGTTTCATATATCAAATTTGGATTATTGAAATTCCATCAAGCACCCTCAGTCGATGTCTTAAATTATGTTTCATATATATTTCAAGTATCCAAATATATATAATAATATGAATTTGAATTGTTGAGATTTTGTACATTTCCATGTATTTCGAGCACACGAATTAACTCTAACTAACGAATTTGATATTTTAAACTGACTCACATTTTATATTGAAATTCCATCAAGCACTTTCAGTCGATGTCTTAAATTATATGTTAACTTATAGATAATATTGTGCTTATTACGCGTCGATATTTTGACTCAAGTGCGGCTAACAGACCACCAGTTGCGTACCGCTGCTTTGTAAAGCTTTTATGACATGTATATTTTAACTTGGACCGCTGTAGGTTCGCTTAGCGTTAGTAGTGCTGCAATTCGGAAGTGTTTTATAGAGGTGCATTAGCGGAATATAAAAAAAACCTGGCTTTGTTCCGTTTTAAATGGTTTTATAATAACCCCTCTAGTGCAACATTTGGCTGTAGCATTTCTAGCGTTATGTCATCTGACCCACTTGGCTACCATTCAATCGTTTCATAATCTGTATACACGATATGAAAATCAGTTATTAAAAACCAACGGCACGAGATTTTCACATTTTGTTTTTCTTTTTTGTTGCAGATTAGCAAGATGCATTTATGAAGTTGGCCAAAAGGGAGCGGTTGCTTCACACCCTAGCGCATCATGACGTCTTCCTTCCTCCTCTTCCTGGCGGGCCTCTGCCTCATGAAGGCCGCCCCAGCCACCAACGCCAGCGAAGGTGACTTTGCATTCGTCCATAGTGGGGACCTACAGGTAGAGTTCCATTTTTTTACTTCTTGTTGTATGAAAAGTTAATTTATGAAAATAAAACACATTTTAATACGATCATTTGCCAACTGGCCTTTTACCATTAACAATTTTCCAAGGATAAACTCCCACGGCTCGCTAACTGTTCCCTTTTTTAATGTTGGCTTAGTGGCCGTTCATACAAGACGTCACGCTGTAATTGTAAGGGAGAGACTCGATTAAAGACGACGATTTGTGATGAAGGGGAAGGGGGATTATAAAAATGTTAACATCATAAAATCAACATAATACAAACACATCTTTTTTTGAAAATAACACTTTAAGGGATACCCGTTTAAAAAATACATGGGTCTTAAAAAAATTGTCGTTCACACAGATAAATAATCGTTTAATTCATGTGTCATTTATTGGTGGCCCAGCCTCAAAGATATTGTCTTTGTGAGGCCATTTTTAATTGTCATGACTTTGATCAAATAGGAAATGTAACGAAAATTAATGTTCATGATTTTAATGGTAACTTATTATCTACACTAGGAGGACTCATCCCATGGAACAGGACCAGAATGTCCCGTCAGAAGATTGTGGGGAGTACCAGACATGCCAGCCTATGTCGGGCATATGTTCCATCTGAGGATTCCAAAGGAAGCTTTTTCTGGAAAAGTCACAGGATATAAGGTATGATAGAAATAATTACTTGTCCTCATAATTTCCACTCACTATCGGTGAAAAGGGAAAAATCACAAAATGAAGTTTATCTTGAAACTTTTGCAGATTTTAGTTTCTCAGAATAAGTGTTTTATAAAGTAACACAGCTGATCACGATAAAGAAGTTGCTTGAATATGTGGCACTTAAAGGGTTAATAAAACAAATGTCTAATATTTTATATGGATTCGGCGGTAACTTTGTGGAATTTCATTTTCAATATAAAATAAAAATTGATAACTTAGTTATTCCACTTGATTTATCATTAATGTGACGCGTTTCGACTCTTTAACTTAACCTGACCTAAAGGTTAGTCTGAAAATGCTTCTTATAGAAGCGAAACGCGTCACATTAGTGATAAACCAAGTGGAATAACTAAGTTATCAATTTTTATTTTATATTAAAACTAATGCCATTACGTGTAGCCCTAAACAATCTCTTTTATTCACAAGAAGTCCACAAACAAACTGTCATATTGAAGATAGTTAATTAACAAGTTATTCACACCAAACTGTGTGACTATCATTAATTTATTGTTAAGGTTACCGGCCCTGATGGCTCCCTGCCCCCATGGCTGACTCTGGACTCCCGGAATGGAGTGCTTCGAGGGGTTCCAGTAGCAGCTGACAAAGGAGAACACCGCTTATTGGTGACAGCTCAGTATTCGGATATTATCAATGCCCAATGTTCACCAGCTAGTGATGTATTCACTATTGAGGTAGATACTACTAAATTTGTATTTCGACATTATCTAATTATTTGGAGTGACCATTAATATTATCCACTGCGTTGGGCAGTGAAAAAATAATTGGATAAATAAGGTCTAGTCTTTACTGATAGTTTTCTCACATGCTAACCTTCACAATGTTGTATAACAAGACACGACCAATTATTATTCAGTGTGAATCGTGCCCAGAACTTTCATCGGATCATCCCTTGTAGCGCAAAGTCAAGAAAAAAATACGCTGTGATGTGTCAAGTGCATCGTGTTTTGGCATTGAGCTTAGAAAGTGGCGAGAACCTTCCTAGGTCGCATTCCAAGCCCTGACAGAAGCTAGGAAGCGTGATCTCACTGTTGCAGTGATTACTTTTTTTCGCCAGTGGACCGCTGAGAGCGAAAGAAGACGTAAGGGCGTGTCGCGCGGCCCGGCGCCTACGTTAACCTATAGAGGCCGTCGTTCCGTGGCGACTAGAAATGTTAAGCTATGGCATTCTGGGTACCAATTTTTAGCGGGCTTGATTTTTTTTTTATAAAGTCAATTGTGTTTTTTTGTATATATTTTTATTTTAAAATCGTAAACTCTACATGTAACTACTAGCTGAAATAAATAGTGATTTGACTAAGTGAACGAGCTTGTTTTGGTGTACCTGAAAGACCTTCCCATCATCATCAGCTCGCCGGACAAAAGTCTTACTCACAAACATTATATTTATTTACAGGTGAAGAGTAAAAAGGAAACTCCTAGCCTTAACTCTCGCAGCGAGGACCAGTGTCACATGGGCGAAGACAAGAGTCGACTAGTTATACTGATCGATCGACCCTTCCACCAAATCACTCCAAAGCAAAGACTGAATGCCATTATTAATTTGGCTAGCTTTATGGCACTAGAACAAGTAAGTCGACATCTAAACGAGTAGTAAACTGAATGACAAGAACACAGATACTAATATGTAAGCGTCTACCTGTCTGGCCAACATAACCAGCTTGACAGTTTTCACGAAGAAATTTATAATTAGCATTATTACAGAATTATTTTACTTTATTAAATTTAAAATTGATAACTTTGCTATTCCACCGTTTTTGTTCATTGAGAAATCACTTTCAGAAAGAAAAAAATATAAATTCTTAAGTTATGTTAGACATGAAAAATTAAATGTGGGATTTTCACTTTTACTGGGATGGGAGGAGCAAGATACAAATCCATCTTGCTTAGAATGTTATATTAAAAATGATTTCTATTATGGCTATTGTTATTTTCTAAGAATCCTCAACTTTTCATTTCCATTTACTGGATAGAGTATTGGTTAGTTATTTATTTTAATAAATTCGTAATTATTTTCGACAAGATGATTGCGAATTCAAAAAAATTATTACTTTTAGCCAATTGGTGTAACCCTCAAAATTTAAATTGTTCAGGATAGAGTTTTGTGTGAAAACTGTTTTTATCGAAAACATTACAATATGGTGATTTGCGTTATGAATATTTGAAATACACTCCTGTAAATTGTCATGTTTGCGTATACGGGATTGTCAATATAATAGTGACTTACATCAAGCGGCCTGAACAAAATTTTTAAACCTGAAAGCAATATAAAATGATTTCCCTTCCAAAAAGTGGTCAATTTATTTTTCTAATTTACATTATTTGAGCGCGCCTGCTCTTTCGTCTTTAAAATGAGATCCAATCATTAACTCATTTTCGTATTTTTTGAAGGTTACATTAATTGGCGAAAACATTGTCAATATTGTGTTCATTGATAGTAATAATATTAAAGTCTCTTCCTGTCTGCCCAATATAACCAGCTTGACAGTTTTCACAAGAATGGTTATAAATAGCACTTTTATACAATAATTTTACTTTCATCTTTACCATTTTATAACATTATTGTATTTGTATGTCGTACAACTTACGAACATACATCATTTGACAATAATCTCATAGCAACGCTTTACATTGTATCATATCGATCAAAATAATAATATCACTTTCACTGCAGTTGTTGACAGGTGCTTTGAAAGTGAACAATCGATATATAAATGAGCATAAGTTTAACTGTATTTTAAGACATCGACTGAGGGTGCTTGATGGAATTTCAATATCAAATTTGGATTATTGAGATTTCAAAATCTCAATAATCCAAATTTAACTGTATTTTGTTTTTCAGAACGAATTTACAATTCAACCCCATGAAGTCGCCGTAGATAAAAGTTCCAAACACGATGTAGTCCTCATGTCTGGTCCTGGTGACTCAAAAAAGAAACATATCAAGGTCACATCGGAAATACTGCTCGATGTAAGTAAAAATATGAAAAAATTACTTTCCATCAGTCATACTACTAGAATATATTTGTTTTCGAAAGAAAAGAGTGTTCACACTACCAACCGCTGACGTATGTGTCTTCCTACATTACTCAACGGTTAATTACCGCGCACATAGCATTGGCGTCTTTTTACTCGTATGTCTTTGCGGCCAAAAATAAATTCGAAATTCAATATTAGATTTGTCAAAATATCTTTAAGCTCTGACTATGAAATCATGATGAAAAAGATATGCGTTTTATATATAATATTCGTCAATTGAAAAGATCGCCTTTTTATGGTCGACGTAAATATTTTGTTGAAGCATATTTTTAGGCGTATTGCAAGTGTTGATATTTATGCGGCAATATTCCACATACGAGACTCATTCAGACATACATAATGGGTTACGGATGTATCAATGCGCTCGAAGATTAATACATAAGTTGCTGCAGCACCCATTAAAGTGTTTTTTTTTTTGACAAGTGGGCAATAAACTGCATCATTCATTATACTTTGAATGTTTGTATTTAAAATTTAAAAATAAAAGCTGCAAATGTCAATTCAGGCATCAAATTTCACACTTCCAGTTGTAGGACTTGCCAGTATATATTATTACTTATTGTAGAATTATGTGATATGGATAAATATGTTATGTTTTATATAGAATGTGTTAAATATTTCAGATTGATAACATGTGGAGTCCAATTTACTGAATTAATAACTGGTTTTATATTTAGTTTAGAAATATTGTAAAATTATGACGAAATCCCGTATTTTAGAACGCAAGCCAATGAATGATTGAAAAGGAAATAGCAAAAAATCATGCATTGTTCTTTTTTTAATAAATCCTGAAAATTTCATTGACGCATTCAAAAGTTACGGAGATTTTAATTGAACAATCGAAATTTGCTGATATTTATCAAATATTGCCGGTATTTGGGGTACCAATATTGCATTATTAGTGCGGCAAGGAAAATGTTAAGTCGAATATCGATCTTTATTAAATATGTATGCATCGATAGGTTGGCTGTTCTGGAACGTATTGGCCCAAACACCGGCTTCTGGTGCACCAGATAAGCGAGCAAGTAAAGGATGGCACAATCTCGTACACCATCCGTCTCCCTGTGGCCGGTTGGCGAGTAATTCGCCACAAGTACGCTCCGCTCATCAGGAAGCAGAGACAAACCTACGAAGGATCGGCCTACGAGAACGACGATGAAGAGGATTTCGGAGACGACGAAGGTGACGCCGGAGACAGCAGGATCGGCGAAGACGAGAACGATGAGGACTTTGGCAACGGCGATGACTACAGTGGGCAATATGATTATGACGATGCCGAACTGTCAGAGGTAAAAATATTATCTGTTTTCCTCGTTTGCTTTCACTTCCTTTGTAACTATTCCATTTCAAAAATATCTCAACACGCGTTCAAGACTTATCTATATCATTCGATCGTTCTCCATTTATCTGATTAAGACCCAACAGAGGCAAATTGACAATTGATTGTGTAAAATGTCCTGAATTTAATTAGTTTTCTTAAGAAGGAAAAGGTATCAGTTTGTTCTTAGTGCCCAGATAAATTTTGTACCATAACAGGGTTAAAATCTGGCCAAAATATCAGCAGCTTTATATCGTACACAATCATACTTTTCATCTAAAAATATTATTAAATGAGTTATTAAAAAAACAGCATGTGTTTTTTTCAACCACATTCGCTATTTTCAGTTCTTTCCTTTTTTAGGTTGATTGATTTTAAGCTAATCAATCAACTTAAAAATGTACAAGGTGACAGAAAGAAAACAATAGATTGTGTCAGAAATGTCACAAACATTGAACGCTATATTTTTTTTTCGATTGGAGATATCTAAGTCTTTAACAAGTGTTCGGTATCATAAAATTAAATCCCTTATTTGAAAGATACAGTTTTTGAACAATACCTCGATCATAAAATTTTCACCTCGATGATGTGTTCGAAAAAAACGAAACACGCTGTATGTAGCATTTTCATTGTTTCAAATTATAAGTACCTTTCAATTCAGTGGATTTCTCTATCGTCTGTTCGTTGCTTACTTTTCAAACAATAACTTCCCTCTGCTATTTAATATATGAAATTCTTTAAATTATTCCATTGATGTTATTATGTCACTTTTCCAGTAATTTTAAATTTAAATCATCATTTGGTAAGGTAGAAAATAGTATTAAAGGAAATATTTCCGTATGGTGGAGTATAAGCTATATTAATTTGGAATTCGTGGAATAATTTTCATTTTCATAAAAACATAACAAATTCTTCCGATAACAAAAAAAACATGTCCCATTCCTAAATGATAATTTGCATTTTACTAATTGGCAATTATTCATTATTCTAATATCTTCAATATGTAAGTCGTCGATGAAACTGTTGTAATACTATCAAACAAATGAGTGCTATTATATATTAAAACTTGACCGAGTATGGAACTTCAATTCGAGAATTTCAAAATTGTAAATATAATCACGCTAATATAAAACAAATCTGATTACGCCAATACCTCACATTAAAATTTTTGGAAAAAAATACTCCTAAAAAATGTATGTAAATCAGACATGCGGTACTATTCTCAAATTTATTAGAGACTGGACACTAATAGAGCCTAGGCAGGAATGCCTCATACCTGTACGCCAAATGTAACGATTTTTATATATTCTATACACATTTTTATTAGGTTTGTAGATCTTTATTTAAATACAATAATTAAGTTATCAGAATTATAGACCTTAACCCGATGAAAGCGCTGGACATGATTACATGTCCAAGACTTTATCTCGTATTTCCGGCCAAACTAGAAGGAAACACTTGTGGATATATATCGTCGTTGTTCTGAAAGATAACACTAAATCAAAAAAATGACGTATTGAGGTGGAAATACCAAAATGTTCCTTATTTAAAACTCTGTCGTATGGAAGAACAAACTTATTTTTATTAATTATACTTTTACTTAAAGAAGGTTTTGTACAAATAAATTAATTGAAAAAGGTATAGCATTTCAAACATTTGACAAACTTCAAAGTCTTATTACTCAAAACTGGTATTTTTCAGTTGTGTCTTCTTCCAGAACAACGACGATATATGCTTTAAAGAATAGTTCAAACCTTTAGGTGGAAAAATTATTCAACATATCATGATAATATCAAGTAGAACACAAGCTAATACAAACTGCCGATACGCAACATTAATCGTAGATTAAATATTTTTCGGCTTATTCATTTTCTTCGATTTATTTTAGCCAGAATGCGACGAGTTTAGTTTACTTCTTGATGTATTTGGGAAAACATATATATATTTCACATAATTCTCCATTTTTTACTGTTAAAATCGATCTATTTTAAGCCATAGTGAGCATTTTAAATTAGTGACTGAAAATATATTCGTGCGAAAACGGCCTGCGGTGTAAGGGTTTAGAACAAAATTTAAATGTTCTTACATTTGAGGTTTTCTGTTTAACTCTGTAAGCCTTACTTTTGTAATTTGCTTCAAATGCATAATAAGATATATGAAAATTAAATATGCCTCTTGAAAGGTCTTTGAAATTACATATTTTAAAATTCCAACAATTCTCATACTTTGTATTCGTCCCATATTGATTGATAAAAAAAATTGTATGGTTACTTAAAATATTTAATGTATTTGCTAATCTTAATTTCATAGAAATTATTGATTCGAAACTTTTATCTCCTTCTGTTGTTTATATAAAGCGAGGTATTGGTGTATTCTACAAATGAATTAATAATATTTTAATACAACACAATCCGTATATTGATTGCGAAAACATTATTTTCTTTAAAATAACAGTTCACATTTGCAACCAATAGACAGTAATCAAACAATCTCGTAAATCATCTTATCATAAAACAGTGCATGCGCGTATTATTTGATTTTTTTCACACAAGCCTGAAATTAAGCAATACGTATTTTTTACATAATGCGTCACATCTGATGCTCATGAATAAATTGTAAGTATTATACAAATAATACTTTTACCAATAAATTATATTTAATTATTTCATTACCTAGATACTTCCAATTTATATAAGTTGTAAATATTCAAGAGACATTTTGAAGTAGTTAAAGTGCATTAATTGAATTGGTTTATAACTAATGTTTTCGGTGAATTCTGCAGTTAGTTCATTTTCAACATGAAATTTAAATTGGAGGCTCTGTTATTCTATATGTTGTGTAACTATGTGTCACACATATACTGACTACAATATTAAAATGACCAGTATACCAAAAATATGTTTTATGCCGTTGTTCATAGTGCAGTAGTTGGCAACCTTTTACGAAAACGGGCACCGCGAATGGCTCGCTTATAGCAAAGGAATCTTTTTTAATTTTTCTGGACCGAGGAGGAAGAGAAATATATTATTCGTCTATTTTAGTATTTGACATCTTAAAAAAAATGTGTTTTTGCTCATATCACAAATCATGAGTGTCGAGCACCTTAGATAAGACCCCGGTTGGCGACCACTGCCTTAGATGCTTCTGAAAAAATCAATTTCGTGTTGCATTTAGTTACACAGCGAGCGGAATAATATTGTTATAAATTTTAATTTGAAACCGACAAGACAACAAATGAATTGATATTATTTTTCCCCTACCCAAATTTTGATTGAATACATGAATGATTGCCAAACGCTTTGATTTCTTTACATCTAATTTTCTCATGACATCTTTTTTCTCATACTAATGAATAATTATTAACTGTTTTTTATTTATGTTTTCCTCGGTGTTTTATTGTATTGGTGTTCTAATTGTTTTTGCTAGTGTTGCCAAAACGATAATTGTTTCGTCGGACCGAGAAAAAAATACAAAATTTTTACACGCACATTCGACACATGTTCGCACCGGTAAATGATTTCTCTATTGACCCGAAGATCAATGAATTTTACTGACCATTTCTTAACATGTTGAAATAAATATCAATCGATATTAAAATAATTTCTACATATCATTCCTGACCTTACGATAACTTTTATTTGCCGTTTAGAATAGGTGAGATTTCTACTAGTGCCGTCATTCATTCTTGTGAATAAAAATGAGCTTCTTCAAAATATTGTACTTAAATATACAGACATTAGCCTTACTCGCAAATATCAACTTTTCTGCACTACACTAATGCAACCTTAGCTTTATTGCCAGACATGAGATAAACTTTTTCTCATTAACGGTTTGATAATATTCGTCATTGAAAACACACCTATTATATTTGAGAAGGGTGAGTTTTAACATTTACTTTCTAAGTAAATATTTATATCTTATTCAGATTGGATGTATTTTTTTATTTACATTCAAATCAAGCTTTAACAGCATACAATTGATGGTTCTGTGAAATGCTAAATGCCACGACCATCATTCAAAATTGATCATTTTCTTTTATTGTATTGTTTCAGAAAAACATATGTGCTCTGTATCTCAGTATAAATACATTCAATATGCATATAGTATTTAACACATTCGTTACGGGGCATATTATACAGGGAAGAGTAGTTGTAAAACACGTGGTCGCATAATATTTTACCGAAATAATATCAGTGGCTGTCAACCTTTTGTATTTTTAAACATAGATAATCTGGCATTTTATATCGAATTGTCACATTGAATCGGATATGTATTAAATTACTTGTAAGCATTTTTTTCAAGAATAAAGATTTTATTAACGCACCGAAAGAAAAATACATTCGGATGTAGGAGAGATCAAACAAATACCGGAATTGCAATTTTGAAAAAATGGAATAAGATGTATATTCCTAGAAAATATTGATATTTTCTTTAATATCTGGATCATATAATATGTGATTCAGATGTTGACAAAATGTCCGTGAATATTTTAATTATAGAACTAAACCATGTATGTTATTCTAAGTCATGTCGAGAAACCGAACCGCCAGAAAAAATGTATGCTGATGTATCGTTTTTATCGCAGAACTAAGCCTTCAAAGTATTCTTTATTTATTATTCAATAGAAATCAGGCAAACATAAATAAAATATCAATTTTTCTTTCAGTCGGTGAAATTTCAAAAAAAATATTGTAACATAAATTGCAATTTTTGAATGTTTTGTATTTTTAATAACTCGTTAAACATTTGCCGTGACATCTCTGAAAAGATTCTAAAACATATATCGCGTTAGATGCACATATTTCAAGCCCGAAATGTGACGTACACAGACTCACTGGTGAGTCATCCGTAAAGAATGTGTTAACTACTTTTACAAAATTAATTCATCGGTCGGTGGGTTAAGATAAACTCATACATTTTATTCAAACCAATACAATGTGAGTATAACTTTAGGGTTCAGTTGAAACCACGAAATGTCGAGGGTTCGTTATTGTATAATACAATCCTGATCAACACCATGTCCATTTTTGACCAAATTGGTTCAAAAAAACTATGATGTAATGTCTTATTTATACACCAGCGAAGTGATGAATATTTTTTAGATTTTAATTTAAATCTCGTGTCCATCTACAAAGTTTAAATTATAGACACACCCGCAATTATCAAATCAAAATACTGTCTCTTAATTTATGATTTATTCATCTGTCGACAATGTTATTCTTCATTAAGAAGGTTTCGTTCCATTTTAATAAATATGTAGTATGTGACAAAAAGTTGAAATTGCCACACTGATATCCAGCATGATTTACAAAGTTCCATCAAATAAATCTATACATAGTCGAATAACAATCCTTCCGAAATTGCTAAATTTTGTTTTACACTATTTTGTCAACAACAATAAACAATCCATTAAAAAAAGTGCACATTGATATGGTTGCATTATGTATTATAACTTTAAAAAACTGTTGTACTTATTTCTCTTTTTCAAAATTTTCACAAACTGTCTATTAGTAATAATAAAAAAGAACGTTAATATTTAGTAACATGTAATTATTTTGTTAGTTTTTGTTTGAGTATTCTTTTTGGAGCGGTAGCTTGTGCAGTGTTAATTAATTGCGGGAAATTATCATATGTTATAATGCCCGCGTTTTAATGCCAGAAAGATGTATCTCCGAAAACACACTTTGAGACTGTAAATTGTTTTTTTATAAATACGTAATTCTGAAACTAAATCAGCGATTGGCAGTGTAGTACAGTATTAAGTTTAAAAACATAATGGTGACTGAAATTTGAAGAATCTCAGCATGCAGTACGGTCCAGCACTACTTTCCTCTCGTAGAATGCACAAGATCCGATCAAGCTCTAACAGGAATGCCCACTTTCAATAGTCGGGAGTTATTTTTTTTCGACACCATTTTGTATTTTATAAATGAATTAACAAGGCAAATTGAAAAACATTTATCCAATTTAATGAAACTTCTTTTCGGAAAAAAGTGTTCCTTAACGTTTGATATTAGCCATCTGATATCTTTTGCCTTTTGAGATTGTTATTATAAAATGCAACAATGGTATTATGAGTTTTTGACAAAAATTTGTCATAATCTGAGGCATTATACTAATCTGATGCGCATGCGTGACGGTAGGTGCCCACGCCTGCTCCACCCCTACCCCCGCCCCCACAAACGACACCCCAACCGACTCCTCACCATCACCGACATCACCACGGCGAACCTCAACTCACGGTCACCGCTACGACTCCTTCGACACCGACACAGGGAGAGATCACCCAACACACTAAAGTCATTGTAAAAGACGTCTCCGCCACCGTCGCGGTGCCCCCGGTCACCGAAATTTTAGAAGAGATGCCTGACACGACCCAGACCGCTTCTCCGACTGCCGTTCCTACTCCTCCCCCGACCGAAGCGGTCACATACCCTGACATAACAGAGCTGACTCTTCCGGAACTCACGTCGTCGACCACGCTCCGCTCTTTCACGGAACTGACGTTCGAAAGCATAGCAACGTCTCCCGAACCCGAACCGGAAGAGCCGGCATACGTCCCCGCTTTCCCGACCCTCACTCCTTCCTCCTCAAGGCCGCAGGAATCGTCTTCACTTGCAGCGTCGCCCGTCACGGAATTGTTCCTTGATCAGGTTTGTTATTAGCCCGTGAGCCCTTTTTTCGCATGCTCAATGTCGCCGCTTTGTTCTATCGCTGTCTCTGCTTTTCTTTTAGTTCCTCTTCTCGAAATGCATGCCGCATGTTTCTAGCTTAAGCGATCCCATACTCTTCCACTAATGTGTACATACAAACAAATTATAGTAAACAATTTTTATTCTAATAAAATTGTATGCTATAAAACATTTTAAAATATGTATGAATATTTTTTTAGGTATTTAAGGCTAACAATGTCAGTATGGTATAGCGTATTTTATTTTACTGTTTTAATAAATTTATTGATAAACATTTAATACCGTAAACTATATTTACAAATAGTGGCATAGATGATACAGTAAAGGAATCTCTTTAATCGCACTAATTTCTATCAAAGATTAAAATTATATTATTGTAGAGCTGGATGTATATTTGTTGAGAGATTATTGAAATAGATTTTAGTTATTGTAGTTTAAGGTTTATCAGGAGACAATTTTCACAGCCAGCTTTTCAGTGCATTATGGATACATTTTTAAATTCAAATAATCATATTTATTTATGGTGATTATTTAAAAAACTTTAACTTTAATTTCTACCATCAAAATTATTATTCATTTTTAGAATTCTAGTTTTTTTAGCACTGTCATTAGCAGTAATTCATTTTTAGTAATTGAATTGGTATTTGCTCTGTAGAACTCATTATATTCCAGGCAACTTATACAAAATTTGACAATCCTTGTATAACTGAAGACATTGTATTTTTTACCACGTTATATCTTTAGTATTTTTTTGATATTTTTCACCCATTATTCAAGGTGTTGTAATATTTTTATTTTATTTAATAAATTAAATTTTGTAGAAGGATCTTTATCACATTACTTTTTTTACTTGTGTCACTTGAAGCATGTAATTGATCATTCCAGTAATTTCCACCTGTTTTACTTTACTCTCGATAGTTATTTATAACATGCTCAGACATTTTTTTACATTTTCACTTCTGTGATAATCAATATCAAAAATCCTTATGAATTATTTTGTATCGCTCTGCATGTCACTATTACACTTGTCAAAATTCTCATTTATAATCAAGTAAAATTATTTGGTAATTAGACTTAGCAAGCAAAGTTATACACTGTCACCGTTCAAACATAATTTAGTGTCAGAGAGGTGTCTTGACATTTGCGATTAAAAACTAGTCTGGTGTAAAATGCAGACCTCTTTTAACGAAAATCAAAACAAATGTTCATTTTGACCAAAATTGGACTGTATAGTTTTGCGATCCAACGAATTTATCGAACAAGAAATAGTTGTTATTCGGCCTTCAACCTCTCTTTTATACACAGAGTGAGGATAGAAGGGTGGCGCTTAAGCAGGTCTATTCGTTAGCTGGTCACTCTTGCTAAATATGTCCTATTTTTAGGTGGGGAGGAATGCCGGTATCGCAGCCATCCATTCCTTTGAATACAAATCCATATGTCCAAAAGTTTTCATAAGAAATTACCGTAAATAATTGTTGAATTCATGGGAAGAGCACTACTCAAAATGTGTTTTGTCAATTCACCCCTCTGGCACTAACTTCTGAATATTGAAACGAAACAATAAATTATGTTCTGCTATCAAATTTATTCATTCTTTCGTTTGCAATTTTACACTCAACACTTTTACATTGACATTCCAATGATGACAGCTAACGTAAAATACATCTGAGATACCTAATAGAGGATATTGAAAAATCTTTTACCTATCTATATCATAGTTTGTTCATGTTTGTCATCTTCATAGACAAATGTCTTGACAGACATAATAAAGAAATTGCATCCTTATGTTATATTTATGCTTTCTTGCCATTTTTGAATTCGGTAAAGAGTGCATCATGAAATATTTTATTAGTTGTAATATTTGTGCAAAATTTCTTTACTGGACTTACTAAATTAAAAACTCAATTCCGTATTCCCATTCAAAATAAAAATATATCGACTGTGGAAAGGCAAAGGTACACAATATTTTTTGGTGTGCGTCCATTTGTCTTTCCACAGTCGATATATAATCCTGCAGTATACTATCATGGAACAACTGTATACTGTCTGCCAAATATGAGAAATTTTGATTTTTAAAATAATCAGTCGAATTGCATTAGTCTGTCCACATACCGCTGTGAATGGAATGTATAAAACAGAAATACATTAACATAAAATTAAAATTGATAACTTAGTTATTCCACTATCATATGTGACAAATCTGTCGATGGTGTTCGGTAAGAATGGACAGGCTGCAGAGCAACTCGTTTCGCATTGGCCTCAAAGTCAATGCGAGTAAAACTAATGTGCTCTGCAACAGGTTCTGTCCAGACCCAGACTACCTTCTGACGAGTGCGGGGCATGACATCGAGAGATTCGACGGTTTCAGGTACTTGAGGGTACACATCACGGGAGATGGCAATCCGCGTAAAGAGCTCGCAATCCGATTAGGGATAGCTGGAGCAACCTTTAACTCATTGTGGAAAGTCTGGGACTCACGGCTGGACTCGGTCAGAACCAAGTGCCACTTATTCAACGCATGCATTCTGACGGTGCTGCTTTACGGTTTGCGAGTCATGGCACCTCGCCAAGACACAGAGTAATCGTGTACTGTGCTTTGAAAACAGATGTATTGAAAACGGCGAATACTAGGAGTACAGTGGTTTGATTTTGTCAGGAACTCGGAGGTAAGAGAACGGACGGACCAGCCTGTTATTACGTCCAAAATAAAAAAGTGTCAATGGACATGGCTTGGACACGTGCTGCTGATGCCCCAGGGGAGCCTGAATCCTGCCTGTTTCTTCTACCAACCAGATGAATTCCGTCACCCTGTAAGGCCGCTGATGACCATCCATAGGATGTATTCGGCGGAGCTACGGGCCGTTGGGATGACCTGGGAGGAAGCGAGGAGACTGAGGAGGAACCGTGTGATGGCCATGTGCTCCGAATAGGGAGCGGATATGGTTTAAAAAGAAAAATATCACTAATGTGACGCGTTTCGCCTCTAAGAAATCAGACTAAAGTTAGTTTGAAGATGATTCTTAAAGAGGTGAAACCCGTCACATTAGTGATAAACGAAGTGGAATAACTAAGTTATCAATCTTAATTTTTTGTTAAAAATGAACTTCCACAAAGTTACCGCCGAAACGTAGTATTATAATATTTAAAACGTTTTTTTATCACATTGATTGCAATTTTTCTTAGTGTTCGTTTAATATGATCTTTGAATTTATTTAGGATAAGAGCTCTGTTCAAATTGTACCGGAAACAGTCAACACAACGGAAAATTCCATCGAGGAGAGTGTCATATTGAGGAAAAACATCGGCAACTATGCACCACCTCCGATCATTGTTCCTGTTGAAACTACTTCCACTGAAGAAACATCCAAGGTTTCAATGTCTTTCAAATAAACATTACGGCAAGCCGCAAACATCACAATATTTCCAAAAAGAACGATTTTATCTCAAAAAAACTATGTTTCACACTAAGACAAATTTCAGAGTAGATCCTGTATACACCACATAAACATACAAAAAAAAAATGTCAAGAATAGAAATCAAAAAAAGAACAGAACTGTTAATTTAATTTGTTGAGATTTTGTGCATTTCACCCTTAATGTGTTTGTTGTGATCAATCCAGATGCTATTTTAGTTCCTAGACTCAGGGATAAGATTTGTCGTATTTTATCTTGTTTATAAGTGATGTAAACTGTCGGCGTCCGTGGCGCAGTTGGTAGCGTCGCTAGCTACGGTTACGGATGTCTCTGGTTCAATTCCCGGTGCGGACAGTTTTCATGGATTAACCTTTCAATCGATTTATAGATTTCTATTCGTAGTCTGAATCCTCCCACCCATCCCATCCCAACGGGGCATAGCGAGAGCGATTAGCTAACCACTAGTCCTGTCCTAGCCCTATCCTTCTATCCCTACTCTCTTCGAAAAAAGAGAGGTTGAGCAACTGAGTAACAAGCAGTTTTCGTAGAACAATTCTGTTGAGATACAACCATTAGGAGACCATACGCTCCACATTGGGAGCGGTTATGGAAAAAAAACTGTTTACTTGTGTCAGTTCGAGGTCATTCGTGTGCTCGAATGCCTGAAGATGCCGTAAGGTGAAACCCGAGTAGTTAGTGACGAAGTACATGGAAATTTACAGAATCTCAACAATTCAATTTTCATATTTGAAATTGCATCAAGCACCCTCAGTCGATGTCTTATTATATTTAATTATATTAGAACTGTAAATGATGATAAATCACAAATACTAATCCAAGTGTTGTATTTATTTAGCCCATTGATGAAATCTTCATTCAGACAACCACTCCGGAAACTGCCACAAGTCCTCTTTTCCAATTCAAAATGGAAGATGAAGAACAGCTCACAACGGTGTCGGATGTTATGAAGGAATCGACATTCAACGTTATCCAAGCCACTTCACCCAAGGACATGACACCTACCGATATGTACACAACTGAAAAACTCAGTACCATCATTGGAAGAACGACTGAAACTGTTGTGTTTACGTTCCCCGCAAACTCTCCACCCCAAAAGAAACACAGGACGAAGAAGGTTGCAGTCACAGCTGGAAAATACTTCAGGTATTACTTTTGGACTTTTTGATCACAGCTCTAGAGTCCAGAACCTGGATTGCATTGTTCAGCTTAACAAGCTGACTCCAGGGAAGGCATTTTTCCTGGTCATTTGATATAGGCGACATTAATCGCTTATAACTCTTTAAAGGATTTTTTTATTTTCTTAAAACTAATTGTTCACAAGACAGGCATTAATGATATCCTAATTTCTTTATGGGTTGCAATATTGGCAATTATGAAATAAAGCCATTTAACTATTGTCATATTTTATGGTTTATCTCAAACCAATGATAACAAAACATATCACAATGGTATATTGTAATCAAGCAGTCTTATATGTTGAACCAACCAGGACTCTCCAACATTTGTAATTAAATTAAAATAAATAACTCAACTACGAAAGCTAAAAATTAATATTGAACAACTATTTGACATTCATCTTTGTCAATTGATCAGTTTATTAAGAAACACCTTTAGGAGAACATCCAAAATTGTTTTCGCGGAATTCTTGGTTGGTCAGGTTCATCCTATTCTTTTTTTAAAATCAATCCCTAAATATGGATGAAGATACGTTTATAGATGACATTTATGAGGACAGATGACAAGACCTCCACGTTTTGATCCACCTTTTAAAATCTTTGAAAGATTACTATCCTGTTAAAAATAAAAACTTGGTAAAATTCTTAGAAGAAGGTGTCGTGTTTGTGCAAAGCAGAATATTAGAAGAGAAACTTCCTATATTTGCTACCATTGCAAAGTTCAACTACATTTAGAAGAAAAAAACACATTAGCTTACGTAATAAAAGGCATATTTTGCTTAGTATATATGTTGTGCTTAGTTTTACGTGACCTGAGAGAAATACTTGAATTATATTTTGAAAAAACTATATAGTTTAATGCACTACATATGCCAACTGCCAGACGATTACTCGTTGAGTGATTTAGCAATGAAGACATAATAATCGATAACATTGCGGGCTTAAACAATTGATGGAGTAGAAATGGTTTCGGGGGCAGTCGTTGCTATTGAAATTTAAAAATATTTATAAGGGCTATATTGATACCTTATTCACAAGATTGTTTGATTAGATTGAGGATTCGACGACTTGAACCAATTTTCTACAAAAATTTCGCGCTAATGTAAAAGTTATGATGATTTAAATAAGACCATAATAAATCAGCCCCGCCGCTGCGCTTATTTTGTTCATATTTCCCCCCCTCTGCCAATGTGTCAACACCAAGCTCATTCATTGGCAAACAAGTGTTTTTTCTACTGCATAACGAATGCAAAAATTGGCCACGTTTTTGCAGTAATTTATAAACTTTTAATTTATACTTCTATCATTAAAATTCATGTGTAAAAGTCTAACTTGTGGTAGTGTGGATTAAATGTTTCCTGTACTGCAATACAAATTGTAATTATTGCTAACATTTATTTCCAAATTCAATTAAACAACTTATTTTCTGTATATCACGTAATGGGCAATGTATAATCTTAAATAAACAAACTTATGCCATTATACATCACTTGAAAAGTACCAATGAAAAAATTTATACTTATCCACCTATTTCTTTGCAGTTACATTATTCCTGAAGACTTATTCATTGACGCAGAAGACGGCAAGAATCTCCAACTGGCAATGTACGACATCGAACATGCACCTCTCAAATCTTCTTCGTGGGTCCAGTTCAATCCTCAAACCAGAGAAGTCTACGGATTGTAAGTCTTTCTTCTTATTTTTTCTCTTTGTTGATATTTTAATACATCCTGTGCCGAACAAATAGTTATCAATTTATTGTTAATGTCTATTTTACTCTTTTAGGCCTTTGGAGGAACACGTCTCAAAATGGGAGTACATAATGGAAGCAACAGACAGCAAGGGAGCGAGTGTGACTGACACTTTGGACATAACTGTCCAGCAACACAAAGGCAGAAGAACCGTGAACCACGAATTCTCCATGAAGCTGAGGATACTGAAGAAGTTCCCGGCTGTCGTGGACTGGCAGATTAAGGCACTGCGAGGGCTAGTCAGCCTCTTCCGGGACACCGACATGGATCAGATTACAGTGCGTGATGTTGACATCATGTCTGATCCTGTGGAATTCATTTGGACCAATGACACACTGCCGAGGAATTATTGCCCCACGAGTGATATTGATCGTTTAATGGGGGTGTGTATTTATTGCTTTATTTACAATTATCATTTGAGGGTGATATACTATTTATGTAGATGATTTTCGAGTATTGTTTTCATACCCATAAGATCATACCGAACTGTTGTACATTCACATGAAAATATGATCGGATGTAGAAACTGACTTAGTATTATTAAAACCAACATTATAAATATAAAAAATGCGTAAAAAATATTTGATTTTTAATCCAGTATCTGGCTTAACCTAGACATTAAAACCTTAACTATCTATACTAGTTTTTAATTCTTGAAATCCTGTTATTCATTCTATTTTTTTGACTCGGCTGGTAAAATGATTAAGAATAATTCTAATCAAATTTGGATTATTGAGATTTTGTACACTTCCATGCATCTTGTCACTAACGACCCGGGTTTCGCCTTTCGGCATCTTCATATTCGGCAATAATTCTAATGTTATAATACCATTTTCCACAGATCCTGCAATCGACTCCGGAAGGTGATCCGTCACCAGCATTATCATCAGCCATGTCACCAGACCTGAAAGTCAAAGGTGTGATGTGGCGCGGTGCCGGAGATTGCCAAGCTCCTATCTCGACTGCCCCGCCGCTCAAACCCAATCTATATCCCATGCCCAGGAATCAAATCGATCATATCAATGCTACAGTTGGAAAACTGCTCGTGTTCAAGGTTCCGGATGTAAGTATTTTAATTAACCAATATTGGTCAACATAGCTCAAACCGAAAACTTGTAATTTTTAAGGTTTTCATACTTGTTAACCCCAGCTAAGAATTTTTTATCGTTATGTTTTCTAGCTTTGAGGCTGATGACTTATTATTGACATTAAAGAAAGACTGTCTTTTTAATGCGTTGTTTATTAATTCACAGGACACATTCTTTGACCCTGAAGACAGCAGTGCTCGTTTTCTTAAAATATGGCTTACTAGAGGTGACAGATCACCAATTCCTCCCCACAATTGGTTACAATTTGATGTCAAAAATCAAGAATTCTTCGGCGTTCCCATGGAGAAAGACATTGGCAAGAAAGAATATCAACTGGTATGTTCTATTATTTACAAAATCAAGATTACCATTAAAATTTTACGAATCATATCAAATTTTTCTCTATTAATTACAGTTACATTATCAGAAAACTTTAGATTTTTTAATTTTCTAATAAAGTGAATTCTACATAAGACTTGCAATTGTCAAACAATTCATTGCCTTTTCTCTTATTTTGCTCAAGTTAATGGGGGATCGTCTTACTAATTTACCATGAAATAGTCTGCATTCAAAAACCTCATAAGTGAATATATCGCATAATAAATCTCACATTATTTCTCATGCATCTCAGGTCTGCGAAGACAAGGGTGGGCTGACAGCGAATGATGGTCTTCTCGTAGAAGTCCACCCAGGACCGGTCATTAAACCGACCGTTGAATTTAGAATGACACTTGTGTCGCAATTTGATGAGACGATGCAGACTGCAGCCGCCCGAAGGAAGTTTGCAGAGAAACTTCACACTCTATTTAATGACTCGGATGCCTCTTTCATTAAAATAAAGAGTATCACATATAATCCCACAGTCATCAGTTGGTAAGGACGAGTAGATTTTTATTTATTAGAAAGACACTTGATTGTTTACGCCTACTAAAAACAGCAATTGACCCGCTGCATCATTTATGACACACGATAATAAATTTAACTCTTTAAGCCTCACAGAGCTGATCTACGGCGCAAACCTTTATTATCATTTTTCATAAAATACATGAAAGTTTCCACCGATAGATCGGATGTGAGGTTTTTCAGCTCCTTCTAGATGCAGCCCTCTGAGGTTAAAAGGGTTAAAACACAAGTTTTTTTTTTATTCATTTTAACTGAACCACTTTGACATTCATTATTGAATTTGTATTATTTAACCAAGGATTGACAAAGTTCTATTATAATATGTCATATTTGTGAGATGGGTGAAAAATCAATAATTTTTTTCACTCCCTGATGATATTTTTTCCAGAACAGGATAACAAGAAACAGGGATTTTTTCAATGGTTCAAAGAAGTCGTCTGAATTTTGAAAATAAGTGTCACTTCTCAACCTTCATGGTCTAAAGTTTTAAAATGATACTGAAGTATGGAAAAACTTTTAGTATAGTGAATAATTTTCCATTTCTAATAACTTTAAATATTTCATGACAGGTATAACACCAGTCTTCCGACAGACAAATGTCCTGAAAACAAAATTGAAGAGCTCAAGCGGGTGATGGTGCGAGACGACAACAGCCTAACGGATCGCGTTGATGATATAATGGGAAAAGATTTCCCATTCATATCAGTCACAGTAGACAGAAAGGGCATTTGCGCTGCCGGTATCCCGGCAGTCTACACTCCGGATACGTCTGTTCGAGCTGCGGGTATTCCTGCCGAAGACGCATCCAAGACTGCCGATTCAGACGATTACTTGATAACTTTCATTGTTCCCATCGCTGTTATCGTCTGCATGATCTTCATCGCTGCCCTCGTGGCATGCGTCCTCTACCGAAGGAGGAGAACGGGCAAGATGAGCATCGGCGACGATGAAGAAAGGCAGGCGTTCCGCTCTAAAGGGATCCCTGTCATTTTTCAAGATGAGCTCGATGAGAAGCCCGACCCGTCCAACAAGAGTCCCGTCATCATGAAGGAAGAGAAGCCCCCGCTGCTGCCTCCGCCAGAGTACAAAGGAAACGACGGCGGATCGCCGACGCCTAGCCACGCCCCCTATCACCCTCCGCCTCCGTTTACCGCGTCGCGAGACACGCAGCGTAACAATCGTCCCAAGCCTACTCCGACATACAGGAAGCCGCCACCGTACGTGCCGCCCTAATGCTTCGCGGTCTTTCGTCTGCCCGCGACTACCAAATTTCTACATTCATTTGTATTTCTTCATCTTCCGAGCGCTTTCTGCTCGTCTGTTTTATCAGATTCACTATCGTGTCTCACAATAACCAAATAATATTATTTTTTAACTGCCCGACTGTCTGATTTTTCGGTGAAAACTATTCCCGATTCAATTATCGAATTCATATCACTTTTCAAAATGCATTTGCTTGTTTTTATTTTTCAAAAATGGCAGTTATGCAGCATTTTTTTAACATTCTCTATTTACGCAGAAGTCCTTTCACTCTGCGCTTTAGCATTTCAATCAATGCTATAAATTATTTCCACAAAAGAAGAGTATTGGGGTCCGTTTAAGATTCTTTTTTGTCCTTCTAACCCTAAATTTATTTTAACGATCCGGTCTTCTTTTGTAACATTTAGATATTTTTATGAAATAATACGAGTATATAAGAAGTCAGCCGTTTCCAGAAATGCATTAAAAGCTAAGATAGACTGTTGTAAAATTTTGACCTAGAATTGTATCAGATTAAACAATGTTGCCATCTGCCTGGATTAGAAATACTTAATGTATTTCAAAAACGTGGAATGAAGGGCGCATTGATTTGTCGGAGCAGAATGACTTAATAAAATTCAACTGTACAAATCAAAAGAAAATGATACAGATATGTATTTTTTTCCAAATACATTAAAACCATTTTTTATACGATGCTAATTATTAAAAATAGACGAATAAGCTGTACTTTCATACCAATGTCTTAGATTTATAAATAATAATAGCATTTATCATGTTAGAATTTAAGGTCATTTTTTTATCGTATAATTGCCATTGATACTTATAAAGACGTTAATAATGTGTAAAATGATTTTGTGAAGTTGATAAAAAAATATGGATACATGACATAGGAAAGGCTTGTGTAGATTGACAAACTGAGTAAATTTTTCATTTCATGCTGATTCTCATTCAAAAGATGAATTTTAAAAAATCTTGCAAAATAATAATCATTTAAATATCGAATAGTAAAGTTTATTTTGAATTCCTTAAGCCTCAAAGAAGGCAGAGATGAAAAGTTTTTATTTTATATCGAAATATATACTTGATGATTTTGATGATTTTGTCGTTTATCATATTTTTATCATAATATATTTGAAATAATATGTGCTCAATATTACATGTTCATTTTATTTCAAATGAAGATTCCAACATTTTAATATCATTGACACAGAAACCATCATTATTCTGTCACATCTTTTAGTATGTTTAACCCATTCACTGCTACACTAATCACCTAGATATTAGTGCCCTATTGATTACCACGTAGTTGCTAATTACCGATGACAAGCGTTGATTGTCGTTAGCAGTGAATGTATTAAAAACCTAATAACATACTTGCAACTGATGCATTAAAATTATCAATTACATATTTGTATCTACATTTAATCAGTTTTTTATAAGTACTATGAAATTAGAAATTCTGTGTTTTCTTTCATTTTCCATTCGGAATTCGAAACAGTAATATTTAAGTCAATATCTCTCATACTCACAATAATGTTGTCATAATTGAAAATAGAGCTAATGGCAAACATATTATGTGCAATAAAATGTGATATGTGATTCCAAGCATAGTGATTTTTTTTATGAAATTTTATTGGTTGCATCAATTTAAGATAGTATACTAAAATTAATACTGTTGAAATCACAGTTTCTTATTCCATTGCTAGCTGTTGTCATTTCTCTGTTCACTTATGATGTCAATATTCGTTTAAAAGTTTGTATTTAAACTGACAGCTGAATGTTATATGATGTATTTTTATGACAGTCTGGTTTTTTAGATGTTGAACTTTTAATTTTGCATAATATTGGGCACTGTTTACTTATAATATAAAGGCATTATACAATCTGGAACCTAAAAATCAGCATATAGGTAAGGTGCCTTTAGTCAAAGAGGATCTGTATTATAAAACAATGTAAATGTGTGTATGTCAAGTTACTTAGGTTCGTATTTAGGGCCTACTTAGAGTGTACTCGTTTGTTATGGTGGTTGATCGAGAATAGAACATTAATGTGTAAATTAAATCTAATAATCTACCTTTATAACACATTGATTTTGTGTCTAATGTATAAATTTTAGTAGACTGTGTAATCTTCATCAATAAGAATGATATTGAATACTATATTTTTTCTTTTTTTATGCTTCTTCAATCAATTATGATAATTCGTCGTATCGTTTACTTTGCTTAGGTTATTATTTTTTATCAATTTTATTAATCTTACTATTAAAAAAATAATACAGTCACCCATTTATTCTTGAATTATTATTTCTCACATAAATTTTTTTATTGCCTCAATGACCATGTATACTATTGAACAAAGCTACTTCAATTTAATGAATGAGTTGACTAATCGTTTCAAATTAAAATAATAGTGTATGTAACCTTGTATATTTTTTGTATTTGTTTTTTTTTTGGTAAATAAACAATTGGTAATAAATAAATTGTCGATTTCTTCCCTGACAGTCATGTATGGCGTATGGCAAACCTATTACTATTTAAACCCAATATTCAGTGTGGCCAACAACTTTCAGCAATGGCAAATATCCTCAAGTAATTACCAAAAATTGATAACTTAGGAATACCTTGAATGTGGAAAATGCCATTTTAAGCTTAGACTGTTGCGGAAATTAGACTGCTTGTTCTAAATATGTATAAATAAATAATTGATGCAATGTTTTCCAATTTATACCCTCATTGTAAAGCCTTTATAAAATATTAATAATTATATATTTGTTGCATTGAAGAGATAATTGATAAAAAAGAATTTTTTAATTTATATACCTAATATTAAAATCATGAATAAATTTTGCGACGCATATTCATTAACCGAAAAATGGGGCTACTATAAACTGCTGATTTTAATAACTTCCTGTTGGTATAAACAACCTTATTCGATGCTCTTCAAGAAAGTTCCGTAATGATGTATTGAATAAAATATACCTTGTAAGTTTTTCGATATCAACATAACGTATATTGCCGCTAAAGAATTCAACCAAAAGTAAAAATTTTCCTTGATTGTCAAATGACAGATAATTGCTGTTATTACATTACAAGTGTCAAACCGAAAACAGAACTACGATTCAATGGAAGTATAAACAGATGTAACTATAATGAAGAATACATGAAGCCTACTCATAATCTATTTACCGTTTTACATTGGTTTTCTTCTAAGAATTTTGAACTCAAAAAATGTCTTACTACGTAACCACGTCCGTTTGCAAGAAAATGATTACAAAAATGGAGAACCCCAAAGTAATAACAGACCAACGTTTTACTTATCGCCACCAGGAGATACTCGATTCCGAGAATCATCATTCATCATCGCCGAATGGCATTCGTCATCTGGCATGTTTACGTCATCTTGACATATCAGTGATGTCATTTTTAAATTGGTCACCTTCTGGAGGATTTTCTGATTGTTTGTGGTTATCATAGACAATCTAAACACATTATAATAGGTAGGTAGTATATACTTTAGTTATGCTTTATAATTCATCTTCAAAACGATATTATATCATTTTAAAAATTAAATAGTCATATCATATAAACTCAAATGTTAGCCTCATTTATTTTCATTTAACTTAAGCTAAGTTAAATTATTTACTCCTTATTACAACCAAAATAAAAAAAGTGACCTGGCTTGGACATGTGTTGCAAATACTTCAGGGAAGTTTGAATCCTGCCTGTCTCTTTTACCAACCGGATGGATTCCGTCGCCCTGGAAGACCGCTGATGACTATTCAAAGGACGTATTCAGCGAAGCTACGGGATGCTGTGATGACCTGAAAGAAAACAAAAAGACTGGCAGGGGACAGAATCTTGGAGGAACCGTAGGATAGCAGTATACTCCGAGTAGGAAGCGGATATGGTTTAAAAAACATGTTCAAGAACTTTATTTATTTGAGCAGACCGGTGATTTCATTGCCAATTTTCAATAGGTAGGTATTCAACAAGTTTACGTCAATCGCTGTGTTCATTTATCGAGTGGCAACATTATTGTGCGTTCACTTAAAAAATACCTTATGTGATGGGCGAAAACAGTACCCGAGAATAGTGTCGAGTGAAGTGTTTTCGACGGATTTTAGCCAGAATTTTCAGGTATCTACAATAAATTAGTTTTGCGCTCGCATGAGACGATACTATGTGGTGGTGCTGTTCTCCTTCAGCTAGTACAGGTGCTTATTCACGTTTCAGGGCTTGTCTAACATTCATTCCCCGACCCACTATCTTAGACGGCAGCCATTTTTAAAGTCACGAAAGGCGTTGACGCTTGATATTACATTTTGCGTTTTATTTTGTTCTGCAGAACCAATGGCTGCTATACGCAAAAAACTAGTTATCGTCGGTGACGGTGCGTGCGGAAAAACCTGCCTGCTGATCGTCTTCAGCAAGGACCAATTTCCGGAAGTGTACGTGCCGACGGTGTTCGAAAACTACGTCGCCGATATCGAAGTCGATGGCAAGCAAGTGGAGCTGGCGCTGTGGGATACGGCCGGCCAGGAGGACTACGACAGACTGCGGCCCCTCAGTTACCCCGACACCGACGTCATCCTGATGTGCTTCTCCGTCGATTCGCCCGACTCGTTGGAGAACATTCCCGAGAAGTGGACTCCCGAAGTGAAGCACTTCTGCCCGAGCGTCCCGATCATTCTGGTCGGCAACAAGAAAGACCTGCGGAACGACCCGGCCACCATCAACGAGCTGCGCAAGATCAAACAGGAGCCTGTCAAACCGCAAGAGGGACGGGGAATGGCGGAGAAGATCAACGCCTTCGCCTACTTGGAGTGCTCCGCCAAAAGCAAGGAGGGTGTGCGCGAGGTGTTCGAGACAGCCACCAGGGCGGCGCTGCAGGTCAAGAAGAAGAAGAAGACAAGGTGTTCACTGCTTTAAACGGTTCGTTTATTCTTCCGGAGGACTCTATTTTATAAATTGTTTGCATACTGCCTATGCACTGTCACACCGAGCGCGAGGAATCACCTTACCGTCCGGCTCTCGGACAGTCGCAAGCCGTAATTGTCATATTCGCCATCTAGTGCTTCCTTTCAATAACCGATGACAAGACGAGCGGCGGCCTCGCGACGCACAGCGCGGACCAGCGGCTCGTCGGTGCGCCCGCCCAGTACTAGTACTCCGGTGCTCCGGTGTCTCTCTGTCTAAGCCCCTCTGTCCCCGTCGGCGGTCTCCGTTCTCACTTTTGGGACGCTCCTAAACGTGCGCTAACGGAGACCGCGAGAACGGGGGCGCGGTTCGCCTCTCGGAGCAGTATCACTGCCATAACTCTCTACTTCTTTTCAAATCCGATGCTGAGATTGTCTTTCGTAGCGGTAAATTGTATTCAAAAGAGCACAAATCGTAACTGGGTCGGCTTTATTCTTGTGACTGGACTCCACTATTGTGAATCCAGAATTATATAAAATTCTATTAAGTGCCTGTTAGAATGATGCATACGTAAAACTGATGCAGCATTTGTGATCACGGCATTCTTATTGAAATATCAAAATATGTCTATTAATTAATATGTTATCTGCGTGGAATATTAATATTGGGAGACTAGTATTTTAAAATAGTGTGCATGCTCTGTAATATGATTAGGAAATATCCAATAAACCTCTCCTTTAACTTTACTCAAATTATTTATTTCTTATCTTTCCAAAAATAATTATCTTTTATACGTGTCAAGCTTCAGTTTGTGTAAAGTTCACATTTTATATTATAAAAATCGATTTTTATTAAATGTTCAATTCAGGAAAAAATGTTTTTTTTTTTTGTTAACTATCTTATTTTGAATTCGGTATTTGTATTGAATAGATGTATAATAATGGAGGGTACCTATTTGAAAACATTTTCAAGGAATGAGACTTCTACCTGATAAGATAAAGCCACAGTAGAATGAGATAAATAAAGATAAGTTCTCTAGTGAATAATCATTAGCTTCATTGTGTATTTGGAATCAAAAACTTGATGCGAAGCGACTCGCTCGTTAGAAATGTTTCAACGCCGCTTGAGCCATTTACAAAATGAAGGTGATCTTTTGTATATCAGTCCATCTCTAAGCTATCTGTGCAACTCTATGTAATTAATTATTAACTTTATTACAAATTTATTAGTATATATTTTACTTAGTTTGATTTATAATATATAAGAATTCTTTTTAATACATTTTGAGTTCTTTGTTTAAAATATAAAATGATATTCCTAAAAATAGTGTTCGTTTTTATCTTTGTTCTGTATGTGCCTCACAATTTTATGAATCATGTAGTTTGAGAGGAAACTGCGATAGCGTGTCTAATTTTAAAACTTCCGTTTATATCTCGTGTCAATTTGGTTTATAACAATTATCGTCCCACCTGAAGATTGAAGCAAATATTAATTTGCGACAGCATTATTATTTTGTTTCAAGTGACAGTAAAACTTAACTTCTTTACCTAATCGAAATACTTATTTTTTTACTGAGGATACTTGTGGTGATTAATTACTCACTGTTAAGATGCTTACTAATAATTTATAGTAGAATTTCGTCATTCTACAATATTTAATTTACACATTGTGGTTGACAAATTCATGCTTTTCAAATTTATGTATATACCTATGTGCTTTGGAGTAATCGATATTAAGTTTATAGTCTATGAAGGATGGATAATTTTTTTTATTTAATCGGTTCAAATGAAATCAAATTTATTTATGCTAATAGTTTTTACAGATTTTTATCATTTTTTTTTGTTCATATTAGTCAAACAATAAATCAACAATAACATTTCGCTGTCCTAGTGTCAAGAATATATAAGTCAATATTTATGTTTTACTGTTCAAGAAATTATGATGGTCCACAGTAAGTCATGTTAATATATCTATGCAATTTAATATCAATGTTAACAAGTATTCGTGTTTGCAGCCATTAACAACAATTAACCTTGCTTAAATTTAACAACGTGCTTAACTGACATATAGTTAACCCAAAACATATTTAATTTATTCGTATACTGTAACTTTTATTTGATGATATGTTTAGATATCGGTTTTTTATCAATGGATGAAGGGATGCTTGCTTTTCTTTTGTTTTGCCTGTTCATCAAATTCTATGTTGGGTGTGTGTGTGGGTGCTTATATTTTCTTGCCATTTTATTTATTGCCGGCTATCAAAATAAACTAGTGGGTATTGGCAGGAGTAATAAACATTTTGATTTGAATTCGAATCTTCATCCGGTGGATGATTAGTTAGGCGAAGTAAATATACCAGTAGCATCTCATTTTGCTATAGAACCAATAATAAAACGTATGTAATAAATAGTTTTCTGACTCCACAAGTTATTTGGTAATTGTGGAAGGTACAATATGTATTGAAGACAGCATAGAGCAATCGGTTAACGAGAAAAGGTTGTCTAACGAATCCATAGCTAGACTTAATTAAAAAAAAAACAAGATTCGATTTCTGAGTACATATGAACTGAATAAGAATAGGGGTTAACTTCATCCAAGATTTCGTGCTCCGAATTAGAAGCGCATTCAATTTTTTCTTTCCCACATCTATTTCACCTCGAGTGTTTTGGGAAAAGTATTAATGTTCAAAAAATAATTCCTTATTGAGTGTAAATACTGATTATATAAAATGTAGGTACTCGTTTTTTTTAATCTTTCATTAAGTCTATATTTTTAAATATAAGGTAGGGTTGAGAAATCCTTCCAACTGGTGTTATTACTGCGCCCTCGATGACCATTGCGTATTATCTGTAGAACTATTTATTCAGCTGAATTCAAAGAGAATATTGGCATGTCACAGATTCATCGAGTTGTACTGTGGTGGTCATTTACCCTAAGTGAAAAGAAAACACATTTAATTTATAATTTGGCAACAATTTGAAATCAAATATTCTCTTTAACAACAATATACTTCGTAATACAACAATAATCTTGATAAAATTGCAACACTTTCATTTTACTTATGAGGTGAATGAAACTGTTTTGAAAAGATTGTTTTTTTGTGTTTCTATCTTAAGTAAAAATAATACAACATGGACAGGTTTTTGCTCCTATTGTATCTTATTAGTGATAGAATCAAGGTCCAATGGCACTTGCTCTATCCTTCAAATAAAACAAAATACACTAGAATGCATCAGTAATATGTATAATGTCCCTGTTCTGGCAAAACTATCAAGTTGAAAAAGTTGTACTTAGAGCTATATCAAAATGCTATGTTTTTCAAACTATCATATTGCAATTAATTTTAATTTGTGAAATAAAAAATCTTTTAAACTTTGACTTGTACCCAGAATCGCATGCATTCGTTGCTCGGCAGTTATTATTTTTACGATATTTGAACAAAACATTACTTATAATTTAAGACATCGACTGAGGGTGCTTGATGGAATTTCAATATCAAATTTGAATTATTGAGATTTTGTACACTTCCATGTATTTTGTCACTAACGACCCGTGTTTCGCCTTTCGGCATCTCCAATTAATATTAGAATTACCAGTGATTTTACAATTATAATAGCATTGTGGGTTTCGACAGGATGCAATACGAAAACTTAATTTAACGACGAATTTAAAATATTTCGCAAATCGACATATTCAGATGCTGTCATAAATAATAATTCGATGCATCCTCTCATATAAATTGGCTGCTTTTCATTCTCAGGTTCACAGATCAGTCACTATACCTCTAAGTAAATTTAATTTTGAAAACGAACTAAACATTGTTAAACAAATTGCCATTAATAATGGCTATGAGGCGTCTCTTATAGATAGTCTTGTATCAAAAAACAAAGTAAATTAGCAGAAAATATGCTATATTTCGGGAACTTGTCTAAAGACATAGACCAACCTAGGAACTGGCATAAAATTAGTTATTTAGGTTGTACAAGCTTTAAAATTAAATAACAACTCGCTGATAGTGGCAGACCGGCTTTCTATTGCAAAAATTCGTTGGGCAAATTACTTATTAACAATAAAGATAGAGTCCACTTTAATAACAAATCTGGCATTTATAACTTACAATGCAGTGTTGCCAACATTTCTATGTGGGTAAAACCACACATACATTAGAAATAAGAGTATCAGAACATTTAGCTGCCTTTAGATTAAAAAAAGATACTTCGAAATTCGCAAATCACATGTTATTGGAGAACCATACGTTGAATGCGGCGATGGGGTTAAATTGTTGCATCAAAACATGGGGGATCATAAATTATTTTATCAGGAAATTTTGGAAATCAATAGAGCCCAGTTAAATTCTTTGCCAATTCTGAACGAACAGCTGAATCTTCCAAACTCCCCATTGCTGTATCCTATACGTTGGAATCACCTAACAGATGCCACTAAATGTCAAATGATTGTATATATTTATCCTTTCCTCGAATTGCATCCCGTCGAAACCCACAATACTATTATAATTGTAAAATCTCTGGTGATTCTAATAGTAGTTGGAGAGGGGCAATTCGTCACTCTGTTAATGCGTTGTTTACAAAATAAGGATTAAGGCGTTTCACAAAATTTTAACTTGGGTATCAGTGTGGATCTTAGACTTATAATATTTTATCTCATAAATAATATTTGTCGTATTTGTATCTTCTATATAAGCATTAGACACTGTTAACAGTCTGTCAATTCGAGTCCATTCGTGCGCTCGAATGCCTGAAGATGCCGAAAGGCGAAACCCCGGTCGTTGGTGACATAATACATGGAAGTGTACAAAATCTCAATAATTCAAAAAACATTACTTAATTAAATGGCTATCGATGCACAAATATTCTATATTGACTTATCAGACTTATTTTGTCAGGACGTTTTAGAAAATATGATGTAGGTATAATTATAAACAAACCATTCAAGTCGTGATCACACGTGTAAGTAAATAGTCTGTCAGATTCCAACACTCGTATATTTGAAGTGTTTTAAATGCTGTCATTACCGGAAGAGGATTGAGGTGAATGCAGTTAGTCGGCCTGTGCTCCTGGATGACAACAGTCGAGATGGTAAGTATTCCGGAAAGGCGTCTCGCCAGTACACTACACTTAGACTTTACCCTGCATTGGTGCATTTTAGATCATATTCATCTTTTAGCTAGATTCGAAATTTACTGCCATCAAAAAATCACTTATAAGTTGTCTAAGGTTTTTAAATAAATTAATAGCTAGCTGGTGCAATTAGGGTCAATACAAATGGTTTTAATAGAAATGAGCTGAAGTTAATTGTTGGAAAAAATCATAAGAAACACTTTTCAAAACTTCTTACATGTCTTTAATTGAATAAAAAAATGAGGTAATTAAGACTCATCTTTAACATGATTTCAGTAACCAGGATTATTTTTCCATCATCCATCTACGCTTAAACAGTTACTCAGCCAATTGCCTAAATTTTGTAATGCAATGAGTGCTATGGATACAGAAACCAGTTGCCTGCACAAAAGGCTTTTTTATCATTGATGAAAATGACATCAGAATTATTACAATACATGATACAGTGAGTCATTATATTTGCGAAATAAATTCTCTGCACCGCTAACACATTTAGAAAGCCACATTTTTTCCTGTTTGATAACTCACGATTTATTTTATTAGGTTGAACGTTTTTTATTTATAGTCACTTCTAATACACTCAAAACTATAGAGAAAACATATAATGAAGTCATGTTATTCAGCTCGAAATTCTATATATAAATTTTTACAAACCATTATATCACAAAGCCCTTACAGTATTTAGTTATCTTTATTAGATTGTTGTCACCAAATCCATATTTAAATTTTACACAAGTAGACTTAAAGAATTATTTATTCACAAACTCAAGAAATATTAAGTACAGAAGAAAGTATCCAATGCAGTGGCGATTATGGAAGATTTTAAGGTAATAATAAACACTTGCAACTGAAAGACGTTTCAGCTTAGATGTAAATTTACTGAAACATTTGATTTACCACTATTTAATCATTAACATAAATATGTTGAAATACTAAGACTACCATTTAGAATATAATCTACAGAAAGGCTGTTAATGGTTGATCCTGGAGCAAGAAAAACAAACTATGCGAAGACGAATTTTCAAAGGTTTAAGTAATAGTTTTGTTACACAGGCCCCCCAGGCATATCCCATGTCACAACTAAAATAAGAAATCTTCTCAAGGTACAAATTATGATCGTTTACTGCAGTGTTTTAACATATTTTGCAGGTCAGAGGAAAGTAGATAGAATATGAGTAAAGTTGAGAAAGGTTTAAACCGTAGGTATCTCAATGTATCAGATGTTCGGAGGCTTGAATCCGTAGAACCGTGTCCGGTGAGAATTGCTCAAGCAGCGGAGGCAGTACCCCATCAAAAGATATTGTCACTAGGCTGGTACCCGTAGGACTTTATTTATCTAGAACCAATCTAACTGAGGAGGGATTGCTCCGGGAAAGATGGTTTCGATAAGAATGAATCCGGAGGATTACCAAAGTGGCTAGGAAGCTCGGACAACATATGTACTGTATGTGTCAGTAGCTTTCAAGCAGAGTAAAGTTTAACTTTTTCCCCTACCTTTAAGTCTGATTGAAGAGATAAAGTATATATTTAATTTCAAAATCATAGTATAATATATGCCATATAACAAGGCACCATCTATCATTTACTGTGAAAAGGTGGTAAATTAAATATTATTATTAAAACTTGCTAGCGACATCTATATGAAGTTATCGCACACTATAATATTTATTTTCGTTATAAAATTGTTCCTAATATTATATTTAAAAAAATGCATATTTTTCACCCCAATAAATTATAAGTAGGTTGGGAGAACAGATCAAAAGATCAAGAAAGAGTATTGGTTAATTTAAAAACAGTTATATTACCAAACCAAGTGGAATAACTAAGATATCAATTTTAATTTTATATTAAAAATGAACCTCCACAAAGTTACCGCCGAATCCATAGAAAACAGTTATATTGATTGAAAAAAAAGAGTCAATAGTCTAAAACCAGAACAGAAAGTGGTATGGTAAGTATTATTATCACAGTGCCATCCTATACTGCGGGACATCCTGATATAATCATAGGCAAGTACTATTACATAATATTAAAAATTATGCACACAAGTCATTACCAGAAAACCCTGAAGTGGATCAACTTGTAGCTTTAAAAAAATTCAAAGGCAAGGAAAGAAAGCTGAATTACTTGCAAAACATAAACTGTAGATCAGTGGGCTACCCTTTTACTAAGATAATTTCCAACAAAATAAACTAATTCTGAAAAATTATATATATATTATATACTGAAAACATAATATAAAGTTGGTTTTAACATTACACTTTCTAACTGTCCAACCGGAAGCAGCTTGACTGTTTTCCCAAAAAAGTCTTTAATATCACTCTGAGTCAATGACTTTACTTTATCTTCATTATTTAGGTTTTACCTAAATTATTAATGGTATAAAAAAATCTGGTTGTATGTTATTCAGTAAAAACTTTGATATTTTTAATGATGTCTCTGAAATAGATGATTTCACGTCAGTTTTGAAAATTATTACCAATGAAATTTGAATCGAGATTTGATATTGAAATTCCATCAAGCACCCTCAGTCGATGTCTTAAATTATTACCAATGAGTTCCTTGCCCGAGTAAAAATAATTTGAGGTTACTGCTTTTGCTTTAGTAAGCTATCTACTATACCGGTGCTGTAACCATTATTAAATACCATTTGTTTTATTTTAATTTGATGTTAAAATTAGTTATATTCAGAGGGATATTATCTCTCGATTGATTAAAATAGACTGGTAATTAATCTGAGCCTTAATAGAAATGAATTGATAAATACCATTTTAAATATGTCTGCTCACAATTGAATCTGTTTCAGGTGAAATTTTCCGTTCTGAACACAAATAATTAATATTGTAATTGTTACTGCTATTGTTTGTGTAGCAACCTCCCTGCGCTTAATAAAAATAGAAAATCTCATTCATTTTCTTATTTATACATTAAGAATTATAAACAATGTATATGTTATAAATAAAGGACTAACTCTATCATATTCATTCAATTCTGCATTTAAAGCGAGGACAGTCATCAGTGATCAGTATTCAAAAAATTCAGAATTTTGTTATACAGGCCTTGTAGGTTAGGGACCAGGTATATCACATATGTCACAATTAAAGTAAGAAGTCTTCTCAAGGCTCAAATGATCATTTATTGTAGTCTTTTAAAACATTTTGTAGGTTCGAACAAATTAGATAAACAGTAGAACATAAATCAGCGCTCCATCAGAAGACAGGGAAAGGTTCTAATTGCACTTGACCATGTTTTGAGATATGAGCGTTTGAAGTTTCCACCGATCATATTTTGTATTTTAAAGGAAAGTGTATTTTTAATTATTGTTTTCTATGAATTCGGCGGTAACTTTGTGGAAGTTTATTTTTAATTATTAATTAGCGAGTCAACATGTAGAAATAGTTTACTTGTTTTTTATTTAATTTATTTAAACTAAAGCCTTTATATTAGAAAATAATGAGTGAGTATCTAAAGCTTTAATAAGAACTAGTTTGTTTAAAGAACAGTTTGTTTGAAAAGGGTTTATCGGTTATTTCAATTTTATCAAACAAAATGTTCTAATTTTTGAGATATTTATTAATATTATATATTATCATGACTTGCTGAACCACATAAGCTAACAATAATACTATAATGCAACAGAATAATAATATAATTTAAGACATCGACTGAGGGTGCTTGATGGAATTTCAATATCAAATTTGGATTATTGAGATTTTGTAAACTTCCATGTATTTTGTCACTAACGATCGTGTGCTCGAATGCCTGAAGATGCCGAAAGGCGAAACCCGGGTCGTTAGTGACAAAATACATGGAAGTGTACAAAATCTCAATAATCCAAATTAGAATAATAATACATATATACTTTGAATCTTTGAACGAACTAAGGGTAAAACACACACCAACCATCGAGCGAAGAATGTTCGACACCTTTTCAAAACAACTGTGATGTGTATGTTTTTTCTGTGAGATGATAATAATTAGTTATATCGATTCATAGAACCGTATAAAACGAATTTATGAAAAAAAATGTGTTGATAGACTCTGGAATTCTGCTAACTCCCTCATTGAACAATATATGACTCTGAAATCAACGTGTATGGTAGCATGTGGCTAATACAACATTTTCCGATCAAAAGGTCATTTTAGGCCAAAATGTCAGTTAGAACCTTTTCAAAGTAAGATAAGGAGTTTCAAATTCTGGGTTTAGTATGACCGTATCAATTGAGAACCAATCTTAGCAGTGGGGTCCAACAGCAAGATGGTTTCGAATCCTTAGGGTAACAAATGTACCAAAGCGGAGGGCTTATATCGCCCTGATTGGATGTACCGCAGGCGTTTTTTAATATGTAATAAAACATCATCTAGTATTTACAGCGAAAAGGTGATACATGGTTATTATTTAACAATATATTTTTAAGTCAACTAGCAACATCTATCTGTAATTATCGCACGCTATAGACTTAATTTATGATAAATGTTTTATTTTCCATTTGTAATACAAAATAACATAAAATTTGCAAGTATAGTAATTTTAGGCTCGCCTCTTGATTTCTAAAAGTCGGAATGGATTAAATTTACGCTTCGGAGTCTTCATGAGATGCCTGTGCTCCATTTCCTCGGCTATAGGCGTTGTATACGGAATTCTAGTTTTTGGTGGCAAAGTGTGAATTGACAGCAAATGACAGTCCGGAAGAGATTCAGCGTAAACCAATGTGTTAACACTCGCCAATCGACTAGGCTCGATAGGTGTTAAAACGTACAACATTTTCTCCACACGATCGATGCCTCTTATGATTCCTGAAAATAAATTTGAATTAATCTATCAGAATTATTACAATACATAAAACACAATACAAAATAAAAAAATCTTTCAAAAATATCAGTTGCTCTTTCTGAACAAGGAATAAATTATGAATTCCTAATGCTTTTTACCAATGCAACCAAAGCAACGTTAAGCTACAAGCAGTGCTATAAGAAAATTCGCAATTTAGAAGTAGTCCTAAAAACACCTCTACCTCAAAACATCTCTACCAACAAATAGTATGGTGGTTGTGCGTACATCCGACTCTCAACTCCGTTTTACATCGTATATTTGAAAAGATTTCTTGTGAGTTTATTCTGTAGCATTATCATTATATAATCCACGATTCATCGAAAACCATCATATATGCAAGGTTAGTAATAATTAAATCATGTATTAGAATCGTCATTTATCACAAAAAACACATTTTGAATTGTCGATTAATTATAATCATTGATAACAAGGTTATTGTAACGGACCACTCGCCTGAAAAAATACCCACTAACGGGCGGGGCCGTACAGCATGGCTTGTAACAATAAGGGGCTTTGCCTCAACTCGTCGTCTACCATGATCCACCATATTAAACTAATATTCTTTTGACTATATTACCGTAATCGACTGAGGTCGAGAAGTGATAAAATTTTTAATGCCAGCCTGCATTCTAAATATTTCTAACGTTGTTACATCTTGGAAGCATTTACAGTTTCAAAAATGACAACCGTATTTAAAATGTCAAGGCAAAGAAGATTGAAAGTGGGTATGGTTAATATTGACGATGATTTAACAAATTGTTTGTAATTCAGATTTGGATGAACACTTTATTCCATCGTGCAGTGATTCAAGTTCAGTGACAGTGATGAAGTAGGTCTTGCGACGATTGATGACGATGACTTTAAACTACCTGTCACTTCTACAAACTCATTAATGTCCACCAGTCCAACACTGTTTCGCAAATAAGTCTCTTAACCTTTAAGAGAGTATGGAAGTCAATGATCGTCCGTGTACATTTCTGTGTTTATAGGCTTGAAAATGTATTGCGATTCCATCTATGGCTATTTGTAAGTACCTTTTCGACCTTTATAAAATATTTAAAAACAGTTTATGACTTCATATTCGACGATATTTAACTTTTTCATAAGTCACGTGATACTGCTATGACGGCACACGAACAAGTGCAAACTGTTTCATATATAATTTAAGACATCGACTGAGGGTGCTTGATGGAATTTCAATATCAAATTTGGATTATTGAGATTTTGTACACTTCCATGTATTTTGTCACTAACGACCCGGGTTTCGCCTTTCGGCATCTTCAGGCATTCGAGCACACGGATGGACTCGAACTGTTCGAGTCCATCCGTGTGCTCGAATGCCTGAAGATGCCGAAAGGCGAAACCCGGGTCGTTAGTGACAAAATACATGGAAGTGTACAAAATCTCAATAATCCAAATTTCTTTCATATATTGTAAAGTATGGATTTTCGAGCAAACGCAATACCTTACTTTACTGGCGGTTGATCAAAGTTTTTATGATTTTTAAGGTTTTATATGGTGATCTGAGTTATTATATTGTGTTTTTTGTTTAAATATTTGATTTTTTGTGTTTTGTGACTTGTAATTTGCGTAACAATATGGATTTTCGAGCGCCTGTAATATCATACTTTTCTTGCGTATGAGAATGAGAATGCGGTTATATCTCTAAGAATTGCATTGAATGAATTTCGGTCGCCCAGCTTTGTTACTATATAAAAAAAAAAAAACAAATTTCATAAAAAAAATACTCACTTATCAAAGACGTACAGTTACAGACATCTGACGATCTTTTGGCGGTTTACTTCAATATTGATTGATTCCATATAATTATTGATTGAATTGGCATTTACTTGGTGGAACTCCATTATAATTGGATAAAATACCGAAGTATTCAGTTATATAAAATTTTATTTTATGCTCTTATTTCCACATATTTACATTACAAAGTTTATAAACACAGAGCAACTAAATAATATGCAGCACAAACAATATAAAATTATTGTTATATTATGTAATAAATAGTATTTATTATTATGTCTACCATCAGATAAATTTAGTTTTAAGAGGTAGAGACCCTTACCCTTATAAAGTCTGAAAGTACCTACAGTCATTTTCAAACAATACCCTATCTCAATAAATCAAAACTTTCACATATTTTTATAGGCTAAACAAATGTTTATTTTACACATTTCCTTGCTTAATTAAAAAAAGCATTTTATCATCTGTAATAATATGAGTATTTTTCTTTTTTTTTGAATAGTAATGAAATAAATATTTATTTTAGATTCAATGCCATAAAGAGGGCCAAAATAATTTTGTTTGTTTATTGAAAAATGTCATAATCGTCTATGGTAAGTCTGTACGACGTTTGTGTACAGTGTAAAATTGACGCCTTCAAAATGGACCAAAACTGTTTTTTACACGGTTTTTGTTGTAACTTACCCACAGTGTAAAAAAAGAGGAGTGTATTTAAAAAGGGTGCTGTGAAAACAAAAGTTTTTAAATAAAATTTTGGTATGTTTTTGTGACAGCCAATAATTTGTAAAAGCCAATGTATTAACTGAACATTTTTTTTACGATAAAGTCGTTTTAATATCTTTTAATCCTTTTTGCTATCACGACTCATATAGTTATGAAAAAAAACTCACTCCCATAGAAAGTCTAAGACTAATTCATTTACTCTCGCAAAGGTTAATGTATTGTGAAAATTTTATATTTTCATCTCCATTAGCTTTATTTAATGGTTGTCTTCTGAAGAAAAATCTCCAAGATATCTGGTTTTTGCTAGTTACACTGAATTAATTTCAAATATTTCTATTCAACATCGCAATAAATCGACCTGTATAGAAATATGAAATAATTTAAAATAAACTCACCATAACCGTGACAGACAGTAGGACCAGTTCCCAATTTATATATTTTGTTTAGAGGAGGAGCATTAGCATAGTGTGTGCTGCACAAAGCCACAATTCGGCCATTTAAAATACTAGCTACATAGGAATGATCTACTATGATATTATTCATAGCCAAGTCGACAGCAGCCATCGGAATGCTGAAAAAGATTGAATATTATTAGGATAGATCATCATAATCGTGATAACAATGATGTTGTTTATATTCTGCTAAAAGCTACAAAACAAAGCAAATAATCATCGTTAATTGTAATATGTAAGTTATGAAGGCATTCACATTTTATTTTACAGAAATCTTCTAAACCATATAGAAACTTCTTTTTCATTTGAATCGTAAAAACAATTCGATTTACTATGATATGAATGCATGTTTGTACAAGTGTTTCTCTGACAAATGAAAAGTTATGATGTGAATAAAGCCATCTGCTATTTTGTGATAATTAATTTAAAAAAATTAATTTTATATTCTTATGGTAACACTCTTAGGTCATCATTAGAGATCTTTGTTATAAATTTTGGTTAAATATTTTTTTTTAAATCGCAAAAAATAATGCATTTCATCGATTAATCGTAAGTATGCAAAATAAATTATATGAATACATTTAGCTCTTATGATCAAAATTTATCTGACCACTGGACATGTTTTTCGGCATGAAGGTGTAGACAATAACTATACGGATACTTTAAATAAGTGAGAATAGCTGTCCATGTATGTTGAGCTTTATTATTATACAAGGTGTCCATATGTGAATTTTCGTTAAGTTGTATCATAAGTATTTCAGATCCAGACTGAGAGATCGCAATAGTATTAGTGAAAGTAGACATTCGCTGTTATTGAGGAATCGTAAAATGGAGATAACAGTTCTTGACTAAAACGCTTAAGATTGTACACACGGTGTCCCGTGTTCTTTCATATTGTATCAATTGCATAACTGACTATTATTTTAGTAAGAGCGTCAATATTAATTTTGAACAGTCTGTATTGCATTAAAATTACATTAATTTTATTTCATCAGTGAGATTTGCGACCTACAATGGGAAATATATGGGAAAACCTAGAAGATGATATATAATATAAGCAATAATCATATTATACTTACGCATATGGTATCATTTCCAAAACTGACAAAGACTTTGCAGTGGAAATTCGACTAAAATATGCCAGAACATTTAACAGTCTCTGCGATTTTGCTTCCAAATTCTTATTAAGAGTGGTTTTGGTAAAGTCCCATCGATGCTGGAAAGGTTCTAGCCTATAATATGTATAATCAAGCAAACTGAGAGGAGATTGCGTTCCTGGCTCTGCTTTCTCTTGATAAGCATTCAAATTAGAAGCGTTTAATTCCATATCAAAATTGTTCTTAGACATTTGGCTGATCAGTTCGACAACCATCTTTGGTCTGACAACATTCATAATGTTTGCCAACAGTTTAATTCCTAAATTTCCACCAAAGCCCATTGTGTTAATAATCCATGGCATTTTAGCATACTGTTTGGAAGAAGAATAGTAATTTATGAGGTCATTAACAGAAGCAAAATATCTTTCTTCATTTTCGGTTACATTCAACAGCCCAAGGCACAGAGATCTGGAATTATATAAAAAGACAATGTACAGATAAAGTTTGGTATGAATGAAAATTAGTTATATTTACAGTTAAGTTTCATCGTATCCAATAAATAAGACCCAGGTTCCCTAATTCCTCTAAGGTTCTTTGTGGTGAATATTCAAATGTTGAGCAGGCCAAGCCGACAATTACGAGACATAATTTTAACCATTTTGAAAACATCAAAATGTCATATATTTGTAAAAAAAATAGTAAATATGTGTATTTCTTCAACAATTAAATTTGAATAGTTTGTACTATAAAGCGTGTCAACCTGAGATGAGTGTGCGGGGGCTACAAAACTGCTGCGTGGCCGCATCTAAGAAGAATCATTGCACACAAGCATTGCATGCAGTTAGACCAAACGTCTCAATCAGAATTAAAATAATACCTTCCATTTCATAGGTTCATGTGTCAACAGAAAGTATAAAATATAACCTGTGAGGCTGCTTTAGATGAGTAAAATTCGGACCGAGCAATGGTTCCTTTACAACAGTTGCCGATATGACCCCAGCTATTGTGAATTCAGGTTGGCCAGGATCCAAATCGATGACCAGCACGGGACCTTTTTCCAATGTTTTGTTCACTAAATATTGGAGGAAAGTTGATTTGCCAGAGTTTTTTCCACCGCATATCAAAGTTGAATTCGGGTTTCCTAAAATTAGTTTTGAGAAAAATCTGTATCATTTTCTTAATAATGCACATAGCTTTTACAAATTGACACCAATATTTTTTTTTCATAGTATGTTTTATATTAAGTGTCTATAAGCATTTTACCAGTTTTTACTTTTCACAGTGATGTATGCGCAAATCTATGAAAATCCGAGTGGAAAGGGTCTAAACTTCTTATGACAGAACCATCATAATATGTTAAACTACAACTTAACCAAAAATCTTACAACTTAGTCTTATATTTTTCTGTATGATAGCTTATTGTATTTTGCTGCAAAATATGATTTTTGGAATGAACCGTATTTGCAGATAGTAGCCTCAATTGCATGATGCTAAAATAGCTATCAACAATATAACATAATTGACGTAGAGCTTAATATAGTGCTACAAATGAACAATCAATACTAGCAAACGATAGATTGAGATTCTACTGCATATACCATATCCACCAAACTGATATATATTTTGTTCATATTGTTGCTTATTCAGCAAAAAAAATATACAAAGATTATGAGCTAGTATGATAATAATGTTATCATTCTAATTTTAGGTAAAAATCAATTCACAAATGTGAACAATAAAAATATTAAGAGTAGATAGACACAATGAAGAAAGAAAAATAGGACAACAGACAGATAGGTAATAACATAATTATGTTTTGTAAACTTACCAGCAATTTCCATCGTAGCAAAATCATGAGCAACCTCATGCCAAGTCTCCCCTATTGATAATACCCCAGGATGGACTTCACTGTAAAATTTAGATTCCAACAGTTGATTAGCTTCGTGGTTTCCCGGATCGCTTTCTTTCAGTTTTCCACAGTAGAATACGTTTGAAGTTGTAAAATGTTTCTTTATAAAATCTGTCATGATGTTGTTGTGAGGCCTAAAAACTAGAACGCTGTCATCTTGAGAAGCTTGTTCCAATATCTCACCAATTGTAGAATCGGATATTCCGAGACCGACAAGCTTCGACTTTAAATTCACAGAATTTTTATTACTGCCGGGTGCCGTATCAAAAGATAATAAACTGGAGATAGATAGACTATACAACTCGCATTGTTTTTCAGTCAGTTTATGACCTAATACTTCCACTGATCCTTTCAAAACGGATACTTTTAATTTTCCACAAAAATATGTTTTAGTGTTTGCTTTCAATACAGCTATACAAAAATTTGAAATTATGAATAAGTTGATTGACTTTGCAGTCTCGACCGGATCAGCAGGCTGCGCAACATTGGGTTCAATATTTTCTTCAGAACTGATTTCGGTTTCTTTTTCAATATTCACATAATCCGAGAGTCCACTGTTATCCAACAAAGAACCAGCATCGCTTGCATTGTCATATTCATTGTGCAGAGTGGCCATTGAAATGGTAGCAGAAGTCTTCTTGTGACTGTTTCCACCGAATACTTCCAGAACGGAAGAAACGTAATCAATATTTTGCTCTAGCTTTGGTGGAAATTGAATAGAATATTTATATTTATTGAGGATATTTTCATAAGAAATATTATCTTCATTTAACGTTTCGATAGTCTTCAGTTTTTTAGGTTTAATCTCTGAGCTGATATTTACATTTTTTTTGTTTTCGATTTTTTTAATAATTTTTCCTGCTAAGCTTCTGTCAACATCAAAATCATCGCTGCTGTCAGAATATGATGACAAAATTTCCTCAAGATTCAATAAATATTCAGAACTTCCCAGACTATCAGACAAAGTTTTATCTTCAGAAAGTGGCTCGTCCAATTTTGTGTCAAAGCTGACAGCCAATTTCAAGTCACTGATGTCTTTTCCAGGTTTCTTCATTTTTACAGAAACAATAAGCTCATCTTCACCATGTTTTCGTTTAGGCATGTTTTTGTTTTTTTCTTTCTTTTTGTCGTTATTAGGTTCAAAATTGACTTGCATCGGAAAGGGGACATCTTCAATCAATTTAGAATCTTTCTTAGATTTTTTCTTGGAGGACTTTTTGCGCTTTTTCTTCTCGGCGGTAGCTTCTGTAGCTTGAGATTTAGACTTTTCATTTTTGGGAAAGTTAGCTACTATTTTAGATATGATATTCATCATTTCACTCTCTTCTTTGTGGGTTTCTTTCGATTTAATTGCGCAACCCTCTACATCTTCCACTGGAGTGTCAACTTTAATGCGTTTTTTCAATTTATCCTTTATCTTTGCTGTCTTTCTTAATTTAGACGATTTTTTGAGAATAACTATAGGCTCTGGTTTCTTTCGTTCGTCTTCAGATTTATCGTTTTCAAATAAAAGTGATGTATAGTTATTTTCATACGCTAAATGGTCACCATCATCAGGTAGATCGAGGATATCGCGAAGAGTATTTGTGTTATTACACTGAAGAATTTTTTTAAGTTTCTTTTTCAATGAAACCTCATCTTTAATAGTTTTGTTCTTACCGCACTTTTTAAATTTCTTTTTTGGGTCCATTATTAACTCAGATAGTTTATTATTGAAATCAGATTATCTTTATTGGATTAACTGTTTAAATCTAACAATAATTCATTTAATATATTCGTCTATTTTATTTTTTTTGCTACGACTAAGCAATTCCGAACTCGAGAAAAGCAACTGGTGACATTTGAAATGTGTGTTTTGGAGGTTATAATTTTGACAGGTTGCCATACATACAAATGTGAATAATAAAATAATAGTATTCAGTAAAAATATTTAGCACAGCATTAGTAAAGTGTATCTTTTTTCGACCAGAATGAACACATCATACATACTTTAGGTTTAATTTCTTTTGAATTCTCCTACTTTAACATATTGAACAAGTTTATTTTATTTTTAATCATAGATATTCATGAGATCTCTCAATACCATAGCAATGCCATAGCAGCATAAAGTATAGGGGGCTACAATAATTATTATTAGTGTTTAAAAAAACAGGGGAACTTTTAACTAGCGGGGAAAAAACATGTAAAATTGAGAATAAACTGTTAAATATGATATTGTTCATTGTATTTTCAACTTATTGAGTTCAGGTGCACATGTACATATTATGTGTTTATCTTCATACCTCTATAAAAACAGGAACATTCCGTAAATATTTTGTGTAGACTTAAGTATACATATATGTCATATGTGGTCAATGGTTGGTAGATCCCACGTGAGCACATCAATGTCAGTGGATGTGCACATAGTAAATGATGGGAAATGTCTAACCCAGCAAGTCTATCTGCTGGCCTCCCCGCGGCGATCATCGGGCAATGCAGCTTTGACCGTAGCTAATAGCAGTGGGCAAAAGGCGAACCTTCCGGCGCCTTAAAATCAGTCTTCTGGCTAAGGAAAGGAATCCCTGACAGAAAAACCGGGTTGAGCCAACCTGTAGAGTCCTTGTGACTCAGGCTTCGGAAGCGCAGGGCTAATCACCCGGTCTTCTTAAATGAATAGATTACGATACTACCAACGCAAAAGCCTCGGACGCTTGGGCCTGCTAATCGACGACCCAGCAACGAAAAGGACATGATACTCTCCCACAACTACTCTATGAACATAGGCGCATACAATGTGCGTACTATGCGTACCCCAGGAAAGAACCTACACGCCACTCGCATCATGCAAACCTATAAGCTTGATGTTTTAGGGCTGAGCGAGGTGCGTCGGAAAGGCACCGGGAAAAGTTGTTGGAGGGCGGATTTACAATTTTATATTCAGGTCAAGACCAATACCATTGCCAAGGGGTGGCAGTATTGATGTCGGGGAGGGTAGCCCGCTGCCTTGTCAAATGGGAACCCTTCTCAGAATGATTAATACGAGCCACCTTCAGGACGACTGATAGCTCGGTAACTGTCCAGTGCTATGCGCCTACCGAGGAAGTCGACACACAGGCAAAGGATGCTTTCTATGACTCTCTCCACGCGGCCATCTCCACAATCCCCCGTAGAGACCGCGTGATCGTAATGGGGGACCTCAATGCGAGAGTCGGAACGGATCCTTTGCTTGGCCCCACAGTGATGGGAAGGCATGGCCTCGGTGAAGCCAACGACAACGTTGAGAGACTCATCGAGTTTGCAACTATGAATGAGCTCGCCGTTGGCGGTACAATCTTCCCACACAGAGACATCCACAAATACACGTGGACTTCTCCTGATGGTTGCACAAAAGCACAAATTGACCATTTTCTCTACAGCGCGACTCACCAAAGGGAACTTCTCGATGTTCGAACCTATAGGGGTGCTGACATATACAGCGATCATGAGCTGCTTGTCGGCAAAATACCACCAAACTAATGACGATTGGTAACTTATCTATGCTAATTACGTACCATAACCTAATTGCGGATACAATGTGTGCATACGTCAAAAATGCAACGCTTTTAATTAAATCATTACAGTATTAATTACCCAATACTAAAAATGATTTAGAGTTATCTTTGATATAAAAAATTTTTTCTCTTGCTCTTTCCCAAGCGAGTTTTTTGCCGGCCTCGCATTAGTAGCTACAATAGTTTTCATAAATGGTGCACTGCACCAAAAAAATAAAATGCATTTTCACAATTACCTGCTTAAGTTCGAATGAAATGGGTTTCAATTATTGGTTTGCAAATATAATAATTAGATTTATGTTTCGACAAGTAAAGTTCGGAGAGTAAAGATAGTGCTTGAATCAGATACATGATTAGCTAATCTCTTTCGTTACGCCCTGGGTGGGAGGGAATTTATTATCCACACACACCTATTCATCCATTGATAATATACTAATAATTCTGTCAAACACAAATCAATTAAGAAACTGACTGTATCAGGATTTGAACCAACAAACTCCGCAACTGAATCCAACAACGTTGACAACTCAGCTACGAGCCCAGCGCAGTAGGAAGGAAGAGAATAAAAATAATCAATCACTTTTAAAAGATCAAACAGTTATTATTTTGAGCTTTATTGTAGAAAATTGATTATTGCTGTATAAAACAATATATTTATAATTATATTTCTTTCCGCTTGTGATAAAAACAGCCATAGACAATTGAATAATATATAACACATTTTTATATCGAATGGACACATTTCTTATTCCAGTTATTCCAAAGTAGATCCAAAACTAAATTAAATAACACATCATAACATATAAAAGTATCTACAAATTTCAACCATAAAAATTTACAAAATTATTATGCCTTATAGCATTCCATTATATACATACACCTTCGGCGTGAGATGAATGTATCTCTATCACGCAACCTCACTTGCGTATAAGCAAGTAGGATAGAAGAGCATGCCCTTGCATCTCGCTAGCACCCTTCACTGAACATGAAGAGAGAAATTCGATTGAGCGAGAAAGAGAGAAATTCACGGCTTGCGACTGAAATACACCTAACACTAAAGAACACATAAAAATATTCTATGCTCTCTTGTGGTGTCAGATATTATACAGATAGAGTATTTTACGAAGTATGCGTTCTGAAAATATTCAACATGACGTAGATAAATCTAGATAAATCTAAATAAAAAATATTTAAGAATTACACATAATAAATAGTATAAAATGCTTTCCATGTATGTGTATAAAAATTATCTGCTAGATTTGTTTATTATGCAGTGTATTATATAATAATATATATAACATTGACAGTAGTCTAAATATATACGTAATTGCAATATTAAATTGGCTAACATCTTTTGATAACAATTCATTATACCTAACTAAAGTATACAGGCCTGCAATATGCAATAACACTCTAGAATCACAGTTTTATTATTGTATTAATAAAATCTCCGGCATGCTATAACTTTTTATTCCGACTGCTTATTTTAGGAGGGCTTAAATCCTGTTTTAAAAACATAGTCCGCTTCTCTTTTAGATTGACACTAGTGTTTTCGATGCGTTGAGAAATATCACACGGAACTAAAGAGAGTGTGACGGTGCGTCCGGAGGAGTCTCGCGATTCCTCCGATGACAGTCTATCAGAGGGAGTCAGATTCTCTTTATCGACGATTTTAGGTACATTCGAGACGAGCTGGCGGTCAATTTTCGAGAGATTTTGACTTGAACCGTCACAAGAGACCGATCTCACGCTCTCTAAACTTTGAAAGAGCTTTTCCTCGTCAGAATGTTTGGATTTGGGCTCAAACCTCTCTCGGAGCAAAGAAAACTTCCTTCTCGGTCTACCGTCGGTCTTCTTGCTCGGAGGACGCGCCGCTTCTGGATTCTTGGGAACCGCTATTTCTCCGAGTTTATCTCTCTCTATTAAAGATTGAAGAGACGAAGTGAGGTTCGCATTGGCGACGTCTTTGATGACGGAAGCTGGCGGGACGACACCTCTTCGAGACGTTAAAAACTTGTCCTCGGGAGGTTGCGACACAAAAATCACTTCATCGTAATGCAGATCTCCTGGAGCATCTGCATCAGATGGGGGTTTACGTGTTGGGGAAGGACGTTTTGATGCTCTTTTGTGGTATTGCACTTTTGGAATGTCCTTCCAATTTTTATCATTGACTTGCTCAGACTTTATCCTATTATCTAAATCACCAGGTTTTCCGACCGGCTCGTCTTTCTTGGGGTTGATAAAATTTTTGGTCCGCGAGTCGATGATCATTTCAGGGCAGTTGGAGACGATTTCAACAGATTCCCGGACAAAACTCATGGGAGGAATTAAAATATCGTCAAGTAAATCTGTATCTATGGAATGATCTTTCCAGAGACGTCTTCGAAGGTCTCGATTGGTGGGCGGCAGCCGGTCGACAATTGACAGAGGAGAGTCCCAAGGCGGTCGATGGTATACATTACGGGGCGAGTCTGCGGGTGTATCATTGCGGATCTCGTCGATGGTGGCGACTAGAGTGCTCTCAGAATCACGACGCCTGCTCCGACGAGCCGGATCACCGTCGGTAAATTCGTCAACTTCTTCTGGAACAGATTCCAGAGGAAGGGGTGGCGATCTAACTCTCATATTACTATTGATTGGTTAAAATGCAACCTCTCCTGATCTCTCATTGAAGCGAGAATCAACAGGAGGAGGTCTCGGGGGAGGCTCAGGGAGGCGGGCGATAGATTGTGAAGGAACAGGGCGCCTGGCGGGTAAAGGCGGAGGAGCAGGAAGAGGTGACCCGCCCATGTCTGGGCACGCTCTCCAGGATCGCAGTCCCCATGCTTCGCGAGCGATATTAACCGCACATATATTTTCATAGTCGTGAGCGGAGAGGGCTTCGCTGGGGGTCTCGAGCTCGCGACCTGCCACCGAACCGGCTTCAGAGTCCCCGATTCCCCCGTTGTCACGGAGGTTTCTGAGAATCTCCAGAGCAATTTTTTGAATATTGCGAATGTCAGCATCTTGACGACCGTTTTTAATGCTCTTAAGCGTGCTAAGGCAGAGCTTCTGTACTATGTTTTCATTAAACTCGTCAATATCGAGACTGTCGACATCGCTGAAACTCACGTCTAGCTCGAGGTCTACCGATTCTGACGACGTTTTTCCCTCAGATGGGTCTACAACTCGCTCGCTCTCGGATGATCCGTCACTCGTGGATCGAAAATCGGTGACCGCTTTCGCTTCCCTGTTTTCTCGAGTAGTTTTCACATCTTCCAGCAGATTTCTCAGAGGAACGTCTCGCCTTTTCGGAGGAGACAAACTAACACTCCCTTTCTCTTGACAGAAGTCTTCGTCTTGCGATTTGGAGAGCCTCAACCCCAATTCCGTCGGGGAGCATATGCCTCTTCTTTTATTTTTAACTTGTTGAATTGAATCTTCAGAGGCGGAGTTGTTCCTCTGTCTTTTTGAATTGTCACTTTCAATTCTGAAGGAGTCGTCAGGAGTTCCATTCTCGATTGATCGGTTTCTTGTGTTAGTGTCTGGAGTGTTTGCCACCGAGTAGAATTCTATTCCAGTGATGTCAGCGGGGACAGATGCGAATGCTGGACTGCCGGCACGAGCAATGAAGTGATCGAGCAAAAGCTTCTTGTCTGTGCATTCCATTTCAGTCGGAGGGCAGCGCTCTGCAGAAGAACCTTCAAATCTGAAAATAATCAGAAGAAACGTAGCATTTAACAATTAAATAACAGCACGTAAGGCTCAAAGAACATAATTAATATTATGTAGTATGGTACAGTTCGCAAACTAATAATTACTAGAAATTCATCCAGTTGCAGTGACGACAGGTTTGAGTTTCAGCACTAACGCTTACATAAATTGTTTTCCCAATTGATTTAAGGAACAGTATTCGAAGGCATGAACATGTGATGTCTATGATTTCCTCTCACTCATCCGATTCTAAATTATTTATTATTAACTACTATTCTTGTCCTGGCTCAGTGGTTGTGTTCCTATCTACTCTTCAAAAAAATGAGGTTGAGTGAATGAATAACGAGCAGTTCTCGTAGAAAAAATTATCTAGAGATATGATTTATGTCAATCCGGTACACGGTCCGACCTGAATGTCAACAGGTCAATATAAGTGTCTTAAACTTACTTGACAGCGCAATCGGAAGTATCTTGCCAAGATGTTTTCAATGACCTCAGAGTATTATTGGCCGAATGAGATTCTTTGTCATTTTCTTTACATGCCGGGGGTGCTTTGTCAGCATTATTTTCTTCAACATCAGTCGATGGTTCCTCTTTATAGATCCACCATTTTATGGGACCGGACGGATGGAACCAACGATAATATATCAGCATACTTCCGAGACCTGTGACAAAAATGTTCATTTAAAAACTGAATGTTTATAACTTTTTTACTACTATATTCCAAAATCTTAGAAATACCACATTGAGTATGCAATGGATTAGCTCCTTAAAAAAAAAACGTTTGTTTTATTTACCTATGGCAGTTCCTCCGATAATTACGGAAGCGGCAATAATTAGAAGTTCATGTTTCATGACCCCCAGTTGACCGAAAAACAAAAACAGAACGAAACATGAAATGTTTTGCGTCACCATGACCACATAGAATGCAATCATTCGGTACCTCGCTTGCCCCTCCCGCAGATTAAAGAAGCAGAAGCAGTAAATCACTCCGACCACGCAGTTGTAGAATATTTCTTCAGGCTGCGAAGGGCAAAAATCGGTCTTCTGCTGAATAACCCACACGGTCATCGCAATCCAATGGATACCTGTAAAGGTAATTATGAATATTTATTGAACTTTCAAAAATTAAAATTTAAAGTAACTAATTGGATACTCTTTCTGAAAATCATTTTACGAATAAACCTGGACAGGGGAACCGGTGGCGCTAGGAATATCCTGACAGTATTTGAACCTGCGTGAAAAAATAAATATCAAATATATTCATTAGACTTCTTGTCGATTATTAAACTTTTATAGTGGAAAAGAAACTCAACAATATGAGGAATATATAAAAATTGAAACACAAGACAGAAGTACATTACATTTGCTGATGATTATTTCGATTGACAAAATTTATGTTTAACATTTTTAACTCTTCCATTACTAAATGTATAGTTTTCCAAATATTGGGAGCCTCTCGGTAAAAGTGAGAAACTAACCGAGCAAGGCAAATATCCATTGTTTGAATCCGACAGCGAAAAGCAGCAACGCGCAAAGTCTCGCAGCCAGCAATGCGCTGCGATACAGAGCCTGGAGAACCAAAGCGGCGCCCCGTGCGCGAGCTTTATCAACGCGCGATCTGCGTAACGCTCTGACGTATGCCACTACAGCCCACGATAGCGAACATAGAGACGCAGCTGCCGAAATGCCTGCAAAATTAATATATGTAAAGATAATAACAATATTGTTTTTTTTTTGTAATATTAAATAGGGTTTGATTATCGGTCGATGTAGCTGTGTAGTGACAGCCTCACGACGACGACACATCCATACATTGATATGTCTTTGAATGCAAGATCTCTGTAACATTTTTTATTCCTTCCTATCTATCTTCTCCGATCCAGAAGATGTCATGGATAGCGATTATCTAATTAGCAGTCCTTTCTTTACCTCATTCCTTTGTGACTGATTCCATATCCTCCGAATTGAGACATGTGTTTAACCCAGTGCCTGATCATGAATCAAAAATGAAAACGTTGTGTGAAAGTATGAAAATTCATTTAGGGTGACTGCTATAGTAAATGGACGGCGATAGTTATTGGTCACTTCAACTTTAAACGTCGAAAATAAGAGTAGCTAAGCATTCTTGTTGGTGTGAAGGAGACAAATATATCTAGTCATTCTATCTCTATGTAACTGCAGCTTTAATTATCCACTACTAGATGACAATACTGAGAAGACTTCATTCGTATGTGATGTCAGTTCAAAATCGTGAAAAAACGTGTTTGTGTTAGCAGACCCATTAAGAAACAGTGATATTTTAGTGACATTTACTTTATAAAAGTTTCGTGAATTTCGTAACGAAACTTCTCAGGAAAGCGTGAGAGACTACAAGCTGTCAATATTCATTGAGATTTAAATAGTGGTACAACTAACCTAAAAAGTAAGTGTGTCCAATTACTATGTTTTTCCACATTTTTCAGTCTAATACAAATATCTAATAAAACCTTTTGTTTTTATTACTGTTGTGTTCATTTCCTTTAAGCTCATTAAAGTCTTCATCTCTATACTTTTTTTTTACTTATACACTGTTAAAGGAAAGTACTTCCTAAGTGTCCAATTACTATAGCAGTCACCCTATGTACAAATAATTTATCCTGTTCAAGGGTTCAATTTTTTTTCTCCTAATAATGGTTATTAACTACAATAAAATATTATCAAAAACATAAGAATGAATTTTTAAAATAGATTAGAAATGATATATGCACACAATGTTTCGTATGAGGTATCTGTGTAAATACCATAATTAAAAGTTTGTACTGTTGGAAGCCACAGAAAATGTTGATATTTTCAATTAACAAGTTATTTTAACCTCTGTAATACATAACATGGTAACATAACATTTTTTACAGTTACTAAAACATATGCGGTAAGAGTTAACACTCATATAACGTGAATCCATGGACATTATTTTCTCCTCCCAAGCGAAATACAAAATTTACCAATCTTTACAATAAAAAAGCGACTTATCACTGTCAGCGAGTTGTTTTTTTATTTTTAAACTCATGTATCGTTATTGTCTTCTTTACGAGAGATGAATTAGTAAAATAATCATAACTTACTCCAGCAATCAAAATAATGAAATTCTTATAATAATATGTCATCTGATTATTCACCCTAACAAAAACCACCAATTTAAAATCAGTAGGTATCTTATGTTATATTTTTCACCATTATATTTCAATGATAATTTGTTTCTTATAACCACCTGCAATTGAAAAATCTTATGAGTTTGTAATTGTTTATGCGATTATTTTTCCAATTGAAGTTAAGTCATTATCAATTAGTATTACGTGTATCTATGAGTATTTGTGACGTCTAAAAACCCCCTCCCACCCATCCAATCCTCACAAGGCGTAACGAGAGCGATCAGCTAACCACTAGTCCTGTCATAGCCCTATCCTTCTATCCCTACTCTCTTCGAAAAAAAGAGGTTGTGCAACTGAGTAACAAGCAGTTCTCGTAGAAAAATTCTGATAAGATACCTCCAGTAGGAGACCATAGGGTCCACATCGGGAGCGGACATTACATTAAAAATTACATGTATCAGTATTAAAATTAATTCAGATATCAATGTAGTTCCTAGACTTAGTGATAATATTTTTTCTTAAATTGTCTTATATTATATAAACTATTTATTGTCAGTTCAAGTTCATCTGTGTACTCGAATGCCTGAAAATACCGAAAGGCGAAATCCGGGTCGTGAATGACAAACCATATGGAAATGTACAAAATAATTTATGTTGATTCAATGTGATCTTTCTGTAAAAATACCAAGTAAATCAAATTCATTCAGTTTCGTTTCTGCCCTAAATATTAAGCTCGAATTTATAAAAGCAGTTTGCAGGCTAAGCCAACAATATAGTCGGAGCGGACATGGCATACAGAAAACATTTTCCAAAAAACGAGAGATAAAAATGGGCAGAATAAACCCCAATGCTGTGTGAAGGTTGTCACTTTAGATTCTTTACAGATCAATAACATTTCAGTTCACATCGCATGTTGGCGACGTGAATACAGTACACAAAATAAATTTAGTACGAGACTTTATTTCCTATATTTTGCAACATAATGTCAATCAGAATTTCTAAGAAGACATTCATAGCGTTAATTGTTATATTTGCAGGGTTAATGCTGTACATAGGAATGCTTACCGATGTATATATTACACCACAAGCGGTTTCGAAAAATATAACCAGTATATTTAAGAAAAATATTCTACAAGTTCAAGTGACGTGAGGAAATTACTTTTTCATAATTGATCAAAAAATATTTGTGCTAAAAGTTAACTGGATAAAGTGAACACAAATTTTCTTGAAAAGTAAAATTTTAATCACCACTAGACACGATAACAAAGTGGGAAATAGAATTAAATATTATATTGCATGTGTAATAATGGGAATGGTGCACATAATTGTTGAGAATATTAATATCTTTATTTATTTTATGAGTCATCTGTAGACATAACTACGAAGTCTATTTCATTTACTCATAAAAATTGCCATGTTAATACAATTTCATGTGTATTTTTTCTAGCATGATGAATGTGAGTTCATGAGATTGAGAAGAGAAAGAGTGAATGAATATTGTAATCAAACAAAGGTAGAAAAAAACATTCACTTTTATGAAGTAATGAGGCGGCTCATTATAGACAGGTATACCGCATGAGATCTCTGCAGATATTTCTAATTTAAAATACAGTTTTACATTTAAGATACTCTTACAGAGACAATAAGATAGCGTGGTGTCCGGTGTGTAAAGCTGGATCTACGGTTTGGATGAGGATATTCGCAGTACTTGGACGAGAATTGGATTCAGATGTAAAATTACCAAACGAACAAATCCATGTCAGCGAGTTGGCTAGAAAAGCTTATCCATACTTGGGGGCTGCTCGCATGTTTGAGGTGAGAGATTTTTGCAAGCTATCAACTGGCCATAAGACATGTAGATTTTCATTTCAGTCACATTCTCGTTTTTCTTCGAGAGACATTCGATTTCTACTCATGAAATTAAATTTTTCAACTACGAATGACGACTTCGTTGAATATTCTGTTTAATTTCTTTTAGTATTCAAATGAATCAAGAAAGTTTTTAATAGTGAGACACCCATTTGAACGCCTTCTATCTGCGTTCAGAGACAAATTGGAAAACATTGATAAAACTTACTATCACAAAAAGTTCAGTTCTCACATTATAAAATGGTACAGAAAAGATTCAGACAGCCGACCGGTGCCAAAATTTGAGGAGTTCCTCCTGTACATCGCGAATGAGAAGGCATTCGACGAGCACTGGAGACCGTACTATATGGAGTGCGCCCCGTGCTGGGTGCAATACGACACCATTATAAAGATGGAAACGTTCGAAAAGGATATGAATTACTTTTTGAAATTATTAAACGTTACGTCGATTTATGAAATTGTTAAGAAGAACATGAAAGAAAACATTAATCCTTTGGGAAGCACAGATAAAAAAATTACGGAAGAGTACTTTTCAAAAATATCTAAAAAATTACTAAAAGGTATATTTGAGATTTATAAAAAAGATTTTGACCTATTTGATTATTCTCCGATTGAATATTTTTCAATGACAATAAATGATTAAAAAAACAGAACTTTTATTATTTTTCTATATATATGGATTCTCAACAACTTTGGCAGTCACACTATTTTTATTATTGGTTTCAAATGAATAACTTTTAAGTAAACCAATTTTTACCTTTATAATATTGAGTGTAATAGAGAACCGCATGTTTACAGATAAATTCAATGAAGACCCGAATTGAAAGTAAAAGCTAAAAGTATTATTCCTCCCAGATTGACTGATAACAAAACAATAGTTTTTATTCTTTATGTAATAGTAAAAATATTCAATGTAGTCAAAAAAAGAAACCCACCCTTCAAATGGTTAAATATCACCCTATTATACAGAGTATCAGGTTATTTTGATTTATAACTTAAGTCAAATTCTATATAACTTTTGCTTGTGATCAATAAAAATAAATGTCAGTCTTCTCTCTTAGTAAGTTAAATGTGGAGAGTGTGTAAAATGCTTCTTACCTCACCCTCCTTGATCCACTACCATTAAGCGATTTCTAGTTTAACTAACACAACACATGATCTGTAAGGAATGAGAGAATGCCAACAGCTTTTAAGGTGTTCACTGTCAATTCTTGGTGGAAAGGCAATATATTTTGAAAAATAAAACAGTTTGTTTGTACTACTTCCACATGTTTATAATGATCAGGCCCGTTTTCACTCATCACGAGCATTATCAACTGAATTGCTCACCAGTTGACAATGCTCGTGATGAGCGAAAACGGGCCTGATCATTATAAACATGTGAAAGTGGTACAAACGAATTGTATTTTATTTTTTAAAATATAATGCCAACAGCCTTTCAATTATTTAACGTATACATACCAGTGAAAAAATGCCAATCCTTGATGACCACCATTATATAGAGCTGCAAGACCAACTGAGGAGCAGCTTCGAGAAATGATTCGAACAAATGCAACATGCAGATGTCGCTTTGCTGGAGAAACAGCCTTTGGAAGTCATGTGGAGACTTAGACTCTCTGGCCTCGAATCCAGTTTTCAGAACAATTGTATACCTGCAAATAATATGTTGAAATTTCATGTTATCCGAACATTTTTTTTCATTATGAATCAATTGGTATAATGTATTTCGCCAGAACGTCTCGCAAGACGGTTCAGTATGATGAGGGCACAGAGTGTTCACTTCTAAGCTGGATAAAATATTTGGTACTGGATAGAGTTTTCTTCGACAGAAGACTCTGTCCTAGACTAGTCATATTACTGAGGTCAGGCGCAAGGCTCATTTGGCTATTGATGCCTTATACCGAATCATTGATAAGTCAAGGTGAACAAGATGGTGCTTTACAATATGGTCACTAAGCCGACCATGTTGTATGCTCGCCTGATTTGGTCAGTCAACATCTCCGGCATGGCCAGTCTTCCTGCAGAGGGTGGAGAATAAACGTCTCAGGATGATATCTGTGCATTGGCTGGTGCACTAACAAGAGATATCTTCGTGCCAAATACAGAGGCCCTGACATCCGTGTGACCTTCCATTTCTACCGAAAGTAAAGAATTGATTGTAAATGCAGCCTTCTGGTAGGTCCATGCTGTCACCTTCGAGCTACTCTCAAAAGTCAGTTAGGGACCGGGCAAGTAAAAGTAAACACTTCAAGTTTCATATTACAGTACGAACAGTTCCTGATAAGACTTGGAACAATTTTGTTAACTGAGCATCCAGAATCAGTACTCGTAAGGGGTTTTTCTTAATTGCTTTTCCCATATAAAGCCTTCAGCTGAAAGAACTTTTATTAATACAGTACTTAGCCAAATTACATGCAGGAAATGGATAAAAAGAATAAGTCGGTACCCACCCAAGATATAAATATATCCAGGAAAGCCCGCTTCAGTAGGTAAATGGAGGCATTGGTAATCTACAATGGTATGAGATTTTTGACCCCGTCTCTCGCCCTCCATACCTATCCTTTCCTTAAAACATGATGTATGTAATGTTGGAGTTTTTGAATTCACATGAATAATTAATCACCTGTGTAAAACTCCTATCAGGCAAACATGACTGATCCAGTGCCAAACGGAGACCGCTTCGTCCATCAGATGCCATCTCATTGAGAATAATTGAATAAGTATTGCAGGAACTAAAATTAGCAGGAGGGTGCCCAATGACCAGTACACCTGGCCTTTTCTCCAATATTCTGCCGCCAAGATTATATCTAGAAGAATACAAAAAATAAAATGATAATCTGATCAATTTTAATTGAGACAATACAATAGGATAAAATAAATAAAGGCTATCATTTATCTAACATAGAAGTTAAATATTCAAAAAGAAAAAGTTTATAAGATAACATAAATATTAGTATTTCTACTTTTCGCTGAGGATATTTTGATTTATTCTTTTCTTTTCATAATCTTGAAGGAAGTAATTGTCTACGAAATAATATTTTTTTGTGGATTTTTATTCGTCAATGAAATTTATGGCACCAAATCAGTTCTCGTAAACATATGCACGTATAAACGCCATAACGATCCTCCCTAAGTAAACAAATATAACAGCAGGTAATAAAAAGTTTTAATAATCTGACTTCTAAAGGATAATCTTTATAATATTTTAAATACAATAAAGTTTAACAAGGGTTGAGAAAATAGTAAGCTTGGTAAGGCCTACAGTAATCCATTATTGGATAATAGGAGATGACCGATAGATCGATGAAATTATTAGTATGGTTTGAGATACAGCATCAATTCAAAGTCTAAAAAGAAAAAAATTGCAATTTGACAATACGGTATTTTTGAGAACAATTCTCGATTTAAACCGATTCCGAAGTATACTAGTTTTAAAACTTTACAATTTGGCTTTACATTCACGTTAACAAACAAAAAATAATAATAATGAACGTAACATCAATCAAGAGGAAAAAGTCATGTTTACCTGGAAGCAAACTTATAAACAAAGGTGAACTGTTTACCTGTGGTCAAATCGGCAACAAAGGTTCCCATTGAAAAAAACACACAAAATACATCAAAATTAGAAAACGTCCGACAATCACTACTTTCGGAGACACTTTTACTGGTTTTTGAAGAATTCAAGGCATTATTATCGCCCGTCCGCCGCTCCTCGGCCATTTTTCAGCTTCCCGGATCTAGCGAACCTTCATTTCGAACAACTACCGAAATTTAAAATTATTTAAACTCAGTTTTAAACATTTTTCCAAGCTCTTGAATTTATTGTCTATTATTTATTCGATTTTTTTGTTTACGTACAGGACAAGTTATACTTGAGCAATATATCGTCGTTGTTCTGGAAGAAGACACTAACTGGAAAATACTAGTTTTGAGTAATTGGACTTTGAAGTTTGCCAAATGCTTGAAATACGATACGTTTTTCATTTTGTTTGTTTGTAAAAAAATATTTTTAAGTAAAAGTATAATTTATAAAAATAAGTGAGTTCTGTCTATTCTGCCTATTTTTACAATATATCTGAGTAATTTCTTATCATTATAACAGCAACGAAGTAGAATAATACTCTTAACATGTGCTGCAAAGACTTTAAATACCATTAACATTCATCGTTTATGTGTATTTGTTCATTGTCAAAATGTAATAGGTGCAATTACCCTTGGTTCACTGACAATTACATACATTTAAATTGAATCAAGGGTTATGCAAGAAATATAATTAATTAATTTTTGTACATAAACAGTATTCAGAATAGGTACTGATATTTTCTGATAAAGTAATGAGCATATAAATGAAATAGAGGAAAATAATTTATGAAACCATTGTTTTTTCATGCCTTTTTTTTTGTTATTTTGTCGAGAAATATAAAAAAATATCTAGGCAACTTAAAATTTGAAAAAATATACCAAATAATCGTATCACTTCTATACAACGCAACGTGAAATAATTATGGTAATATTTAAACACTACATTTTTACCATAAATTTAAAACATATTTTTGATGGTGCTGATTTACAATCTTTTTTTTCTAAATTAAATAAATGCAAGGGAAAATTCATATTTTTTCTTGATATTCAAAAAGTAATATTTCTTAAAAATGTTTTTACCATTCACACCATTTCCAAAAGTTTACTTTTGTAAATGATTTGTAAAACTTTACTATTTACTTTACTTTTCTGAAGACATTTTAGGTGCTTAAAAAGTTCAATGTGATCAACTGACTATTGAGAGTAATGTCATAATACAAATATTTTGTCTTTTTTTTTAACCATATCCGCTCCCTATTCGGAGGATATGGTCATCACGCGGTTCCTCCAAGCTTATTTGTCTCTCACCAGTCTCCTCGCTTCCTCCCAGGTCATCCCAGCGTCCCATAGCTCCACCGAATGCATCCTATGGATGGTCATAAGCTGTCTTCCAGGGCGACGGAATCCATCTGGTTGGTAAAAAAGACAGGCAGGATTCAGGCTCCCCTGGGGCATCCACAGTACGTGTCCAAGCCAGGTCCAACGTCGCTTTTTATTTTGGACGTAATAAGAGGCTGGTCAGTCTGCTCTCTTACCTACGAGTTCCTGACAAAATCAAATCACCGTACCCCTAGTATTCGCCGCAGGCATCTGTTTTTAAAGCCTAGTATACGGTTTCTCAGTTTTAATCAGCCTTGGTGAGGTGCCATGACTCGCAACCGTAAATCAACATCGTCAGAATGCATGCATATGCGTATATATAAATATTTTGTCTACCCAACCGTAAAAATCAAATGTGGCAAAGCCCCCTATACTTGGGTGTAGGATGAATTTCGATGAAACGTGAACTGTATTATGATAACACTAAATAACCGCAGAATAATAACGAGAAATCTCTTCAAAATACATTAAATTCAACGAAAACGAGCTTTAATTGCGAAAAAGTCAACCAACGACTACAATTTTCTATAGAGCTTCCATACAAATCGTTTGTAGGCATTGGAAATTTCCGGACCAGACGTAAATTGCGAAATGTTCTATAGACAGTGCTTGATGTAGAGATTGTTATGGTTGTGGTCATATAAACAAAACAACGTATATTAGGCGGAATTGTACTTGGTGGGCGAAATAGCCCCAGATAACAGTAACTGAATCGCAAGTGAAACTTTAATTTTGTAAAGGTTGTATAAATTCTTGATGTCTTTAAGGTTCAATTTGACCTACTGAAGTTTGAGAATTAAGTCATAAGCAAATTTAATATTTCGTTTACCCGAGTGTAAAAATAAGTCGTGAACGTACCTATAAACAAAATATTTTTTGTTTGGCGGAATTATACTTGATAGACGAAATCACCCCACTTTAATTATTGTCAAATGGGGTAATAGGTAGGTATTGACCTACTTACTTTATTTTCATAGACGTCGGGATGTATGATTCAAGAATAATCTATGATGATAGACAATTTAAATTTGTGGTTGATGGTTCTTACGTGACAGTAACTCGTGTTTATGTTGAGCTTTTTCATATTATTTTTATACCCTTAACTTTTACGGTCATCTGTGCCATTGCTCAAAAAAAAAAAAAACTTTATTATATAAACTTCCTCGGCGGCCGCATATAAAAGATTTCATCCAGGGAATATTTGGACAGTTAAATATTTACTAGTGAGTGCATGAATGGTACAAAATGAACAGAAAACCAGGCTTTCCTTCGTCGATGTGTTCTATAAGATTGGTATTTTTCTAATTTGATTCATGAGTTATTTGTAGCCATTCTATTACCTTGCTTGATTACTACTATACACACCATATGTGATAAATACATTTTAATCTAGTAAACTTTCTTGAGAGATAATATTGCATCATAATTTCATAATGTACATGTAAGTTATACATAAGGTGATCATAATTTTTTGAAGAAAATAAACGACATATCAGGAAATGTTCCAATAATTACCCACCTTCCCGAATATACAATACGTTTGAATATCCGACATTGGATCTTCAAGATGTTCCCTCATCCCTTTCTCATAACTTAACCAGTTTTATACAATTTTTATACATACATTAAAGGCACCGGCGCTACACCGCTAGGAAGAGTCGACTTTATATTTGTGTGAAATGCCTTGCAACATGCTACTCTTTTTCTGTCTGAAAAACTACTTAATGCTGCTAGAAACAATGCCATTTTATAGGTAATTTAATTGCAAATAAGAAATTGGCTTGAAATCAAACATTGGAATCAAGGATACCAATGAATTATTTGAAATACGAAATATTACGAAAATTCGTCGTCATATTTTAAATTTGCTGTAAGGTTTGTTTTACAAAGTTCAATTTAGCATATTATGATCACTTGCATACTGATATTATATTCGTATTCCGCGTAAATTATCGGTTTCCCTGATACCCATGTATGATAATTTGACATCTTCCTATCTGTAATTAAATTTTCTACAGTATTGCATTGTTATTAGCGGCATTTAGAAAATTTTCGAGTTTAAAAAGAGCAGCATGTCGTAAAGCACATTGTCATGTTACCTTACCTGTCCTATGGAAGGCTCTATGAAAGTATACAATATTATGAAAATGTGTAGTTCCATTGCCATTTGTTACATTTACCATTGTTAATACATGTAACATTTGCTGAAGAATTTCACAATATTTACTATATTGATGACAAAATTGTTTATTTTATAAATTTTCTATCAATACTAAAGAATAGACCGGTTTCATTTGAAACATTCCTCTTCAAACGATAGATAGAAAATACACTGTAATTTTTAAATCTTTTTCATTAGACACTCTATTTTGTAAATCCAAGCAATTAAATGTAAAGCTCAATCTTTGTTGATTGGAATTTTCTCTATTTAAGTTAATAAAACTGATTGTTATTTTAAACGTCATTTTTTATTTGCAGCCTGATGGAATCAGCAAGAATGATGATATCGCCACAACACCTGATAGTAATTTTAAAAAGCGTCAACAGCTGATAACTTTTGGACATGAACGGTGGGGTTTTAAAAACTGGAGTTGGTCCGTTACCAAGCAAGAACTAGGTAACGTCAATTACTAAACCATTAGTAAATTTTTTTGCAGGTACTTCTCGAATCGTAATCATTTATTTTAATAGTGAAAAAAGCATTAAACATCTTTTGAAGAATTTTTCTAAATAAAGGTAAAATAATCATTTACTATCGTGACTATAGTATTTATCCTATTGACCGAATTGCATCACTACCAATTTTCGCTACACTAATTGCCTGGTCCGTATTAAACAAAGCTATATCTGCCTGAATTATCTTCGACTATGCATCAAGAGCATCAGTTTCCGCAAAAAAAAATCCTTATCAATATAACAAGAACTGCTATTCCCGTCCTCATTTTGAACATCAGTCCATGCAGTTTATTGTCTAGTTATTAGAAACAGTAAATTTGTTTTGCTGACACTGGAAAATTGTAGAATGCAGCTATAAGCTTACCTGCTAATTCCTGAATTGTCAATTTTGGATTTTTTGTGCTCTCCCTAAATGTTTCATGGAGGTTGGAATCTCCATGTCACGAAATTTTTTCTTTGTTTTTTTTGTGTTGAATATATCAGCTAAAACTCTTTTTCTTGCTAAAAATAAGCATCCTTATTAGCATTTTTATTTCCCAGATTTTGTTGACTTTGCGAATGGAAAATATAGTGCTGGTGTTGTGGCATTTGTGTCAGTGAAGGTCAAACCGCTTGATATTCTCAGAGAAGATGTCGGCTACGCTACTGCTGTTTCCACACAGAAAGGATCTGCAATACACAATGCTAGAAAAGTAATTAGCGATGTTTCATTTCTTCCAATTAAAAACATTGATATTCTGGTTTCTATTATACTATTGCTAGAGTATTAAATTACCGGTTGGCAGCGTCATCTGTCAAAAATTTTCGTAATGCCCCTGATGTACCAACAGAGAGTTTGTGTGTGCACATGTTACAGACAGATGGACATATAAATCAAGATAAATAATTTGTATAAATACATGTTTTTATCACATTTTGGTGTTGGCCATTGATGTGTTGGCCAGTCCGAAATCACTTATATCTTTATCGTAATAATATTTTTATTTCAGGCTTCGGTGACCAACGCTCTGCGGGAAACATTACTAAGTTTCGGTGGGAATGTGGCCACTCTATTGACGGAGCAACTGGAAATTTTCAAAGCTGAACATGCAGATGAAATGTCCAGAATATCTGATTCAGATAATCCGAATGCTTTTGAAAGAGTTTCAAAAAGTTCTCTCGATGTCAAAGTATCTTATTCAGAGGAAACGAGTCATCAGCCATTTCAAGGACCTCATAAAGATTTCAATGAAAGCCATCAGAATAGAAGCGACATAAGATCACCTCTAAAACCGCAGAATCAACAAAAACCGTCCACAGAATCGTCTCACTCTTTAATTGTGCAACAGCAGCCAAAAATCAGTGCTTCTGTATCGAATACATCCGACCCCAGTTTCATATCGAGTAACAGACCAATAAAGACGAATGACAGCGGGATTGTAGCCCCACAAATGCAAACCGTGGCTCATCCCCCGAATGTAAGTTATCTTGTTCAGCGTGTGATGCCGCCCCTTTACAGCGTGCAGTATGCGACCGCCGGCTCTTATCCTGCGCCCCCGGCTTATCCGGATGCTTTTTTCACAGAGTTCCCCTCTTGGCAGCTGTCATATCAAAACCTCAATAACCATAGCAATAATTTTAACATTCAATCAAAAGGTGCTCAGTATTTTCCCAATTCTATTGGGGATGCGTCGACTCGAGGTAATTACATGACGCATCCGGTCAATATGAACGGTCCGTGGATAAAACCGAGCATGTTTTATGACGGATTTTGGAACGAACAAAATGTAAAAAGGTGGATGTCTGAACGTGCCGACGGTGGTGTAGATCGAAATCGCTTTCGTACATCCAATGTCCAAAATCAAACGTGCCAATCCAAAGTATAAAGAGATTTAATATGTACCTGATTAGTATGAATCGGTTAATTCTGAAAATATTGAGGAAAGTGATACAGTTGTCCTCCTTTTGTTAAGTTCCCTTTTTGGACACATCCCAATCACAATTAGTAACATGAATGTGTTTATTAGGACAACAATTTTTCGTCATTTTTCTGGAAGAAGACATTAACTGAAAAATACTAGTTTTGAGTAATTGGACTTTGAAGCTTGTCAAATGTTTGAAATGCCATATCTTTTTCATTTATTGTGCACAAAACTGCTTTTAAGTATATGTATAATTCATAAAAATATGTGTTCTTCCATACTTCCATACGAAATAAGGAATATTTTGGTATAACTAACACAATTTCATTTTTTCGATTTAGTGTTTTCTTCCAAAACAGCGACGATTTCATATTGAAAATAAATTGACAAATTGAATTGCATTTGAATACATTATCGGAGTTTTTGTCAATGCTTCGGAAAATTCCACGTGATATATCATATCTGTTACGTAAATGTATTGAAGGATTTTTTTACGAATTCTTGGGTTTTTAAATTCATCTGAGTTTTCAACGTTCAACGAAAAATTGTAGTAACATTATAATAAATACTAAATGAATGATAACATTTTTGTATATTTTGTCTTCGATATAATTTGAGGCCTGACAGGCTTAGCAATAAATAGATTATTTTGTAATACTTGGAAATGGTAGGTTAAACAGTTTTATAAAAAAATCCCTGAATAGATTTTAATGGTAAGAGAAATGTTAATTTCACAATAAAGGTATTGTTTTGAAGACAGTCAAAATGACATTTTGTTTCTATTAAAACTTTTTGTATCCAAAATATTATGACACACATACAATTTTATAATAAAGCTAACTTTATTGCGCATCAAAACATTGGTTAAAACTGAATTAAGTCAGTTTTTAAACTCTCCTGAACATTTGGCTGAAATGTAGATGAGCAATTTGCTAGTTAAGCCGACGATATCTTGTTATCATGCCATTGTTTGAAAGAGATATCTTTAGAAAAGTTATATATTATATTTATGTTGTCTGTTATGAAAACCCAAACCTATAAAATATAACTAATATCCTATATAAACTTCTCCTAAAATTATACTTATTATTGATTGAAAATAATGATTTCAATTGACATGAGATATTGATGAATATCTATTTATTTATAAGACAGAATTCAAAATCAGTCGCTCAATCAGTACATTCGGTATATTCTGATTAATCAATTTTATTTTGTAATGCTGCATTAGGAATCCTTGCACTCAATGTCGGAAACAGATATTGTTTAAAAAAATCAGGATTAATTATACAAATTGTGCAAATATTCACCTTAATTATTACCAAATTAGTAGGCAAAGATTTTTAAAAAGTCAGGAATTTGGAGATATTAGCTTCTTGTAAAGTCCAAAATTAGACAGCAGAGGTACTCCAGGGGAGTCTGTGTCCCTCGCTTGTCTCGTCTGATAGATTCCGTCGCTTCGGATGCCTGCTGCTCAGATATACAATGTATTCAATTGTTCCAAGGCGGCCGTGCATTCTATGCCGGCTGCTAACTATTTAACTGTGCCCTGTTTATGTCTTAATTTTGTTCATTAAATTCTTAGTATCCCCTTCATATTGTGATGTAATATTTTTATCTTTTTTTCACAATGAATGATCAGTTTTTGGACATACGTTGGTGAAATCTGTGTCGTTTTTGATGAAAGATATAGAAACGTAAAAAATCTGAACAATTCTTGTGGACGTTTTATTTTAATGTGGTCTGTTGATATTAATTTGAAGTAACGTATGTATTATGTTACACCACAGACATGAAATTATGTATAAATATTTTATGTAATTTATATGATGCTTGAATAGCATGATTTGCAATAATTAACACTAAATGTCACATAAGAGGCTTAAAAAAAATCAGTGGACAATATTACAGGTGTGCTCACTGATGGGCAATATGGCCGACTTTCAAGGGACTGACGAGGAATTGAGAGTGGAAAGAAAACGAAGGCAAAGACAAAAGCAAGAAGAATTCAAATTGAAACAGATGCAAAAGACTAATCTCAATCCGCCATTAGGTTAATATTGATTGATCTGTTTTTTTATCACTTAATCTTAAGCTAACAAAAAAAAAACTTGCGTAGATAGTGTGTGTCATTGTTATGACTCAACATCTTATCGATAAACTCAAATTTTCACTGGAAGTAATGAAAGTTATTTTGACTTCTTTGATGTATTTATAATATAAAATAGATTCAAGGTCGTGTCAAAATGGTGACAATTTTTAAAAACAATATCACTATTTATATCCAGGTCGAAGTGATTTTTTATATTGTGCCATTGTAGTTTTAAAAAATAACTGATTGGATTAAATATTTTATACAGCATAATCATATGTTTTCATTTCATTTATTATGTTTCACTGTTGGGTAAAATGGGCAATTTTACCCATATTGAAATAATTTATCAAAATCACTGATAATTCTTTTATACTTCTTGAATGTGAAATTGTTTTGTAAAAGTAAGAAACAGTGATTTAAAATTAAAAACTAGTGTTGCTAATCTGCCATCATAAGCAAAAAGAAAGCTAATGCCGAGAAGCGTATTTTGAGCAATAAACATAAAATGGTGGTTTCAACTTCTATGAATATTTTTTGACAGTTACAATTTGGTCATTCAGGTTAATTCACACAATAACATGTTAAATTGCTATTAATATAACTTTATTCATTAGTTGTCTTTTTATGTTTGAGAAGAAATCGTGATTATAAAATTAGTTCTCGAATTAAAGTCAAAGTACAGAAAAATTGTGAGATCTGTGTCAAAGAATTCTTTTATATCGAATAATGACTCCTGGAATTAATTACTTTGTACGTTTTTTTTTTAAATAAAAAACAATTTGTTTCTACTACTTCCACATGTTTATTATGATCAGCATTATCAACTGATAAATACAAATCTTGACGAGGTTATTTATAGATAATTGAGTGAAACCGGGTCTTTCCACCAAGAATTGACTGTTAGTAACACCTTAAAAGTGACTCTAGGTATTTAAATAATATAAAATAGGTATGTCTTTAGATAGGTAAAAATAGTGTTTATTTCCACAAAAAATATAAAGTACAGTATTTTAGCATCACGCCATTATCGGAGCCGTAGTTAAGCATACTTCTGACGATGGCATGATGCTGAAATAATTATAATTCTTGAGGTAAATACTATTTTCTCCTTATAATAGAGTTCAATCATCATATGTTTATAATTTCTCAACTTATAGTCTAGTAGTAGAGATTTACCCGAGTGATCAGTAAGTTCCGGAGAAGTATATATCAATTTCAGATTTTTTCACTTCTCATGGAATTTGAAATTATCTGACTACTTGGCAAGCTGAAATGACATTTTTTATTATCCTTAAAAAAACTTACCTTAAAAACAGGAATCAATCAATTATTATGCAGGGATTAATACATTTGTGATAACGTTGAAGGGGCTTGTCCGCGTAGACCTGTTTTGAATCCAAATAGGTTAAATATTTGTTTAGATATGACTACCTACTTGATTGATTATAACGTATTTTATTTTTTCTTGGTATCAGAGAGCCCATCTAAAGTAAAAGAGCCGATTGTGATTTTTGCCACACAAGATTCTGAGGACATTGATGAACACAGTAACAGAGATGGAAAAGTTGATTCTTTCCAAACGATTACTAAGGAACGACAATTTCCTCATTTCTTTCCAAAGACGCCTAAGAGGACCTCTGGTGAAAATATTGCAGCAAATAAGAAAGTTTGCGGAGTGAAGAACAAACTTGATTTCATTTGAATGCTTTTTCTCAAACCTACTAACCACTTGGCAAAAATATTTTTATTAAGAACGCGTGACAACTTTTTGATATACTCTGCAACTTATAGAAATCATAGTTAATAATCAGAAGAACCTCCTCTTTTAGAAATAGGCCATCGATTTACAATTTTGGAATTAACACATCCAATCTGTAATTTGTTTGTGACAGCTGACTTTTTGTGGTTTGAAAATGTATTGTGCTAAGAAACAGATGGGTTAAATAAAAAAATATATGATATACAATATTTGTATTTTTTTTGTCTAAAACTCATTGGTTTTGAATCGGCATAGCTACATTATAAGGTAAAAATAGGTTTCTAGCTGCAGATTTTGGTATCAGGCCATTGTCAGAAGTATAATGAACAAGCTACTAACCATATCGCATAATCTTGTGAAATTAAATATATTACCATATTAGGTTTAAGTAATTAGTAAGTTTTTTTTTATAATTTAAGATAAAATTTAAGACATCGACTGAGGGTGCTTGATGGAATTTCAATATCAAATTTGGATTATTGAGATTTTGTACACTTCCATGTATTTTGTCACTAACGACCCGGGTTTCGCCATTCGGCATCTTCAGGCATTCGAGCACACGAATCCTCAGTTCGAGTCCATTCGTGTGCTCGAATGCCTGAAGATGCCAAAAGGCGAAACCCGGGTCGTTAGTGACAAAATCTCAATAATCCAAATTTTAATTAGTAAGTTGTTTTTATTTTGGTTATAATGAATTAGCTGTTTTCAACCCTTGGGTGGTGGACAATATTTTATTTCATTCAAGGTAGTAATTTTACACAAAATATTGTAAAAATCATTATTTTTACTAATAGGTTTTTGACACTATAACTTACTTTTTTTTGAATTTGCACTCAGATGTTCATATTGGGATTGTGACGCAACTGTATAATTTGCTGATAGATGTTGCAATAAAATATTGTGAAATACCTATACTTTGTATCATATTACATTAACATGACGCCTATGGATCTTGTGTCCACCCAAGTGTGTGCTTTGCATGTTTCAATCTTAAAAGCATCCTTGCCAGTGTTTTATTTCCCAGAGTGGAAAATGTAGCAGTAGCACTGTGGTATTTTGTGTCAGTGAAGTTCACTGATATTTTCAGAGATCTATTTGAGAAAAGTTTCAAGACACAACGGATCACTCGAATACATTTCAATTAGGTCAGCATTAATTTTTTTAATGTTAAAATACTTATTACATAAAAAGAGCTTAGTATAAAATTTTAAATGCTGTTTTTTTGCAGCAAATTAAATGGTCAGAATAAAAGGTCAGGTTAGAAATACTGACCATAAATTATTTATTCTGCACTCTGTAATTCGGACCGATACATTATGACAATTTAACCTTTACCACTCGAGCCTTTTTTCGTATGTGCCTACCGCCTACTCGAGACGTTTTTCGATGAAAAGTTTATTTTCAATACAAAAAATCAATTAGTGAAAAACATGTAAAAAAAAAAATAATTGTTATTATTTCTGTAAAAAAGATTTATGATGAATATACTTCACTTAATATTATTTGTAATTTTTCATTGTGTGGTATTTCACATAGCAATCTCCTATATTATTGATGCAGGTCTCGCAAAATAGTCATGTTTCCGATCTACCACCTGTGATATTTCTATTTGAACATACTGCACAGTCTTTCTTTTCTTAGTCCCTGAAGGCACGACATGTAACTTATCTACCAGTCGGTCTTCTGTAGGAACAGTTGAAGTGTGCCTTTGAGATCCACCTTGGCAAAAATCTCCTACTAATTGGTCAACCAATAATTTAACAAACTTCAAATGTAAATAATAAATCGACACATACTAGTTTTCATTAGAGTACTTCACATTAGATTTGTAAGCTTCTGAAACGGTATAATATAGTAGTATTGTCAACAAAGACAATCTATTGAAATATAAAACTGTAAACTATATGAGACGCACTCTCGAATAAAAGCGAGTACTAATTTGAGAAATAAACACACTTCAGATCACGCATAATACTGTTCACCCTCCACTTACTAGGGCGTTCAATAAATAAGATTTATTACCCTATGCGACAAAAAATATTGCTTGCACCGAAAGATTCAGATAAAAACATGTTGAAATAACGCAGCACGCTGTCTTCATTTGGCAACTCCTTTCTCAGATAAATGTAATCACCTATTATTAATCATTCTAACTTGATTGAAATCACAATAAAAAAAATAGCTGACAATATTAAAAAAAACACTTTATTGACACTCGAGTAATAAGATAAACTTCCAATGCCGCCGCTATGGTGGCACTCGAGTGCAGAGTTAATATAAATTCTGACCAATGTATTAAAAATTTAAATTCTACCAAAAAATGCAAGCCTTTTTTTTTTCCCTTTTTCATCACATGCTAGGCCATCGTTTTCTTAAACAGGTAAGGTGCAGGCAGGCAAAAAAATGCCATACATTAGAAAGGCGTTTGTTTATAATGCAGTGATGATCCATTTTATCAATTTATATTGATGGAATACTAAAGCACTTTTACCATGAAATTGATGAACATTTCCTTATTTCGCCTCTTCTTTTAACTACTATTTTCAAGATACATCACGTTATGAGGTAGGTGAAGTAACATTATTTAAAAAATAAACCATAGGATATATTTGACTGCTGATATTCACTATGGAGACCTAAATAAAGGTACAGGATTAAGGATAGAAATAAAACACAGAAATAAAATTCACAACTTTACTCTTTCTAAGGCTCACAATTTTTTCATTCTTCTAATTTATTCTAGTATTCTGACAGTTATTACAATTTTCGCCAAGTATATCATTACATCGTTTATGGCACTGCTTTTTCGAATACATATTACTGGTATGAAAAACCATGAATCTTTAAACACTATACTACAGTCGACGACAGAAAATAAAAGGACAATGTCGTTTCTCACTCAAAACATACAAGATTGCCACTGGCTGATGTCATTTTTTATTCGAGGAAATGGAAGATTTTATCCGGAAACATGTGGAGGGAAAACTATTTTGTGACACGACGGTAACGTACGTTTCATTAATTCAAAGTGGCCACTCAATAATTAAATGAACAATTACAATCATATACATACGAGTTGAACGAGAACAGGCTCAGAGATGGGTCAGGATATTAGACACAGGTGTCTTTAATGCTCGTACCGCAGCGTTTCAATTTTCTTTTTGTAGTTTTTTTTTCATTTTTTTAAAGGTGTTTTTCGTAATAAACTCTCAGTAAAAAATCGTTTAAAACAAAAAAATGTATCGTTTACATAACAGCAAATATGCCTTGCGAGTATTCCTTGCAAAAAGACGACAGGCTTGAAAAATACCCGATCCGTCGCAGGGAACCGCTTTCGCACGAGGTCAATTTGGGAAGAGCATTACAGATATAAATTTCACTTAAACATAGTATATAAATTACAATTAATTATTTAATAAGAGTGATATTCGCTAGGTTAATATTGTATTTTAATTATCTTACTATTATCATATAATAACATGAAAAGTGGATTAAACACGACAGCCTTCCGGTTCCGTTCGCTCCGTCAAGTCTCGCACGTCGGCGGTGACGATTCGAACGAGCTCGAGTCGACCCTCGCGAGACGGTTTAAATCTGACGGGGTCGCTTAAGAGGACAAGCTAATAAACGAACGAAATAAAACTAATCTTTATCAGTTTTGTACAAATCAGAGCTCAGGAAAATACGGCATGTTATATTACAATACAGAAGGAGGTAAACTGACAGGTCAGAGGTGGTTTCAAATTTACCACTCCGCAATAATAAAGTACGAGATGGTCTCTAGTCTCTACGGTGATGGAAATATTTCTATGCGGTGGCTTAGGTAAAATATACATCACAATAAAGATGATAATATATAATTTAAGACATCGACTGAGGGTGCTTGATGGAATTTCAATATCAAATTTGAATTATTGAGAATATATATTGGGAATATTAACGTTCGAGTGACCGAATTTACTGCGGGGGTGATAATCGATTGTGCTGTGCCCATTTTATATAGAAGTTTTTAATAATCCAAAACCTCAGATAGAAAAGTATGAATTTTATTTATAAATATGGATCGATAAACTTATAACTGAATTTTCATCACAAAGCCACAACCATTATGTGAATACTATACTTTTTCAGAAATCAAATATCTCCGAATCGCAGATTGAAAATAATAAAAATAGCATGTAAACTGCTTCCGTCGATTATTATTATCAGAATTATGACTAAGTTACAGTAGTGTATTTTAATATAATTTCACTGGAACGAAAAAATTGCTTCACATATACATACTTGAATTATTTTTGTCTTCGGTCTTTTTCACTTTGCCGGTAAAACGATCTTACAGAGCTAAAATATTGAATCGCTGAGAAATGTCATCATTGTAATATTACATTTAAGACTATAAAGAGTGATAGGACACGCTTAACCTCCGCGGGTTTATTGAATGTATAATAGATAAAGCACACAGTCAGTGAACATTTCGCTAACTAAATATTTCATAAGTGAAACGTGGTATCGCAATAACAACAATCGCTAACTATACAATAATCGTTTGAGCAACTCCCCGAAGTTATCTTTGTTCTGTATTGTCTAGCGACGCGCCTACGGATACTCTCGTCCGGGCGCGTTGATCAAATCAAACGTTTAAATAAAATAAAAACCTATCGGGTTATATTAAAAAAACTAAACGGGTCGTTTAATTCAATAAACTGCCACAGAGTAAATAGTAAATGCTCAAAGGAAGCAACATCGAGAAGGTCAAATGCCGTCGTGGAAAAATCGATATCGTTACATTTGGGAAACTGTCTGCGACAACCTATACAGCAGTATTCATCCGAAACACGTTTTAACATAAAACTTTTCTTCATAACCAATTTATACAGGCTGTCTGAGATTTTTATTTAACAGGAAGAAATAATATAAATCCAACTTGCTACAAATAAACAAATAATTATCAATTTACTACCAAAAGAAAAGACATCAGCATTTACACCTGCGAGAAAATAACATACATTTCTTCATAATATACAGACGTTGATATACCATTTTTAAAGCTATTACATCTCCAGAACTTTTTTTAGCTCGACATCCTCTTAATTCTAATCTATTTCAATTCGCACATGACATACGATTGCCTCGCAGTTAAAGAAACAAAAATCTATTTAAGTAATGCAAACATGTACATCCAATGAAATTGCTTTTAAATGGGGAATATTATTTAAGTAATAGAATTACCACTATATTTCACGATAATAAAGGCACATTCGGCTCACAAATGTTACGTCGCAACCGTCGTAACATGTATGTAAATTTCTTTGATACACTAAATGGAGTTTACATTACTTAAAAGAGCGCATCGCGACATTTCATAATATATTACATCGGTACAAAATGGAGAGAATGAAGTTCGGAAAAGCTTTCCGTGATACTCTATCAAATATTGTCTGAGATAATCTAACAATCCGCGGGTTACGTTGCGTTTTATATGTCCGATTCAATATTACGCAACTGGTCATTTTAAAATGACAAACGTTAGCCCGTTCACATATAGTATTTGTTAACAATTAAACAGTAGATTAGACCCTTGCTATTCACGGGGAAACAGTTCCGATAAATATAGAATTTAAGAATTTTAACTTCAGAAATCCATATCGAGAAACATTTTGGCCATTTCATTTGGAATAAGGGCGTTGGGTCACAATATAGTATATTTTATATTAAATGGCACTAATAAGCCTTTCCTGTGATACTCACTTAACTGTTTTAAGCGATTGTCTACTCACATTAGTGGATATTGACAAAAGCCTGCGGTCACCTGCGCGGCTTCAGGGAACAAATTCTATATTTGCGTCAATGAATAACAAGGGTGAATATTTTACATAACTCAGGATAAAAAAAAAAATTATTTACACCAGAATCCTTCACTAAATTTTACTATTTTTATATATTGAACACATTATAATACACTGGTTTAATCATTTAGGTAAAATGGGCGGAAGAACCGACATCCTGATTTGCTCGACGCTTGACAAAATTCTTGTCGCAGGAAACTGGTTTCTCAATTTTATCGAAAGAAAAAGCATCACAGTGCTGGATTAGAAGACACCCTGATAATTTTCAATCGCTTAGAAGTTATTTACAGTAACCGTTCCATTTTTTATTATCGATTAGTTGTAGGCAAGGAAGGGCAATACAAATGCAATTTTCGAGGTGTAATGATCAAAATCAGTCTTGTCAATCTCATTCAGCAGAATGAAATTGTGTAAATAAATTTGCAGAAGTCTCCGTGTTTATTTGGGGCATGCTTAACTAAAAACGGTGGAATACTGGTTTTGATGACAAAGGAGAAAAGTAAAAATGGTGAATTATTTTGCCTTATATATTTAGCTTTTCTGTGCATTCGGAATTCATACCTTTGCATTTTTGCACATACCGAACTGATGACTGTTTTCACAAAGCAAAATATCAGAAAAGATTATCTAATAAACCAAAAGTTATGTAAATAAATAGTACATCTTGTCATGGATGCAACTTAATATGATTTAAGAAAAGATTAGGGATTTTATTTTTAAAAAATTGTTTCTGAAATCTTGATTGGGTACCTGTTTGAACTCATTCAAAAGTATCTAACGGTTTGCAGGTATTTGCATTTCGCTTTATGAAAACAGTCTCCAATTTGAAGACTACTGCTTTAATGATCTTCATTTTATGAGTTATATTATTGAATTTTGATTGATAATCTGTGACAATAAACATAATAAATACAAGCGGGACTTAATTTCAAGACTTGAAGACTGATTAAATTAGAGAACGGCTGGAAGAATTATTGTACACCAAGAAGTCCTGTCAAGCAAATGATTTCACTCTTTATAAAAGTATGGAAACGTATAACAAAATAAAAATATATTGGAAATGATTCGGATAAATTCGCTCACTATATCGATCGTCCAGTTCATTACTTATATACATCTCCAAATAATTCATACTGAGATATGAGAAAAGCCCTATTCAAATCGTCACCATGAATCAAATATTATTGATTTGTACCGTAGTTTTATAAATTTTATAAACAGGGGTTCTAGAAAATATTATTATTTTGTCTAATTATTTAGAAGGTTATCTGCCATAGCATTTTGTTGGTGGCATTTTTGAGTTATCCGAGTACTGAATCAGACAGAGTGCAAAATTTTACACATTACTTCATATTTAACTCAAATTTCATTTTTTTGGGTCTGACTAATGAACTGGATGATCAATATAACAACAGATACAAGTGAAATATACATAAGGAGCAAGATACCAAGTGATATATACAATTAGTATTCCAAACACACCGAGCAGACGGGGAGGTCTTAAGTAAAATATTATCGAGATTGTATGTTTCTAGTAAATTTACAGTACAAATTAATACTACTAGAATAATATTGTTTTCTAAAAGCAGTACTAAAATAAACAAAATTGTTGACCGAGGGCTTTAGAATAACACGTCAACTGCAATACTAAGAAAGAATATGTTAATGATTATTCATAAAAAAGTTAAAAAATCTACAATATAATGATAAATATTCGTTTGCGAAATTTATCAAATTCATTGTATAAAAGTAAATATTATTGCATTATTTAACGATTGTATTGATTTCAGATATGTTTATAATTGATTGCTATAAGTGTTACATCACATTCTTCCTTAATATGGCAAGATTGAGCTTTCAGCGAGAAGTTTTATGCACACTTCCGGAAACCTGCAATTTTATTATCGAGAGAATTTTTATTTCAATTTAACAAAATACATTATTGAAATGTAAAAGACACAAATAGAAGTAAATCTTCAAAATTACAAATCATCGATAATTGAGGCTGTAAGTTTTCAGGTTTTACGTTATAGATAACAATTAAAATTGCATTATAATGAAAAATATTGAATGCAATAGTGCAAATAAAATATCTCAGGTTCACCTGCCAGTGATGCAATAGTGGCACAATTCGTTAAAAGCAAGAAGAAATGTTTGTATATAAACAACGAATGTATTTTAACAGCTATATTATATAATACAAAAAAAAAAAAAAAACCACTCTTATTGCCCAATATGAGGTCCAGGAATCTTGAAAGAGGCATGTAGAAGGATTCGAACGAGGCCAGAGATTCATTCCCGGGAGTCTTTCACAATGTCAGTTTCAACTGCGCATAAAATCTCACAAACTGTTCGCCGCTGACAACAGGGCGACACTTATTCATCACTCAAACAATCGTAATATTATAATTCTACAAATAAGAATATATGTTATTAGGTGTCAGACTTATTCAGTGAACCTGCATCCACACATTCAGTTGGATTCGTGAGAATATCTTATTGCGAGGTGTACTAGTCCATTTATAATTATTTAAGAGCGGGCGGGCGCGCTCTACAAGGATTTCCGGTTGTTGTAACAATATATTTATGAATAAAATTCTGACATACATAATTTTCCTTCGCTTTAGATGTACAAAATGTTGAAAAGTGTTTCACTTGTGAAATACAATATAAACGTAATTGAATCAGGTGACACACCCTGGTTTTTCTTAAGTATAAGTGTCATTAGTGTCCTAAACTGAAATCGGCCTGCGGCAAAACAGCAATAATTCGCAGAAAACGCTCTTTCATGTTGCCAGGCGTTAAAAAGAGCCCCTAGGCTTCGGCCGCTGGACGAGTCCATTTTACGGAAAGGGTAGCTCCAACTTTGCACGGAGTTTTTTTTGAATTTTTGTAGACAGTTGATTACGATCCGCCGAGAGGGACGAGCTGCGGTCTCGTGGCAGCGGAGGTGACATGTGAACTGTTTGTTTTTGTGTTTTGATTTGCGTTGGATTTAATTTAAATTCGTTGTGTTATTTGTATTATAACTTAAAGTAAATTCAGTTGCTAAGTAAATGTAAATGTAGAATCAATTTTATGTGTTAAGATTTATATATTTGTGAAATATTAAACCACTGCATCTTGAATGGATAATAAATAAGTTTTTAACCGGATCTGAAATGGTGTTTGTCTGAGATCAGCCCTTCCAGACTCCGGATAACCAGCCGCTCGCCTCTCTTAGATCCGGGGGGGAATTCTCATTTTGTCGCCCAACTTAGTGGCCATTGACGGTTTGTGACACCTCAGGATTCACCCCCTGAGGACTCATGCTCTGAAGATGCAGTGGCTTTGAACTGTGGTTCATGGCGCCCAACCGAATTTTAACGTAACTTTAAGAATTTCAAATCGCCGAACGCACACTAAGAATCGGACCCTGCCCTGAAGGTGGACTTCAAGATCGGGACCAGACAACCAGTCAGCTTCCCGGCGTCTTACTACGAAACCCCAGCTTCAAAGGCGAAACTGGCGGGAGTCGTCGGTGAAAGGTGCCTGGCCTCTGTTACTTTTTACGAAGCCCTACTTCTCGACTGGCCGCTCTTGACGTCGTTCGTGCTGACCTAGGAGGCCTGCTGGGCCTGTTGTGTTTTCAACCAGTGAGGCCTACTGTGGCTGTTTGTTTGCAATCCAGCGAGGCCCGCTGTGCCTGTTAGATTTGCAACCTGTGAGGCCTGCTGTGTCTGTTTTGTTGTCAGCGAGTGGCGCCTACTGTGGCTGTTTGTTTGCAATCCGTGAGGCCCGCTGTGCCTGTTATATTTGCAACCTGTGAGGCCTGCTGTGCCTGTTTTGTTTTCAACGAGTGAGGCCTACTGTGGTTGGTAGATTTGCGACCTGGGAGGCCGTTTTGCCTGCCATGCTGCCTGTAAAGACGAGAAGACGCTAATAAACCGGCCCTGCCGAGCAAGGAGCGCTCGCGGATGCCTTCTCGGGAGAAGATGAGGCCGTCTGCCTGTGAAGAGGAGATGCCGCCGACACACCTGCCCCGCCGAGCGAGGGCGCTGCGGATGCCTTCTCGGGAGAAGATGAGGCCGTCTGCCTGTGAAGAGGAGATGCTGCCGACACACCTGCCCCGCCAAGCGAGGAGCGCTCGCGGATGCCTTCTCGGGAGAAGATGAGGCCGTCTGCCTGTGAAGAGGAGATGCTGCCGACACACCTGCCCCGCCGAGCGAGGACGCTGCGGATGCCTTCCTGGGATAGGAACAGGGCAGCCTGTTGGCGTGGAAAATTTATACCACCGCCCGTTGTGATGCCGATCGCGACATGACCTGTGTTGTGGCCTCGTGTGTGACGACCGACAGCGCTGCCACGCGTGTGTTTTTAAGACTTGATTTTTGTGTTCGTTATTGTATATTGTATCTTGTTTTTGTGTGATTATTGCTACGCTGTCCGAACTCAGTTCATGGACACTAGAAGTATGGGGGTTTGACACACCCTGGTTTTCTTAAGTATAAGTGTCATTAGTGTCCTAAACTGAAATCGGCCTGCGGCAAAACAGCAATAATTCGCAGAAAACGCTCTTTCATGTTGCCAGGCGTTAAAAAGAGCCCCTAGGCTTCGGCCGCTGGACGAGTCCATTTTTACGGAAAAGGGTAGCTCCAACTTTGCACGGAGTTTTTTTTGAATTTTTGTAGACAGTTGATTACGATCCGCCGAGAGGGACGAGCTGCGGTCTCGTGGCAGCGGAGGTGACATGTGAACTGTTTGTTTTTGTGTTTTGATTTGCGTTGGATTTAATTTAAATTCGTTGTGTTATTTGTATTATAACTTAAAGTAAATTCAGTTGCTAAGTAAATGTAAATGTAGAATCAATTTTATGTGTTAAGATTTATATATTTGTGAAATATTAAACCACTGCATCTTGAATGGATAATAAATAAGTTTTTAACCGGATCTGAAATGGTGTTTGTCTGAGATCAGCCCTTCCAGACTCCGGATAACCAGCCGCTCGCCTCTCTTCGATCCGGGGGGGAATTCTCACAGGGTAGAACGGCGGCGACAAACAATTATCCAATATAGTCTGCGGTGTGTATCACAATAAGATCGAAAACCATACTCTTCACAGGGGAAGCCCACTTATCAATATTTGTTTTAAGTAGATAACATCGGCGGGTATTCGAGCGGGGAGAAGTTTGTCGAATATTAAGAGATGGGACGAGAAAACGGAAGGCAGCAGTCGGATTAAACTTGCACCTCTTCTTGTTCCTTCTCTCTTTGGCGAACGGCCACGGCGGTTTCGACCAGCAGATACAGACACTTGAACTTGTCTCTGTCGGCCGATGCGGGGGCGGGAGCGTCCGCCATGTGAACGGGGTGAGGCGCGCAGTCTGGCGAGGGGGATGGGGACGGCGGAGACGGAGACGGCGGAGTGGGGGGCGGAGAGGAGGGTAAGCGAGGGGGAGACGGGGGCCGCGCCGGCATCACCTGGAAATAATTAACACAGCACATGAAAAAAGATGCCTATATCATCCATACAGAGAATAAATAAAAACAAACGGGAAACTCACTCTTAGAAAAGAGGGTGGAATATATAAAATAATAATTATTGAAATTATCATTTAAAAACTCTTATCTTTCTCAAGGTACAGAGGATTTCTGAAATTATTGCCCCATAAAATTTGAATTCAAACTTAAAATTGTCAAGTCCCCCTTTATAGGTGTCGGAACAAAATAAGGTAATATAAGTTACTCAATAAAAAAAAAACATGACAAGAAAAATGTTTGCGGTGCATATTTTATATAAAGGTTTACCCCTCTTTTGTCATTTTTACAGCAGTAATCTTGATTATGGCACATTACTTTATTTCACGGTAAAGATTTAACATTTGGCTTATTACAATTATTTCAACAGGAAATCATTTTACCATCATCCGAGTCTTCAGAGGAAGGTGGGAAGGAAACCGAAAGATCATCGGATGGGATAACTGCTAAAAAAGGTAAAGGAACACACAGGATAAATTGTAAAGGAATTTGTTTGTTTTGAATATATAATAAAAAAAAAGTGTATTAGTTTTCAGAGAAATAACAATTTATTATTAAACCACTTTCTACATGTCATCACACAGACTACAAACAATTCAACGTTGAAAACATATTTTCAATCAAAAGAAACAATCATATTTAAACAGCAGAAAACTGAAGTATCTTTGTTAATCGGAGAAACAAAAGAGAAAACATTTTCAAATTATGACTATGGGTTAGTAACGATTTCCAATCGAAAGGGAGAAGATTTAGAAGTGTTCTGTTGAAGCTTCCGCTTAATATTATTGCCTCAGAATAAAAGCACAGAACATTTTTCTTAAAAGTTTTTACACAACAGGAACATCTCAACTTCTCATAAGGACAGTGTAGGTCTTGAACGCGTATCCTCGGGACGGCGGGAGCAACGCTTTACCATTTCGGCCGCCTGCCACAAAACGGACCGGTTTTCTCGGAGCGGGCGTCTACGGGTTCAAGTCCTTTTCTGTCCTTTAGAGGAGTTGGGATGTTTCTGCAAGTTATACATTTTTATGGAAAAAGATGCATTAGAAGAAAAATATCCGTACGGGAAAAATTTTAACAAGTCAATATCGGAACCAATTGCACCTTTGTAAATTTCTGGATTTCTAAAAACACTACTAAAATTTACCAACACAAGATTTCTATTTCACAACTGCTTTGACATATGTAGTAGTTTCATTAAACGATTTATAGAACTAGATAAGTAATACAATTGTTGCAGAATGCTATAAATTTGTATTTTTTTTTTGATGATTGGAATTTCAGTATAAAATTAATACAGTATTTTGCAAAATTATCACTGTAAAAAGTAAAATTTATAACTAAATGTGAAGTAAATGTAAAAGACAAATTTAAGCTGGCCAAAAATATGAACAAAAACCATTGATATAAACAGGAACGACCTGATGTTAAAAGCCTGAATGTTTTCCATGCAATGCCTCGGAAAGATGGGTTTGCCAACTAACTGAATTAAATTTCCAAAATTTCAAATGTGTTCATCTTTAACTGATATGGAGACTAATCATTGTTTGTTCATTTGACAAATGAAGGGGTAATATATAAACAAAGTAAATGCGTGATGTGGAATGTCAATTTGCAGTAATGATAGAAGCCAAAACTACACATCAGGAGTAGTGATTGTATCAAAACCAACCTGTACGCGAGGATGTCGGCGTGGGGGTGGTCCAGCGGCGAGCGGGTGGGGTAATTGCGGAAGGTGAGCCAACTGCGGGTGGGCCGAGCCCCAGAAGGGCGGTCCGCTCGGCAAAATGTTATCTGTGCCCACCACCATCGCTTCAGAACTGGAACTAAACATTCATAACCATCCGTCAGAAAATGGTTCAAGTATAAAGGTATGGTTAAAAAAACATTATTAATTTTTGTTTTAGGTAATATGAAAACATCTCGTAAATTTAATTTATATTTCCATGCCTATAACACATGCATGATAACAGAAAACACTACTCAAATCATTATATTAATTGTTATGTTGAGGAAAAACTCTTATTAATTTACTTATAATTAATTATATAGCATTACATTGAATAAGCATTAAATTAAGGGCCTTATCATTATGTTTAACTGATTAATGAAACAGCATAAGTATATAATTTAAGACATCGACTGAGGGTGCTTGATGGAATTTCAATATCAAATTTGGATTATTGAGATTTTGTACACTTCCATGTATTTTGTCACTAACGACCCGGGTTTCGCCTTTCGGCATCTTCAGGCATTCGAGCATACGAATGGACTCGAACTGAGTCACTGAGTCGAATGCCTGAAGATGCTGAAAGGCGAAACCCGGGTCGTTAGTGACAAAATACATGGAAGTGTACAAAATCTCAATAATCCAAATTTGAGCACAAGTATAGCTGTAGAGTTGACACTGTATTGGCCATCAAACGAGACGCCCTTAACTTAATTCAGCATTTTGAGGTTAAGCCATGTTTGAACATGCACGAGACGTAAGGTATACAAAATTTCAACCAAAAGATCTTACTAAATGACAAAATAAGTAAGAATTGGTTTGCAGTTCACGTTTGAGTATTCATTCGCTCGGTAATATTACCTCACCTTTAGTCAAATTTCACATTTTAAAATGATTTTCAAAAGTAAATGTTGCGGAGCAATCTGATAAATAAATTGTGATTTAAAATGCTTACCCTCTTGACGCGGGATGATTCTCTTTATCGTTGGTACCGTAACGTATAACTGACTGCCAAACCGAAGGATCATATTTGACTTCTTCCTCGCTGGGAGTTGAACTTGAATACTCTTCTTGCTCTTCGTCACTGCTGTGGAAATAAAAGATTCAAATTAATATAAGTAAAAGTGAATGATATTAAAAATCTTGTGTTCGGGATGTTCTTTTCTACGAGTCGTTTTCTTGGCATATTTAAATATTCAATGCAAATTTACTTTAAATTTTAATACCATTGTATTTATTTTGCAATTGCTTATTAAGGGATAGGACTAAATATAGGACAACTTGTATAATAAAATAACTGTGGTTGCAAAATTATGACAGAATTTTTTTGGTTAAGGATACAAAGATAATAAAAAAATGGTAATGAAAAGTGACCTTTTTTATAAGAAGATTCACTGTATTTCAGTATATAACACCTATAATGAAGAGTTAATTTGTAAATTACCTGTAGGCCAGGAGGCCATCGTCATAGTCATGGTCTTGCGCGAGCTGCGCATGCTTAGCAGAATGCGAAGAGACATTGCTGGCGGCGTCCCACGGTCTCCGGGGTGCAGGTGCCGCCCCCCCTCCTTCTCCTGCGGCCGGACCGCCGCCTCCTCCGCCGCTGCCGCCCCCGCCGCCAAGTTTCTTGCCGCGACGAGATATGGTATAGTGCAGCGGATCATGACCCTCGCGTCGGATCATTTCGGGCAGAATGCGACGACGTGCATTTATGAACCAATTGCATACCTAAGACAGAAAGAATTGCGATATTAGAAAAAAAAATACATCACTGATGTGTAGCAATTCAATTCGTACGGATGGAGAGTGAAAAGTTGACAGATATATTGAAAAAGTATGATGTATTTTTGCATCCGGCTAGTAACCGGGCAAATATTAGTGCACTGCCTCCCTTCCCTAACCACAAATTTATGCAGCTAGAAATGAAAGACAAAGGATTGAAAAATATCAAAATTAATTCAAGAATAACAATGATGTACCTGCAACACTGTAAGGTTTGCTTCTTGACTGAGCGTCAATTTCTCCGCATCCGAAGGATAAGCGTTGTATCTGTGGTCGTATAACCATCTCTTCAATATTTTGACAGAGTGCTTTGGGAGGTTTCCACGGCGCTTCCTTACGGAGGCAGAAGAAGGTTGGTGCCCACCCGGGCCGCCGCCGGAGCGGCCACCGCCAGAACCACCGACACCTCCGACACGTCCCTCCTGAGACCCGTCTGATCCAGAGTCATTGTCGTCTGTTGATGATGTAGACGGGAATCTGTCCCGAGCTAGAATGGAGAAGAAAACAATACGTTAATAAGGAATTCAAAACCTGGTCAGTTGGTGTTGAAACATATAGAAGCATACAAAATATATAATTTTCATCATATATGTGAAGGGCTTAAAAGCTCTCGAAAGGATCCCATATTGCATGTACGGTAATGAATGTGCATTTTAAAAGAAATCCTTATTTATTGCTGGACACTAGTGGATTAAGCCCTCGACCCTCACAGTAAAAAGTGTACAGCATTAATTCAAAGACATCCAATAGTTTGAGTATAATGGTTTAGGTTTTTCAGTAGTCATCCAAACAAAACAATAGAATATATAAAAGGTTTATACATGCAATATTAAAAGTGTGATCGATAATTTTATCGATGGTAAAAGAATGTAATATTTTCTCATGTCTTCATTCATATGCATCGTTTATCGCGATTCAGTGCGCGTAAAATACCTTATAAAAGCATAATAAAAATAATAATAAAATAAAAAATATAAGAATCTGTAAATTTGTGATAGTTCTAAAGTCCATCAAAGGTTATCCACAAATAAATAGCTCGATAACTCGATATCTAACCTTGCAGCGCACTGTGTAAGCTTATTCATAAACAAAACACTTAATTTACCAATTGATCCCAGTGGCGTAACTGCTGGGTGCATACGTCCGCGACGAGTGATGCCCCCGAAAATAAGAATATTTTTTTAATCATTTAATTTATGAATTATTCTTGATGACACCATTTTCCACTAATTTTTTTGAAAACATGAACGAAATGGATGGGGCATCATAAAAAGTTTTATCGGGGGCCCGCGCCCTGGTATTGTGACTGAAAATCCCAATCAAACTGACTGAATCTGAATAGTTTACATGGCTGTCTTCGGTGTCTGCCAATGGTAATGCACAAAACAAAAACAAAAAAACATTGCATTACGGTAAATTATTGTCAATCTCTATAATTTTTCAGATTTTATTCAAGTATATTAATCGCGGGTTTTAAAACAAAAGAATGGCGATAACTTTTCAAAGAACGAGTTTAATCGTCCTTCTATTTCGTGTTTACATTTCGTTACGATGAAATAGCACTGCGAGAGAACACCGTCCGAAGGATACTTCAAAATGAATTTTCCTAGAAGTTTTCGCATACCAATATTCTTCAGAAGACTAAGGCGAGAAAAGAAAAAAAGTACTTCAGACGGGAGTAAGTGCACGGCATCGCTTGCATGCTTGCAAATGAAAAAAATATATCCAAAGATTGGAGGAATCGACGATGAAATCCTGTCATCGGGATTATTTCAATTTAACAAAAATATTTGCCAAACTGTGAACTTTCAAACATTTTCAATGTGCCTTTATTTGTAATATGTATTTGAAAACCATAACTTATTTTTAATAATACGTTATGTGATGTAAATAACTTTTACGGGAAACTTGTTCTCCAGAATCGCAACCTTGAATAAAAAATATAAATGTCAGTGACCCCAAACGAAATTACGGTGACGAAAATTAACGTTCATTTAAAATTTGATCATATTCATGACTGCGTTCTTTTTGGCATCTAAGAATTGACTCTGCAATTCTTCGGAAAAATAGCATTACACAAAAGATTGTCGTTACCCGAATATATTCTGTTCAGTTGAATTAAACGCGTACATACCTAGGGAATGCAAAACAGTTCACTTGAATATATTACGTATTCCAATATTGCATTCAGCCTGATATATATTTATTTATTATAGGAAGAGTTCACATTATCAAACTGAGAACACATGCGGGAAATAATACAAGAAAAGTTGCGGCGGCCGATGCGATGCATTCCCGAAAACTCTTTTCTTTTTCTTCCCTTCGTTGTTCAGAATAATGTGCGTCGCAATGGACGGGCGCCTGGATTGCACATATTTCGATCGGTTCAAAAATACACCAGGCAGAGGAAAAGGAAAAGTTTAGTATAAACATGAACAATTGAAGTGGTTATTTTTACGCTCGATGAAAATTATTTAACGAGCTAATATAAAAGGAGAGGTAAGTCTTAAAAATATTACGTAAAAAGATTCAGTGGGACCAATATGTATGCAAGGGTAGCCAATAATTTAAATATATATAAAGTAAGCGAATCGTTTCTTTTTTACGTCAACAACATACGAAATCTGTAAAACAAGGTGTAAAATTATTCATAACACGTAAATGTATGCGAGTGTAAATTCACAAAACACTTTTCTACTAGATAAATATGCCACAATTACTAAAATTCAATCAGAAAAAACTGAACTGGAATTTCAAAAAATTTACGTTGCGATGAATAAATTACTATCGGCAATGCCAAAAAACAAGAGAACAAAGCTTAAAGTCAATCAGCGAATAAAACAGTGAACCGAAACGAAACCGATGAGTAAAAAAATATAGTCCGGAGCTACGTTTGCGTAAATGAAAATGCATATTTCATAAAAAAAAGTTCAGTGTTTTCGCCAGTGAGGAAAAGTAATGGAAAAACGAATCGATGAATGAGGGATGCGGATATTTTTTCACACGGCGCAGAAAAACAACTTAAGCAATCGGAGAAAACCATTAAGCAGTAAGGGGAATCAGTAGAAATAAAACCGAAGGAAATAATATCCAGCGAAACTATATTATCGCGAGCAAAGCAAAACCAAGGCGATAAACGGAATGGAAAATATTGGATACAATATCGTGCCAGATTATGAAGAAATATTTATAAATTTAAAAATTATTCCTGATAAAAAAAATAGTGAAGTATGGCCCATAAGAGGACGTTCGTTTGTTGTCAGAATTATGGGTGAGTCTTTATTGCTCTTTCGAGGACAGTCAAGTAGATCGGCAGATGCTTAATCTAAAAAACAATGACTTGTACAGGGTTCCCCAAAATATATTCCGCGGAAACTTGGAATAGTTTTATATGCGGCTACAAAAAATCAAACATGTTTGACTTCATACTGATATGATTCAGCCAACAAAATAAGCAAGTGTTCCGTTAAAATTGTAGGGTTTGCGAAGTGTTCCATCGCAAGAAAAGTTAGGGAAGCCCTGGACTAGTCTATTTTCAAGCTATCCAGTGACTTGCACGCAGATGCAATGTTGTACTACCAATAATATCTGTTTGAGCGATCTATTGCAATTCCACATTGCATCCGGCTACCGTTATACAGACCTCTCAGATTACATTATGATACTGTCGATAAGAGGGTATTTCGCCACAAAAAATAAACCACATCGATTTAATCAGCAAGTTGTCAAATGCAACCAGGTTATTTCACGCAAAAAACTTCACACAATAAAATTAATAAACAGATTGTTCGTTTTATAAATTATGTTGGAATGGTTATGATACCATGTCATGATCGATTGATCGAAGGCGCTTGAAGCAAATTCAAAGAGTTCTCAATACTCCTTTAATATGTCCCAGTTTCTTCAACTAGTCGTTTGTGTATGCGTGTACTAAAATTAATTTTATAATAATTATCATTACGTGAGATTAGGTTACACTAAAAGTATGAAATATAAATATTAAGATTTTATTTATTAACGTATACATTGCAGAAAATGAGTTGCAAAGAAGTATACAAAGTTTTTTTTGATTCATACATTTTGAAGCTACTTACCAAACACGTGAAAGACGTGTCACTTATAGCGCCACAAAAGTAGTCAACAAAATAGTAAATATTTTTTCTATTGAATGAATAAACCGCAAAATGGGAGAATCTTTCGAACTTCAAAGATACGCGTCGTATAATATAAGAGATAAAAATAAATCGTTAAATTCCCGTAATAAACTTGGAACCTATCAATGCGTTCCATTATATGATTTCATTAACGAATAGTTTTTTGTACCGCGATTACACTCACCACTATCATTCTACTATGGAAATAATTATTTTTACGCTTCAGTAAAGCATCACAACATTAAAAATGATATTATATTGTGTAACAAAAATAAACAGGCTTATCTATCAGTAAACATAAATAAACACTGCCGACTATTTCATTAAAACGAGTAATAAAAATCCATTCATAAAAATGCGAGCGAAAACTGCTTGCGAAAAAGTGCACACCGACGCAGCCAGTCGCCGTTTACGTAATGTGGGCGCCCCACAAACAGGAGTTCAGACACTACGCTCCGCTGTTCATCAGCGTGTTATTAGATTCGTAGGAAAATATTTATTATTTGCTTTGCCCCATCCCAAAGACTTTCCCGCAAATAGCGTCGTATGTATGCTTCAAAATTACTTATTCGATACTAAATATTGGTATTATAATTTGAACAACACAATTGAATGTAATATCTATTTAATGTGACGATCGTTTCTTGTATAGCACTGGTATTTTTTTGGCAGTATCCCCTCTTGAAGCGTGAAATGATGTTTACGAGAGTGGGGCAAAGGCATTTACTCAATCATCAATTGAAATATAACGATGCTCATTCATAATATTAGACAAAGATTGCTTTGTATCAAGCCATTCGTTAGGTGTGTTATCATTTTGAAGAAACCCTCAGATTATTATATTTTACGTAATTAAAATTGATATAGGCGAAAATAATTCATTCGCATCCATGCAAAACAAGCGATATTCTCATACCAATAATATACACACACACTTCGTTATTATGTGGGTGAGATGTATATTTAACGAGTTTTTCCAGCAAACATTCCCATGATCTTAAAAGTAACGTTTAATAAATATAGCAATAGAAAATTAAAGCGCTGCTGACATGATACGCCCTGACAATAACAAGCTATGACCTATTGAGGTCGAAGTGAAATGAAAATGACGAGCGAGCGTCGAATGGCGTCGAAGCAGGCGAGCATGCAGGTGTCGGTGTCTCAGTGCACCGCGGTTCTCGCCCCGCGACGCGACAACACGCAAATGATATTATGCCGCGTGGCGAGCGTTTCACGTTTGTTTACGTAAACAGAAAGTTGTGTAAAAAGAACAAGTGCGTTAATCAATTGGCGGTGTTTCGATTTGGGTCAATGCCCATGGCATCAAAGTACATAGCCGATTGTTGATAGCGAACAAAACAGACTTTAAAGGATCGCGTGTTTTTGTTTAAAACTTGATATTATAAATATAATGTTGACAAAAATATGTCTCGACTCAGTATTTTAAGTATTTACACAGGCTATATCTACAGCAAAAAATAGGACCCGATTTTTTATCCAACTATACTTTTTGATCGTGGGGAAAAAATAACGACATATAAATCTATTAGGAGTGTCAGGCTATTGTTTTTCCATTCGTATCTTTGAAAATAGCGCGATGCAGACAAATATGTCGATGATAAAGTTTCTCGTGCAAATTTATACATTTTTAAGTGAAATCTTATGTATGTACTTGACAATAATTTTGAACGTTTTAATGGACACATATGATTGCCGTCACGAAGATTAATAATAAAAAAAAAACGTTAAAGAAATCTGAATTGAATAAACACTCGGTAAAAAAGTGACAAAGTTGATCGGAGAACGTAGTTTCCTTTCCAGCAGTGAGTTACATGTGGAGGACGAATGTGGTTCATGGTATTAAATTTAATATTCACACACTTTACAGAAATAAATAAAGGGTGAAAATAGAACAGTTCCACAATGTGAACCAAACAAAGCACACTTGCGTGTCAATTGTCACACAAACAGCGTCATACTAATGCTTTACGGTTATGAAAAAGGAACAGGGTCACTAAAATCGATTTATTATAGAATACATTCCGTGTTGACAGCTGGTCAAGATAAAACGGAAAAGAAAAATAATACTAATAAATGGGCTGAATATAAAAGACGGACTCCTAGATTTTTTGGAATAATCGAAGTATTGGTCAAAAAGGTTAAACGTGTTAATAATTATCTTGAAACAAAACCTGGCTATCTCAAACACATTTGAGATGATATTGGTAAAGTTCCTGAGTGTACATGGTTATAATCTATTAGCTTTGTGTATAACGTATTTTTAGCAATTTAAAAATTATTTCCCCTTGGTACTGGAAAATTCAGTCAGAAATGGCTTGCAAGAGTTTTCCTCAAATTCTAATGTAAGTGGCATAAAATAACTAGAGCAGAAAGAAAGAAAAAAAAATAAAAGAAAACCGCACACCGGTTCAATCGGACAGTCGTAAATTAGAACTGTTACGTTGTAATAGCCACACGTAGTTAATGTTCTCTGGTCAATTACATAAACTCAACTCACAATCATAAAGCCAAGGTTTACGAATCTGAGCGTATCTCCTCCAGGCTCTCTAAAATATTGTAAACGATCTAATACTGAGCACGGTCAACATAGTCACTACGCTTAAAAAATAGTTTATTTTGAATTTAATAAACGACAATTAAGAATATGTTTCCAGCGGAATAAACTTGAAGGTTACAGTAACTGTAGTAGTAAATTCTTACTTATCCACAGTTTAAAATCCACATGAGAAAAAATACGGTTAATATGGCTTATGTTTAATGATTAAATATTAAGCAAATTGTTTTTATATTTACTTACATATTTTTTTTCAGTTGATAATGCTCGTGATGAGCGAAACCGGTCCTGACCATTATAAATACGTGGAAGTAGTACAAATGAATTGTGTTTTATTTTTTAAAATATAATGTCTTTCTACCAAGAATTGACAGTTAACACCTTAAAAGTGATTACTTACATACATCAAATTAAAGTTCATCACATTAATTGGCTGACAAAGTGTGACTTTCGATTGATTTATAATAAAACATACATTTTTGATAATGTACGATTTATAAACGAACCAGTTTCTGGTTTACAGAAATTGAATATATATTATGCTACAAATAAATTGATTTCAATATCTCATCGGCAACATTCAAAAGACAATGTGAATGGTTATTTTATATTCGATACACGAGTGCATCATTTTACGATAAATAGCTAGGAGTACCAATCATATATACTATCAAAAATAATAAACAAAAGCCGTGCTTCGGTCAATAATCTAATATACGCACAACTTGTGTGCAAATCACCTGGCCTTGCACTGCACTTCCCTCGTGTCCCCACTTCACTTAATTGTATTTATTTATCTGCCTAAAACTTTTGCTAAGTTCAAGCCGCGGCAGTCGATGTCCTAGCCGGAGTGAATGACCGACGCCGAATGTGCGACAACTCGGTTTCCTTGAAGCGAGGATTTAGTCGACATAATATTAAATATTACTGATGATCGTTCATTGATAAAAGAATCCTCCAATGTCGTTTTTTTACTATCAAGAACGAACGAATCCTGAAAATTGATTTGATTATATGGAAATGTTCAAAGATTTATTTTAATTTTATCACAATTTTTTGTTATTATCTATAACAATACATTCTGAAATTATTGTCAAAACAAAAATTATTATTACTGCCTTATAACATAAGTACAGATAAAGTAATTGGTTTTTATTAAACTTATTCCTTATTACGAATTATGAGTTTTTCACCAGAGGGAAAGAGATCTGAACTAAAAGCATGACTGCAAAAATATTTCAAATGAAAAATTGACACATACGAATATACGTTGAAACACCTAACATATGTCACTAAATGTGGAATGATTGTATATATTCACCCATTCGTCGAATTACTTCCCGTCAAAACCCACAATACTATTATAATTGTAAAATCACTGGTATTTCTAAAAGAAGTTGAAAAGCGGCAATTCGCTACTCTGTTAATATGGTGTTTACAAAATAAGGATTAGGGCGATTCCCGAAATTTTGTGGCTCTCAGATGTATAATATCTTACCTCGTAAATAATATTTGTCACATTTGTATCTTCTATATAAACGTTAGACACTGTTTACTGTCTCTCAGTTCGAGTCCATTCGTGTGCTCGAATGCCTGAAGATGCCGAAAGGCGAAACCCGGGTCGTTAGTGACAAAATACATGGAAGTGTACAAAATCTCAATAATCCAAATTCAAAAAACATACGAATGTTTTGCATTTCTTTTTTATTACAATGGATACACATTTTGTTAATACACCACTATTCGCAATATAAAAGAATGTCACGGTCGACTTCTCGAGATCAGCGAACTTTTAAAACAACGATTATCTACTAGGTCACGATTTGGAGGCCTCGGTAATCCAAGAATCGTTGAAATTTTGATTAATCAACATGCATTTAATTATTAGCTAAATTTAGAACAGTTCTTATAGTAGACTTTGGGAAGGTGGGTAAAGCATCTGCTAGGTTTACAGAAATTTTGTATGTAGATTTCGATTATCACATAATATACTGTGGAATATTCATTCAAAGGAACGTCTGCTGAGATGCTATTTCTTCCCTTTTCCACAATGAAGCGATAGAGTTCATAAAATGAAATTAACTTACATAACGAAAGGTTTGAGCGCTTGCACACAGCTTGAGTGGAAAGTGTATTTGTGAATAGGGAGGAAGTCTCCTAGATCTTTAGATGCGATACCGTTCTGATTGCTTCATTTATCAAGTTATCAATCAGCTCAAGTTCCGTATATGATTTGGATTACCAACACTGCTAAGGCTCCACTCCTGTCAGAATGCTAGTTGATCGATTCAATATAATCTTTCTCAACGAGTGACTATGTTTCATTCTCCGTGAATTGATATCAAGTGATGTAAAATGCACACATATGTGACGCAGTGATATTTTGCTGTAATCTCAAATATCAGGAGAAATAATAAAATAGTGATGAAGGCGAATGATAGGGTAGGTCAAAAATACATTCATCTGAAGACAGAACAACAATACCGAACACGCATTGAATTAATTAAATACATACGATAGAATTTAGTCAGTAGCGCACTACGGTATAATGAAAAAAAGGTCAAGTTAAGAATAAGTGGTGTACTTAGTGACGGTGGGAGATAAAAATAAAAGCGAGCAAGTGTCATCAACGACAACGACGTTGCGATAGCAATAAAGTCAAGCCTGGAGCCGAGACAACAGCCACCACACCACTCCACTCCACTCGACTACACTTCGCAGGGTGAGTAGTGGGTGAAACGAATCTGGCGTAGTAGCATAGTGGTGATATTAGCGGTTTTATCATTGTAAAACTCTCGAAAGGTTTATGTTAAAACATCTTGATATGCACCAATACTAAGCATCAAGAATTATTAAACGCGATATTTATTGTGAAAGTAAAACTAAAGATATATAATACATTTTTTATCGTGCGATGAATTTTCAGCACGGGAAATCGCCCGTATACTCAGATTTCTGTAACAGATATAAAATCACTCACAATTGTAAATATTGATTGCATTGTATGCTGGAAGAAATTGAAAAGATCATCCAGAAAAGACTTAAAGATAAATAACGGAATGTAGCAAAATTCTTGCATACGACATCAAGTCCAAATTCGAAATCTGGGTTCCTGTTGATAATTCGTATAAACAAGCACTAGAGTCTAGACTAGTGATGGCGAACCTTTTTGAGAAGTAGGTAAAATTTGGTTCATTATTTTATTTAGTACTAGTTCGTGGGTCACTAAGTCAGTGGTGTCACTTGGAAAGGCGGAGGGGAGGGTGGTTAAGAACTACTTTTTTTGGTTCTCACTTGTAAAATCCTTCAAAAAGTTTACGTTTCCTTGAACTGCAAAAAATAAAGGCCGACGTCAAAAAATTGATATAAATGGGGTGGTACTATATATTACCGGACCAGTCCCAGTCGGCAGAAGCTCCTGCACTGAATATTTGAATGAACAAGGAATAAAGAAAATCACCTATATATTATGAAATATTATTACGATGGCTTAATGTTATAATACCCTAAGTAACTTTTTACAAATTCTACAGGAGGCTAAATAAAAACTGAATATTTACGTTAATATGTATATTAGACTTAAATGTATAGTATGTTAGAGATACTTGTAAATCATAAAACAGTTTAAATACTTAGTATTATTTTAAATAAATGAGATAGGTTTAATAAAGTCATTTTCGTCAAAATATGAGATACGAGTTGATAATATTAGGCCATCGATTTATTAATAGATATAGCTACAGGTTTGTGTATGTATAATAAAGTTGAAGTATATTAAATGAGAAATCTGTTGTTTATTTTCAGATAGTTTCTTAATATTAGGTTCATATTCCGTATTTCACAGTCGATTCATTTTCAAGTTTATTTCTATTGGTATAAGTATCTTTTGTATTGTCTGCTCTCTCTTTTATAATATGAAAAATAAGTTTTATAAGTCAATGCGTGGGTCATTTAAAAACCTGCGAGGGTCGGTGTCAGTGAACCGCGGGTCACAGGTTCGCCATCACTGGTCTAGACTCTAGGCGTAAATAAAGCTGAAACGAAAAACATCGATGACAAAGCAATGTGAGCTTTTTGAAAAATGACAATCGATGTTGGCGAACAAGAGATTTGAAAGCAAAAATGCTTTCAGTTTCTAATCACGACTATGTTGGGTAGGTATTGAGAGTTGCTGAAAGCCAGCCTGAAAGAGCTTATCGCGATCCGTACTGGAAAAGGCGGAAACGTCTATTAATATGAAGCATCAATATTGGATGTCATTTAACTATTCTATAAACACACGGATTTTAATTTAGTAAAACCAAACCAGATTGCGAAAAAATTTTCCATGCGCATGGAGCTTCTTTTAAAAATAGTTCTGAAGCGGAAAAGCTCGGAGAAAAGTCTTAGAAGGGCCTTCTGCAAATTGCGTTTCCGTGTTCTTTGATCGTATCATGGAGGAAAACTCGTACGTTTTCTCGGCTGCTCTATCGTTGCATTTACATATTATGGCTTTAATATAACGGTTCCTTACCCATTTATTCATACTAAAACACTTATGGGAATTTCATTTTGCAAAAGAAGGAACTTTCTTATAGCATATACTGATTAACTTAGCATTTTGTTAAGTTCAAATATGAATTTTGGCATACCGACAATAATGAATATTTGAAAAACAAGAAGATTATTTTGGATTTCGACTGATTGGTATATACTTGGTAGAATCTATTAAAACAGATAAAAACGGCTCGACAGGAATAAAAGTACTGGTGCCTAAACAACCATCAACAATATTATATAATTTTGTTGTACCTAAATACATATTTGAATACGTTCGATGCCGTGTGAAACATTGATATCCTTGAGATATGTCCAAGATTTTTTTTGATTGCACGAAACATCCATTTTACAAGCTGTATTCTAATAAATAATAAGTGATATGGATTTTGTGTAAGGATTTAGGATTTTATTGTTCAAATTAGAGCAATTTCATGTACTTCGTCCTACATATTACGACTGAGGATCGTGAACACTCGGCAACGACACGGAACTCTGTATGAAAAATATAATACGACCCATTTTTATAATAAATTCCTCAGAATTTTACATCGTGTGCTTTGAAAGCGGCACCGAAAGAGCGCAAAAGAAAGTCGAATTTTTCCACTCACTTTTAAATAAACTCCACGATCAAAGTTGTTGTTAGTGGATTACAGCATCCCTAAATGGGCGTTCGGCTCATTAAACGCATCCAATTGTATCGGTTTTTGGCGCTACTTGACTTTTTCGGCCGCACATTAAATTACAAGAATTAAATTACTTACTGTCTGTCGCCGTGGACTTTATATTGATGCGATTACATTATTCAAACTGCCAGAATGGGATAACACAGAAAATGTATAGGAGCAGTAAATTAACTGGAAAGCGAAAAAAGACGCCCAAGGTAACACCGTTTATATCATTCAAGCTTTATAATTTTATTGTATTCAAGCTTTGTAATTTTACTGCTTAGCTTTTCCTGGCACAAAAAAAAATATTTTAGTTAAAACAAAAAATATTTTCATTATTAGGTAGGCACTTGATAAAAAAAAATGGTATATAAAATATTGGCATACTTTCCACTTTAATATATCATTATGAGCTCACTTGCCCTCCTCCACCCATCACTGCTTTCCCATCCGTTCATTGGGAGTGTCTTAGGTGCAACTGCCAGACTTGGTGGCGTGCACGTGTGCAGAAAATCAATCCCTAGAGATAAATAAAAAGCGTCAACGAGTTGAGGTCAACTCGCTCTCAATTTATTTAAAGGTTATTTGCCTTCCAAGTCAGTGTGGTCGATCGGTCCAATGGAAGGTTTATTATGGACCCATGAGGAAATTTCAATTCAGCAAGATGAAGGCGGGCATTAATTACATGGTAACATAGCTTTGCTAAATCTCATGGCACCAAGATACATTCCGCCAAGATTTTCGGGCGTATTATGATCGAAAATATGATTGTTGATCATGCAGTAGTAAATATAAATCAAGTCATTCGTATTAATGTAATTATTCGACAGAAGCTTATGTAATATTGTTAAGTAAAACTGTTATACTTTATTTATTGAATCTGTGAAGGGAACCATGGCGCAGCTACAAAGATTGGAGTAGAAAACTGCAATGTGTCTTTTCAAATGTTTTCTAGAGGAAATGTTATGAATACATTTCTAAAATACGAGACAAATACAAATTTTCAATGCTCACGGTGATAAGATTTTTAAAATGATGAATAATTAGTCTGCAGGGAGTAATAAAGAGTACAGTTATTTTTAAGTCGACATAGTCTTGCGTAGAAGTTGACTTTCAATACACAACATTATGTGACCGCGATAATTCGATATAAAAGAATCTCGGGTTGACCGTCGAGCGGAAGACGTGCGGAAATATTAAGAATTCCTAGCAGAGTTTCGCCACACGGTCGAAATGCTAGCAATATATTTCTTCAACCGATTACACCCGGCGACGGGGTGCGAGAAATTTACATAAGAGCAAACAATTTATGCGGCCGCGTATATGTATATAAGTAAAAAGTACACTCGATAAAATGGGACTTAAGAAGTGGAGGAAAGTAATGTAATATGCATATAGGCCATAGAAGAGCGTGAAGCTCAATCTTATTTGAAAGTAAATAGCGCATTTTCTTTGATTTCGGATATACTTATTCTATGTTCGTCTATTTTGCTTATAAGCTTTATATATTTAAGTAAATGTCACTGACAGCAAAGTGACAGTAGCTGGAAGATATTCAATAGTGGAACGAGTAAATATAGCCTATATTAATTTTGTATTTTGAAAGCTAAGCTAATAGCTATGAACACTTGCATGTACTAATGTGACGTCTCTATTGAAGCGTGTGAATTAGCGGCTTTAGGATTAAAAAAAATCTATTTGACTACTTGGGTACCCGATATTCTCCAACAGGTTTTATACGGTAATTAGGGGTTGCATTCAGTTCTAGAAAACTATCAAAATAAACCTGAATAACCCGACATTCATTCGGCTATGCAGACAAGTCGTGCATACTTCAAGAGTAACGGTGCTGTCGTCATGTTATGTACATCCAACAATAATAATTTACCTGAACAGCGAGTGGTCTCCTTCGCGGAAGGAATAACCGGTCCACATTGTCGAGATGAGACTGGTTCCAGGCTGTAGTCGTATCGTATTTATTTATGGGCGGCGGGCCAAAAGCCTCCATCCCTCGTATATGTTCGACGGCGCTCGGGGATGCATTCGGAATTTTTTATCGGGTATCATTTCCGTATTTACATTTATTGAATGAATCGATATGATAAAATTGTTAGCAGTTTTTCCTATATCTATATAACATATATTGCCGAGACTTCATAGCATATAGTAATTGTATGACACATAAAACCTTTGGGTTCATCTAATCGCTAAGTAAATCAAGTTATTTTAATTGGTACTGATTTTGGAAAAATAATTTTGACATCTAATGGTTGATAAATTAAGTTAAAAAACTGCCATTGCAGTCTTAGTGCTACAACATTGCCGATGATTTTGTATTAACGGTAAACTATGGCTTAAGTATTAATTAATAACAAATTATTTAAAATCGTCGATATTAAAAATAACAGTTTGACAGACGAAATATAATAGGTATATAAAACTATTTAAGGTTGAAGTGAGAGCAGAAATTACACCGATGGCAAAATTAGTATTAATTTGCACTGCGAGGTCGTTAAAACGATAATTAATAATTGGGATCTAATGCTAAGATTATTAACAGTGGCAAAAATAAAAATATGATAACTGGTCATATTCGTAGAGAGTAAGTCACAACACAGCGGCAATTTCTATTCCAACACTTATCTGAAGTGCTAAGACAATAAATTATACAGTTAAAATTATTATTCGACGGCCAATTGACGCCTCGTGTTTGAAAAAATCGATCATATACCAGAAGTCGACCATCTCCGGATCACCGTAGACTGCTACGCCCACCACTCACTCATCCATCGTCTGATGCGCCACCCTTGTTTGTAAAAGAAGAAGCGATACTAAAAGCGCCCTACAGTGTGGACTTGGCTCAACAAAGTTTTGCAATTATGGGCCTAGAATGTTATGCTTATGGAGAAAAATGAACCGAAGTAAATAGATACTGTATTTTCTTATTACAGACTCACGATACATGTATGTACGTAGCAATGATTGTATGGCTGGTTCCATTATTGGTAGATAAGTAGTAAATGTCCATCATTAACAGAATGAAGATTACTCAGTTATTGAAAGAAGTATTGTTAATACACAATAATTTACGTCGAATCCTGCTGTAACAAGCATTCTTGTGAACTACGGGAGAGCAAATCTTGATAATAATTGTACACAAGTACTTCAAATAACAAAAAAAAAATACATTTGATACACTCGCCTGTCTCAGTGCTAGCGCGCAAAAACAAATGAACACGCCTTCGCAAATGGCGCATGTTTGATAAGCGACATACCACTCCAAGTACCGCGGCAAGTCGGAAGGAATGCAAACAAAATAAAATTCCACGACAGAAGAACCAATTCTACAGGACCTACGCTGTGACTACGCAGGACGATAACAGTATTGAATAATACAAATATAATATAAATGTGCCGAGGGGCAGTGGCGTGGCTCGGTTGTCATTTCTCGTGTAGTGGCAGATTAATTTTAAGGATTTCGCAATGCACTAGAATCTATTTTGTTTGTAGATTTCCCACCAAAAATAACACAGGAACGAATGTATAGGGGACCTGATTTTTAAAAATGGAATCAGTCTACGTACATCTAAATTTAGCGTGTGAAGGTGATTTCAAATTTAATATAATTCGATTGATCTATTCCTATTTGCCACAATGAAAGTTACAGCGGGAGTCTTATCGTAGATTAAGGTATGTGCAACACATTCTTGCGGATGATAGTATGTGTGGGCAAACTGACCGTGTCGCGAATTTAAAACACATGGGACGTGAAGTCGGTAGACTCTAGGCTAGCTTCATCCTCTGTACTCTACGTCACGCTCTATGTCTGACTATTATGGTTAAAAGGTGAAGCAACGAAAGAACTATACGTATCGTAAGATGTGTTATTGCCAATGAGTAGACAGTCGATAAAAGTTGAAATATAAGGAGATAGGGTAGGTGTCAACGATAGTTGAAATAATGATATAAAACCAGATACCAGAAAAAAAAAAAATTTGTAATGAATTTCATCCCAGCTATATTGTGATGTAAAATAAACTTATTGCGTTAACAAAAAGTGCATGTAAAAATAAGAAAATGTGTGGATTAAAAAATCACATTAAAATGTACAAAATAGATGCGCAATATAACCGGATTATTAATTTTATCAAACTAGGTAATTAAATTGTAATTTATGAATCGTACAATGGTCACAGTATGAAGCAAAGGGACAATGTCGTACCAAATTTAATAATCATAATAATTGGACAACTAATGCATTTATAACAAGCAAATACAAAAGGCTAAGCCCGATTAGAGTACATAATACATTGAATAAATATATGTAATTTTAATTGATTTATACATAAGGTCCGTTTCCGGCATAGATATTGGGAAGATCTCTTGAGAAGCCCTTTAAGGTTCCTCGAAGCGAGCGTAGATGATTGCCCGCCCTTAGGGGAAGAGGGACCAGTATAATTGGCTCAAGGCCTCTTAACTATGTCCCCGCTTTTATTCAAATGCTTACATATATTCTACGAACAGTTTTCCTACGGACAACATAATATTGTTAAGAATATTTCGGGGGTTTGCTTAGTTAGGGGAAACTACAAACTAAGATATGAATATGTATAGCTTTTTAAGTTCTGGAGTTAATTTTTTAGATAGTCTGTGATTTTCATTACATACTTACTTTTGTCGTAATGATAAAAAATAGTTTCGATTTCATTTTGCTGGCGTGGGAAACGGTATTGCCAGTTTGAAGAAAAAGATGATTCAACATATACAAAAAAAAATGTGCCGAGTATTATTTTCACGCTGCATGTTTTGATGAGTTGACGGAAACCGTCTGACATAATGCAACGTAAAAATTCCCGCCAAAAGAAACAGTATTTCTTCGTTGCTGGTTGCCAGAAACTAAAATTGGAGGAAACAGTCATTTCGATTTATGCGTAACGACAGTGCAGTATGTACATAGCATTGTTCAATGTTTTGAAACAAAACATAGATTAACAAATTCATTTAATTGTTTAGTATTACATTTTTTTTAATAAAACACAATTCATTTGTACTACTTCCACATGTTTATAATGACCAGGACCGGTTTCGTTGATCACGAGCATTATCAACTGATCATCAGTCCTGATCATTATAAACACGTGGAAGTAGTACAAATGAATTGTGTTTTATTTTTAAAAATATAATGTCTTTCCATCAAGAATTTGCAGTTAACACCTTAAAAGTGTTTAGTATGACAATAGTAATAAGGCAGGTACAGTTGGAGGATTCAGCAATCTGAAAACGATAAACATACTATTGAATGTCTAGTTATTTATAAATACAAACAAACATTAGACGCTGAAGAACTGTGGTTGGAATTCATACAACAAAACATGATAAAGTCTTTTAACTTCTTGTTGATAGAAAAAATTATAAAGTATCACAATTTTTTAAAAATACACTCATTACGTAGGAAATAAATACACTTATTCAGTCTGTATTGTCTGTAGTAAATAACTGCGGTCGAAAGGTACGGCCCCCGTGCGCACAATTTAGTCATCAACTTGTTGTGGAAGTTTCTACGGTTTGGGTTACGGCTGGAAACATTTTTGGGCTTTTAATAAAGTTTTCTCACAATCGAAATGAGGGTACGAATCGTTTGATATGGTATTGTTTAGGTAACATTATACTATTCTGGGGAATATTGAGGTAATTTTAAATTGAGCATAGTTGAAATATAATAAGTTAACGACGCTAAATACTGTAATTCAATAATGGTCAGGAGCCTTATGTGTACTACCGAATATACTTCGTAGGTATATTATGTATATATATATACATAGTGATATTTTATAAATAAAAAGATATTGTATAATCGTGAGATAAATTTAATTAATAATTTCACAAATGCGTTATATATATCCTCGTTGTTCTGGAAGAAGACACTAACAGAAAAATACTAGTTTTAAGTAATTGGACTTTGAAGTTTGTTAGATGTTTAAAATGCTTTACCTTTTTCATTTTGTTAGTTTGTACAAAACTGTTTTTAAGTAAAAGTATAATTTATAAAAATAAGTTTGTTTTTCCATACGATAGAGTTTGAAATATGGAACATTTTGGTATAACTAATTCGATATGGCATTTTTTTGATTTAGTGATTTCTTCCAGAACAGCGACGATATGATTCAATGACGACATCTGAGAAGGGCTCCTAGCCCATAAACTCCAAAATTCTTTTTTCTCACATTAGCAAGGCGCCCATGCAAAATGTAACTAGGCAGAAGCAGTAAAGTATTATATAAAACAATTATTAAAAAATATTTGTGTTTGGTTCATCCGTCTGTAGGTGTTTCAAGAAACCAATTACAAATTTGGATAATTGAGATTTGATATTGAAATTCCATCAAGCACCCTCAGTCGATGCCTTAAATTATATCAATTACAAATTGTTTTTTCGAAACTCACGAGGCGCGTTGTAAGTAAAAATTAACGTGCCTCGTGATAAGTTGATAAACCACTTTTAAGGTTTTAACTGTCAATTCTTGGTGGAAAGGCATTATATTGTAATTTTGATCAGTTGATAATGCTCGTGATGAGCGAAACCGGCCATGATCATTATAAACATGTGGAAGTAGTACAAACGAAGCGTGTTTTATCAAAAAAAAATGATAAACGTCGAACTACAAGTAAAGAAGTTATTAAAAAATCTGTGTTTGAATGAAATTTTACGTATTTTAGAAAAGGGGGAAATTGATTATTAAAATGTATCCTAGATGGAGCCGCTAAACAGCCGTCACGCGATCAGTCACCTTTCAAACGGCAACGGCCGATTGCCAGAGCGGTCTCTTCTCGTTATCACCGCTCATTCGAAAGCGATCAATCAATCGAAGAGCGGCACAGACAAGCGGCGGGAGCACCGATGCCGCCCAGACACAAAAGACTTCGACGCAGGGGCGGGAAGCGATGCGACGTCCGCCGAAATAGACGCGGCATGTCAAAACGGCGTGAGCGACGACTGACGAGATGCGGTGGCTGTGACCTAATGGAACGCCGCGACGCCCTTTCGTTGAAATACGACCGAGGAACGCACTCGGCAAACAAAGTGACTCATTGCTATTTAGGATCTTCAACATAAAAATAGTATAACGCCCGCCACTTAGTACTTTTCATCATTATGGCGATTATTTTGACATCTTCCATTTAGTTTTACCTAATAGGGCTCGGACGTATTATTTTGATGTTTATGGATGAAGATATTATTTATGTTGTCAAATTGAATCACCAAAAGGAAAGGGTTTTCAAATCGTTACTTAGTTTGGTAATTTAGGTTTCTATGGCGGAGCTAGGGTCGTTACTGACGAAAAAGATGAATACGTATAGAATTTGAATGATATAAGAGTGTAAAGATAGTGCCGTTAAAGTCGGCAAAATTATACAACTTTATATAAAAAAAAATTGAAATCTTCAGTGATCTACCAAGTTTCGTCGTTATCTTAAAGGTATAAATAATATCGCTAATATGCGTAATGGGAGTAACAAATTGTGAAAAGATTACGAATAACAAAGGAATACTCGCCTGCATCGCCAATTACACTCATTTACGGCATGCTTCGGGTTTCGTCAAGTATATTGATTTATGCGAATAGATCTCAAATAGAATGCGTTAAGTGGAAATTAATATCCGAACAGACGTGAAATGTCAGCGACAGTCGGTGCTCGCGAGAAATAAAATGATGCTGCAAAATGTAATGAGAAAACTCACACCCAACGGCTCTGCGACGAGTTGCATGCGGAGGAAATGCGAAAAAGCACTTATCGTTTGTAAAATAACAATCTTGAGCCTGGATATTACCAATAAAATGTATGATAGATGCATTCGTTTAAATGCGAACGATTTTAATTCATAGCTGGCAGTAAAAATTCCATTCGACGCCTTTCAGAATATATTTACTAATACAAAGCGAGGTAAATGGTTTGAAGAGTGAACATATTTTTAGAATGAATGAAACGATACCTTATGCAACATTAATAAACCGATTAATAAACAGTTTTATTCAATTACAATTTTAATGTTAGATTAACAGACCTTTCGTAAGATTAAATGGAAATAAACGCTATCCATCAATTATTATTTCCTTTCGCGAATAAATATAGCTACTATACATTTCCGAGTCGGTCAAGCATCTTGGGCTTTAAAAGATTTACAAATTATTTTAAGCTGTCATGGTTGTGTCAACAGCATAAATAAGACACATTTGAATCACGTAATTTACCAACTGATAATTTTGTACGGAATTTCTAACAAAGTTTTTTGCAATACAAATGAAAATGTCCAATCTTAAGAGTAAAAAAATAGTAATAATTGGGAAAACTTAACAATCGTCTGCAACGCTACAAAAATAGTTGCCATGTCTTATCATTCGATCATTTGATATATAAACTCTTGTGGAAAATACCATCATTTTGGATTCGTTGGATAGATAGCTGTTTTTCACCTGTGTATTTAAATGAATTCTTAGAGGGTTTTAAAACTGGTATGATATATGTGTCTCCACATTGCTGCATGGTGGTAATAATAAACACAACGTATTACTGGTCAGCGTTTACTTCTTGGCTGAAACAATAGTACTAGCAATATTCTCGCACACCCGTTTTGCAATAATCCGATGCAATTCAAACGTCCATTCTTTAGTGCTAATAAATAGGCGGCATTCGCTGAAGGCGACGGCGGCCGTGGCACGCTTCCGCCGTAATGATCGACCATTACGCAAAACGCGACACGCCGGAACTCATACAAAACTCCGACAACCTCACCAAGATTTTGCAGCCACCATGCAAAGAATTGATACACCATCTCTGTTTACTATTTATTGTGGGACGGATGCGTGCGGTTAAGATTGTCAATGTAAATTAATTAATAAAAGGTTTTCTAAGACACTAGCAATGATAGATTTTTGAAGATTGAGCGTTCATACGATAATCTTGCATACCCGATACAAACGTTATGATATTATATAAATACCAATATACATACATAGCAAAAGTACTGTGCGAAACACCAGTAGTAGTTCGGACAAATCACAGAAAAATAATTGATGCAATTAAAGGCATGTTAAGTAGAGGTCTCCAGGGGCCGAAATTTTATAAAATTAGCCGGTCCATGTCCGATATCTTTAGGCCCGGCCCGAGCCCACATTTATTTTCGTTAGCCCGAAAAAGGCGCAATTTTTTTTCAATACAGAAATTCATTTATACTTTTCAAGAAAAATATTATTTTCATATCTCCGAAGATATTCATTACACATTGGAAAAATTATGTTTTATGATATGTAAGTTATAAATAGTATTACCTTTTAGCTGGCTCGTAACCCGAACATAGTTCGAAATATTTTCTGGAAATTAAAATCCTTACTCGGGACCGAATCGTCTGCGGAACAAGCCAGGGCCCGTGCAGACCTCTAATGCGAAGCAACGTTTCAACTTTAATTGTATTTACCCATCTAACTAATTAGAGCAATGACAAAAATGCATCCACAATACCATAAACATTATTCAAGTTCAAATATTTGTACACAAATTATTTTCACATTTGAATGGTTCAAATGTTGTATTAACGGCCGCTGCTTGCTGTGTAATATTTGTCAATTGAAAAATCAAATGCGGTTAAATAAAATTTCGTAAAAAAAATGATTGATATGGAACTATGCGTTTAAATATATTTTGACAGAGCTAATTTGTCAGCATGAATATACCGGCGTGATAACACGCTATCCGAAACACCGAACCGGCAACCAACTACGGGTAGGTACCGAGCAAATCTGTCAAAATCGAGAGATAACATTAATCAAGAAACCGACTCCGCTTCCGCGACCGTGGGAGCTATTTTTCAAACGGAAAATGTTTTTCAATAAAAATCAATTAGGGCAAGGAAAGCGGTAATATTCAGATGAGTGATTTTTCGGGGGAGTAAATGATAAAAAAAACTCATAAATTCAATAAATATATCATAACATGGTGCGTCGGAACGTTTATATGTAAGAATGGTATACCCTGATAAACTTACGAAATGTGAATGACTACTCCAGGCGATTAACTATTTTCAGCTCACTACGTCCTTAACTTCTAGAATAAAAAAAAAAATCAGAGCGAAGAGTAGTGCTAGTATAGCATACATATCGAAACAAGTTATTATGTTATGTTTCTTTATAATTAGACTTACTATATATTATTACTTACTATATTATAATATTTAATGCCCATTTGGTCAAAAAATTCATTCCACAAAAACAAATTCTTTCAGTAAAAATAGAGTGATCGCACATAATAAAATATATTTTAACATTGAAGAAATATATTACACAAATCAAATCAGAACAACCCTAACATAACCTACTACAACTTAACACACTTTGTTAAAAGAATACGAGACTAAGTGGAAAGTTTGAGTGTTAACTATCTAATCCAAAGTGCAAACTATCGAAATAAAAGTTCATGTGTACCAAGTGAATACTGTCTAACACAGAGTGCAATTATTTATAACACCTTGTAATGGAAATATAACATTAATCATTTGTTAAGTTATCAAAAAATGATTTCGTGTAATTCAAACATGGATAGAGCTGTGACGATTTCACGTCATAAAGAGTTAATTTTGTATGCCCAAGCCATTGATTAAGAATACAAGCAATTACCACGTCGGTAACGCAATTTTTACATTTAGAAAATCTAGCCAAAAATATAAGACTAATTTAGTAGATACTTAAATTGTATTGTTCAACAATTGATATGTTTACAATGTAGAAGTCAAGAAACGATTTGAAAGTAAAATAATAATATATACATACGCATAATCTTAGTTTAGTTCGAGTTTAGAAGTATACTGTGAAGAAACACAATTTATTAATATAATGATTAATAATTATTCATTTTTTTTTTGAATCTACATAAATACAGATTAAGACTTGGTTCTAGTTCAGTGCTAAGGACGATATATTTCTAACTCGACATATATTATATTACGATTATTATGCTGTAGTATTAAGTGCTGTAATACTATCAGTTACTTGATATAAAAATATAATTCGACAGAATTCGGTAATTATTGTCATTCAAAGTTTATTGTAAGATGACGCAGATTCTTAAAGTTATCAAGATCATTTTTGAAAAGCATTTTTTTTATATGCTGAAAAACAAAAATGAGCACGCTTGAATTATTGAAGAAAAAACAAACCGATATGCAATTTGAATTGTTGAGATTTTGTACATTTTCATGTATTTTATCACTAACGACCCGGGTTTCACATTTCGTCATCTTCAGGCATTCGAGCACACGAATGGACTCGAATTTATACGACAGCAAAGAGTGTCTAACGTTTCTAAACAAGATACAAATACGACAAAATATTATTTATAAAATAGAATATTATAATTCTAGGACCCACACTGATACCGGAGTTAAAAATTCCGATAATAGACTTAATCTTTTTTAGGAAAACAAACGCATCAACAAAGTAGCGACTTGCCCATCTAATGTTAGAATTACCAGTGATTTTACACTTATAATAACATTGTGGGTTTTAAAATGCAATTCGAAGAAAGGATAAATATATACAATCATTCCAAATTTAGTAAGTTCTGTTGGGTGAGTCTCAGTCACCCAACTCGTAGTCAACTAAACAAATGTCATATAAACGTTACACACTGTTTACTGTCTGTCAATTCGAGTCCACTCATGTGCTCGGATGCCTGAAGATGCCGACAGGCGAAACCCGGGTCGTTAGTGACAAAATACATGGAAATGTGCAAAATCTCAACAATTCAAATTTGATATTGAAATTCCATCAGTCGATGTTTTAAATTATCTTAAATCAAACCGATATATACTTACGTCTACTGTACAATCGGTGTTTCAAGACGCTGTCAGATTGCTGCAACGAAAATGCGAGTAAATGGATCTGTACCATAAATAATTGGCACAAAAACAAAATGATCATGTTAACCGGCACCTAAGTGTCCGTTAGCGTGCGAGCGACCGTTGGAATTGGGATAGAGACGATATCTACGCATCATACAGTCAATTTGTAAAGAGAAACAAATAATTACGACAATCTCCTCTGAATTGATTCAGCCTCGGGTAAGGCGAGCCAGTTCTTGACCTTCGCTTGAAGAGGCGTGCGAAGTCTGCTCAGCACGTTTGTCGCATATATGATTTCGATGAAAATTAATGAATGATATGAGCACATCAGGCGATGGAATGCAGCGCATTTATTAATGATAACAAAACTTTAAAAATCGGCATAGAAGAAGATTGGCGGGAACCGATTTGTATAATAAGAAAATAAATAAATTTCTATGATGTACGACACTTAAAAAAAAGTTGCATTTTAGTTCAATCAATTCATTCACGAATGAAAAACTATGCAGCCGAAATACGTTTTGGAGTGGACGCTATTCTGAGGAAAGCAAACACGAATAAAAAAATGTAATTTACACTCATAAAACATTAAAATTAATACTTCCTGCCCAGATAGCAAGGCACATATATCTGGAATGTATCCAGGGCGTATTGTAGAAAAAATGTTGGAACTGGTGCCATGATGGGTTAATAAATGATCTTTATTATGAATAAATATAGAATAAATATCCAGACATTTCTAGAAAAAAGGTGCATTAATAAAACTGAGCCACCAAGATTTTATGAGCATATGTGGGATATTTGCAAGCAGTAAAAAACTACCCATCTCAGAGTGCTATCTGATCTTCATCATTCATATTCTCAAGTATATGTATTGGAGCTTTGGTTCCTGTCATCAATGTCTATGTATTCTATGTCGTTTAGTTCAAGCTGATGGGCACGATGGTGTTTGATTTATAAATAGGAAAGAACACGTCGGTAATAAAGATTTGATTGTCGCTAATGGAGCGAGCAAATATACAGCAGCGGTGGTTTCATAAGCGAGTAGATTGACCTGGTGAGATGCGACACAGCTGTGTGAATAAAGTAATCACGGGAATGACAGAAGCAATATTTCTTTCACACGTTATCACATACTTGCGCGCTCTTATCTCGGCCTATCTAACTCGCTTATCACGAGGCGGAGGCGCCCGCCCGCTTCTCGTTTGGATATGTGGACAGACAGTCGTGTGTCGTAATCTTGGTCTATCTTCTGTGCCCGTCCCATTGCAACAACACTGTTGCCAAGCGATTGGAAAAAAAACAATTCCGTTACTTCAGATGCTGTAACTATATTCACGGTATGATTTATAACTTTTAGTCGATACGAGAGATTCATTTACATGTTTTTGGATTATTTGAATCTCGAGAATAGGAATTTTTTCCAATAAGAAACAGACATTTCGACATAAAAGATGTTCAATTTTTTTTATACATTTAGGGATAATGAAAAATTACGTTCATTTTGCATAGGAAAAAAGTCGTTTGTGCGTTTTTTAAAAGTTTTGTAGAATTCGATTCAATTTCTTAGATTATCACCTATCAAAGGGTCGTTATATTGAGCCTTCGGTTGGTATAAATGTAATATTTTGTTACCATGTCCGCTACCAAAGCAGTATATATGTACTTCTAATGGAGCACCTCAACAACTCTATTTATGGGAAGGCAAGGACATAAGGACGGGGCTGGCAAATTACTAGTTAGATGAACGTACCAGCTATGCCCGTTTTTATGGATCGGATAGGTGGGAAGGAATTTAAACATTACAGACATTCATTCATCTCTTTGAACACAAATCCATAACATGAATTGAAGAATAAATGTATGGAATTGTCCATACGGGTTTTCGAACTCGTGGACACCGGTAAGTAATAAAATTATTATATTTGCCTTGTACAAATACAAAACACATAAATGCGATAATACAAAAAGAAAACAAACGATTGTCGATAGCATTGTGTCGCTGTCAGTCGATTTGACTTCCACACACACTGCAGGCAGGCAGTGAAGGCTATAAATAAAATTACAAATTGTTTGCAGTGCGAAATGTCACTTTCTAAATCCGCGTGCGTGCGACACGGCGAGACCTAGCGGAAAATGGCATCGACTTACCTTACCGGGTAAAACACAACAATGAATATTTCAATCCTGTGTAGATACAAAAGGCGTGCGATGACATACGGGGCAATACGCAAGTCAAGAATAAACGATGTGACGTAATTTAAATTACGGTTTTTGGCGATGCTTTCAAATCATACTTCATAGCAATACCTTTATAACGATGCAATAGATTTTACCCAGCCTTATGAGGAATAGAAAAGGAAACGTAAAAAATCTACAATTCCTGGCAGTGACAGCAACAGCTGTATAATAATTAATAAACACGTTATTAGAAAAATCAACTCACAAAAATGCGACGAAAAAATGAAAATAGTGTAATTGAGCGATGTTCCGAACCAGTTTTATGCTAAAGCTTGTGATCAAGCAATGAGAAAATAATTTGTATGCAAACATCGACTCAAACTGAGAATTGTTTTGTTTGAGATGCAGTCAGTTGGTCGATGGCAATACCGATATGATGAGTTTCAGTGTTATTTCATAACATATATTCAATATTAAATTTGGATTATTGAGATTTTGTACACTTCCATGTATTTTGTCAGTTCGAGTCCATTCGTGTGCTCGAATGCCTGAAGATGCCGAAAGGCGAAACCCGGGTCGTTAGTGACAAAATACATGGAAGTGTACAAAATCTCAATAATCCAAATTTAATATTGAAATTCCATCAAGCACCCTCAGTCGATGTCTTAAATTATATATTCAATAATTAATAATAAATCCAGTTTGCAATTATCAAGTCACAGGTAGGTACATATAAAACGGTGTTTAAAAATGCACACACATGATTAGATCTTCTTGTATTATTCAAATAAATTCTGAATTTAATAGACAGCATAACAATAACAAGATTCCTAACATTATAAAAATGTTTCCTCCGTAATAAGAAGAAATCTCGTACTTATATCGTTTGTCTTTGAACAATTCTTTTTATCAAAGTGAAAAAGACATATTCTTAATGCTATTCTTTATATCGCTGACCTAATTTGAGAAAACGCAGTGCTAGAAATAATCGAAGTTAGTTTGCTACGCATGAAGCTATACTTGAATGTAATATTTACAAAAACAAGACGTGTACAATAATAGATGTATTGTTATTACTAAATGTAATGGCTTCCAAACACGAGCTATTGTGATGCATTCACTTGTATACGAATATAATATGCATAGCGTTTGAATATCGCGATATTGTGGGTATCAATATTACAGTACATATGTATTCAAATAATCACTTATCCTAATTGAACGCTAGAATGAGAAAGCACAAAATAGAAATTAATTAAAATAAATAACAGAAGAGGCGGGCGAGTCACTTGTCACGTACTGCATAAGAATGCATTGTACATAATATCAATGAAGGTACTTTGTTACTCAATATTATTTCATCCTGAAATAAACACATGGGTATAATACAGTAATTCAATGACATAAGCTATTTACTGTACTAGGTGACATGATTTTTTTGCTAGTTTAATTTCTTCATCTTTCAGTGACTGCGTTGTGGATGTACATGCACCTTCCTGAATCCAACCATGAAATGGATTTGCCGGTGCAGTTGTAAACAGATAACGATGTTGCTTGTATTATTTGGCGCGATCGCCAAAACTAACCCACCTGAAAATACACAGGAATGAGAGTAATTGTTGTGCACATAAGTCGTATGATATCAGGATTTCCGTAATCGAGATCATTTAGACGGACACAATATAAATGCGAAAGGTTTATTTATCTTGTAATTCACTCACTAATGCACTTACGGTTGTCTTACATTTTACCGCACACTATGTACACCTATAATTTTACGTTCAAGAAGTCAAACACATCAGCATAAAAACTGTCGATCCTGTCAATTGTTAGAAAAGATAGAATAATTTTTAAATAAAATACAAAATATTATTGATACAAATGAATGAATATTTACATCAATATTACCGGTTTTGTCTTTTCTGGAGAAAAAAAACCAAATCGCGTTTTCCACACAATAATCGTCGATAAAAGAATTCTATTTCTTAAATACATACATAAAAGAAGTCTTAAGCAGTATATTATAAAATCTGAAGTATCGTCGTTGAGTTCAATCTTATGCAAATAAAACTCTATCTATACAGTGTGGCAGCATATTGCGAATATTAACTGAATGTAAAATGAGCGTCGAAATTATTATGAATGGCGAAAAACGGATGGTCGGCAGAATGCTAATCGTCCGGCGAAATTATGCAAATCAAAAAGCGGACGATGGAGACCGACAGTTGCGTTCAAAGGTCCACTTTTGCGGCTCGTTCGATGGGCTTCGTGCGCGCATGCAATATGCTGCCATCGCTGCGGTGACAAGACACGAAGGAGGTCGGTGCATTCTACGTTGGCGTTGTTAGTAATGGACAATGTTTCCTCTTCTTAGCACTGTGCCTACAGGCAAGACGAGTGCTGTGTACCGGAGTGTTAAAACGCGAACTTATATTATATTTAGTATTGCCTCAAAATATAGTACGAGAATATTCCGCAAATAAATTTATCAAAAAAAAAAACTACGCCTAGCTGCGTAATTTTGTGAGGTACGCTTCGTATCATAAATTATTTGAAATTCCTTTATCATTCTAATAAATAATGCATAGTATAATCCGCCGATCACGTTGAGATCTTAATGCGCCCCTTGGGTCAAAATGCATTGTAATTTATTGTCAACATTTCTATGTGGGTAACACCACACGTACATTAGATATAAGAGTATCAGAACATTTCGCTGCCTTTAGATTAAAAAAAGATACTTCGACATTCGCAAATCACTTGTTATTGGAGAACCATACGTTGAATGTGGACGATGGCGTTAAATTGTTGCATCAAAACATGGGGGATCATAAATTATTTGATCAAGAAATTTTGGAAATCAATAGAGCCCAGTTAAATTCCTTGCCAATTCTGAACGAACAGCTGAATCTTCCAAACTCCCCGTTGCTGTATCCTATGCGTCGAATCAACCAACAGAAGTCACTAAATGTGGAATGATTGTATATATTTTATCCTTTCAATTGCATCCGGTCGAAGCCCACAATGCTATTATAATTATAAAATCACTGGTAATTCTAATATTAGTTGGAAAGCGGCAATTCGCCACTCTGTTAATGCGTTGTTTACAAAATAAGGATTAAGGTGATTCTCGAAATTTTAACTCAGGTATGAGTGTGAATCCTAGACTTTGTCGTATTTGTATCTTCTATATAAACGTTAGAAACTGTTAAATGTCTGTCAATTCGAGTCCATTCGTGCGCTCGAATGCCTGAAGATGCCGAAAGGCGAAACCCGAATCGTCAGTGACAAAATACATGGAAGTGTACAAAATCTCAATAATCCAAATTTGATATTGAAATTCCATCAAGCACCCTCAGTCGATGTCTTAAATTATATATTTCAGTTTCAATATAGCCGTTGATCTGTTTTAGTACGAACGAAGAATTGAGCAAAGGAAGGTCATATTCCCCGAAGACCATCGAACCTAGGACACTCCCAGAAATAACTTTAGCAATGTATCGAGTGAAGAAATTAGTATCTGCTATTATGCACGTTGCCACTAGCAGCTAATATGACAGTTTTGACGTGCCAAATGACTAAGAAACATTAACTAATTTGATAGCCTGGTATGAATGATGGACGACTTCATACTGGTCACATGGTAATCTTAGTATGTTGAGACTTATTTATTCTTAGCAAATGATATTATGAAAAAGTCGGTGTAGATCACGTGCATCAGTTTGCGAGTGACAGAGCTTACACACTCTCGAGTTCTACATCCTTCCAGTTGAACGCTTCTAAAGCTTCCTCAGAAAATATCCGAACCAATTTCAGATTCATTACATAATTAAGTACGCCACCTTATTAATGAGTGTAAACCAAAGGAGGATATCTTCTCCATCGAAATTTAGCACGAGATAATTGACAGTTAAATTTTGAAAGCAATACACTGGTAAACGTATTCTCAAAGAAACTGCACTCGTTGAGCGTCATTTTACACGCTGCGCGTGATAACTGTTCGCAATGGATTTGACCAACTTTAACTTTTACCACAACACGAAGAGGTTTAGTTTGAACCAGCGTGATTTAATAATATGCTGAACGACCAACGATCCACCAAGAACGAATTCTTTTGAGTTTCACAATCTTGATGCAATAATAAGAATTTTATTTGATAATTTGAAAGATGAAAATTTGGCACGCACGATAATTGATCGCTCTTTGGCATCTGCATTTTTTTAATTTCGATTCAATTGTGTTAACTTTCCGTCCGAGCGGAAGAAGAAGCACCACCTGCCACTATATTTATCAAATTTAAATATTGCAAATAAGATGAACATTGAGAGTAAACGAAAAGGGTGCCACTGACCTCAGTAACTTACAATCAATAAATGTACTTTACTACATTGTAATACTTAATCCCGATAGGATAAAAATAGGACGAATATGGCATGCCGAATTTTTAGCAACACATCCACAACAGCTGTGATGTATTCAAGCGGTCGGAAAATGTTGTTCGAGAGACAGAGTAAGTGTCCAGAACGGACTATTTTTTAGCGTGTGACAAATGGCGCTATAAAATTAACTCAAAAATGCCACACGGGCGATTGAATTAATTTAGCCGAAATTATTTGACGTTTTCAATTTGAGCAGTAGCCGTCGAAGCATTGAACGATGCCGAAAGTGTTTTGTAAGATAAATTGACGACTATTATTAAAAAAAAATGTCAGCGGTGAGAATGACTATTTTGCACGTAATTCGGTGACTATAGGTGTAAAATATTCGAATGTAATCGAATTGGTTCTATAATAGGGTAGCATTACAACTTTGAAAACAATAGATTTGTTTTATCGTTTTTCGTTTATCGAGAAAAACTATTGCTGCAACCTACATTCAGTGAAACTCCGATCTATTGTCCTTTCATTCATCGTTTTCCCTCGTACGTATATAGTAAAAACCCGCATTCATCGTTCCCCGATCAATCCTTTTAGTCGACTTTAGGTTAAATATTATGGTCCTATCACAGATATTACCCTGATTGATCGTTTTTGTCGAACATTTGTCATACCGCTCATAAGCACTTGCGCCCCCATTCAACCACTATCGTAAATAAAAGATTGTAAGTTTGCAAGCGTCGTCTTGTTGTTATGATGCCAGCTCATAATATTTCGGCTGATGACTCAACTACTGAGCACCGATGTAGTCAGAGTTCACTTTTGTCTCGTATTTTACATCTGACGAGAAACTAAAATGTCCCCTATGAAAAAAATTAGGACTCGAACTGAGAAACTGAGGAATTTCACCACGTTTATCGTCTTTCAGTGTCTATTGAAAAACTTAGAATCGGGGTTCTGTGGTATGTTGAGAATTGGCGGTTATACTGTACACCAATATTTCAAAAATACTGATGATTTTTTTTTCAATAAAACGATTTTTTGAAAAAGGTTATTTAAATAATAGTAAGTGACGCTATCGAATTTCATTGCAAACTTTTAACATCGTTTTAATTATTAACATAATGGTGTGTAACATAAAAACAATATATGTAAATCATGTTTAAAGAAAACCAAAATTGATTTCACCGATAAAAATGGCGTCAAAACATTGTAAATATAGAAACAACAATGTGATAAATATAGACGACTGTAATCAACTTTAGTATAGATTGCAACAGCGGCGGAAGTGAATTTATTAGGTACACATGTGTAGCGAAAGTGAGGTCGGTTCAATTTGCCGGTGTAGTTAGGCTCGATCAGCAGCCATTATGCTGTTGTAACCAAGCTAATATTTTGGCCGGATAGCCGCGAAAATTCAAGGACGTCCGCAAAAAAATGGCAGCGATTGCCCACAATAAAAAGATATTGCGAACGGAGAAACGGCCGGCGTTGGAAAATGGTGCGCAAAAAACGGCGAACGGAAGGTCACGCTTCCCTCGCCCCGCTCGCGGCCGGATCCGATGGTGGGCGACGCCGCTGCTGTCACGCTGACAGCGCGGGAAAGCGCGCCGTGACGTCGGCGGCGTCTAGCGCGTGCGCATTTTCCACGTGGGTGTGATATAATTTTTGCTGCATACGTTGGTCGGAAGTTACAGTTTTCAATAATCTTGGTTGAAAGTTCCAACAGAGCCTCGCGATATGGCAACTGAACAATTGTAAAGTTTGGAAAATTGAGTGTGGAAGCGTGCCAACATAAAACATTTTGTTCTACTAGGAAATACGAATCAACAGCATCATATTGTGCCGATCTAACGAAAACGAAAGTTATATGGGTTTAAAGCATTTAGTACGAAATATAAAACGATACTATATTTCTACATAGCAAATAAACAACCGTATAATATGTACGTATCGTTGATTAATTTCCCAAATACTTACATGCAGTACAGATTTTATGGAAAGGAAAAAAAACAGATTCTACATTACCTAAAATGAATTGGTAATAAAAGATAAATTGTTAGTTTATTCGTAGTACAAAATGTTCTTTTGATATATTTGAATGAGCTTTTTTTGGTTCAACACTCGTCTTCTCGATGGGCCGGTTATTTTTGTTGAAGTCAATGTAATAGCTGCACTAAGATGTCCATTTAATATTACAGGTCCGGAAACTTTCTCAAGTCGACTGACCAAGGCCGCATAGTTAAAACCGGCACGTCAAAAGAATAAACGTACCTCTGTTTCGTAATAACGCTAACCCTTGAAATGAGAACACAACTTTATTTAATACGATAAATAATATACAGGAGTTAATAATATTTATGTAATTTATAAATCATTGATTGCGTAATAATTTCCGTGAGATTACCGAGATAATACATTAATTATGATAAACACTGATATTTGGGTGCTGTCATTCGAAACTGATTGACAAAAGATATGAGTGATTCCTTATCAACACTTCTACTAAATATAATCGAAGGCAGTAATAAAATTTGGCCAGTCGTAGGTCGTAGCTCATAGATGTTTACAATTACATACGGAAGGACTAGTAATGTTTCCGCGAGTATATTAATTAGTTAGGTCTTGCAATATGTAATTTCGTTTGCCAGCTGTCGTGGTTGAGAAAATACAGTCCTTTAAGCTTGTTGAGAAGTCGTCACACAATGATTTAGTTGCCATATTCAATTTAGACGGCGTGCACATCAATGAATACAATCAGACGATTATGCCATAATGTCAAATTATTCATTTTAACAATTCATTATCATATATTATGTATAAAATTTGGATTATTGAGATTTTGTACACTTCTATGTATTTTGTCACTAACGACCCGGGTTTCGCCTTTCGGCATCTTCAGGCGTATCGGTATTTCTAAAAGGCGTTTCGGTATTTCTAAAAGAAGTTGAAAAGCGGCAATTCGCCACTCTGTTAATATGGTGTTTACAAAATAAGGATTAGGGAGATTCCCGAAATTTTAACTCAGGTATCAGTGTGGCTCTCAGACGTATAATATCTTACCTCGTAAATAATATTTGTCGCATTTGTATCTTCTATATAAACGTTAGACACTGTTTACTGTCTCTCAGTTCGAGTCCATTCGTGTGCTCGAATGCCTGAAGATGCCGAAAGGCGAAACCCGGGTCGTTAGTGGCAAAATACATGGAAGTGTACAAAATCTCAATAATCCAAATTTGATATTGAAATTCCATCAAGCACCCTCAGTCGATGTCTTAAATTATATTATGTATAAGTTTTTATTATGAATATTCTATTATTGGTTCCGATATAATAAATATGAATGTGCGAAGGCTGTTATAGTTGATAAAAACTGTATAATTCGGAACTTTTGGGTTAAAAACGGGTTGTCAACAATTTTGGTAACAACCAAAAGCGCCCTGTAGAGGGCTCCGGCTTTCTTCAATCTAAATTTAAAAAAAAATGGTAAAAAAACTCGTTTCTAGTAATTGAAAATTAAACGGTCGACTAACGTTTCAAATAGCAAACGCTCGATTTTTTGACGTATTTTTACTTAGACATATTTGAGATAATGACTGTGTCTCCTTGCATATTGTATACACAGAGAAAAGTAAACAATGTAAAAACCGTTAATTATCGCTCAAATTGAAACTATTAGTTTCTAGTTTTATTTATTGATTGAATTGGCATTAACTGGGTGCAACTCCATTATAATAAGATAAAATACCAAAGTATTTAGTTCCAAAAAACGATATTAGCCTAAGATAAGAGCCTGAGACAATTTTTTTTAGAACAATTCGAAATAAGTAGATATAATCAAGACAAGAATTTCCTTAATGACCAAACAAACATTAATTCATCACCTTTATTTAAACCATTACAAGAAGCTAATGTAATTAATCATAATTAATAAAATATCAAAGCATTTATTTTAATGGTTAATTAATAACACCACTTAAGCTCCTTTCCCAAAAACACAATTAATATCTTGAATAATTTAATTTCAAATAAATATTATGGTATTTGAATATGCGATGACTTAATATTGTCTATCTCTTCTGAACAGTATACATAGCTAAGTTAAAATAAGTATAGTTCTGACGATGGCGTTAAGCCGAAATGGCTATCAACTACCTAACTAAAATTTTGTAGAACTAAATACTTTGATATTTTATCCTATCCTAGTTTTATTGTTTGCTATAAACATTACTGATTCCCACAGATACTTCTACTAGCCGTATCCATTCTAATTATAATCTAGTCTTAATATAAACCTTCATGGTATAAGGCACTGCTCCGCCACCGGTGTGCCGCGAGACGACCCCAGGTGTGCCACGGCACAGTTCGTTCAAAATGAGAAAAAAATCGATACTTTTTATACTAGAAAAATTAAAGCAATTTGGTGGCTAAGATCTCCATTTCAATTATTCTCGTTGAAACAAATATTGTATTATTTCGAGTTGTTTGCAAGTGTTTGCACCGATAGTGTAACTGCAACGATGAGGAATAAAATGGAGCTTGTCTCGTGCGTAAAACCAAAAACCCTACAGTCAAAGTTACACATTGCTGCATATATTGAGAAGCATTGATGGCGAAAAATTACCAAAGAAAATATTTGAAACAAAGAACGAATGTATCAAAATAATACACATTATCAAATCAAGTGTTCCATTACTTTGAAAGGTTTAATTTGCTTTTATTAAAAAAATATATTAGCTACTATTTCATAATTCAAATAAATTGTCAATTTTTGTTTATGATATTTACATATTTTGTCTTGGATGTGCCGCGAAATATTTATGTGTGCTTAGGTGTGCCGCGGGTAAGAAAAGGTTGCGGAGTACTGGTATAAGAGCACTACTCCGTAACATTTTCTCGCAAGCGGCAAATTTAATTACTCATAAATATTTCGCGGCACACTACATGCCAAAATATGTAAATTTCATAAACAAAACATACAATATATTAATTTGTTTTTATTTGATGGATTTGAAATAGTGGCTAATATATTTCTTAATAAAAGCCAAATCAACTATTTAATCCTTTCAAACTGATGGTACACTTACAAATTAGGAAAAAAAGCAGTGTAACTTAAAAAAATATTTAACCTAAGTTGAGTGGATAAAAGTACTGCCCATTTTTTGTTTGACCAAATCCAAAATAGTCTCGTGCAGTGGCGTAGGTTGTGCCGCCTGGGTGGTCCTTGAGTTTGCTGCCTCCCTCCACTTTGCCTTCAAAATCTATCTTAGTTATCATCATGGAAAAGATTGCGCCGCAGGCAGAAAATTTTAATGTTTTAACTCATTTCAGAGCTAGAAACACGGTTGCGAGGATGAAATTTTATTTCTCCGATCATTATCATCGTGATCTTAATATAACTAACACTCAAAAGATTTGATGGAGTAAGAAAACCATATTTCTCAGCAAGATTATAAAGCTGTTGAAATCTCCGAGTTCTTTGATGAGTCATTGTCCAGTGAAGAAAACATTTCTCTCCCCGATTCTGCTTCTAATGATAATTCAGCATCTAGTGATTGTTCACCAGACAAGAATTTCTTCTTTCTCCCTCGATATTGAGGCTTTATGTTTATCCTTAGATCTTTCAGAAAGAAAATATTATATTTTGTCAGCGAATCACAAATTATGACAATATTTATTTGTTTATCTACGAAATTTTCTACTCATTTTTAAAATTACACAAATACAATATCCGTGCTAACACTAATACGATTTTCCATTAAATACGAAAATAATGTAATATTTGTTTTAATAAGAATAATTGAAAAAGAGATTTTAGCAACCGAGTGGCTTTTATTTTTTTATGATATATATAAAATACTAGATTTTTTCATTTTGGACGCACTGCGCCGGGGTACACCGGTTGCGGAGCACTGGTATAAGGTATTAATGGATGTTGTTGGATAATTATAACGACGCTGTGTAAAAGATGGCAGGATAGTACGAAGGAAACTACGAATGCAACGCCGAATCAACAAAAGCATCTAAGGAAGGAGAGGAAGATACCAATTTGAGCTATTGTAATGGACGACGGCTGAAGTAATTTGTTAACTTCCTGCCAGATATACGACGCAAGCTCAATGAATGATGTCGAGTTTCCTTGTTGCTGCGAGATTAGGGCCGGTGTCGCAATCCATCGGCGCAACGGCAGATTGAATGAAATCTCGAAATACTGTGAATAAACCATCGGATTGTTTACGAAACGCAAATCGAAACGGAGTGGTCGAAATCGATGAAATCTGCTGCCGTAAAGAGTGAAATTGTGGCACGTCGGGTTTACGATAACAAGTGAGTTATCAAAGGGGTCAATTTGAATGGTTATCGGCAATAAGAAGGCGTTAGAGCGTTTGCTTATCGGAGGGTCCCAAGACTGTTAACGCCAATAGTCAAATAAACTACCTACTTCTCGTCGACATATTCTTGAGTCGATTTTTATACTGCAACACAAGATAATCTTGCTTCATGCTTTCATAATATGAAATTAACAATGCAGAAGATACTAGCGTTTCAAAAAATCATGGACATTTTGTAACAACGTTAGTTACGCTTATTGTTTAACTCCGTAACATGGACGTACTCGGACTATCAAAGTAGGGTACCTCATTAAATATTCGGTAAAATTTTAATGACCGCACCTCTTGATTACTCGACATTATTGTCAATCAAAATTTCAGCTAGGTTTTGGTGCGTCTCATATTTTTATATAGGGGAATAATTAATATGGATGTAATAATGCTTTTTTTATGGCTTAACATCATAAAATTTACTAACAATATTATTAACGAAAGACTGGTTTAGTAACAGTCTCTGGAGACGTTGATACATAACTCTCTGGGAAAGAGACACTGGCTTTAATAGATAATTAGTACAGAAAATTCGCATTGTGTGATCGTCTGTTGAAGAATCGAATGATTGTGATACCGTTCGAATTAATCGGAAAGGCTATCCCAAATTTTCAAGAGGTAAACAGGAACGTGGATATATATGATGTTTCTATTTCTATTATGGAATATGAGAGCACACACGTATACTTTAAAGCGACGGTCATCGCGTGCCGAAGAACATAAACGTATACGGTATTTCGAACGGATCCGTCCCTCGCAAAATAAAATATCGTCTGCAGTGACAAACTGCAGGAATTAGTAAAATAGTCGTTCGCGTCTACCCTTATCTGCGAATTTCCCCAATACATTTTCATTTAACTCTGCATTACCAATGTTAACAGTTAGATTAAAAAATATTATTGGGGACTCGTTTAGGATAACAGATGATTGTGACAAGGATCATAGAGGGCATATTTGCATATTGAAATTTGCTCGCCCAACGTGTAAGCATATAATAAAGAAACACTCCAAAAAGAGAACGTCTTAATCGAATTTTACAAGAAAAAAGCGGAAAGTGTCAAGTCACGGATGAAAAAGGTATAGGACGTACAAAAAAACACAGGTACGTTTGGTGGGGCAGAGGTGTGCAACATTACTTATAAACGACGAACATTATGATTGATTTTTACCAGTAGCAATAGTGCAGCCTTTCTTGCGATACATAAGAAAACTTTGAAGGCCAAAAAACTAATCTATAGATGATAATGTGATTATGGAATTACACTAATTGCAATCTATTGCTTTGCGATACTACGAAGTAATTAAGTGGTCAAATATTGTCGTGCTGTGTAGCTCGTTGATAAAAAAAATGTATCATAATAGTGCATCATGTCACAAAACAAGACCACCGTTGATGTATCGCTGGTATGGACATAGAAAACCCATGTACCTACGTGGAGACACACATTTCTTCGTGTGATAATTTAAATGGCCATAATTGAAGTGCACGATGCACACACGACTCCAAATTACATTTTTTGACGAGTAAGAAAAGTGAAGATTTCTCTACGAGTAACATTTGAATAAAAAGCGGAGAAATATAGGACCAATACCAGAGAAGTATAGGATTACATATAGCAAACGGGTATTGCTTGTTGAATTTATCGTACATATGTTTTCGCTGCGATTGCAATCAAAATTATTTTCATATGATGTAAATGGCTGTTTGTAATGTGACAAATAACAATGATTTTATCTATCACCGTTTATTTAAAATAAATATTTTAATGACACAAAGAATGATGTTCTTTTAATACCGTTTAGTAATTATACTGCACGATTTGTGCAAATAATTTGACCACCCGCTTTGCGGCAAGCGCTCAAACCGGCCGAGGTCGGTGGGAACACGATTTTCCATTTGACACCTCATTACAGTAAGTAAAGTGTATGAAGAATCCATTAGCACAATGGCTCGGCTGTGGCGCATCGGAGCATAAGAGATGTCCAATAATAAATGACAACGATTCAGTCACCTCAACTACATAATAGAAATAGACAAAATTATTTCAGATACATAATTGATTTTAAAATTGCTTTAACAAGCTGAAATAATAAACTCGATACGGTTTGAACACTAAAGGGAAGAGAAAGTAGTACGTGTACAATATGTAGACCTTCATAACCAGTTGTCAACCTCTGTAACACTTGTGCATAAAACCATATTTACGACTATAGACTTCAGACGAAATAATTGTCAGCATAATGGAAAAAAGTTACACACTAAAATAAATCCGACAATTGTTTAAAACTTGATTAAATCATTTTAAATACAATAAATAAATTGGGGAGAAAACTAATTGAAATAGCGTCTTGTAAAGAAGTTCAAATCATTCACTTATCAACTATTGTGCACGACCTAATAGGTATTTGGTTTGATTTACAACAACAAAAATCCTCGGTATGTCGTGTAGTAGGTGTACAGGTAATTTAAAAAAAAACTGTGATGACACGTTATCCCACGTTTCAAGGATATTGGAAAGGACTAAACAAAGGAAACGAGAGCCGAGCTGATACAACAGCAGCTGGTGAGAATTATATACGATGAAATAGTTACACAGATTAAAATACCATGAGGCTTTTACTATATTCACATAGTTAACTTAAATTTTACTGAGGTGTAAGTTAACTAGTATATTGCATGATTGCTTACGTTTACTCGATAGAACTCCATTTAATCATGATGAAACATAACTATGTAATTCTACAATAATGACAATATATTTTCTGCTGAGGTTAGTGTCATCATATGTATAATTAATCAATAAAACTGAACTTTCCATTAGTAATAATATAACGACTACACAAAAAAATAATAATTGAATCGTGCTATTTCATAAATGGAATATCATGACCGGTTTTGTAGTAAATATTACAAATTTTCAAATGAATCAAATTGCATTGTTTTTTACAGAATAAGTATGTTTTATTTTTATTAATAAATATGTCTCAATAATTAATTGCAATTTTTCGAAATGACATTGATTAAAGTTTAGAAGAAGATTCAATATGATGTAGTTTATAATATATCCATAGCGGCAAAATAATTAAAAACCTTTCATTAAGAAGTTTAGTAATTGTGTATTTATTTGACAACAAATTAGCCAAGTGAATCCGTCTGACTGGTAAATAAAAATTAACATAAATACATATCAAATCGCAAAAACCGAATCTTAGGTACCTATATAACTATCTATTTAAACAAAAATTGAATTTAGAGGACGCACATTCAGAATAGGAGTTTGAATTTTGTCCATCACATCTTATGAAAACAATATTATCCCTGAAATTAGTCTGATATACCTATTAGTAACAATGTTGCATAAAAGTACACGCGATAATTTTATGAAAAAAAAAAAACATGAAAGCAAACATCGTATATATTGTAAATATACAAATTTAACAATTCAAAATATGTACGTTTGAAAAACATGACTGTAACTTCCCAAGAAAACCGCATGGCCGTCGCGGGCATCGATGTGCTGAACGAAAATAATAATAAAAATGCACATTCAAAATAAAAACACAATAATGGGATCGCAGGCCCCGCGTTTCAGACAAATAAGAATAATCACCACTTTTTGTTTTAAGGTATTATTTTTTACTTCTGCCATTGTCGATATAGCGACGGAAATAAATATTTTGATTTTCACAATGTCAAAATTGCTTTTTGAAGTTTGAAACGAGCGGCCATCTTGTGGCGTCTGTCAACCGAAAGAATCTGACAGAAGTAAGCGCGGCATAAACTTAACGGTGCAGAATGTATGTTACAACAAATAAGAGCCAAGATAACACAATAATAATGAGCTTTATTTTAGTCTCCTGGTAGAGTAACCTAGTAGAAGTAACGAAGAGAAAGAACCTAGACATTTTGATGATGTTAATAATTTCAACGGAAAAAAGTGTTTGGCGTCCTTTTCAAATGTCGCATGTAGCCATCTCTTTCTACAACGCTACGAGCGTACGTGATAAAATGTGACAGAAGAATTAGTAAACATGAAGCCGCAATGGGTCTTGACAGTTGAGATCAAAACAACAACAATTTGTAATTAACGAATGTCGAAAGAACGAAATAATAAATGCTGAAAATGTTGTTAGATTTTGGAAAACGATAATTCCTCACATTTGCTCATGTTGAATTTGGGATTGTATCATCGCTGGCGGAATAGAAAATCGATAACGCATCTTCCCTGCGAGAATAAAAATCAAAAAACGTTTTGTCCATTCGAAAATGGCAAGTCGGCTAGGAGATACTTAATAATAATTGAATAACTGTACTTTATATCGACAAAATCTTACGGATAAACCTAAGGAACGCACTATATCAAAATGGTGGTGTGGCACGAAGCACGCCGCGGCCCACGAGGCGAGCGTTGGCGCCATTTTACTTTTATAACGACACCGTCGATTTTCTTTAAGATTACTTATTCCAGCCTTTTAATACCTGACAAACCGTTCAATAAAGATTCCGCACTATGTTTAGATGAATGTTACACTAGATGTTTGACATCTAAACGTCAGTTTGACATGTACGTCAAAGTGACATCTGGCATGGCGAACCAACGCTTTGAACGTCGGGTCGGGAGACTCACCTGGAGACAGAAGCGGAGGTCTTGGAGCGAATCTTACGTCGCGAGGGAGCTCCCTCGCCATGTCGCGAACATCCCTACGCCTCTCGGCACCGGTTCCTACGGCCCCTCCCGGAGGCAGCATCTCACCGAGAAACACCGATACACATACGTTTCACAGAGTCACGATTCAGGACGCACACCGCCGCGGTTGCGTGATCACAAGTTCACAGGTCACTATCGAAAACTGTTCGGACACAAGAAACTGCTGAAAATGTTTGTATCTGACAATTTAATGACATACACACGAATCTGACGCGAATGCACCGACACCTCAAACGAGCGAGTTGACTGCGAGACAAACGGAGCGCGACTGGCTGCGCGGGAAGCGTGCGCGGCTGTTTCTGTCTCTCTTTCGCGTTCGGTTAAATGTCGGACCTTTCTTTCGCACGCACGCTATTCCGACGGGCGACTCTAGCGCCGCGGCAGTCTGTGTACGATGAAATGTCAAGTTTCCAAAAATATACCTTCCGTCCTGACGATTCGGTTGCTCCGATCTTATTTTTAAATTATTGTCGCCAACAAACCTCCCTTGACGTAAACTCAAACATTTCGAAATACAGCACAGTACCAATTTCTTCGCCGACACGCCGACCTCGTGATCTGTCAAACGGCGCTTTCGACCTTTTGCAGTCCGGTGCCGGTTTATTTTGCGAAGGAAATGATTATTTTTATAGTATGTACCGACGCGACTCGTAAAAACGCAGTGCAACTGACAAGAAACGAATGTCAGTATGACAGATCGTCGATCGTTATGTTTATTTACGCGTAGCAATAATAATACGAATTTTGTGCTTTATTGGCACACAATGAATTCAATGTACGTACATACATATTTCATTGCTTCGTACACCAACACTTATTATAACGTTACAAAATGATCTTCCTTCATTAAAATTTAAATGAAAATTTTTCTAAACGTAGGTAGCATATTTTTCTTCATAATGGTTGCAAAAAGAAAGAACTTGTATTTTTATCGCTGTTGGTCTACATACCTAATAAAAGTAAAATAAAAATAAACAAATTAACAGTTGTTTATTTAATGGCCCACCTCAAACAATCCGATGAATCAATAATGGATCACGAATGTCTACATTTTTCAAAGACGAGTGGAAGCAAAACAATCCAGTTGATTTTCATCAGCCGTCGAAGTAAAATGGCGACAGAGAAATCATCAGCGGTCGGGTCGGTTTATTTATACTGAACAGTTGATTGATGCTCCCCGAAGAGATCCGAGACAGCAGGCACGATGCACTTTGCCAACGAATATTACCTTTTCATGACGTCCCTTGCATGCTCCAATCGAAGAGTCTTCATTTTCCCTATTTCACCGTTTTAGTTATCACATAGACAATATAGAACTAAAACTTAGTATAGGTACCTGTTTATGCTTATTGATTGTTTCGGGTTTCAATTCCCATTTTAAAATTATAACAAGAACGATCGACTGTTAAAATTTAAACAGAAAATTCGCAAATAACCCTATTCTACAGACATACATACGAATAAAATCCATTGAGTATGTGAATAATCGTAGCTCATTAAATTTGTATGACAATGATGAAACGTGATTTTTAAAGATTTATTATAAGGTCCATACGTATCAAAAGTATTATTATAAATATAAATGAAACATAATTAGAAACTAAAATAGAAAGAATTCAAAATGGTTTTCCATATTCAATTTTCTCTGCTATCTTAAAAATCAATTTACCATGTTATTTTTTTAAAAAAATAAAACACAATTAATTTGTACTACTTCCACATATTTATAATGATCAGAACCGATTTCGCTCATCACGAGCATTATCAACTGATGGTCGTGATGCTCGTGATGAGCAAAACCGGTCCTGATCATTAAAAATATGTGGAAGTAGTACAAATGAATTGTGTTTAATTTTTTAAAATATAATGTCTTTCCACCAAGAATTAACAGTTAAAAGCAATTTACCACGATTATGTGGGATCATTTTATTTTTAGTGTAAGAATTTGTTTTTTGTAGAATGTATTTGTTATAAATGAAAACTATTTTTATGAAAATGAATATGATCTAAACAAAAATGCATTTAATTGTAAGCCAAAAATATATCGTCAGTGCTTTAGGCAATTGATGTAACCCTCAAAAAATGCGAAATGGTTTGATCTCATCGAAATGAGTTAACTAATGGTTTGATCTCATTTTTAAACACGACAGAGCAGGTCTCGTCCAAATGATGTTAATTATTAAAAAATAAAATGACCACTTTTTGGAAGGGAAAAATGATATTACATTGGTAATAGGTTTAAAATTCTGACCCGGCCACTTGATGTAAGCCAGTATTATATAGAACAGTGCTCCGTAACCTTTTCTCACTCACGGCACACCTAAGCACTCATAAATATTTCACGGCACACAACAAGCCAAAATATGTAAATTTCATAAACATAACATACCTACTTACAATTTATTAATTTGTTTTTATTTGATTTGATTTGAATTTGAAATAGTGGCTTACGTATTTTTTAATAAAAGCCAAATAAAATTTTTACCTTTACAAAGTGATCGGACACTTAGCACGCGAAAAAAAATGTGTTTCTTGAGAATTAAAATGCGTATTTAAGGCTCTTGGTTTGACAATGTGTATTATTTTCATACATTAGTTCATTGTTTACAATAATTCCACTAGGAATTTTTTCGCCATCAATGTTTGCCTATACACGCAGAAATGAGTCATTTGTAGAGTAGGATTTTTTTCTTTCACACACGAGGCAAATTCCTTTTAATTCCTCATTAATGCCGTTGCATCATCCATACAAACACTAATACAATTATTTCATTAAAAAGTCAAAATGATAAAATATTTCTTTCAACTACAATACTATTAACGGAGATCTTAGCAACCGGCTGGTTCTAAGTTCTACTAGGAATTTTTTTCTCATTTTTGGCGCACCAGTGTGCCGCGGCACACCGGTTGCGGATCACTGATATAGAAGATCCTTACGTATAATCCCGTATCTGCAAACATGAGAATTTACATTAGTGTATTTCAAAGATTCATAACGCAACTCACCATATTAGGTATGTTTTCGATAAAAATAGTTTTTGCTTTCTCCTGAACAATTTCAATTATGAGGAATACATCAATTGGCCAAAATACCATCAATACTATAATAGCTGGTTCGTCGAAGAATGTCATGTGAACGAACATTGGAAGTTGGTGATGAAATAGTTGAAATCTGTGACATGAATACTTATGAAATTTTGTGAAATAAAATTAATGGTATCGATAGTAATTATATATTACATTGGATATTATGAATAAGCCGCAAAGGATCTAAACGCAATAATACGACGTCAACTACGTTCGTTATAAATACAATACGAGAATTATTCCGAGGGCGAGATTTAATTTTTCTTGTTCACAACATCAGTGATGTAATTAGCGCGGCGTCTGACGGTCCTATCTCCAATTCCATTTTCCGACCGAGGGATTCGGAAGATGCGGCTAGATGCCACTCCAGCAATGTCCTACGTCTAATTTCGTCTTTAAACAAACAACGCTATTCCTCTGTCCTCCAACAGACAGACAAAACGAGTCGATAAAATGTTTTTTTTCGCGGAGCTTAATTAAACGTGTCGTAGCCCTAATGTTGCAATTTAAGTGTGAGGTTAATGTTATTATTATTACTCGTGTTAAATCGTAAGATAAAAATTCTCTAATTATGAGTTCGGCTAAATATATTATTTAAAGTGTCTTTATTTTTTTTAAATATTATTAGTTATTAATATTTCTCGCAGGCAACGTGGGGTCCACAGATACTTAAATATATATTAATATTAATAATGACACTTTTTTTTAACAAAAATTACGTCTAATCTTTGTGTAACATGGTGTCAAGTAAGACATTCGATCCCGAACCCCTTTTGTGATCTAGGGCTTGGCTTTCTTCCAATCCAGCCAGGTTTTCATGTTTGAAATTGTTAAAATTTTTTTGTAGATAATATGTACCACGATAAACCGTGTAAATGAAGCCACGAAAAAAAATACAAAAACATTCATATAAAATAGAAGGATAGGTAGGTATGTTCCTAAAAACGCATAAAAGAACATAATACCTAAGTATACGATGATTTTATTTATTTATTATCAGAATATAAAATAATACAAAATAATAATAATAATTATTAACACGTGCGATCACATAAAAAATGTTTGCTTATTTTTAAAATATGTAGGTATCTAGGTATCTTCATAATTATCCTAAAATATTTCAAGCAGAATATTCGTATTTAATAGCGCGTTTATTTTCTTCGATGTTTTTGTATTTCTATTAGAAATTGAAGACATGTTACAGTTAGATGATAAAGTTTCACACGTGCGCATCTAAAAATAGAGCTGTGGTCAACTGTTTTTTGTAGATAATGAATGATGCAAAAAAACAATAAATTGTCTGTCCCTGTCTACAGTAGGCAGAAAATATGAGCTAAAGGGAGAGCACTATACATTTCTTATTATAATATAATATATGAATCGAAAATGGTTACTCGGATGCCGGAAACTTATAGTTCATTGCATACTAATTTGCATTTTATATTTCATAGTTCATAGAATACGAATTTGCATTTTAATATAAATTATTTTTTACTGTTTTAAACCGAATCCCGGGACTACGGGATTGACTAATTGCTCGGGATCCTGGGATTGAAATCATCTTTTTTTGGAAAATGACATCATTATTACGAAAATATGAATGATACATAGAGTGAAACAAGTTTGACATGCCTGATCTACTGTATTTGTTTGATTGTATTGCAGCGCGGAATAGCAACATAAGATTAATTAAAAAGTTATGGTTTCATCTATTGATTTAGTTAGTTATTGTAAAAACAGGTGAGTCGTCCCCCGTTCAACGGTAAAATTCACTCTTCATTTCAACTAAGTGCAATAAAAAATGGGATTTTTATTAATGCCAACCATAAATATAACACATCGATAAATTCAGTATTTAGTCTTAAAGATGCATATGAAAGATCGAAACATGTGTCACACCTAGTTGCATAGAAAGTTATTATATATTAGTAATAACGCTATCAATTTTTATTATATTAAGTTGTTAATAGTTATAGCACCCCGAGTATATATAATACACCAATGAGAAGATTGAAACGTCGGTAGACAAGTTTATATATAAAAAAATAGTCACATATCTACCTCAAAAAATGAAAAAATTTCTAAACAGAATCTAGCGTGCGTATGTCATTATTAAGTCTTATGTCTCTGCGTGTGATCAATCTTCATATTTATATTGCAGTGCATATGTATTGCGTTAATAAAATAATTTTTAAGCTACACTCGTAACGTTGTTCTATTTACCCCCTACTCCGATTAATGCAACGTGGACATACAAACAACGTTTTTGAAGGAGCATTTAACGTAACAATACAATATCGTGGGCAGTGAGAGTTATATCTACATAATTATTTAATTTAAAGTCGGCAAATTCACGTAACTATTATATTATACCGATTGTTTCATTACATTTATAATATATGTATTCCGATGGTCATAAAAAATATTACATATTTCATAATTAAAGCTCCTGCATTGAGAACAACTCCATTCTAGCGAACAATTGAATCTCTGTTACGGCAAAATCAATGTTACTACTACTGATAATTATAACGTTTAATTTTACAGCGGTGAAATTTATATATTAGTATTTACAAGTAAAAAAAGAATCCGCTGTGTGATAGCTTCCTTAAATCTTTATTGTGAAGAATGAGGAAGGAATATAGAATAAAATACAATGAGGCAAGATCCGCAGAATGGAAGAGAAGTGTAGTCCAGGATGAACATGTATAAGACATAGGAACGAGTCACTTAGGAGGCAGTCGGCAAGAATCGATCTCTTGGAGTCAATTGTTCTCTCCGATTCATTCTTAACTTCGTTTACAAGCGACGCATGAGTAATTTGGTTACAAAGGCTTTCATCAGAGTTGCTTGATCCCATGTCAATAATATAAATGATAATACATTCACATAATGAAGGTAACCAATTGCTAATAAGATCCACTAATAATCGTATGTAGTGTAGCCATCGTATGCGTTGTCTTCCTTCAGTGTACTCACGATTGATGGATGTGCAAATATCGCGTTCAGTACGACGAGACACAAATAAAACAGGCAACTAACATTCTCGCGCCATTACAAGTTCTAGCGAAACGCGCTGCGTTTCTGTAGAATTCGGTCTCTCGCCATCATTAAGTAGTAGTAAAAATATTTATTCTCATTTCTCAATGCGTGCAAAGTGCAGCGCGTATGCAGCCTACGGTGGCGGGACTGCATCATTGCGGGGACTGGAAATGTTATGCAATCATAACTGCACTTTTCGTCTCTAAATGAACACACGTTGGTTGAAAATACCACAGGCGATTGTGTTATTGTTTTCCTGTGTATAAAGGAATACATTGCATATGTCTATACATATTTTATAATGAGTTTTTACTCAACAGCAACAAGAAATATATTTTATGGTGATTGCTATAAAAAACAGGTGTATTCCAGAGGCATCTAAACAGGTATATCGTGTTTAATCAAGAGTTTGTTTTATCAACCAGACATTTTTGGAAAGTTCTGAACAGATTCAATCATTCGGTAGTTGGTATCTTAGAAATATCACGAAAAGGTTTGCAGGAAAATAAAACAATATTATATTCGTATTGCATTGCACTTAATTAATTGTTTCACGCTTATGGTGTTACTATTATTATATCCACACCGATAAAAAATATGCTTCTATTATATCTTTCTAAGAAAATCGATCATCCTAATTGTTGTATATGCTTCGCTATTTCTTTAAAATAAGGGAAATGCACCCTTCGTCTAAAAAAAGAAAATACACAAATGAATAGAATGATTTATGGGCGCCATTATGCGACGACGCGCCAGATGATTGCAGGGAAAACGAATCACCTGGACAATAATTCCCGGAAATGAATGAGACCCGTATTCCATTAATAACTTATTACAAAGGAAACAAAAACAAGAGAATCATTTTTAAACATGACTATAAATTGCGAAATAAAATGAAATTAGATGATGATTTATTAATTTTACTCTTAAGAAAATTTTCATCTTCCGTATTTCTACATTTTACCCTGTGACCTTTTCTTCAACAAATTAAATTAATATTTTTTTTATTATTTAAATGGTAGCTACTATTTTATATTACTTGCTTCCGACCGCACGAAGAACATTAATTATTGGGTATAAAATAACGGCAGCATTAGCACTTATTAGAAGTGATTTTAGTAATGAAGGGCTAAATTTTTATTGAGGACTATTTCTTTTCCCGTTAGAAAGATTATGCCGTATTGAAAAATAAATATTTGGCGTTGCAGCCACTTGCCAGCAAGCCAGCAAGCCAAATATATGAATTTTTAAAATCATTTCACGTAATTTAAAAACAGTTTTGACAATGTCAACGAAACAAAAAATACGTCACAATCACTTATGTCGAATATCTCACAAAGAAAATAAAAAAAAAACAACATTCGATATTTACCTTGCCAAGGCTCTAGACGATTAACCAACTATATGATATCTAAGAGCAACGTTTACCACTAGGCTGCAGACACGATAAAACTTATCTAATTCACCTGGAAATCAAAATACATACATAGCATTGTCAAGCACCATTCATGTGCTTAATAGGGCAGCATAAGTCTAACATAATGAAACATATACATTCTAGAATAGAAATTTTACCATTAATTAAATAACGTTATATGTTGAAAAGTAAAGTATGATCCCTATGCAAAGGAATCCGGGATTATAACCTCCTCAACGAAATACTTTCACTCTTCCATTTTCTTTGTTAGGCATCATTGCTTGGGTCTGTACTATCGCCGCATTTATGCGCTAGTTTAATTTACCCTCCGCGGTCTACAACATTATTTTTTTCATTTTATAAAAAAAAGAACGAAATAAAAATATTATTCTGTATAAAGAAAACTTGTAGTGGTATTCCATTGATCGTTCGGCCGCAGTGGGCGGAAGGGGAACACGGGCCAGAAGTTTTCTTGCAAAAATGGCTATTCACCGAGATGCTATTTACGGATGACAACACTTAAAAATCGTATGTTTGCGTCACCAAGGCATGAAAAATAGTTCAAATATTTCTCACAAGGAAATAATGTTTTTATAAATATTGTACGCAGAAAATAAATATTGTATATTTATGAATATATTTCCTATGTTGAATGCTTGACGTGATTAAACAGTAGGACGGATGATGATGATGACGATTATGCAGTTCGGAGTTCATTCGGCGAGTGACGACAGAATCCCGCTCGGTGGGCGATTACAGAATGAATCCGGTTCTTAATTTTTTGTTAATTTATACTGTCGCGTCGGCTGTCTATGTCTTACTTTAATCGTCATGACTTGCTTTTTCAGAGTGTCCACCTGTATCACAGCGTCTGCGGTCTCAGTGTCGAATGTAGGTCAAATAAAATATTATTTGCCAATTAATTATGCCTCGTCAATAATGCTGACGAAAATGGCAAGTATATTGTTTCGTACATGCGAGTATTACGTTTCGTAAACCTGCAGCGTCATGTATCGCTGCGTATGTATTAATATGTATAATTGTGTTAAGCTGTGTATGAAGGAAAGATACTTTCATTATGGGTTTCGAAGATTCAAATACGTCGCTGGTACGATTAATTGAGTTTTCCCAGGTACGTTTATAATATTTTCTACGTCTATTGTAACACTTTGCATATCCTTAATGTGTACACGCAAAGGAGTAGGAACAGCACCATTGCGAAAATCTTGCTTTTACCCTTCAATGCTTCGCTTTGAGCGGACCTTCTACAAACTTTTGACACGTAAAAGAAAATCGGGAATATTTTATGTCAGTTGCATGCACGGTATATTTATTTTATAACGTTAATTTCGATAGGATATTTAACCCACTAAGAAGATTGTTCATCATGTGATTCATGTAGTACTCTTAAATGTAGTTTGACTGTTTTGAGTTCTTGAAAATCTATAGATTAATGATTTTACCAAATATCAATTTTTAAAGATATAAAAACGACAAGGCTTACCAATTATATTACTTTCATCACGACTCACAGTGAATAAATAATAACCTTTATTGCTATATTCGGAAAATAGTTTTGTTGTGTCATGACATTATTTTGTCTTGATATAATATCGTCAAAAACTACGTATGTTTATTTTTTGAGGGTTAGCTCAGTGACGTTTTAGTAGACAATAATTGGTGTAGAATTAATCCCAAATATCCATTCATTGGTCGATGATAACACATGCACGTCAAAAGTTGGAAACTTAAACTGAGGAAATAAAAAAATGTGTAATTAATTTCGCGTCTTGAGCCCTAACCTAAGTGCAAAGGAAAACCGAGAAACAAACAAGAAATGCTCACCACCAGACAGCGAGAATTCCGAAGACTTGGCACGACTAACCAGGAAATTTTACTTTTGCTTTTCACACATTCGCTGCGAGAACTTGTTATGACATTATTATTAGTTTAAAACGAATTTCGAGCAGCGGGATAACTATCTTCGCTAACGACGTTAATCTTGCAACGAATTTTATTGAGATAGTAAAAAAATAATAACTGCATTTAATACTTCGTGGTGTAGTGCTCTATAATAAAAATGGTTGGGCATGTAAGTGCAAATATCTAAAATAAAGTAATCCTCTTACATAAAATGGTCCAATAATAATAATAGTGGGACGTAATTTTTTTCAATAATTTTGGCAAGAATTTGTCACTTTATTTGTAAGTATTTGTCAAAATAATTGATCGGAAACTTGCATAAAAAATCTAATAATTTGAAAAGTTTTCGATTATTAAAGTTTCTCGTGGTATATTTTCATAGTAATACGAACATTATTATTTTTTAAATGTACGCAGTCTTTCATGGTGCAAATGGTCCATGGCGTATCGACCAGGGACGGCTCTTGTAAAGGAGCAAAGGGTGCACTGCACTCCAATCAGTCCCATCAAAATATTCCATTAATAAACGATATTCAAATATAATAATTATACCAATTCACTAATTTTAAATTTTCCTCGTGTTTCCCATAGGAAAATATTGCAGGAAACGATGATCAATAAACACGACTAGCAAACGCATTCTGCGTCGATTCAGAATACGCATGAAAGTCGGTCGATGACGCGGTAGGAGCATAAATTCTTTTGCACTCCTTAGACGTCTGAAATGTATTTTGACATATTTGTGACGTTGCACCAGTATGAACTACGCTTCAGTTGCATTTTGTATGGATAGTTTTTGCGGGCCCTTGAGCACTGATCCCCCTGGCGGAAATTCCCGAACGTACCCGAAAGCGATTTGACGTTTGAGTTTACAAGCCTGTAACAGTCATTTGTAAGAATGAAAAAGAGCAGTGGAACAAGCGTAGTAAGCTCATTTGATTTCATAATTACTATACGCTCTTCAATAAGAATAATATTTACCTACCATTATAACTTTTGGAGTGATGAATACAATTTATAAAATTATAACTATGATCGTGTATAATACCGAGTAGATATAATTGAATATTTAAAATAGGATAGTTTCGAGTTTTTTACCTGGCTGGCCTTACCTATTCCATAATATTCAACTGTGTATCTGGTTCAGTTTCGTAATACACCTTCGTCTAATATTTTTTATATTCTTCAATATTGAATTCTACAAATTACTTTCCCCAAAAAATACTCATGCGAAAAATTTCCGGTTTAATACAGAATTATTCCAATTGCAGACATTAATACGGTAACCTTAACATACGATTTCATCGAGGAATTTAATCTTAAATTGAACTAACTGTCTTATACAGCAGAGAAGATTTTTACGATGTCGTTGGAGCCCTGTCTATACTTCAACTCTTCACGAATAAAAAATACATGTAGTATTTAGCTAAACCGTTAAGCCATTACAAATAATTTATACAATATCGATGACTTCCGTCGAAAGTGAGTATTACTTCTAAAATTTAAAAAGGATCAATTCATTTTGAGAAATACTACGACTAAAGACAGACAAGGTTTCCCAAACTATCATCCGCGACAACATGGAATGGTTGTATATGCTGCTAGAGCTGCAACAAATTTAGACGTACTCAAATTCATATTAATATTACCTACCCAAAAAAAAGAAAAAAGGTGGTCCGTCGAAATTAATCCGCATGAAACGTTTGGGAAACCCTGATGAAGAGAAACAGTGGATATCGCCAATATCAGACTTATATTTTCGTATATGTCAAAATCCAATATGTGGAGGATGGATTTCTTACATAAATATGTGAATCTTTTTTTTGCACTCCCTAATATTCCTGTCACCGGCCGCCACTGGTATCGACTATGTAAACCCTAAAGGTTTTTTTTTTTGATATCACCACAAAAGTTTCATATTTAATTTTGTTTCACCATCTACAATATATATTATAAGTAAGTTAAGAGTTAAGTAAAGAGTAATAGATAATTACTGACTGTAAAAAGCTTTACAGTATTATTATAATATCAGCAAAAATGATACGTGTATATTTAAAAAAATATTAAAGCAGACATTTTTGTAGTCTACGCGAGGATGACATCGATGCAGTTTGTTTCGCTTCGAGCGCTCTGTTTATTGCAGAAAAGGGAATTAAGACTTGAAAGGGAATTAAGATATGAAATCGTCACTAATTATGAGTTTCCATATAGATGTACCACGCGTTCACGTGCACGAAAATCCAGTGGACAATGAAATAATTGAATATCAGAATTTTAATAAATGAATACTATTCTACATGTGATTAAAATTTGAAAATAGAATTCATTGACTCGACGAAAAATAGCTGAACGTCGAATTTGATTCAAAGCACATTTTCCGCGGTTTAAATCGTTTGCCATTTGTTCAACGCTTACATTTTACGGGGGAAATTTAACGGTATCGAATCACGGCCTGATGAAATCTCAGAAAATACAAATATTGAGCTTTCATAATAGATGGATGCGATAGATATGTAACGGACCAGCGTTGTTAGTCAGAGACATAAAAGTCCCATGTCAAGTTCATGTGCCCACATAGTGGGAGAAGTATAATCAAAGAAGAAAAAAAGACAATTGGTTACGATAACAGCTTGGAATGTGTTCAAGCAGTTCAAATTAAGATCGGAGAATAGTTTTTTAAATAAATTATTGTGTTCGATGTGATAAATTAGACAGCAAACTGTCAACACCTGTGAAAATTTACCTATTAATATAACCTAGGCAAAAATATATATTTACACCAACATTAGTCTACACACGTCTACACAATTCAACAGAAGCCACTTTATAACTGTGTGATATCTCAAATGTATATCGTTTGTTGATGTTTGGTAATATGTATAGCTCAAACATTGTATGAATTTATTTGTTTTGTTCGTAATGGGTATAATACAACTTAAAAACATTGTAACATTTCCTGAGACGGTAATTTTGCTGTCTGTGATGATTATCGTGACAGAAAAAACTACAAGGATAAAGGTATTTTTATTGAATAGATTAAAAAAAACATCTTTACATTTTAATCGAACAGTCTTACTTACCTACTTCTTATTTTATCCCCTTCAACTTTTAATGATCATATGCCAATATCAGAAATTTGTAATAAAGATTTTTGTATAATATGCATTCAATTATCAGTCTCTTATGTTTACCATCGAACACGATAATTCAATGGTGTTTTGGCCAATTTGGCCAACTCTCAAAATTGAAATTGTGCAGGGGAGAGTAAAAACTGTTTTTATGAAAAAAATTATATGCTGAGTTGTGTTATGAATCTTTTCAATGCACTCCTGTAAATTATCATGTTTCCAGAAAGCGGATTATACGTATGGAGTGTCGATATAATAGTGGCCGGGTCAGAATTTTAAAACGTAAAACAGATGTAAAATTATGTTTCCATTCTAAAAGTGGTCAATTCATTTTTCTAATTTACATCATTTGGCCTAAACCTGCTCTGTCGTCTTTAAAATGAGATCCAATCATTAACTCATTTTCGTATTTTTTGAGGGTTACATCAATTGGCCAAAACCCTGTCGATATATCAAATGAAAACTGCGAGTGTTAGTTGACAATATTCCTATATTTTTAATGAAAAAATCAATTAATCAAATTAATAAAAACAATGAAATAGGGGAAAAGAATACTATATATATAATTAACGCAATTATTGCCATAAAAAATGGGTTATAAATAATTGCACTTTGTGTTAGGTAGTATTCACTTGGTAAACTTGAACTTTTATTTTGATAGTTTCCACTTGCCACAGCCATGGATTGTTTTAACCAAGTGGGTTAGGTTATAGTAAATTACGTTAGGTTTGGTCTGGTTTGGTTTGTGTAATGTATTCTAATGCATGAAGCAAAGACAATGTAGGCGGCCTAACATAGGGTAGAAGAATAAGTGACATTTCATTACAGCTTCGTGCAACTATCGATTTCAAAGTTTGAGTATTTATATTGAGTGAAAACTATTTTATCTATATGAAAATATTTTTTTATAATTGTATTATATTTCTTCAACGTTAAAATATATTTTTTTATGAGGGATCACTTTATTTTTAGTGAAAGAATTTGTTTTTTGTAGAATGTATATGTTATAAGTGAAAACTATTTTTATGAATGTGAATATTATCCAAGCGAAAGTGCCTAAAAATACTAATTTTGGCAAAAAATAAAATGTACAATTCTTGTCAGATTGTAGTACTTAATCCAAATTTTCTTTATATGACCAGTAGTAATGAAGATATTACACTTTAAACATTTGTAGCCCTCTCGTTAAGTAGAGTTATAATTTTATGTCTTTGCACTCCGACTCTAGGGTTTAGGATCACGGGATCTATAGGTACATACTCTTACACTGACATGCTCTGTGTATTATACCAACGCGTATCAGTGTAGTAAAAATGCAAAGGAATGAAATTTTCAGGATTTTAGTCAGTTTGGAAAGGAAATCAAATATGTATCTATTGAATAGTTTTAACGTACATGCAAACATGCACTGACATACGCAATACATAGTTATATTAGTCGAGTCAGTATTGTTTTTATTTTATTATATTGTGATAACATAATATATAGTGAGATGGCATTGGAAAACATAGCGCCGCAGCTGTCAGAAAATTGTGCGGGTCATATGAGAGGTGTCAGATACGGTTGGGTATGAACGGGAACAGTTTGCAAATTATTATTGCAAGGAAAGCAAGCGGAGCATATTATTCTCTGAACAACGTTACTGACGTTATTTATTATAGTTATAAGAGAAATCGAGAAGGCATGAACTATTTGTGGAAAGTTAATAATATTAACATAATAATCGCAAGTATCATCAGATCTCCTCTAGCTGCGTTTCTATAAAACGGGCCTTAGTGTATGACGACTCTGGAGTGACTAGTTACAATATTTATATTGGTTCTAAATGTGTTATTTAAGTAAGGATAACAGTTTTATGATCTGGATAATAGCCGTTTATATGGATTGTGCAGCCTGGACAGTAGGTTTCCAACCATTGTTACTATGAGATTATAAAAGTAGTATTATCAAGAAAAATTAAAAATTTGATCTGAATGAATGTGGAATTCTATATTAAATTGATTGAGTCGCATAATGCTAGCAGTATATATAAAATTGTTCAAGAAATTGGAAATTAATAAGAGACCCGACTTATGAGACACGATATTAAATTTATTCCCATAGAATTTTTCCCTTCAAATAAAAGTAATTGATATTGTAAAAATTATTACTGTTTTTTTAGTAAATTTTTATAGTAACCCTTTCCGCATCCAGTGGAAGGAAACAAATCTCACTGTTCATTTATCGTTTATGAGTTAAGAGTTAGAATCAATGTCTACGTCATAAATAAAAATCTTGAGATAGAGTTAGTCTGAAGACGCTTCTCAAAGGGGCGAAGCATGCTTCACATTATACCACAGCAACACAACCAGTGGAGAAACAAATTTGTTAATTTTGATTATACATTAAAAATGAATTTCCTCCAAGTGAACGTAGAATCCATTGAAAATGTGAAATTGAACATTGTTTGTTTCTCAATATTTTTCTATAGCATTCAATCATAATGTGAGACAGCCAACCAGCAGATTATTGTTGTTGTCAAGGCAGACCTTTCTTTGATGATTAAAATCTCGAAATATTAACACAATTTAAACGAAGAGAATTCAGAATACAATAATTTATTTTATTCGTATGGGCCGGATACGAGAGAATTTATTATTCGGCAGACTATGAGCTCAGACTGCAACGTTGTTAGATTATTTAGCATGTGGATAGAGATACCAACACAGTCGCATTAATTTATTTCTTTTGGACCGTTTCCAAAGCTCTCGTATAGATCTTTTGCGATGACAGACGCCGTATTTTAAATGAAATGTGAAAATGGCGCGCTCGGAAAATATTGAATTTTCCATTACAAGACAACGGGTTGTATTTTATTTTTTTCTCTTATTAACAGCCGTCGGCCTATTTGCGGCGCATCTTTCAGTCGAGGCTCGCGATAATTACTTAAGGATACATATGTAGGTATAATGTTTATGTAAGAGGAACTCTTGTGTCTATTTCGATTCTGATTCATAGCATAACACGAGTTTGGGAGTTCAAATATTATGCCAATATTTAATTATGGACACATGTTTTGTTGTAATTATAAATGAGTTCAGCCAACTTAATCAATATTATTGCTGTATTTAACTTGTAATAAATCTAATGTCAATGCAAAACCGTACATATAATATACTGTGATTCTTATATCATACATAGTGTTAGACTGCATATAAGAAATAACAATTATAGTCTGTAGTTATTTGTGGAATTGATTTTTAATAAAGTTTACATACAAAACTATTTGGTCAATTCCAAAGTGTGGAATGAATCGCCTCTCTTTCCTTACCTGGGTGTTTCATGACCGTCGAAAGCATGTTGAAGCTGGTATTCATAAAAATAAACCACTGTTGAAGTTATTGTCTGTATACATCTTATAGTTAACCAAATTTTGATAAACGGCACATTAAAGATAATAATGTAACAACACTAATTTAATTTAAGATTGATATTTGGAATTATTGCTGGTTGTCAATGAGCCAGATATTAAATCGTTTGAGATAAACTTAATGGAAATTAACAGAGACATCACGGACACCCATGTAAAAGTTCGCACATTAATGTTAAATTGAAAGGATCAAACATTGAGATTGACCTTGCCAGGACTCGGAATCATTTGACCTCTAGGCTACAAAGGCCGGCAAAAATAAAAATAGAAAAAATATATTTTATGACAATTGAAATCAATATTCTGTTAAAAACAAACGATCTTCGAACGAATGACGATCAATGATTCGATGCACCTAATTTCGTATGCCAGGTAGTTGATAATAAATACTCTGTGTACCTGTGCCTGACTTCTGTTTGTTTCACCTACTGCATTAGCGAGTGTTCCTGATCCACAAATAATAAATGGGGATTGGCATTTGGGTAGCGGAAATAAACCATAGAGGTCGGACGAAGGCTGTGATCCAACAGAGTATAGGTACATCCTAACAATACAATAAATCGTTATACTTCACTGTAATGTTTAGAGTGCGATTATTCTTAATAATGGTGGTTCGGCCTCATACAGGACCAATTGGTAATGCCGATTCATTTGGTTTTCACAACGATTACAAGTTCATATGAAACCTTTAGTTTCTCTCACTTTTAAGGTGTTAACACTGTTAACTGTCAACTCTTGGTGGAGAGGCATTATATTTTTAAAATAAAACACAATTTGTACTTTTCCCACATTTTTATAATGATCAGGACCAGTTTCTCTAATATCGAGCATTATCAACTGGTGATAATTTAAAAAAATGTTTTTATTTTCATTATTGATTTTATTAGTAGTACTGTTTACAATAATTATTATTATTGTTGTTACTGTTATTATGTTTGTGAAATGCATGGCGCATTGGCGTCAGCTGAAATGCCATGCATTTCAATTTTTTAAATTTACAATAAATAAATAAAAAAATAATTGTGAAAAATGTGGAAGTAGTTAAAATACTTACGTTTCCTTATCTCAAATAAGTAAAGATTTAATATCGATGTCTATATTAGACTTAAAATTTGACGATAAAGTTAGTCTGACAATGATTCTCAAAGAACAAAAACACATGTTATAAATATATGCTTACACTACTAGTTGAATAAAAAATTAAGTCAATAATTTAAATGAACTTCACCTCCCAAACTACCGACGAAGATATTAACTTTTTGTTGTAAAGTCTGAATAGATGTTTAATAAGAACTACTTGTTATTCAGTCGCGCAACCTTTCTTTTTTTGAATAAGGTAAGGAAAGAATGATCGGGCTAGGGCAGCACTTGCAATTAAGTGAAATGTTCTCCGTCCATATTTTTGGGATGGATGGGAGGTGATTTAAACACCACAGATTATTCAAATTTTGATTTATCAAGCACAACTCACTTGATAAATCAAAATATGAAAGTGCTCATTCGCGGATTCGAATTCGTGTACACCGCTAAAAACAATAATCAAACAAGTGGAGGGATATTTGAAAAACGGCTTTAACTTTAAAATGTGACATAATAAAGTGTGTTCAGACATCTTATACGACGCCTTCTTCACAAGAAGGAATGCACTGAAAGCCAATGCAATGCAATAACTATGCGTTTATCTAGCCATAAACCTAATACGAAATTGTAGTCACTTCGCTGATATAATATACAAGCTTTGTATACAATGTAAAACGTAACGGTTTCCGCTGACCCAAATACCGGTTTTCTCGAGCGGGAAATAACCGGGAATATAAAGTATACATTTAACTCTCCCCGAGACGGGTGCCAGAATCTCGATGCACGCAAGCGACACCGATCATTACGAGTCGATACGTTCGTTGTTATACCAATCTTTTAGGGGCGATAATCCCTTGTTGGCAAGGGTAACTGTCTGTTGTTATTGGGCCCGAGGCGATGATCGTTACGCTATCTTATGATCACACAAAAAGGATCAAACCGCACATATTTTGTATGAAGTAGTGTGGAGATTATTAGTATTATAGGGATCGATATTTTTTGTCTGTTATAGGTGGTGCATCAAAGGGTAGTGAATAGTTACTTATAATGTGGGTGAAGAGTATGAAAACAACCCTCAATTATACTGATTCAAATATAAAAATTTTATAAAACGATATCTGTAAAAATTTACAGTTTAGTATGATTGGTTTCAACTTTAGTCAGTTGAAAGTTGTTTGAAGGGATAAACAGGTATCTATGGAAAATGATCGCGATGAGTGAAACCGGTTCTAATCGTTATATAAAATTGTGGAATCAGTACGAAAAAACAGCTCTTTATATTATATAAAGGATAAGTAACATACTTATACATTTGTTTTTAGACAATACCAAGTCTTACTAGCGTTTGTTTAGTAACGAAAAACGAGCGGAACATAAAGCAGAAAAAGCCAAGACGTAAATCTCTTCGTTTCTCCTTCTCACATTACCTGATAACTTCTGAACCGTTAATTTTCCATGAGTCAACCGACCCTGGTCATATAATATTAGTTATCGAAACAACACATAACTTAATAACAGCACGACGCTTTTTTCCATTTCTTTGGTACCTTATTAAATTTGTGTCAAACTAAAAATCAATCATATAATTTAAGACATCGACTGAGGGTGCTTGATGGAATTTCAATATCAAATTTGGATAATTGAGATTTTGTACACTTCCATGTCTTTTGTCACTAACGACCCGGGTTTCGCCTTTCGGTATCTTCATGCATTCGAGCACACGAATGGATTCGAACTGACAGACAGTAAACAGTGTCTAACGTTTATATAGAAGATACAGATACGACAAATATTATTTCGATAGAGCGAATCGAATTTCGAAATCAATAGAGCCCAGTTAAATTCCTTGCCAATTCTGAACAAGCAGCTGAACCTTTCTAATTCTCCGTTATTGTATCCTATACGTTGAAACACCTAACAGATGTCACTAAATGTGGAATGATTGTATATATTTACCCTTTCGTCGAATGGCATCCCGTCGAAACCCACAATGCTATTATAATTGTAAAATCACTGGTAATTCTAAAAGTAGTTGGAAAGCGGCAATTCGCCACTCTGTTAATGTGTTGTTTACCAAAATAAGGATTAAGGCGATTCTCGAAATGTTAACTCAGGTATCAGTGTGGCTCCCAGACGTATAATATTTTACCTCGTAAATAATATTTGTCGTATTTGTATCTTCTATATAAACGTTAGACACTGTTTACTGTCTGTCAGTTCGAGTCCATTCGTGCGCTCGAATGCCTGAAGATGCCGAAAGGCGAAACCCGGGTCGTTAGTGACAAAATACATGGAAGTGTACAAAATCTCAATAATCCAAATTTAAAAATCAATTAGTGTTTTTTTTTTTTGATTTGCGGAAATATGTATGAAAGAAGAAGAATATTCCTAGCGATCTTTATTCTCATAATATGAAACACGATCGTATCAATATTGGCATCATAGTAATCGCCAACTTATTTCAAATCATATTTCAAACTACTTGTTATTTATAAATCAACGCTAGAGGAAAACAAATCGTAAAAATTCAAACGAAACCTTCGTTTGAATAAATATACAATCACAATCATAGTTTGAACTGCGGGTAAGCAAGTGTGAACCTTCGGTGAGGGTGTTATTATACCCATTACGCTTTATTCGGCTATACGAACAAAGCATTAAATTAGTGTTAAACTACTACTAAAGTACTCAAAATAGAGTCTATTATTTAATTGACGAAGCTTTTTGTCAGTTTTTACGCGGAATGTGTCGTGGAATTATAAGCGCATCTATCTCTGGTGAAAAATAACGAAGAAATGAATTAGTATAACTGAACAATAAAAAATTACGTACAATTTTATAAACGAAGCAATATAAAAAAAATGTCTTAAAACAATATATTAAATAAAAGCTCCAACGGAATGTGAAATGACTACATTTTATTCATTGTCGTTATTATTTTGACAGACAAATAGACAGACGGGCGTGCGTTACAAAAGAATTTAAAACAGCAGTTTTTTCCAAAGAACGAGTAAAGAATATTTTTAAAAATAAAATTTAATTTTAAAAACGCGTCTGTTTAATATTTTTGTTGCAGCTGAAACACGTGCCTCTTCGTTAATCACGAGGAGGACGAAAAATTAAAACATCTACTGTTATGTTTGGAAGCGAACATAGTCCACGTCATTATAATTTGAATAAATTGTGTAATTAGTAGTTAATGGGTACTCTTTAATCGGTATAATTCTGTAGTACTGCGGATAAATAACTATGATGTAATGAAATAACAGTAAAAAACACTGATTTTGAAAAAAAGTATAAACTGAGAAATAAACACGTAACTTTTATAAAAGTACACTTAAAATAAAAGTAAATAATGGAAGTCGTTTTATTATAGTTTTTGATCCTCAGAGCACGTGTAATTTGAAAATATTATAACAATTTTGCAAAATTATCATGATAGATTTATTAGTTATGCTGAAATGCTGAGATGATGAAATATCGAGAGTTATAATAAAAATTATAACTTAGTAATTGTAAAAAAAATATTTGTATTCTAATTTATGTAAAAAAACGAATATTTATAAAAGAAATCTGCAATTTAGTTGCCTCACAAAAAGTGTGAAGCCCGGGAAACGCGATCTTAACTATGAGGAAGAAAATATCACATTTCGATAATAAAACAACTATATAAAATTAAGAAATTTCAGAATATTTGTAACAAATAAAAGCTGCGAGTCCCTCGTAAAAGTAAGTCCCATGATTGGTGCCCTTGGTGTCCCTAACCCTCAGCCCTCTTTATATCCCGATTATTACGTTAGTTTATTTGTTAGTCTTCTTATCTCTGACAAATTGCATCTTCCCGGACTTATATGCCCTCAAAGATGACGGTATTGACATTAAAATACTGAATGTCTAAATTAGCTGTTCTTTAGTTTCCATACTGACGGACTGATTGTTGTTTGTGTGCCTCGGTTTGCGCCACTTCGGAACTGTGTGTATTGTTTATATACACCGCGGACGCCTAAGTAATGAGAATACTACCTACATGTGTATGTGATAACAATAAAACGTCTACATCTACGCCTACAGACCGGTTTGGGCTATTATGTATAAGACAACAAAAATTTAAGTCATTCATTTGATCGTTTACATTGAATTGAAGTTTTCTTTAATTATTTTACAGTCAATGAGTCTACAGTCTACCTATAATGAATTTGACAGTTTTCACAAAAATTATGTGACGTAATGATTCAGAATAAAACACACTAACACAATTGTAACAATAGTGTTAGTGTGTTTTATGCAGTTAAATAAGTACTCGCGTTATAATGCAGTGCGACTGTGTGTGTGTTATTGTGCGCAGTGTACCGTGAAAATGAATCCGGTGTATATTATGCACAAGGTTCATCACATCACGTAAACGCAATCACTGGTATTTTATTTATGTATTAGCGGCTGAGTTGTATAACGTAATTCTATATATGTAAGTATTATAATAACGAGTGGCGGTTAAATTGTTACATCATCATGAACGTAAATATTCAAGGGGTTCCGAACCTTTGAGTTTGACATACATATAATAATTCATAATATTTGAACTATTTAGTTTTTAAATTTTACAATTGAAATACGTCTCATTTTTAATAATGTCATTTGTTACTTTTAAGGTGTTAACTGTCAATCCTTGGTGGAAAGACATTATATTTTAAAAAATAAAACACAATTTGTTTGTACTACTTCCACATATTTATAATGATCAGGACCGGTTTCGCTCATCACGAGCATTACAAACAAATTGTGTTTTATTTTTTAAAATGTCATTTGTTGTTTGCTAAATAACTCAATACGGATTTTCAAAAGCTAATGGTTTTATTAAGCTTTTTACGTTCGTTGTAATTTTGTATTTGAACAGACACTTTGAATTTTCTTGCCAGTTGAAAATGTTAACTCCATAATATTTAAAATGATAAAATATCTACAAAAAAGTGACGTTTAGATAGTGAAATGATAAGAGAGATAATGCATTAGTATCTAATGTCAGTGGGAGATTTCTTAGTGTTGTTTTGGATATAAATGACCCAGTAATGATAATAACCAAGAGCCTAGAGTAAGCACACACACTAAAAGCGTAAGCAGTATTAGAAACTAGTGTTTTTATTTCTTTCGATGTATTCAGCAGTAACTTTGTGGAAATTCAATATAAAATTAATTTTTAAGTTGAGAATTAGAATTATTGTTAGCCTCAGAAATAAATTACCTTGCGACACAGTTAGTCTGAAGACGCTTCTTAGAGAAGCGAAAAACGTGTCACATTTAGTAACACGGCCAGTAATTAGTTTTATTCCGATAAAAATCAACGGAAGAATTTATTTATTAAAATGTTTTTTAATATCTCATCATTACGATTATTAATTTAATAAAAACAGTATGTTTGAAATAAATAAGACCGTATAATGAATCAATTTACTTATTTTTTTCTAACTTTCTTCAATAGTGTTATCCAAGAAAGAAATTAATTGCCAACTACTTTCTTAAGCGATCAATTGCCAAAATTTGTTTCTCGGAAATATTTGTTGTTGTAAATTATAAATTTAATTACGACTTATTTGTGTTAAGGTAAATTGTATTTTGATTAATGGAAAAGTTTTGTCCTCCCTGTCGCAAATGACGCTCCATCTCATCAATGAATGACTATAAATGAATGAATGAAACGAGACAGCAACAACAAACTACTTGCAGTTTCCCTCGCATAATAGGATCAGTATTAAAGAAACAATATTATCGTGAGAATTTTACGATAAAGATAGTAAAAAATAGCGTGATAGTAATTATTCATTCCAGAAATATACTATTCACGATGAATAGTTATTTCTATCTTTAGTATAAGGTAATACATGTAAGTATTTTTGGTTTAAAACTGGTGTTAAATGAATTTTATTCTCTTATTTTTGAAGAACGATGTACTCTGTACTTCTGAGTAATGATGATTTTTTTAATCTTTATACTAATTCCTTACTTTTCTATGATACTAGGGTTTATGAAAAAGTAATACATTCCATTTCGTGCAATGTTGTGCATTACCTATAAAATATATTATAATATATAGTAAATAATGTTGAAGGAATTAAAATCATATTTTTTTTGAACAATTTTACATGTATTTAAAATTAAACGATATATTTAATTAAGATCAAGAGTGTTTGTGATGTGCGTTTTTTTTGTTACCATGTCCGCCCTAAATTTGGATCATATGTACTTCTAATGGAAGTAAAAAGTCGGAAACTTTTCTACGAGAACTGCTTGTTACTCAGTTGCTCAACATCTCTTTTTCGAAGAGAGTAGGGATAGATAGGACAGAACTAGTAGTAAGCTAATTGCTACGTCCCATTTTTAAGATCAAGTAGGTGAGAATTTTAGTCATCACAAACATCGATGCCTACGAACAAAAATCCATAAATCAATTGAAAGATAATTTATGAAACTGTCCGGGCTGGGATTTGAACCCGAGACAAACTCACCACTGTACCACATACTCGACGGATGTGTATTACAGTTTTTATCGGTTGGGATTTTATCTTCAAACGCAAAAATGTCTTTCAAAGCAAAGCATATCGATAATACTAAATAATATCTCTTTATTTTTTTTCCTACACATAAATTCACCGAGAACCATAGTACAGGTAGTCCTCGAAGGTTCGCACTTATGACCAAAATTTTTTAAAAACATTTTTTTTATTGCATCACGGAGCACCATTGCCAACGGTTGACGTAAACAGGAAGAGGGGTTTATTTTTATTATACAACCTAATTTGTATATTAGCAAGTAGGATACAAAAGCATGCGGGTGCATGCCCATGTATCGCGCTCGCACTCTTCACTTTTTGGTTGCGGCTGCTATATTTCTACAGATGAAAGTGATGCCGCTAAAACTGACCTGATCCGAACAATATTTAATTTTAATATTTTGTATGGAATTCGACTTACGACCGATCGACTTAGGACCAAAGTTTATGAACGTATCTCGGTCGTAAGTCGAGGACAACCTGTAATATAAATAGCGGTACATACAGTGGAGTTGCTATCGATTCATTTTTGCCTGAAACATTAATCATCTCCTAAATGATGGTGGGTAAGATAGACAAATTATTATTTAGTCTAATAAGCCGTATTTTCATTTCACCAATTGCCTGTTATCTATTATACGAGAGACTAATAATCTCTACCGTAAAATGAAATTATATTTCAAAGCGGGCGGATATAATAACTTCTCAACAAATTAATTTATAATAATTCGAAATGTCAAAATAAATCCAGCGCGGCGTATAAACTAAACTACCTACAGCGAGTTAATTAACCTAAGTCCGTCCCCCCGCGCGTAGTGGGGCTTGGGCGGGTGGACAGGTGGGTACTTAATTACTTGCTTTTACCGTCAGATTCCTTTATATCCCCCCTCACATAATAGGTGACCTTTTGATCTTTGAAAGAATAATCGCGCCATAATGGTCGGACAGCGGCGTAGACGACGAAGGTTACGCCTTTTGTCTCTCATTCAATACAAAACGTCTATGCCAAAAGCTTTCACTTAATATGGCGAGCTGCTTAATGAGTTGATCTCGAATGATTCATATTCTCGATTAAATTATGGTTGATTCAATCTGATATAAACAAAATTGGTCATCTATAAAACTGAATCTCTATGTGGTATTTTATTCATTAACGAATACAATGTAACAACAATTTCTCAATGAAAAAATGTGGAGCGACTCTTTTAATCCTATTTTGTCCAAATCCCAATATCCAAATAAATCACTACCATTGACAAAACTTCCTGTGATGTGGATAGCATGCTTTTAACATTATTTCATACGTTTTATCGCATATCATTTATCGAATCAATGAGACCTCGAAAAGAATAGTAAAAATACAAATACAATTTTTCCCTGATGGATAAAATACGATTTGATAAGTAGCTCCTCATATTATGCTTTTTAAATTTGGTCGTCACTGCAGGTGATTTTGAGCATGTAATAAGCTATGTTTTTAGGGCGTGCAAAGCTTACACTGTATATCGTCAAAATCTGTCAAACATTCAATCTCTTTTAATTCCGGTGAAAATACAATGTAAAACCCTCCCATACCGGCATGATTTTAGAGAAGTGATAGTTTAGTTCTTTGCTAATGCAACAGTATTAAGGATCTTGTAAAAACTTCATTAAATGCCTCATACAATTTAATTAATCGCTACCCGGAATCAAAACTGAGATTTCCATGCCCCGTATTCAAGGGATGAAAATTAGACCAAAAATCTCCGGGTACGGTAAGTAAAGGGTTATGACAAAACGTAAGTATGTATTGTGAATGAATCAAAACGATTTACCATTGTGGCGTTCTGCTCACTTTGTTAGCAAATAATATAAGTTAGCAAATAAATAAGGGTATTTTACGATCTTTGCCGCAGCACCCGAATATCACAAGAATTCATTTTAATCAAACAGATTCCTTCACAAAAAATAACCACATTTACCCCTTCTGAACGTTATTAAACTAGTTTATTTATTGTATCAATGTAATGCGTACAAAAATTCCGCCACCTTACTCTGTCTACATGAAAGTTATGTTGGCTAACTATTGATAGCTGTGCTCTAGTATTGTAGAGTTGTATGCAGATGATTTCGAGAATATGGCATATGCCAAATAACGCAAAGGATTCTTTACGTAAAGTATCAGTCGGAAATATAAAAATAGAAGTAGTTCACATAATGTCGAAGAAGACGAGCAATAACATCAGAGGAAAAACAAAATTCTTTCAATATTGGAATAATTTATGTAACTTTTATATGAAAATATTCACATAGCGACTTAGAAGTTCCGTAAAATGATGAATGGCTTAAGTTTTATTTATTTTTCAAAATATTGTCTACTCCTCTGTACGTCGACCGAGTGACAGAATGAAGAAGGTTCTTTCTGTTATCTTTCTTATAAATAGATAGCTATCACAAAGTTGCTTCAAATAAAATACTATCGTATTGAAATCTCTCAACGGCTTAGTTTTAGCAGTCTTAACATTTAATATATTGAAATATAAACCTTAAGCATCTAGTAGCCGGGAGAATAATATTATTATATGAAAAATTGCAAACGAATCTATCAAAATGAAGCCAGGCTGTCGTAACATGTTTTCTATGATTATTTTTTCACAGCATCCTTATAGTTAAAGTTTGCAACTAATGTAAATATTACCTTTTATGTAATATAAGAGAAATATCTGTCAATGGTTCAAGAGTATTTTTAGAAAACAGTAAGAACTGTTTTTTCCCTAACCGATTTGCGTGGATTAGGTTAAAAATATGGCAGTCACGCACGCAATTAACCCAATGAACGCGCTGGACATGTTTACATGTCGAAGACTTTATCTAATATTTCCGGCCAAATTAGATGGAAACACTCGTGGATATATGCTTTAAAAGAAAGTTCGAACCTTTGGGTAGACTAATTAGGCAACAGATCATCAAAATGTCAAGTAGAACACAAGGAAATATATTTTTGATAAAAGCTCTCGATATTAAATCTTTAGAATTTTAGCTTTGAACTGCCGATACGCGGCATTAATCGTCAGCTTTATGTATTACACATTATTATGCGGCTACGCGCTTGCTTGTGTGCGTGTTGGCGGTGTATATGAAGACTGACCGCAGCCATTTTACTTGCAAAGTCGTAGATTAAATATTTTTCAGTTTCTTCATACTCTTCGATTTATTTTAGCGAGAATTTGACGAGTTTAGATTACTTCTTGATGAATTTGAGAAGGGTAATATATATTTCACATAATTTAAAAAAAAAATTATGTTGAAATTGATCTATTTTTAGCTAAAGTGAACGTTTTAACAGATCGATTGACTGAAAATAAATTCGTGTGAAAACTGCTCGCGCTGTAAAAGTTAAATAAAGATTCTTATATTAATTTGTATTGGCAATGTGTTTTACTTAAATATATACTTACTAATACAGTAGATTTTGTATCGTAGATGCAACAATGTTAATGTTTTACCCGTGTTAATGGATAAGAGATATTTTTATTATTGCGTAAACGTTTTGGATGGTAAATTTATTATCTAGAGGAGATGCCTTAATGAACTGTCGAGTCTTTTGAGTGGGTCAAATTAGATTGCTTTCATCCGTCGTATGGATCTGCACTCCAAGGAATAAGGCGGATGCATCATCATGCGTGCGGATGAATATAAACGATAACAAATTAATGCATAGCGGCTTAAGTAATTAAGCCACTAATTTTGACTGATAAAGATATTAATAAAAAAAAGTTTTTGTTATGCATCTCGCCTAATAATTTTATATTAAGTTATCTGTACATTGTAGAGTACTTAGAACATTAGATGAAGTGTGTGATCTGGATGAATTTTATATATGTGCCAGGTTAGTTTATTCTTAAGTACATTTGTTTTTACTAATGCAACATGACACCTCCATGTAGCGCCAACGTGTCCAGAATCTTTCTCGAATCATCTTTCACTGCACAATTAGTGGGAAAATCAAGCAATGGCAAAGCAAGGTTTCTTTCATTCAGTAAATTCACTATTATGCACTAAATTAATTGTTATTAATAATTGTAAATAACTCACATCAAATATTCATGTTTACCGTTCACAATTCGTTGGAATAATCGAACATCGACCGTCGCTGTAGATTTATCTTTCTTTTGTTACGCTTTCCGTTATCCTGTAGGATAATTTGCCGACAAAAAGGCCGCGTTTTACCAAAACATTGCCTATCGTATCATTGCTTCGAAGCCATGTGGAGGCTTAGCGGTTGAGGGTTGTAATTCCAACCCCAACGTAAGTGCTGGTTATAAGACTCATTTCTAAGGTAACTGTATTCAACTTTGTAAAACCAAAAGCAATAAACGATATTGATCTGGCATGACAAGAGATGATTTTCGCTGTTGCATGGTCGTGGAAGGTGTTCATTCCTTGTCGACGTCTACAAAAGAAGACTGCTATCCTATTTACCTCCACCCTCACCCGAACGAGTGAGTCAAATATTACATAAAAATTTAAGTAAAAAAGATATCGGTGTATCCAATTATTGAAAGAAGTCGTTTATTTGTTAACGTTTTTGGAAAACAATAGAATTTCTCGTTAACTTATCAATCCGTATCACTTTTAAGGTGTTAACTGTCAATTCTTGGTGGAAAGACATTATTAAAAAAAAAAAACACACTTCATTTGTACTACTTCCACATTTGTGTTTTATTTTTTTTTAAATATCAATCCGTAGTTAAAGTAAAATAGATGTTCATTTCCGATGTTTCTAAGAATATGTTACCTGTCCAGCATTTTCTATGATTGTAGAAGTGCTTATTTATTAAATTGGACGCCGCTACACCATTGCATGGCGGCAAAACGATGTAGGCATGATAGAATAAACACAGAAGCGCAGGACGTTGGTTGAAAATCATTTTATAACAAAATATCCAGTTTTGATTCACTTGGCAGACAATAATTATAATGATATTTGTGAATTTCTTGTTGAAGTTGAATTTTCAGCGAACGATATTGATTTAGGTAGTCGTCGAATTTACCGGGCCAAATTTTTTCACGATCATTGCTGCCTTTGTAGGGGTCTCGCTAAACTGCGCGGACCGTAACGAACAAAAAACAAAATCGTAATAATAAATAAAAAAACGATGCGAAACTAAATTACGGCCCAGCGACTAGATACGGTCGGCAGACTGCCTAAATTCCGCTGTGTTATGATGCACATACAAATTTATGAATGAAATGCGCCAAATTAATGTGCAGATTTATTTAGTTTTCACGTAAATTAATTGTGCATTTCCATCACGTAGTAGTATGTTCAGTTTTTGTATTTGTTTTTTACATAAGATGTATAATAATAAATTATTACACAAATATAATGCTCGTGATTAGTTTTACTCTGTGAAAATAATATGTTCTTTACGTTTAGCATTATTTAATTTAATAGGATTAAATAACAAAGTATTTAGTTCTACAAAATTTTTAACAGGTAGTTGATAGTACGCCATCGTCAGAACTATACTTAAACTTATTTTTGCTTAGATATATATACTGTTTAGAAGAGATAGACAATATCATGTCAAATTTGGATTATTGAGATTTTGTACACTTCCATGTATTTTGTCACTAACGACCCGGGTTTCGCCTTTCGGCATCTTCAGGCATTCGAGCACACGGATGGACTCGAACTGAAAACTCAGTTCGAGTCCATCCGTGTGCTCGAATGCCTGAAGATGCCGAAAGGCGAAACCCGGGTCGTTAGTGACAAAATACATGGAAGTGTACAAAATCTCAATAATCCAAATTTGATATTGAAATTCCATCAAGCACCCTCAGTCGATGTCTTAAATTATTAAAATAATATCATGTCATCTCACGTATTCAAACATCATAATGTTTATTTTAAAATTAAATCATTCAAAGTAATAATTGTGTATTTAGAAAAGTAGCTTACGTGGTGTCATTAATTAGTCGTTTAAATAAGTGTATTGAAATTTTACTGATTATGCGTAATTACATGGGCTTCTTGTAACGGTTTCAGTAAGGGTGATGGATTAATATTTGTTTGGTCATTAAGGAGATTATTGTCATGATTGTATCTATTATTGAGATTCCCAATTTTCTAACCACCTCCAGGAAGAAGCCCACAACATAACCGCTAAATCAGCTCCGATATGCTTACATTTGTGTGAAAAAAGCCTTAGACTTAATCTTTTGGAACAGCTCGAAATTAATGGATACAATCATGACAATAATCTCCTTAATGACCAAACAAATATTAATCCATTGTTCATGAAATTTACATATTTTGGCTTGCGGTGTGCCGCGAAATATTAACGAAAGCTAAGATGTGCCGTTGGTGAGAAAAGATTGCGGAGCACTGCGTTAGAGGGTTACCGTTCAGATAGAATTTCCCCGTCACCCATCGGATGTGTGATTCTTCCATTTTTGATGCAGTCAGCAGCCTCACAAACGGACAGTCTCAACATTGGAAGCGCCACGCCATCACGAAAACCTCTGAGATGCGGATAGAGAGGGACGCAGACAAGCGAGGGTACGGTAGCCACCGGATATTTGACCCGATTTCAGTAGTTATAAAGCGAGTACCAGCTCTCTAGGAGGGCAAGCAAGCAACCTAAGCTGGGGCATCGATAGGCCTTCGTGGTGGTATCTAAGCCCCAGTTATCTGGCAAGCAAATACGCTGGCGGTAAGCGGTATTATATCACAGGATGCAGCAAAACCCAGCGGATGACGGCAAACATAAATGCTCCAAGCTACTCGGCTTCATTCTTGATTCCTTTTCATTGATTTCTTTTTCTTTATTTATCGGGATTGTTTACGTAGAGATTACAGTTTCTGTCAACCATGTTTCATTTTTAATGTTTTTTTATATGTAGTATATTTATTATAATTTAATTCTACGAGTGATAAGTAGCGTACATGTTGTAGTTACACTACATGCTGCAATATGGTAAAGGTTAAAGTTTATCGACGTATTACCATGGTCATTTACGGGTACCATAAATTAAGAACAATACGCTCCGGTTTTTCAATTGAAATGCTCTTATCTCCTACCGCGAATTCATCTTACTATCGATGTATTTGAAACGAAAGTTTTAATTCCTTTTAACGATTTGTAATTGAAGTATTCTGCTATCACTATATCATATAAAACTATCAACACAGCCTAATAATAACATTATCTTAGATAATTTTCACTAGCTTACACTATATGCCGCAAGCGCTTCGTAGCGTTTGTTTATAACCCTCGAATAATGTACCCAGTCGTGTGTTTACAAACATTGACTGCTTGTTTAGCTGGCGTATTTTTTGCACGCAGCAATTTACACGCCTACGCCAAAAGTATAGCACAATTACACACAAATTTAGATTGTATAAATATGATAAATTACGACACGCGTACAAACAGAACAGCGTGAATTAAAGTTATCATTATAAAAGAGGGTTACTAGGCTGTGGAAAGCTATGAATTACGATTCTCCCGTTCTGTAAATTAAATGTTATATATTATAATGGTTAGTTTAATTAAAGAAAACACTTAGGGAGCACTCTACAGTGACGAATTTACGGCACTTGTTATTATTTTTTTATCTTGATTTATAAAAATAATGAGAATTATTTGAGGATGAAATCATCAAAGTGGTTGAAAAAAAGCTGTAGCGTCGTTGCCTAGTCGGAAACGCTCGGAAACCCGAACTGACACTTTCATAATTTGATTTTTCCACCGATTTGATGGATTCGGCAGTATCCTAGCGTAAACTCATTTGATGATCATTGATTTCTGTACAAGTGTCTAAAGGCATGGAGGACTGTTACGTCCCACCTCATTGATCCTAAAAACGAGGCGCGGTAAAAAGAGAGCGGTAAGCAAATTACTTATACTGCTTAGCCCCGTTCTTCTATCCCTATAATCTTTGAAGAGAGAAGTTTAGTTAATGGCTTAAAACCAGCCCTCGCTTAATTTTGTCCGTTGAAATGTATGAGAAATCCATATGCTCCACATTGAGAGTGGGCACAGCATGTGTTGGAACAAAATAATAATAATACACAGATTACAAAAAGAGTCCTACGAAAGGAAACTTAAAATTCCCTCTCATCTATCCGAACTTAAAAAGGGAACGTATCCTTCTATCCCTACACTTTTCGAAAAAGAAAGGTTGAGCAACTGAAAAGCAAAAAAAACCTGTCGAGATAAAAACCATTAGGAGTTCATTGGCTCCACATTGGGAGCGCTCAAGGTGAAAAAAATATATTAGATATATATTTCATGATTTTTTTATTGAGTGAATTGTGATAATTTTAAAATATACGTCCTTATTAAAATATTCTTTCTCTTATCAAGATGTAACATTATTCCTGTGGATTCATTTAAAAAAAAGAACGAAAGAGATCTTGAAAGCTATCGAGAAAGTCGTAATGCTCAAGTTGGTTTATGAGCTTTGGCACCTTAGAATCGTAAAAGAAAATCATGCGGAATAAGAATTCATACTTGTAACTAAAAGCTACCCGCTTTCAATGAGATTACACGCAAAGAAAAACTTGCAGCGTTGTCTGATTTTCTACCCCCTCGGCAAATAAGAAACGTGAAGTCATCGATGTTTTCAATATTCGGCTAGTATTATTTTATGAATGCCCAGATAACTCGATTATACGCATGTAAGATAATACATTCAATACTGCAATTATCAGCTTTATTATAGGTAGAGCATGTTTAAATTTATGGAAGGTTTAGCTTCACAATAAGTATGTAAAACAATCACAAACAGTTTAGCCTATATTTTTTCGAACGATTTTTGGTCAGTAATACAATCGGACGTAGTTACGCAGAGAATAGCCAGTTCACAAAAAATAAAAATAAATGAAATGTATAAAACACTATGGAAGTATTGTTCTGATCAAACAAGCCAGGCACTCGGGTCACAATCACACTACTCTATTTACAATTAAAATAAACTATGAATATATTCTATAATATAAAACAGTCAGTCATTAGGAAATATTTTACATTTTATAGAAATAAGATTCAATTATAGCTATATATATCATATAAATATTAACACTGCGAGCTGCGACTTTCCTGCTAATTTTATTGTGATGGAAAAAGTGCCATTATTTCAGCTTGACATTATTGTGGATTGGCTATAATCTGTAGAACTACATTCAATTACAATTTAAATACACAATTGAATTAAATCCGATACAATAAAAAACGTTTGTCGGTGTACTCGTTACTCGAGTTTTTTTTTAGATCTATACCTGATTTACCGCTATGTGATGTCAATTGACGAAGACTACAAAGGGATATAGGAAATATTTCCCTTCTAACTGCCTTATCAACGTCAGACTAAAGGGAAATACCTTTTGTTCGATATACTTTTCAGTTGTTTTGCATGAACAGGCTTCACGAGGCGTGTTGTGGTTTTCCCAAGCATTTATGTCAACTATTGCGGATTTGTAAAAATAAAAAAATGTTGACAGTATTGCCTCTTGCCTTGTTGACTGTTCACGTTCTGTTTTTTCCGGAATTTTTTATCAATGAGTATCTGTAATTTATAGAAAAGCGAAACACAAAAGGACTCAATAATTATGAAGTAAGGAATGGGCTACTTCTTAGCTTTCTTATAGGAATATTCAGTACTAATGTACATAGGAAAAGATGAAAACAATGAAGACAACATTTGGTTTCATAAAGAAATGTAAGAAAATATCCATTTGCATATAGGAGTTCTTCACGGCGAAAACTAATTGAAACTGAAGCGCCAATATTCCGTAGTAATCAGCTTACTGATTGTAGTTAATTTAAATGACGGTACACACAAAGATATATATATATACACGGGATATAAATAATTTCACTTTGTGTTAGATAATATTCACTTGGTACATTTGAACTTTTATTTCGATAGTTTGCACTTTGGATTAGATAGTATTATCTTAGTTCACTCAAACTTTGATTTTAATAGTTTCCACTTGGTCACGGATTCTTTTAACAAAGTGAGTTAAGTTGTAGTAGGTTATGTTAGGGTTGGTTTGGTTTGGTTTGTGTAATGTATTCTAATGCGTGGAGCAAAGACAATATACGGTAGAAGAATAAGTGATATTTCATTACAGCTTCGTACAACTATCAATTTCAAAGTGTGAATATTTATATTGAGTGAATACTATTTTATCTATGTGAAAATATTTTTTCGTAAATTTAATATATTTCGTCAATTTTAAAATATATTTTACTATGTGGGATCACTTTATTTTTTTTGGAATCTATTTGTTATAAGTGAAAACCATTTTTATGAAAATGAATATGATCTAAACAAAAATGCATTTAATTGTAAGCCTATATACACACTTAAAAATACATAGAAGCTATTTTCCATGCATTTTACCGATAACGTTCGTTAGGCATGGTGAATTAATTGGGCATACTTTGGAAGGTATATATTCCATCTGTTCTACTAAAATAAATTTTCTTTTATCATTCTGTTCCATAAGATATGAACATAGATTAGTGACTAATAAAACAACAATCTCTCATTCGACAAGTTGTTTTATGTACAGAACTTCAGTCATATACATCGAGATATCTACCAATATTAGGTAGATTTATTCATGATTATTAATGGCAACCGGCGATACGGAATCACAATTTAAAACATCTTGTTAGAAATGATTTGTCCATTTGCTGCAGATGAGTAAGGAGATTCTGATCTTTGTGTGCCTTGATATGGGCGTTCGATAGTATCCGTATGGTGTATTAGGCGAACATATTATTAGACAAAGATCATTGATGTCATGTAAAGATCAAATACTTCATACATTAGTAGCATTCATTATGGACGAAGTGTAATAATTGTTATGGGTCAAATGTGTAATTGAAAATAAAGTACAGAATTGATTAGACATATGTAATTGGAATAAATTCGTGCGGTGGCCACAAGGTCATTGCATTATTAGAACTATCCAAGGTTAAGATAGCAAATAAAAAAAGTGCCGTTCGATCCCGACCTAATGCAACAGCATACCAACGTCGGCACCACCACAATGAACATAGCCAAAAGTGGTGCCATGGAAAAACGCTCTGACCTCATAAATAAAATGGCGTCGGAGGGACGTAAAAAATAAACAGGGGCGGCGCCCAAGCGCAATGCTGCTGTTGGTAGCGTCGGAACATCGTAAAATAAAGTGGCATTCATTGAAAATCGCGTCAATCGTTAGGCAAGGCTTTCCGTACTAACTGTTACTATTATAGTAAAATGACTATAAAACATTTCATCGAACTTCTCTGATAGATAAGGGCTGCGATTTCCACCACACAAATTCATTTTGTAATATTTATATATTATTTTAGTGGTGTTGTTTTTATTGACATATAACAAGGGCGCATTAATGTTATTAGAGGTTAACTCAAACAGGAAAACAAAGCTTCAAAATGAATAAGATCAATCAATTAAGACAATATTGCATTTTGAATTTCAAAGGATCCTGGGATAAGCAACCTTCTGATTATTTACCCTGTTGAATATATGGAAGTAGAAATTTTAATAATCAGATTTTTTTGAAAAAAGATGTAGCTTAAATACAGAACAAGAATACGTTTTGAAAATCTGGCAAAATTATATTTATATGATAGAATTATATATAAATATTGTAGTCAATGCCAAAAAAGGTTATTTGAAATTATTGAATTGTATTAATACTATGCATATGTAAATATAATTATATAACCTCAAAAAAACAGCACCAATTTACTTTTTAACATAATTTTGTTGGTACTAAAAAACTATTATTAATTTTTTCTTGTAAAAAATATTACATTATATTAATTTAAATCATAAATGAATTAAGTATTGCATCATTTAATAATCCCAGTGAAGTAGATGGTGCAAAACATTTTTCTAGTAATAATACGAAAAAAATACCACTTGTTTTGAATTAATCCTTTCTATAAGACATAATTACTACAACAATATTCCGTAATTCTTATTTAAAGAGCAGGGATTTCAACTGATAAAAAAGGTCCTGTTCTTAATATGTAAATTATTTAATTTTTATTACGTCTTCGTGACTAAAGTAATTATGAACACAGATCGTAAAGCTGTCTGTCTTAGCCAGTCTACAAACAATCTTATCATTATGTCCTTACCATATTTGAGAAGGAAGGATGATTTGATTGTTCTACAAAAAAAATAGTGTTTCGTATGATACACATCAAGAGCGGAAATGATTGAAAAAGTTAGAATTTCCTTTATGGAAGTTGGGAATAAATTTACTTGCTACATACACAGTCAACCTCCACGGCGATTGCAAGCCGAAGAAAGATCATTTTCTACCCCTGACCCCGTCGTCGACACCGGTTAAGGGAGCGAGTATAAGCTTCAGGGGGAGGGCGGGCGAAAGAGAGGGCCGCTGCAAGCTGAGTCGCTTCGGCAGTCTGGAGTTCGGCGACCGCGCGGTGCATTGATCGCCCTACATACCCGCCGCCCCCTCGCGACTGTCGCGATCACCCACGCCCCCCGTCGTGCCACGAGCTGCAGCCGACTGTTGCACTTGTTCCTCCCTCGGGAGATTTTTTCCGATGCCCAGAAGCGACCATGAGGCCATACTTCATTACGTTATTTCCTATCGATTTTTAATATTCCTGAGTACTCACTTCAAAGTTTCTTATTCAATTATTGTTTTTGAACGGTATTACCGGTAAAATCGAGAAGCTTTACTAAAATAATTTTCCGGGTATCAGAAAGCTAAAATATTTAATTTTTTAAAAGGAGCTGTTTTTATTTTTTAAAATAAAACACAATTCATTTGTACTACTTCCACATGTTTCAGTAGTACAAATTAATTGTGTTTTATTTTTTAAAATATAATGTCTTTCCACCAAGAATTGACAGTTGACACCTTAAAGGTGATTAGCTATTTTTAGTTTGTAAGGCTGCTTCCAATGTTGATCATGGTTTCTTTACAAAGTATTTCAATATGCTGTGTATATGTCTAGGTCATGGTTTTGTTCCCTGAATGATGATTAAAAAGTAATTACTTAAGTTACTTGGATTTTGAAAACAAGAGTGAAATTTCGACAATAACAATAAATGATGCCTCAAGAATTTTATCGATTATATATTTATTGATTAGCAAATTTATATGCCGCGCTCATGGTCGAGTCACTAGGAGTGACTCATTGGGAATGGACTTGGTTGAAAAAAATACTAATGGCTATTTACGTATGACGAATTCAAAGAATAAGAATAAAACTTGGTAGTCCGGAGATCGTCTTATCATCATTAATTTCACCAATTAAATGTATCACTTGTGATGTCCAGCCTAGAGCGAGGATACAGTAAAAAGCGAATTCGATAGCAAACTAGAGTGACATGGCTGTCATAGTTGACAAATATGTTGAGGGCATTCATGTGATTGTTGACGGGTTGGAAATTAATTCGAGTCGCATTGGTCTGGAAATAAACGCTTGTAAGGCCAATGTGACCAAACTTTTCATGACTCTAATACATAGATTCTCGACCTTATTTTGCCCACCGCTCACTTTGAGAACATTTTTTTTTTAAAGCCCCCCATTTTTTTTTACTTACCATCTGTCGTGAATCTGAAACAGCTATTGCCACGAACATATTTAAACGGGTAATTACACTGTAATATTATATAGTCGTAAGATAGGATATCACTCCTATACTATTTTTTAGTTTAAAGAACAATGTTTCAATAAGAATAATTAAACGCATACTAAACGCATACATAAAATTCTTGTAAGCCATTCTTAAATTTAATTTTTAATTCCTCATTTGTCATCAGTTCTATTAGTTCTTCTTCTAACTGGGATGATCCTGCTGTGTTGACATTTGAAAAAGGATCCAAACCCCAGTCTGGTATGTCCATGTTTAAAATATTCTGGAATCGTTCCTTGAAATCACTGTGGAGGTTTTCCAAGTTTTGACAATAAACAAGCAAGTCGTCGTTCTTGAATGATACTGCTAATAAATGTGGGAAGTTATTGAATACTACTTTTGTATAAAAATAGTTTGGATACAAAAGCAGCAACGCTATTTTTTGTCTTAATTAAGCTTAAGTCGTCGCCTTGAAGTTGCAGATTGACATCATTAAACAATGTATACAGGTCTGTCAAGTATGCAATATTGTTCTTTGATGAGATGAGGTTGTCGCGCAATTATGTGTCTTTGTTTCCTAGGAACTCTATTACAGACCCAAACAGATTGTAAAATCGAGTCAAACAAGTACCTTTTGACAGCCAGCGCACCTCTGTGTGAAGCAGCAATCGGTTGAAATCTTCATTATTGGCAATGCAAAGCTCAATAAGCTGACTAAATAATCGGTCATTCAACGAGTTACTTCTAATTTTATTAACTGCTATGATAACATATTGCAGTGATGTATGGAGGCGTTCATTCAGATTTTCCAATTTTCATCCACACAAAACGTATACTGAAATTCGTGAATAGATGCTTCCATCGGATATTGACGGTGAGGTGGTTTGACTTCGTTAGTAACTCGGAGATTAGGGAAGGTACCAAGCATCGCTCAGTTACGCCAGTAATCATGGAGATATGTTGGAACTGGCTGGATCACGTACTACGAATGCCTTCGGAGAACCACAATCCTGCCTGCCTCTTTTTCCAGCTGGTGGGATTCCGGCGTCCTGGACGACCGAGCTCAATGATTCCAGCATGTCATGGGAGGAATTAAAGCAATTGGCGGGTGATATAGAATCATGGAGGCGACACCTGGTGGCTATATGCTCCACATAGGGAGCGAATATGGTCAAAGGACAAGAAGAGTGGCATATGTAGTGACTTACGACTAGAGATGGGGAAAGGAGGGACGCATCGACAGATAACATTAGACATAATGCAGTATACCCGTAGGACAAGTTTAGTCATCCAGAAGTATCTTACAGATAATGTAAGACAGCAACGGTTAGGATCCATTGGATTGACGAATTTTTTCATTGATATACGGAAACAAAAAAAAAAAGAATGTGTAACAAGTTGTGTAACTTTCTGGCCATATGGCTGTAGACTTTTCATCCTCGCAACCCACTCCTATCCAGCCTAGCTCCGAATCCGTAAATCACAAAAGCTCTCGATTGAAAAGCTACGAATACTGACAGGCAATACCTATCAAATGCAGTTGCGTACAGGAAATTAACTGTGACTGAAATTGTTATGCTACATATTTAATTATTTTGCACTGCCGTATACTTACTACTGATTTAAAATTTTTTTACAAGGTATTCAGTTTCTCATGAAATAATTTCTTCTTTCTCGATTGCGTGGCTCAAGAGTGCGAATAATAAATTGATTATTCAACATAATATTTATGGATAAATAAAAAGATGTCTCATCATATTTACCATATCTGATCCTAAAGCAGGGGATAGAAAAAAGCTTGCTACTAGTCTTGCCTTAATACCAATTTCCTGTCCAAACTCTTCCAGAAAAATGATTTGAGAGAATGTTTAACTTAGCACCAGTTGTTGAAAAGATCCATTAGGAGTCTTTATAGTAGAAATTCTGAACGCCATGCATTTTAATTTTAATTTGCTTAAAATTAAAATGCATTAAAAAATATTGCTCTAATTTCTGTCTTACGTAGGAATATGTTAAAAGTAGGCTTAAGTTGTTGAAAGTCAATCGCATCAGTAATTTTCTGGAATGGTTTTTTTTATCCATGCCCGCTCCCAATGTGTACCATATGGACTTCAATAGACGTGTTAAATACGTCACAGAACACACGGTCTAATATTCAAATATATTGTTTGAACAATGAAGTTAGTATTCTTTCCAAAAATATTTTCACTGAGAACCGTTCCTTCCTATGTGGAATGCAAGAAGATGTTAAAGTATTTGAAAAAATTATCAATGAATGATAATTTAATTATGATACAGTGTAATAATATTATTTTCACTCGATTTTAAAACAACCCTTGAGTTTGAATCATGTTATGGTTGCGAAACGTCTGGTTATCAACTAGAAAAGTCTAATAACTTAAAAACCATTATATACTATCTATATATATAAAGATGAATGTTAGTTTGTTTGTGAGTTTGCCCCTTATGCGTTCCTATACCATTCATCCGATTTCAATGAAACTTTGGTAAGTTGTTGTGCGCGCACCCGTGAAGGTTTCTAAAAAAAGTCTATAATCTAAAAAAAGAATCGAATACGTACATGCAGCGACATCTAGGAAAACTTTTTGATTTATTCGTGTACACACGAGACGGATAACAAACAATATTGTGTATCCAAAAGCACTTCAATAACAGAATTAAAATAAACATTTCCTTACTTTGAGTAGCATTGCAACGCATTCTGGGTACTCGTTAGTTTATAATAAACGTTTCAAATCTGGAGTGATTCAATGATAGCCGTGTTTTTACTCCTAGAATAATTGCATAAAAATTCTCATACAATTGTGCCGTCTAGTACGCATTGAATGTTTGCACACTATAGTAGAAATGCAAAAGTGCGGAAAATAAACTTTTCTCGTACGGGTAGTTTTAATAAAACACTACCGTTGCCGATTTATCCCACCCCAACCCCGGCCGGCAGCTTATTCAGGCATGCCGGATCACAAAGGCCCGCACTCGGCAAAGTTTTCCCCCGTGATCGATTCGCAGCCATTCAAATTGAAAATTCGCAAAGTGACGGAGACAATGGCCTATCGTGCAATTAATTTGTCAATGGCTGCGGTTCTCATTGTTCCCCATGTCGGCATAATAATTGAAAGATATTCCCAACTTCATACATCGTGAGTGTACCTAATATTGTGGAATAGAAAAACGATTAGTCTTTTTGTAAAACCTATTTTGTATGAATTACATTAAAAGTTGAAAAACCAAATTATTTAGTATTATATTGTCTCAGGACGCATCTCATTTTTAAATCGGTAAGCAGATACTAGCACATAACTTCGTATTATAGCATACTAATAATTTTTGAGCATACTAATAATTTTTGATAAAAATCTTTATTAAGAGTCTTCGTACATTTACATAATCCTTTTTATTGAATACTAGCTGCGATCCGTTTTTCTCTCAACTGTCAGTTATAATCTCAGTTGGTAGGCATACATTATCTGACATCTGTGATGTTATCATAGCAACGCAAATTATTTTAAAGTCATGTTGTTATCGGTTGTTATCATGGAAACCCGTAATAAACAATTACATGGATATCAAAAATAATAAAATCGTAAATTTTGTAAGATTTTTCCCAGTTATAATATAGTTACTTAATTCAAAAGGTAGGGAAAAAAATAAATAATCATTTAAAAATAAAAACACTTAAAACGGTCAATACCCCACAGAGGAAATAAGAAAAAGCCTGCATGGCGTTAGATATACCACTAAATACCCCTTGCTATTTTTGTATACATTATTATAATGGCTTTATTTACCTTTAATATTCCGAAAAAGCTTATTTTTAATATAAATTACTCACATGTATATCAAGTCCGTGGGGTCATTTTTAAAATTAAATTTTAAAGTTCAGTTTGAGATACGTCGTTCACAGTTTATATTGCGCTTCACTTACAGACATAAACGTCCGTAAATGATTATATTTATGAATCATTTATAATAATTAATTTAAATGGGCAAGTTAGCATCCCGAAATCATCAGAAATAATCAACCCTTTACAACTATCTTAGTGATATCTCATAACGTCTTTTGACTTTTCTATATGCAATTATTCTTATCGATGATTTTTCTATGGATAATTTTTATTAATTAAAGACTACAGTTAATATTTTAGTTATTAACTGTCAGTTGCCATAGTAAGCGTTATTAATTGTGCTTGAGCAACTATTTATGTACTCAGAAATTGAATTCAATGTGTGAGCTATTGTAATTGATCTCTTCCTATGATATTCTCATTGAAAACAGAACATTCTGAACAGCCTGGTCTTCGTAAAAAATCTATTCTAACATTTCAAAATATGCATTACATCAGTATAATACTGATAACAGATTTGAAAACAACTATGTATACAAAATTAACAAACAGAAATAAAAGAATGGAATTGAATTCGTCATAAATTGAACGTAATTTATTGGGCATCCAGATTAATTCTGTTTTTGTAAATTACCATAAAAGCATCGTATATTTTATTGTACATTGAATATAATTTAATTGTCATTTGGCACGATTGGGCATATGTGACTTGAGAAAAATACATTGATAAAACCGACTGATTTTCAGAGCCAAAACAAATATTTATGATATTATGCTGTTAATATTGCGACACTTTCTGACATTATTTCTCGTATGAGTATTGTTTTTTTTTTCAATAAAAAAGATTTTAACAGGTATTTATCACGGTTTATAAGGAGTGCCGATGTCAATAGCATTTTATAATGCTGATAATGGGAAAGGATTAGACGTCATTAGCGTAGGTACTACGAAATATTACATAGGAATTAAGTATTATAGTTAAGCTAAATTTTTTGGGCGATAGGTAATGATTCCTTTCGATTTTAGATACTTTTTAGCACACTTTATGATATCCGTATTATATTCAGTGATGACTCCGCAATATATTCGTATTTATAATCAAACCAAGACATCAATAATTATTATTTTTATCAATGTGATCCACCTCATTATTTTCATTATTATTAAATATGATAAAGATTCGATTCGCATATTACGATATTTTAACATCTTTAAATATATTCTTAAAATCTCCTCTTTCTAAGCATACACGAATTATTCATACATTGATATTTTTATTGAAATTATAATCCTAGGTTTCAATTCGTAATATCTCCTTTTATATGAAACTACAGTATTCTGATTATATATTTTGATAATTTCTACTATGCACGACAGAAAAGAAAGCATACGAACTAGTAATCTAGGTTGCTTTAAAAATATTACATAATGAGTAGATAACGAAATAACGAAAAGTCTTAAAATTTTTTCCGTATAATAGCACCAGCTACGCGAAAAATAATGTGTACCATTGACATATAAATTTTGGCGCTTATTTTGAGATCATAAGGTGCAAGTTTAGGTCTTAAGGAACAATTATTAACGACAATCCGTATGACATTCAGTGGGCACTGAGGGCACGGGCAGGAGGTTTATATAATATATAATGTATTTATATTGTACGAGGACGTTGGTGTGGTATATTGTGATAAGATGCCGAAAGGCGAAACCCGGGTCGTTAGTGACAAAATACAGAGAAATGTACAAAATCTCAACAATTCAAATTTGATATTAAAATTCCATCAACACTCTCAGTCGATATCTTATATTACATAAATAGTGAGTATTATTATGCTATTTATTATAAATCCGATGGCAGTGCCAACTGTCAACATTCCCTCAACACTTTGTCTAAATTTGCTTCGACTGTAGACTATAAACGGCAAATAAATTGAAAATCTTTAGTTCTCCCTTCATGCTAAGAATACGTGTTTTTACTGGCTCAAAGTTTTACACTCACAAATATAAAACTGTATAATAAGTCAATAAAAAGCATTTTTATATTTCTCGGTTTTAAACATAAAATATAAATATTTTAAAGACAAACAGATAAATCTAGACAATATGTATTCACTTTTAATAACTTACTTAACTGTGAATTCTTGGTGGAAAGGCGTTATATTATTTAAAATTAATCACAATTTGTTTGTAATACTTACACATATTTATAGCCGTCAGTTGATAATGCTCGTGATGAGCGAAATTGGCCCTGGTCATAATAAACATGCGGAAGTAGTACAAAAAATTGTGTTCTATTAAAAAAAAAAATACATGTATTACAACAATATAATTTTCTACGTCAATGGAGAGTCATCGATTATTTCAATACCACTATCACTGAATTGGATCAATAAAATTCGACTGGAGCAAATAATATTCAATGTTGATCGATAGTAATCGTTGCTTGGCGTATAAACAAAATTTACATCGCCGCTGATAAGCTAATCATGATGTAAACACGGCTAACTAACTGTAAGAAGAACTAACTATAAACATGACAGAATTTAATTTTAATATACACTAGATTTTATTGCCATCGTCATAATTTTACAAATACATGTAATAACACTGCTTGATATTTTGTATTGATTTATAAATTGATGTCTTTGTTATAACTCACTTTTGATCATTTTGCAATACAGCGATAGAAACATATTTATTATTTGATTTCTATAAACGGTTTGTTTTAGTTTCTATGCATTCTAAATTATTCATTTTCAATCTATTTTTCGAGTTCGTATTGTGCTCTCCTGCCTGATGACCAACAGTGTGTTACTGCTGTGTTTGTTGGAGGTATTAAAAGCTGTAGTCTAGTGGTAAGAGCGAGTCTGGGTACAGGTCAAGGCATGGTTAATATCAAATTTAGATGATTTCAGTTTAACAGTTTTAATCTTCTGTACAGGTGTTTGTGATGTCTTTCTTGTCAAGTTGATTTTGAATTACACTAAAAGTTCTCATTCAGTTATCTCATATAATGATATAGTAAAACTTTTCATTTAATAAGTCCGTCACCTGATTTTCACCCTAACAAAACCCACCAATTTGAAATAAGGGGGTTATATTATTATATGTTATAATTTTTCAAATTTCAAATTGCATTTTTAATTAACTTAATCGCCTGCAATTGCTAAGTCTTATGAGTCTGTAATTGTTTATGCGATTGTTTTCCCAATTTAGATTAAAGATCATTACTATCAAATCAGTATTAAGATCAATTTAAATATCAATGTAGTGATAATATTTTTTCTTAATTAGTCGGCGTCCGTGGCGCAGTTGGTTTCGTCGCTGGCTACGGTTACGGATGTCTCGGGTTCAATTCCCGGTGCGGACGGTTTTCATAGATTGATCTTTCAATCGATTTATGGATTTCTGTTCGTAGTCTGAGTCCTCCCTCCCACCAATCCCATCCTCACAGGGCGTAACGAGAGCGATTAGCTAACCACTAGTCCTGTCATAGCCCTATCCTTCTATCCCTACTCTCTTCGAAAAAGAAAAGAGAGGTTGAGCAACTGAGTGACAAGCATTTCTCGTAGAAAAAATTCTGTCAAGATACCTCCATTAGAAGACCATATGCTCCACATTGGGAGCGGATATGGAAAAAAAAAATATGTACATGTATAAAAAACCGTCGAATCTCTTTTTCGATTTGTTTTTAAATGTTGTTATTTTTTAAATGTTAATACACGTAACAGTAATCATATTTCGACGCCACACCATCGTCAGACTATCGACCAGCAAATTATACTTGGTAGAATATATTTATAACCAGTGGTTGATATTTTTGTTTGAAAGCTCGGCTTTCAAGTTAAGCTAGCAATGTGTATTCGCAATTGAGTGCTAAATATACATGAAAGATGGACGTATAAATATTTATAGAATTGATTGTTAATTATCAATGAAAATTCAGATAATGCGTTTAATGTTTATTGATGGATGTATGAAGTACTTCTAATGACATAAAATTGGCTCATTGGCCTATTACACATACCCATTTGATAGGCTCAAGTGAATCTGTTTCTGACTGTTGTTTCACCGTCGGATGTCAGGATGCCAAATAATAAATATCGCGAATACACTGGCGGGATTTACTTTGGTTCATATTAATCGCACGTTTAAGTTATTTTTGGCGTTGCACTGGATATAGAGATTTTTTCCATTTAAAAACGTGATTGGAAATAGTAGTAACAATTTTTTTTTTACACTGAATAGATTTTTTAAAAAACTGACATAATCTTGAAGTATCTACTAAAATGATGTCGTTTGCATTATTATCGTATTTATATAGTTTTCTTGTATGCAGAGAGAGTATGTGAGCGTAAGTGTTGGGTGATCTTTTACAGGCGTGGAAATTTTCAACGCGCAGTAACACTCTCTATTTGCACATAGTTCACATCGAACGTATTGATTGAATTTGGCGGTAGAATTAGAGTCATGAATGCAGGTTCGTAATTTTTTTCTCTACACAAACTCAGACTAAATGACATGTGTGAAGCAATACCGGGATCTCACCCAATTTAAAAAAAGAGAAATAGGTAACTTGTGTGTTTGTATACTAATTTGCAATTCTTGTATGGAGAAATTTATTTGTTTTAACTAAAATATTATGAATTGAGACCAATATACCGATTTGTGTACATTTAATTTGATTTTAAATCAAAGAGCAACAAGAAATACTTTTTTCCAAGATAAATATTTTGATTTTTTAGTAGTATAGTTTAAAACCTGAAATTTTCAATATGGCGGTAGGTTTATGTTAACATTTAAAATGTTAAGTCTCATTCAAGTTTATCAATAATAATTGTTAATTATGGGTTAATTTTTTGCAATTTATGTAGTTATCTATTGCATACGATATATGGTAAAGATTTATTAGGTAAACTGTAATACGTGTATTCTTATTCAATAAAATAATAATAATTTCTTTCCCAATACGATCTCTAAATAGCGGTTATTGCGTGATCATTCCGTATTTCGATACACGATTTCTTGTCGCTTTCAAGTTGGTGGTTACTTAACATACAGTTCCCAGCGTCTATCGTTCATTTGTGGAGTGAAGAGTACACTAATTAAATATTATAGACAAAAATCCTTTCTTGTATGTAGTAGTAACCGATTGTATACTAGTTCTCTCGACAACAACAACTGCTCACCGATCGAAGCCGAGTTGAGTAGACTGCGCTGAAAGAGACGCTTTGCATAATTTTGCTTTATTGAAAGGCATTTTGTTTTCGCAGTTGGGCTAGGTCAGTGATTTAATGCGGTCAAACAATAATACTATAAAAATATATCTGCGATACCCTCACTTGCATGTGCATTCGCTGCGTTGAATTATTGAAACTGAATTAATGGGCAGTGTGTTTGTTCAACGTACAAAACAGTAAATAAATAGTGCAATCGTTTCAATTCGTAAACACAGTATACGCCAAAATATTCTCCACTCTACTTGCAGCTAAGTTGCGGTAGAGATAATGACATTTAACTGTTAGCAGATTTTGGAGATAAGAACATATTTTTCAATTAAAATATGCGTTAATATATTCAATGGGTTAATAGCCTTGGATGGGTATGAGGTGAGCGATGATAAAGGCCACTATCTCTAGAGATACAGTTTCCTGTTTCCATTTTGTACCTAACCAAATCCCCATCATCTAATAGCTTCTCAATGTTTTATCTGTCAACATTTTCTGAGGCTTCACTGTCCTACTAAATACCATTTCCCAAGACAGCAGCGTTAAATGAAAACATGGTTGGTAGAGACGTCTCACGAGCATCAACCAAGACATTGCTGTCATGCACTAAAAGTGCCGAACAAGAAGACAATAAATGCAGCAGGAAAACTTATATAAATATGAAATTAATCTTGTAGCTACTGCTAATCTAGTGTGGCCAACTGACTTTAGTGTAACTTATGTGTAACGCCGAGTTCCAATTTATTACTGAATATAAGCCCCCTTTGCAATTTGGATCTAATTGCAAAGACGCAGTCAGAGGAGCCAGTGCTTCCGTACAGGTTGACTGACGGTCGCTCTGTTACGATGTCTCGGGTTCAAGTCCCGGTGCAGACAGTTTCATGAAATGGTTTTTCAATCGATTTATGGATTTCTCAAAATAAAAACATTAATAATTATACACAAGTGAGAAACGAGAGGACTGACATTATGATAAAGTAATTTTAGAACATTACTTTTGTAACATGTTTCATCCTTCGCAATCGACATGTTGTCGATTACTGAAATATATAATATAATGTGCTACCTGCCAAGAATGCAATACCACTGAATGAATGCAATAGTTGGACTGGCTTTGTATTTTGTACAGCTACATCGGTTACGGTACTTACATCGGCGCCTATAGAATAACAACGTATAAATATAAATCAAACATCTTTCGTAATAATTATTTTTAGTCTTGCACATAATATAAAGAGTACTTAACACAAGCTGTTTAGTACTGGCTATTGCAGAAACGATACGTTTTGTTAAGTCACTGTGTGATTTTTATACATATTTAGATTTAATATCTCGGAAGCAGTGAGTATTTTAGTGAGGATTCGTTTCTTGCATAAAAAAAATCGAGTTTTGTATTTAAGTATGACTCTGTTTATTTGAGAATCATCTTTCGACCGTTTGAAAACCTGACTGTGTTATGCACTCTTTAAATCTATTTGGTTTGAAGTACGCTCGAATATGGATCTATTATTCGGAGTCAATATAAATGTTGCGATTGGAGCGTGTAAATAACAAATTTTTATTTCAACAAATTTTAATAACTCCTTAAAACAGTACTACCCAAACCAAATTTCTTTTAGGAATGCTATCGTTTCACTCTCTTGAAGCATTTTTCTCTTCTTCTTGGGGGTCGATTACTTCCATGCTGCCAATTTTTATCTACGTTGCCAGAACCATAAAAAAAAGTTTTGTTCTTTGCGTCGGTCATTTAAGTCGCCAGTTGCAAGATCCGTTCCGTGTGGTCAATGCATTGCCGAGAGAGGTGGACATTTTCAGCAACGAACTCTGTGTACTATTTTTTAGGTATTTTTTATGGCTTACAATTAAATACACTTTTATTTAGATCATATTCACTCTCATAAAAATAGTTTTCACTTATAACAAATACATTCCACAAAAAACAAATTCTTTCACTAAAAATAAAGTGATCCAATATAATAAAATATATTTTAACATTGAAGAAATAATTTAAGTAATTTAAGACATCGACTGAGGGGGCTTGATGGAATTTCAATATCAAATTTGGATTATTGAGACTTTCTACACTTCCATGTATTTTGTCACGAACGACCCGGGTTTCGTCTTTCGGCATCTTCAGGCATTCGAGCACACGAATGGACTCGAACTATCAGTTCTCAAATCTCAATAATCCAAATTGAAGAAATATATTACACTTACGAAAAAACATTTTCACAAAGCTAAAATAGTTTTCACTCAATATAAATACTCACACTTAGAAACCGACAGTTGCAAGAAGCTGTGATAACATGTCACTTAATCTTCTCCCCTATATTAGGCCGCCTCTATTCTCTTTGCTCTACGTATTAGAATACATTACACAAACCAAACCAGACCAACCCTAGCATAACCTACCATAACTTAACTCACTTTGTTTAAAGAATCCGTGGATACTATTAAAATGTAAATTTGAGTGTACTAAGTAAATACTATCTAACAAGTAGTGCAATTATTTATAACCCTTTATTTATTGTACAAATTGTATGTAAATAATATTCTTTGTTTTCTATTTTATTTTCTCAATTCTTAAAAATGTTTTTAATATTATTATTATTTGTTATATGAACTGTCATTCTTTTTTCAACTACATTTACAAATAAATAAAATAAGACTAAATATATAGCAGAGTAATATATATCGTAGCCATTCTAAGCCTAAACTTATAACAATTCAAGATGGGACTAAGCTTTGCTGGTGACCGGGTGAGGAGACGAAAAGGATTCCGCTAGTCCATTAATAATTACGTTAAGGGAAAATTCCCATGGGGAACACATTAATGTGGGGGAAATAATATTTACGATTATTTGTGTTTTTTATGAATTTTCGTGAGTGAATTTTAATAATATCATCTATTTCAGGAATGCCATCGTATTTAATTGCATGACCTGCTACTGAAATAAAATTTCGGCCATTGAATATTTAAGACTTAGAGACGGGTTAAATGTATGTTAAAGAATTCTCTCCCACCCATCCGATCCTAAAAACGGGGTGCATCGAGAGCGATTAGTTAGTCCTGCCCTAGCCTTATCCTTTCACTCAACTCCCTTCGAAAAAGAGAGATTGAGCAACTGAGTAACAAGGAGTTCTCATAGAAATAAGTTCTGCTGAGATACCTCCATTAGGAGTCCATACGCTCCATACTGGGAGCGGACATAATAAAAAATGAGTAAAATAGGTTTTATAAGTGCCTAACACGATTAGGTCGCAAGAAAAACATTTAATAACGTATTATTTTGCTTTACGTTTTCTAACATTGCATGAAACATTACTTTCGTTTTCCCTAAAGCTGTAAATTTAGTTTATTCAACATATCACATGGAAACATAATTATTATGTTTGCCACGCAATTTTTCGACGTGAAGCATGGAATGAATATTATAATTTTGTTTTAAATACTTCTTCTTGTGTATTATAATATACATATTGACACCACCCAAACTTATTGGGCGGTCCCTAGGTCATTAAAAAGTCCAAAATCGTCGGCAGCCGTCTCTAAAATGGCAAAATCATAATATGGAACGTCTTTGACAAATCAATTAGTAAATTCATGCATTAATCTCATTAATTATCAAAGGTTCCATTATCTTCGGGATTTTCAATTTATCTATATATATGTAAATAATATATAAGATATTACACGAGAAATATAATATATGTTTCGTAAAAAATTGTAAGAACAAAATGTTACATTTGATTGTTTTCTAGAATCTAGATTATATTCATATGAATTAATAATATTTTATGATTTGTTGACACACATTTGTTGTTGTAGAATGAATGGCCGTGGGTATTATGTGTATTTCCTACATAAGAAACGCGCAAACAAATTGCTTGAATGGGTATCATCTTCGTTTCACCACATACCACATCAGCGAAGTATTAATTCCCATGCCGAACTTTACAAAGGCAAAGTAAACACATAACATCAAATAAGTATGCATTGTACAAGAAGATACGCAAAGTTTCCTCGCAAACTTATCCGATAATCCGTTCGCGGGAGAGGGGAGGTTGGCCGGATCGCGCGAGAGGGAAGGGAGCAGCGCCGAAGGCTGCGGCGCGACCTTCCAGTAAGAGCGGTGGCCTTATACTTCTCCATTCATGGCTTTATGGTGATTTGGAGGCCACCGGATTAATGCTCCGGATACGATTTAGGAGAAAGTTTTTATTGATAGCAAAAAACGAGCAGTTGAATTCTTCACGATTGCATAACGTTTGGAAGTAATGTGGCTAATATGTTATCTAAAATTTTTAGTGCACGATATATTATTATGTAATCATAAATACAGGTTATTTTGATTGTTTTTGTTGGAAGGCAGACTATTTTACTATTTTAAATACATTACTTAACGAGTTGTTAGCATATCAATTAGCCTTCTTTTACAGTTTGTGCTTTTTAGAGATCCCATCAACCCCTCATCATTTAACGCTTAGTTGTTAACATATAAATTATAGATTTTGTTTTAATTCAAGAGTTTTAGTTATAATGTATGCGTTGTTAAGTAAAGTCTAAAAATAATTAGAGAAAAAGTTGGATTCATATTCAAGAGTTGTATCTACTCTTCCAAGTTGTATTACATTTTTATATCTTATCAACAGATACAAAGATTCTGAGGTAAGTCAACGGTGCACTATATATAATTGTGTTTTGTGTTTGTTGATTGTTAATTATTTATCGGTAAGTTAAATCTCTACAAAATTTTAACAATTCAAATATGATATTGAAGTTCCATCAAGCACCCTTAGTTTATATCTTAAGTTCGATCTCTTGATTTGCTTTTTGATGGTATTCGGGAACATATTAATAATACGGATGCATCACTATAAATATTTGATGAGATACTAATTTTGCATAAAATTGGACTGCCTAAAAATAAAATCAATGTTAAAATACAATTAGAATGTAATTAGTAGTATACTGAATGTTCTGATAGTGTCGTAGAAGCTGGTATAGAAATTACCTAGTAAACTGGCTTTTGGATAGTAATAATAAGTTATTGTATGGGTGTGCGTGAGAAATTTATGTTGTGCAATTGAATGAGAACTGTTTTCATCGAGAGGTGTAAAATGTTAAAAAATGCTTCGTATTATATGAATACATGGAAATAAGAGATGGATTATATTTTTGCAAAGTCTAATAACAAATAGAGTATTCATATTAAACTGCTGACAAGCATTGTAACAGAATCCATGTCACAGGCATAATAATTTATTTGATATTTTATTTGCGTCAAACGAGAAAATGGTCAGGAAAATTTCCGCTTAGGTAATAAAAGTAGATGAGTTCTCTTTCAACAACTTTGTCATTGTGATTGTGAACAATATCTCGCGCCATGCGAAAAGTAGTAATAGCGATTTGCGGAGATTTAATAAAGCCCTTGAAACTCGGAACTGTTGAAAACAATTCTTATCTGCAGATCTCATCGTACATTATTTTCGTAACATAAAGGAATAGAGACACCGACTATGTTGATGTACAAAAAAAAATTATGCATTGCTTTCAATGATTGCTACAAAAAATAATGATGTTATTACTTCTTACCCTCGAAATAATAACCAATACAAAAAGCAAAGGCAGTGTATACGTTTTTTTTTTTATTAATTGCAAACATTTAATTATTATTATTGCAGACGGAAGTATGCGAAAATCTTATTATTATAACTTACAGTAAAAAGCAACACACAAGAAGTGATAACTTTTATGTACCACGATATTTAAATTGCAGAATCAATTTTATACGATCATTTCATCATATGGACAAATCGTCGCTGTTCTGGAAGAAAACACTAAATCGAAAAAATGACTTACTGAGTTTGTTATACCAAAATATTCCTTATTTCAAACTCTACCGTATGGAAGAACACACTTATTTTTATAAATTATACTTTTACTTAAAAACAGTTTTGTACCAACAAAAAAAAAATGAAAGAGGAATAGCATTTCAAACATTTGAATTACTCAAAACTATTATTTTTCAGTTAGTGTCTTCTTCCAGAACAATGACGAAAAATTGTTGTTTATTTTCAATTCAAGCAGATACGTTATGATGAATATAATTATAAAAGTTTACTTGAAACTTCTTCTTTACTTTCACAGTAATTGTAAAATAGTAGTTGACAATAATTAAAATGGGTTAACAGAGAGCTAGTGCAACAAGGCAAATGAAGGCATCCAAGCAATCAAAGACGTTATATTGATTAATATTCTTAAATTATTATGGCGTAAATCTGAGGTTTATTGTTACTGTATGGATGGTTTATCAGGCAAGGGAGATTTCAATCGGAAGAGATTTGAAAGAAACCAGTGATATAGTAGTTTATTTTTCGTACATAATTCATTGTCGCGACTGACCGTAAAATAATATTAAAACATGCTACAAATAATGCTCTAATATTATTATTTATTCACGTATTGGCGAATCAATTTTTTTTGCATTATTCAATCTCTGGTGTCCGAGGTGTTAGTGTTAATAACCGAAGAATATACATTATTTGTTATGCAAAACACTCGTAACACAAAAAAGTAACCTTGTGAGATGAATAAAAAGTGTTTGTACAAATTTTAATTATCAAATTACCATTTTGAAGATGATAACACATCATTAATGGCTTGTAGCGGAGTTTCCCAATAGATTATACCGCGGAATCGATTTGTATTTTGTAAAATATAATGAAACGTCTTCAAAATATGCAACGAAGAAAATAACACATATTTGAATGTAATCCAAAAATTACATTTTTTAAATCAAATGTCTTTGATCTTCTTAAAACTTTAATTTTACTTCGAATAACCCCAGAGTTGCGCGGAACTTCATTGGAGAAACGCTTCCTTAATCATGGATGTATTTTATTTATATTTTTTTGACTGTCGTGTCTGTATAAGAGCTTCATGGCTCAATCAGGTTTTATCGACGCCACAGGCACCTTCTTTCTTCTTGCCTGGTGCTACAGTCCGAGGTGAACCTTGGTCGGCTCAATTATTCTCCTCCACTCCGCTCGGTCTTCCGCCTTCCTATGCCAATCGTCGACCTCCAGCACTCGTAAGTATTGTGACACCCCGTCTGTCCAGCGAAATCGCGGTCTACTGACGCGCCGTCTTCACAAGCAGAAAATGTGAGGCGTTTAGTGGGTTTCCACTCATCCATATGTGATATATTAAGCACATGGTTGTGCCGACGTTGCCAAATGCCATCCTCGAAAACGGGGTCGAAGATATTTTGGCTCCGTCTTTTTCGCCATAGACACCAATGACAAATAATATTAATTGTTAACGGAGTCATAGTGCTTGATTTTCTTTATTATTTCCTCAAAAACTTCTCCAATATTTATAAAATATAGCACATTTTTTGTACTAATTCTTTATTTTTTATAATGGACAGCTTTCGCGTATCACTAACTATATCAACTGATGAAAAATAAATACAATATTAAGTATTAATAATGTAAAGGTATACAAAACAATTGGTAAAAGAATGTATATACACATATTCATTCAAATTATAACGGATCGTGTATACGCGTATCGTTTTGCATTGTGGTGAAAGCACATGGCACTGAGAGTACGAGAAAAAATTCAAATGTTTTTTTACATTATATTTTACCAATAAAAACGATATTCAAATATAAAAGGGTTTTTTTACAGGTATAGAACTTTAAAATGAAATAGAACATTTAATAATCGTGGTTTTGCTCATTATATTAGATTTATTGAAAAGTTTATTAAATACCATTAGCTTTTAAAAATGATTTCCGGCATCTGGGTGCCACGGCTGGCTCGAAGAAAGCGCAATCTCGAAGTACAATTTTCAAGCACTTTCTGAAGCAGCTGCGGCCGTATATCGGCGATCACGAGGCGAATGTTGGCTTCAAGGTCGTAAAGCGTTGCTGGTTTATCGACGTAGATTTGCGACTTCACATACCCTCACAGAAAAAAGTGTTAAATCACATGATCTTGGTGGCCAATTCACAAGTCATTGAAAGTTTCCTTCAGCAAATTGATTGTGGCGTGAGTTGTATGGCATGTTACACCGTAATTTTGCCATTTAATTTTGCAAGAAAAAATTAGCAACCATAGATTTATAGCGCTCTCCATCGACAGTAACGTTCTGACCGGCATCGTCTTTGAAAAAATATTGACCAATGATTCCACCAGCCCATAAAGCACACCAAACTTTAATTTTTCAGTTTAGGCAGTAATAGGCGTTTCAGAAATGGCTTGTGCATTTTCGTCACTCGAAATCTGGGAATTTTGTTTATTGACGAAGCCATTCAACTGGAGATGAGCCTCATCACTGAACAAATTTTTTCGATAAAAGTCTGGATCAGATGCAATTTTTGTTTCGCCCCATTCGAAGTTGCGACGCACACGATGGTCAAGCGGTCTATTCATGATGACATGGCAAACAAAACTGAGCACAAATCAGCTCTCCGCTGTCAAATTGGCGGTCACTAGAAAAAGTGCTGCCAGTTTAAAAAACAAACCCTCTAAACAGCCCATATATACGGGGGTGCGAAAAAATTTAATCATATAGTGAAACACTTTTGCATAATATTATGACTGTATTCAGTCGATACGGGTGTTTTCGCGAACGAATGTTAATATTTTTTACACCTTTATTTGCAAACATACATTTACGTTAACAAAAGATAATTGGTTCATTGTCACAGGGACTGAGAAGCAACGCAACACGTTTTTGATTCCATCGGGAGAAACCTGAATTGTTAACACTGGACTTGAGCACTGTCAATTCGGATTTACCTGTGAGGAAAATTTGAACGACGTTTCAAATTACCTGAAAAATGTAAAATATATTATTTATTATTTGACAAAGCGTCCGAATATTATTATTGCTTAAGTAAGCTGCACTAGATCAAGTCGAGTGAATTTTATGGTAACAAGCATGCATCAGACGACTTAGCATAATGTTTCGTATAATACAACTTAATTTAAATTCAATTCCTCCATCGTTAGCAATAAGGAAAATACATTATTGATTTCAAAGAACGCCCACCTTTTAAGCTTTTGATGGATATGATTACTAAAGTTATAGCGCAAGCCGTGCAAGTGGAGCAATAAAACAAATTTTACGAGAGACAATCGTCGCGTAAAATTGTCAAAGGCGCTGTGATATAAGCAACACTAGTAAACTTAAGGCTGAAGCTGATATAGTGTCATTCATGTAGACGTCTGCACGGGCCCGGGCTTGGCCTGCGGGCCTTCATCTGGAGTAGGTACGGTCGGCTTCAGAATCGGGTCGAGGTCAGGCCCGAGTAAGGGATTGAATTTTCAGAAACATATTTCTTTGTTCGGGTCATGAGTTAGTCATAAGTCAATACTATTCATAACAAAACGACTATACAATAACTTAAGTAATTTATTTCACATTCACATTTATTGTTTGAAAAGTATGTTGGCATCATAATTTTTCTTCGCGAAAATGAAGCTGAGAAACCCATAAAATTGTGTGAAATAATTGAAACTTAATCTGAAACAATGCTTTCTCTATTTACGAATGATCAATAGTAATATTACTCATTCGTACATGAAGTGAGATGAGTCACTATTTGCTTTCTAGTGGTTTTAGATGGTTGACAGTTTGCTGTGCCCGAAAATTCATTATTTTAATAGATAAAATTGATTCGTTAAAAATGAATTTCAACACTGAAAGAAATCGGGGTTTTTTCGGACTGAGAAAAATAATTCTGGGCTACGGGTTGGGCTTGGGGAACCAGTATGATATTGAAACTCGGGCTCGGACCAGATAATTTTATAAAATTTCGACCCGTGCAGGCCTATAGTGTCATGCCACGCTCTGATTATATTAATATTGTATGTTCACGAAGGTTTACGGCCGACTACTGCGGACACATCAAGCACCGTAGCGGCGTTTGAACAATTCTCAAGTATTTTAGACAAACTTAAAGCTCTTCCCTCATATATCAATGTTGAGATTCATTACGTGACGAGCTTTGACGGTTAGTTACGAAAATTCTTATATCTGCTGAAATTTATCATGCATGATAATCAAAAATATCTTCATATTAAAATTATGCACAAGAATCTAAACTTTGTTATTTTCGTGGGGGTAAACAATACAGGTAACGTCAAAAGATATATTCATTTCAATTTAAATGTTGTTTTCCAAACATTTTATAACGATATTCTGATTCATATAAATAAGTAATACTTACATGTTATTAAAGTTGAAATCAAATTTTATATTTCATTGACTTCTCCCTTGATTTATGTAAAGTGGTGGCCGGTGACAAGAATATTAAAGAGTGCAAAAAAAGATTCACCTTCAGCATAAATTTAAAATTTATAACTTAGTTATTCCACTGACTCTGTCACTAACGTGACGCGTTTCGCCTCTTTAAGAAAGTTCAGACTGAAGATGCTACTTAAAGAGACAAAACGCGTCACTTTAAGAAGCTCAAATTTCTTACATTAAGGATACCATGAAAAAAGGTGCTGTAACGCCGTTCCACTGAGTTACATGGCAAAAAAGGCCCTGCATAAGAGCAAGTCTGTTCATACATTCGGGAACGCTCGTCATAATTCGGCAGGAGGTGTTCTGATATCAAATAAGTTAAAATGTACCACACAAATCGAATGTGTGATACATGTGAAATCACAAAAAACTAAACTTTCATACGAAATACTTAAAACTCAGGGAGAGCAATACGAGAACCGCACCTCCTGGTCATAGGCAGACTTTCACAAACTTATTATTATTGATTTAGCACGGAATACGTTCGCTTAGCATTGTTGTGAACTACCGCTTCCTGCAATATTGTTTTATGGGGAACACGCGGGGAATCTAAAATTGGTGAATTCTTATGTTTGTATGTATATCGCTTATTACTTCAATATGTACGTGGGAGTACAGTGCACTTTTGCTCCTTTACAAGAGCCGTCCCTGTTTGTGTATTATATTTTCACGTATGACGGGAGGCAACTGTCAACGAGTATGCACGGCAGGATGTGTGCGCTGGTATATTGATATCGATATCGTTAGTTCCGAATATCGGAAGAAGAATCGAATTAGCCTCGGAAATATGTATGCCAATATTATCCGAATTCGCAAGAATGTCAGCAGTGGTGTCGTTAGAACCCTTCAGGTGTACCACTTACGCATTTTGCTACACTAGTAATTCTTTCGGTATCACATCTTCCACGCAAATGAATAACAAACCCGAATCAATCCCGCAAGTTTCTTTCAATGATAAAGGATATTCATTTTATAATTTCCATAGGTTTTATTTTTCATGTTACGGTGCATTTCGGATGTTTGAAAATTTTCGATATACCAATGATAAAACTTTAATTAAGCGTGCATAAATATAAAACCCTGAATTTTGACGAAGGGAGAGGTTGAGCCATTGACGAAACACATAACGAAACCACTTATGTTGAAATGTTCTATAACGAGTTTATATGCTTCACGTTAAAAGCGAACATAGTTAAGAAAAGATTGAAATATATATATATACATATAAATAATGTAAAAATTCTATAATTTTTAATTGTATGCAGGTTTAAACTATGATATTTATCACTTTAAAACTGTAATTAAATAAGAAAATGTGTTTTGCCATCAAAGATTAAGTCTTGACTCCTAACAGTTTTGAACTTAGTAATTTCATGTTCTCAACAAATTCCCGAAAAGGGCGTGTAACATTTAAATATTTAGCGTCAGCATTTAATAATCTGTTATAATCGAATTTAATTTGCAGGCGGTAAATTATTTAGACCCGTATTTCCCGTTCGAACGCCACCGGCCGAATGAGATGAGTTAAAATATTGAAAGCGAAGATTTTTCTGAGCATTTTATTTAATTTGCGGGCTGCATGCATCTGTTTTCAGTGACAAGCCGCTTTGTAAGTAATATTGTGACAGCCATATTTATTTTGCGATGTTGATTTTTGTTATCTTATATTTTTATCAAGGTTGTTTTTAATTCTAGTAAAAGCAGTAGTACTCCATCGTAAAAATACATTAAATATTATGTAACCCAGGAGTTTTGAAGAAAACTAGCTTTTTATCTTGCGACTGTGTTTATACATATATAGAAAATAGAGGTTTGACGGTTTTTCCAGGGCTATTGAGTCGTCGGCGTCCGTGGCGTAGTTGGTAGCGTAGCTGGCTACGGTTACGGATGTCTCGGGTTCAATTCCCGGTGCGGACGGTTTTCATAGATTGATCTTTCAATCGATTTATGGATTTCTGTTCGTAGTCTGAGTCCTCCCTTCCACCAATCCCATCCTCACTGGGCGTAACGAGAGCGATTAGCTAACCACTAGTCCTGTCATAGTCCTATCCTTCTATCCCTACTATCTTCGAAAAAAAGAGAGGTTGAGCAACTGAGTGACAAGCAGTTCTCGCAGAAAAAATTCTGTCAATATACCTCCATTAGGAGACCATATGCTTCACATTGGGAGCGGACATGGAAAAAAAAACAAAAAATTGAGTCGTTAATCAACAACTACTGTGTGTACAAAATTTTATAGCGTGAAAGAGTAAGAAAAAAAAACAGAATGTAAAACTGTTTTACACTAATACAGACCGTTGTTAGTATTTAATCGCAGTTATTATTTGTCGGCTCCGTGGTCCAGTGATTAAAGTCGTTGGCTAAGTTTACGAATGTCTCGAGGTCAAGACCCGGTGCGGACAGTTTCATGAATTGATTCTTCATCGATGTATGGATTTCTGTTCATAGTCATGAATGTTTGTGATGTCTAAAATCCCCTCCCACCCATCCTCCCACCATTCTAAAATCAGGAGATAGCGAGAGCGATCATAGCTAACCACTAGTCCTGTCCAGGCCCTATCCTTATATCCCTACTCTCTTCGAAAAAGAAAGGTTGAGCAACTAAATAACAAGCAGTTCACGTAGGAAAAACTTCTGTTGAGATACCTGCATTAGGTGGTCAAATTTATGCTCCACACTAGCACCAGACATGGTAAAAAAATATAAACTATTTATTAAATTTATGCTTCATTTACTAATTGTATAAAGAATAGAGCAGTGGTTCTTTATAAGAAAGATATCTAACAATTATCCGTAAAAAATAATAAAGAGAGGCGAATTATTTTACTTTATGAAATCAAAAAGTCTAAATTAAAAAAGATTTCAATTTGGGATGATATTGAATATTTTTGAGATTTTTATGAATTTCGATTGAATGTTTAACTAGCAGAAGAAAAAGAATGGCCTTTTTTATTAAAATTACAAGCAAAAGAAAAGGAACCATTATAAATCTTTGCTAGGAAAGCAAAAAATAAAATAAAAATGTTTCTGTAATAAATTCAATATTCTTTAGTTTAAAAAGAAGTGAAGGACTATGTTCCAATTATATTAAAACCTATAATGAAGACGACATTGAAAATGAATGTATTCGACCATTGATGTAAAAAGAAATTGGGCGTATACCGTTTGCTAGTAATGTTTTTTTTCAAATAAGAAGATTTTTTATCGCTTGTAATACATAATTTACATATTTAAATTATCATCAAATACTCCTGTGATATATGATATATTATGATAAACGAAAACCTCATTAGTTTTTGATTTTTTTTTATCAATTCATATTTCCTAATCTTATCTTCGTGTCCATTACATCATGTTGCGTGTTATTAGTATAGTTTATTTAAATATAAGAATGATAACAGAAATTGTGTAATTTCGAAGCTTTTCCAAACATTTTCATCATAAACGTTTTTAACAATTACTGCGAAATTTTACATTTGATTACTAGGGACATCCAAAGACGTAATATAGTAAATAAAAAAAAATTAATCGAGTTGTTAATCCTTGGTAGTGATAAAATTTTAACGGAGAAATGAATATTAAAGTATACCTCATAAATTCAATCATTCGTATAGAACAAAGGTCTCCAAACTACAACCCGCGAGCCAGCACCGGCCCGCTATCACCAGCAATCCGGCCCGCCATGGCTTTTACAGTGCCGAAAGCGGAGAATAGCCACGAGCAAATTTATGCAACTGTTAAGCAAATTTTTCGTCGAAATGACTTAATATGGGTGTATAAATTAGGCAGAAGCTGATTTTCTCTTTGTCGGCTATCGGTTATCTCTGCCGCAATGAAATGGCCTTGACACTTTCCCGTAAGTGCCAACCGAAATTTACGCGTAAATCAAAACTGCAGTATGTTGGTATGATGAGCTAGCTTGGTGTTGGTCCTTGGGACTTAATGGAGGATTCAGTGTGGCCCTTAAAGGTTAAAATGTTTGGAGACCCTTGGTATAGAATATGGAAAAGCATCTCGCCAGAAGGTGCGGCGCAGTGCAGCAACTGCCATGGGCCTCACAATTTCTAGTGCCTCAATTTCAGCCCTGATGTTGTGAATTAAAAAAAAAGTCTGAATGTGACTTACAATCGTAAAGCGAGAAAACTTGTTTACCTATTTTTAAAATATCATTTTAATTTTTCAGTTATCGTATTCTTTCCAGTAGATTTCACATTTGAAGGGTGGTTCTGAAATTTGTTGCTGTCATGCATTTTCTCTGAAAGGGCCTGTATTGGAATTGTTGCAAAAAAATTTTGATACTGTTTTCTGACATTCGTTGATTGTTCGTTTAAATAAATAAATTATTCTGTAAGCACACAATATCTCTAAATAAAATACGCAACCCAATCATTATATTTGCAAAAATAATTATCCACCAGAACCCGAAAGGCGCAAAAATGCGCGTCAAACAATTACAGTTAATAGTTACTATTGACAGAGATATTTGGAGAAGCTAGGGGAGATATTTATTCAGCATTTGATTGAAGATAACTGCTGTGACAGTGTGTGTAAGACAGTGAACGGTGGCTTAACCAGTTTCTTTGTTTATTCCAATCACTGGGTTGCGATTTCTCGGAATGCTTAAGATTACGACCAATTAATAGTCTGGTTTTCCGTTTTGAAACTTCTAGTATTTCTAAGCCTTAGGCCAGTAGGTATCTAGATTTGCTTGTTCTCAGATCCCGCTAATTATTACTGTTTTCGTTTCACATCATTCGAAGCTTGATTGAAACGTCATATCAAATCAGACGTGTGCTATCAGATTATTCTACGAGACAATGAAGTAAATTGCGAGTAAAATTAATAAACAGTGTTCTCGATGCGTACGTGATCTTTGACGAATACGACCGTATTAAATTGTATGTGGGTCATGCACGAGATAGCGAAATGTAAATAGGTGTATTAATATATTTGACACGACAAAAGCTAAAAGACACAGAGCCAACTACCGTTTCAATCGATAGCTATTAAATACTTGAGCCACAGTCTTGGCAGGTATTTTAACTATAACAATAACAATTATTACAAATTTTACATACTTGTTACTTAGTTCATTAATTCTTGTTATGCACTGTTAACTTGTTTTGAATTAAGTCTTGATTTTATCAATCTTCCGATAAATATGCATTGGGAGTTATTTATTTGAAACAGTATTTATAGGTTGTAATAACATTATTCGTCCAAATCCACACATTAGGTCATACGACATACCTTGGTCTATTTTCGACTGCTTGAGTTTTTTCCCCCTATTGATTACTTTGTGTATACCTGTCGTATTTCCAATGTGATCTTTACATTATAACCAATTTTAGTTAACAAAATTTAATTTATAAACTTTTATTTTAGCACATAAATACAAAAATTATACATTTTTTTATTCAGTATAATATATAGGAAATACGAAAAACTATGTTAAAAACGTATACTGACAAATGAAAACGTATTAATCATTAGTGTCGAAATTCTTCACAGAATAAAAATAAAGAATTTTTGTATTCTCCCCCGCTCTTCATTTTGTCTTTTTTTACGAAATCTGGGATAATTTAGTGCAGTTCCCCGAACTATGCCTAGATAAATTAAAATTACCAGAGTCTAAATATTTCTTTTCCTCAAGAGACTTCTGAATAAAATGCATTTTCTAAAAACGTTTCAACTATGCAATATCGATAATACGATGCGGTAGTAGTATGGTTATTTTACTTGTTAATGGTGATATCCTACACGTAAAGCTATTTATTAAACAATAACTATATATAATATATATTTCATTAAATAGGTTGCAAGTATAGCTTGAGTAAATCGAAATCATATAACTTTTTCGAACATAAAATGAATGGCCGATAACATTTTTTTATAAATAATACAAGGTTAAAATTATCCATAACATCATCATAAGGAACGGTTTAGATAAACAATCTATTTCTAGTACTCGTCATGACTATATCACTTCGGATTACGGGATTGGTTTTGGTTAGTACTGGCATGTGTGGCGATAAGGGAGCTCGCGCATTGTTTGCATAAGATCTGTTACAAGGCGAAACACCGCAATAATTATTGTCAGCCGGGTCGGTCACACAGCTCGCGAGTCACAACACAACGGAGCGGGTTCAATGCATCGAGATTACGATACGGAGACAAAGTCACAGTGACTGGCTGCTGCATAGAGAAGAGAAGCAATCTCGGGTAGGGTGGCCAAGTAGAATTTCTATCTTGTGAAATAAATTGTATTCCAAAGCAATATTTAAATTTCAAATTTATAAAAAAAAATTATGTTTGTGTAGAGCCGTCTTTATTTTTTAGCATAATGCATCGTGAGCTGATGAAACGAGCACTAGTTTTAATAATTAATTTTTACTTAAATAAATACTATAGAATAAAACTCGACCTTGATAAAATGATTTTGAATTGGTTTGTTTACAAATAATATTTAAAACATGACACATAATATTTATTATTGAATTCGCTCACGACATTTTTTTTGTATTGATGATAATGATTTTTGAAATAAAACGCAACATGTTGTTTGTACTAATTCCACATTTTTATAATGATCTTCATATATAATATTGCTATATATATAAATCAGTTGTTAGTGCTCGTGATGGTCGAAACCGGTTGTGATCATCATAAAAGTGATATTAATGATACACATGGTGTAACTTCATAAGAATTTGGTTCAGTCAAATGTATTTTTCCATTTGTTAAAAATGCTTATACGCTGATCGAAACTAATCCTGATCAGATTAAGAAAATATAGAATAATTACTAAAAATTTTAATGGTTTTAAAAAATACATAGAATATCTCTCCACCAAGAATTCGCAACCTATCTAAGTGACGACTGCAATGGATACTTTTTTGATGATACTTTTTTTTTCTCCAAAATGAATTTCTTATTAGGTCCTCGCCCGAGGCAAAATTTTAATAGTTGTTACCTGTTTGAATATGAACCACGGGCCAGGTAGGGTAGTGGCTCATTGTCCGATCCTAAGTGAACTAAGCCAATCCACGGTGTGATTCTTGACAATTGATAAAATCTTGACTTGTCAACGTTTTATTATTTAAATCCTTTCTGTGGATTGCTGCGGTGGCTGGCCACCCGAAATCCCACTGCATGACGCGAATAAATTATCATCAGCGAAGAGGAAGTGTTTGACAGAGTCAATTGCAGCGGTTCTAGCGGAAATGTTAGCCCCAATCAAAACAAACAATTGCATTTGACTATTATTACGTACTGCATACAGTGCATACACCGCATACCTACGTCTGTTCAAATTTCAAATGCTCGCGGGAAACAGACAATCGTGCAGGCGCGAGCGATTCACAAGATATCCGAGTTGTTAGCAGTATTCGAATGAAATTACGAGTAACGAAGCCTTTATTATACGCACTGATTACAAACCGATTAACATAATTGTCGACCTCTGTGATCTAGTGGTAAGAGCTTTGCCCTAGTGATCAGGTGGGTCATTTTAACTCCAAAATTTAACTCCAAAATTAAAATTTAACTCCAAAATAACGAAAATATTGGTGTTTTTTTTCGAATACTACGAATCAATCAATCTCAGCCTTATCACGGAGAAGAATACAGATGATAATTGATAATAATTTCTGTAGAATACCATTATCATACAGCATGTTGGGAAGTGTTAAAACTTTCAAGAGATCTAAACGCTGGATGCGAATTCATGTTTATATCGGGAAGAAAGTTTTCATTCTTTAATTTGATGGCAGTTATGGCTTCCAATCGCGGGGTTTTGGAATTCACTGTAAATGTTAAAAAATAATTCATATATCAAAATAAAACTTCCTGATTAACTACATCGTGTACCTCGGTTTGTTTGTGTAGAGAGTTTTTTAATAATACTATAAACTTAATAAAAAATTATTGTAATCTCCTTTCTTCCTATATTTCATAACAACTGTTCTTAGATATGGAGTATAAATTAGGACCGCTTCTTAATCGAATGGAGGACAATAAAAAAAGACATATTGAAGGACATGTTCTCTTTTTGGATACCGTTTGGTAAAACTTACCATAATAATGCAATAAAAGACTAAAATTATTCTGAACATTGTTTTTTTTTTGAAAATTTTTTCTCTTTTTTTTTTAAATGACTGTCTGCTTTTAAATCATCAAAAAAAACCTGCCAATGCCCAAAAAAATATATAATCATATATGCATTTCAATTGAAGCAATAATGGACACAAATACGATTTTAAATGTACAATTTAATATATGAAATTACACTTAATGACCAATGAGAAATTCTGAATCCCGAAATCAACAGATCGTAGAAAGGGTCTGGGATTGGATGCCTTAATGACGGTGACATATTCTACTATCTAAGCCAGTATTCTAAATTTCACACAATTGGGCAGCCGTACTCCAGGTAATTATCCGAAGACGCGTAAAGCTGTTGTGCTACGGGATACGCCCAGTAATGGATGTAAATCCCTAGCGGGTAGTGGTGGATACAACGTTGAGAACCCTGTAAAGATAGAGATTCGGTCTCTGGGACAGTAGTGCCCAACAAGACGTATTCGATTCATTAATGAAAAGCATTCGCATTCACTGTTGGAACAAAGCTTTGGTGAGATTTGCGAAAGTCTGTCCCGACCAAAGTTTTAATTCGATAGCACAACTTGGTAATAGTAACACTGAAAACATTATTTTGCCTCCTCAACTGAAAAGGTATGGCCGAAGTTTAACATTCCAGCTCTTCTAATTAAATGAAATGCTTAGGGACTTACTTGGCGAAGATAAGATGTATAAAGTCGTGAATTCGTTGCTTATTTTGGGATCGAAACATTTACAAATAGTATTATGTTAACAATGAGAATTGTGTATGTGTATATAATTGTTACTGATAACTTTTGTTTTATGTTCTACATATATTTTTTTGTTTTAAGTGTGCGCTTTATCCAAATGCATGGCGCATTGGTGTCAGCTTAAATTGTGTGTATTAATTGATCTTATCTTTTTACAATAAATAATATAAAAATGATGAGGAGGGATATGAAAATATCTGAAATTGTAGTTATATTTATATATCAAATAACATATTTTTAATATTCTACAAGATAAATGTCAGATTTATTACGAAAAAGACAATCAAATGCAAAAGTTAGTACATATGTAGTTTAATTTATGAATAATGTTGATACGTATTTTCACATACGGTATCTAAATACATATCATTGCACAAAAATAATATGACAATATTTTTTTTAAAGTAACAATCACTTGAAGCTGGTGAATTGATCACATAATTATACTTTGGAATGCTGGTCATCGTTTTCAACGTATTCGCTTTTACATGTATCTTTGCGTTCTTAATTATTTGTGATTTCTATTTTTTAACCATTTCCGCTGCCACTATCGAGCATATGGCCTCCTAATGAATGAAGGTGTTTCAACAGAAGTTTTTTTACGAAAACTGCTTGTTACTCAGTTGCTCGATATCTCTTTTTCGAAGCGATTAGGGATAGAAGGATAGGGCTAGGACAGGAATAGTGGTTAGCTAATTGCTCTCGCTACGACCCGTTTTTTTTAGGATGCGATTGGTGGGAGGGAATTTTTTAGACATCACAACGATGCCTACGAACAGAAATCCATAAATCGATAGAATAATCAATTTATGAAACCGTCCGTACCGAGACTTGAACCACGAAATCGACAAATTCCTTCGTAAATGTCAATGTTACAAGCTATTGCAACACTCAAACCTACACGGTCAACGAATTAAACGTTGAATCGCCGAATAGATGTCCGTTTTTATTTTAAGCTATTTTCCTGGATTTACTTTTTTCTGAAAACCCATCGGTCGAGTGGACGCTCCGGGCCGACGAAAATTACACCCGAAGGGAGGGAACTCCCACCTTGACTACCCCAAAAAGAGTAGTCTAATACAACAACTGTAATTCACAGCACTGAGAATACCAACTGGTTTCTACGAGAGTTTTCGATACACGAGTCGTCGCAAAACAAGCCTGGTTAACCTTATTCAATTCGAATCAAAATAGTCGACGACATTCGACACCTTACTATACCTATTTCTCGAAAAACACATAAGATTAGTTTCCCACAATCACCGTGTTATTCAAACCGCATAAACCAAATTGAATTGTATAAAATAAATTATTAAAGTAATCAAACAGAGATGTTGGGTAACAGTTATTTAGTCAAGCCATTTTTTATTCCAGCATGTGTATCACATGTTAATTAAAAAACATGTTTTTCTTTCTTTATTGATTGAAAGTCAACACTGCCATAAATTTGAGTAAGATTGCCCATCGATCTAAGATTGGCCCACTACATGGAAAAAGGTGCTGTTATGATACCATGATAATACTATTGAAATATGAATATTTTTTAGTTAAGCAAAGGTATTCAATAGTACCTGATGGTAAAAATATGAATTAATGTTTAAATTAAAATAATTTGTTTTATTGTTGAATTTGTAAGCTTTCAGCTGGGAATGATAAAACACGATTAAAATTTTTCTTGAAATAAATTGAATTAGTCATATTTTCAATTTGAATTACTAAACTGTAAACCAAATGTATTTTTTCCCATCTCAATTATGTGCAGAATACACGAAAGCATAAAGAAAAGTTGCCAACACTTTAAAATCACTGAAATTATAGTAATTACAGTGATTATTTGTATCGTGGGTCAAAGTTACCCAATTTGGATGAACATTTGTCCCTCCCTGTTTTATGTACATTTATATATCAATTATAACAATAAATCTATTGATTTTGATTAATTTTCATCTGAAGACATTAGTTCATTTCTATGTAGAACAATACCACACGTAAATCCAATGGCGAACCATAAAAATACAAAAACCCTCAGAACAGACTCAAAGTTACCCAGATTGACCACTATTGCTGCCACAGTGGTAGCTTCTTATATGATGTTAAATAAAAATATGTATTTTTCATTTTAAAAGAATGAGTAAATAAAGATTGAGTGCAGTCGAACTTTACCATCTAAGCCAAAGCATGATATCAAATATTTGACGGTGTACATTTAGTACCATTTAAGTCGATGGACTATATTTGAAGAAATTGTTTGGTTTTAATTACATGTATGTACACCTTTTACTGAATAACGAAGTTAACTAACTGCAGACGAGGTTCAAGAGTCGGTGTCTGAAATTTGGCAAAGATAAAGAAAAGTGTAATATTTTCCATATATTTACATCCACGGTGACGTATATTTCATAACCAATATGTTTCCATGTTGAAGGCATGTTTCATTAGTACGTGATACGTTGCAAATTATTACTTCTAAGTTATTATTGTCTCTGACCTAAAATTCAGAAGGTGATTAATATTTCACACGCTATTAAACAAAATTGATTGTCTGTTCTTTCAAGCACTTATCGCTGTCACCGCTGATATTAATTTGATAAGACAACTAAGCTTATGCATGTAGATACGATGACACTATTAAAATGTCACAAAATAGTAAATTTTCACGCATTATTGATATATTATCAATAAACATACTTGTGACTAACACAATACAATTAACTACAATAAATTTTTTCTTCAGCATACTCGAGTTCAAAATTTACAACGAAGATTAATACTATTATAAAAATAGCAAAGTATTCAGTTCAACAGCATTTATCAGTTTGTTGATAGCTATTCGTTACCTTACTTACGTTAATTAGAACTGACAACAATAGTTTCTTTGAAAAGGTTTTATCGGATATTTCAATTTTATCACACAAAATATTCTGATTTTTGAGATATTTATTAATATTATATATTATCATGACTTGCTCAACCATATAAGTTAACAATTATATAATAATACAACAGAATAATAATACACACATGCTTTGAATGTTTGAACGAACTCGGCTAATTTTCACCAATTATCACATCGATAGAACAATAGAAGTAAAGGGTAAACACACACACCAACCATCGAGCGAAGAATTCAAAAAAACTGTGATGTGTATGTTTTTTCTGTGACATGATAATAATTAGTTATATCGTTTAATCGAACCGTATAAAACAAATTTATGAAAAAAAATGTGTGGACAGAACTCCAAAATACTGCTAACTCCTTCATTGAACAATATATGACTCTGAAATCAACGTATATGGTAGAATGTGGCTAATACGACATTTCAACAACACAATCAAAAGGTCATTTTAGGTCAAAATGTCAGTTAGATCCTTTTCAAAGTACGATAACGTACGATACGATCTGACGGTCAACACACCGATACAATTTTGTAGAACTGAATACTTTGTTATTTGTAATCTATTATAATGGAGTTCTACCAAGTGCATGCCAGTTCAATCAATAAAACGAAGATTAACTTGCACATATTTTTATCTGTCTATATGAGGTCAAAATGAGAATTCTTCCAATTTCGAGAATGATGATTATCTGAGAAATTGTGAGAATGAATTGTTTCTTCTCCCAAATTGTATTACTAGTCTGCCATTGGTATTACAAATTTAAAAGAACTTTGAATTTGTCTTGCAAAATTGCTTCGGATATTAACATAATACATAGACGGTGTTTTGGCCAATTGATGTAACCCTCAAAATATAAATTGTGGTATGTAAATAAAAATGGAGAGAGATTCTGTTTTTATCGAAAACATTATATGATGAGTTGCGTTATGAATCTTTGAAATGCACTCCTGTAAATTCTCATATTTGCTTGTACTGGATAATACGTAGGGAGGGTCGATATAATAGTGACTTACATCATGCGGCCGGGACAGAATTTTTAAACCTAAAACCAATGTAAAATGATGTTTCCCTTCCAAAAAGTGGTCAATTTACTTTTATAATTTACATCATTTGGCAGAGACCTTCTCTGTCGTCTTTAAAATGAGATCAAATCATTAATCCAGTTTCTTATTTTTTGAGGGTTACATGTTACATCAATCGGCCAAAACACCGTCGATATGCTATATTTACTAAGCAAGCCAGCATTTTCAAGTGAATTTCTATTAAAAGTCGTAAAGATTAACTGTTCATAAACCTTGAGCAATACAATAAATCATAATTAACATGGTTAATACTTTTTATTTCTTTGTAACTATTCATAGCGACCGCAATGGCTGGCGTGATTGAAATATTACAAGCATAAACAATTTTATTTACAGATATTATCTAATTTATAATACCTATTGTTATTAGATAAGTAGTGTTTTTGCCATTCAAATGAAATTCAAATGATTTCAACGCTAGTATGTAAATGACGTTTTGATGTTTTTGTATCGACGTCGGCATGTATTGTTTCGGTTGCAATTCAATGGTATTTTTATGCAAGCGAGTAATTACATGGATCATGATTTTTTGTGTTGACGAAGACCAAACTTCATTCCAATACCAAAAATTGCGTATTTTTATTGCTATATCCTTTGTTGATAACAATTCAACAAAAATGTTACATCCCGAATAATTCATTATAAAATTTAAAATATTTTTTTTCTTAACTTGGAGAGGTTACAGTGCAAATGAAAGTTGGTCAAATCCATTACAAATTAAAACCATTCAGAAGACCAACGTCGAGTTCAAAACGACATTGTTTGGTAAACACCGGCAATATGTCGTTGGGAAAGTGTCTCAAGTAAACCGTTCAATATTTTTTTATTCACAATTAATTACCTAGAATTGACATCGGCAATGTTCACTATTGATACATACTAAGGATTCATACATGAATATTCAAATATTCAATATCCGATTACATTCGACCCTTTTAAAACTATTCGATATTGGAATATTTGGGAAACTATTCGAACACTATTCATAATATTTTTTAATAAACTATTTTACAAATCGATGAAAGATAACATCACAATTTCTCCAGATTTCAAGAACAATAATGAGTACCTCAGTAGTGGATCTCTTTGTCTTATCATAAATCATAATACTCGAGTTTGACGAATGACTCAGGGCTAAAAAAACCCTTTAAACATCCCATAATTTCAGTAGTAATAAAAAAATACCGTTGGAGTAATCCGACGCAGATGCAAATTTTAAATATTGTAATAAAATAGAACGGTATTGGAATGTGTATTTATATTGTTTCTATCTGGGTTTTGACAGAAGTGGGAAAAGATTTAGTCGTAAATTATTATAAGAAGTCGGTACTTATTTCATACTTGAAAATATTGTATGTATATTAGTGATGCAAAATGTTGTTTTTATTATAAACGTGTTCGTTTTCTTACAAATTTTAATGCGATATTAAATTATTATTTTAGAATATGTAATGTTACTTTATTAATTAATCAAATCGAATTTTTAATATTATTTTCATTCGTCAGAAGCTATTCGAATAGTTTCAGTTTTAATTTTCGATATACGAATAGTTGGAATCCCTAATCCATACCAACTCCGTGATACTCTACGATAGAAAAATTATCAAAAAATCGATTGTTGAAAAGAAAAACATTTAATATTATTTTAGTTTTTTTCAGAACTAAAAAGCATTCATTTAAAATTCTAAAAATAATAAATATGAATGTCGTTTATTTATGTCAACTAATTTTATCTTGGTACCTTCTTAAACTCATTTTTTGATCAGTTTTACCTTAAGTTTTTTTATTCAATCTTATTTTGGGACACGATTAAATTTGGTGTGATTTATATATTCGGTTATATGATCAGTTCTGTTACCTCTCAGCATTTTACAGCTGATTTAGGATGTATCGCTGAAGAAATAAATAATATTTTCAGTGTAAGATGTTTTCAAATGATGCTTATATGTCATCGGAAAAGTAAAAGTTTTCTTACACTTTACAACACTTACGTTGTTTGACCTGAGCAACGATGATGGCCAGCGAAATGTTAAATATGTGTTCAAATTAATGCTAAGGGTTTAAAACTCGTAAGTAAATAAATGTGCATCGTAATTTTACCTGCTTCCGACAGAAATAGCGCAACTAGGTGAACTGGAGGTGTATTACGCGATCCCACTACAGATTTTCCATAGCTTGCAAAGGTAATTTCCTGTAAAGTGGGACATAACAAGCAGCATTATGGTAGATACTTTAATCCAAACGGCAATAGCTATCTATATTGTAGCCATGTGAGGCATTAGCAAAATTAAAAGTTTACTTCACAAGGTAGCTTCATAAATAGTTTAGAAGACTGCATTAATTAATTTAATCTAACGGTCATATATTATCATAATTATTGATCCAAAGATAATATTTTCTGATGTTTCTTTTACTTTTATGAATACCTTTAAAATGGCGTATGTAGCGAAATATTAAATTCTCAATGATGAATTCACTAATAAGTAATGAGTGTTCCCTTAGATAAGTAAAACACCGATCTAAATTGTTTTACTAAAATTGTGAAATAAGTACAAAACATCTATAAAAACAATCTCACTATGTAAAATTTAGGGCAGTCGGTCACAAGACATGATTTTTTAAAAATAGCTTCAAGAAGCTCGGATATAGATCTGAAAAGGTATCCAACCACTAATGGAGATGTTAAGAGGTAGGGAATATAATACAGTATATAAGTATCTTGTTGTTGGTTAGTTTTGTTGTTTGAGTATAGATTTCTGTACAGCTATAAACATAAATATCGTCCCTGTACTGGCAGAAGTTGGTAAGTAACAACATTGACGGAAACTAGGTAAGAATTGAACATTTGTTAATCAAAGAAATCAATCTCGTAAGGTGTTTTTCTTGAGTATTTTCCCCACACAAATCCTTCAGCTGACACAATTTTTAAGGCAGTAGAAAGGGATACTGCCCACTACCCACTCTGGCACTGACTTTAGCAAGGAAACTAAGAGCTCGCTTCGCAGACTCCACATAATAGTTTCAGTACGATAATAAAGGTACGAAAAAAACTTGTTAAGTGCACCATGAGATAATTTGATGTCAATTCTTTGTCAGTAATAACTCAGTAGGTGTATTGATCATGCCAGTGTGGAAAAACACGGAGATTTGTTTTATCAGTAAGTATATCAATGAAAGTTTCTAGGCGAGGAATTGTCCCTGTCTATTGATCCCTTACTTGATTAGTGATGGTGGCATAAACACATCTATATTTTGATATTATAATTATCTATCTAACATAAAATACCGAGGCTGAAGACTTTATCCTAAAATTTTTATTTGCTGGTTACTCAGAACTGTCAATATGTTACCAATGTCTGCCAGTACGTTGACGATACATATAAAAATAGTCAAAGAGATTTACTGAAATGCATAAGAGATAAAAGGTCATTTGTCTATTTTATTTAGTGAGTTTTATGACTGCAACCTGTAACTGACTGACCGATACATACATATAATGCAAAATGTTTCATCTGATCCACTGTGAAAGAGAAGTCGTATTTCGTACAATGCTAGCATATCATAACGAGAGACCGTTTTCAAATAATGTACGTTTATAAGTGCTTTACGCTGCCAAAACTTAATGAACATTCAAAATAAATCACAAACAGCAAAATATTTTACGACATTAATAAAGTCGAGCAAAAAACACCATCCCCTGAAGTGGAGTACGATTGTTTCATTCGTTACAAAGTTTTCGCGATTATTTTTTTTACTACACACAGTTTATTAAAATTTAGTATTCAGTTTCTCACTCACCAATCAGTATTATACAATGGTATAGTTATTTATTCAGTTTTTTTTTGTATCTTTCCATGCCCCGTAATTTTTGAGTGAATTTAGGATAATACATTTTTATGTTAACGTAACTCTCCTTGCAATTAAATATCAATTGAACATTTTCACTTTCCCTATTGCTTAGTTATTATTATATGCAAAGCCTTTGAAGATCACACAAGCAATATAAAAACCGCTTAAAGTAAGTGATTTGTGAGAAGCAACTGTTCATATTTATTATGTAGTCATTCATGTAACACGCGGAAGAAATAAAATTAATTTTTGCTGTCAGATCTTTAAAACATAACTTAAAACTGTAAGAAAAGAAACAAAGATTTTGTGTTTTTGTAAAAAATTCTTCCTCGTCTTGATCATACAGCTATGGAATAAAAACCATAAATTTTTGTTTAATTTTCATTAATATTTAAAACATCATTGAAATGGTATTTGTTAGTTTGATAATTTATTTATTGTAAATTTTAAAAAATTGAAATGCATGGCATTGCAGCTGACTCCAATGCGCCATGCATTTCACAAACATAATAACAGTAACAACAATAATAATTATTGAAAACAGTACTACTAATAAAAACATAATCATCCGAACGGCTCTTGCAACTGGTGACTCGAATGAACGACGCGAAGAACATGTTTTAAGAAAAAAAATTGTCTGAATATGGTTTCGGCCACGTAGATAACAATTAGGAGCATGTAAATTAATAGAAATGAGAATTTCAGGATTATAAACTCGTCCCTGAAGAAGGAGAGAGAAATGCTTTAGAATCGAAAACGATCTTCATGCTTCAAGGGAGTGAAAAGATTGCACTTTTAAAAGAAATTTAGTTGGGTAGTACTCTTTTAGGGAACTATTAAAAGGAAAATATTAAAATTTTTTGAAATAGAAATATCGTAGAAATTTCTTATGAACTCTCTCCAATTTCAGCTTGTCGGAATTTTCATATGGACTCCAGATAATAGATCTATATTCGAGCGTACTGAGAACCAAGGAAATGTATAGAGTGCGAAACACAGTTGGGTTTTCAAATGGTTTACTTTGCCTAACTATAAACCCAAGAAGTTTGCTAGCATGCATAGCAACGGAATTAATGTGTGAATGAAATGTGAAAGAAGAGTCGAACGTTATACCGAGATCAACAATTTCAGATAAACGCAGTAAAGTATTATTCGATATCACATAATATAATAATAGGAATGTAATGTTATGATATTCAGAAGAATTAATGGTATGAAAATACCGACATTCGAGAATGTAAATTTTCTTCATAAGAATGCTTAGCGTAAATGCTAAGGTTATTGATTTGCTGTATGTTGCATTTCCAAAATCAAATACGACGTAAGTAAGGAGAGCAGAGAGAGGTGCTCAACAATAAATTAAGTTTTATAAATTTATTTAAGTTACTGACCCGCACACGAAATACTCCGGAGAAAATCGAAATCGTTGTGAACATAAATTACGACTTAAAAAAATTCAAATCGCCTGCGGAGCACTAATTCTTTTTATATCACGCATTCAATACTTCATGGGTTATTTTAATTGTATTACCTTCAATTGAATCTTCTATTTTAAAGTTTACTCCCTGTAAGGAATATGTTGATGGATGGTATGTTTTCCAAGCTTCGCATTTTTATATTTTTAGAAATAAATTTTCTTATTAAGTTATTTATTTAAAACTTGTATCATTAATTAAAGAAGGCAGCTTGTCACTACTTTTGAAATAAAAAATTTCTGTCGCAACAAATAACTTGGCAACTCCTGCTCTGTATTATAATGTGACGTAGTGTTGGGAATCATTCCCTCAGACAGTAGTTGAATATTCTCCTCGCGGTACCCCGACCGTAAAATGCGAATAAAATCGGATGCTAACATATCGGTTTGGCACCGACTGCACGTTAAGAGTTTTCATTAAAATTTCCAAACCGCGTCCCGTCTCGTTCTGCACCGTCTTGCCGCTGCCCGCGCTAGAGAGGGAGCACGCGGAGCTTTCTTTTCGCGACGAAAGCTTTGACGATTTGTCAATTGCAAAAGAAGCTTTGTTCAGAATTCAATGGGCAGCATAAATAAAATAAAATAAATCGAGCGGCTTACAAACTTTACTACAAACAACACTGATTTTATTTATTCGGACGGATTAGATGTATACAGTTTACTGTTAAAGTTTATAGGGCATTTTATTTGTATTTTTACTATTCTCGAAAGCTCTAAAGATACGTTTTTCAAATCGATTTTAATTTAAAAATTTTAATATTAGTTATCTTATCGACAATACAGGTGACCATTTTTCTTACACCATTGGGTGAGGGGTCAAAATACTCTAATGACGTTATGTCTTGATTTCATGACGACGGTTAGTATTCCTTGAAAATGGAACTTTAAAAAGAGCAGTGATAGTGAATAGCAGATACAATAAACAAAATAAGTATTATTTTTCAACATTGTCGATTGATTTTAATACAGTGGAACATATCTTCTAGCCTCCAGGCGAAACAAAAGTTTTTTCGCAATGAAATTAGTTTTATAAAATGTTTCATGTTGATGATTTTTATACAACTAGTATAACCGTACAAATCATAGATGACGGTATTGAAATTGAAATACCCAATGTCTAAAGTAGCTATTACGTCGGAACTGTGTGTGCATTTTTTACACCGTCATGAGAAAATTTCACACCTACATGTGATTAGTGATAATAATAAATCGTCTACAGAGCGGTCTGGGCTATTATATATAAGATAATAAATCACCGGTCCTGTAAACGAGTGTTCAACGTTCTTGGGCGTTATTGTCGTGGTGGCCATAGGAATGAACACTTTCATGTTTTGATTTTTCAATCGATTTATAATTTTTTGTTAGAAGGTACGGATATCTTCGATTTTTTAATGCCCTTCCTCTAAACCGATCCTAAACATGGGTTGTAGAGAGATTAGCTAATTATCAGTCAATTTCCAGCCCTATCCTTCTGTCAATACTGTCTTAAATAGTGAGAAGAGTGAATGAATAAAACCGATTTCTGTCAAATTAATATCTGTCGAGATGTTCCTTTAGGAGTCCATGTAATTGACATTGGAAAATTATGTGGTTAAAAATAAAATATTGAAAATATTATGAATCGATCATATTTCATAAATTGTTTTTAAAAACAGATACGTTTCTCTCAGCTAGTGAGCATTTTGATCTGAGACAGTAATAAAACATTTGAAATAATGCAAAACATTTTAAAAATTATCAAAATAAAGTAGATGTTTCTTGGCGTTCACTCTTATTGCAATGCATTGCAGCCAGGTGCACTTTCAGTAGAGAAGGACGGAGATTACAAATTACGCGAACAAAAGCATGCTGTCGGGAATGTTTAAAATGGTATCTGGCATCCGGAAATTTTGTACGTCGCTATCTGAATAATATTATATTATATTTCACGGCTCATTCACCAATTTGGTTGCGATATTCATCACAACATAATCTGAAAAGTATTCCGAAGTGGCAGCGGATTTAGTCATCGAAAAAAAAAACGTTTGAATGTCAAAAATGGCAGGAGTCAGCTAATGATATATATTATGTAATCCATAATTTTTAATAAATTAAATAAGTTTAGTGTTCCTAGAACTCTTGTTATTGTTTCCATGATGTATGCATCCAATTGAAACGCGCATAAGGGAAATGCACACATGCCAATTACAGAAAATACAGATGCATACAGTGTCCATTGCACGCATAGACAAATAAAAAACTAATGAGGTTGTTTTAAAACGCAGCACAAGTTGTGTAGTTAATAAGTGTTATATAGACTCAGTACTAAGCAACTAGTATTGTCTTTATTATTATTGCCAGGTATTATTCAATTTCAAATCAATTGCCATACACCATACGCGTGATGTGAACTAAACTAAAAGCCATTCAAGATTGTGATTGCTGGTAAAAGTCATCGCATACCGTATCTTAAATTGAAAAAGTTGAAATTTAAATTAAGGGTTGGATTAGGGAAAGCATAGTAGTAAACAAATCGTTTTATCTTTGTCTCGTGTTCAGCATCGATTTATGCAAATTTTCATCCGAGGATTCGAGCCCTTGCTGTGCAACCAAGTAGAGTAAGGTCAACACCCAAAATTATTCATTTTCCACTCGGCTACGGGACCGGTTTTATATCATACGATCAGTATCCAATATGTTATTATCAAATGTATTTTTATTTCGCGTGGAGATCAGAGTCGGACGCCATTGAGCGAGACAGATGTTTCGCGTTTTAAAAATGTCGCTGAAAAAAGTTGTTATTCAAAAAGCATGTCGGAATGCTTGGCGAAAAAGTCAAGTGTATAATGTGATCATTGAAGAATTTCACACACCCGTACATTTAGAAGCGTTGTAGCGTAGTCACCGATGCTTCGGCTTCATCTGCGCTGGGCTACAATCCCGGATAGATCCATGACTACTTATCTTATGATATATTACATCATATAATATTTTAATGTTAATATTCGTTGGTAAGATTTTTTCAATATCTAGTTTGGCTACAGGCTATATCTTTATAAACCTTTCCCGCATCTGTTCTAGCTAAGTACTACATAAATAATGATTCTATAAGCTGGAGGATTTACACGAGAATAAAAATTAAGATAACCCCCTCACGAATACTAATTGTAGCTGCTACTATATATTTATGGGCGAAACCAGTCATAGTTTTCCGAAAATATGGAATAAAATAATACATGGTAAAAACCATGATTATCTTTCTAAAATTGTAGAGTATGCACTAAACGTATGCATCAATATTTTTTATACACATATTTGCTTTTTTCCTATAACCAATTCTCAAAACTATACCACCAGAAACTTAATGGCATTTTTAGATGTTCTACGAAAAATATGGATGAGCGATTGGCGAACGGGAAATCCATGAATTTTATTCGCTTATATAAAAACATATTTTTATAAACTTTTCGAGGTAATTCCACCTGTTTTCAATCGTAACGAAAAGCGTTGGCTAATTTGTGGTTTTATATAATTGCTTTAAATGTAATAAGTGGATGAAATTAATATATTTTAATAATAAGGCAAATATAGTGGTCAGTTCCACAGTGACCAAGTTCTCACGTTGTCAATTTTTTTACCATGTCCGCTCCTAATGTGGGGTAAATGGCCTCATAAACTAAAGATGTAACTACATATAAGTTTTTTCTACGAGAACTGCTCGTTACTCAGTTGCTCAAGCTCTTGTTTTCGAAGACAGTAGGGATAGAAGGATATGACTAGGACAGGAATAGTGGTTAGCTAATCGCTCTAGCTACGCTCCGTTTTTTTTAAGATGGTATTGGTGTGAGGGAATTTTTTTGACATCACAAACATCGATGCCTACGAACAGAACTCCATCAATGATTGAGAAATCAATATATCAAACTGTCCGTACTTGAACTTGAACACGAGACATCTGCAACTGTAGCCAACGACGTTAACCACTGAATTCTCATGAATCTTAATACTTTGTTGTTATAGAATTCTACGAAGTAAACTCAAATTCAATAGATTAATTTATATTCAATAATGATTTATTTATTTAAATAAATATATCGTATGAAGAATTATTTTCTTCCACAATCCAACGGGTCTTTAAATACACCGGCCAATAAGAAGTGCAAGATATAATAAATTGAATTAAATTCACACGTTCGATTTGCAACGTTAAGTGCATTCTCCAACACAAACACACCGAGCAAAAGCGCAGCGTCGAATGCATTGCTGAAATGATCAGACACTGTTGGATTTACTATCACTGAAGTCTCGCTCCGCTTGGCAGAACTCCGAACGACTCCTAATGGTCGATACGCGTTAATTCCGCTAACTGCACCAGCTTAATTTGACGCTTACCTCCCAACGTCGATGGCTAATGTAGACATTAGATTCCTAACGTTTGGGATTGCTTTACTTCTCCGTTTTGCTTTGTGATTAATAAATATATGGAGAAGATATTTGCTAATGCTAGTGGGTACTGGGTGTGCGCACAATTTATAATATTATATTTAACGACGATAAGCGAATGATTTAGCTATTGCGTTCTGACATTTCAGGAATATCACTGGATCATCCATACGAGCGATGTATTCTGTTTTTATTTATTGTGCAACATATCATGGGTTTTCATTGCCATTTTAATGTATCAAAAAGCTTAAATTTTTGATTCTAAAAATCATGAGGCCAATGTAGCAAAATTAGCCAAAAAATCTGTTTTATTAGCATTAATCCATCTCTATTTTAGGAAGTGTCGATAGCAATATAAGACTATTCATTTATATTTGCAGCATATATTTTTACGTATTACGCTCATAGATTTTTCCTTTTAATTTAACAAGTTTATATTTTCATTTATCTACACAGTCATGCCTAATTTTCTTAAATAATTGCGAAAGGTATTATTATAGTCTGAAATTGAATTTGACATGTCGATCTTCAAATAACATATGCTTGAAAATGAGCTTTTAGACTAATATACAAAGGGAGATGACCTAGCACAATCGGTTATTTGCTTAACTAACTGGCTATAAAGCATTACTTGTAAAACATTTTTTGTTGATTTAATCAATTAAGATATGAACAATAGCTATAATATGCTCCAAATCGGCGCAAATATTAATTTAAAAAGTGTGTAACACCATTTAAGTGTTGAATTTGTGATATTGCAAGACTGCATAATTACGTCAGGAATATGAAATGTATGTATATTGTCATTTGCTTACATCTTATCTGAACGACGTAAATTTTTAGATATTAGTTTGTCGCAATGAAAATGTTAAAGGAAAATATGAAAAACACGAAACGTACGCTTAGATGGTTAAACTATTATAAAATAATTATAATAAGAATTCTGTGGTGTGATTGAAAAATATCATTCACTTCATATTTGGTGGTCAATGATAGCGAAATAACAAATTGTATTCATAATAGAACACAAGCGGTACACCACTAAAGCTTTGTTTTGAAAAACTCTTCAGTAATAATTATCCCACGCAAACTGTACCCAGCGATTATTTAAAAGAAATTTTCTGGCACTAATTATTTCTTCACACAATAACTATTTGGCACGGACGGAAAGAAAACTGGTATCACTGAAAGGGAAAACACTGCAAAAATAGAGCACAGTCATTTCTGCAATGCCATTAAGTTTTTATTTCGGGATATTCGATCTATTTTTCAACGTGTTGTGCTAGTACTCTCCGTTGTGTGAGAAAAATAGATATTAATTACTATTGTATGCTTTTTTATCAAAACGATCAATTTATTCATTTTCAAAATACGAAAAAAGGTCAGAGAGCAGTTGACATTTTTTAATGTCTCTAATGGCAAATTCCTGTGACTGACGATTTTATTTTAAATAATAATTGTAAAGTTAATACACTCTGTACCAGATATAACCCACGAGTGAAAGGCTAAATCACCGGCAAGTCATAAGACTTACATATTAATATCGACGTATTAGTAATTAATACGTCAAAAACATTAGTCGCTAACATGATCCGTAAATAATTAATTACGTACAACATCGATCTATCTGCAACAGCGGCGGGAAAGTGGTACTCCGCGAGCAACTGTTTTGCTTTTCAGTGGCCCATGCTTGGCACTATAAAAAAATACGTAATTAAAGTGATATTAAATTACTTAATGAGCGATTAAGGAGTTGTTATAATAACGGAGTTCTTACTTAGTTTAAGGTTTGACAATTTGATAGCGCCGTAGTCCTAGCAAACTGTCGAAGCGTCTTGTTGCCCCATGCATTGCGAACTGTATTAAAATCGCTTGTTTCATATATCAAGGGTGCTGCATCTAATATAATAAGCAAACACTGTTGCTTGCTTTTTGATATCAACTTTCTAATCTATTGTGTGCTACTTTATCGTATTAATTAAGTAATTATTCAATGTTGAAAGAGTGGTGTTTGGTTGAAAATTGTACGCACCACTGATTTGTATCTTCAAGACTGCATTTTTTAGTGTTTGTTTCTCATAACAAAAGTTGTGCAAGTGTAGAGGGTAGTAGGGCATCCAATCCCGGATCCAGGGATCAAAAAGAGTCAGGTTTTCTTGTTCAAAAAAAATAAATAAGTAGATAATATGTACCATGATAAAGCCATAGAAAAAAATATAAAAACGCTCATACAAAATAAAAATAAAACCCCGTGAAAATGTAGTTGCTTATTTTTAAAATATGGTACCTAGGTATCTTCATAATTATGCAAAAAGTATTTCCATGCAGAATATTCGTATTTAATTGCGCTTTTATTTTCGATGTTTTTGTATTTTCATTAGTAATTGAAGACATGTTAAAGTTAGATGACAAAGACTTCACACGTGCGCATCTAAAAATGGAAAAGTGGTCAACTGATTTTTGTAGATAATGATGCAAAAAAACAATAAATTGTCTGTCCCTGTCTATAGTATGCCCGGAATATGAGCTAAAGGGAGAGCACTATACATTTATTATTATAATATATTATATGAATCGAAAATAGTTACTCGGCCGCCGGAGATGGGTTTTATTCGTGTGGTTTATCGGATAAGAATTTGCATTTTAATATAAATTATTTTTTATTATTTTAAAGCGAATCTCGAATTCAGATATCAGTATTGAGTCGACCCCGGGATTGACTAATTGCTCGGGATCCCGGGATTGGAAGCCCTAGTGGGTAGCATTACAAACGGTACGAAGCGTTTTGGGATCAAAGTATAATGTCAGACCGAAATTAATTCGGTCTATTAGCAGCACAAGCTGCGATCCGAAACAGAATGAAAGTGAGAATGGTTAGAAGCGACTTCTCTGTATTGTATTATTATTGTCGTGCGGCCTAGGAGATTGTCTTTAAAATTAGACGCGGGATATTTCGCCGTGAGTCTCTAGAGACGATATGTCAAGAGGAAGTCAAAAGCTCGTAATTATAGTGAGAGTTTTTTTGGTGTTGATTATAGGATGGTTCTGGATGCTACCACGCAAATGGAAATGCACCATTAGCGATACCAGAAATTGTAAAGAACGTTTCATTTAGTTTTGAGCACATGAAATGAATTAGATATTACTACATTAAACTACTAACGTAAATTTGCTGTTGTTTTTACTAATCGCTGAGATGTTTAACATAAATATATGTTTTGGAAGGTTTTTAGCGCGATACAATACATAAGCTTGTAAGAATATTCAGCATAACAGTCCTGCCGCTTTCGGTCACTCGATTGCGAAGCAACAGGTTCGTAACCTGGAAACTATCTAGTGGGTGAATATACATGACGTTTTCGTATTTCTAGAAACACCCTCTGATCAATCCTGCTTCTAAACATTATTCTAGAGCAGTAATCACCAAACTTTTTGAGAAATCGTTTTAAAAACTGACGACAAATACATTCTTATAAGAACCCAATTAGAAGGTTAATTTAAATGTGATTACATATCAAGCACAACAATAGAGCGATGTGTACTTTGGAATACAACAGAATATTTTCGATTGAGGTTATTATTTGGACATTTCAATTGTTTTATTTTGCCTGCAGTACATCCTTAGAATTTCAATAAATGATAATATCCTAGAAATTTTTGAGTAAGCGAGATAAGTAAGAGGGCCAAATGGAAATCTTTGGCGGGTCGTGGTTTGGTGACCGCTGTTTTAGAGACCTAAGCTTGAGTAACTACCGTTGCTTTGCATCATTCTTTCCTTACTTTCCGAGATTATGAGCCACTGATTTACAACCTGTTTTAGTAAAAAGTAACTTGGGTTTGTATGCTGTATTAAAAGTACACATGCTCCACATTGTCTGATTGTTATTCAGACTGTAAGAAGTTATCTGAGTATTTGACTTACCTACATTTTTATATAGTTTATACGAAAGTTGTTTTTCAAGGACGAGTGTCTTTATTTGTAGAAATCCATATTAATCCTATATATAATAACCCTTTTTTAACTAGTGTAAGGAAATAATGTAGCGGTATCTACTAAGCGACGTGCCACTGACCCCATGAATTAAGAATCGCCTTTCACTAATTAATCGCTCTATGTAATTAGTAGAATATTTCAAGTGAAATATGACGAAGATGATGTGATGACCTTACTAAATGAACTGCCCACGGGTTCAGGACCCCTCGCATTGTTAGGTGACAGCATTAATTCGCTCGCTGCAGATGTGTGGCGTTCATTTAGAAAATTATTTATATCTTGCCGCCATTATGAAATATATTCTTATCATAGTAGTATCTATGAAAATAACGAGTAAGTGTTTACTTAATTATGCTGCGATTAATATATAAATATAAGACGTATCTTTGGTCAACATCAGAGGTTTTCAAACTTTTTTGCTCCATTCGCTTTTTCACCAATTCTAAATATAATTCCCTCCTTAACAAGATAATCTTACTCTTACTCAAAAGGTGCTTTCGAAATATGCATATACGTAATATTTAAAATCTTTAATTAACGACAACTATTCCCGCCTGGAACTCTAAAATTCACAGCTTAAGGGGGGGGGGGAATTCCCCACTGGTTGGATGTCCTTGGTATACATAATAAAAATAAGACTATTCAAAAATGAATTAGTATGTTATAATAACTAACTATATTAAAAAACATTTTTTAAAAGATAATCTATGGCTCGACTAAATAGCAGCATAATAAAATCACCCTTCTTTCCGCGGTAGGTAACTTCGATTGAAAGAAATTTCGTGTTATATATGAAATACAAATAAAGGTTTGAATTGTTCAAATTTCATACACTTACATGTATTTCGTCACTAACGACCCATGTTTCGCCTTTAGACATCATCACGTATGAATTTACACGAATGAACTCAAACTGATTGAACTGAAATGTACAGAAATCCAACAATTGAAATTTGATCTTGATTTTCATCAATCATCCTTAGTCGATATCTTAAATTAAAAATAAAGGTTTTCCAGTATGTATTAACTATTAGTTCCTCAGTATTAAAATTCCTTCCCATATACCTCCGATGACCAAATAGAGAGCAATTCCTTAGTCCCATCCTTCTACACTTACTCTCTCTGAAAAGTAACTAGACTCAATAGATATCAGGTCTTGTAAGACACAACTTTCTTTCACAAAGGTCTTGTAAGACACACTTTGAAACAACGAAAAAATATAAGTTACTGATTTTCCATTTCTTAGTTTTAATGTGTATAAAAATTACTTAATCAAAACTTCCTAAAAAATTCCGGAGAATCTACAATCTATTTGTCTACGATCTTTTTAATAATATGAAGATTTTTTGAAAAGAAAGCTGTGGCACAGAAATAAACAAGACAAATTGAATGAACGATATATAAGTATGTCCACTTTGATTTATGTGATTGTGTCTGTATCTGAAAAACAAAACGACAACAAAAGTCTTAGTATATAAAATATATTGCAAAGAAAACTTTATTGCATAATAAAACTATTTACTTATTTCCGGAGCAGAAATTACATAAATAGTTAAAGCACGTCGCAAGATTTAAATATGCGTAATCTTATTTCGATATTAATTATAGTTTGAAGAAAGTCACCGTATGTGTATTAGAATTCAAGAGTCTAATGTTCTAAAACTTTAAGATGTTATCTTGAAATAGAAAAATGTGTACACAAAAAAACTCCCGCGCATTTTAGTCAGAGCGTTCCATTTCTCGGTGGATATTAGAATGGCTTTATAGTTTCAACCGCGATGGAGGAATTATGTTTTTTTAATGTTTGAATCGCCAAAAATGCGGCAATTCAAATAAAAAATTAAATGCGTTTATCACTGCTTTCTTACAAAGTTATCATTATAGTATTACAATTGAAACTTTGTGTAATCCATGCACTTGATATTGAAGTATGTTATATATCACTAGTGATTACCCGGCATGCGTTGCAGAAAGAAAGTGTTTGTGTTTTAATTCTGTTTATTGAAATGCTTTTGGACACATTTTTTTTTTGTTTTTCTGTCGGTGCGTACACGAATAAATCAGAAGGTTTTCCGAGATGTCGATATTTTTGTACGAATTTGATTCTTTATTTTAGAAATATCTCGATTGTGAGATTGATTTTTTATACACAATAAGACCTACTGTAAGTTAAAAATTAAAACATTGAGAGACGAGCTCGGGGCGGGCTGGGCCTGATTGCACCATGCCTGTAGTAATCGCGCAAGTGCAAGCAATAACTTGAGAAAGTTTTATCGGAATCGGATGAACGGTATGGCAGTGCATATGATACGAACAAATACAGATTGATTTTTATATATTGGATTAGGGAAATTCGGAAAAAGAACAATAAATATCATTATTGTAATGGAATACATAAATTGATAAAACGGCAACACCGTTTTTTTGTTACTAAATATAGCATTTTATTGAATGCTCAGGACAGATTTTGCTCATCGTAAACATCGTAAAAAAATATTATAATACCATTCTATGGAAATAGTAAATCAGAAGTACCTGTTTGTTGGAACAAATATAATACGACAAAAAAACATAATGTCATAAAGTATAGAGACTGAAATAATTGATAAAGTTAATTTTATTCCAATAATAATTTCATTCAACACATTTTTTTAAATACCACATTATAGCTCTCCTTTGTCGGTTTATTTTGAGAATGTAGAAATGATTTTGGGGAAAAATACGAGGCGACAAAGAATACACAGATACAACGTATGTGAGAGTCGGGCGTAGTGTTATTCGGTGACATGTTGACATTGAAAACAAACGGGGGATATATTAGATTCAATAAAAGAAAATTCCTAACGAGTTTTTCCCGCCCTCGAATTCGACTTTCGCGTATCCAGACTTGAAAATACACAATAGGTTTATTGTTTGACGCGTTGAATTGATTTTTTTTAACGTGATGGGACAGTATTGATCTATACATTACACAATTACAAATAAATGTGTTAAGTGTCTTCTTTTCAATTGCCTACTTAACATGAAACAATATATCGAGAGTATACTGACAGAACGCATTAAATCAGTTTTAATTGTCAAAATGTTGGCAATTTAACGCTCTACCTGTTGTTAGAAAGCATATGATGTTATGTTGCATATTGCTATTTTGCAGAAAAAGCATGATATGACTATAACTCGTCGATACCAAATCTTATGATTTGTATGCCAAAAAGATTATTCTTCAAAATGTACTAAAATTTTTTTTAAATCACCAACAATTTTATTGTACTTGGGAGGGAGAGACAGAGTACTATGAAAAAAATTAATGCCTAAAATGCGATTATCTCAGAACTCGTTTTTATGAATTAATGCCTTCTGTCAATATACCCTCGATATGCATTATTACACAACATATATGAATCATTTTTAAACAAATGACATCTTCCATACTAGTGGTACTAGGTCGAATGCAAGTTAGTGAGTTACCATTGTGTCATTTTATAATTTAAATATTAATACAATTATGTTCTTTGGTTTTGATACCAGTGATTTTCTTAACCCTTCTTCTTTCCTTGCAAGATCTATCACTATGGTATTTAAATGAATATTCAATTCATATTCACTCATAACTGATTCACTTATTATCGGTGCCCAAAAAAACACCAGTTACTGTAATACTCCAACAGGACTCCATAATATGGATAATTCAGTGATAGATTTCGATGACTGATTGCAGCAAATGATTCCAAAATGTTTTGCGATGTGTTGAAAGTGTCATGAATGCTCCACGATCGAATAGCGTGTTTTTTACGAGTGTTGCCATCTGAACTCCTGATTAAGTATTACACGTATATTGTAATCTAAAATCATAGTAGATTTGACTTTATGCCAGTGAGATTTTACCAATAATCCTCGACACAAAATACTACGCTATATAACTCGTACACCCGTATAAAAAGTATGTAAAAACAGTTTCCATAATCCATATTAATCAACGTAAATAAATATATCTACTGTGTTATTCAGTGCTCATCTATGCATTATTAATCTTGTCATGAACTATAATAAATGAACGAACACTGAGAGTCTTAGAAAGAAAAAATTCTCCGTCAAATCTATGAACCAATCATTGATGTCAACGAATGGAGGAGAATGTATTGTTCTGAACTCAGTGTCTGCACAAAGATTGCAGTGCAATCAATTCAATTAAGGCATCGGTCTTTGTGGTCAGCCTAGCTATTATATAGTTCCAGGTATAGTCCGGGTAATGTCAATATCAAATTTCATAATTTGAGATCTTGTGCACGGATGTCTGTGATATATTTTTTCCGCTAGTTGATCTCTAGTGAGGCTAGGCCTTTTAGGCTGTATGAATATAGTGATTTGGCGAAAATGTACTTAGTCCAGCAATACGAATAATCGTTGGCTGGACGGAGCTATAAAGGCAGCCAGGAATCACGGTGGATTGTTGCGTTCCTGATGATGATAAATAAACATTTACGCTCTATAAATCAACACATATTATTTCACCCAACCGAAAATTAAATCTCAACTATATTTTACCGACATTATGTCAGTTACAAAGCGGCTAGTTGAAAAACAACAGGGTTTTATCATTTGTCGTGTCACATTTGCAAAATAAGCAGATGTTATTTACGATTCTAAAGGAATCGTTAAATTTTAACGGAAAACTAAATAATTTAATACCTACAGCTATTAATTAGACGGATTGTTAATGTAGCACATGACTCGGCTGTGTTGCGACTGTTTACTATTCGCTATGTCACTTGTAGAGATCGAACTTTTTTAGGAATCCAATAAAAAGCTAAATTTAATTATATTGAGGGCAAGCGTATCCACGGTAAATTATTTATTCAGTTTTATTTACTCGTTAAAGAAATACCAAATCAAAATTAGCTATCTAGAAAATAAACAAAGAGGAAAGCTTGCATATTTATCGTTCGAATAAAATTTATTTCCGACAAATGATGGAACGTTGAAATAAATTAACGCGATAAAACGATTGGCTGAAATTATACCGCAATATTGATTGATGAAAATTGACTTGGTATATTTATTATCCCAAAAATACTGATCTACCGCCTAAAGTCTCGTGTATGTACTCAGGAATAATAATAGCTATGAAATAGAAGTTAAGAACTTTTTAAAATAAAAGTAGAATGCATATTTTCTTTAACGGAAGTATATTTGTAAATAATCAATAATATTTGACATTATCACTGAAAATATTGAAATCGTTTGATATGAACATAAAGAGAAAAAATACCGCAAATACTCATGTCCCATGAAAATGAAAAAAATCTAAATATATATAGTCAGCTTCTCTACTTTAGTGATAAAAGCTTTACTCTAGTGGTCAGTTGGGTTTGGGTTCAAGTCCAGGTAAGTTCAATATCCAATTTGATATCTTGGAAATGGGTGTTGTACTAGTTGATCACGAGTGACTTTAGAATATATATTTTGGGTTAATATCGTGTGATTTAAAAATATTAAATCATCTGGCACCTTGGCTGTTAGCTGTAATGTCAGATATGTTTCGTTAATATTTATATGTACTAATTTTGATGAAGTTTAACCCAGCAATATAACTACTTATTATATTAGATTGGAAAAAAATACCTAACCGGAGGTCTATCTATCTACAGAGATTCCTCTCGTAAACTTCATTAGCCACGCATAGTTTGTAGTGTCTATTCTAATTTACATCTTCTTTTTGCGTAGATTTTTAATCGCACGGAAATAGAAACGAGTGATGAATTATGAGACACTACAGTATTAAATATACAACTGGATCAGCTACTATGTAAGATTTAATTGGCTCCCGGATAGATAGCCAGACGCACTGATTCTAAAATGTTCATATTGAAGAGAATAAAGAAGTTTCTTCAATGCGTTGCCCTCAAGTAAGTTCCCTGAATAGTCGATAGAATTTTAACACTGGATACTCCAGTGTTGATAATGATTTATTTGAAGTATTTTTGATAATGATGGCATGGATAGTAGAATTGAATGACTATAAAAAAGCGGTATTGCAATGATAGAGGGCATTGAGAAACACATTAGCAACTAATTATTTGGCCAGTAACTAATTCCATCATTGTTGAGTAAGTATTTCCAAAAAATGGTCAGTAAGAAGTAATAAATGCTCAGTTATTAATTATTTTTAATAATTGCCAAATAAATAAAGGTTATGTCAGGTCAGGTTAGGTTTAATTTAATAACTGACCATTTCATATAAATTACCGACGATACGTTGTGCCAATTGTGCGAAAGATGGTGTTGAGATAAGAAAACTTTAAAATAATAATATGGTAACCTGATGTCAAGCCATCTACTTTCAGGTAGGATACAATAGGAGAAAGAACATTAGGTTGCTATAAGTACAGTTTGATAAACTTGCTCTCAATTATGCAATAGCTGGTATGGGTGCTAGGTGAAAAGCTGAAAATATCAAAACAGTAAAATACTCTCGATAAGCTACTGTTTGAAAAAATATTACAGGTTGTTTAAAGCTGGAAATTCAGTAATCCTAGCAAATTTTCTCAATGCTTTTTGATATGCTACATTGTTACATTTTATAAAAGCTTAATATTAATATGAGTATTTAATAAATGGTAGAAAAAAATAAACCTAATTTGGATGGCTTTTCTCGGAGTAATATTTGAAAGCTGGTTTGGACAATGACAACTCCACTTGTCTTTGTGACTGTACATTGACGGTAAGTGGTTGGCTAAAGTTAAATAAATCCAACAGTAATGCCGGTATATCGTACTGTAATAACGATAACTCCACGTTTTATCGAGTGTCCTGAGACGAACAGACAAATTTACGAAAGCAAATAAGGCATGCGTCGACTAAAATAGTCTGTTTAGTTCAAAATGTTCACGCGTAAGACTCTTTGAGAATCGATGTATTTTTGACAGAGCAAATAGAATGATGACGATCGACGTCAGAAACAGCGACCAGACTCCCAGTCGGATCGGGACCAGCAGCGAAGCGTGGTGGAGTGGATAGGAGACGGGATGACCAGCTTGTCACGGATCGACTGTCGTCTGACGTTTGTCGTGAAATTGCAAGCTTCATTTAGAGAGAAACACTGCGTCGGCTATGATATGTGTCCGTCTATATTTTAAATTAAATTAATTTTGAGAGCCATACGAAATTTTAAAACGATGACTAACGGGCTTTTATATGTGACAGGAGCGTCGCTATCTCCCGGATAGAAACCGAAACGTCTTACTAGGTATCTATAATATATATACATTAAATTTGGATTATTGAGATTTTGTACACTTCCATGTATTTTGTCACTAACGACCCGGGTTTCGCCTTTCGGCATCTTCAGGCATTCGAGCACACGAATTGGACTCGAACTCAGTTCGTTTTTTTTGAAATTTAAAAAATTTTATATTGAAATTCCATCAAGCACCCTCAGTCAATGTCTTAAATTATATATATACATCTTTATTAATGATTTCATACCTCACGTTTTTTGAAGTAGGGCTGTAAAATTACTGTGATATAAAAAAATTCAACTTTATTGTGACGGAAGTGTATCATTCAAATAGTCTATAGCTTTCCAAAATGGGTCGGCATGAATTGGGGTTCCAAGTTCAAGAAAAAACCTTACCAAGAATAATTTTCCAGTAAGAACAAAGCGTAAGCACGCTTCTTGCAAGCTTTTAGTTAAACATGTTTCGAGTACGGATCTACGAGTCAGTAGTAAGAATATGCCAATTAAATATAATGTGAATAATTAATAACTGTGAATTCAATCAGATTAAACTTTTCACCATTTCGTAGAAGTCTGGGAAAGTTTACAGAGCTTAAAGACAGCCAGTTTCATGGAAGATAATACAACGACGAGGATACTACTAACTGTACTTCCACAATATAATAACGTTTTTGTATGAAAAACAGTTTATTATTCAATAACCTAATAGCTTTTGTCATAAATAACCCTTGCCAGAGGTGATTTTGTGTTTTGCGAGCACGTTATCATTAAAGACAATCAACGGTTATCAATGAATTACAATTGACCTTTCCCTGTGTGACATTATCTAGTGCTACACATTTCAGGAAAAGCTTTTTAGTTCACTTACCAAACATAGTCACCCTTCGTTACAATATGACCAGCGTGCCCTCGACACTCGACGATCTCAAAGAAAATGTATGGTCTATGAACAGAGGAATACTTTCCAAGCCGGATGTGTAGATCATTTCCCAAGAAGAATTCACCATGAAATGGGTATGTCAAATAGCTCGAGGGAAAAGCGTCCGATCGGTGATGCTCATCCTAAATAGCTCGAGGAGAAGTCGGGCGCAGGTCAATTGAAAAGCCCAAATTTCGATTACTAGACTTTTGTTAGGCGGTCAGTGGTACCAATTGAATAACTTTAGCATAGCACAATGGGAAATTGAAGATATTCTAGGAAAAAGCTAACTAATATTTATTTTGTCGGGTCCGTGGAGCAGTGGTTGACGTCTTTGGCTACGATTACGGATGTCTCGGGTTCAAGTCCCGGTACGGACAGTTTCATACATTTTATGGATTTCTGTTCGTAGGCATGTATGTTTTCAATGTCTAAAATTTCCTCCCACCCATTCGATCTTAAAAACTGAGCGTGGCGAAACCGATTAGCCAACCACGAGTCCTGTCCTAGCCTTATCCTTCTATCCATTCTCTCCAAAACACAAAGGTTGAGCAACTGAGTAACAAGCAGATCTCGTAGAAAAAAACTTCTATTGAGATACCTCAATCGGGAGTCCATATGCTTCACATTGGGAGCGGACATGGTAAATTAAAAAAAATGTATTTTTAATTTTGGAATAAATTATGATTTTTCCCTGTTCCTTGCTATAAACATTTTTGGATTCACCGTTTTTGCTTGGTCAAACTTGGAAGAAGGAAGAAGGAAATATGTAATGAATATTATTAAGTAAGTACAAATTGCATACGACATACATGTCTACACATTATTAAAACAAAATTCCACTTGTTTGAAATACGCCATTGTATGATAATATTTGGATTTCCCTGCTGTTTGAATATTCAACACACGTTGTGGGCATTAGACAGTTTGCTTAGATCTTTTATTGGTGTCAGAGAGTATCAAAATATCGCTATTTTGCATTTATAAAGAGCGAGCGAGCGTCGACTCGAGAGAGCATTACGCGTCGGCCATAAATTGCATCAAGATCAGCTCGGAATTCCTTCTCATCCCTTCAGTGTCTTGGCGAGAGTGTGGTCGGCACGCGCAAACTGCCAATACCCAGAGGCGTATCTAGAATTGCGAGCGTGAGTCGATACAAAAAAATAATTTATACACGCACGAAAGAATATTTTTATCGAAAATAATGTAGATATTATTTATCAATAATGGCGTGTCTATATTATTATTGCATACAAAAAATACATTTAATAATAATGTTGAAGTGAATGTTTTCGTAAAATGCCGTGAAATGGCTTTTATATTCTGAGTATTGTTCAATTTAATGTACAGCGAGGAAGTACTGAGCAAAGTTAACATGATTTTAGTCTTATGATTAGCTACAAATAACTGTAAAATTAAAACAATTACCAAGATTCAACAAGTCACGACTGTAGTAGAGTATACGCCGTATAATTTTGTACTTTTTACTACAATTTACTCTTTCTGTATAATACACAGGGCTTGTCAGTGTACTAGTATGTATGGATCCCGTGTATGTGTCAGTTTGAATCCTAGAGCCGTGTATGGATCCCGTGATCATAAATCCTAGAGCCGGAGCGCAAAGATATACGGCGTATACTGTAAACAAATTAAGATTTTATGAGGAATCATGGATATGAATTCGTTATTCTTCAAATTAAAGAATAAGTCTGTAAATGGTAATGCCACAAGGACGAGCTTAATATTTTTCAAAAAAAGTGCTTCGTTTGTCGACATATTCCACGTGGATGTGAGTGAGTTCCGACAAATTCGATTAACGTCAGTTTTCTTGGCGATTGCTCGGCAGACTTCATTCATAATTTTTAAAATACATTGTAAAATTTTGTGACAAACATATTTTTAATTTAAATTAAATAAAATAGAGCACTATTGAAAATAAGCAGAATTTAACTAATATTTTTCAATACTCTTATATGAAGATTCACATGAAAATGCAGAGAAGCGGAAAAGCAAACTTTTGCATGAAAAAATGATGTCAAATGGACAGTTGGTAAGAAAAAGTGAAAATATTACACCACTATGTGTTTGACAATGTGTATAGATTTCCGATATCAATGTTGTGAAGGATGTCTTTTGATGTTTCTTACAATTGCAGTAGCTCATCAGTTCTGGGCAGTGAAGCTAAATCTCCTTATTTGTCAATACGGCCCTGCATAACGACTTGCAGCGTTGAACGACGAACGGGGAATGCCGGAATGCAGATGCAGCGGATTACTCTCGGTTTTAGATGCACAATAGGGTAACGGCAACGGATAGGATAATAGACTTTTCTGATTAATCTCTATAATCAGTTACGTTAGCATGGTTTTGGCGTCGTATACGCCAACACGTAGATATTTTCATCTGGGTTGGTAGTTGTTATATATTAAATTTAATATAAAAAGATATTGCCAAGAATTTCCAATTAGTCTCTAGAAATAGGTTAAATGATTAAATATTTTATTAAAAATAGTTTTCAGGTTATTTTTTTTCCCATGTCCGCTCCCAATGTGGAGTATATGGTCTCCTGATAGAGGTATCTTAACAACATTTTTCTATGAAAACTGCTTGTTACTCAGTTGCTCAACCTCTCTTTTTTCGAAGAGAGTAGGGATAGAAGGATAGGGCTAAGGCAGGAGTAGTGGTTAGCTAATCGCTCTCGTTACACCCCGTGAGGATTGGATGGTCGGGAGGGAGGACTTAGACTACGAACCGAAATCCATAAATCGATTGAAAGATCAATTTATGAAAATCGTCCGCATCGCGAATTGAACCCGAGAACCCATCCGTAACCGTAGCCAGAGACGCTACCAACTGCACCACGGACGCCGACGTCGGGTTATTAGATAAGGCAATAACTACAGGCACATCGCTTAATGGAGCTTATATCAACAGTAGTTATTCTACTCGGGCGTTCAACCTCTCTTTTTCGGAGATATTTTTTTACCAATAAAAAGCACAATAACTTCACTAAAAGTACTGCAAAACTTTCCGCATATACTTTAATAGTTAACATCATCAAAGTGAGATAGTATAGTGTATATATAACGTCAATATAATATACTAAAATTTAGTCAAGATGAAAACCTAACGAACTTCTGCATGTTGTGACTAGTGCCGTCGTATCTAATCTCATACAAACTAAACTGCAGTATTCAGAGAGGAAGAGTAACAAAGCCAACTGTATTAGACATCTTTACGAAGTAATGGACGGATATTAAAACAAATCGAATATAAATGCATAGATATCGTTGCCTCTTCTTTGCTGATATAATAATATATTCCTAATTTTGTAAAATAGTAGGTATTTCTCTGTCCTAACTCAAAGTATTAAAAACAATAACATTCTCACTCACGTCCTATACTATTTTTACACTTTTCTTCCCGCACATTCCCCCGGGATAAAATCAAATTCCCTTCACCAGATTCGGCAAAATACGTGCCTCAATAATTCCTTGGAAAGGCGATAAAATCATTACAGAGATAAAGGGAACGTAAAATAAATGGCAGCACCTACCGCCATATAATTGAATCTTAGTTGCGAACAAATATTGAATCACGTCCTTCGCGAGACGGCATGATGCAGGAGGCGGTCGGAGTGATAAAAAAGTAGCGGACCGTGATTGGAGGACAAACTTCGAAGCACGTAACTGTTACCGGAGGGGACCGCAGACGTCTGCTTTGCTACCCCTTTGATTTGTTAAGGAAATTCATTTGCGATAAGTTTTGTTTTTGTTTTTGCGTTCTTTCCCAAATAAGTGAAATATTATATAGTAATGTGATAAAGCTTGGAATGTTATGTAAATCAAATACACTTTTTAATCTTTTCTATGCGTTATCTTAATTGCTTGATTAATAGGGAGTTTTCAAATGAAAATGCTTTAGCTGATTTTTAGGAATACACTTCTCCTTATCTCATATACACGCGGTAAAGGAATATAAAGCTTGATCTGTAACCACCGTAGAAATAAGTTCAGTAGGTAACTATATGTAAAGAAACATTGATGAAAGGCCCACGTGTTTTTAATGTTGATTGATTGACAAAGTAGTTACAAAATTTGAATAACATTGCAAGTATTTCTAAATCCCGCAGTAAAAATATTCAATTTCCTTTATTGTATCCACGATCAATAATTGGAAATAAAATGCAGCTAAAAACTCGTATCAAAAAGAGAAAAAAACTCTCTCATCCTCAGAGCTCTTGCATTGCGAGTGTGTGTAGCTTCCAGTTGGGACACTGACTCTACAACTCTTTTATTTAACAGCAGCACCATATTAGCATATCTAGCGGAAAATTTCAACTCAAATTAAGGTCAAAATAAGTTTTCTGAATTGTATCTTACTTTAATAAATATAATGTAATTCCACCCAGATTGATCGTCATCGTTATTCAAGTAAGTATATCTGTTGTACCTCAGAGCCTATTACTTCTATGTACAAAAATGGTGAAATCGAGTTACAAATGTCACATTATTTCTAATTTTAATATCTTTAGATGGGTAAATATGACTTTCGCATATGTGGGCTGGTTACCAAAAAACCCTATCCAAAATCAGTCTTATGTCAATGAATTTACGGAGTAAACAATTCTATATCCATTAAATCCTAAAAAATCATGATTCTGTAAATGGACTCTGCATGACCCTTATCTACCCAACTGAAAAATAACGAAAACAATAAGAGAACAACTATGCTAATTGATATAAAATGAAAATCGTTTTAGAAAAAAGTTTTTGGTCCTCCTGGTTGATAAAATGGACGTAAGACTATTAGCTTCTCAGGTACAGATATAGATTTTTAGCTTTAAGCATTAAACATTTCTAATGTATGGATGTTCCGGCTTGTTTGAAATGAGAATATTCATATTTTGCTCCAATGATGTAACTGCAAGACAGATAACTGCATGTAATTCAAGTTCACTCTCCCTGAAGTTTGGAAGTCTTAAAGTTAATTTGTATTTAAAAACGGGATATGCTCGTTTGCATTTCCATTTTCCTACATTCGTTTACTAAGAATCCTCTGATTTAATAATAATCCTTCCCCAATTTACGCGGATTCATATTATGTATTATTTAGTAGCGTCTCCCTCTATTGGAGAATAAGCTGGTGGTGGTGGTTGGTTTTAAGTATAATATCTTTCAAGAAAGCGGCTTACGTAGTATGAGTAGGCAGTGCGTAGGTAAGCTTGTTTATCGTCCATCTTAGTCACTTATGCGTCTTCATTTTAATCAATGTTCTTAACGTCAAATTACTTATTGATTTCATACGAAGCTTTGCTCGACAATATATTCAGATTTTTTTGCAGTATAAACATTTTTTTTTACGCTCAAAAGATTGATAGTGTTACTTGCATTCAATTTTCATTTCATTTCTTTGTAATAAGATAAAAACTAGTATGCTTTTACATCAAGAATTCACTCAGTTCACTATATAATCTTAATCATTTTCTCAAGCCTTAGTATTTTATGGCGTCGCAAGGGATCAATGTATAATTAGAAGTTGCACCCAAATGCACTGACCGTAGTTAAGAAAGAGACAGAGAAAAGGTTTAAAGAGCAAGGCATTTGTTGAAAAAATAAACCTCCGCATTCCGTCTGTCAGAGGCGATTGAGAGCATTCTCGCAGCCTTCGTACGTTCGGTCGGAAGAGCGATTGACAGAAGGAAATAGGAACGAGGCGCGTCGAACGGCGATTCGACGCTAACTCGGGGAAAACGACGTCCGGAAATGCCTCCATTTCTGTCTACGACGCCGGCGGCTGGGCTACGATTCGAGTGCACGTGTTGGGAGATTTGCTGCAACGTGTTCACTATTTTGAAATATCAATATTTAGTTCAATTGTTGGCTTACTAATTCAAATATTAAATGCTACCAATTGAGAGAATAATACTTTCAAAGAATTTTATTGCTCCATTATATATTATATTTATTATAATACGCAAGTTAAAATGACCGGTTTGTTAAAATTACTTTTTATTGCAGAAGGATGCTTGTCGGAGGTAGTAATGGAGAAAAATATAATAAAACACGATATCAATACTTGCTTCTTGCTAGTCATACTTGAATTGAAGTATAGAAAAAATGCTCTTGATTTAATATAGTACAGTTTATCATATTTGAAAGCAAAATGATACGCGGTCTAATCCCGAACTCGAGCTGTTGTATTATATATTGACCGAATCAAAAATCCTCCAGCTAAAGGTGTGTAATACTAAATTAATGAGCTTAGATACAAATTCATTAATTTACTGCAAATATCCCCCAGATGTTTTATTATACTCCTGGTTTGCACAACGCAGTACAAATCATTTTTATTCAGTCAAACAAGCACTTCCCTAATCAATTTCATTAACTCTTATTATATACATATATTTTATTTGATTTTTGTTATTTTATTAAAAAATATATTTTTACGTCAAGGTCAAATTTATTGCTCATCCTTTTTTTAGAAAATTTAAGCATCATATTCACTTCAATGTCTTTAAAGCTGTTTCTTTTCCCGCTAATATAATATTCAAACTTTAATTGTGTCTGTATAAATAATCGAAATATGGTATTTTTGATAAAAGGGAATGCTATACAAGGGATCTATACGAAGGGTTTAGTGTAGACAAACAGGTACCGAAATAAAATCACACCTTATTTTAACAAGTACCTGTAACACTTGCCCGAAAACATCACGGGGAAACTTCGTTCCCGAAAACCTTTTCGTTTGATAAAGGCAAGATGCCTTTTGGGCGGTTTATAAATGACGTTAAATTTAATCGGGCCATCAAGATGGCGAGGACATGTCTCCCAACAAGCACGAAATTTTCAGCAACGTTTTATTCCTTCATTATTTTATTACTCGCTACTCAAATATGTATACTATTTTAGATAAAAAAACATGCAGGTGATTTTCAGTTTTTGGCTTTTTTGAATGTGGATTAAGGATTCCAATTATCCATGACTATCAATTATTCGAATATCGAATAGTAAAACTGAAACTATTCGAATAGTGTTTAATTTGAATAATTAATAACATATCATTAAATAAATAAATGCACATTCCAAAACCGTTCCATTGTATTACAATATTTAAAATTTACAGTTACGTTGGATTGAAATTGCGACAGGTTAAAAGGGTTTTTTAGCACCGAGTCATTAGTCAAATTCAAGTATTATGATAAGATATTGAAAGCGTTCGAGATGGGAGAAGGCGAAAAAAAACCACTACCAGGGATATTCATATTACTCTTGAAATCTGGAGAAATTGTGATGTGATCTTTCGTCAATTTTTAAAAATATTTCATTAAAATTTATTGCGAATACTATTTGAATAGTTGCCTAAATATTCGAATATCGAATAGTTAAAAAAGGGCCGACCGTATACGGATATTGAATATTCGAATTTTCACCCCTAATATGGATCATGTAAATTTTTAACTGAATAATTTTTTGTAGGTTTATCAATCTCTCAACCTACCTTTTCAGAAAAGATTATGACGATGCTAGAAGATAACTAGACATCTCTCTCTAACCTCAGATTGTGGCTCCTTACCAATTAAAAAAATAATTGAAAAATCAATGAACGTAAATGTCCCAGAATCTAATTAGAACGCAGTCTCAGGGCAGCGATGACGAACCTTTAAATTATTTAATTCGATTTGATTTTGTCAAATTCTAAACTATATTTTATATTAAAAAATCTTACAATAAAAAATGTATACCAAAGAATCACGAGTTGACTATTGAGATGACATTAGTTGCGGTTATTACACCCGATCCGTTTTTAACACCATAACCACATTCTCAGTACTACTTTGTAAAAAATATACAAAAAGTGAAAAAAGAAAAGTGAGAAGTATTTACATTTTGTAAATAACTGAATTATAATTGTGCATAATAATAAGTGAAATATAAATAACCAATTTAAATTTAATAAACTAACAATAAGAAATACATTTATTCAGTGTTTTGCTTTCTCACAATTACAAGATATGATAGTTAATTTTGTAGCCGTTCCATGGTAAAACCAAAATTCTGTGTGCGAAAGGAAAAGGATGTTATGTCTAATATTGGTACATTTGTGATGTTGTGATGTTTATACAAGAATTCTACCAATTCAGCAGCATTGATTCGACACATCTTTTTTATAATGTATGCATGTATGTGTTGTATATTTAACTCCACTTAACTCTCCTTTTTTCGCACACAGAATTACTAATTTGTTTTGTTATGCTGAATTATTTAAAAAACGTGATCATAAACAAAACTTTGAATATTTCAATAAATTACTACTATTTATTGATAATACGAATAAATATAAAATAAATTCATCATTATTGAATTAACAAAAACTAAATGAATGATGTTGACATTAAAGCCTTCCAATTGAATATTATTAATATATTATGTTTTAAGTTATCTTGTGATGTATTACTAGCTTTATATTTTACGTAGATGGTGTAACATATCACTGATTAGAATGACATTAAACTCGCCGTTGAATGTAGATAGTGAAAACAATGACCCATCAAGATACTTTGAACTAAACGCGAAACAAAAGTGCGATGTAGGGCGGTGGCGGCGTTTGGCTGGTAGCACGCCGCCCTGGGCGATCACAGTCATCTGTCATGTAGGCGAGCGGAAAGTGTCAACTGCGAGAAGAGGGCGGCCTTTGGAAGCATCGCTCCAAGGGCGGAAACAATGCCTGCCCTTGTCGGATCATTCACCGCAGCTGACATGAATGACACACAACAACTGCCGACCAGAACTATTACAAACAACGATGACTTTATTTTATGAATTTATTATTTATTCAATATGGAAAAATTTGCGCCAATTTTTAATTTAATTCTCTGCTTAGCTTCTGATTAACACTTTTCACAACGACGTCGATAAGTAAACTATTTTTATTATTTTTAGATAGTACGCCAAAGGCTTAGTGGACTTTAAAAAAAGAATGCATGAATTTGGATGAAGATATTTTAAGGCTTATCAAACGCTAACAATTGAACAATACCCAGTTCTCTTTAACGTAAAATTAATAATTTATTATAACTTATGCTGAAGCGGAAGTGGAGTAGTTACCTGCTATATAATATCGATAATTAGTCAGAAAACTCAAATAAAAAAAAAGTTAAATATGCAGTTATACTTACAAGTTTGCGCTTTATTTGATTCAGTACTCAGATAACTAAAAAATGCCACCAAAAAATGCTAAGGCAAATAACTTTCTAAAGTATTCAACAAGCTGTTGATATTTCTGGATCAGTAAAAGGATTTTTCTAAATAACCTTCAGCTGACTATACTCGAAAATTACCTAATTATTAAACATCTATTTATAAAATTCGGGTACAAATTAATGATACTTGATTTATGGTGGCCATTTGAATATTGCTTTTACGTTATCTCAATATGGGTATTTATTTGGAGATGTCTGAGTAATGAAATATCGATATGTAGGAAATAAGCACCGATGAACGTTCTCTATATTTTTCAAAATTCATCGGACATTAAAGGCAATAAAGAATTATTAATTATTACTAGTGAGTACTTAAAGAAAGAAAGTGTTTGTGTTTTAATTCTGTTTACTGAAGTGCTTTTGGATACACAATATTTTTCTCTCTAGTGTATACACGAATAAATCATAAGGTTTCCAGAGATGTCGCTGTTAATACGTAGTTTGTTCTTTTTTCTAGTTTATACCTTTTTTTTCAGAAACCTTCACGGGTGTCCGCACAACAGCTCACCAACGTTTCATCAAAATCGGATGAATGGTATAGGAACGCATAGAGAACAAACAAATAAACAAACGAACATTCATTTTTATATCGATTTTGGAAAGGAAAAAGGACGTAACCCACACACAAAAAATATTGTGAATAGCCCAAACAAAGCCTGTATTAAATTGTATACATTGTTATTATCGAAAAAAATATTTTGAAAAACGGAGGGATAAGTACTTTTGCCTTTCTACAGTCAACGTATTATATATTTATATATAAATGTAGTGTATTAGCACGTTTTTTGTGAGTTATACATCATATTTTTGGTGTAGGATACGTCCTTTTTCCTTTCCACAGTCGATATATATATATAGATAGATCCAGGTATATAATAAAATTATCAAATATTTTATTTCAGTCGGGATGGGACAAGGATGATGGCGTGAGTCTGATATCTTTATCGATAGTATGTGATCATAATTGTAGAATTTAATACATTATTTATTTTCTTTATAACGAACATTGACCACGTTATGGCTTGTCCCGAAAATTGTATAATGCATTTGAAATGATGTGTCAGCGTTACTTCGTTGTAATAAATTCCTGTACAATAGATTGTCAACCTAAATTTTGTTTTCTTAAATATTGACTAGTGACAGATATATCTTCAATATTCCCAGTCTCACTTAATAACCGACACACCATTGACGACCGGAATGTCACATTAGGACGTCCCATGCCGTCAAAGTGCCACAAAAATAGTTCACGCATTCGTTTACCTTTTTTCAGAACAAATTAAGGACGCCCTCCGTCGGTAGGAAGACCCTAATAGCGCGTGTCGCCGTCATCATTCCCGACTCTCAGACGAAAAAAAGATCGTCTTTCCGCTTATGCAAGCGTTAGCTTTTTTTGCTTGTTTCGAAAGTTTGCCCTTTTTACACACGCGCAACTGAATACGGCCGAAAGGGTTTCTAAGAAAAGTTTTTCAGTAGGTCATTCTATCGTGAAAATATTTCAAGCCGATTTAATAATGCACCACATTTTTCTCTTTCAAAGAAACTAAATCGCTTTATTTTGAAAAAGTTTTATAATAAGTAATAAAACAAGTTTTAAAAAAGGATTTATGGAAGAAAAATTCGTCTTAAAACGTTCTGAATAATTTACTAGCATCTAATGTGTCCCATGTTTTTTTTAATGTTTTGTAATGATGTGTTTAGTACTTCAAAGTCTTAATTATTTTATTAATTTGTTTGATTTTATAGTCGTATAGTTTGGCAGGAGATATTACGACTTGAACATGGCACTAATTTTTCTTCTGACAAACACGCTATCATTTTCTGACAATTTATGTAATTTATGACGTTTATGTAATTTTTGCATCGTTCGTTATTCAGTGGATGTTAAAATTTCTAATGGGCATTTTATAGATACTTTTATAAGAGAAAATCAACCACAAATCGCAACACCAAACAAGTGGGCAACCCTTGAATATAATATAATGCAATCTAGTGTTAAAATGATTTGATATCTTCAGGAGCTTTTGCAGGAGTTTTTAGCCTAAGGTTACATAGACAAAAAAACGAAATGACTTATTGTAATGTGTAATGAACGAATTAAAAGTAAAATAAACAAATAGGGCTTAAGGATGTTAAGATTTGCTATCCGAACAAACGCTGTATGCAAAATGTTAAACAGTTTGAGAATGAACATGAATGAGATCAAAACGTGACAATTATTCATCATACTAAACAAGAATTGGTTAATCTTATTTTATTATCTTACCTTTACGCACACTTTTATTTACACTCATTTAATTTTTTCATACGTAATTAAACAATAATAATTACGTGAAGTAACGAATTGTTCAAAATTTAATAAAAGTATAATCTTTTTAGCTACACATTTTTTTCTGGCAGAACTTTTATTTATTGTGTATTTTTTATTTTCTTTTTAATGTTTCTCATAACGGGCGAGATGGTATGTTGATACGCACTGGCATGCGAACTGTTTAGCGTTTTTTTTTTTTATGGAAACGTAATTTTTACTTTATTTTTTGTCCGCAGCGTTTTTAGTATTGGCGATGAAAATTATTACGATTCAGCTTATTTTATTGCCGAGAACAAATGTCATTCGTGTTTTTTTAAGCTGGAAATCCAAAAACAACGACAATTTTTAATACATCCCAGCAGAGGCGTGCCAGAAAAAATAGACTCACTAAAATGGATAATTGAATAACTCTAAATAACTATAGAGTGCATATTCTGATCTCTGATTGCTCCTTAAGTATTCGTTGCAATATTTTGAAAGCGCTTGACCTGGCTAAATTGCAAGGTGCGCCCATAAGCCCCATGCTGTGATGCGAATATCTATCGTTTTTAAGCAAATATAAACGTTTAAGAATATAATTCCAATTTATTAAGTAAGGATATTTAACTGTAGGCATGATTTATGACGATTACGCAACTCCGGAAAGATGTCCGCAGTTCCGGGCGTGATGACTGAATATCCAGTGCGACGGGCGACGACAGAATGAATCCGGTCCTTTCTCTTTGTTCATATATATCAGGAATGTCAAACTCGATTTGCACCGTGGGCCATATAAACTAATTAACATCAGTGGAGGGCCGTATGTTTTCAATGTTTAAAATTGGATCAAATAAAAAAGTTTAAAATATACAAATTATAAAGAAATTGACAAATATTTAGTCTTTTTTTGAGGACACTTGGGACCGTTTACCACAAAGCAAATCATTATAATTTGGTTGAACATTTTGAGCAGTCGTAATTTTAAAAATTCACGATAAATGCCGATTGGTTAATCTTGACCTCTCTGGAGTTTTGTTGTTTTTCATTACACAAAATAGTTGCTCGCATAAATATGTGCTTCCGAACATAGCTATTATACGCATTACTAAAGACAACATTTTAGGAAACCGATCAGCTGTTAAAATTTGTAAAATTCTGGAACTCTACTTCAGAATATTTTTGCTTCAGCAAAGAGTCACATTGGATTTCAATTAATTCCTTTTGTAAATTATCGTCAATAATTTCAATATCAATGGACAGAGGTGAATAAAAAGATGAAACTGTAATTCATAGTTTTTGAAATCAGAAATCTTCTATCGAACTCCGTTTTTAGCAAATTAATTTGATGAGTATATCAAAATAAAGAATTAATATTGTTTTAGGGTTTAAATTTTTTTTCCAAGAAGTCTCGGCGGGCCGCCAAGTATTTTTCGGAGGACCGCCTGTTTGAGATTCCTGATATATATTGTCATAGGCTGTCTGTGTACTGATTTAGTCATCATGACTTGCTCTTTCAGAGTGTTCACCTTTATCATAACTAGGGCTTCCAAACCGGTTTAAACCGAAACCGGTTAACCGGTTTATTGGCTGTTTTGAAAAAAACCGAAAACCGGTTTATTTTCCTCGGTTAACCGGGGTTTCTAGAAATTTCTCTTTCCATATTAAATATAATAGGGTTTAATACGTCTATTCATATGTAGAGTTATCAGTTATTTAAAAATATAAATATTGTTCAATTATCTAGTTCCTGCAATATAAATGAGGTAAAATTATGAACAACAATCATTTTTTAAATCGATTTGACGTTACATACAAATTAATATCCAAAATTTGAAAGGATTCTCATATTATATTTTCGATGAGAATAAAACTAGTGTTACACAATAGCTCTTATTGAACTTACGACACATCTACGTTTATTATTTATTTTTAGATGCAAATAAAATTTGGAAAACCCCTTGTAGGTACTATTATAAAATATATATATATATTTATAATCAATTTTTTTCTAATTTTTCACGATTACTTCTGATTTTTATTAGAAAGATCTGATTACTACCTAAGCTTGGTATTGTAAAAAAATATTTATAACGAGGAATATAATATTGCTTATCTTATCTTATATTTCGCATTTTTTTTTACCATGTCCGCTTCCCAGTGTGGAGCATATGACCTTATAAGGGAGTATCTCAACAGAAGTTTTATACGAAAACTGCTTGTTACTCAGTTGTTCAACCTCTCTTTTCGAAGATAGTAAGGATAGTAAGATAGGGCTAGGACAGGAGTAGCGCTCTCAGTACGCCACTTTTTTAGGATCGTACTGGTGAGAGAGAATTTTAGACACCACATACACCCATTCCTTCGAACAGAAATTGATTTATGGTACTCTCTGCTCAGGGGCTTAATCCCGAGACATCCGTAACCGTAGCCAACGACGTTACCAACTGCGCCACAGACGTCGACACCCATTACATCAACTTAAATATTTTTAGAAGGATTTTTCGTTGTTAGATGTTTTTAATGTTGAGTCAACATCTAACATAACTGCTACCCAATAAAAAAATCGAGAAAGTTGTGTAAAAAAAGGTATAGTGATTTCTAAGCCAAACGGGATAGTGTGTTTTATTATCTATTGGGAAAATAAAAAGTTTAAATAAACAGACACATATCCATAAAGTCAACGGAAACACAAAAATTCAATTGTAAAGCATGTTTGTTGGTATTTCCGACAATAAGTGTCATAAATCATAAATCGTTTTCTTAGTAACCTTTACTTTAGACTTAATCTCTTGTAGTGCGAAAGGAACAATAATAATAATGTCTCACAAATATTCGTAGTTTAATGAAACACGAGATGCAAAGTGCATTAGAGTTTTTAAACAATAAAGAAAAAATGGTTCAAAATTACGAAATAATGTTCTTGGAATATACAATCATAGTACCTATGATAAATAAATAATATACACATTAATAATTATTATGGTATCTGTTTAAATACTTATTTTTGGTTCTATATAATACACACACTACAATTATTGCGCCAAAGCTATGTGCATACAGTAGCAATTATATATAAATAAAACCATAATGTGGAGTATATGGACTCTTAATGGAGTTTATCGCAACATAAATTGTTTCTACGAAAATTCTTTATTAATCAGTTGCTCAGCCTCTCTTTTTCGAAAAGAGCAGGAATACAAGGATAGGGCAGGACTAGTGGTTAGCTAATCGCTCCCGTTACATCTCCTTTTAAGAATTGGATATGCGGGAGGGAGTTTTAGACATAGGAGGCAACTGTATTTTCGAATATAAATCTATCAATAGATTTAGAAATCATTTTATGACCTCAACCGAAGCCAACGACGTTGACCACTCAATTCATATAAAATAATATAGGTTTTTATACATTCAATGAAAAAAAGTTTTGAATGAAAGTGACATTAATGATTTGATGTAAAGGCAAAATTTAAATTTTATTTCAGTTATTATTTGAGAGTAAATTAGTTTATTTTGTTTTTGTAATAATATACTCTAAGTTACATAATAATGAAATAAAAATAATTTAGATTATAAATTATCAAGATTACTAATTAATAAAATAATAGTATTTACTACATTGAAAACGTAACACATTATTTAATATTCATTCCTATTTAAGTATATAAAATTTTAGCATATTTTTATTTTTCTTTAAAATACAATACATACAAAATATGTATTCTTTTTACTCCGTGCGCAATTATCATGAATGCATTTGTCTTTTCTGCATTTGCATTGTGTGTATATGTTTCATCAATGCGTTAACATAATAATTGAATTATTACCAATTGTATTTTGCGTCTGATTAAATATTTTGTTATGGTGCGTTGTATTTTGTATTTGTGTTGGTGTATATTTAATTCACTTGTATAATAATAATACAGGGGCTCCCAGCCTTTAAGTACATTATTATATCAATTATCAAAATATATTAAATAAACTAAAAATTATTATATCATTCTCAAAGTCAGTATGATCTTTGGCATTGCAATTCATTGGCCAGTGCTTCATAATAAGGAGAGCTTGATGATATTCCTGTCAGTAAACAATCATAAAGATGCATCCAGTGTTTAGCAGAGCAGCCAGACAACATAAACATTTCGACTTATGCAGACAAATGAGTTCAAATAACATTTTTATCAAATGAGTATTTTATAAAGTTGAGAAAATGAAATTGAAGTAATAAATAATCTGTCACGGTAATTCTACACCGATTTATATAGAATTGCCGCGATAAATTTGTGAGCGCCGAGCGCACACAAATCGGTGAGCGGGCGCCATGTCCACCGGCACGGGCTTGAGAATCTCTGGTATAATACATACCTATTAGTTCATATTAGTAAATTTTATGAAGAAAAATACCTTGTTTTTCAATCGTTACACTATTACATCATGGTACCAAAACTGGTTTTTGGAAAATAGTTAAAACGTATATTTCGGTTTAAACCGGTTAACCGGTTTTTTTGTCAGGAAAAAACCGAAAACCGGTTAGTCTTTTTGGGCGGTTAATTGGAAGCCCTAATCATAACGTATGCGGAATCCGCGTTGATTTCGCAGACTGTATTTTCAAGTACTATGTTTGATAATTAAAACATTTATTTGCCAATTTGCCTCGTATGTATTGCTGACTTGACATAAATACAAATACACAAATAATGACAGTTATAATGTTTCGTAATTCTGCAGCGTCATGTATCAAACGTAAAAAGATTCATGCAAGTGACATAATTATAGATATAACGGTTACACAAGATGCATGATTTAAAAATATTCTCTACTTACATTTCGGAATTTAATAAACTGAAACAACACATTATTCGAATTGATTACGATTTGTTATTATGTATACACAGACGGGTACACAAAAACATAGGTGAAACATATTTATAAGATGTTTCAAGAAACGAGCATAACAAAAACATAACTAAACAACTCAGTAAACCAGTATTTGTGGTACCTATCATATACATTTATACAATATATACTATCGTCTAACTATTGTGGGTGAAATATTTAAAAAAAAAATAGCAAACATACTATAATAATTATATATCGATACCTTAATTCCAAAGTGTAACAAGACAAAAATTTGCTGTTTTGATTCAAGTATAAGGAAATTTTAACAGTTCCAAAATGTAGCAGTCGGAAATCTGTAGTTATTTAAGAGTGAACGTGGTTATTATTACTTTCGATCCAAACTGTAACAACTACGAAAACTCTTATTATTAATATTACAAATAAATGAAATTATGTTTATAATATTATACATATAAATATATTTTTAAGATAGTCCTAGAATTTCATTAAAATCTACAAAAAATATATTTACAATAGAAGATTAAACTTGCCCAAAATCTTGTTTACTAAATATGGCTTCTTAATTGCTACACTTTAGAACTGAGGTATCAATATAATTGTTTATATAATATTATGTTACTATGAAATTGTATTATACAAGAACAATCGAGATCAAATACAAATACCTTACTTGGATAATTACCCGTATCATCAAACTTCTAACGAAAAAGATTAAACAGCTTGTAGGAATACAATTCCATTCTCTGAAAACTTGCTGTGTGTTTTTTTCTACAATAAACGACTATCACTGGCAACAGCACACAAGGAAATAAAAGAAAGCCATTAAATACGGTGATTTTGATTTTAGTCGACAGTTTAGATACCTGTAAACATGGAAACAGATTGATTTATAAAACGCGCTTATCATACGAAGTTTTTGTACGTGTTTCTTTTCATCTAGGGAGATAAAAAAACATATTTTATGCGTGAGCTGAACTTTAATCCTTGAATATGTAATATTTCTCGGTAGTCCCAGCTACGTGCAAACTGCTAAGTGGATTTTATACATGGACATAAATTATAAACAAATGGAATTTATTTTATGTATATATTTTTTGATTATATTTTAAAAAAAATATCTGGCATTACAGCTGACAGCCAATGCGCCAAATATTTTGAAAATTATAAAATCATACGAGAGAACCTCGATGAGAATTTTTATAAGCAACTCATGTCCAAGGTCACAAATTTCAATTTAAAAAAATCTAAATTTGATATTGACCTTGCTGGGATTTGAACCAGGACCCAACTGATCGCAAAGGCAAAGCTCTTACTACTAGATCACAAAGGCCGAAAAAAATTACAAATTATAAATTTACGGTTTGATGCAATTTGAAAAAATGTTGAAAATATAGTAAAAAAATAAAAATAGTAAACAGTCTTCGTGCAATATGTCGACATCCGAAGCAATACCGTTAAACATTGTTAAAGCTCTTCTCAGTGGCGTCTCAATTGGCATGGTGACTGTACACTTTGGAAGAAAACACAATTCATATCCACATTCCTCAAAAATTGATCCGGAACGTAAAGCTTGACATTCTAAAGAATGTTTGAATTCTCATTTTGGCCTCGAATAAGTCAAAAGAAATATATGGTCAGGTGCATTTCTCTTCGAGCGCTCAAACCATTAGACGTGAGAATGGCTAAGAGAAAGTTATGGGTAGTATCCATACCCCCTCAATTAGAAAAGTCTCAAAAATTTCTCCTGAATCTTCACCATCACAAGGGTTATAATATATAGTTCAAATTTCTTGGGCCCCAACAAATCGACTCACTCTCAAGACTATTTCGAATGAATTTAAATGACAGTAAATTTATAGAATAACATGACAATTTGCATGACAGTATATTAAATTTTAAGATTGCGATTAGGCAAGTCTCCAAATCTTACCAATTATTTAAAGTTATTATTAACCATGTCCGCTCCCGATTTGGAGCATACTATGGACTCCTGTTGAAGCTTATCTAAACAGAAGTTTTTATACGAGAACTGCGTCTTACTCAGTTGGTCAAACTGTCTCTTTCGAAGAAAGTAAGGATGAAAGGATTGGAATAGAATACGTATCCAGAATTTTCGTCGTCTATATTGATTAGTTCCCGCAGATTCTGCATCAGTCATCACTTGAATTGCTGACTGCTTTGCCGGGGCCTTAACCTTTATAATTACTTAGTGTGCGGAATTTTTATCATCTATAGTGATTACTCCCCATATAGTGGTTATTAATCGCTATCGCTACGCCCAGTTTTTACGATCGGTTAGATGGGAGGGATTGTTTTTTAAAAAATGAATAAATTGATTAAGTTTAGAAACCTGTGCTCACTTAGCAAATTTCTCGATAATGTATTTTAACAGTTTTAATTTCGCATGTGTATTTTTCAGTTTGACATGAAAACAGAGTACACGGCACGATTCGACCATTTCGAAAAAATGACATTCGCATTTTTACGTTCCCCAATTATAATCATACTAAGTAATTTTACTTGAAGTATCCTAATGATATTTTACGAATGTTATTGTACGTTGCCATGTAATTAATGAATTAATTATCGCACAAACGAAAGGGTGGCAGACGCAATAAAAGCTTTTGTGAGTACATGGTGAAAGGCGGCGATCATTATGAGTGTTGTAGGAACATGCTAGTGGTGTAGATGAGAGGGAGCTTTGACATATTTTACTATCATCACTAGAGTAACCTTAGAAGCAAAAAGCTCCGACTACTCTGGCGGTGTTTATTGTCAAATTTATGTAATGTAAATGGATTATGTCATCGACTAGACATGTAAAACGCCGACCACAATTTGATTCAATTTAACATGGTGAAATACTTAAGATTGTGACACATTTTTTTATAAATCAAAAAGTTTATATAATAATAATTTTAATTGTGTAAAACTATTAACACTAAAGATTATTATTATGAGCAATCTTAAAATATGATATTATATTGATGGTTGCAAAGAGGATAAAATTTACGCACTTGCTGGTTAGGTTTGCTCATACTTTGCATTTTCCGCACAGAAAGCCTCTCATATTAGAGGAACATTGCTCTTATCCTGTTTTCAACAAAAACCCCATAACTTACACACAGTGACGTATTCTGAAATCTATTTATTAGATTTAATTCGCATATTATGTAAACAAATAACACAATGATATAGCCTAACGAAACGTACAGAATTACAACGGCTTAATTCACTCTAAGCCCTCAATCAAAAATATCGATTTATGACAAGGAGTCTTACGATAATAAATGCATACATATGTGTGCGAGTGTTTTGAATTATGCTTGTGTGTTAAGGACAAGTGTTATTTGCAAAATAAGAAATGTTTTTTTTTATATCGATCTAGAGATAATTTAGACGTCTTACTGACATGGATGTATAATATAAAAAATATATATATCGACACGCCGTACGTTAACTGCGTCAACGGAAAATCTTTTTTAATGATTCACTTTTCCCAGTTTCAGTACAATGAATCTATAAGAGAAATTTGTATCTACCGATGAATGTATACGTATTTATATAACAGTTGATGATCTAGAAATCATCGCAAATAAAGTAAGATAAAATATCGCACCGCGTGTCGATATGGTGTTGGCCGATGCGTGGTTAATTCCGTAAATTCAATTCGATGTATAAATGCGCAGAAGAAAAATCCCTGTACAGACGGAAGTCATTTATCACGAGGACTTATACAGCATCAATGCTAAGCGCGAGCACATATCGCCGGGGAGTGCGTCGTCCTAATAAGTTTTATAAATTGCAATATTTTTTCACTCGGATAATCCTCACACGACCCTTTGCTCGCTGAGCCGGTGAATCTTTTACTTTATTTCCCTAAAATATGTACGAGAGTTCAATATATTAAATGTTGATGTAATATGTAAGGTCACGGCATGAGACGTGTACTACTATCAACATGAATTTGTTGGTAATATTAAAAATAGGTTTTTTTTAAATCATGTCCGCTCCCAATGTGGAGCATATGGACTTCTATTGGAGGATATATAAACAGATTTGTCTATGAAAAATGCTTATTATTCAGATTTTCAACCTCTTTTTTTTTGAATAAATTAATGATAAAAGGTTAGGGCTAGGACATGACTAATGGTTAGCTGATCACTTCCTCTGTGTCCTATATTTTTAGGATCGAAGGGAATTTTAAACACCACAGATCTCCATGCCATAGAACATAAACCCATAAACCGATTAAAAATCAATACAATACGAGACTGTCCTTATTGGAATTTGACCGAAGCCAGACGAAACTCGGTCAGGGCCCGGGAATAATTAGATAGTAACGTTTTTAACCTATTAATGATGCATTTTTAAAACCATTAGTGATTCAAAAATAAATCATGCTGCATATTTTGAATGCAAATAATGTATGAAAATCGATGGCTATAAGCAATCTAATACAATAATATGAGAAGACCCCGGATCGAAGAGAGGCGAGCGGCTGGTTATCCGGAGTCCTGGAAAGGCTTTGATGTCAGACATGCACCATTTCAAATCCGGTTCAAAACTTATTTATTTTTCCATCCAAGATGCAGTGGTTTACATTACACAAATATATAAACCCTAACACATAAAATTGACTCTACATTTACATTTACTTAGCAACTGAATTTACTTTAAGTTATAATACAAATGACACAACGAATTTAAATTAAGTCCAATGCAAATCAAGAAAACAATTCACATCGTCACGTCACCTCCGCCGCGACGAGACCTCACTCGTCCGGCTCGGCAGATCGTAATCGACTGTCTACAAATAATTTGAAAAACTTTCCCTACCCCTTTCTACCCCTCTCCGTAAAAATGGACTCGTCCAGCGGACGTAGCCGTCGGCTATTGAACGCTTGGTAACAAGAAAGAGCCTATTCTGCGAAATATTGCTGTTGCCGCTGGGTGATTTCAGTTCTGGACATTAATGACACTTAACTTAACAAAAACCAGGGTGTGTCAAATAATACGTAATTCTTCGAATTATTCAGTTATCAATTATAATGCGTGACTTTATTATTATTTTTTCAGTCATAAATATTAATTTTAAACAAAAATAATTGAATTTCGTGTACAGAAAAATCTTACAAGTGAATTAATGGAAAAAAACTATTTTTAAAATTTAATATCATATTTTAAATAATTAGGTAAACTTATTTTGTTGATATTATCAAATAATTATGTTTTGACAATCTAGTAGTACAGAGTACACATATACCACAAATTGTCTTATGCAACTAAGTGAAATAGTAAAGTAAGAAGAGTAAATGCGTATTATTATTTTGGATGCAGTAAATCATTCGTATTGTGTTTGTAACCGACTCAACTTGTATAACTGACATTGTTTGTATGAATCTCGAGAGAATCAAATATAATGTGGGAAATAAATGTATGTAAATACCAGTGGCGTGCCGTCCATACATGCGGTAGATGCGCCGCATGCCTTACAATTCGGAAATGAAATGGCTTTTTTTTCTCATCTTTGAAAAGCTATTAAATAATAATTTTACGTAATTATCAAATAAAACTGATTCAAAGTTCCACGTTTATACTAAATTCAGAAAGTGTGCGTGTCCTGATTGGCATTTATCTGCGTTCTATTCAGCCGTGACCGCTCGATAAACGTACGGCCTCTAACGAAATTTCGAACAAATTTCGAACAAGTTTGCTTTACATGCGCATGCGCAGTAATGAAAAATCAGATTTTCGCGCATGACGGTTAGTATGCGGACGCATGTGCTTGGATTTTAGCATCTCACTGTTAGTATTGTGATTCGGATTGTCAGAAAAATCGTGTTTAAACTGTCGCTACCCTCAACATGGATTAACAGCAAAGAAAAGAAAGTTGATTTAATAATACATAAGCGGAATATTGGAGATATGGAATATTAGAGACTGTAGAGGATTTAAAATTAAAGTGTAAAACTCTTAAAATTAAGGTGTAGAAGAATAAAATTGAATTTCAAAAATAAATTTTAGATAAATTTTCCATATTCTCCTCCTTCACAGGATGCCTTGCATCATAAGTCGCCGCACGCCACTGGTAAGTACATATATATATTTATTGTGAATATTATCATTATGGTTGAAATATACACGATTGAGAGAGTAGATTGTTTAGTGGAAATGTTGATAGCTTGTTGTAATCTTTGCATAATGTACACAGTGGAATATGTTCAAAGTAAACAAAGTTAAACACGGATAATGTGAAATGTATTACGATTCTCAAAAAAGTGTTAAACGTAAAATAAAAAATTGTATTGGTTAATAGCAGAAAGCATCATAAAATCAAATAACAGAAACATATTGGATGCTAATATTACATCACTGAATACCTCGGGCCTAGGTCATGTAACGTGTATTACAGAGCAGTATCCCAAGGACTTGCCACTGTGGTAACATAGAAAAATGCTGACATTTTGATCAATATATTTGAGATATCGTCTATTTGAACGCAAAATTTATTCCATATATTCATAGTATAGTCTGAATTTTGAAATAAATTGACAGTCAAAACAATGATTAAATAACAAATTTGGATTATATTTGATTGATTATTTTTACAAAATCAAAAATTAAATATTTAAAACTTTTTTATTGAGTAACTTTAACATTATTTATCATTAAAGCTAAATAAATACTTGTCGCTTTGCTAGGTACATATTTTTTTAGATCAGTCAAGATCAACATGAAACGAAAAACGTCATAAACAACCAACGACCAAGATCTGAAATGTTAAAATGAAAAAATCTTAACTTTATATTGGCATTATTAGGGCTTGAGGCCTCAACTATCTGATCGGTAGGGTAAACCCTAACCGCTAGAGGCTGACACCATTTTCTGTCCTTGATGTTATGCACTCAAACTCGATAATAATCATAGTTTTATTTTTCAAAATCGTGAGTGAAATGAATTATCAAATATTTTTTGAATGGTTGTGGGTTTTATTCAGGGAAAAATGTATTCTCAAGTAGCAAGTACACTCCTAAGAGAGAGAAATGAGAATTTTGCACTTACCACAAGTAATTATAATGTTATGATCCACCAAGGATTACGCATTAAGGTACAGTAAGCGACGCGAAATATTCTCGGTTTTCTTTTGAATAATTATTTCAAATTTGAATTTTAATGCGACATTTAAGCTGGTAACATCGCATTATGCAGCTGAAAAGTGAACAGTGTAATAATGCGATGACCACGCGAAATTTGAGCCTCCCGACCTCTCGGGGAAAAGCGCTGAAGGGGCGAAGTTGAAAAGGGTCCGAGGGTCACGCCTGACGTTTAAGTGACGAGGTAGTGTACCTATCCGGTAATAATTATTATCGAAGTTTTTTTATCTTACGGAAAGCTCCGTGGTCCACTGGCAAAAAAACATAAATTGAATATCTAAGCGATTAGTTGTAACTTATAATATTATTTTGACACTTAATTTCATACTATAAATTATTCAATATTTCTGATTAATTCAAAATTTTCATATTCTTTATTAAGATCTTTTTTTGTCCAATAACATCAGCTGGAAAAGGCTGGGTCACGTACTGAGGATCCCTTCGGAGAACCTCAACTCTGCTTGCCCGTTCTTTCATCGGTTACTATCCATAGGATGTATTTACGAAACTTAAGGATGGCATGTGATGGCAGGAAGCCGAGAAATTGGGAGGGTGACAAAGTATCTTAGAGGCACTGTGTGGTGGCCACATAAGAATTGGATGTGGTCCAAGAAGAATAGTGTATTAAAAAGTAAAAAAATAAAAGAAAAACATTTTGTGATAATTTGCAGCACAGAAATGTAGCACGATTTTAATTCAAATACCACTATTGATACAATTTTGGCAATGTAAAAATAAACGCTAGTATACTATTGATGGCCCAGTTCCACAGGACGATAAGTCAAACATTTTGAGTCAAGTTAGCCATTATATGTGTGCATCAATCTTCTACAGTTCCACAAAAGTACAGCTTGTAAAATGTTCAGGTTTTCTCTCAAAAGGCAGATATTTACATATGGAAATCAGCAAAATTAAATAATTTCTCAGTTTCATATACATACATATCGAAATATCCTTTTGTGGAAATATGTTTTTGTGAATCGTGGCGTTTCACAAGAAGCAACCTTTAATAATAAAACTATAAACTATTGACCACCTATTAGAATAAAAAAAAGTAATACAAATAATAAGCCATCACTTTTTACGAGTCAGTTTAGATGAGTCAAAACTTTGATCGGCCATATTTCAAAACTACCAATTTCTAGTTGTATCACTATGGAACTAGTCCATTTATATATTTATATGAAAATAGCACAAAAGAAACATAATTCATTCGATATCTCATAACAGAATGTGATGTGAAAGAGCATTACGAAAATTACTACCATGGAATGTGTTTATTTGATGAAGCATGTTATCTTACGTAATGATTATAGTTATAATATTTTCGAAAGCTCAAAACAATAGTGTTGTCAATAATGAACAATAAACAACCTGGCTGATGTATAATATATTATAATGGTAATTAACGACCTTCTTTGTTTCATTATCTTAATTCTAATAAGATAGGTTACCGTCGAACATAGAAAGAGGAAATATCGTACATGAAGAAGGTAAATAGACGAATTACGAAATCAGAGCGGTGAGGACGTAATAGCCAATTGTGAAAACTTTTTATTACAATCAACGAGAATAACATGCAGTGGATTGTAATCGTCGGTTGATTACCAATCTTTATTTATAACATGGTGCACTCTCAAAATTTATCTATATATACATAAAAATGAATGCTTGTTTGTTTGTCCCGTAAGCGTTCCTTTACCATTCATCCGATTTCGATGAAACTTTGGTAACTTGTTGTGCGCATACCCGTGAAGGTTTATGAAAAACAAAATCTAAAAAAAAGAATCAAATTAGTACAAACAGTGACATCTCGGAAAACCTTCTGATTTATCCGTGTACGCACCAGACTGTCTCGTGAAAACAAAACAAAAAAATTGTGTATCCAAAAGCGTAATAAACAGAATTAAAACACAAGCACTTTCTTTCTTTGAGTGGTATTGCAACGCAAGTTGGGTACTCGCTAGTTATTAATATAACTTTTAGTATGTTATGCGTTTGTCGTCGACTGTCTCGCTCGTTGTTGACATGTATTGTATTTTAGAATCTTTCCTGTCGATATCACTACCATAACTGGCGTGGAATTTCTGATGGAGTACGAAAAAGTTCACAGATGTAAGACACTATACATAGCTGAAGCAAAAAAGCGTATTTTTTCATTGTATCAACTTACATATTTATAACATTTCGAAAGCAATTGGAAATTTGTATTAAAATTAGCTTGATTAGAAAAATACGATTCGCATGTCATTTTTCCATCGGTAGATATGACTTTTTCAAAATTGTTTCACACGAGTGTAAATCTCGCCTTGAGCTTCCGGTAGCTCGCGTGCGAAGACTTTGTGATCAGTGAGCTGGACTTTGGTCGATCTTACGCAACTCCACAAATGCATTGTGTGATTTGTATGTCTTAACCGCATTCATTGACGGCACATACAGCCCTTGTGGAAGTTTAGTAAGGTGCAAACTACAGAGCATACTGTGGTCCCTTGCAAAATGAACAATTTTTTTTATTAAGCTTTTTTTGCAGAGCTTTTTGCCATGTTCCTTTCTCATACGGGCCCAATAGGCCACACTAACTTGATCTCAATCAAGGCCAACTTTGACGCATTCGATAAATTTGCAACATCACATGGGGACCGGGATATTTTCGATTCAACGCGGAGTAGATTAAACAGATCTTCGGCGGATTCTCAGTATACGGATACACAAGCTACTTACTACCGCTTAAACTTAATGGCTGAGAAAGTCACGTTTTCTTTTTTTTTCTCTCTCTATCTTTTCTTTTCTTTTCTTAAGTAGAATAGGGCGTGGTTAAAAGATCGGTTCCGTGCAGCTCTGCATCAGTTCACGAACAAGAGGAGTAATTTCGTTTCTTTTCTTGATTGTTATTGAGTTATGGAAGATGGCCGTGAAACAGCGGCTGTATACACATAACAGGTGAAGGTGAGGTGACCAATTTGTTATTAAGCTTTTAGAGGATTCACCAACGTGTCTGGACGCCTTAGAGAAAATCAATACTCTGTGATGAGTGTATTTTGTGTTGTAGTTGGTTTTATCAGAATACAATACACGTGCGATATATACAATGGGCAAGACAGAAAATATTCGTCTGAAGTATGTAGTCCGAAATTATACGATAATTGAGATAGATTCGTCTGCAGTAGCTTCTCGTCAATCGCCGTCATCTCGCCGCAGCAAACGCCGCGACTGAATATGGGTTGCTAATAAATAACTCCTCGTCGGCAGGCAAACACTCGTTTCTGTAATTTAGTACCGCGGCCCCCTCTTTCCACGCACTGCCTAAACTTCACCTGTTTAGAAATTTGTAATTATAATTATTCGAAAACCGCGAGTGCGACGTCACTGTTAACGAATAAGGTAATATTTAATTAGCGTACTGAAAATGTCGTAGGGATCGTGTTAATGAAATTGTTAATTATTATTTGGGTGAGTATGAATAAACATACGGGATGACGTTTCAGGTAATTCAAGTCTTTGCATAATTAAACGGAGGCTGATAATGCCAAAGTTAATTTGGCGAAACAATTTGTTGTAACAAATAAAAAAAATACTGTGATAGAGTATACGCTTTTTAAGTTTGCACTTTTACTACACTGTAACGCTTCGTGCAGTGGCGGACTAGATCTTCAAATTTTTGGTTGCCAGGAGTCAATGAGGACCCATCCAAAAATGGGAAGGGGCCACTACCCTATGTACTGAACTAATAATTAGTTGATGATTACAAAAATTTACATTTTACAAATAACTAAAACAGACAGAGAATAGAGTTTGTAATCATGATGATGTTTACAGATCATCGTGTGTATCGTAAGAAAAAATATTTATTTGTATTGATGAAATACCCAAAGTGCTTTATATTGTATGTTTTTAAACACGAAAACTGAAATAGTTAACAACGTTGTTTGATTTTACTGAGGGTCCCTAATATACAGCGGGGCTCACTTGCAATTGGGCAACCTGGCTTGTGTGGCCAGTCCGCCACTCTTTGTGCGTAATACACAGTGTGTCACTACATTAGTATGTATGAATTCCTTGATCCTAGAGCAGGAGTGCAATGTTATAAAGTGGCAACTCTACCATAATATTATGTCATCGGAATTCACTTTTTCCTGACATAAATTGTCGTAAACACGAATCGATCGTAATAAATATAAAAAAACTACTTATTATATTTATAAAATGCAATATATGAAAATACTTATTCAAAACGATTGGGTATCACAAATCACTCGACATTACCAAACGAGCGACCGTCTTCATATATTTTCGGTGAAATTATTACAACGGCAAATATTTGAACGCACGACAGTTAAGGCAGAGCCGTGAAGATCTGCTCGTAATAAAGCCGTGACGCTTCTCCCATTTTTATAACTTGTATTCGATGATAAGAAATAGATACGCAGAATATATGTTTACCCAACGGTTAGTTTGGCCGATAACGCAACGCTCGGTGACAGTTAGTCGTGATGCATATAAGCTATGTTTACTCTAAACAAATCTAGGATGGCAAGTGCGTGTGAACGGATAAACGGCAAGTGTGTTGATACAAATTGGTATCCCATGACCACGCGTTCTGTATATGAAGCCAATGTTTCATGACCACCTTCTACAAAACTATCTATAGAAAAAAAGCAGTCTAACCCTACATTCATGGCCCGAGCTGATTTTTAACCATGAACTAGTGTGCTTTAAAAAACCAAGAAACACTAATAACTAAATATGTGCGACTGTATAGCTCAGTTAATTAAATCAAGTTTTGCATTTGTACATTGAAAAAATATTGACTTTGCAACACAGTTACTAAAAAAACATTATTAAATATTTGTTTTTATGTTGGGGTGACATTATATGCCGATAGCACGCAAGCCTGATTATGGTCTTCCAATTACCGTAATAATAGACAATTCTAAAGAAGTATTAAGAAAAAGGTCATTCGTTGTTACTTAGAAGCGATTACCACATTGATGTAATAAGAAAATAAATATTTTTCTTGAGAATGAAACTCATCGTATCCAGTTTTGTCGAGCACTAAAAGTCTTTGAAACAATCGAACATTCCATAGAGAGTAAATTATTCAAATTAATCCATTCGATATTTCGTGGTCGAAGAAAAATACTGTATGTAGGTGGCACTTATAAATTATCAATTCTTGAAAAGCCAACTGAGCAAATAATTTTCAGTTCAATTGAATTCCAAATGTCTAATATCAAATATTACATTTATATCTGAACATTAAAAATAAAACAATAAATTGTAATACCTTATTTATTAAATATGTTATTCACATGCTTTCAATTGAAAAACAAAAATAAAGCTTAGTCTATAATTTAAGACATTGACTGAGGGTGCTTGATGGAATTTCAATATCAAATTTGGATTATTGAGATTTTGTACACTTCCATGTATTTTGTCACTAACGACCCGGGTTTCGCCTTTCGGCATCTTCAGTTCGAGTCGTTAGTGACAAAATACATGGAAGTGTACAAAATCTCAATACTCCAAAAGCTTAGTCTATTCTTTATTACATTAAGCTTCTTTTTATCTTTCAGAAGGGAACGATAACTTATTTTTGGGTAAAGTGATCATGCTGGAAATAAACTACATACTTTATTAAGATACAGTATGTTGGAAAGGTACATACTATTCGTATCTACTAACCGTATACTGTGGTTCGAAAACTGATGCTTGCGGCAAATACTAGAGGTACGGTGGTTTGACTTTGTCAGGATCTCGGACAGTGTCGGCCAGTGACAAGAATATTAGGGAGTGCAAGAAAATACTCATCTATTTATGCAATAAATCCATCCTCTGATTCTTGAATTTTGAAAACAATTCAATAACACGAACATTAAAGTCTGATATTGACGATACAAACTGTTTCTCTACACGTAACGTGGCAAGAGCATTTAGTCTGTCTTTAGTCATGGTATTTCTCAAGAACGACTTAAGCCTTTTTAATGTTGAGAAACAACGCTCACTTTCCAATGAAATCTGTAATAACTTAATTACGAAATGTTTTTTTTTTTGTTAATTTCTGCTTTATTATTTTACTTTATTATTAACCCTACACTTCTGAAATAAATTTAAACTTGGCATAGGACGACCTGCTGCTTTAATTCCCAGTCTTTTCGAAAAATTACTTATGTAATTAAAAATTAAATAAATTTGATGATGGTATACGTTTCTTTGTGGACAGGCTCAATATACCACAGGTCTTTTCGACGTACGTACTAAATATATGAGGCAGGTCTCTGCTAGTTTGAATACTTTCAGGAACGGTAGTCATAATTCGGCAAGAGGTGCAATGCTCCTGAATAACTTAAAATTTCGTATGCAAATCGAATGTGCGACACAGGTAACGTCACAAAAAACTAATGTTTAGTACTAAATCCCTTCTACTCAAGGAGATCTATACGGAAATTGAGCTTCCTCAATACTACACAAAAAATAATTATTATTATTACTGTTTTCGCGCGGAATACGTTTGCTTAAGCATTGTTGTGAATCATCGCTTCGTGCAATATTTCTTTAAGCGGAACACGCGGGCAAATTTAAAATTAGTATGTTTGTACAATATCGCTTATTACTTGAACAAATATGTTCATGGGAGTACACTGCACCCTTTGCTCCTTTACAAGAGCCGTCCCTAATCTCGGAGGTAAGAGAGAGGACGGACCAGACCCTTATTACGTCCAAAATAAAAAAGCGACGACGGACCTGGTTTGGACATGTGCTGCGGATACCCCATGGGAGCCAGAATCTCTCTTCTACTGGATGGATTTCGTCGTCCTGGAAGGTCGTTGATTACCATCCATAAGGATGTACTCGGAGGAAGCAAGACTACTGACTGGCGGAACCTTGGAGAAATCTTGGAGGAACCGTGTGACGGCCATATGCTCCGATTAGAGTGCGGATATGGCTTAAAAATCTACGGTCACATCGCCTAAATCAGAAACGTCATACATTTCAATACATTTGGCTAACTAATCGATCGAATTTATATCCCATATTTAATAAAAGTTAATTTAAAACAATTTTTAAATTGTTACAGCAATACGAATGAAGTGATCGTGATCACAAGTTAATTACTTGGTCCTGTCTTATGAATGTCTTTGAAATGTATAAGTTTGGTTCTTATGTTCTATTTATCAATTGCTTCGTTTTTATGTGAATATGTTATCGATACCAAAAGCGTTCTGTTGTACGTATGTAATTGAAGTATCGCGAGGCTTTCATTTCTTATAGCTAAAAATATTATTTAATAATCGGGTAGTTATTACGTTATGGGCATCGATAATAAATTCTTCGACCGAGTGAACAAATACAAACATCGGGTAAATTCCTGTTAAAATTTACATGGGCGCTCGGAGGCGTTAAATTCGCTGGTGATTGCAAATCGCACTTTAGTGCAGCTTACTCTGCGAAGCAATTGATTTCGCCAAATCGTGCGTTCTCAATGCACTCTCGCATGACTGTTTACACAACATAATAATATATCTTCACTTAGCCTCTCATATAATAATGCATCAAATATATTTTGAATATTTTAGTATCAGTGTATCACAGGGACCGTCAAACTCTCGGTCCAAAAGAAACAAATGTGATTAACTCAACGATTACAAAAATCAGAGCCATACATATACTTTTACAATGACGATAGAATCAAGGACCAGCTGGAGGCAATATGTAATTATGTGTAATTTTCGATGTTGATAAGGAATACGCGGTAAAATTGTCGACTAATGTTTTTATGTGGGGAGCAATTTTATGAAAAATTATTGAAATAAAGCAAACATGTAAATAATACGTTTCTCTTTTCATATACAGCCTGTATTCAAAATGACATATATGCAAAATTGCTGTCTCCACACTTCTTTTGCTATATATTTTGCAAATAAAAGTGTATGATTGTTTTAAAACTTTAATCGTCATGTCACTGAAACAACGGTTTCTTGAAATAAAAACATGTCTTAGTATTAATCATCATGCGCTTATCTATAATAAAGATATCATATAGTATGTGTTACTTTTATTTGATTTTTATAAATATCGTATCTTATTAAAATTAAATAATATCGTATTAAAATTAAAATTAATATTGAAACCAAAATTTGTAATTGGATAAAATCCATGAGCTGAAATTGATTTGCTCACCGTAAGACGCTGAAACGTTATTACATGAAATGTTATTCATTTTATTGCAGCCAACCAAGTCAGCGTTGCCAACCTGTCCAGCTGTAGGTCGAATTGACTATTTTTTCATCCTTTTTCATTTTGATATACTATTACACAATGCCAGGTATGTTCAATTTGCCTGCCTTAATCGCTTTGAAACTCTTCTCCGCAATTGATGGTTCAAAACAGCTATCTCTACAAACTAGAAATATTTGGAGAAAAACACTCCCTAGTAAAAAACGTTTAGCTTTTAACTCTAGTCATTTATTTATGAATTAATTCATATTTGAAAATATCTATCATTAATTCGACTTATTTTAATTTGGGGAAACATGGATTTTTTGAGAATTTAATGAGTGTTAATGCTGTCAAATATTTTTTGTTGGACTCGATAAATTTTGCGTCATGGACTAGCGGCTGAAACGTTTAAAATATTGTATTTATTTATTAGGAATTAAATAAGACCGGATTTTTTAAATACATCTAGTATAACTGAGGGACGTTAATAGTAATAATTGCTCTTCCATACGACCATATAAACATACACAAAGAAAATAATTACAAATTGACATTAGTCTACCGAGCACGCTCCGAGATAATCTCGTCTCGTCTAAACGTAATCACACCCAAGCGTAATATGTAGACATCCGAAGCAATATGGTTAAGCAATGTATACGCTATTTACAGTGGCATCAGCATTGGCATGCTGGTTTTACATTTCTAATCAAGAGTAATTCATGTTCACGATTCCCCATGTAATTAATTGTCACGAACGTAACATTTGACACTTTCAATAATGGTGGTTCTACCAACAGAGTGACAGTTCAATCAATAAAGTTGTGGTTATTGTTATTAAAAGAAACGGTCGAATTTCAATTGTATTTGTGGCGTGTAATCAATATAGACGATGCGAATTCCACATAATATTTATAAAGGTTAACTCTCTTGCAAAGTAGTCAACAAATTCAAGTGCTGACCGATGCAGAATCTGCGGAAACTAATAATATGAATGACGTCAATTCTGTATACGTAATTAATTATGAAGGTGAAGTCCCGGGAAAAACAATCCGGGAACATCAATTCCAGTGATAACTAATGCTGAAAACAATACAGCCTGACGACAGTATAAATGGACAACCATAGAAAAGGACCTACATTCTGTCGTCGCTCCCCGAACTGAAGACATCTCTCCGGATCCACATAATCGTCACTTTAAAATACCATCCTATATCTAAAGCTAGATCTTTTTAGTTATACAACATTTGGAACTGAATTTTTAAATTATAAATAATATTCTAGTATGGATGTCAATTTTATAGAATTATTCAATGAATTAAAACTATACGACGCAAGTTTTCCGATTTATAATCCATCTCTTTCAATTCTCGCCTGCTCTAAATAATTACATATCGCTATTAGCTGCTACTAAACTTCTATCTTGAGGTTTTAGCGTTATGATCTGACTGGCAGTGAACACGGCTTAACTATGTTATCTGCTCTTAGAAGAGCAGTTTCGCCACTAATAAGCTTAGTGTAATGTAATCGTACAAATCCTCGAAACAGATCGCTGTATACGTGCGGTGAATATATTTCATAAAAGACAATCGATCATAGCATTCTGTACATATCGATCGAGCCACGAGTTTAGGCAATTAATTTAATCACTTTTAAGGTGTTCACTGTCAATTGTTGGTGGAGAGGCGTTATATTTTAAAAAGAAAACACAATTTTTTTGTACTACTTCCACATGTTTATAATTGATCAGGACCGGTTTTGCTAATCGCAAGCATTATCAACTTAAAAAAAACAAAATAAGGATCGATTTTCGGTCAAAATTCATGAAATTTTCTTGTTGCTGCATGATTCGCACATTATAAGTAAGCATACCATCACTTTGACATTGGTTTTCGAAAGTGCCAAATGCATTACTAAAGACACGTTGATTTCACATTGAATTATATTATTATAATCATAATCTGCCTTTGATTTTTTTAAACCGTACTTTCATGGGTGAATGTATTTATAATATAAAAATAAATGTCTAGGTTTAACTAAGCCCATTCATAGCATAATCTAAAATAGGATCGCATAGTCCTTCGAATCTTTTTTCTTTGAACATCGACACGCATAGTCTATATATAAAAATGAATGTTTGTTTGTCCCTTATGCGTTCCTTTACCATTCATCCGAAATGCACTTGCAAAACATCAAAAGCTCATAATGTCTTGAAAAGTTTCTGAATGACATTTATATTTATCACACAGCATCCACATTTTACACCGATACAAATAACAGCCCATTTGCACGTGTAAACTGTCCTGTTAAGTTACGAGAGCTTTTAATCTATTTACAATTGAAACTACGCCCGTTCTTCATTCAGGGAGGACGAAGCTTTCAAGCAAATTAATTATTCCTTCAGTTATCGGATACTGGGTTTTGATTCCACCATTTAAAACATACTCTGAAGCCCGCAGATAAAACCACCCTGAGAAATTAGTCTCCTCCCTTCGCGATATTTTACATTGAGGCTAGCGATAAATCAAAACAACTAAGAAATTAATTTAAACCGAAAAGAAATCGAAGGGTGGCAAACAAAGTATTGCTTGTTTAGTGGAATTAGATTTGCGGTTTTTATTCAGCTAAGAGAAAATGTCTGTTTACAAGTTTTCAATCAAGATTTGATATAAATAGCACACAGGTCTTGCAAAATAAATTGTAATATTCACGACCACGTTTACAGTTATGATAAGATAATCACCGATTTTTTTTATATTGCATAATCGTCTGTTTTTTTTTTATAAACAAGAAATAACTCCTTTATTTTTTGTCGGACGATTAAGCAGAAAAATATATGATAAAGTTGCAAATCGAATTGGCGCGGTCGAGGAAGACTAAGATGAGGAATAGATATATTATATGAGCTAAGAATTTAAGGAAAGTGACCTAGTAAGATGGAATTGAAAAGGGATTAACAAGGACTGCCAGCGAGTGGTATTCTATTTAAATAACGACCGAGATATGAGCACGGAGGAAATATAAAAAAAGTGGCATCGCTAAAATTCATCTGGAGAATCTAATTTAGGAATATGATTCTAATGTTGCTTGACGTGATTAAGACATTAGAACGGATACTGATGATGATACTGACGATTGATGCAGTTCAGAGTTCGGTCAGCGAGTGACGTCAGAAACCACGTCCAGACAGTCAACAGGATATCAAATATGGTCAAATATTATTTTTCAATTAATTTCACTACAGGTGACTATTACATTTCGTAATCTATGTCTCGCCACACTAGTTTAAGTAGCAAAGTGTGTGTCACTCATAGAAAGATTAACGATTAATGTAGTGCGGCATGCATCAATCTTTCAATATAATGTTTAAATTACTCAGCAAAACGTTGTCATCGAATCGAAAATTAAATAAAATGTTATAGCTATCTGGATAACCAGAGAGACAAATGTCGAGATGGTGTCGATGTCGGAAAAAACAATCAAAGACGTTGAAACCGGATTTAGCGTTCTTTGACCATATCATTTGACGACCTAATAAGTACATACAAAGTGTAGTTCATCTTAACTCGTAACATTCAAGAAATAAATCCAGGTAAACGAAACCTTGACCAAAAAAAAACCTGCCTTGGAAATCCTTTATCTCCATTCAGAGTAACAGCTTTCAGTGGAATGCTAATATTTGCGAACATATATGGCGCAAAAATAAGAATACTTATTTAGATTTCATAAATATGTTTATTGTGGCTTGTTGTCGTTAAATACTCAGTAAACACGCCAGAAGTTCAACTTGACGCCAAAAACATTAATATGAACAACGTTCATAAGCATAACTTTGGCGTGAATGAAAAAAAGCTCAGAGCTCATTAACCGGAATTATGCAAGGGCGTGCGCTAAATAGATACAAAATTGCGCCGTCTGTCTGCCATCGTAGCGGCCATTAATGAGTGCGGACTTGTAACAACTTTACTCGTTAGGGGCCACTCCAGAGAGCTTTCACAGCCAGGACGAGTTGGGGTAGGATGCAGTGGCGTGCTCAGCGAGTCAGTGGTATATTTGAGGTAGCCCACTATCATCGTCTGTGTTGTAGAGTCATAAGTTACACAATTACGGTCAGAAGTTGAGGTCAGATACCCAACTGGATCTAATTTGAATTTTTTACTCGATATTCTCTCGAGCTGATTTTTCGAATTCTTTTTAGAGTCGTGTTTGGAGATTTGCCTGGGGAGAAACTGCTGCGAACAGAACTGGATTAAGAATAATAATTGATGATGCCAGGATAAAAACTGTTAAAAAGTAATTTCTGAAAACAAATCAAATTTAATTTAACTTAAATTTTCCTTCACTTAAATTCTCGTGAAAAAAGTATTCAATGATAAACTATTTAATTTTTTTGGATTATTGAGATTTTGTATTTAATATACATGGAAGTGTACAAAATCTCAATAATCCAAATTTGATATTGAAATTCCATCAAGCACCCTCAGTCGATGTCTTAAATTATTTAATTTTTTATTTAATTCCTCTGATTTGATTAAGTACATCCACATCACTAGCATACAACACCTAACATTAAAAACATTTGCTTAGTTAATTTTGTGAGCTGGAATGACAAAAAAAAAATTATTAATATTCCCGGATAACATAAGCCCTTTGTTGAATCAGCATTTATTATATCAATTAAAGAATGCGTTTCTTTTAAACTCCTCCTGTTACTATAAGACTAGAACGCCTTTGAGATCATGGAAGCACGGCTGAAAGTTAAGCAAAGGACTGGCCAATCCCCTTTCCTTTCTACCCAGAATGAAAAGAAGGATGTAAGCCAGATAAGAATTGAACTGATTTCAGGAAGTTTTCCGACAGTTATTACTTAAATGAAATTCTAAGATTTTATTCAAATCAAATTTGACGCATTAATATTAAAACTTTAAATTAAATATCAACGCCCACATTCATATTTCAAAATGTTTATATTTCCCTATAGTATTTTCTATCTACCCAGAAAGAGTTCACATAACTCTTTTTATAATCGTTTAATAGTGTATAAATGGAAGAATAATATTCTTTGTATTACGTTTTTTTTAAATACACTTTCTTGCAAAATTGACTTGGAAGCCAGCGCACAAGGCAGCCAACGAGCTCTTCAAATTTGTATTAAAATTTATTAAAGTGAACGCACTAGGCAGCCAAATATCGATGGCTGCGGGAGTCAGCTGAAACACGCCGATTACACGGGCAGCCACGGCTGCGCGCAGCCAATACGACACGGTAAAATGTATGTGGCTGCCTCGGTCTGCATGCACTTGTCGCGGCAGCCAAGGGTTTCTCGTGTTCAGCGATCAGTGCGAACTTGTGACATTGGCTACTGGCTGCTACAGCTGGCTGCGAGAATTGGCTGCGCATTATGCATTAGCCAGGCTGCCTAGTGCTCGGCCAGCTTAAAAGTCTGTACATGACAATAATATATAGTACATACCAATACTAGGTGTACATATTTATTCTAATACTTAGCTGCATATAGTCTTTCATTACTCACGAAGACTCAACGCCTACACAATGAAAACAAATATTAATTTAACGGTTGAGTTGGACTGCTGCACATTTTTGATCGTCGTCTTTTGTAAAATTGATTTTGTCTAGCAAACGTTGCACATGCATATTTGTTAAAACGTCAGCTTCCAACAACTTCAACAGTTTAAAAAAAATGGGAAATATTAATCAAACACATTTTAATGATGGCTCCCTTTGCGTATATATCTTTGGCCTTTTCATAATATTTAATGTGCTATTCTGCGTGTTCTGGAACTGCGTGCTACATGTGTGCCACCTTCTTTAGTGATTTTATATAGCATTCAATAACTAGAATCAAATATTACGAAATAGATCATTTTCATGCCTGAGGATACTTCTCAAAGAAGAATGACCCGTGCTACACTTGACTACACAACAATTATTGTATTAACAATATTACCAATTCACTTATCTTAAATTTTGTATTTTATTCACCTTTATACTATAATATAATAAATCACGTGATATGTGTTTTTATCTTTTTTTTTATCTAACTTCATCAGTGTATTTTGTCAATTCGATTCTTTTTAAATTTCCATTCCGTTTTTTCGGACCGTTTCTGCCGAAAGCGGATCAGTCGCATAATAAAACCAATTTGACGGCAATGCTTATTAAGTCACATAGTAAACATTAATAATTATAATATGTAAAATAAGCTTTTGGTATGATGCGTATAGCACCATTAACCTATATTTCCAAACGTGTACTGTTTAATTGATTCTAATAATATATTATTTGCAGTGGCGTAGTCGGACTGTAGCTTGCGGTCGGCGAGCCGAGATTTTTTTCATCAGACCGGAGCGCGCAATGGCACTTAATCATACAATTCTCATCTATATTATTACACAATGAAATATTTTGGGTGCTGTCTGGAGGTTATTGAAATAAAATTTTGAAAAAGGGGTTCTTGCAAATTATTCTTACGTAAATATCAATTTTTAGTGTAAGTCAGTACAAATGATATTAATTAAGGTTTTTTTTTAAATCGATTGCTGCTGACACCCTATAATTTTTTTGTATTCAGCCACTGACTTATTAAAAATTGCTTTAACCTCTACAGTGTCATGAGCGAGTTTACTCGCCAAAGCCTGAATGTAGCGTCAGGCCATCGGCGAGTTTACTCGCGAGCTCTTATCATCGTCATAGCAAGTCACTAAATATTTATTTTGACTCCTGTAGAGTGAAATTTTATAGTGCCATCTATTGACATGAAGTGAATATTGTTTTTCTTCAGGTCAAATATAGATATTATCAACGTAGTCTGCAATCTTGATATGCGTTAGTACATGACACAGGGCTATCAGAAATTTGTAAAGACATAAGCTAGATATGCAAACAATTCAATACGACATTAAGTGTGGCGCCTTGCTTTGAAATGCACCATTCGTTTGAAAACTATCATCATCATCAGCCTGAATCTATTCACGGCTGGATGAAGGCCTCATCAAGCCGCTTCCACTTTTCTCGGTTCGTTGCGTTGCCACGTACTTTCTCAGAACTTTATCATTTCATCGATCCAGCGGCCTCTAGGTCTGCCTTGCGGACGTTTTGTATCTCTTGGATACCACAATTTAGTAACTAGTAAATTATACAGTGTAAGAAGTAATAGTGATTAGTTCTGTAAAGTTACTTAAATTCTGAGGTTGTCTGATATTATTGAAATATTTACAAAAGTCAATTATTAATTATGAAGTAATTTATTTTATTCCAAACACAGCTGGCCTACAAGTGTCAATCGTCAATCAAGTGACAATACAAATCGAACCGAGATTATTTTCTTCAGGACTCCAACACTGACCGTAAGTTTAACGTGTAATATGTTTGGTTATTAAAATTAATTGCGAGTATTTTCAAGGCATCTTGAAATATTGCAAACATGTGGTGATGGCAATTAAGCAAGACATGTCTCTAAAATATTTACGTAGTTACTTTAGATTATTAACTTCTGTGACAAAATAATACTAATAATAATAATAATGTGTTAACAAAAGTTCCCGGTGAATACATATTTTAGTAAATTAATATTAATTACACAGTAAGATGTCAATTTAGCTTTAAGGGGAAATAGCTCGAGTGAGCTTCTGTAATAATTGTGCCTGTTTACTGTATCATTATTGGAACTCACATGAATAGCAATATAAATGCTAGAATACAACTTATTAAAATGTCACAACGTTGGTTGAGGTATTTTCTTTACCTTCCGCTGCATAGCTACTTTAAGAAGCATCATCAGACTCAACCGCAAGGTTATTAATTATATATTAAAAATAAATTTCCAGAAAGATTAGACTATCCATCGAAAATAAAAAAGAAAAAGAAAGGTGAAATGATCAAGTTTTTTTAAGAAACTAGAGGCCCGGTACATTTTTACACATAAGGGAAAGTTCCTTACAGCTAGAAGGCATTTTCAATTTATTTATTGTAATATTTACAGCTCAGTTTCAGATTGTATGCAGGAAAATAACGAGTGACTATTTTAAAAAAGAAGACCCTAAAAAGATGATTGGTCTAATGGGTAACGTTCAGGTTAGTATGGCGGTACGGGGCTCGTATCCCCAGATCAGCTTAGTTTGCGGAATATATACCTACGATTGAAAAAAAGTCTTGAGTAAGGAAGTCGATGAAATTGACACAATTTACTGCTTTTAATTCGATGTTACGAGTTAAAACATTAAGAAATATATCAATTAAAATACGTGCTATGTCAAATTCAATCAAATATTAGGTTATATCAGTTCTTCTGACATTCATTTCCTTCTTAGAAAAAGCTCACACAAAGATACGATTGTGGCAAGTTAATTCGACGACAAATATATTGATTTCACCATCGTTATTTACGTATATGTATAGGTTTTTACTGTCTTTACTCAAGTCACCCTCACGTAACTTACAGTTGCGTTTTGAGTAGGTTAATTTTTACCTTTACCCCATCTATATAAGGCATTTTTTTTTTATCATCGAATGGTTTACAATCAGTGTACCGCATACAACAGTATGCATTAAAAAATATTCTGAATGCCAAATCTGTAGCGTTAAGGTGGATGCTGATATCTCAGTTTAACTTTAGCTTACAGGAGAAGAAATATGAACCATGGTAAGTTTACATTTTCGTCCACAAAAGTAATAAAGCCTTAAAAAAATGGTTGTATGGAATAATATTTATTTTTATTTGTAGGCTGCAGAATATTTTATCTGTGTTGGAGTTTTTTAATAACCTAGGATACATGCTCATACAATTCGCAATGCTGAGTTACAAGTTTTTTAATAAAAACTCATCCAAGTGAACGTAATGCTTTCGAGTGCTCGAAAAATTTCAACAGAACGTAAGCAAAAATAATATGAAGATTAAGCTTCCGTGCGTTTTTAAATTATTATTTTTTTACATTGTTTTGCAATACAAAAAGAGAAAACAAATAAAACACTCGATGAGAACAAAAACAGACTGTATTCAAATAAATAATAATGAATATGAGTGATTAGTCTGTGAGATGGTAATATTAAACGGTAGGAAGTATAGGTATGCACAGCCCGGGTTCGGAAGGGAAAAGTCAATTTAAATTTGGGCTCGGACTGGGCCCGGGTAAAGAATTTCGTTTTCAGAAAAATATTTTCGACTATGTACGGGTCATGACTCAGCCATAAGGTAATACTATTCATAACTTATATAATGTATTTTATATGTGTTATGAATATCGTTGGAAATATGAAAAACAATAGCGTATGTAATTTAAGACATCGACTGAGGGTGCTTGATGAAATTTCAATATCAAATTTGAATTATTGAGATTTTTTACACTTCTATATATTTTGACTCTAGCGACTCGGGCTTCGCCTTTCGGCATCTTCAGGTATTCGAGCGCATGAATGGACTCGAACTGACAAAACAGTCAGTTCATTCGTGTGCTCGAATGCCAGAAGATGCCGAAAGGCGAAACCCCGGTCGTTAGTGACAAAATACATGGAAGTGTACAAAATCTCAATAATTCAAATTTAATAACATATGTTGTTTGAAAAGTATAAATTAATTTCTATATTGAATAAAAATCGGGCTTTTTTCGAACTGCGAAAAATAAATCTGGGCTTCGGGTCGGGTTTGGGTAATATGTGTGATATTGAGACTCGAGTTCAGGCGGGGCTGGGCTGAAGATGTCGGGCTCGGACTATGTAATTTTATAAAATTTTGGCCCGTGCAGACTTCTAGTAGGAAGAAATTAAATATTTCGATGTTGTAGATGCCATCGGTATAGTTCAAGGTAACGTGAGGATTTTCTCGACGCAAGATATTTAAAATAACATATCTTCAGACATGCAGTACTTATTATTCTTCCAAAGTGTTTTTGTGTTGGAACGTTCACAAAATGAGAGGATTACTGCAAAGAGTGTTAATTTTTTGAATGGTGAATCCCAACTTGCAGCTTTCTTCTATTGATTGTCAGTGTTGAGTGGTCCTAATGCCAGGGACGTTTCACGATACGTGTAACATTCAATTCCATCAACGGATCGGAGATCTTTGAAACTCGTTGTATCTTTGACTGATCTGTATCAATAACAATAAATGTTTCTAAAATGCACAGTGTAGACACAGCATAGAACATTGATGTGTGCATTAAACATCTTCGGAAGCAAAGGATTGCAAGGAACGATCCACCGATTATCAATACAAACATTATCAGAATTCATTTTCACTTTGCCAGTTGAGCGTAAAATTACCAATTTTCCATGATGAGCTGTATCGGTATCATTTACAATCGCATCTTTCATCTATATATTCATCGACACGCAACTGCTTTTGATTCATTTTTGAAAAATAATAATCGCTCCGTCTCGATTTTGGCAATCATGTCGACTAAATATTGATACAAAATTGCCTTTAATTCTGCAAATGGTTCTTCAAGTCAAGTCAATATCACAAATATTAATTTCATTTCCAGCAAAGATGATGGCAACTTCATGTACACCAGTGCATTAAAGACACGAAATGAGGATGTCACTAATTTTTAGTTGTATAATTTTAAATGATGGATAATTTTCGGCTCAATCTTTAAATTTTTTATATTTTTTACGATTCAAGCATGAACAATTATTATTTGTGACGTCTATACTATAAAATATTTAGCAACGGGACGTTGACAATCACGGAATATTTTTAACACGGAGCGGTCGCTAGGCGATCAGCGTTTGTTGATTTTCTTATTCCGCATTGAAACAACAAAAATATCGCGTTTTCAGAAAACTGAAAACTGTGTGTTGTGAGTTGAAAGTTGAAAATAGCGCAGTTGAACTAACAATTTCAGCCAAAATGACGTGTGAAAATTTCACGTCGCTAATGTACGCCGTTTGGGAGGAGTTGTTGTCACTGACAGACATACAAACATACAGATTTCTACATGTGTTTTGTGCTACATAGTAGAGATATACCGATAGTAGCAAAAACACAGTAATCAAAAGAGCCAGGAATTTTTACTATGATTTTAAGGTTTGAGCTTTTGTAGAAATCGGCTCAGTTTTTATGGGAATTTCTAAAATTATTGCTAGACTCTGGGAGAATAATGTCTACAGCCTCGCAACGTGTCGATGTAATTAATTAATATGTTCGTATGAAAAAATACTCGTCTAGAGTCTAGAGAGAAGCGTCTTAGTATAATAGTTCTGTGGCAAAGAGCCAAAAGTTGATGTCCAAAATATACCTTTTTGGGATTTGATTGATACGTTATGGTTTATAGGATATTTTCTAATTGTCAAAAACTGACATGCATACCATACATATTGCCATCTCTAATTCAGTGTGACAAAATATAATATTTAACATCACTTAAAAAATCATACCCCATATCACAAACTTAAATTTAATGCTCGCAATGCAATGTTGAGATGTTAGACATTTCAGCTTCTGGCTCTTTGCCACATAATTATGTAGCGATAAAAGTATTTTTTTGTTGCAAATCAAATCAAAGTATTTTTCTTGAAGGTAAAAACTTAAAAATAGGAGACAAATACAATATAGTAAGTATTTATTCTGACAAAGAGTTAGAGTTGCGAATTATTAGTTTTATCAAAATATCTGCATAGCACGAAACTTATTTGTTAATTATTAATAATCTGAAGAGAGTTCGCTGCATGTGAAATGCTATATTGAACAAACGGTAGAAGATTTATTATTTAATGAAACGCGTAAAAGTGAAATCGATAACTTGGTATTCGACTGGTTTTGTAACCAGCTGTGTTTTTGAGAAGCATTTTAAGACTAGCTATATCATAAGATTATTTTCACTTTTATTTTAAAAATGAATTTTTATAAAGCTATCGCCGAATTTATCCACAATTATTATTACTTGGTATTACCAAACTATTTTTTCTTCATTATATGTATAGTCTCTCTTTCTGAAATCTATTAAAGATTTCACTCAAATATTTAGATTTTTCTGTCATATTTTGTTAAAACATTCAAGTTACAAATATTAATAACTCTTGTTGAAAAAACTATGCAACTTCTAGGGTTATTTTATAGTATTTTACTAATTAAAATTTTATTTAATACGCGTATTGGAAAGATATTCTTTTCACTACTTATAATATTAGTATTCTTCTTTTTCAAGAAACCACTGGTTGTTTTCAGTATCTAAAAAATTCTTAAATAAAAAACTCATTATAATTTATTCACTCACTTCCACGCATAACAGTTCTTTAAACCCTAAATGTCCACTTTTTTGAAGCCTGCTGTTTATATGAAATAGTTTTGTCTCGAAAATAAAGAAAAATGATAAAAAAGTAACAAAAAATACATTTTAATAAAAAAGAATGTGAAAAGAGAAAACATCGAAGGTCAATAAGCCAATCAGTATTCAAGTTGTGGAACAATAAAGATAGGAAGATGGTATAAAATAATGTTAGGGCCGACCGATAAAAAAAATTACGTCGATAAAACCCCAAACAAAAAACAGCGCTTCGAAATTACGCTGGAAACTTTATGGGTAGATATTTCTTGCGGGTAATCTACACTTAATTTATGGTAATTTCATAGTTCTGTTTGTATATTATACTTGCTAGTAGAGCTATAAAATAACATTTGTTACTTTATCATGCTTCTAAGTTTTTAATAGCAAATTTGACATTACTCACATCACTCTATTAATTTAAAAATTATGATGAAAATAAGCAGCCGATAGCAAATATTTTCGAGCTTCCGAACTTTTCGGTATGCGATCAAGAGTTCGAATTTCGAATCCCTTAATTTATTTTACTATCAAACATTGATTTTTCGATTACGAATGTTTGTAATTTTTCATCATCTTTCTGATACCGAAAATGGTGCATAGAGAGAGGCCGATGGGCAAAGTACAAGAAAGTTCTTATATCCTTTCCTTCTCTGAAAAAGAAAAAAAATACAACTAGTTCTTATAAAGCGCATTCTGTGTAAATGCTTAATTCAGAACCCATGTACTCCAAATGATAAAAAGCGTGTATTCCATTTAAGAATTTATAAATTCTAGTATTTTATTTAAAAACAGTTTGTGCTTTTAGAGAGCAGAGCTTTTTGAGTTTTTGACACGAGGCCGGTTGGGTCACATGGGAGAGCTGTAATAGACCTGGCGTTACGTTTATTTACATATGTTGAATGTGTTAAATAATATTGAGTTGGGGTAAGTTATTTAAATAAAATTCTAAGCTTTAATATCAAAATAAAGTAAGATTTTTGGACATTACTGGTAGAAATTATATCATTAGTTTTTTTTATAAAACGGGTAATAAATGATTGCACTTTGTGTTAGATAGTATTCATTTGGTAATTTAATTTTGATAGTTTGCACTTTGGATTAGACAGTATCAACTTAGTGAACTCAAATTTAGATTTTAATAGTTTCCACTTAGTCGCGGCTTATTTTAACAAAATGAGTTAAGAGTTAAGGTTTCTGTAATCTATTCTAATGCGTGGAGCAAATACAACAAAGGCGGCCTAATATTAAGTAGAAGAATAAGTGACATTTCATTACAGCTTTATGCAACTATCGATTTCAAAGTGTGAGTATTTGTATTGAGTGAACACTATTTTATCTATGTGAAAATATTTTTTCGTAAGTGTAATATATTTCTTCGATGTTAAAATATATTGTATTATGTGGGATCACTTTATTTTTAGTGAAAGAATTTGATTTTTGTAGAATGTAATTGTTATAAGTGAAAATTATTTTTATGAAAGTGAATATGATCTAAACAAAAGTGCATTTATTGTAGGCCTTATAAATCTAGCGACTGTTCAATATAAGAAATTTTAAAAGCCCAAAATTACAATACGTTTAGAGCTGTGATTAAATCGATACACAATAGAGTTACAAAATTAAGTATCTATTTCCAATGTCGCAATGTTATTGTATGCAAATACTGCATATAATGCATATTTTATATGCAGTACTGATTTTCATTGCATTTCATTGTATTCGTATGTATCGCCAATAACGACGGCGGTAACTCATTGGGAACCGAATAAAATATTAATAATATCGACGGTGTTTTGGCCAATTGATGTAACCCTCAAGAAACGAAAATAAATTAATTATTGAATCTCATTTTAAAGACAACAGAGCAGGTCTTGGCCAAGTGATGTCAATTAGAAAAATAAATTTACCACTTTTTGGAAGGGAAACATCATTTTAGATCGGTTTTAGGTTTAAAAATTCTGACCCGGCCACTTGATGTAAGCCACTATTATATCGACACTCCCTACGTATGATGCCGTATCCGCAAACATAAGAATTTACAAGAGTGCATTTCAAAGATTCATAACGCAACTCACCATATAATGTTTTCGATTTATTAAAAAAGGTTTGTACTCATTCCTGAACAATTTCAATTCTGATTGAACATAGAGAATTTCACAGCAATCCCCTAGCCCTCACGCCCAGTAGAAAGGAAAATTCCCACTATTCATTTACATAATTAAAAAAATGATCCTGATCTATTTAAAAAATGCCAACGTAGTACAAAACAAATTCTGTGTGTGTTTTTTTAATATAATGCCTTTCCACTGAAAATTGACAGTTACCAACATAAAAATATCATTTATAAGTTATGAATTGCAATCAATGTCTGCCTTATAAATAACAATAGAGTTGCGGGCCGTCTTAGGTGGATGGAGTCATTACGAGCGCGAGGTGGCGCGGCGTAGCACGAAAATATCAATGCTCCTCCAACGGGAGTGTCTGACGTGAGAGGTGACGAAAACATACGGTGCGACGATACGGCGGCAAGCACGTCAAACGCCGCCTAGCCGCCTCACGCTGGCAAAACTTCGTCTACCTAATTTGCTGCGTTTATATGAAGATGTGTCACGTCTTTGCACACAACCAGCAGAACAACAAAGTTATCAATTTTTATTATAAGTTGAAATTAAAGAAATTCGTAACAGCGGAAGTAAACGTGCATTCGTGGGCAACACGTACGTAATGTGATTAATACGAATCGACCGTGTACCCGTATGGCTGCCTGTACTCCTGTCTCCTGTCTATAACTAACTGTGCGTAATATGGCAGTAGATATATTGCCGTGTTCGCCGATTCAAAACAAGCCGACTGCGAAGCGTAGTCGAGGTGTCAGAGTGAAGGGCGCCGAGCTGGCCGTGATCTCGTGACCCCTCGCTTCCTTTGGACCCCCACTGACCTACTATCGTCGGCTCACAATGGAAATTTCGCACGCGACACACACAAGTACACGAAGCTTCAAAACTAAACATCGCTGCACTCGGAAAAGATACCTGCTCTGTTGATATTAAATAGTAATTATGTATAGGCATAAATATATGACACCGTCTGACCTGTCCTACGTGGTGTGTTACAGTATTCCATGACGCATTTTTATAGTCGACTATGTTTTGGCCAATTGATGTAATCCTCAAAAAATACGAAAATGAATTAAAGATTGAATCTCTTTTTAAAGACAACAGAGCAGGTCTCGGCCAAATTATGTAAATAAAAAAAGTAAATTGACCTCGTTTTGGAAGGGAAGCATCATTTTACATCGGTTTTAGTTTTAAAAATTCTGACCCTGCCACTTGGTGAAGGCCACTATTATATCGACACTCCCTACGTATAATCCCGTATTGCAAGCATGAAAATTTATAGGAGTGCATTTAAAAGATTCATAACGCAACCCACCATATAATGTTATCGATAAAAACAGTTTTTACTCATTCCTGAACAATTTCAATTTTGAGAGTTACATCAATTGGCCAAAACACCGTCGATATGTTTTAACCACGTATAACATTATAAATAAACGTCTATGAGGTAGTTTATACCTTATCCCATCACAAAATATCATAAAAATAAAGCATACGATAAGAGAATGAAAAAAAAATACTTTTAACCATATTCGCTCCCAATTCGAAGCATATGATCTCCTTATGAACCGTCTCAACAGAAATTGTTTTTACGAGATCTTGTTGTAAGCCACTCGACCAACCTTGTTCTTCTGAGAGGATGTGGAAAGAAAGATGCAGATAGGGAAGCACTTGTAATTAGTTGGTCGCACACTCCGTTTTGGATGGGTGAGATATTGTGAAAATCAGGTTTACAGTGTTGACACCCATGCTTTTGGATACAAGCCTATAAATCAATGAACGAAATTTTCCATCCCGTGACCGCAAACACGTGGATGAAATCTCAAAAAAGTGTATCACTCGGCTACACGACCGTCCGACATGTGAACATTTTACAGTATGTTTATGAACAAAACAGTATCGTAACATTACGGTTTTTTTCATTTAATTTTATTATCATCTTTCTACAAAGAAGTTTTAAGACTCACCAATATAATATGGAATAGAGGATGCTCAAAACATTGGTACCCTACAGCACTGTATCGGAACAAGAACATAATAGTACATTATTTTCTTTTCTTGGTCGCTACTGCGTTATGGAAGGTCGGCCGTGAAAGAGTGACTGCATACACATAGAGGGTAGTGGTGAGACAATCAACTTGTATATCAAACATAGGATTTAATTATTTATTTGCAATGATTACTCAGGAAAGTCATGCCACGATAATCTTATGATTTTATGTAACAATATTTTATCTTTAGTACCACTTGGATAAAAATCCCATAGACCAAACCTGGCCTGGAGAGCTAATGTATTGGCTAGTTAAAAAAAACAGACCTCTCCTCTTTGCCCGGAGCTACGTTTATACAAGGAAAAAAGTGAACCAAGTAATCAACCCTTACATGTAAAAAACTCATTGAGGCGGGTCGCATTGTACTCAGATAGCGTGACGAGATCTGCCCGAGTCTCTTTGGACTTCGGATCGGCCTGGACAGGTTCGGTTCTATCACTAATTCACCATTATATTGTATTAAAAAACGTGGTTATCAGTAATAATGTGTTGTAAGAATTCAATTGATAATCGAATACACCAAGACACAACAAAAAAAAAATTGTAAGTGCAATTTAATTTTAGGCTACTTAGAACACTATAGTTTTTCATTTGATTTGTTTTTTAAACAACATTTAAAATACAATATTTACATGCGAGCAATTCACTTACGTCTCTACGGCAAAATAGTTATCTTGCAGAGATATCAATCCTTGTAGATAGTAACTCAACATAAAAGACTTTAAGCTAAACCCAAAAGCAATTAATTATCAATTTTTTAGTGTATGATTTTATTTAAGCCGGATTCAAAGATACATTTATTTCCAACAGGAGCGATGTATCTGAAAGTCAACGACTTGCAATGAGAATAGTGAGTCAATCTAAGAGTTCGTAACAAATCTAACGCATGTGAAAGTGACGCTATAATTGTGTTAGTACCATTCAGTATTTTTTTAGCGGGCTCAGTTGTTTTCTTTTTGTCAACAATATCCACCCCTGATTGCAAGTATATGTACCGTAGTATCGTAAAGCCGATCGTTGGAGGGATACAAAACATCATTCCGTTAATTTTTTTATGTAAGGAAATTATGAAGTTCTAGGGAGGGAAGATTGTAGCGTAACATGCCTAACTCAATAATGAATTAACAGCTGTAACTGCTGATTAAAACATATCGACTGTGTTTTGGCCAATTGATGTAAAATGTTCTCAAAAAATACGAAAATGTTTAAGTTAATGATTGAGCTTCATTTTAAAAACGATAGAGCATGTCTCGGCCAAATATTGTAAATTAGAAAAATAAATTGACCACTTTTTGGAAGAGAAACATCATTTTACATGGGTTTTATGTTTAAAAATTCTGACCCAGCCACTTGATGTAAGCCACTATTATATCGTAAATCCCTTCGTATAATCCCGTATCAGCAAATTTAAGAATTTACAGGAGTGCATTTCAAAGAATCACAACGCAACTCACCATATAATGTTTTCGATAAAACAGTTTTTACTCTTTCCTAAGCAATTTAAATTTTGAGGGTTACATCAATTGACCAAAACACTGTCGAATTATGAATCGAATTAAAGTAGATAGGATCTTAAAAAAGGGCACGTAATTGAAACCTATTATATCATTTGGATAAACGTTGGAAGGTTATTTAAAAAAATACATATTTCTTATTTTACATTGTCTAAAAACATCACGTCTAATTATTTTTTTTCCATATCACCATACTTATAATAATAAAGTTTTTTTCTGTTTTATTGGTTGAAAATATTCACTTCTAGAAGTGGCCAATTTGGCCATATCGACTTATTCTTATTTGTTTCAAGAATGTAGTCGACCTTACTTGAACACAAAGATTATTCTATATTTCATCCTTCGACAAAAATAAATGTTAGAAAAAGTTACATACAAACTGTGGTAAACGGAAATTTATCTTGTAAACAAAAACACCTTATGAATAATTAGCTGAAGCTGTGTAAGTAGTGATTGTCCATTAAAAAAAGTACATTTGCCGTAATAATTTGGAACAAATGCAATGTAAACATTAAAAGGGAAACACTTTGCCGGTATGGAAAAGACGTTTTGGGATTCCTCTCTAAAGTTTTCAGTTAGGCAATTAATTGTATGGAAATTGTATACTGACATTCGTTGGACTCGCAAATCACAATGTTTAAAAACCACTCTTAAAATATGACGATGAATTAATGATCGGAATATATTTATTGTTCAATTCCTTTCTAGAAAAAATCACCCAGTCAGTCCCTGCCACGGTTAAGCATCCAGCGGTGTCCAAAGTCACGGACAGGCTTGCATTACGATTGGGTACCGACGCTACCGACTACCGTAGTAGGAAGCACGCTTAATCCACAAGCCTAGCGTGACGCCTCAAAATGGCGAGAAACAAAAAATAAATATAATAAAGTATCTCCACAATATAAAGCAATCGATGTTTCCCATTCAGATTGAGACATTACAGCAATTTATTCAGTGAACAAACCGTGACTGGAAACGTATTGGCTATATTGCAACAAGTAAATTCATCATGTCTACTTATTCAAATTAATAGCGTCTGTCAATGTTTAGAGTCTAGAAGAAAAGACATTAATATAGGACATTTTCTTTAACCATATCGCTCCCAATGTGGAGCATATGGAATTTTAGAGAAGGTTTCATCACAAACATCCATGCCTACTAACAGTAACATAAATGGATTTGAACTCGAGACTTCCGTCACCAAAGCCAACGGAGTTGACCACTTCATCACGGACCTGATATAGTAAAAAATTAGTATAAGGATATTTTCTTTTTGATAAGAATTAATTGCGATAATTAGAAAAGCGAAAGGAAAACTTTCACTTTTCTAATTATTGTGAGTTGTTTGGAGAAAACGTAACAGTACTGCAGAAGTATCTACATGATGTTAAATTTAATGAAAAAAATAAAGCAACAACAGTATTCAACAGTTGGGGAAAAAAACTGCGTACAATGAAATTATGTGACAATATTAAAATGATAGATAGGTTCCACTACCATCAATTTGGGTAAGTTTGCCCATTGACCCACTACAAGGAAAAAGGTTTGACATTATGCTGTTATAATACCATAATAATACTAATGCCATATTAATATTTTTTAGTTAATCAAAGGTATTGAGTAGCCCCTAATGGTAAAAATATGAATTAATGTGCAACATAATTTGTTTTATTGTTGAATTTGGTAGCTGTCAGCTTTGAATGATAAAACACAATTTAAATACTTATCTCGAAATATTATAACAATTATAACAATAAATCTATGTGTGTTAATTAAATTTCATTTTAAGACATTAGTTCATTTCTATGTAGAAACCACATATAAATGCAATGGCGAACCGTAAAAATACAAAAACCCTCAGAACTGGGCCAAAGTTACCCAGATTGACCGTACTTTACATATAATAATTACGATTTCTGAGAACAAATGTATTTTTGTTTTTATTTGTGCATACAATGCTCTCATAAATGGCATGGTCAATTTAAATTGTTTTATAATTACAAAGAATAGATGTCTTCAAGTGTAAGCTTTCTGAAAATCTTCATCATAAAAGAAATTAAATATCAATTATATATTGAGAACTTCCAATAATCATATAAGATATTTCTCATTAATGGTGAACTGATGAACTACTTCTGGACGAGCAAATTAATGTAACTGATAAAGCTTAGTAGTTTAATAGTGTGTTTAAAAACTGTAATATTTTTCACAGCAAAAATTCTTAACCACAAAACAAAAAGAAATCTCATCCGAGTTGACACTATCAAGCAATAAAAAGCTTTCAAATAAAAGTTTTGGCAACGATAAAAACAAAATCAGGTATATTTACTCAAGTGTCTGTTTTTTCAAAAGTAAGATAAAAACAGTAAGTAAAACTTTTTTCCTATAACGTCGTGACGAAAATTCGCAATCGACAATTCCCAAATGAAAATAGAAAAAAAAAACGAGAGCGTGTTGTAGGAACAGACTCAACGTCGCCCACTTCTAATGATGCAAGTATCTGTCAAAATGGTTATTTATTGATAGTAAAACTGCTCAATGAAGTTCTTTTCAGTTTGTTATTGTGTATCATTGCCAAATTCTATTTGTATTTTCAAATAATCTTTCCAGGATCGGTTTTGCTTGTTAAATGAGTGTCGTCAAAACCATTTTAATTTTAAAGCGCTTACTTAGCCACACTCAATGATGAAAGTGAAATCCCGGATAATCGATGTTCTGATTAATCCAATCATATTAATAAAGCACTACAATTATGAAATCAATAAAAATACGAACAGAGTGTTTTTTTATTTAATCCACTTCAACTCTTTACAGGGAAAATTAGTCTTTTTTCAGAAATCAACTGTGAACTATATTATTTCGAATTATGTGTATGGTGTATTGAACAATAATTTTGCCATAAAAATAATTTTAATAATAATTTTATTTTTTGAAAAAAATACTGTAAATCGATAAATAAATGCATATTGAATAATTATATAAATAAATTTACCCGCAACACACAATAAAACCATAAAAAATATTAATATATTAATTACAACAAGCTCAGTAGTGGATTGTCGCATTGTGTGAAGAAGCGCAATTTATTACTCAATAATATAAGATATTTCCGAATATACTATATTGTCCGTCAAGAAATGACTGCCCCAAAATAAAATTCATTATATTTCAATGAGCATTTTCTATTATATTGAGAATTAATATTTGTTTCAACAATATATAACAGATGGAGCTACCACCTGGCCTACCATATAAAATTTTATCTATTCATATAAATTATTATGCCACTGAACAGTGAAGAAAAAAGTTTTCTTCGTAAAAAAAAAACGCTGTGATTTATTGACGGTACAAAAACTTTTAAGTCGATTTGAAATTTAGACTAGTGACTTAATATTATTAAACGACTAAAAAAATAGCTAAGAATTTCTGGGCTTTACTATTGATAGCTATGTCAGAATATTGTTCATATTTTTGTACTGAATTAGTATGTCACTTTTCTGAAAAGCAATATTACTATTCTTTTCGCCAGTGTTCAAATTGATAGATGATTAACTGTTTATTTTTATATTAATGAAACATGCCTGCTTAATATTATTTTACAAATAAAATTGATGAAACTATAAGCTTTTCGGCGCTCATTATAGACGAAGAAAGAGAAAATCAGTATTGAATTCACTTGTCGTTGGATAAGAATGACATATTTTGCCAATCGAAAACGCCTTTTTCTCGACTAATATTCAAAAATTAATTGCAATAAACAATAAGTTGCAAAAACTGTGTATCGTATCATACTATAGTATTTCAATTTTATTTAAAGCGTATTACAGTATGAATAATATATTACTAATTAGTTTATTTCCTTCAGCGGCTTTGATCTTAAATTTCTCTCGTTGGTTTTTTCCTATACGAAGATCATTGTCATTAGGTTTGCTCTATCTTTGATATTTGCTTAATTTAGTTCGCAAGAAGTTCGCACAATTTCACATTTTGTAAATACCTGTGTTTAATTAAATACAACATAATTGCTTGAAATTCACTCCCATGGTATTATTGGCCAAACATTTATTTTTACTTTTAAAGGTGGAGTAATCATGAAATCCTTAGTAATATCCAACCAGTTTGCCCTACTCCACCCACCACTGTTCTCCCATCCGTTAATTTTATACGGCAGTATCCAGTGGCGTAACAAACGTTAAGCGTATCTACAGCTTCTTTCCCCTTAGTTGGGAGTGTCTTTGGAGCAACTGCCCAAGACTTGGTGGCGTGCACTTAAGTGTGCAGAAAATCAATCTCTCCAGATAAATGAAAAGCTTATATGAGTCATGGTCTACTCGGTCGCTAGGCCTTTGACGATAGCTCTACAATGGAGCCGCCCTACAGAATCAAAGCAAGGGGGTGAGGACACCAGGATGCCCACAACCTCAACAGCCTCTTCTTTCAACAGGGAGGTCGTTGCGCTACGAACTTGCACGTGAAGATCCAACGGAAGCAATCCAACGGAGCGTCAACGGAAGATGTTTTATAGGCCTTGGTGATGGAAATCAACGCACTGCCACTTAAATGTATGTTGGGAAAGAATTGGAGCTTACATCTTTGGAACCACATGCTGCTGGCGTATCCAGCGATGTCCATGAATATGGCGTCATATGCAATTTTGATAGTCCGTACTTTAAGACCCCAATCACTGCCAGCAAGTCTAGCAATGCGCAGGTAGGCCAAAGTGGCTTTCCTGACTGCACTTTATGCATGCTGGGCAAATGACAGCTTATTATCAAATAAAACTCCCAGGTAAGTCACCTTGTCGGAAATCTAAACTCTGGTATTACCCATGCGGAGAGTGGGCGGCCTTTTGAAATGAAGAGTGGAGCTACCCTTTAGTAGGATGGCTTCTGTTTTAACGGGTGAAAATGCCAGGTGATGGGAGTTGCCCTAAGCCAAAATTTAATTTAGTGTCATATTCGCAACCTTTTCAACGCAAAGGAGGCTTTACGCCAACTTTGTACCCCTGTCAGCTATCGCATCGCCTTTTCTATCTGCACTCGTTCATACGGTCGATCACACGTGGCACCTTTTGCGAGAGCATTACTACTTTTCAATTCACATTTTTAGTGACCCACTTGATATGATTTGTGTTTTCCTGTTAATTTTATGCTATAATAATTGAATGCTACCTTATAATATAAATTATATTATAATTTTGATTATATTGCAGGCTTATTTATTTATTTTATTTTCTTTTGTATTCTTTTTGTCACAGAAAATTTTATTGGCAATTTATTTACTGTCTATAAATAAATACACAAACCAAAAATAATGTCAAAAGTGGTGCATGCATATTTTCATACAAATTATATTAATCAACATCAAAATATGCAGGACTTTTTGTTATTTCTAAACAGCCAAGACTAATGTTTATTCATCGTGATTTTTTTATTATCGCTTGTGCGTATATTGAATTACACGTAGTCAGAAGCATACAGTGTAATAACCGCTTGGTAACCAATATGTGTAAACACAAAAATCACGACATTCGTTTTACAGAATAATTACATACTAAGCAAGAATGCGCCTTTGTTCATTTTCATATACGATAACGATTGACGAACATGGCATTTTTCATCAAATCGAATCCTAAAGAACAATTTTTGGTCGACACCTAGTCAAATTTTATTGTAATAGACATTGTAAAAATAAATTAGAATGGTTAGGTACACATTATATTTTAAGCCAGTAATTAACTTTCTCACTCGGGAAATAAGTTACAAAATATTATTAGAAGCTCATGTATAATTTATGGTATTATAAGAAAAACAAGACATCTTACCTGTCGATTCTAAAAATAACTATGAACTGAATAATCGCGAAGTTTTTTTTGATTAAGTTAATTTTATCGACGTTTATATAGAATGAATGCGAAATATTTTCAAAATGTAACATCTAATATCTAATTTACAGAATTATGTATTTTTTATAAGAACGACAGTTGTTGTGTAACTGAGTGTGACACGTGCTTCATTTTTATTATGAACATCCTCAAAGTAAATGCATCATAAACATTAATCCCTTGACACACCCCAGTTTTGCAGCGTGCCAAAAACATGCCTTGGGTCGCCTTTAACTATGGCAATTGGTTTGTAAAAGGATTGGCAAAAAATATTAACATAATGTACGTAAATCTTCACTTCGTAATGTAATGTAACGTATTGTTTCTAGTCTTTAAATTATTCAACATAAAAAATTTCATGTGAGATTTTAAACCAAGTCGTCATTAGATTCCGCTCTCGATTTATATTACGCGTGACCGATTTGGTGCAAAGTTGGATAATTTTTAAAAAAAATTGTAACTTCCAAATATGTATAATATGAAAAATCCAGTTAATAATTTTCTATACGGCTGATGCCAATGAATTGTCGTATATTCGATTGAATATATTATCTCTATAGTACAAAAAAATAGCTTATACATTGGTCTAAATATCATATAGTATATTTACGCTCAATAAAATATTGAGGTCTACAGATAGAGAAAAATATAAATCAATGGCACGTTTAGAAAGCTGCTAGGCCCAGTTGTTGTTATGTGAAAAAGCTACTATAAGATTTGAAGGCAAAATGCCAAATCAAAAAAATATTGAATTAAGTAATTGTATTCATAAGTTTTCCTCGTGACACATTCGTCGGCAGCTCATCTTCTTCCACATGTACTCTTCAACAAACGTGAGAGGATACGGTGGACTGACTACCACATGTGCTGAATTTAACAGTTGGAAGCAAATAATATTTCTTCCTCTGTTTGGCTACCATTGTGTATTTGTTATTTGTAAATATGGCTCTAATATCTAAATATTAAGTCGAATTTTTTGATTACTTTGTTTTTTAATAAATAACCAAACAAATTTCATACAACGGAAACAATCACACAAATGTTGGTATGTCTAAAATGTAGATAGGATGGCGCCCATTTTTTGACGGTGTATAGTGCCGACCGAATTCATTTTTTTGTATTTTGATAAATAATAAGAATTATAAATATACGTGTTGCATTCCACAACAGTGTTGAATATTCTATTTCGTACACGATAAGTAAGCAACAGAATAGTGATATGTAGGCTGGATATGTGTTTAAGTTGAATAACCAATTATAAAGTTGAAATAATTGAATGGATAAAAGAAATTATGGTTGAAATAACTACCTTTGAAATAATCTATAATGTCAATAAGAATTCCTGAATGATCGCCATAAATCAAAACATATAAATAATTTCGTAAACTCTTATTCATTTTTGACTATAACAATATAAAATGACATTTTAATTAATTTATTACATGCCATTAAGAATTTACCTGGTCAGGATAGTTAAAATAACGTTGTTGATCACATCCTTTCTTTAAACGAGCCACCGGCTAACTGAAAGCCGACAATGTGTGGGATTGGCACGCAAATAGACTTTTCCTCGTGACAATGACGACAAACTAAGAGAGCTTTGGACTAGGCGAACTAACGAAACTTAGAAATAGAGCTTTCTTGTTTTCTGAATGTATTATAACGGATCCCCACTGGTTGATATTTAGCGGCCTGATGTTTTTTTGTTTTTTTTTTGACAGTAAAAAATGTTAGTAATTTATTTTTTGGAGCTAAAATAGCGAAAGAAAATAATAATTTTCGATAAAATTCATTATTTCACTTCCAATTATTTCAAAATTGACTATTTTAAATTCAATAAATATTAAAACTGGCGGTATGTTTTATACTTATTGACGCTTAAAACTGTAAATTATTAACGTTTAACCTTCGCACACAAATATTTTATGAAAAATAATGCCCTTCATCTCAGCATTATTTAAAACACAAAAATTTTCAACGGAAATATAAAATTCTGCTACAAAAAAATGCAAACTATAATATTTGTTACATAAAAAACGAAACCATTAAAAAGGAAGCACTTAGTGTGAACAGATAAACTACCGTTTCTTTAGTTTTATTACGTAAATTCAACCCTGATCTCTAAAATAAATATTACCTTGTACCTTATTAAACTTTAAAGATCTTTGTAAGTGGCATTTTGCACATAATATTAAATTCAAAGCTATATTTTTGTGTTTCAAAATCCACCGATCAATTTATTCAATATTTCACCAATCAGGAAAGCTGTTCTTGTAAGCAAACAGAAGATTCTCAAGAATATTATCAATGATTTCTAACTTATCCTGCTCTGGATTATTTAAATGCTTGCAATTTGTTTTGATAAGACTGTATATCTTTAAAGGAAATGAGAAACTATCATGGTTAAGTAAACACCCAAGAATGGACTGGGGTACGAGATGCTGAAGAGTCGCACTGGAAATACCAAGATCGAGATGAGCATCTTAAGATGACTCTAATGTTCGAGAGAGATCAGACAAGGCGCTTAAAGAACAATAATCGTATAGTGTAATGTTAATTTATTCTTATACCAGTATGAAGTCACCTCAATATTTAATGAAAACTGTAAGTACGATAACATGAGCACATTCATAAATATCCAACGATTTACTTAAAAATCTCTCAAAGTAATCCATAAATTATTTTAATAATAGATAATATTTTAGAATAGTAGTCTTGGCAAACGTGTCTCTTCTCATTAGTATTTGCTGGCGCTAATGCTATTGTTTACATTTTTGAAATATTATCTATGGTATGTTAGGGTTGTCAACCATTCTTCTTTCACGTCAATATCATTCTGTTCATCCTTTTAATTATCAGCGTAAAATATTTATTTTTTCGTCCTTAACATTTTATTTGTATACTATTTAATTTCATTTTTATATATAATTTGTTCGATTACCTGTAAATTCCTGTTGTAGTTCTCGAACCAACTGTTTGATATACCTTGTAATTATTAACATTCAATTTTGTAAAAAAGCCTTGCTATGATTTTTGTCGGTTGATAATGCCCGCGATGGGCGAAAGCGGTCCTGATTATTAATAACATGTGGAAGTAGTATAAACAAATTGGTTTTTTTATTTTTAAAGTATAATGCATTTCCACAAAGAATTGACAGTTAACACCTTAAAACTGATATTTTAAATAATACTTTGCAATTTAGTTCAAGTATATTGCAACACTACTAAACTTATATAAATCTGGAGTATGAATGAAATACAATTTGTAAAAAAGAGATAACTCGTCGAACCGAATCTGAGGAAAGCAGCGTCATCTGCCTTGAGATATTACAGTTGACAACCCTGTTCAAATTACCGAGACTAATTTTATTTATGTCACTCATTATATCTCTGCATAGAAACTAGTAATGTAACATTAGAATAAGTGCATTTATTGGCTCGGCTGTGTCAACAATGGCGCCATTAAAGACTACAGTAATATTTCTAATTTACTGAACGTCTAGATTTCACTTTTGCTTTCCGCGCATCAATGGAGATTCAAATTATCTTATCACGATGTTTGCTAATAATAATCATTTTAACAAATGTTGTATACGTTGAACGTTATATGTGGCAACATGTTCAACAGGAGACCAACAAATATTGGTATGCCAGATGTAATAATGACAATATATATTTACTTCACTCAATTAGGGGCCATACCTTACAGTTACACGTAAGGCAAATGTTAGTATAATTTGAATCAATCATTAATTGTGATAAATGCATTAATAAAGTTACTTCGCGGATGAAATAAAATAATGTTGAAAACTAGTAGAAAGCACGATAATGTTAGTCTGGCAAGATTCAGATGAAAGTGAAGTATTACATGGGGTCAGTGCAGTATTACAATATGAGAATGCCCGGTCGAAGAGGGGCGAATGCTTGGTTATCACCAATCCAGGATGTATGGGATCTCAATCAGAACACCGCTCCAGTTCGGTTCATCTCTTATAATTATATTAATGAAAATGACACAATAAACGATTTTAAATTTAAATTAAATCCAATTTCAAAACAATTTATAATGATGCGACGGAGGCCTCACCCAGCACACCCACCGGCGAAGTCTCCGAAAACAGACTGACTGCCAAAATAAAAATTAAAACTTCAAACAATGTACGCTCCTACCTTTTTTCAATGATTGGCATCAAGCGGACGAGTCTATTAACAAGCGCCTGCTTTCTAATTTCAGCTTTAGTCCATCGGTCGGTCAGCAACCGATTGATTTTTAACGGCCATACACCAGTTTGGCTAAATAATTAGTTACCACGAATCATTGTCATTAAAGCTATTCGCTGTCAGTTCTGGATCCTTTTAAAACTTAAGCTTAATAAAAAAACCAGGGTGTGTCAAAGAGTTTGGAAAATGTATATTACAGTGGTTGGTTGCGAACCAGACGACTAACAATGCCTGTCAACAGAACTTTTGGAGTAACTTTTACTTTTTAAGTCCAACCTTCAATATTCATTTTCGTTCAAAAAATAATTTAGGCTGTACACTTTGACCTCGTATAACGCGGTTTTATACAACTCGGTTGATGAATTGTGAGATATTTTTGTACAACACGCTTTATATAACACGGTTTCAGAATTTTTTAAATAGAAAATGATCATATAATGGAAAGAAGTTCAAAGTTCAAGAGTGAATAACAACAGATCTTGGTCCATTATTACGAAATACGTAAAGATTTTTAAGCTAAAAGCAAATAATTGCTTAATACAGAATTTTTAAAGCCTAAATCAAAAAATACTCTATATTCCTCCGATAATGTAAACTCACAACCAGTCTCGAAAAAGAGTCGAACATATAGAATTTGTAAGTGATAGCGATGATGAATGAATGGTCTATTATATTTATGGTATTAAAGTTTTTTTCAAAAAATACGTAAATGTATATTTTTTCGATTGTTTAAAAAAATAAAGGATATTAAAAAAATCGATATTTTTCGGAACGCATGTTCAACCATTAATATAACTTTGTATGAACTTCAAACCTCGTATACCACGGATTTGTATTACGACGTTTTTGTGGTGCCATATGACCGTATTGTTGTTTTTTCGAACGCGGATATATTGTTAAATACTACACAAATAGGTATGTTATTTTCACATACACATTTCGTATCGATTATCAGATTGATATAAGTAAATGCTGGGTATAAAATGTTTATATTTAGGTCGTATTATACCTGGTTGCATTTAATCTTTCACTCAATGCCTTTTATTGCTTGCCGATTTGATATTTCCGCCAACAAAATACACCAAAATAACTTTCAATAGTAATGCTGATACTAAAACGGTTGTAAAAATAAGAGAATAATATTTAGGTACAGTGGCGTAATTAGGTCATAGGCAAAAGGTATATTGATTTTATAAATAAAACTATCGACTTTGCAATGAGAATCTTCGATTCACTTGGTCAGTTCCAAATTATCCGTGCATTTGAATGCCTTAATATGCTAAAAGGTGAAACCAGGATCGTTAGTGACAACAAAATATGGAAATTTACAGAATGCGAAAAATTCAAATTTGATATTGAAGCTGCATTTCGATATCGAAGTCTATATAAAAAAATATTTTATTGTCTATGCCTATTGCGTCCACCGCTCCTCTCTTGCGAATATGGATAATAATAGACGTTTTTATAAGTATAAGAACTAATTGAGATTCAATGACGCTGAAGTATGGCGAATAGTAACACAGTTTCCCAAAACCCAATTCAAGTTTTACCCTCTAAAAATCGACCTCTCGGCCGGAGGGTCGCTGCTATTAAAAATCGTAGGGTAGCTCATGGAATGCGGTAAAGATTGAATGAGGTATAAAAATAAAGAAAAACCACCATGGTTATCTGTGATTTAAATCAGGGATTCAAAACACTGTTTTTTCGTTTCGGTCTTCGTTCCGGTTCAAGTAAAAAAATATATATCAGTTCCCGTTTTCATTCCGAAATAAATAACGGTTTTTCCGATTTTTGGTTCAGCTCCGAGTGATTAATTTTTAAATGTTTATATTTGTAATAATAATTTATTTTCTACTATAATTTAAAATATTTTATGATACTTGTATGATAGCAATGCGTCGCTCTCCGAAACCAGATTATGCTGCACCGCACGGCTGTAGCCATAATTTTTAAAAATAATATATTATTAATAATTAGAATTATAACGAGATGCGTCACACGATCGTGATAGTGGCGCGTGTTTTAACATGTACGAACCGAAAAAACAGATATTTTCGGTTAGGTTTCGGTTTTTGTTCCGACAAAAATTACGGTCTTTTCCGGTTTTCGGTTCGGAGACTCTGATTTAAATCTTCACTATTGACAAATAAATTCAAATAATTCGTGGAGCAAAATGGAAACAACATTTGTTTCATCGTAATTATGTCGCGCGGTCGGCTTCCGTGGGGCAGTTGGTAGCGTCGTTGGCTACGGTTACGGATGTCTCGGGTTCGATTCCCGGTGCGGACGGTTTTTTTAAATTGATCTTTCAATCGATTTATGGATTTCTGTTTCGTAGCTGAGTCCTCCCTCCCACCCATCCGATCCTCACGGTGTGTAGCGAGAGCGATTAGTTAACCACTAGTCCTGTGCTAGCAATATCCTTCTATCCCCACTATCTTCGAAAAAAGAGAGGTTGAGCAACTGAGTAACAAGCAGTTCTCATAGAAAAATTCTGTTGAAAAACCTCCATTCGGAGACCATATGATCCACATTGGGAGCGGACATTAAAAAAAAATTATGTCGCAGCCTTGCACCTCTTTTTTGCTGCTGTTTTTACGAGTTTCGTTCAATTAAATTAACATATAAATATAACCCTTTGTTAAAATACACACGATAAGTATATCCTAAATGCTTTGAAATATCTTAAAATCTTCGAAAAGTTTTTTTCTTTTCTTCGACAGCTTCTTACAAGTGCCTGGGTCAAAGTTTGCTATGGTTAACTAATCTTAGCAGTGTAAAATACTAGCTGCGCTCAGATCCACTTTACACAGGCATGTTTTCAACCCCAGACTGAGGACTTAATTAGTTGTAAAAGTGTTGTAATTCTTGATTCGCCCCTGGTTCCGGGGTGAAATAAAAAAAGCGATACGGCCTTTGGGAGGGCAATTTACGGAGAGATAAATAAAAGTTGCGCGGAGTTTCGGCAGAGTGAGGAAAAATTTCGTTATGGGCCGAGCATTATTTTATGGGCCCGTGTAAGAACATGTAACGAGCCAATTGCCTCTTGTTATATTGTTTAGTGAAATGAGCCGTGTTAATATTGTGGAATTACGAAACTAATTTGTTTTGATATAACCTTAAATGCCACCATAAGTTGATTATTTCATTATTTAACCGGGTTTACAGTTAATTTGCGAACGCCAATTTATTTATGAATCGTATCCAACGCCACGAATGTCTGTGATTTTTTCGTTCTTCCCTCCCATCCGATACTGAAAACGGGACACAGATAGAACTATTAGTTGACTATTGACGCTCTCCTTAACCCATATAGCTATCTGTACCTCTCTCAACAGAGAGGTTGAGTAAATGACTTAAAAGTAGTTCTCGAACTACAACTTCTATTGTTGCGATGAGCCTTTTTCAGATTGGTAGTAGATACACAAAATACCATAATTAATACAAAGCGTGTTAAGTAAAACAAATTTTCATTGATTCTCTGGCGAATTTATGGAAATTCGTTTTCAATATAAAATTGACGTTCTGATTTTGCATTTCTTGTGTAACTACATAAATGCAAAAACTGTATGCTTTTTAAGAAGCATATTTTGAAAAAAATATCTGTCTACTGATACTAATCTCTTAATTATTGAACTCCGCATATTTCTAGAATTTAAGCATAGTTCTAACAATATCGTGATGATTATCAATAATATTTGACAGAATTTATGATACTAATTAGATAGTGATTTTAATTCAATTAAAATGCCAATTTAATCAACAAAAATATAAATAATTACGATGTAATTTTATCATAAAAAAACAATTGATATCAATACTTGTTAATTAAATTTGTCATGGAAGTAACAAAGAAATAAAACAAGACTTGTAAAATTCACTTTTACAAAAAATAAGAAAATTGTTTACGTCTTACATAACAGCGGTCCAGTTTGAATGAATATCAACAAATAATAATGTTGTGCAATTTTCACCGCGTTATTTGAGTGAGTAGGTATGTCTACATTTAGATGAGTTTGCCTCCTAATAGATAATAATATAAGTGAATGGAAAATTTTATGGAAAACAAAATAAAGTAATCAGTAAATGTCTTGAAGCTACAACAGCGGCACACAATATTTTTTTGAATAATATATTAAGTAAGTTAACAGCTCTATAGACGTTTTGGCACGAGAATACATTTTTACGAGATAATTTCTCCTTTTATTGCACGATGTCAAGTAAATATATAACGTTCCCTTGTAATGCACACGGGTGCTAATGTGATTAATAAGACTCGTGTGTTCAAGAAGTGTTCAAGAAAAAATGTTGTCACCGGTAATTTAACCAGTGCTCTGCTTATTGTAGTTTGCAGTGTGTCAACCAAATACTACACTACATCTAAATGAGAATCAGAATCGGAGATTGCTAGAGAAGAGTAGATTACTATGCACCATGAAGAAGAAGCTGCTCGGTAACAGAAATCATTCTTTCTTTCCGGACAAAGTCAGCAACCAGAGGATGAGTTGCTTGTATCTAGTGTTTTATTTTTAAAAAATCTAACTTCGTTTTGGTGCGGTACAAGTAGTTGATATCCAAGTAAACCTTTTAAGTTTTACCGAGTGCTACGGGAATGCATTTTTTTATTCTACATATCGTCGTTCGGCATGCGACACCGCGTTAGCGATAAATATATATATATAGGTATATAGTATTTGAAACAGTGAATGAAATAAAAAAAATGGTGTTGCAAATTGCTGAATCATCAGTTGATGATGCTCGTGATGAGCGAAACCCGTCCTGATCATTATAAATATCTGAAAGTAGTACAAATGAATTGTGTTTTATTTTTTAAAACAAATTGCTCACAATAACGTTGATTAAGACGAATGTTCGGCATTTTGAAATGCAAAATTCACGGAAAAACAGATTAAGCGTCGGTTGGTATCAAGAAGGGAGTTTTAGAAAAACTGTCTTTAACGCGGTATCGCATGTGGACGATATAAACACTCAACAAATATAGTGAAGGTTGGGATTGCTATGGAACTGGCTAAAAAAGCTATCATGAAATAAAAATTTGGGAAGAATTATATCCTGCAAAATCGTTTTTAGATTCAGTCTTTAAGAGCAGTCAAGTTTAATTTGAAATTTGAATTTGTTATATGATTAATCATCAACGCTGTATGTGATGTTTTCATATACAAAATATTATAAATATATACTAACATTTCTTACTTTTATTGTGAATGTATTTCAGATGCTACATGCAAGGTGCCCGCGAGCCAGAGATTTATTATCGCTGAGATAAAATATATAAGCTACTGTGCGTAGTATATGTTAATGACATTTCGCTGTCACAAATGATTCTTATTGGGTTATTAAGTAGTTTGTATAAGTCGAAAAATCTTCAATGATATCTTTCGCTCATTACGGATGTCAGCTGATAAATAAATATATCTCCCACACCTACTTTTGGTAAGTAAATAATAATAATTTGATAATAATATATATGCATTGCTTATTACTGTCAAAAAAATAATCTTTATTTCGTAATAGTGCGATTGTTGATTAATTACGAGGCAATTAAAATCACCGAGTCTGAATTAATTTTGAAGAAGACAAGTCTGTTTGATACTGTTTTTTTTTGACTCAATAGGTTCGATAATAAATTGCTTTGTTTTAAATAATTATTTTACAGCCAAATCTGCTCCCTAAGTAGAGCATATGGACTCCAAATTTAACATCTCCGCAAAAGTCTTTCTACAAGAAGTGGTTTTTCTTCAGTTACTCAATCTTCATTCTTTCTAGAGAGTAAGGATTTTATAATGGGGATAGAATAGGACTATTAGTTAGGTAATCGCTTTCGCTATTATGCGGTTTAAGGGTCCGATGGGTGGGGGGTGGCTTATGCAGACATCACAGAAATTAGCTATGAATCGATTGAAAATTCAATTTGATGAATTGCAAATAGTAACTTAAATATTTTTTTAATAAATTCCAATTATAGAAAACTTAACTCACATTATTTTTTGAAAATTAAAAATTAAAAAAAAAAGAATTTATAAAAGTTCAACTAAAAAAATTAACTATTCATACCTTCTAGAAATTTGCTAAGTGAGTTGAGTGTATTGTTCAATTTTTCGTTTAAACAAATCCCAAATAATCTCTATGTTTTTAATAATAGTCTCGTTGGTCCTTCGGAACATTTCCAATGGTCCTCGTCGTAATTCGCTTTTGCCAACGTTTCTGTTGGAATCCGTTTAATTTATCAGAGCATGTCAATAACTTTTAATTTCGACCATTCGTGTTTTGTTTAATTCATTCAGATGTTCAAAGATTTCAGCAATGTGGAAGTTCATCCAAAGATTATTTTAAAAGAGTTGACGACATGTTTTGATTGAGTAAATAGTTCCATAGCGAATTTTTTCTCATTTTGGACGCATTATGTCGCGGCGAACTGCTCTACAACAAGAGTAAAAGTAATAGATCAGTAATAGTTTTTCAGAGTCAATATGACTTGGGCACCTCTTTTAAAAGTTCATTGATTTTTTTATTGACCAACAGATTCGTGTAATTCTTCTTGAGAAAGTGTCTCTCGAAATACTCTTGACAATCAGTGTAGCCAAAATCTTTCGTTGTTAGTTGGTTCATCTTTGTTATTATTATAGCACAGTGTATAAAGCGTCCCATTCGAAATGATTGATGTCCAAGAGATGAGTCTAGTAATATATTGAGAAGCGAAAGATGTTAAACGGAAGATAAATATTTAATTATTTTTAAACCATATCAGTTGTAACAAGATACTGATAATGAAGCACATAATTATGTTTACTAAATTGAATGACTGCTATTGGTCATGACCGGAGTTGGTAAAAAAATGTGTAATTTTAAGTTTAGTTACTATTAAAAAAACACTTCTGACCCCAAACTATATAAAGGGCTTTACCTGCATTTATACGAGAGAAAAAAGATTCTATGGCAGGGATTCCCAACGCCGTGCCCGCGGGCGCCATGACTCCCACAGACCGATTTGTGTTTGCTCGCCTACACGACCGCGACAGATTTTTTATATCAATTTTATTTTGAGAGAGTTTCTAAAATATTTAATAAATATGTAATTCGAACTGATTTGTTTGCATAAGTCGACAAGTTTATGTTGTCTGTATACTCCGAGACAGTAATTTTAACTCTTCTAATTATTTTATCAAGAAATTTTGGAAATCAATAGAGCCCAGTTAAATTCCTTGCCAATTCTGAACGAACAGCTGAACCTTCCAAGCTCCCCGTTGCTGTATCCTATACGTTGAAACACCTAGCAGATGTCACTAAATGTGGAATGATTGTATATATTTATCCTTTCGTCGAATTGCATCCCGTCGAAGTCCACAATGCTATTATAATTGTAAAATCACTGGTAATTCTAAAAGAAGTTGGAAAGCGGCAATTCGCCACTCTGTTAATGTGTTGTTTACAAAATAAGGATTAAGGCGATTCTCGAAATTTTAACTCAGGTATCAGTGTGGATCCTAGACGTATAATATTTTATCTAGTAAATAATATTTGTCGTATTTGTATCTTCTATATAAGCGGTAGACACTGTTTACTGTCTGTCAGTTCGAGTCCATTCGTGCGCTCGAATACCTGAAGATGCCGAAAGGCGAATCCCGGGTCGTTAGTGACAAAATACATGGAAGTGTACAAAATCTCAATAATCCAAATTTGATATTGAAATTCCATCAAGCACCCTCAGTCGACGTCTTAAATTTTAACTCTCATTTTTAGTTTTTTTATTTTTAGTTTCTGTTGATTGAATTCAACGTTTCATTTTTTGTTTGAAAAGAGATTTCAGCAGTTGACTATCATCGAGACAATGGTCTATATTTTTATCAATCCTTTTACTTCCCAAATAAATATAATGGAAATAGCTTCACAGCCAGTTCAAGTGAAGGCTTAAGAATTTGAACTAGGAAATTTCGGACCTTCAAAGTGATTTTATGCTAAAATCCTTGATCTCAGATGAGAACTTCTGGAATACAGAGGCAAGAGAAAGATTTCATTGTTAAAATTTGCTTTGAAAAAATAGGTGGTGCCCGCTGCCTTATCAATACTTTAGAATGTGCTCCAGGGTACAAAAAGGCTGGGAACCCCTGTTCTATGTTACAGAACAGTTAAGTGGGAGTGTTTATTTCAATAAAATATTTTCTAATTCTATTTATTTACGATTGGTTGATAAAATATTGGTAGGAATGGATTTTATATGACATTATTGAGTTAGTTCTTTATACTAATTTATAATCGATCGTCGTGGATGGATGGATTATTTTTTGATGATGAGCGTACTTCTACACTGAGAGAAACCGGTCCGGAAATCCTATTATCAAATTTATTGGAGGCTAGACACTTATGCTTAATGCTTCTTAACACCTTTACGCTGAACGTAATAATTTTTGTATTTTATCTATACATGTTTATAATGTTGGTATTTAATAACTAACATCGTAATACCGGGAGGAGGTCAGTGGTAACATAACTTTTCATCTGAAAAAAAGAAGTATCACAACACTCTGCTACGTCTAGTGAGGGGACAGGATTAATCAGGCGTAAAAAACTTGAAAGGATAATAATAAAATCAAGGTAATTGCTTACCTTATACTGTTGACTACAGATGTCGTTGACGTTTGACAGATCGCGTAATAGCAGCAGGGAACATAGCCGCAATTAGTACTGCATTTAAATAAAGCACCACCAACAGGAAAAAGATGTATTGAGGAAATACAAAAATTATCACGTCTGCGTTAATGTTCGTAGTGCAGTGGTCAACGTCGTTGGCTACGGTTGTATCGGGTTCAAGTCCCGCTACGGACAGTTTCATAAATTGATTTTTCGATCGATTTACGGATTTCTCTTCGTAGGCATGAATGTTTGTGATATCCAATATATATTCCCTCAGTAGCGAGATCAATGAGCTAACCACTAGTCCTGTCCTAGCCCTGTCCTTCTATCCATACTCTCTTCGAAAAAGAGAGGTTGAGCAACTGAGTAACAAGCAGTTCTCGTATGTTAAGATACCTCCATTAGGAGGTCATATGCTCCACATTGGGAGCGGACTTGGTAAAAAAGATGTAACGAGGCATTACTGCCTAACCTCTGTTAAGTCTCTAATAAATTTGAGAATAGGACTGCAGATCATAATATAAGATTGTCGTATATTTGATTCTGTTTTATTTTTATAAATATAATATTTTTTCACCAAGAATTGATATTTAACTTAATCGAAATATAAGTATTGAACTTCTCCAACCCCATGCAGTCCTAAAATTTGAACATAGCGAGAGAGATTTGTGAACCTACGATTTTCTACCGATATAACAAGTGGTTAAATGATTAAATGGCCATCACTTCTCATTGAATCACTACTGTTGAATCACTCACGTTAGGGGCCCATTGTGATCTAAAATGGTAGCAAAATTTCTTAAATAAGTTATAGGGGGAAGAACTCCCAGCCCAATGAAAATATAAAAAAAGTAATTGATGTATTTTGTTAATTAATATATTTTTATAAAAAGGTCGATATCAACAAGAAGCAAATTGGCCACACCTGCAATATAAGAACGTCTGTACTTCTTCATTCGTCGCGCGAGACGAAACAATGAAACGAAAGCATCGAGACATCATGTCAGACGATTGTTTGGAGTCCAGTCCAGGAATAAGCACAGCGGCAGCACCGTCCGGAGTCATCAATCCATCAGAGGCGAGAACAAAACAACAATGTCTTTCCCGCTCAGCAATGATGCGACACAAATAAACAACGAGTTACACAAAACAAAAATAAAGAATATTATTATTAGAATGCATTTCCTAGATGACAGCTGGAATTTAGAGTCATGTTTGCTCCATATTATAAAATTAGGAACTATTATTACATTTTCCTGGTCCGTGGTGCAGTGGTCAACGTCGTTAGCTTCGGTTACGGAAGACATCTATGTTTGTAATATCGAAAATTCTCTACCACCTATCCGAACCTAAAAAGGGGTCGTAGTGAGAAAGATTAGCTAACCACTAGTCATATTCGTATATCCCTACTCTCTTTGAAAAAAAGGAAGCTTGAGCAACTGGTTAACAATCACTTCTCATTTTTTAGATTTAGTGTTTTTTTCCAGAACAGCGACAATATTTGCGTATATATATATATATATATATATATGCAGGGGCACGCGATTTTTGCCTCCGATATTTTTTTAGGAAAAAATCACACTAAAATACCTATACCTAATAATTTAAAAATATTAAACAAATGAAGCTGTGAGGCACGTGGCAGCTGCCATCTCCACCTCTTCCCAAACATTATGGGCCTGTGTTTATTAATATTATAAGTAGATTGTGCCAATACATTAGATAGTGCAGAAGCCATGATTAACCCATTGTCTGACGAATGTCCAACACATCTGCAGTTATAGAGTTATTGATCGCTATTTTGATCAGGTACTGCAAACATTGAACGGCGATATTTATTGCATCCAACATAATATTATATAATATTTAGTATGCATTCCATAATTTATTCATGTAAATATTGATGCTAGATGACACGTTTTATTTTTCACTATAATTCTATCATGAAATTTACCTGACTGTGATATTTTAGTGATATGTATGTATTATATTACAATATTAAAATTACTATGATTATGCCTATATAAATAATATATAATACTAGTGAGGACCCGGCATGCGTTACAATGCCACTCAAAGAAATAAAGTGTTTGTGATTTAATTCTGTTTATTGAAATTCTTTTGGACACCCAATATTTTCTGTTTTTCTGTCTGGTGCGTACACGAATAAATCAGGACGTTTTCCGAGATGTCACTATTTGCACGAATTTGATTGTTTATTTTAGATTTTAGATATTATATTTGGATTATGAGATTGATTTTTATATAAAATAAGACCTACTGTAAGCTAAAAATTAAAACGTTGAGAGTCGGGCACGGGTTGGGCCGGGCCTAATTGTACTATGCCTATATCCTTCGCGAAAGTGCAAGCAATAACTCGACAAAGTTTTATCGGAATCAGATGAACGGTATGGCAGTGCATAAGATACGAACAAACAAACATTGATTTTTATATATTCGATGTATTATAAACTCATCATAAAATGATCACTTAAAATAGATACATTTATAATAGTGAGCCATTTGAATTCCAGACTTTTTAAATATATGTGAACTATTTAGCGTCGGGTCCGTGGTGAAATGGTGGGCCTTGGTTGCAGTGCTCACGAGCTCGAATCCCAGTACGGACAGTTCGAAGTACTGCCCGAAGGCAAGTATGTTTGTAATGTCCTGAAAATTTCTTCCCATCCATCTGATCTTAAAACGGGACGTAACGAGAGTGATTAATTAACCACTAGTCCCATCCTTATATCCCAAGTCTCTTGGAAGACTTCCCAAGAGATACCTCCATTAGGATTTCATATGTACCACATTGGGAGTGGGCGTGGTAAAAAATGTATTTTATTAATGAAAGCATCCAAAGTACAATATATAACTTATTCCAAAAGTATGGAAAAAAATTATTCGAAAATGATTATCAACTGATCATGATGCTTCAGTTGATGATGCTAGCAAAACCGACCCTGATCAATATAAAAATGTCGAAGTATAATAGTACAAAGCAAATTGTATTTTATTTTCAAAGTATAGCCCAATGATAATACTAGTCAGAAAGAAAAAATGAAGAGGCCTCTAACACGCAATTTATTGGAAATAGTAATATTGTAATATACTTTATATAAATACATTGATCTTATACTATATATAACAAATTTAATACAAAATTGTATTACAAAGATGTGTCGTGTTGACGGTGTTGGTAGCGAACGACCAACTTGTGGCGAAGTAAATAATGGGCCTAAGTACGCGGACGCAAAATACTTTTCGCTACTTTGTATGAAATAGTAAAATAATATTTAATGTACCAATTATGGACATTTTAGCGAATACTCGCGATAAAATGTGTAGTACTGAGCGTATAATATTCACGATGGCAAACATTTTCAATTTGCGCGTTTCGAAACGAAGCATCAGACAGGCGTTACCGAAGCATTCGTTTTATAATTATATTGTAGATCCAAAAACTCTTTATTTTATCTTAACAAAATATTAGTTTAATTGTCCACGTATTTTAGCCCGCAAAATTTTCTGCCAGTTTGTTATGAATTATAGAATAAACGCACAAGAAAAAAAAATTCAGAATACTGACAATGTGAAGTTTTTCTTCTGTATGAGTTTGAAATAATCAAAATGAAGATTTTATTTGCAGCTTTCAACGTAATATAAAATTGCTTTTAGACGATATTTAATGTCTTACTTACTTCATCTAGACGTTTTAAACGCAGCGAAATATTTTAGGTTTAAAAATTTGGGATTAACTGGACGTATTTCTGCAAACAAGATCCAACCCTCACTAGTACCATTCTGAGATGATACAATATTTGTGAAAATATTGATTTTAAAAGTATGAAATCCCATCTGATGAAAATATATACGGGTTGTTTAAACATATTACTCAACGATATGATAAAAAGAGGAGTTTATAGATAGTGCTTTGGATCCTGAGTAATATTTATTTTTTGCAAACCAGATTTTCTCAAAATATCGTTTTACAGAAATGTCATACACCTTGGATCATTTTTACAAAATACGTAGTACAGTTTTCTCTACGCGTTAGTATAATTATGTAACTCAATTTTGGTGTTTTGTTGGTTGGATCCTGTTTGTAGAAATACGTCCAATTGCAGATTGTACTTATACATATTATCCTGTAAAAAAACAAACTCGATGTAGACTATATAATCAAAAGCAAACTATTAAAGACCATGTTTTTTTTTAAATATGTACATATAACTGGTCACCGTGGCCGAATGGCAAAGTTTTGTGCTGCTGTACTGTGATTTGAGATTCTAATGCCCATCTCGTCGTTGAAAAATTATAAGCATAATGCAAAATATGCCTAAATGATATTTTCAAAGTGTCCAATAAATGAGAAAAACCACAGAACATTTTCGTTGGTATTTATGTTAGAAGTATTTGAATACTGTCAAGAGACTTAAAATATGTATACATGATTTTTGCAAATTGTCAGAGTATTTGCTCATCTTTTGTAACGTCTGCAGTAATCAATTGCGATTTATTAGAATGAGAAAATCGCTATTGACCCTTGGCAGTCCATTTCGTAAAGTTTACGCCAATGGAAGTAAAACCTAATGTTGAAATATTTAACAAGAACAGTAGGATTTTACATGGTTCGGGATTCCGTAAAACTGATTTAATTTGCGGTTGAATACTGTATTGACACATTATTTTGACTCCATTTTTAAAGCGAAGTGAGACAATCCAGAGACCGTCTTTTGTCGCGTTTTTATTCCGCGAGTTCTGAACTCTGGGCATTCTATGGAGGTGTTAACAATTAAGTGAAATCAGATTTGTACCTAATCGATAACACGGCGAGATAAAAAATATCAATAAAACGTTTTGCAGATGTAATATTTGACTTTGGATAAAATTAATACCAATAGTGTTTGGCAACCACTCCGCTTATTGAGCTTTTGGTTCGCGGTAATTAAGACTTCACATAGCATCTGCTAGCCAAATGTAGGGATACGAAATTATGCAGTACAAGAGGACGTCAGCGTGGCAAACAAACAGCCAGAGACCAAATTTAATAATAATTATTTCGAAACTGTTATATCACTCATGTACCGAAAATTCCATTAATAAATTATCATTTCAATATTAAGCAACCCAAATTATTGAAAAATGAATAATGAAAAATATTCAAATTAATAGAGTATGGAAAATAATTATATAAATATTATTATAAACTTTATAGACAATGTACTTATCGCGGGATTGCATTCGGGTGACTAAATTTATCTATGAAACAAAAGATATTTAAAAATATTTGTACAGGAAATGTGCCCACTAGCAGTCTTGCGATGCCCTCCGCAATAATTGTGGTTGCCCTGCCATTGATAATAATACATTAACTATCAGCGATCGTAAAAGTTACTTTGACAAGTCTTTAAATTCAGATGTGGTCAAATCAATCATGGTCCATTACTAACAACCAACAAAAAAAATGTCACAGATCTCGTAGGAAGAATCTTTTAGTAATTAGTGCGTTATCGATGCACAAGATGTTATGACTTTTTAATTCATCCATATCTAGGTATCAAGTGCCTCAGGCAAAAAAGAAACAATCACGGATGCCTTAATTACTTCAAAAATACATATAAATAGTAAGATTTTGGAGAGCTCTACCATTGTTGAGTGTGAGTTTGAATCCTCCATCATCATGTTGAAGTTTATATTTCTTGTAGTGTGTGTGTACGGCGTGACCGCTGATTTGATGGGCATCAAAACGATAGTCAACAACAAGGCTGGAGACGTCATAGGACTCACAGGAAAGGTTCTGACTGGAGTGCCCTTGTTCCTTTCACATGGATTGAGTGGCACCGGAGATTGGCTGTCCGGAATTCTCGACAAGACCGATATCAAATCAGCCGAATTCATTAACGGACACAAATGGCGGCTGGAAAGATTCAACCGGGCCCTGTTGAACGAAAACGAAGATACGACATTGCGTTGCCCTCAACTCGTGAGGAAATACGGATACCCCATGGAGGAGTATGAAGTTAAGACCGATGACGGTTACTTGCTTAGACTTTTCCGAATCCCCCACAGCCCCATCAGCCCACAGAAACCTGGAGTAGTCCGACCCGTCGTTTTCCTTATGCACGGTCTGTTGAACAGTGCCGACGATTGGCTGATAATGGGACCTAAAAAGGGTCTCGGGTACATCATGGCTGACGCAGGATACGATGTATGGTTAGGAAACGCAAGGGGCAACACGTATTCGAAGAAACACGTCAGCAAATTGACGACCGATTTGACGTTCTGGGATTTCAGTTGGGACGAAATCGGCCGCTTCGATCTGCCCGCCATGATCGATTTCGCTTTGGAGAAATCGGAACAGAAAGACATGTATTACGTGGGACACTCTCAAGGTACGACCAGTTTCTTCGTCATGTGTTCGTCACGGCCAGAATACAACAAGAAGATCCGCATTATGTTCGCCTTGGCACCGATCGCTTGGATGTCCAACATGGTGAGTCCGATGATAAGACTCTTCTCCCCTGCGAGCAATGCCGCCGACTGGGTCGCTTCTACTCTCGGAGTGGGAGAATTCTTACCAAGCGACACATTTATGACAGTTGCCGGAGGAGTATTATGCAAAGATAGGGCCATCACACAAGACATTTGCAAAAACTCAATATTCATGGCTTGCGGTTTTAACACCAACCAAATGAATGCTACTATGTTACCTGTTATCATGGGACACACTCCCGCCGGAGCGTCGGTAAAACAGTTCTTGCACTACGGCCAGGGGCTGGTGAGCCAGGATTTCCGTCGCTACGACCACGGAGCGGTCAAGAATAAGCATATGTACGGAACCAGGGTGCCACCTAGTTACGAAATGCCGAAAGTAACAGCTCCCGTTTCTTTGTTCTACAGCGTCAACGACTGGCTGTCTCACCCAATCGACGTGAACATACTAAGCAAGAATCTTGGAAGGATGGTTGAGATGTACGAGGTCCCCGATAAGCAATTCCAACATTTGGATTACATGTACGCGGTCGATGCCGACAAGCTGGTTTACGACAGAATATTAGAGCAAATGCCAAGATATCTATAAGTTTTATGTTTTATTTTTGGCGCTCCTTAGTACTTAGACATACTATTCCTTGACATTTAAGACAATAATTATTATGTACATTTTACGTCTTCGACTAATCGGTCGACGAATATTACCAATTTATTCGTGATGATTTTTGATATCAAATGATCAATTGTGACTTTTCACTTCATGGTAATCAATTCTCACAAAAATGTGCTACAATGTTTCAAAAATCATGTAAATTAATCCAACAGCTTTGTTAAGAACATACATTCAAACTGAAATGTCCTATGTTGCGAGCTTAAGTAGATATTGTCGATTACATGCCAAGTTTACACCTTCAGTTGCAACATCAGGCATTTTGAAAAACAGATAATAATAATCATATTCAAACCCAGTTTGGTTCGAGTGTAATATTGACAATCGTAGAAGCCAGAAAATAACTAAAGGTTGAAACAAAGTATATATTGAAATCAACAATATATACTGAAGTGTATCATATTTATATAATCAGTGAGGACTTCATTCCAACAAAGATCACAAACAATCGATCGGATGACGAGATAATTATTCTCAAATGATTCCATATGTACTGTTTGTCTATGTATTTACAAAATAATTGCGTTTTTAGCAGCTGACTTATATGCGAGACATAATAATATCCGAATTATTAAAATTCTTTTTATCAATTTATTATCCTTTTAATGCTCAGAACTTCATTCTAATTTTGAATAATTTTGTTTCAACGGTACGCGCTATGACAGCTTGCATAGCTTTGTCAAAATAAATTTATTGTACTGGGTAGTTACCTACCTAACTATTACCGTTGGCATTGATGAATACTTTTATGTGCTACGATCGTGTACACACGAAATATAAAAACACGAACATAATGAAAACTATTATCAATAAATGAAGAAGTAAGAAAATACTATTGCATACATTTTTCATTGACCAAGTAAATACTTTTTTCCCGCTGCACAAAAGTTAAGCAACATGGCCGGCGCTCGTATGGCGGTGTAGTAGAAAACGTCAAGGTGACGTACAAAACGTCAGAGTAATAAGTTGTAAACACAAAGTTGTTAGGGAATTTGACAGTTCATCGAACAATAATGTTTCTTATTATTAGAATCAAGTAAAAGTAAAACTCACCGTTTCTTATTTTCATTTTTTGTTCAACGTTTTGATGAAGAATTTGCAGTTACATTGAAGAATAAACACTACTTCACAATCTATTAAAACAATTATTTTAAAACACAAAAAACGTTAAATTGTAATGAAAGAAAATTGAAAACAAAACAAAAGAAAATATTTTGAACGTAGAGAAACAAAAATTGGAACCCCGTTTGAAGGAAAAGCATTTCGTTTCCATATTTCAGTCTCTACTACGATTAATGACCGATTTGTTAAATGGATTTTTTATGTACGGCGTCTTAATTTATTTTTTATGTACCTTAAATTCAGAGGTATTTTTAAAATAGATCAAAAATACTAAATAGCAAATAAAATACTACTATAGACTTTTTTAAATAATTTCGAACGCTGACGGCATCTTTTGAATATCATTTGGTTTTCAATACATAATACCATAGGGGACTACATCTAATGCAACTACCATTTAATAACTGTAGTGTTACCTAGATGGCAGTGTTAATTAAATATTTCAACTTTACTATTGTTAGCACGACTTCCCGTGACCGATCATAGTATAGACGCGCATTACTGTCGCATGTTTATCGATTTAAAAAAAACTTGTATCATTAGAGAAAAAATGTACATTTAGAATCTGTAAACAATGCATGACGACCAATAAATACTAATACTGGTGTCAAATTCTTGGTGGAAAGTCATAATATTTATAATAAAACACAATTTTATATAATGATCGGGACCAGTTTAACTCATTGATTTTTATTGTGATGCAATTAGACAGCCACTTGAACATTTTATCTGGATGAGTAAATGGTATTTGCACTGATATTAAAAAATTGTTCAAGGATTCCTGCGAATCCAACATTTTCTTAATCAATATTTAACATAATAGTCAGAGTTTAATGCATAATAGCATTTTCAGTTCTTTCCTTTTAGATTGTATCATATGTATTTAACTCATTCAGTGCGGAGCACGCGCGACGGGCGTCGAAAGTAATTTGCAAGTGTATGGCGACTGGTATAGCACTAATTACTAGATAATTAGTTCAGCAGTGAATGAGTTAATATTATATATACACCGTCAACTAATGGACATTGGTTTACTCGCACTAATACATTCTGAAGGAGATGAGTATACCTGAAAGCTTTCGATAGATGTGCAAAAAGAGGACTTATATTGGGATCTGTAAAAATACGGTTCTAGAGGGCTGAAGTATTCCTCTGCAAAGTGTAGTATGTTTTGTTTTCTATTGGTCAGAAGCAGCGACTTCCATATCTTGCAAAATTTATTTTCGGAACAGCCTTATAAGAGAAGTTGGTGTGTGGCAAGTTTCGTTTACCGACACGTGAGATGTGTACATCGATGAGAGTGAAATTAGCGTCCAATGTTATGTATAAAAAGGTCTACATTAACATGTAGTACGTAATTGAAAAAAAATATTAGTACAAGGAGTTTTGGTTGCAGAGGGTAGCAGAACGCTTTTTAAGAACTTGTTTCGTCCATAAACTGGGCCGGTCGATTTTGGGATACCACTTTATATAGGAAAGCCCTGTATTTTAAAATAAAAAATTATTATTCAGATTACCCTCCCCTCTTTTTTCAATAACTGAGTGATCCCTATACATCATTAGTCCAGATAATCAGGAGTATAATAATATATTTAAATTAATTTTACAGTGAAATATATGTTTTCAATGGCAAATAATTTTATGAACTGGGTTAGAAGAAGTTGTGGAAACACAAATATATAATTAAAAAGATTGTATATAAATGAAAAAATTACATTTATTGGAATCAAAGCTTAATTATACACATTACTAAAAGATTAATTTGTGAATCTGCTCATCTGAAATAATAGAAAAACAATTGTTAAAACAATTTAAATAAAATAATAAACATTTATAATCATTGTGTTACATTTACAGTTGTTGTGAGCAGCACAAAGAAATTAAAACAGGTTTTGAAAAGCCAACCAGTATTCATCAATATTCATTAATTATTGAGAAGGTAGTTAACTATAATATGAAATAGGTTTATCAACTAGGTTTACTAAAGGTACCACTGTATATGATTAAGTCTATGGATTCACCCATAATCAAGCAGCTGATTTGTATTAATCATCTTCATGTATAATATATATTTTATAATTATGTATGTAATGCATCCTGTGACGAAAAAAGCCGAAAACAATGTGAACTAAAACCTATCAAAAGTATTACCGGAAGAAACTATCGTACTGATATGTCATGCATTGCATAGAATATACAGTATTTTAATAAAAGCTTTTGTTCAGCACTCCAATGAACCAACTAAAATGTTCTCATTTCCTGTATCACCATTCTTTCATTTTTGATATTTTTCGTTGTAAAAATATCATTTTTAGGTACAGTCCGGTATAACTGATATTTTCCAAATACGATATCAGTTATCATTAAACAAAAAATCCACCTGTACAAGTAAAATGGAAAAAATGCATTTTATTTCTATTTTGGTCATTATAAATCGTTGTTGTTCTGGAAGAAGGTATTATCTAAAAAATACTAGTTTTGAGTAATTGTACTTCGAAGTTTGTCAAAATGTTTGAAATGCTATACTTCTTTAAATTTGTTTGTTTATTCAAAACTGTTTCTAAGTGAAAGTATAATTTATAAAAATAAATGTGTTCTTCCATGCGGTAGAGTATGAAATAAACAACATTTTGGTAAAACTAACTCATTCATTACTATGTTACTTAATAAGTCGTTTTTTCGATGTAGTGGTTTTTTCCAGAACAAACGATGACATGTTCAAAACATGAGGCCATAATCCCAATATTTGACATGCCTTATCTACAGGTAATAGTTTATATATGTTTACTGTAAACATCGATTCATTAACATATACAGATTTACAAAGGTTATAATTCGATATGTTACACCGAATGTGTGAAATTACTTATTTCACGAAAAGCGAAAATTTTTACCTAAATCATGAAATAAAACCCATGGCCTCATTCAAGCATATTCACTAAAACTGTGACATGTCCAATCAATAACACAACCTAAACCCGGGACTGTTCCGTATCTTAATAGTAACCTTAATAAATCAAGCAAAGTTTGATACCCTCGAAGGATGCAATCGGCGAAAATAACTATTAATAAAATTCGTACGTTCTTAATATTATAGTTCTAGATATATAGATATGTTGGGCTTGGTAAATGGAAATGAACGTCATTGTACCTAGTTATGTATTGATCGACATATTTTTATTTGACATTTGGTTTAGTTGCAGAATACACCACCGGAGCGCTACTATTATTTTATAAAATATATTGTTTCATGTTTTAGAAAAAATTTTGGATAAAGGTTCGTATTAGTGGACATTGTCTATAAATGCATTTTTTCACCAAACAATGCGCAAAATGATGATATAAAGGTTAGAATAGTCTTTTATCAAGCTAAGTATGCTCAATAACGACGAAAGGAAACATTATAAGACTGTTTTATCGCGTAATAGTTGCATATGTCAAACTTTATTTTTTCAGCCATGTTGGATAAAAAATCAGAATAGCCAACCTAAAATCCAAACATATTCATGTGTACATGAAACCAATAAGAGACTAAATTGACATTCCTACATATTCAACTATCTTTATTTTACATAACTGGTTTTAGGCTGCCGACGATAATCAACGTGAAATTCGATGCTTACGATTAAATTATGTATTTAAATGTGTTAGAATATATAATTGTTATTAACTTTTATATTCTCAAACATTAATTTGGCGGATTCTAATTAATGGCTCGCGCATATTTAACTAAGTCCACTAATACGAACCTTCACCAAATTTTGCACTTTTCGTGAAATAAGTAATTTCATACATTCGGTATAACAGATATATATATTTACATTATAACCAAATTTAACTGATTTAACAATATATCACAATTTTAACACGTGTTTACCATTAATTCTGTCTCCCTGCGTTCGCGTTTATATAGTGGTACAAGACAACTAGGAGAAATAAGGATATCCCGAGGATATTTGAGAAGATTGCTAGCTGGACGTCGGTAATCATTTTAATCTGAAATCAGGAAGAATTATCTTTCATGAAGTCTTTTTGTTAGTAAAACATAAATGATTAAGACGAAGTATGAGAGAAGAAAATACCAATATTAGTCAATGTAAATTACAGCTACACTTGGATGTACCATTATTATCGGGATGCCATTTTAAGTTTGAAACACAACACCACAATATTGCAATATATCGAAAATATTGACTACTGTTAATTATAAAGAAAAGCTGCCTATTCTTAAAGAAAACAATAATTATAATACAAACAATTCGATAGAAAATGTTTATGCGCATATAACGCTAAATAAATTATTAGTGTTTTGGTTTGCATTTTGATCGAAATATACTGATTGCATTCATGTTAAACATCAGAAATTGAATACACGGACTTACAGAAGTTAGATATGTTAACAGTGGTTTCTTACAATTTGTATAAGCTTCAAGCCACGTAATGGTTATTTCGCCGGTATCCGCTAAATTTCTGACTACGCCAAATGTCAACTGTAGTGTTGCTAGTGGTAATCATAGACAATATAGGTAATAGTACATAATAGACAAATCCACCAATATGGTGATAATCGATATAATTATAATGGTATATTATTATGTTTGACGAACACAAAGAGTAATGGCTTAAATAATCTAACGTCACTTGTATAAATACATTAATTTTTACAATCGATTTATAGAGTTGTGTTCAAAGGTATTTATGTATGTGGTGCACTATATTTACATTTATTCCGACTCACCTCATATCCAATCCTTTCATTATTGAGGTGTAGGAGGAGTGATAAGCATTGGTTCTTTTGTAGTCCCATCTTTACATCTTTAACTTATCCGACAAGAGTTTGAGTGAATTACAACAAATTATGTTTAGATGCTCCATTAAGTCTACATATTTTTCACACTGTACCTACGCGGTACGTGGTCGTGGTAAAAAAGCATAGGTATTGTCGTTCTAGTTCGCTTCGTGTATACCCACCATAAATAGTTTATGGTTAATATTTTTCAGTCATAGACAACTTTACTTGTTGCAATTTTGAAGAGTGAACTGTCAACGTTCGTGCCAGTTCGTACCCAGCTTAGCGATTTTTATTTCGATGTTTCATGTTTGTCGTTGTACAATTTAGAAAATAACAATTTAGCAACAAATTAATAAACATTAGAATGAACCAAGACCGATACACAATATCCTGATTTAATTTTATTCGCTGAACTTATTGAACATTAGAAATGTATCTGGCTTCAATTAGTAGTGATTTAAAAATACACGACTACGAACACTGGAAATTGCGATTCAACTTTGGAAATCATGATACTTTGTTACGGAACGTGGAGTGGAGCGATGATGGCAAATACCTTTTACAAGTGAGATATTAAAATTTTTCATTTAACAATATTTCAGTATGTTAATTGTAAATATTTAACTTGTATGCATAAGTAAATTTGGAAAATATGCTTTACAACATGCAACTCTTTTCCTACCCGAAAATTTACTTAATGCCGCGGTAAATGACTATTAGCAGGGACAAGGCATATAAATGCGATATAATAATAATGCTGTTTTGTTGGAAATTAAAAACGAATAGGATAATGCCAAATGAAACTTCTTAGAACAAACAATAGAGAAACATGATGACGAAAAACTTCGTATTTCGTATAGTTTATCGGTTTCCTTGTTTTCAATGTTTGGTTTTTTAGAGAATGGTATTGTTTTTAGCAGCATTAAGTATTTTTTTGACAGAAAAAGAGTATCGTGTTGAAAAGGATATTTACCTTATTTAATAAATCAATTCGAGGAATAGTTCGTTTTTTTCTTTACTGTTTTTTTAAATTTGGAAAACTTATTCAAAAAGTGTTATTCATTATGTTTGAACACGTTAAGAGAATCTCGAAATTTCGTCATAAAATGTTTTGAGAAAAGAGAATCAGTTCCCAAATGTCTCGAGAAATTTTGGGACAAGAATTCCCGATTACAACTTACTCATGCCACTGTAACAGCTGTCATATTAAGATAAATGCTAGAAGTGAGGTATAAGCGGGGAAAACAGAAACCATGGAATAACATTGCTTAAACTTTTATTTCCTCAGCAAATCACACTGGATACAAATTTAAATTAAAATTATAATGCTGCGAAGCTCACGCCAACTTAGGCTGATTAGTATTTTGCCAAAGTGATTTTTTCTTATGACATAACAGCCATAGCGATGATTTAGTATTTTGAAAATTTTCTTTATTATTTTCAGGTTAATCCTGCTGGCCGAGTAGAAATTCTGATTTTGACCGAAAATGAAGTCCGAAGCATTCAATATGTTCCTAATGAAGACTCCTGCGCGGCAGCTTTCCATCGCGGCGGCCATCGTCAGGTCGCTGTCGGCTGTCGCACTGGTCAAACTTTCATATGGGACACCAAATTAAAATCTATCATCAAGTCATTTCCTTCTGCCCCATCAGCCGTCAAGCTCCTTGATTTTAATAGTAAAAATAATTTCTTAGCTGCTGCTCTGGAGAACGGTGACACTCTAGTATATGGAATAACGACTAACAATTTGGTCAACCAAATCAAAGTGCCTTCTTCTAAGAATATATCAGCTTTATCTTTTCACAACGAGTTCCGGTCCCTGCTCTGCCTGGCTACAGATGAGGGATGTATTCTTCTGAGAGATTTAGGATTTGGAAAAGATCGTATGTTTCTTAAGGATGCTCATAACTCTGTCGTCTCTGGACTAGTATTTTCCCCCATAAATAAAGACGTTTTGGTATCCTGCGGATATGACAAGAAAATGCATATGTATGACACTAGACTGCAAACTGTCGTATCGACCATTCATACTGACTGCGCCCTAACTTGTGTTGATATGAATACGGAATTTTTCGTAGCATTAGGTAACAAGAAAGGTGAAATACTTATCTACGACTTGCGTAATTTCAAAAAGCCGTTTAAAACATTCTGCGATCATAAAACAGTCGTTAAGCGTGTTAGTTTTCAACCTGCTGTCGCAAAAAACAAACGGTTCTTAGCTGTCGATTCCAGCTTGAAAGAAACGTGCAGCCTTAAACCTTCGACTCCCCAGCAGACCATTCTCAACAAGACTTCGGATTCTGTCAAGTCTTTCGAGTTCATCGATCAATTGAGTTCGCCGGCTGTTGAAACTCCATCTCCCAACACTGACAAACGAGACGGAACAAATATCAGTCGAGACTCTTTCTTGGCTAATATTATCGGAGATTCCAGTCATTCTGGAGTCGGTAAAAATTATGAGTCTCCACCTATAGAACTGATGAAATTGAAATCTAGTACTATTTTTAACGGCCCAAAAATGAAGATGATATCGAGATCTATAGCTGAATCTATCGAAGGAGGTCCAGGCTGTATTACGTCCGCATCAACACCGATAACGGGAAAAGTTATTAATATTGATAACGCCTCTCCGTCGCCCATTTCCAGAGGTATTTCTAAAAACGCTTTTGATATAAACGATAATCCAACATATCCCAGACATCAAAGCGTGTCGGTTAAAAAATTCGGTGACTCTGTAGATTCCATATCCGGCGTAGAAACTGTCAAATGTACCCCTAACGTAGTCACCGATTTAAGTAAAGAGTTAAAGGATTGCATTAAATATTCCATGTATGACATTTTAGAAGAATGTCGGAACAGTTATCTGGATATGACAATCGCGCAAACAAAAAACAGATTGTGTTTCGAGGATCAAATAAGTATTCTGTCACAAAAAATGCAAGGATTGCAGCACACACAGAACTTATTAATCGAGGAGAATCGAAAATTACTAATTGAAATTGAAATGTTACGATCTGCGAGAAAGTAATTTGCGAAGATAGATTCATGACTCTTTATTGAGTAAAATAATTATACTAAAGTAAGTAATATATTTATATTTTTTGGTGGATAATTTTAACAGCCTTTGTATTGTAATAATTTAAAATATAGGAAGGCATTTTTTTACGTTTCGAAATCTCAGTTTTATGAACATGTACGTTATCATTTATTTATTTATTAGTAAATAAGATGAATAATGTCTTTTTAGGTGGAGTATGAAATATGGCATTGCAAATTATTGATCTCCCAGATGTTTAAATTCATAAGGTCTGTATCATCGATAGGATGTTATTATAATAAATGTTTTGTTAAGTTAACTTTGTTAATTTTTTACATTTTGATCAGATTCATATATGAAAGTGAATAAATATGAATTACATATAGTGCAACTTACAAGTTTGTACGGTGTGAAAGATTTTTTTTCCATAGATACATTCCCACAATATGAAAAAAACGTAATTGTACCATCATGATTATTTTTTATCATACAAATTCTATACACATTCAAATTCTTTATTTATTCTTTATAAAATGATGAAAAAACAATTGTCAACCGTCTTAATGTTTTTCATATAGTCCATGTCACAGTTTTACTGAATATTATGTAATGTTAATGTCTTCATTTTAATATTTTAGATATAAATTACTTTATTCCCATTAATTTAATACACTTATAATATGCCATATTTTAACACACGTAGAACTAAAAAAGGCCATATCTGTGTGACTGTAGTAATCGAGGGACCAAACCTAAATGTTGTATCTGATAAAAAGTAATTTTCGATAAAAGAATTCTGATACAAGACAATTATTAAATAATTGCTGGTTGAATTGATACTCCTATCAATTTTTTTAGTTTTAATGTTTTGTAAACATTGCAGATTTGACTTAAATCTATATTTGCGATTATAATTATAATTTTTTTCAATATTATCAAGTTAATTGTTGAACCAGATATATTACATTAGAGCAATTCTTCACCAGCTAAATGAAATTGATTCTGTCTTACTTGTCAAGCCCGGAGAATGTGAACAGCATTCATTTTTCTGTTTTAAGATCTATACTACTCCTTTTGTACACTAACATTTAAATATTGTATATTTCGTATCGTATAGAATTTCAAAATGTTATGCAAATAATCGAAACGTAATTATGTTGCCATAGAGATAATGGTGTCATTATGTATTGGTTGATGTTAAAAATCAAGTGTCTCTCAAACTGTTATGGAGATATGTACATATAAATATTATGAATGTTATTTCCAGAATTTACATTTAAAAAATTATTCATGTTAATAATATAGTTTTTTTCATGAACCATGAGTTATGCATTCGTTTGTAACTCTGTTAGTAATAAATTAATTCAAAGTGTTGCTATATAACTTGTATTACTTGGGATAAATTTTAAATACTTTTATTGCTGTCCAGACTCTTGAAAACATTTTGATGATCTGTGCAGAACTGCTTGGTACGAATTGTGAATAATCAGATTTATTGAACAAATACTTAATTATTATTTGAAACATAATGTTAAAAAGCTTGTGCCATAAATAATATTATTGTTTGTGCAATAAAAATATAATAATATTCATACTCGTAGTAATTACATGTACTGAGAGTGCAGGCTGTTAGTCTTAAAGAGAATAAATCAAAATGAAATGTGCCTTTTTCCTTAGCTGCCTTTTTTTAACAAATAGTATTTATTTTTATATATAATGAATAAGAAGTTAATCTATATTAAAGTATGGTTTTATATTGATCAACTTATAAATCGAGTATTGTTACATTGACAGACTTACTAGTAAAGTCAAGCATATTATTATGTTCAAGTTATAGAGTTAATAGTAACTTACATTAAGGTGTTGTTTGACTGTGTACATTATTGAGCCTTTTATTTGTTCAACGGTGAGTGACAGTGAAATCAGCTGTTAATGAGCGAAATTGTTAAATATCTTTTAACACAAAAAAATCTTATTGATTAAATCTAGCTAGTTAGAATTTTGAAAAACTGTCTGAAAAATAGTTGATCATTCCATATTATACTATTTCACTAACCATCTACTTTACAGTTCAGAGAGGGCGTCAGTGGGGTCCTTAAACAGTCTTTTTTTTCAATAAATTAATTCATTTCAACCAAAATGCAAAATTTATTTCGAAGACTTGATTGAAAATTAACTGAAAGATTTTAATGTCGCTGAACCTTTTTTCTAAATTTAACATAGCTCCATTTAACAGTTGCTATATTAATACTAAATCAGTTTTTTTTTTTGGGAACCCCTGTAGTAAACGGTGGAGTAGGATTACAAGGAAACTTTATTCTGAGAAATTTTCAAAATAATTGTTCGCTACATTTTAACAATTAAACGAAAGTAAGTGAAAGAAAAGTTAGTAAGTAAAATTGTTTTTGAAGCTCAGTATACAGTTATTCCTGAGATTTGGTAAGTGCCTTCAGAATGCTTGTAATGATGTAGTGGTTCTTTGTTTCAATCAACTATGACTCTGAGTTCCAGACATTCCATGTTGATTGAATGTGGCTCCAGCCATCTCTAGTAGAATATAGAGCTCGTAAAAGAGATTGCTGTACTACTCGATTGTCATTGGTAATATGGTTTCTTAAGGCAAAATGTATATTCAAAGCAATGAAACAAACTCTGAACTTAACCATTTACAAATTCTATTAACTGTTTTCTTTAACGTAATTGATATGATAAGAAACAATAAATCTTTGTATTATTAATATTGATATCATATTCTATGTTTCATCGCTCAGAATATGCCCTTTGTCGTTAGTTGTCTTTTTACAAATGATAGCAAATAATAAATTTTGAAAAATGGAAATACTATCTGAAAATTATTGTAGATTGTGTTAATGCGAATAACAAAATTTGGAGTCATTGCTCTTTTTAATTTTTATTTATTATTTATCAGTTAAACACTATACCAATATGTTCAAGATTTGTGCATAATGAATTTGCAATGCGTTGAAATATTTGAATTTATTTTAGTGTATGTAAACAGAATATTTCTGCACTTGAAAAACTAAGTCGATGTCCAAATAAACAAGGAGGTTCATTCCAGTGTATTTCTAAATTATATTATTCATTCCTAATAGTTGTTAGCATTAGTTTTCCACCCCAGTTGCATATTTTTTTTTGTTACTTGAAAATTTGTTTTGCCATTTAAAATTTCTGTAAGAAAGACATTGAATAATAGAAGACATTGCGAGTTGCTTAAATATGTTTTGGTTACCCTGCCTGCCCTTTGCAACATTTTTCCATTTGTCTCATTCTCATTATGTTGATATTTAACCTGTGTTGTTTGGCGTTAATTTCAATGTAGTTTGTATTTTATTCTCATTAAAAAGTTCAAATTTCCATAAAATAAATAAAGTATATTAACCGACTATCACTAAAAATACACTGACTAGTTACGTCCCTGGAAATGATCTGACAACAGCTATATTAATTTTAAAAAATAAAACACAATTCATTTGTACTACTTCCACATATTTATAATGATCAGGACCGGTTTCGCTCATCACGAGCATTATCAACTGATAAAAATACAAACATAACAGGCTTATATTAATATCACGTCTTTGTTGTCATAAGTGGAGTTTACACATGCCAGTGAAACATATTTGCAAAATTTATAATGCAGAACTTAAGACTTACTAACCAACTAATAAATATTTTTTTACATCATACCAAAAATATATTAATAAATTATTTTTTAACCCACATATTGTTTTATTTTCATAACTTGTAAATAAGTGAATGATTGAATTTGTTGCAAACTGTGGTTTAAAAAATCGGTCGATTTAATACCCCACTATGGTCTGCTGTCATAAATAAAAACATAGTTATGGCAAATACGATTATTTTGAACCATTAACAAACATTGAGATTCCAGTCTTTGTAATTTCTTTAATTTTAATACCACAGTTAATGTTTCATTGCTCAAGATATGCCTTTTTCCGTTAGCTTTTTTTTAACTTATGGCAGTAGTTATTGTAGGAGTCTAAATTTTTAATGCAATTTTATCGTAATGTTTCAAACTGTTAGCTAAGCTGCAAATCAATGATTTTTAACATTTAAATGTCCCACATACAAATTCATTTACTCGCAACATTTTTCATCTCAGCCACGGCCTAAAAGAGGATCATTAGGGCAATGCCAACTTCTCTATGCACTCACTTTGTTTCTATCGCAGGTATTTTCAGGAACAGGGGCCAACTTCAATATCGACAAGCAAATTGATGCTTCAGGTAATGTGTTAAGAGAAAGTAAAGTATATATTGTACACTCAACTTTCCGTTAAAGGATTCATGCAGTCGTTTTCGAGTTTCTTTCGAAAGTTAGTTAAGGACTCAACTGAGTAAGTTAAATTAAACTCTTCAAGCTTAATTTCATATTACGAACAATTCCTAATAATTGAACACTTCTGCTTACTGAACACCCACAATCAGTATTCATAAGGGGCTTTTTTAGGGACCATGCAGAGCCTTCAGCTAGAATCTTTATTTTAACAGTAATGAACTGGAATACATGTGGTAAAGGGATACAAAGATTTGGTATGCACCCACCGGAGAAATAAAAATAGCAAGGAAACTGAAAGCTGGATATAGTTTCCGTAGGAAAGAAAAACAGCAGCCACTTGTTGATGTGAAAACTTTGAGATTAGGAATAATCAGTATGAAAATTCGGTTGTGTGAAACATGATAAAATAGGATTACGTCTTTGAGAAGCATCAAGACAGAATATTACAATTTGTCAACACAGATATGAATTTTAATACCGTAATTATTGATACTAAAAATTACATAGGATCTAATTTAAATTTAAAAAAAGACAATCATTTGGTAACAGAAACAATAAATCAATCCATAATTATAAGCTATCAAAGCTCTGTGACTTTTATATCTAATAAAGTTTTCTTCAAAGTCGATCATGTCATAGTAATTATGTATATTGTGCAGATTAATTATGTGATTATTCACTTATTTATGTCTGACATCAAAGATAGGTGCTTATTAATATTTGACATGCGTAAGAATTTCAATTAATAATGTATATCTTATTTATGGCCAGAAGAGTATACATATTGCCTTCAAAATTGTATTTCATTGCTGATAAGAGATAGACGAACCTGTAGGTGCGTGCTTTGTGTGATTAACTCGAAAAAAATTAATAAATATGGTAATCCTTCGAAAACTACATTTATGGTTTAATAAAGAAGAGTCAGGATTCTGTTGCGAGACAAAATGGTTATGGAGATTTTATTTGATTTTTGGACTGATGCCTATAACGAAAAATTCATCAGGTAACTAAAAAATGATAATATCATACCCTTAACTTCTCTAATTTTTTTAAAATTTTGTTTTATTATTAGTGTTTGGCACCACTTAATATTGTGATGTTAAAATAGGGGTTATAAATAATTTTACTTTCTGTTAGATAGTATTCACTTTGTACACTTGAACTTTTATTTCTATAGTGTGCACTTTGGATAAGATAGTATTAACTTAGTACACTCAAACATTGATTTTAATAGTTTCTACTTAGTCATGGATTCTTTTAACAAAGTGAGTTAAGTAGTAGTAGGTTATGTTAGGGTTGGTATGGTTTGGTTTGTGTAATGTATTCTAATGCAGCTTCGTACAACTATTGATTTCAAAGTGTGAGTATTTATATTAAGTGAAAACTATTTTATCTATGTGAAAATATTTGTTCATAAGTGTAATATATTTCTTCAATGTTAAAATATATTTTCTTATTTGGGATCACTTTATTTTTAGTAAAGGAATTTGTTTCTCGTGGAACGTATTTGTTTTAAGTGAAAACTATTTTTATGAAAGTGAATATGATCTAAATTAAACAAAAGTGCATTTAATTGTAAGCCTTAAAATTGCTATCAAATATATCTTATAACTTTGATATTTTTACCATATTATAGGTAAAATTTCTACCAAATTAATTTCAATCCAATCAATTACTGACAGTAATTGTATATCAAGCAATCAATGATATGTCAAATACAGGATAGCTATTTCAGACTCACGTCATTTTCAATACTATGTTTAAGCAGTTATACTATTTGTTTGCATAGTTCTATCTATTGAAATTTCTATCAACCAAATCCCATAATTCTTGGAGAACTAAATATATCACTATTATTACCTTTTTACCATGATAAATGTTTATCAAAAAATCTTTTTTAGGGAGGATGAAATTTAAATTTTGGAGCTGGGCCATGCTGTATTCAATACTAATTTATCTGTATTGTACATTTTTGAGTATAAAATACATTGTGATTAAGCGTATATACATGCTTATGACACTCCTAGATGATTACGACAGCTTCATTTACAATATTATGTTTTTGCTATTCATGAAAACACAGTTCTTCTGTCCTATTGCTGGATGGTTTTCAGCTAAAGGCATTGCAGACTATCATAATATGTGGATTTCTTTTGAGGTAATAACTAAATAATTACATATTAACAATACTCTATTTGTCAAATTTCACATTGTTATTCAAATACAGCGGAGCCACGATGTTTCTGAAGGGACCCTGAAAAAAATGGAAAATGCGAAAAACAATGTATGCGGACAAGTGTTGAATTATTTACAGTGTTCAGCGTCCTAACTTTTTTCATAGGCAGAATTCTAGTTCTCTTGAAAAGAGTTATCTTATAGAATCTTGGTCTTTTTTACGATAGTGGTTGAATGGGTCGCAGTGGTTGAATGTTTATCATAATATTTAACCGATAAATCGAGGAAAATGGTGGACTGGGTAACAATGAATGCGGGATTATTTAACATTCTTCTCATGGATGTTTGCTGAAAGCTATAATAGAATTAACAATACATGCGGCAAAACGAAGAATGCGAGAACGATAGATCGGGGTTCTACTGTACATACCATATTATTCTAATAATTGGTACACAAAAAGTAAATGATTTGAAATATAGATGGTTAAACCAAGTAATCATACATTTTGCATCCAGCTGTCATTTTATTGGTGGAACCACAAATAGGGCCTTTACTGGAATAATTGAGTAGTTATTAAAACTTTCTCTTTTAAATTTAATCACAAATCAATTTTTTTTCAGAAGAGATTTGAAAAGGAACTAAAACAGAAGTTATGTTTGAAATCGCTGAATACTTTTACCAAAAGAGTGATATTTTTTAACCTGTCAGCAACATTATCAATGATTATTGGACAGAAGTTTACTTTGCCTACGTATACATTGTATGAAGGGATAGGCTACATTGCTCCTCTTTCTGGATATGCTTTATTCAATTCATTGATGTTCATCAATTACTCTGCGATAGAAATGGCGTCTGACGACTTAATGCAGAATCTAAAAAAGGTTAGAAACTTTGTATTTACATTGTTTTTGTTTAGCTTGAAAAATTTCCTGTGGATGATCATGCAATGTAAATATTTGGCGTCTTAGCGATGTATTTTATTTGTGTAATTTGCAAAGCTGTTGGAGTAGAAACGATGGGTAGGTAACAGAAAATAATTTAAAATATTTTTCAGTTGTGCTTACAAAGCCTAGGTAGGAGTGTTAAAGTTGATACGTAATAACTTTAGATGAATAAACATAACTGCCTATGCTGTTCAACAATATAGCGATTGTGAGATGTTTCTAAATCTTGTGTATTGTACCCAAATCTATTATATAAAGTGAAATCTTTTAATGACTCTCCTGCACGATTAACCAAAAGTGAATAGTAAAAACTAGTTCTGAATTCACCTGTCCAATGTTCTTCTGTTCAAGCAGTGTCTTATTCATTGTTGGAGTCTGATTTGCATTTGTTTATCTATCAGAGACCTCTAAGTAAAAAAAACATTGTAAAAATTGTATTGCAAACACAATCAATAAAAATATTTGTGTCAATCAAACTTAGTGAATAATTTGACAGTAAGGTGACGTATATCATACACATAGCTTCTTATATCTTCGAAAATTATACATCCGCAATGGAACTAACTTGGTGAAGTGCGGCGGATGCTTTGGAACAGTGGTTTTATGGAAACCTGTTGTCAGTAACCAATATCCTTTGGATGTGTGTGGTAAAATCACTTTTGACTTTTAAATGTTTGTTTTATTTTAGGTACTCCAGCCCTGTGTCACTCAAGATGTTATAATTTCATTTAGAAGACTTTGGATTGATTTAAGCAACCTAACCCAACATGTTGGTGTTGCCTTTTCAACGATCTGTACAATATTTATTTTGGCAGTATTTATTGATTTGACTACATCAGGTAAATATAAATTTAATAATCCCTTTCCCAATTGTCTTGTTTTGAATCTTCTATATGAGAGGTTATTATTTTTTGTATTATGCTTCTACTTCACTAGCTATTCCTACTTTCCTTGATAAAGGACCATTTCCGTGGCGAGACGTCTATCTCAGATTTAATTAAGGCTGTTCAATCAACTTACCGCAAATCACCGTCACCTTGCGTAAACATGGTTCCATCTGCTGTTTTTTTTACAAAATCACTTGTTAATACAGCTTTATTCGCATTCAAAATACGGTTCAATCTGTATTTAAAAAATTTACAATTATCCATAAATCCATCAAGATTGAAATTAGAAAAATCTTCTATCTGAAAAACATACAAATTTTACAGTGCATCAAGGTTCCATCTGGATACATAATTAGAAATACCGTGTGAAGGAAATCACAGTCTCTAAAGTGGTTTTCTCTTTCATTCACTTATGTGGATGCATAAGTGTATTTCATTCAGAAAGCAAAATTTTCTGAAAAAAATTGAAGACATTCATTTGCTAATATGTCGGTTTTAATTATTCTCGTTTAAACAAATTTTGTACTATATTGATATTAATGGAATACTTGTATTAGTGTTTCAACGGATAGTGCAACTGATGGGGAATAAAATGGAGTTTGTCTCGTGGGTAAAACAAATAAATCTTTCAGTATAAATTACAAATCGCTGCATATGTTGGAAAGTGAAAAATTTTTCATTTGAATTATTACAAACGATGAATGAATGTATTAAAATAATTCACATAATCGAATCAAGACCCTTAATAAGGCATTTTTTTTGAAAAAATATCAATCCCGATTCTGTCACACAGAAATATGTCGGCTATCCCTAGGCAAAGAATAAAAAGTTATTGACATGCTCTGACAAATAAAACGGTTTTAAACATAGTTACAACAAGGATCATTGAACATGTTTCGAAGAACCAACGAGACTATTATTGAAAATAGAAAGATTATCTTTGATTTGGCTAAACAAAAATATGGGCAATACTTCTGTACACTCAATTTTTTTGGTTACAATTTTCACAAACAAAAAAATTCTCTTGTATGTTACGTGGTCACTTGGATCACTTGAAAAGGTAAAAGGGTTTAATTGGTTTTTTGTTAAAAAAACACATTACCTACTATTTCAGATTCATCAAATAAAAACAATTTACTGTATTATAATTTTTCTATATGAAATTTACATTTTTTGGCTTGTGGTGTGCTGCGAAATCATAATGAGTGTTTAGGTGTGCCGTGGGTGAGAAAAGGTTGCGGGCACTGATCTAGAGTGTGTAATGTAGACCTATTTGAAAGTTTTTTTACTTGTTTTAAGGTTATGGATATTTAGTTCGCTTTGTTTCTCGCATGAAGTCAAAGAATGACAACTCATTAGTCACTGTGGAAGAATTTGGTTTGATTGTGGCATTCATAGTCAGTCTTTACGTGATCGTTGTATGCAGCAATTGTGCTTATTCAGCAAAAAACAAGGTAACTAAAATTATTTCATGCCTCTAACATTGTGTAAGCAAGTTTCTAATTCGGACATTTTAGTCAAATATTAGATTTTTTTACTGAAAATTTATACTAATAAGTTAAAAGTATTTTGAATTTACAATTTTAAATGTATTATCTTATCTAATGTGTATCTTATGTAGTGGAGAATTATAGACTAATAAGAGTTTCGAATGAATGTTGTATTATTTCTGGCAGGGACCCAAGCCGTTATTTTGTTGTTCCGGTTTTCTTTACAGTTCGGTAAAAAAAATATATCGGTTCAGTTCCGGTTTTCGGTTCAGCTCGTATTTAAATCACTTTTAAGGTGTTTACTTTCAATTCTTGGTGGAAATGCATTATATTTTAAAAATAAAACACAATTTGTTTTTACTTCTTCAACATATTCATAATGCTCAGGACCGGTTCCGTTCATCACGAGGATTATCAACTGATAAAAATACAATTTTTCAATAAAAAAATTTTTGGATACATAATTAAATATGGCTTTTACGAGGGAAAATTTTTCTCGTAAATCAATAACGGTTTTTTTCGGTTTTTGGTTCGGTTCCGGTTCAGGTCCCTGATTTCTGAAGTAGTGTCAATTCTCGGTGGAAAGACATATTTTAAAAAATAAAACAATTCATTTGTACTACTCTCACATATTTATAATGACCGGTTTCGCTCATCACGAGCATTATCAACTGATAAAAATACAAACATAACAGGCTTATTTATATAAAATTGAGTGTAAAAATGAAGGTATATAAAACTGATGGTTCATGAACTAAGACAAGAAAATACTGATTAGCAAACAAATTATACATAAATCAAATAAAAGAGTCTACAATTAAAATGTTATGGACCTCTTACAAATCAATAAATACTAATCTGAAATCACAAATATAGCTACATTAAAGGTCCATTAGCTGAGCAAAAATTTTAATGACATTACTAATGCAATAAGAAATAATGAATCAGGAGAATTATAAGAAAAAAATAGTGAACCATTTAAAAACAATCAAATATTAAGTACGTTATTAATATTAACAATAAACAGCCATCTTAAGTGGAGAAAGCAGAGCAACTATGAGTATCCATTAAATTTTTTTTAATATCTGAAAAGCAAAAATTACAGAGAAAGAATCAATTCTTACAAGTTAAAAATAACCTTACAGGTATAATACAAATTAACGAATCGGACATAACAAAGGAGAAGATGCAAAGACAGTTTGCACATTCAATAAATTTGAATTGGGCAAAAAAACAACTATTATTATTTATCTTTAATTATGAAACCAAGAAAAATATATAAATAATTTCACATTTTGTAATAATGCACAATTTTCAATTTTGCAAGATAACCTTATTCAATCTCGGATTATTATTTCATTAGAAGAATTGGAGAATGCCTCTTATTGGATCAATATAATACTATCATTGATAATAATAATTATTGAAATGAGTCGCTGAGTGGCTAAACACGCTCCCGAAGGTTTTTAGAGTTCTGAGTAAATCACGAAAAACTGTTATGGGCATTGTGATGTTTTAAGTATATGTAATTTCAGTTATTTTGGGTCTTCGGGTATATAATGAAAAGTTAAATATTTTTTTACACTGCCCCTTTCTCGGAGCGCGTCGACCGTGTAAAACGAGGATCGAGATTGTGTAAAAAGACTTGTAACGCCAAAAATTGATAGACCTATCGATAGAGCGCACATGTACATTCAAAACTCATTTATTGAAAAATCGTCAGGAGCGTGTCTAGCGACAAATATTACAAATACGACAAATATTATGTTGTCAATATTGTTTGAAATTAATGTTTTGATATTTTATATGAATTTTGTAATCAGGTTGAGCAAACATTTATTGATGTCCTTTGTGTCGCTGCAACAAAATCGTATCATCCAAAAGTCATTCAAGAAATTGATTTGTTTCTTTTGGCCATTAAAATAAATCCACCAATAATATCTCTAGGAGGCTATGTTAATTTGGACCGGAAATTTATTACAAAGGTAATTAAAAAAAAGCAATGATAAATTATGAAGAGTTTATACATTATTATTCTTTACTATACAATATAGCAAGGTTTTTAAAATGTCTCTTTTTTGTTACAGGTATTTTCTACAATTATGACATATCTAATTGTGTTGATGCAATTTAAAGTTGGTTTTAATAATATTGAGTAAATGCTTCATGACGTCGGCTTAGAAAATAAACAAAACATCGCTTAGTTATCCATTAATGAAACCACCTTGTATGAAAACTTTGAGATAAAACTAAGCCTGCAAAAACAGTTTTTAAGATGTTTAAGATTGATTTATTCAAATTGTTGAAGAATTAATTCATTGTTAGTGAAAATCCTTGTCAAACAAAACAAATCAAAAGCTAATAGGACTACAGAAGATGTCGGGAGATACAAATAAGCCATTTGTCACCGGGAGGTGCTTTTAGAAAAAACGATTTTTGTCAAGAAATATTTGAATCCCTTAATGAAATATTTAGTGAATTAGAAATTCTTTATGAACATGACAACATGGTCAATAATGGAAAATTGAATTAGATTTTTGAATTTATTATTTTAATAAAGCACATTTTTAAAATTTTGAGTTTATTGTTATGTAGAGTTGCCACTTTATAACTTTGCACTCCGGCTCTAGGATCTAAAACAGGGGTAGCGAACTTTTTCCTGTCAGTAAGCCGCGTTCATTTATCAAGTCAAATAAGGCAGCATGAAATATTCATAAAACTGTTTGCATATTCCTTTTAAATGAAGTAAAAAAAATGAAATTTATTTGCAAATTTTCAAATTTGGATTCAGTGAAAAGGCCGCATTTGAGACCCTAAGAGGCCGCTGGTTCGTCCCGTCCTTATCTAGAATCACAGGATCCATACATACTAATACTCTGATACACTCTGTCTATTATACACAGTGAGTATCAGTGTAGTAAAAAGTGCAAAGTTAGGAAGCTGTGACATAAATATCCAACAATAAAATTCTACCTTTAAACCAAACGTTGCTCATAATCATTTTCGTAACAAATTTATAAAGCAGTTAATGTTAATGCAAGCTAGAGAAATAAAGTTATCCGATAATTTCAAAACCAGTTCTCGTTAAATATTTCGTGTTGAAATTATTAATCATGGGCTGTCTATATAAGACCAATACAGTTGTGATGATTTTGACCAAGGAGGAAGACGGTGGCAAAGTTTGCATTTAATGTGACGTCACAATACCAACAAAATATCGGCGTTGTTTTTCCCAATTGATGTAACAATTGAAATTGTTCAGGAGAGAGTAAAAACTGTTTTTATCGAAAACATTATATGATGAGTTGCGTTATGAATCCTTAAAATACTTCCTGTAAATTCTCATGTTTACAGATACGGGATTATACGTAGGGAGATTCGATATAATAGTGGCTTACATCAAGCGGCCGGGTCAAAATTTGTAAACTTAAAACCAATGTAAAATCATGTTTCCCTTCCAAAAAGTGGTCAATTTATTTTTTTAATTTACATCATTAGGCCGAGATCTGCTCTGTCATCTTAAAAATAAGAAGCCATCATTAATTCATTTTCGTATTTTTTGACGGGTACATCAATTGGCTAAAACACAGTCGATATAAAATTTAAAGGTGTTAACTGCCAATTCTTGGCGGAAAGACATTATGTTTTAAAAATAAAAGACAATTCGTGATGCACAAATCCCCATTTTTATGATGATCAATTGATCCTGATCGTTATTAGAATATGAAAGTAGTATAAAACGAATTGTGTTTGACCAAACACACAATTCGTTAAATTTAATTTCCGTTTTGATAGAGACAAGTCTCGGCTAGGTATAGAAAAAATGTTACTTGTATAGGGAATAGGTTCAGCAAACTTAACGCTACACTAAAAATTTCATTTTGTAAAATCTATCAGCGTGGTTAATTACTTTTAAAACAGTTTTTATAATCCTTACAACTTAATAATGAAAAGCAATTTTCGAAATTGGAAATATAGTTTCCAACGACAATTGATTGACCATTTAGATTTCTTAGACCGTGCAAAAAGAGAATCGCGTGTAATTAATAATCAATGTAATACATTAATAAAACATTAAAATTATCACGAAGCATACATTTATGCATTATACGAAAATAAATCCATATGCTTATTTATCATTATGAGAATTTGAGCCCATGCATTTTCACTAATTGGATTGGTCTTGTAATTAATTACAGCGAATTTAACAAAATAAATAATGTTGTTCTCTTCTGCTAATCAACGTACATAATCTGTGTCGGCGGTTAAAAACAACTTTATCGGATAAACTATAAATTTATTACACTTCTTGAACACATGCCCTTTTTATGTTTCGTTATTGAGCGACACAAATTTATGATGTGAAAACATACCTCTTTTATAAACATGGAGCGTGTAGCATATCAGCGCTGTTCTGACTACAACTCGAATCAGATGATATTTAGTTTTTCCCAGAAATCAATACCTAGCAGTATTTAGATACTTAATATTTTAAGCATAAAAGAGTGCTATTATATAATTTATATTAAATACTGGTACTGTCAATCTGGGTAACTTTGACCCAGTTCTGAGGGTTTTTGTATTTTTATGGTTCGCCATTGCATTTATGTGTGGTATTGTTCTACATTGAAATGTACTAATGTCTTAAGATGAAATTTAATTAACATATATAGATTTGTTGTTATAATTGATATAAAAATAGGTAAAACAATGTGAGCCAAAGTTTGCATTCACATCAAGTAACTTTGGCCCACGATGCAGATAATCATTGTAATTACTATAAATTCAGTGATTTTAGACTTGGAATCTTATCTGTATGATTTCATATATTCTGTACATAATTGAGACGGGAAAAAATATACAGCATTTGCTTTACAGATTAGTAATACAAATTGAAAATATGGCCAATCCAATTTATTTCAAGATAAGTTTTTGAATCGAGTTTTATCATTGTAAGCTGACAGTTTACAAATTCCACAATAAACAAACTATGTTGCACATTAATTGATATTTTTACTACCAGGGGCTACTCACTACCTTTGGTTAATTAAAAAATATTCATATTTCATTAGTATTATCATGGTATTATAACAGCATAATGTCAAACCTTTTCCCATGTAGTGGGTCAATATTAGACCGATGGGCAAACTTTCCCAAATTGATGATATTGCAAATATCTATATTATAAACGTAAAAAGGAAATTTTCATAAATATCTTAAATGTATTGTTTTTTTTTTTTAATTTAAAAACGACTCTAAAAAGTCTAGTTACGTAAAGATCTTCGTACTAATTAGACCGGATGCAAGTAAACCCTCTCCAATCAAACGCTTGTTGAAAGAACAGTCTTTAAACAATTGTACCGTAATACATTGTAATACCGGTATTTTGTATTTTCACCGTGATCCAGGATTTGGTAATACCTGGCTAGGTATTTGAAGAAATTTAGTATCTTAGTTCAGTTTGTTAAACGTTAAAATTTAAACTTATCAATTAAGTTATTTGAAAAAATAATATGCTGGACGTATATTATTACATAACGCAGTGTTTCCCAACCGGTGGTCCTCGTACTGGTGTCGGTTATCCCATTTTTTACTGGTCTACAAAAGCATTTGCAATCCGAGTGTTATATTTTTACTGGTCGGTAGGTATAAAAAGCAGAGACGCTATTTTTTGCATTTGCCCATTTTGAATTTGAAGAAAGGGATATATACAAAATAAATTATGTAATGCAAAATGTCCCTGGTAAAAAGGTTGGGAAGCACTGATATGATATATCTTTACTAATAATGATAATATGACCGTTGAAAAATATAAATTATGTCGAGATTTTATGTGTCTGCAATGTTTTAATTGGCAAAAAAGTCTCGGCAATTTACGTGTATTCAAAACACCGTAATTTGGTTTTCAAATTATTCGGGTTTGATTCAAAATCCGCGAACCAAAGAAAGGCCGAACAATGCCAAGGCGGGACCCAAAAAAACAACGAAACCTTAAAAAAATCAGTCCAACGCAGCCAGGAACCGTGACACAGGATGTGCCATTTTAACAAAATCTTCTCATTATTTTGCGGTGCGAGACGCAAAAGACATTACCAAAAACAGGACATGAATATTTTAGTAAGTACCACACTGTTGTCTGGCTTTGAACAGGCTCTTGCATTTTGTATTTGAGTACAACAGGACAAAAATTACGTTATACCTATGTTTGGCCGGTACTATATTTGTAAAATGAACGATACACGCAGGAAAACAATGATGCGAGAACGAAAGATCGGGGTTCCACTGAATTGAAATATGAAGCAAGCAAAACTAAATGTCATGTCAGGAAAAAAGATTGTTAATACACATTTAAATATCTTCACTAACTGAATTTTCATTATGAAGAATTCTTTGAGATACTTCGTAATGATTTATTTATTGATACAACTTAAGGGTTACCGGACTGACAAATTGAAACCATAATCTTTTCCTATATTTTAAAATAAATATTTTCATATTGTATTATGTGTGACAACGAGCTCCCACGGGGTTGTTATATTATGAAAATTTGACTTGAGAAATTATTCGTTATTGTAACAAATGACAATCTCGGAAGTATAGATATCGTAACACAAAATAGAGTTAATTTAATAATAAATGAAAATACCATAAACTAGGAAGGTCGCATTCTAGAAATTTCAATTAGCTATACTTAAAAATGTATGTACATTATTTTCTCCTTAAACAAAACGAAATTATTAAACGGCCCCCACGAAAACCTAACATAATGCAGGTTTCTCATTCTTATGCTACACCCTAACTATAGTAAGATTGTATATGTATTGATTGAATTGCCATAAAAGTGGGGTGAAAGCTAGCAACAAAAATTGTCTAATATTGTTGAATAGTTTTAAATTGTTTTTATGTGACTTCAGAGAGTGCACGGATAGATAGATGGGGATAGGAAAGGACTAGACGCTAAGTCGTTGGGGATGATAACGTCATATACATTCATAACATTGAATACAAATCGATATATGGATAGACTTAAAAATCAAGGTTGATAACGGGATTCGAACTCTTCACCGCGCAACCGAGACAGATGAATCCCAACAGTATTGCCACTTGGCTACAGTGACAGCTATTTATCGATTGAATAAATATGTTAATCATAAACATCATAAATATATTAAACATCAAAATAGTTTCGTCTGCTTAGTTCTCTTAGTTGCACAAACCAAAACCTTGTTACATTATTTCATTTAACTATTAAAAAAAACACCCGAACTTGTATGATGTCATTTATACATGAAACCTAATTAAAAATGTATGAAGGTAGCAACGGTACCATAAGCTCCCAGCAAATGCGAAATGTAAGTAAGGATATTGAATATGATGCTAAACAGAATTAATTAAGGTAAGTATTTATTTACTCTGTTCAAAAATCGTGTTCAATGTTGTGTGACATTCGTGTGCACTAACTACAGCCCGTGTTTTTGTGGGAGTTTTATTTAATTTTCGGGTTGCGGAATTATCAACCCGTGACCACCGCCCGCTTGCCTGCGCCACAATACCTACTAACTTACTTAACGTATTGACGTTCTCTACATACTGTGGTTAGATTTACAGCTTTGTAAAAGTAATTACAGATACTTAAATGCCTTGCACTTATATTGATACTTATTATTAAAAACGTACATTAAATTAAGTAATGCAAACAAGATCATAAATTAATCAAAGAGAAAGCGACACAATGTAAAATTAAAGATGATAACTTTGTTATTCCACTGGTAGTGTTACTAGTTGCAACAAGTATTTCGTCTCTTTGAGAGGAATTGAATAAATAACGTAGAAATTGATTCTTATTCTAATCTTATATAGACAAACATAAATTGTGCAATTTTATCTTTCTACTGGATGCGGGGAGGGGATTAGACACAAACAATTTTATGATAAAAATTAATTTCCACAAAGTTACCGCCAAATAAATCAAAATTCAGAAATAACATTATCATTTTCTCAGCATAACTTAAACACAGCCAACAAAATTAAATAATGTCTACTGCATCGTTTTTTATTGCGTGTGAGTTTTTTTTGCCAGCCTTAATAGCATAATTGTGACTGTTTATTTATAAAGATTTCTTAAATTAATTTACTGCGGTATATTTTATGCTATTCACTGTCCCAGGAAATACATATGTCTAGGTGTTAAATCTTGTTATGAATAGAAAAGGGGCGAATCTAAATTTGTAAGTATCAATTGTCATTACTATTTATAACAGAAACTGATACCGGTATTTCTACGGCAAAATGTTGGATTGATCACACGTATATAGTCGTAGTAAGTGCAGTACGGTAAATGCTGAATAGAGATATTTTGATGTTTTATTCTTCTGTTGTAGATACAAAAATAGCTAACGGCAAAAAGAATATTCTGAGCAAGCGTACATTTACTGCAATTTAGTTTTAAATGGTAAATCGACGAGAAAGTCATAAATAAAAAAACATCTTGAATCATCGGGTGAGCAACATTTAGCATCTTCTTTCCAAAATAATTTTATGCAGACGATAAGAAGGTGAAAGATAGTGTATAATTTAGTTTCACAATATTGATAGCTATTTTTGACGATGGCACGATACCGATATAGCTATCAACTGTATTAAATAATTCTTCTGGAACTAAACACTTAGGTATTAGGTATCTTTTAGTTTATTTAAAGTAAACTCCAATTTATTAATACGAACCGTGAACAATTATCAACTATTTTCGTGCCGTTTGATCTTTTTAAATAAATACGTAGCTTTTTTCAATGTCTGACCCTGTTATTATTAAATGGTTTCTTACAATATTTCTGAAATTTTGGAAATCAAAACATCGCCGTATGTCGGAATAAATTAATGTATTCAATTTAATACTTCATTTCCTTCGTCTTGTTTCACGTAGAGACTGCAATTTTCGGTAGGCTAAATTATTAACGGAATCTTTGCTTAACTTCTTTGCAGACAGAGGTAATGTACGTACGTAAGTAAAAATATCTGAAACATACAACATTTTGTGTTCTCATGCTACAACAGAAAGAGTTTGCAAATAGGTCAACTATTAACACGAGATTATCACATCCTTAAAATATGAATTATGCTTTATATGATTTCAACACGCCAATACTAAAAGGACATTACTTTTAATTCAATCATAAAATATCTGTTAATTTTTAACGAGTGAGAGGAATTAGAGCATGATTTCCAATTGTTTAAATTTATAACAGGAGTGTATCTACCGAACGGGCTAAAATTGTTGATATGCGCGAGAAGCAATGCAGCGCGCCGATTATCATATAAAAATTTTTTTTTTTCAAATTTTAGAAATACTGGATGGCAGAATCAAAACAAAAAATGTAACCACTAGGATAGATATATCGATCGGTTGAGGCTGGATTTATAGAATACAGTTTTTATGGATACATATTTATGTTAGAAGAGAACAAATCTTTGATGTACAGACTACATAGGACATACCTCATATTTTAGTTAAATTAGATATTTTATAGATTAAAAAAAATATCTTGCATTACAGCTGACAGCCAATGCGCCAAATATTTTGATAATTGGAAAATCATATGAGATATACACGATGAGAATTTTTATTCGTGTCCAAGATCACAATTTTCAATTGAAACAATCTAAATTTGATATTGACCTTGCTGGGACTTCAACCAGGACCGACCTGATCGCTAGGGAAAAGCTCTTACCACTAGACCACAGAGGCCAACGGGTTTTGGAGATTGCATCAGGAGCAGTTTCAATAAACTTTAAACTTATGACCATTTTCAAGACTCTGCTTAAAAATAATATCTGTGTTTGAATTGATATTAATGACTTAAGAATAAGCTGTATAAAAAAATGCTTTATGAAAGTAAATTGAAGCTGATGATTCGTCAAACAAAACAAATAATCAAAATGTGGAATTATTACTATACCGTAATTAACATTACAAAATAAAGAATGTAGATAATCATAATTGTCTTCAAGTTAATTTTAAATTATACTTCAACGGAATTGATGAAAAGGAGTGAAACGATACTGATTTAATTTTTAATTTATAAAAAACGAAAATTTGGCCACGTTTCAAAAAACTTTGAACACAGTCTTCCTGTGTAGTATCAAGTATTGTGATATTATAGATGCGGTCCTGTCAAATAGGTCTATAAAATTATGCAGAATACAAATGATGAGATCGATAAAATCTAAGGGTCTCCAGGGCTGCACTAACAATAATTTCAATTTATTCAATAAGATTGAGTTTCATTAGTAAAAATTTACACTTTCATGCCGATTTCGATTTTCATGCATTTATCGATGAGAAGTTTTAAGCATCGTACTCTCCCCCAAGCATTAACCGTTGATTGAGGGGGGCGGGGGGGGGTGGTAGGCATGCTGAAAAAGATTTATCAAAAAGTATTTTTTTTTTTATACAAAAGTTAAGTCCTAAATGAGGTATCTGAAAAGAAGTTCTTTTATAGGATTGTTCGAAAAATGTATTTATATTTTTAATATAATAAACATCATTTGTTTTTTCTAATAATAAGAATAGGAGTTTTAAAAGGTTTTCACAGGATTTTATTCAGTTTGGATTTTAAGTAATAATTCTAAAATAACCACAGATCACCACTTGCTATATTTTGGTACTGGTAGATATCGGTATTCTAACCGTTTCTTCATACTTAACCCAAAACTGCAAATTTTTGACTTGTTTCACTTTGGAACTGAAGTATTGATATATGACGGATACGTTGTTAAATGTTTAGTCTCGCTCTTTTTTGAAGATTAAGTCGCGACTCAAACTCAACCGCTCGATCCTTAGTGCACCACTGGTTATCAATTCAGTCAATATCTGTCCAATTGACATGGTTTCACAGGAAGCGTTACTGAAGTTTAGTGGGAGGGCAAGGCTAGATGCAATCAAAGTTTGGCATCGCCTTATTTCCTCTTACCGTAACTTGCGATAAAGTTACCATTACGATGCATGAATCTGCGTTCGAACATGTATTCCGAATTTAGCTTCAAAGTTGGCACTACACCCAAAACGATAACTGTTTTATATTCAAATGATTTCACTTCTTACTAACATTTTTATATATTTCTCCTCTTGCTTGATTAAAGTCTCTTTTCAAAATAAAAAATATCAACAATTACTATTCCTATATTTTTTGCAGTATGCGTTTCAAATTTAGAATCATCTTCTATAAAAATTTAAAACACGGATTTTGCTATTTCACGTTTTGTGTAGAAAGATCCAAATAGTAGAATAACAAAGATATTAATTTTAAATGTACATTGAAAAGGTATCCACAAAGTAGCCACACAAACTTAGACCATATTAAAAAAATATGTATTGGCCTATTGCAGGGTTTCTCAAACTGTGTTCCAAAAACCTGGAAATACAATGATCAGCCATAAATTGAATTCTAGACGAATTTATCACAATACTACATTAGTGTGCTGAAACAAGCTACTATTGTTTTACTTTACTTTCTTATTATGCTGCAACGAAGTAAAAATCCAGGAACAGGTTTGATGCTACACTAGATATAAGACTTCAACTTTCAAATATTGTGCCTGATATCAAAAAAAATTGCAATTCAAGGGCACAAAATCATGGAAGTCATTAAGAACGATCATTAATTTACATTTTTATGTGCTATGTTTTAAAAATAAGTGCTGTTTTTTTTGGTTAAATTTTATTAATTATTATATCATGTCCTACCCTGCCAAATAAACAAGGTGTTAAAATTTCAGCATTTGCGAAAGGTTTCACGGCAGGAAACGTTTGGGAAACCCTAGTCTATCGTTTTGTTAATACAGATATATCTGTAGAAAAAAATAAGACGATGAATCGATTTGCAAACTCATTTGTTCGCGACAAAATTTAAATCACAAATTTCACAACACGGAAGAACAAAAAATAAATCACCTAGGCGGTTATTTATTTAAGTGGAATAAAAAGTTGTGATTTAATTTTTATGTCGATTTTTATTATTTATATTTATCATTTTTTGGAGTAAACTTGAACAAATTATAACTGTTGTGTGCCTGTGACCCGCAGACAAGACAGTTCTTTTCCAATATATCTTTTAAATTTACTACCAAAAAACACATCCAATCTACTGCCAAATTTATTGTTTTCCTCGTGCAACTCTTTCTTGCGAGGCCGCCATGACAGGTAAACGACACATAATGTTCACTAATGAGCGGTTACGCGTCAGGTATTTCTGTTTTTATTATTGTAAATTTGATTGTAAACCATCTTTGCTTCGCTTTGAATCTTACCTGTATTACCGGGACGAGATAATGGCCCTTGCGATGTAATTCAGTGGCAACACTCGACAATCATACAAATGGAATTGCCCGGTTCGTACTGCGATCCTTTTTAGCGAATCACTTTGAAAGGCTACCGATGTCAGCTGAGTCCACATTATTTAAAACAGACCAGTCTTTTTGTACTAGGAATGCAAAAATAATTTAATCACACTTACATAGTCATGTATATATAGATGTCTATGAGAATTGTCAAATATTTAATAGAGAATCACAATACATTAAAGATATACATTATAGATTGATGTTGGAATCGTTTTATGAACAAAAGAATGGATGTCTGTGACGTTTAAATGCCCTTTCATTAATCCGATCTTTTTCTAGCTCCATTCATCTATTCTCACTCTCTCCGGAAAAGAGAGGTTAAGCGACAACCATTTATCCTTAAATGACTTCAAATGTAGCATCTTGAATCCACATTTTGAACGGAATTTGTTGAAAAAATCGATTAAAGGAGAAATGGTTTAACACGTTTTCTTATATGGCAAACCATCAACATGACGCTGCAGATTTACATAAATACTTATCAATATTCGTGAAAGAGTATTCGAGTCATCAATGTAGACGAGGCAAATTGGCAAATAATATTTTATCTATCAAATTTAATAATTTATAAAGGTTGACGCCGATGTAAAGGCAGTCAGCAAAATTAAGCGCTGGCCGATATATACGACACGGACTCTGCATACGTTATGACAAAGGTGAACGCTCTGAAAAGGCAAGTCATGATGACTACAGGAGAACACAGACAGCCGACGACTGTAAATATGAACGTCCAAGGGTAGGACGGATATTGGACGAATACTGCAGACATCTCTTCGGAATTGCATAATCGTCCCACGTCACATACCTACAATTAAATCTCGACAATCCTACAACAATTGGAATTATATTCCAAAACTTATAGAGACAATTAATACATGAATGAAAATTCTGTTCACCTCTTGTAAATCGTTGAAGTAATAGATTTGCTTTCGATTGGTCTCGTATCGTAGCATATGGAATCAATTGCACGACTCGGTAAGAATCGAAATGAAAACCTTTCTACGAATTTGATAAATCACTTATTATGATGATGATATCACCAAGGATTGCAATATCGATATTATTGAATCATATATCCCGGTATTTCAGCTGTTTTTTAATACCGATATACTACTTTTCAAAATGTAAAATATCGGTGTTTCGTTTGTATAATACATCACGGTACAATTAATTATGATATAATATGACTGTTAGTCGAACAAGCGTTGAATGTGTGAGGGTGTTTTCTGCAACCGGACTTATTTACACGAAGAGCATCGACGATTACGGCATTATTGTATAGGCCTTTTTAAGTTATATTTTTATTCAAAGAAACAATACATATTACGAATTAAAACTCAGTCATTTAAGATTAAGGTATATCGTTACCTGAGAGGCTAATAGTCTCATGTCCATTTTATCAACTTTATAGGAGGAGCAAACACGTGCTTCTAAAACGGTTTTATTTTATAATATATCAATAAACACAGTTGTTATTTTTTTGTTTTCGTTCTTAGTTGACAGATAAGGGCCATGGAGAGTTTTCATTTACAGGTGAAGGCCTGAGTTTTTTTTAGGATGTGATGGACATAGGTTTGTTTACCACGTAAATGCAGTGTGACATAGTGCTGATTTTGGATAGGATTATGGGTAACCAGAACACATACGCCAAAGTTTTATTTACCCATCTATAGATCTTAAAATTCCAAATAATGTGACATTTATTAGCGGTACTGATATATTTTTGCCGTACAGTATTGCAATTCTTTGACATCACCAATGTATGGCATGAGAAAACGTGGACTTAATTATTATTTATCATGTCCACTCTCCTCCCAATGTGATGCGTATGGACTCCTAATAGACTTATCTCAACTCTCTAAGTTTCTCTACAAGAACTGCTGTTAATCAGTCGCTTAGTCTTTCGTTTTCGAAAACAGTAGAGATTTAAGCATAGTCCTAGGACACGACTAGTGGTCAGTTAATCGCTCTCGCTACGCCCCGTTTCTGAAATAACCACAGCTTTCCACTTGTTCGTTTTGGAACTAATAGTTATTGGTATTCTAAACATTTTGTCATACTTCATTAAAAACTGTGTTTTTTCGATTTATTACACTTTGGAACTGTAATGCATTGATTGAATTAGCTTAAGCTTCGTAGAAACTTGATTGCTATTTCAGCTTTTCGACATCATTTGAGATACAGTAATATCATCATCATAATTTTCAGCCGAGGTCGATCCACTGCTGAATGAAGGCCTACCCCAGCTCCCTCCACTCTTATCGGTTCCTAGTTTACGCTGCCACGTACACCCCGATAAAAACAGTAATATAATCAGAACTATAGAAGTACAAGAATATTACTAACTGTTAATCTATTCGCAGAAATAAGTTGTGGAATAATATATTATGTTCTATGTAAACATATTTATTTTCCTTTCATCTTATTAGAATATTGGCAGATTTTGTCCTCCGAGCCCATTATTAAGGCCGGTGCTCACTTTTCCACCCGGCGAGTGAGTAAGCGACCTCATAAATTGTCACTAATGTCCATTGAGCCGGGTCTTAGCCTGCCATCTCGATATTCCAACTTTAAAATTTTCCGCCAGGGTGGAAAACGCGGGAAAAAGTAACGGAAAAAATCCATTTTAAAATTGATAGCGGCTTACTAGACTAATACCCCTCCAGGTATATTGAAAGTTGAGACATTTCTCTCACATTAGTGCCACTAGAGAAACTGGATATTTGCATTCTATTTGCGACCTTTCTTACTTAAAGTGACATTTTTTCGTACGAATAAAGTTTTTTTTATTTCAGTTGAACTTTCAAAATTATTATAGAAGAGGTGAATGAATAATGTATGTTTCTGACAATAAAAGTATATATGATAAGTTTTTCGAATATCTGGGTAAAGGGAATAGGTTTGGCTTCAAGTCCCGGCAATGCACATATAAAGTTTAAATTTTTTCGATTTCCCATTTGAGGTCTTTGGCATGTGTGTTTGTAATGTCTTTTCTCATCGAGTTGATCTTGAGAGACATAAAAATTTCATCTAGCGCAATGAATCAATATTAAAATATTTTATTGATTGAATTGACATTTACTTGCTATAACTAAATTATACTATGATAAAATCTGTTAGGTTAGTCTACTTTTTAAATATAGTGAAAAATAATGCTATAAAACATACACTGGCATATTATTCTCATAATATTTTGTTAAATATGCTTAAATTCTGTATGCGATTGGTATTTTTATGTAGTCATGGAATTTACATTATTTTATTATAATAGATATCTGTATTTTATTTTTTCTCTTAGTTATATAGAGATACAAAACCCAAAAAGCTCAAAAGTAATTGTATTGTTTTTTCTCACCGTGTCCATAGCTCACTATGGACTTTATTTACATCAACTTTATTTTAAATTAAAATATTCTGTGACTAAAAATGTGGCTTCAAATGAGGAGTGATTCACTCGGCACTCGATTGAAAACGGTTAATAATTGTTTTATATTTTATAAAACTTTACTTTTCAATTCAATGTCGGTAAAATGATGAAGATATAGGAAGACAATATCGTAGTTACACAAGCCCCGAGCCTGAATATGTATTTTCTATGCTAGAATATCCAAAGCTCTTAACTTGGTTGAGTAAAAAACATTTACTTTCTATTGATAATGATAAAAGAAGTAAAAATAATATGAGTAAATAGATATTGTATTGACGCTTTTTCGGAAATGAGAAGATTTCGAAAAGGTCTTTCTAAAGAAATAGTATATTATAGAAAGAGGTATGACGCACAAAAACTGAGCGCTGATATTTAATCGATACTATACATAATATTTATTTAAAACATACATATTCATTATTGAACTATTTTAATCACAAATTTATCTTAATATTGAGTTTAACTGTGCAATAACATATATATTTGAATTGGAAAACATTTTGAATTTCAAATTTAGAACATTTTAAATTTGTCATATAATTATTAAGTTTCCAATTTCGAAATAATTTCAGTTATATAAAATAATAAGTAACATTAATAGAAATTCCATTTCCAAATATATGTGATTGGAATTATAAAGCATATTTAAATGTGTATTTAAAAGTGTTTTAGAACTTCTCATTACTATTAATTATCGTTGGAAATCATGTTTCCAATTTCGAAAATTGCCTTTCATTGTTATGTTTTGAGTATTATAAAAATTGCCTTGTGAAGTTTTAGTGAATTTTTTGAATGAAAAGTATTATAAATTACTATTATAAAAATAATTAAACACGCTAGTACAATTTACTGTATGAGGTTTTTAGTGTAGCGTTGAGTTGGATGAACTTATTCCCTAGACAAGTAACGTCCTTCCTATACCTAGCCAAGACTTATCTCTCACAAAACGGAAATTAAATTTAACGAATTGTGTGGTGGTTCAAATTAGAAAACATCTGTGATATAGATTTCAATCTAGAATCCATTATAGGTATTTCAAATGGTGTAAAGACGAAACTTTACTAATTTATTGACCTAACGTCGTCTTATGCAGAAAAAACATTGACTTAAAGAAAAAAGGTTACTAGATAATCTTAATACTATTTGTAAATGTAAAAACACATAAAAAGCAGAGTGCAAAAATATTGGTTATAATTTTAGTAGGTACATTTATTGTGTATTATGAAGAGTGTATTGGTGTTCCGAATTGGTATCGTAAGCTGCTTCAGCAGCCCAGGACCCGCCCTCATTTGTGGAACTGTTGATGATATTTGAGCTATTTATATTAATCTTTAAAAAAAATAAACAAATTAACTTGTTATACAGTTTATATAAATTGCTAATTCATAGCTTATAGTGACGAGAAAAGCTTACATCAATTTAAACTTTCGTGTATTTATATATATCTACATATATACATACATACATACATTGGAGTCACATTCAATGCTATATATTTATAATCAATTTTTTACGACAAATAAAACAAACAAATTACAAAATTTAATTAAGCTGAGATTGCACCTAAAGTTTTCTTACTCTTAGATAAAAGTCTCATCGTTAATTCACAAGAGCTAGCAACTCACACGTCGCTGACATTAGAGAGAGCAAAAGTATAATATACGGCTACATACACAATTTATTTGTTTTTTTAATTATTTACAACGCGTCAAATTTGAACTGCCATTTAGTGCTTCAAGTACCACTCGCGTACAGAATTTGGGCATGTTTTGTTATTGAGGGATGCTTCAAAGAAAAGTTAGTGCGTAGTAACTCGTCACAGTCAAGCAGATTTATCGGAAGAATTGGTTCAACGAATTATCGAAGCAGTTTTTAATTTAATATAAATCTATTGTTATATTACATAATATGCAGTTAAAAAATAGAGTAGTTCCGTTTTAGAACTATTGAAAAATATATGTAATGAAGCTGCTGTAAGCTAATTATTATTTGTTGTTATACTACACGAAACATATGACTATTGTGACAGTATTGGTGGACAAGTTTACATGATTGATCATAGATGTTTGCACTTTCGTCCAGTTCGTTATTTCGTACATTTAATAAATTCAGATTATTGTTGATAATGTAAAAACACAGCCGCCCCCCCCTCACCTTCACAAATACGTTTTTTTACCACCGTGGAAGAATGTGATCCCAATGGGGAGCGAATATCTCAAGTACGTTGAGAAATAATTGATAAAGACACATGTTATAGAACTCGTTATCAAGACAATAAAAAGTAGATGGTATTTAACGATCTCTTGGGAAGTTTTTAAAGAAAACGCCTGAGTGCTAATACGTCTCGTTAACTTTATGATACTTGTGGGAACTAATTAATACATATGGCAATACTTACTTGAAGCATAGACACGCACAAAATTCGCATACCACCTTACTGATGAAAAGTATGTCAGTAATCTTTCACTCAAATATCGCGCAGTCGTACAAGTCCGTCCATACCCCTCGGCAGGCTAACTACCACCCTATAACTTAAGTAAATCTCTTTATTTTACATTACACTAGGTTCGTACATTCAAAATTTGTACATATTTTCAGGAACCAATTAAGTACGAAAGTCGAAGACCGTTTGTATATCATTAAATCAATAATATAAGGTTTACCTTCTGCAAAAAAAAACATTAAAATTAAAAGATATTTCAAATAAACATGAAGTATTTTAATTGAAATGAAAACTATTTAATCGAATAATATTTTTTTTGTTGATCTATAAACAACTTTTAGCAATAATTATTGAAACCTAAAATAGTGTTAGGATCGGATAAATGTACTTAGAGTACAGATAATATAGATAAGGATATAAATATATGCGGGGAAAAAATAATTACAAATGACAACGCAGACGAGCTGCCAACACTAGAGGAAGCAGACACACCGCCAGAACGCGTCATACCATACACCGAGTCAGGCCACGGTGTAAGAAGTACACACCATAGAGACAGGCTATATGACAGAACAATACTACTTCACTAGATCTATTCTTAAGTTAAATATCTGTAATATTACACGTAAAATAAACGATTCCAAAAAATAGATCTTTAGTTCGTCATCACAAAAGTGAGATAGCTTGAATTTCTCATTTAACTTCACATAAGTTTAATTGAGTGCTTCTTTAATTTCGATTTAACCCTATTTAATATTTATTTGTAGCCAGAAATGATAGTGAAATTCAAATCAAAATTAATACAAAAATATTATTTTCCGAAATATTTTGTCAGTGTGTGGCCTAATAAATATAATTCAAAAAGTACAATGACGGCTCAGGTGTTTTATTGCCCCGCGATATAGCTTTGTTCGCCCTCCCATTTCCCCTCACTCTATTCAATACGATTGTTTTCGCTCGAGTCGTTAAATTAAATTTATACCTTTGTGGCATTGAATCACGGTTATTAATTAATATTTTTCGGAATCGATGAGTAAACATTAATTGTGTTTTGTGTTATTATCTACCCACTTTTCAAAATTTTATTTTGTGAACGCTATATCAATCAATATAGAGGACGGGGGGTACAGTAAATAAAATATTTATATCTGATATTTGTTTTGAATTGGATGAATAAATAATGAAAATTAACACAAATAATGAAAAGAAATCTTTTGTTCATTTGATCAGTGGAACTGGTTATTTTATATACCTACCTCAAACAAAACGAAAATGTTTTCTGTTTTAAAATTTGGAAAGAGTATTGTATAATATTATGTATTTATATAATAGAATCAATGATCAGTATTCATTACCAAAATTACGATCGTTGGTGTTCATTCTATTAGGTGGCATGGTCAAGCGTTCAAATTCCCTTCATTTTTTTATCGATTTATCTCCATTTAAATGAAAAAAAAATGACAATTGCAATTAAGGTGCGATCGAACATAAATTAATTAATTGATTGAATTGGCAGTTACTTGGTAGAACTCCATTATAATAGGATAAAATAACAAAGTATTTAGTTCTATAAAACTTCTATCAGGTTGTTGATAGCTATTACGGCTTCACGTCATCGTCAGAACTATACTTAAACTTATAAGAACTATACTTAACTTTTATCCTATCATAAATTAATTAGTTTATCTTTTTTTTTGACAAGCTTTTAAAACATCTTCAAATAAAGATAAAAAAGATATTTAAATGTAAATGAAAACGTAAGCAAATCCAGAGTTTCAAAGTTTTCCCAGTTTCCAAAACGATGGGAAAACAATAAAACAAAATAATAACCAAACCGCTATTCTTAATAAATAGAGATGATCCCACATCAAGCCGATATTGTATTATACAGATGTTATGTTTAAATATTATTTTTATAACGAAAACATCTTTTGGAGCATTTTGGCCAGCAATAAATTAATGATAGGAAATTAAAATACCAAAGTGGACTATTAGTAAATAACATAGACAGAGTTTTTCATGAGTTTGTGCAGTTTGATGGATTGATAATATCTCAAATCTCTCCTCTTCGTAGGTATGAATTCGTATATCGATTAACAAATTAACGCGTATAAATTTCTAGGTGAGGATCTGAGACATGGATCTTTCAGCAAAATCTTAATACGTAAGATGTTGTACCTTTGCGACCTGTATATCAATATTTTTACATCTACGATACCAGAGAAAAACTTAACGGATTTTCGGTTAAAGGTTATTTTTTTTCAAATTTGGCATTTCAATTCAAATCTATGGTATGACTGATTCTTTCAGTTAGATTTAGCACATTTTCATATGCTACGATCACTATTTTATTTTGTAAAATTAATGACTCACTTAAGTACTTGATGCACAGTTAAGGTAAAATAATTAAGAGCGTATGAGACTGCGTGAGAAGCTTTAATTACACACATCCATGTATGATATATCTTAATTCGGTCATTAAAATTAGTGCTAGAACACGACTTTATCAGATATTTGAACAACATTGATTCCTATGATATGTTTTAAATAACTTTTTACTGTCCTTCAATATCAATCATTTATAAAACTATCATTTAAGTATATTTATTTTGGGATTGTTTCTTAATGTTACGATTAACTAAATTCATTGGACACTGTAATTAAATTAAAATGCAACCGTATTGCATATCATACTTAAATCCCTTATCCTTATAACATATTCTAAACACACATCTATATGAAAATTTTATTGTGTTAACTGTCAATTCCTGGTGGAAAGGCATGATACTTCAAAAATTAAACATAATTTGCTTTGGACTACTTCCACATTACTTTTAAATGGTCAGGATAGATTTTGGTGTTTTATTTAAAAAAGAATATATAAAACTGTTTTTAACGTCATTAAAAATATGTTTAGATATCTTTAATTTTAAGGAAATTATCAGCTCCTCGTGAGATAAATTGAAACCGAATTTTAATTATCTGTACACGATATCAATTAATGTGTCATTATTAAATGGATATCATTATTTTGGTTACACGAAATGTTTTACAATACAACGAATATTATTAGTAATCGAGTATTGAGTATTGAGTATCTATAGATACTCTTATCATTTCACAGCTCTTTTCGGAAGTTGGTTAGAATACCATAATTACTATTGTTGGAAGTTTGCGAAGTTACAATTATTATTGTTACACGCTGTTTGTTGGAAAAATCACTTTACTTCTCGTCATTCTGAAACAATTTCCTCATCAGTTTAATTCTTCCGGTGTTGCCCAACATACTAAGTAAATAATACCAGTAATTGCAAATAATACTATGGTCACTCAACTACAATACTTTCCAAAAACAATAATTCAATTTTAATAATTTATTGAGTATCTAAATTATTATTATGACAAAGCTTTTATGTTTTTAATCAAAGCTACATGCATAATTAAATAAGTATGTAAAAATTGATGACAATTAAAAAAAAAAAAAAACAATTTATTTCTACTACTGCCACATGTTTATAGTGATCAGGATCGGTTTTTCTCGTCACCAGCATTATCAACTGATAAAAATACAATCATAACAGGGCTATTTATATAAAATAATGCCTTTCCACCAAGAATTGACAGTTACACCTTAAAACATAAAAAATTGTTTAAAAAAATATTCATCATTTTCAGCCGGGATAAATCCACTGCTGGATGAAGGCCTCCCTCAGCTCCCTTCACTCTTCTCGGGTCCTAACTTTGCGCTACCACGTACTTTCTGACCTGACAAGCTCGTCAATCCAGCGGGTTTTGGAGGGCCCCTGAGGTTGCTTAGTGCCCCTCGGGTACTACTGTATGACTGCATTCGTCCAGCGGTTGTCCGTTAGCCGTGCGACATGTCCGGCCCACCGCCATTTCATCAGTTTGCTGACCTGTATCGCATCAAAAAATTATGATACAATATTAAATATTTTTATTAATTTTAAATTCGATTGCGTTTTTAATTCCATAAAATTGAAAGTACTTTTTAGGTATATTATTATTGCTTGGACAAACATTTTTTTATTTTATAAATGGCATTTTATGCTTTTCAAAAAACGGATAAAACGTGGTAAAAAAAATAAAAATGGCAATCATTGAAAATTGGCAACAAAGTCAACCTAGTGAGTTCAGATAATATCTTCTTCAATAATAGTGGTCGTCTGAATTCACTCATGTCCACGCGGAATATGTCGACATCCGCATATAATACTGCAATACCTTTGAACATTGTTAAAACTCTTCCCAGTAGCATCCCATTCATCATAATCATCAATATAATCATCATAATCATCAAAAAAAATCATATCCATGATTCTTCGAAAAATTATCAGGAACAAAAAGCTTGTCTTTCTCAAGAATTGCGGAATTCTCATTTTGGATTCATCTGTAATATAATGATAATCAAATCGCTGGTTGATCAATATAATAGTACAAAAAATTATACAAAACTGTTTGTCGAACCATTAAATATTAAATTAATAATTAAAATTATAATCTAAAAATGTCTAGCATCCCATATCACTACAAATAAAGCTTATAAAATAGCCAAAAAAATGTACTTTTATCGCCAGTGTTACTGGAAACGGCTGTATTCAAATATGAAAAATTAATAAATAATATTATTTTGGGTCAGCTGTGTGATAATTTCCTATTGCAGTGATAAGAAGAGTCATCCGTAATTATGGACTAAGTTCCGCCGCCTACGGCTAACTTCAAAGCAAACAAAACTTGCGAAGCGGAAAGGGTGAACTGATATACCTATCTAAAAGATAATATTATGGTATATAAAGGCTACATAAAAATATATGTTCATTTTGTAATGAAAATTACGACGAATTGCTTGAAATAATCTAATAAATTGGAAAAAAGAATTGAGATGGCTGTAAAACACGATAACTTTTTGTCGATTTCGTGTTATAGTATTTATAATATTATTAAAGCTGAACTAAGATAAAAAATACTCTTTTTAATTTTTAGTTGGAAAGTCGGTAGTACAGCCTACAAGTGAGTTTCTTATAAGCTTTAATTCGTTTAAAATGTAATAATATTAAAGCATGTTTTATACTTTAGTTAATATATTATACGATCGAGAACGATTAGCTAACCACTAGACCTGTCCTATACCTATCCTTTTATCTTCTAATTTCTTAAAAAAGAGAGTTTGAGCAACTGAGCAGTTCTCGTAGGAAAACTTCTGTTGCGATGCGTCCATTAAAAGCCAATTTGCTCCGAATTGGCATCCGCTCGCATGGTAAAAAAAGTACAGTATAATTGTGAGATTTAAACAAAGCGTTTTGAAAATTAATAGTCCTTTACTGGCCTCATTCTTCTATTTTTACACTATTCGAAAAAAAAAGTTAATAGGGAGACAGTTCAGTTCAGACATGATAAAAGAGATTTTTTAATAATTTATTAAAATGTTATATTATATATTGTTGCCTGATTGTTCAGAATTTGAATGCGATCTGCGTCTTCAAATATACAATTTTGTAATTAATTGATATAAAACCACAGAAAACCCCGGCTGTCTTTAAATTCTTTATTCCTTTTTTTACAGATCAGTAATTTTAGCTTACGGATCACTTAGTATGTATACGATAACTTTTCGATAGCGTCGCGTCCGTCGCCGTCGCCGTCGTCGTCGCTCGGAGGCGTCGCTTTTCCGTGCGGCGCCCTCCCGCTCCGAGCACAGCGTCCGTCAAGAATGGGCAAAGTTGATTCAACCATGAGCGATATTACAATTCGTCCCTTTGTTAACAATGCCTAGAGAAATGGATCGGATTTCCAGATTCGGACTACTTCTCCTCCGTCAAGTGTGTGATTGATAGGACCGGGGTTTTCCCTTTTGGCGTGTTTTTCTCTTCAGGGAAGTCCGGCAAGATTCTTGCCGGCGATTGGAAGTCTTCTTTTGTGGAGAGTTTTTCCTTTCAGAAGGGCAGCCAGTAAATATATAATACAATATGGAACAGTTTTGGGCTTTGCATTGTCATCAGCTCAGTTTTGATTTGTTATATATCCACTTTCCTAGAAATCGAACATAAAAACAATTGAAATAGCACGGTGATAAAGATTTCCAGTTCAAATACAAAAGTATATGTTTTTATATTTGATTGTCGGGTCAGAAGCCAGTTGGTCAGCGTCGTTCTCTTCGGTTGAAGTATCGACGGGTTATTATTATAATCCCTCTACGAATATTTACATTTTTAAATCAATTTATGCAAATATTTGTTTTCGAAAATATAGATATTTATGATTCTTTCTCACAAATACAATAGTACAAAAACGAGACGTAGTGAAATAGATTAGCTTACTACTAGCTCTATCCTTATTTTATAAAAAAAGTGGTGGTTTTTTAAACGCACAAAAATAACAGTTAAGTTATGTAAGATTCTCGTGGAGCTGAATACTTCCTAAGCTCACAGCTTAAAGTATATGGACTCTTGATTTAGGTATCTCAACTGAAGTTTTCTATGAGAACTGCTTGATACTTAGTTACTCAATCTCTCTTTCTCGAAGAGAGTAAGGATAGATAATATCATTAAAGCGTTCCATAAATATGGATATGATGAATTTAATGCATTTAAGGAATATAATATACACATAATATCGTTGAAATTTTATGTGTTAAAAGTTTTATATTATAATTGGTCTCTGGGACATTACAATGCCAGATCGACTTGGAGTCAAACTCTCACAAATCGATAGATGGTAATCGTCAGCACATAAAAAAGAAAGTTTCTTCTTTATTTTCATTTTATTTTGGAAATAAAATTAAATATACTGTATTTTTATTGCCCCTACTGTCTATAAAGATGAGATTTTATCAATGGAGTTCTGATAACTGAGATTGTAACCACGTAAAATAAATAATGTATATTAGCAGTTCGAATATTTATCTTATTTACTTCCCAAAGGACAAGCAATCAAGCTACGAATCTCATCCGATTGTGGGTTGGTTGACCGTTAGAAACATATAGCCAATGACGCCTTCCTTTACGGACGCCTTCCATAGCGCATTAGCAATTGGATAAGAAATATTTATACCTTTTACATAGAGTAAAAAAGCTGGGGAAAATAATGTCGTTCATAGAGGTGAAACTTGTTTCACATTTGATTTAATTTAAGTTGAATATTTACAATTTAAGAGATCGACTGAGGGTGCTTGATGGAATTTCAATATCAAATTCCCGAGTTTCGCCGTTCGGCATCTTCAGGCATTCGAGCGCACGAATGAACTCGAGTCAATTTGAGTTCATTCGTGCGCTCAAATACCTGAAGATGCCGAAAGGCGAAATCTGCGTTGTTATTGATAAAATACATGGAAGTGTACAAATCTCAATAATTCAAATTTAATATTTAATTTATTTGACCTATTGCAGAGCTGAATGGAAAATCGCCATTAAAATTGACAAATTATTGAAAAAGAAAAAGAGTAATCAACATATCTTACTAAATTTAATATAACCTATGTAACCTTCTAATGTTCTATAAAATAATATACAAAATTAATTCGTGCACATGGACATTTTCTGTTTTTTCAAATTTATTTAGTAGCTTATAGGGCTAGTGTTGTAAACGTATTTGAGACCCGCGACCTTAGATCTAAATTCAGGTCTCAACTGAACACATATACAATAATTCGGTCATATAGCCAATAAGGTAAGAGGTTCGTGGCATTTTCATTACATTCTGCCAGTCGGAAAATTGTTTATGATGGGTTTAATTTACAGGAATAATAGATATATAAACTATTACCATGTGACGCCCTAGAGGTAGAGGGGAGTTGGTACACTGAGATGATTTGTGAGGGTAAAGGAAGTGTAGGGTTACGACATTAATACAATATATATATTATATACTTAACTCGTCTTATCTAAAGATTGGATTTAAAGAGGTATTCTTATATTGGGCAAAAGATTTTGTGACGAAATGTGACCAAAAGTCACATGACGTCATTCACGATCGACCCCTGAGCTATTAATGTCACTACAAATATACTTTGATAGTATCTTACTTCGACATTAATATTTGGTCACAAATCGGTATTTTATGTTTTGTTCTTAATGCAATAAGTGGCTATATTATATTATTTAGTAGTAATAAGAGAAATAGTAAAGCATACTTATGTTAAGTCATCACAAAATAATACTAAACAAAATAATGGGCAGTTAGGTACCACATAAAAAATATTTCATATTCGCTGAATATCATAATTTTTATGAGTCATAAATATTGTGTCGTAAATATAATATTTCATAATATTGTTATTGTATTACTGTATAACGTTTTATTTCAAACTATCAGTACAAATAAAGTGAATACGTTTGCTACAAAAATATTATGTTCCAAAACAAGATAATAATGTTTAAATATGTAATTTAAGACATCGACTGAGGGTGCTTGATGGAATTTCAATATTAAATTTGGACTATTGAGATTTTGTACACTTCCATGTATTTTGTCACTAACGACCCGGGTTTCGCCTTTCGGCATCTTCAGGCATTCGAGCACATGAATGGACTCGAACTGAGAGACAGTAAACAGTGTCTAACGCTTATATAGAAGATACAAATGCGACAAATATGTGAAATATGCGAAATATGCGGAAAGCGGCAATCGCCTTCGGCAATCGCCACTCTGTTAATATGGTGTTTACAAAATAAGGATTAGGGCGATTTCCGAAATTTTAACTCAGGTATCGGTGTGGCTCTCAGAAGTATAATGTATTGCCTCGTAAATGATATTTGTCGCATTTGTATCTTCTATATAAGCGTTAGACACTGTTTACTGTCTCTCAGTTCGAGTCCATTCGTGTGCTCGAATGCCTGAAGATGCCGAAAGGCGAAACCCGGGTCGTTAGTGACAAAATACATGGAAGTGTACAAAATCTCAATAATCCAAGTTTAAATATGTGTTATGATTAAATGAACTTTTGAATTAAAAACGTTGTATTAAATATTAATTACATGTATATCAAAGCATAATATTATTATGAAATCATTTTCACTCGTAATGTTGTATAAAAGTCCTAAAGCCAAGCCTTATACCAGTGTTCCTAAACCTTTTTACACCTACGAACCGGTAAAAAAAGGAAAAAATTTTCACGGACCATTAATACACAAATAAAAATGGTTTTTTTTGTAATATTTTTGTAATCTTATATTGTAGCAGATGGACATAACTATAACTAACAAATATACATATTAAATTATTGGAAATATATTTAGGTAGAGTAGCATCTGGGTTCACTATCCAATAGCAAATATTTTTGTTCTCCCTGAGTGTACCTGATAAGATTTATGACAGGTGCAGGCGAAAAAAAATCTATATTAATATATTTTTGCATGGCGAATTTCTTGAAATTTGGCACACTGTTCGCGGCCCGGCACTGGGTCGCGGACCACTGGTTAGGGAACACTGCTCTTAATTTAGAGCTAGCCCACGATAAATACTTTGATTATAAAGAGATATCTAGTACCGTCAATTTGGGTAAGTTTGTCTATCGGTTTAAGATTGGCCCACTACATGGAAAAAAGTGCTTTTATAATATCATGGTAATACTAATGCCATATGAATATTTTTTAACTAAGCAAAGGTATTGAGTATCCCCTGGTGGTGAAAATATGAATTAATGTGCAACATAATTCGTTTTATTGTTGAATTTTTAAGCTGTCAGCTAGGAATGATAATACACAATTTAAAAACTTATTTTGAAAAAAATTGGATTAGCCGTATTTTCAATTTTTGTTACTGATCTGTAAACCAAATGCAGTGTATTTTTCACTATCTCAATTATGTACAGAATATATGAAAGCATAACTAAAAGTTTCCAAGACTTTAAAATGACTAAATTTATAGTAATTATAGTGATTATTAATATCGTGGGTCAAAGTTACCCGGTTTGGATGAAAATTTCGCCTACCATGTTTTATATATATTTATATTTCAATTAGAGTAATAAATCTATTTATGTTAATTAAATTTGATCTTAAGATATTAGTTCATTTCTATGTAGAACAATACCACACATAAATGTAATGGCGAACCATAAAAATACAAAAACCCTCAAAACTGGGCCAAACTTACCCAGATTGACCGTAATTGACCTTTTTTCGTTTTAACCATGCACCCTTCCCATAAAGAGTATATCAATAGTTTAGTGGAAAGATATTTTTGTCGAAATTGAGTTCACATACACAAAATGTTCATCTGAATCGTATGTTATCTTTATGTTGTAAAAATTTTATAAGTTCAAACAGGGTATTTGAGGAGATAATATTCTACCATTCAAATGTGTAATTTACCATGCGCTGTTACCGTCAATGTTAATTACTAGTTTAGTATAACTTTAATTGTTATTAAATTATTTAACTGGTTTGCAGTTTTACTGTAAAATTTTCCCACTCGCAAACTCTGTTAATGCATATTTATGAAGTATTTTTAAACCTATTATATTTTTCTCAATAATTGATGTTTAATATTCTTTAATTTTTGATTTCATATTAGAAGTCATTGACTCGAAAGAAGTCCCTACCATTTTAATTATATACTATAATTTGTAAGATTATATATAGATTTTAAAATCAATTGTTTGATATACCTTGTAATTATTAACACTCAATTCCATATAAACTTACATTTCATCAGTTGATAATGCTCGCGATGAGATACCCGATTCTGATCATTATAAAAATATAGCAGTAGTACAATGAATCCGGCGGTAACTTTGTGAAAGTTCATTTTTAATATAAAATTAAATTTGATAACTTATTTATTCCACTTGGTTTATCACTAACGTGACACGTTTCGTCTCTTTAAGAAGCATCTTCAGACTAAACATATTGCAAAGTTATTTATTTCAAAGGTAGATAATGATTCTAATTCTTACATTAAAAATAATTGGTATGTTGGGTTTTATTCCATTCTACTGAACGCGGGGAGGAGGGTAAGGCATAAATAGACTATTTACAAATCAATTACTAGTGTTTGGAGGTAAAAATCCCAAGCGTCACGTTAGTGATAAACCAAGTGGAATAACCAAGTAATCAATTTTAAGTTTATATTAATTTTTGTTCTATTTTTAAAATACTATTCGAGTTGTATTCCAGAGAAAATATTCAAGTACGAAATAGATGTTTACTATTTTTAAAATTCTCGTAATATCCCTTTACTGGTCGGTTAACCGTTTTGAGTCATTAATGCTATTAATGTTGGAAAATTTGCATAAATGATTCAAAAGAACTTTCTTAAAATTTCTCAACGCAAATAAATCAGTGTTTAGATTCCAACCGTTCAAGAGATTAACTCAGCAAGGGGTGTGCAGTGGTGTGCCGAATACAGTTAAAATCAACAATATAATTCTCTAAAAGTAAACATACTTGAAATTCTAAGCGATAGATAATTTTTTTTGATGGAGTTTTTACTTAATTACACATTTTTTTACTCAATTAATGACAATATAATTTCCGTAATAAAAGAAGAAAATATTCGTAGGAAAGCTTTTAATCATGCCAGTACACGAATCTGGATGGGTTTTAAAAAGTGTTTTTTTATACGGCTTAGTAATTCTTTATATTTTATTATACATATCATCAATTTGGGTAAGTTTGCCCATCGGTCTAAGATTGGCCCACTACATGAAAAAAGGTTAAATATTATGCTGTTATAACACCATGATAATACTAATGCCACATGAATATTTTTTAAATTTGAATTGTTGAGATTTTATAAATTTCCATGTTTTTTGTCAGTAACGACCCGGGTTTCACCATTCGGCATCTTCAGGCATTCGAGTACACGTATTAGCTAAGAATATTTTTTAGCTAAGCAAAAGTATTGAGTAGCCTCTGGTGGTAAAGATATTAATTAACGTGCAACATAATTTGTCTTTTTAAACAAAATTTTTATCGATCCCGAAAACGGAAAAATGAATTACACGTGGTTAGCTACCTGATTATCTTCAGATTGCCAACGATACACAATGTCAAATACTCATTAAATTTAGCATTTGAATTATTGTATTTGAATCAATAAAAACTGCATAATTTCTTTGTTCTTTTTTTCCGCTCCCTCAAAAATGAAATATATGTTTATATATAATAATAATTAATACGTTAAAAATATACGAAAGTACTAAATTTTAATTATTTTGAAAGCACTTACTTATCTAATAATATTTTGCCTTTATGATAAACATTTTTAAGTTTGAAGAAAGGAAAAAGCCTTAAATAAAATTTCCTATAAGAATCATATTAGAAGTCGATTCCGAGAAGATTTTAAATTGAAAAGTAGCTTTCAAGGCAAAAAAGGTTGGTCATCCTAAAATTATAAAAAACAGTTTTTACTCTCTCCAGAACAATTTAAATTTTTAGGGTTACATCAATTGGTCAGAACACCGTTGAATTATGTATATATTTAAAAACACTTTGTGAATATTGGAATAGCCAATTTTACCACTATTTGGCTAATTTTAAAATGCAGTGTTCATGACTCATGCATGACTTGTTAGTGTTTTGACACATTTATGTTTAGATTTTATTTCTTCACAAATCATGTAGATTTATAACTTATTATGTATCTATCTTATGAAACTATTTTTATTTTTAAAATTTTTTTATAAAAAGTAAATTTGTATTATTTTTAACATCGAGAATTTTACATTTTTGGGGTATTTTAAGATATGAATTTTCAAAGTTTTATATTTGCACGTTAGCTTTTTTTACACGGTTGTCTCTGGAATGTATCCCACGTGGAAAAAGGGAATCGGGTGTGTGCACCATTTTTATTATAAAGTCAAATCAATGTGTATAGTTCTACAAAAATTAATATTGTTATTTCGAGCCTTATTTTTTAGTTGTACCAAGTGAATACCGATTCTGTCAACCAATATTATCCTCTGGTGTCATGTCATATTGGTCGATTTATTGGGTGTTACACTTATTATTATAGAAGTGCTTCTGAATTATGTGACAGAGTTAGAGATATGGAAATGGAGTATATAGAGGCCTTCATCTGCAATAATATTTAGAGTTGATTAGTGAATAATAGTATAGTAAATAGTAGAAATTACTACAAAATATATTGGGTATATAAAGTAGCTGTACGCCAGTGACGGACGGCGGCTTTTTACAAATTTTGGGCGGCAATAAAACATTGCAATTAAAAACGCATAAATATGCATTAAAGGGAATCCACGTTCCGCAACTACAAAAGCTTCGCCTTTCACGTGAGACTCTGATTTATATGTGAGCGTTACCAGTGCAGTATTAAGGTAAAAACAGATATAGTACTGCTGACGGGGGCGCCTTTATAGAAGGCGCCAAATGAAACCACGAATTATTATTCGTTTGGTTTATTTTCGTATTTTGTATATAGAATTCTGTGTTCACAATTAAATTAGGTTTTAGTATGTGCTATTTCATCAACTTGACTAATATTACCTAACCTAGCCTAAGTGAAGAGTTTTTACTGATAATTCGCGTTTAGTGGAACTTATCCTGATCATTTGATGAAATTTTGGCATTAGAAGAAATAATATTAATTATTTTTAAATATAATTTTTGAAAAAAAGATCTTTCGCCAGACGTCATTATATCGAGGATATACTGACAGAACGCATAAGTCAGTTTTGATAATTTTCTGTTTTAAATGTTAAAATGTATGCAAGTACTGGTAAAACCGATGAAGTTACAGGATACATAGCTTTGAAATAGAGACAGTATTAAGTCTTATTGTTATTTTTTATACAGGCTGAAAGCATAATTTGACTTTAACTCAGCGATTTCAAATCTTAGGATTTGTATGTCAACAAAATGTTATAAGGTATATTTTTTTTAAATTACGAACAATTTTACTCAGGAATACAATTATTACCTATCTATTAACCAATATAAAAATGTTTACACGCAAAAAAAATATTGTTTGTGATTTAAAATAAATGCTTTAAATGCGATTATCTCAGAACTTGTTTTTTTATGATTTAATGCCTCATGTCAGAATATCCTCGATATTTACAAGATGGTAAATGTTAATACTTCTTGTTCCTAAATTCGAAAAAGTGTTTTTTGCGTCTCTCTACATATAATATTAATTGACCAGTATAACCGTACCAGTCATATAGTATGTCGGAACTGTGTGTGCACTGTATAACATTTTATTTAATATATACACCGCGAACGCCTAGGCGTATGAAAAAATTTCATACCTACATGCGATATGTGATAATAATAAAACGTCTACAGAGCGGTCTGAGCTATTATTATATAAGATGCTAACGGTAGCGTCCTCTGCTATGGCAGTTAACTTATAAATAATGATGAAATCACCTTCAACCTCAATAAAAAATATATTTTAAAGCATTGATTCGGGATTATGAAAACAAGAAAAATATAAAACGATGTATTGGAATATTGAATTTACTAATAAAACAAGGACACGTCGTTTCGTATGCGAGAGACCGAAATGGAAAGCGATAATCTTAAAACGGTAAACGTTGATGTTTTTCGGATTTTATATTTCTCAAATAAAATCAGACTTTTTGCTGACGTAATAAGCACTTTCAATATTGTTATTACACCGCCATATTTCATGCGATGTAAAAATGTATTTGAAGAAGAAAAAACGTACTGCGGTAAATATTTATAGGATCTATAATAAATCAAGGTTGAATTATCACTATGAAATATATTAATGATTTACTTAATTAATTGACTCAAACGAAGACGAAAATATATATGAAGAAAGGACAATTTATTGAGTGTATCTAGGGCTTCAAATCCTGGGATCCCGGTCAATTATTCAATCTTGTAATCCCGGGATTTCGGGATTCACTGTAAATGCTAAAAATAATTCATATATAAAATTAAAACTTCCTGATTAACTACAACATGTACACAGTTTTTTATAATATATGTAATTGATTATTGTGGTCTATCTCATATTTTGTAACAGCGTTTTTTAACCAATTTTACATAGCGCACAAAGAAGGACTGCTTCATCAATGGATGGATGAACATATTTTAGAATTGAAGTACATGTCTCACCTTGTACAACTTTCGTTAATAATGCAATAATAATTATTTGATCATTCAGTATGATTTTAAAAACTTTTTTTCTCATTTTTTTTAAATGACTGTGTGATTCCCAATTGATAAAGAAACCATTCAAATGCCCAAAAAAATATTAAATCATATCTACATACCAATTGAAGCAGTAATGGAGACAAGTTAAATTTTAAAAGTACAAATTTGGATTATTGAGATTTTGTACACTTCCATGTATTTTGTCACTAACGACCCGGGTTTCGCCTTTCGGCATCTTCAGGCATTCGAGCACACGAATGGACTCGAACTAGTGACAAAATACATGGAAGTGTACAAAATCTCAATAATCCAAATTTGATATTGAAATTCCATCAAGCACCCTCAGTCGATGTCTTAAATTATGAATTTAAAAGTACAATTTAACACATGAAATTACACTTAATGGTCAATCTCAGAATCCTGGAATCATAAAAAGGGTCCGGGATTGGATGCCCTAAGTGTATCATCGTTAAATAACGCTAACTTATTATATTCAAATATAGATTTTTTTTAATTGATAATTTGAGACCTGGGGCGTGGTTGATCTCGTTCTCTTTTAGTCTGACCAAAGTGACATGAAATGCAAAAATATCTGGCATTAAATACATTTTTTGTGTTTCCTGTATCATCATCATAAACCCGAATCTATCCACTGCTGGATGAAGGCCTTCCACAGAACTTTATCATTTCATCGATCCAGCGGCCTCTACCTTGCGAACATTTTGTACCTCTTGGATACCACTGGATGACTAAATTTGTCCAACGAATCTCTCTTCTTCGAGCTATGTGTCCAGCCCATCTCCATCTGAGGCTTTTGATGAACTCTATCACATCACAAACCCTTGTCTGCTTCCTTATCCACTCATTGCTCTTTTTGTCCTTCCGCGTTATGCCCAGCATGCACCTCACCATACCACGTTGTGTATTCTAAGTTTCTGGATCTCTCTTTTAATTAGGGTCCATGTTCCACGCTTATGTGATCACGGGAAACACATACTGGTTTCCTGTATATTATAATTAAAATATAATCTGTAATAACTGGCTATTGATGAATTAAAAATGTTACCAAATTTTTCTACGAAGTAAATATTTTTAAAACTTTTGTATTCGGTGAAAAATAAAATAAAAATGTAAAGCCATTTACATAATCCAGTTGTTTACTACTGTCAATCAATCAGAGTCGAAATAATACATTTTATTATGGAATAGAGAGAAAATTTGATAAAATAAAAATGTTTTATTGGTGTCAGACTGAGAGACAGATTCAATTGCGGAAAATCACGTTTGGCAAAACGTTCATTTTACGAACAATTGAGTTACAAAAGGATCGAATTATGTTTTTACTCAACAGCTTTTGTTTAATTTATGAACACAGTGTGCGCGGAAACTCGTCATTAAGAGGTGAGCAAAAAACGAATGTATAAAATTAACACAGATTTTTTTAACATGTTTTCATTACGTTTTATCACTCCCCTTCCACACAATTCTTCATAACGGTAATCACAACCAGTGATTTGTACAAGACGAATTTCCAAGACAAAATGACTATACGATTAGTATACGTATTGTGATTATTTTATTTCGATAAAATAATATGTGGAAGAACTCTCACTAAGCCCCATTTTTAGGATCGGATGGATAGGAGGGCATTCCAGATATCATGTCTTCCATCCATGTCTATGATAAATAATTAGTTTTATTTTTATCAAATTGATATGAGTACTATCGTTTTCGTTCAAATCTGTGTGTAAAATAGTTGGTTTCTTTTTTTATAAGTTGTTTTGAGAGCAACATTTTAGGGCTGTCAGTTTTCACACGATTTTTCACGTATGACAACAAAACTTCAAATTTTCAATTGGAAAGCTATAATATTCAGAAAAAAGTGGTTTTATGTTTTGTTTGTTTTTTAATGACACATTTAAAAAAAACCTTTATATAACATTGTATACCTTATCGTTACATTCTCTGAGAGTTCTTAAATCGCCAGTGGTGTCATGTGTATATCGCCCATAAACACAACAAGAGGCCGGTATTTGCAAATGTAGTTGACATTCACATTGATGTCGTTATTCTAAAAATACGCCTTTCTTATCAATGTTGAAATACTATTCCCCTAAAAACAATATAATGGTTATATAACTAGCTCTAGACACTGACATTTAAGTATGATCAAGTCTTTCTCACTTTCGTCGTATAATTGATTTTATATAATGTGTGACACGACCCAATCGTTTTTGCTACGGCCCAGCTGTGAACTGCGCCTAGAATTCCCTCGAATCACCTCTCACTATAGCAATTAGCGGATTAACAGACATTGCCAAAGCAACATAGATTCATTTAGTTGATTCGTGCATTAAATTCATTATAATTAATCGTAGAGACTTTGTGTAAATAGTCCGCACCCAAGAGTCATGTTTACGCTTCAGTAAGATCAGTAAGAATAAAAATCGCAATCTTGCTGACCAGGGTAGTCGACCGAAATCGGTGCGATCCCCGCACGTCATAATCATCATCATCAGCACTCCTGGTCGAGCCGAGCTTATCATGTTATATAATTATCCTATAATATATGTATTTATTTCCTGAGCATAGAATGCATTATGCATTGCAACAATTTTTGAACACTTTGAGATATCATTGTTCCAGAGACCTTGGTGGAAGCTGAGTATTCAGTTTTCCTGGTAAAATGAACGTAGATTTGTACTCCGTTGTGCTGGATACAGCGTTGAGTAGCCTCGCTCGACGGTAGTTATTTGGTAGTCCATTGATAAACTATGTATTTATTAACAAAATATATTTTTAATTCATTCTGTCACACGATAGTTAGGAATAATAAAAAATATCCGGAGTAGTGGAGCAATACAAATTTTCTGTGCTCCGGATCCGCTCCTGATTCGAGAAAAACCTCACTCCTGCTACAAGCTCCGCTCCAACGCTCTGGTCGTGAATACACTTCTTATACAGTACTACTATTTTAAAGTACGTTTTAGTAGTTCGCTAAAACCTTTTGTATACTCAGCTATTGCTGTATTAGTACCCAGTACATGCACAACAATATAATATGACAAGGATCTAAACTTAAAAGCGTATCCAAGAGCCATGTGATCAGCAACACATCACCCAATCACGTGCGAGAGCACTTGTATGTAAAGACGGCTATTGTCAATTTTCCGAGATATATAATATGGACGCGGTAATTGTCGGAGACAAAAATTATTATTTTTATATATTGTTAGCCTAAGTAATTGTGATTGCAATAGAATTTTGCTTTTCTATTGCTTTAAATTTCCAAAATTACAATTGTGACAGCTTAAAATCTGCAATGTGTATTATTTTACAATGGACGTCAAATGTGGATATTTTAAACCACACAAAAAATTGATGCAAGCCGCGCGTGTTCGGAAACGTTAACAATACCTTTTATTCGTTCGTCGCGTCATGGAACATCACTTTGTTTATTGTGACAGGCCGTTTTAATTACACCTAATTAGTGGATGTTCATTAATAATAATGATTGTATGGCGTATGGCGCCGCAGGCGGTGAGTACTGGAAGCTTTGTCGGGTCATACATGAACATTTTTAATTTTTGACATTTTACTTGCGAGTATTAATTACGCTGTCAAAAAATTGTTTGGAAATGCTATATTTTATGGCAAATATCATATGATCTACATGTTTTTGTGTATATCTGAACATGCGCCTGTATTTTTAATACCCACAATGCTAGAGAAGGAATAAATAATAGAGGAATTTATACAAAATATATGATAGTACTCTTGTGTAGTTCAGTTATAGGAAACTGATAAATGATCATTCTAAATTTTAACATGTAACTCAGTTTACGAAAACTAATAATGCCTATTAATTTATTTCGTTTGTTGATAGTCGCTACTAACCATGGACGGCCAAGCGCACAAATGGTGAAAGGATAAAACCGTACTGGAAATAAGCGGACATGGAAAAAACCCCACACGGAAAAAACCGCACACAGAGTGGAAAAAGAAGTTTTCACATTTAAAATACTTCTTATCGTTTCATGGGTTTTCAGCTTGAAAAAATGTTAAAATCAGATTTTTTATTTTAAATAACGTCTAATCATAATTTTCAGAAACTCAGAACGTCCGACGACGAAAGATTTATTTGTTGCGTTTTATCGGCCGTTTATACAAGACGACTACTCGGATTTTTTGTCCACATCATCCGTTGTCACTGGAAAAGTCGAAGCCAGAAGGGTACGCGGAAGGGCCCCAACTGGCTCGAGCGACCAAGTGAATGACGCCACAGGCCTCTCCTTACCGATGGCCCTCAGAGCAGCGGAATGCATGAGCGAGTAGCGGAGGATCGGAAGGAAACGGCGTTGCTGCGATAGGTGGAGGTCACGACCCTCACCAGTGAAGAATACGACTAAAGAAGTTAATTAGGGATTATACTGGTATTTCATTATATTTTATCTACTTTTGCAATACCAGTATTAAACATAATATCGACGGTGTTTTGGCTAATTGATGTAACCCTCAAAATTGAAATTGTTCAAGAGAGAGTAAAAACTGTTTTTATCGAAAACATTATATGGAAAATGGTGTTTCCCTTTCAAAAAGTGGTCAATTTATTTTTCCAATTTACATCATCTGGCCGAGACCTGCTCTGTCGTCTTTAAAATGAGATCCAATCCTTAACTTATTATTATATGATGTTTAATACCGGTACTGCAAAAGCAGATAAAATAGAAAGCAAAGAAAAATACGACCAATAGTCAATATGTGCTGGTATTTCGATAGTTCAATCAAAATCAAATCATAAAATAATAATAAGTAATCAATCAATACATAAAATACAGCATAAGCATAAAAAAATAATTTACATTTAAACTATACTTTAAATTTGCTACATATTTTTTTGAGTTAAAAAGTGACCTTGATACAGCTAGTTTAGCAATGCAGGAATGTTTTCTACTCGATTGACGCGCCGTGAAGTACGGGTTTATTTGAAACTAACAAATAGGTGTCAGATTGACAGTTAATTAAATTGACTTTTTATGATATTTTAATAAGCAAATAGTGTCCAATTCCATGGCATATATGATCTCAAATGGAGCGAAAACATTTGTAGAGAATTGAACTATTGTTTTCAATATTTTAGCAGGGAATCGATAGACAACTTTTGTTGACTAGTTGCTTGATGATAATGATGTACATATTTATTACCATGAAGCGCCATTTTCTTTGCAGTTCTTCTAAATATAGACGCACGGAGTCAAATGAAGAAAAACACACATATATTTAGCGCGCACATCTAAAGGAAAATATTTATACACAGTTTTATCGCTAGCCAATAAAACCCAAGTGGGAAAACTGAAGATTCAGATAACGATAGAGATGGCCGATTAAACGGGCGAGTAAAAAAAACTTTTATTCGATCGTAAAGTGGTGAAATCGAATTGTTTAGCCATCTCTGTGCAGAGATTGGACGTAGATTCGCGGGCTGAATCTTTACGGGCGGCTGGATCTCATATCGAGATGTTTTTTCTGCTTTATTTGTTCGCATTGACGTACTAAATGAAGGGCACAAACGGCTGCCGCTCAGTGGTGTGCCGTGATATTAATACAGCATCATCATTTTTTAAAATCATACCCGCTCCAAATGTGAAGCATATAAATTTTTAACCCTCTAGCTACCGGTCTATTTGGGATATCTTTGCAATATATGCCGCGATTCTAACATAAATAATTAATAGGTAAAATGTTTTATATAATTTAAAGCACACTGTACTTCTGAAAAAATACCATACCGACTGCTGAAAATGTATTGGATACTTTTTCAACGATGACATCAGATCAGACGGGTAGTGCGATTCTCGTAAAAGCAGCGAACGCTGATGTATCAGATTTTGGCTGCCAGAGGGTGATACACCCTGGTTTTTTTGTTAAGTATAAGTTTTATTAGGGTCCGAACTGAAAACGCACAGCGTAAATGACAATGATTCCTAGAAGTCGACCAACTCTTGTCGCGAGGGGCTCGTTTTATAGCCGGCGGGCACGTTCGCTGGACGAGTCCATTTTTTACGGAAAGGGGTGGCTCCGACGATACGGGAGTCCTTTTGATTTTATGTGTGGAGAGTCGATTACTAGCCTTCGAGTGGAGGGGCACTCGGCAATCGCCTGCGGACACGTTCACAAGACGAGTCCATTTTTGACGGAAAGGAGCGGCTCCGACGATGCGGGAATCCTTTTGATTTTATGTGTTAGTAGTCGTTTACCAGCCGTGGAGTGGAGAGGAACTGCTGGCCAGCGTGGTCGGCACCGTTGACGTTGTGGATTGTTTGTGTTTGTTTTGAAATTGGACGTAATTTAAAATCGTTGTCGTGTCACTTGCATTATAACTGAAAAGTAAATTCATGTGTTAAGTAAATATAAACGTAGACTCAATTTTATGTGTTAAGAATATTTTTGTGTATTTTAAACCACTGCATCTTTGATTAAAAATAAATAAGTGTTGAACCGGATTTGAAATGGTGTTTGTTTGAGATCCCAGCCCTTCCAGGACGTCAATAACCAGCCATCCGCCTCTCTTCGATTCGGGTCTTCTCAAGGGTTAATGTATCATCTCCTTTTTCGAAAAGATTAATAATAGCTGGGGCAAAAAATTTGGTCAGCTAATCGGTCCCGCTACGCTACATTTTATGATCGGATGGGCGGGAGAGAAATTTAGATAAATGTTAGAATGGTAAACTGTTGATGTTATTTACACGTTGTTGAGAGCGATTTTAAACTTTGAATTGCCCCATGTTTGTTCACATAGATATCACCATACCGATCGTAGAAAGGAAAAAGGACGTATCCCTCCGTTATTTTTGAATATTTTTTTTTCGATAATCACAATGTATACAGTTTTTACACGTTTTGTGTGGGATAAACACTGTATTTTTTGTGAGTAGGTTACGTCCTTTTGCATTTCGATAGTCGATATATTAAAACGATTGTGAGCATTTTCAAATAAAATGCAGATGTCAGGTTACCAAATGGAAGATAATACTCTAGTTAGCCATTTTTTACTCTTGTCACAGTATGACCAGAAGACCAGTCATCAGGTTATGCCCAAACTAAATAAAATATTTTAACCCTACAATTTTTTAAGGGTTGATCCATGTAGGACGCATTGAATTATAATATATTCAGGTGAGGGGAGGGGTTTGGCAAATTCGTCAGCCCTGGCTAGTTTTTTTTAGTTTTTCGACTTTTGCAAAAACTCATGTTATATCATATTGTCAAGCCCGTGGTACAGTGGTCAACTACGCTGGCTTCGTTTATCAGTACGGACAGTTTTGTAAATTGATTTTTCAATCGATTCTGTTTGAAGATATGGGGGTGTTGGAGATGACTAAAAGTCCCTCCCACCCATCAAAACCTAAACAACGGGACGTAGCTAGATCGATTAGCTTACTCCTTAACGGTTTAACAACGGAATAAAAAGCTGTTCTTGTGGAAAAAAAATTCTGTTGAGATCCCTCCATTAGTATGCCATATACTCCATATTGAGAGTGGAAATGACTTTAAAAAATGTATTTATATGTCATATAAAACGTAATTTAATACTGAGAAATATTAAAAAAAGGGTAATGAAGTTATGAAATATTTTTAATCTAGGTTTATACAGTGGAGTAGATGTGAAATTTCACTTTTACGAACATTTTATATGCGCCTGTTTCAAAAGGGTAAAAAACTGATGTATTATTTACAATTGGATGCCATTCCGGAAATGGAGAGAGATATCTAAAGCAATTCTGACGAAAGTATCGCTAAAACAACCTCAAAAACGAAATGAGAAAATACTATAAAAAATCATACGACCGGTTTGGGGTCGTCCTATATTAAATTTCTATTAGATAAATAAATACACTCTCATTCGGATACGGAACTGAGCGATATGGTTATGGCCACAAGGGTGCGACAATCAGGCAGATTTTTCTTTTTAATTTAAACCATCAGCATTTCGGAATTATAATAATTGGGTTTTTTCAATTGTAAATATCTCAAGTCTCAATTGGTTAATCACTTTGTCACTTTTAGAGTCTGCGGATAGAGAGGTTTGTTTGGGGACTGAACGCAAATTTATCATTTTTTATAATGTTATTTTAGGAATCGATTGAGGCGTGTGGTAGAGCATGAAACCATCACAGACATCCAAACAAATTGGGTAAAACTCCATAAACTGTTACTCCAAAAATTATATTACATAAAAGTGATCATTCGAGGTCTAGAACGTAAGGATTAAAGTATTTTGTATGATGTAATTAACCATTATTTCATCATATACAATAATTATTAGTAAGTCACATATTTAAAATCTCATATATTGTAATTTATAGAATTCACATAAGACGATTTTAATTTAAGGTATATTATTTAGATATTTTCTTACAATTCTTCTCAGCTTTATCGAAAACGTAGCATTTTTAATTATTGAAATTAAAAGTTTATTTTTTAAAGCTTTATCGTATGGCGACATGCACAATTATTTAATTTAAGATATCGACTGAGGGTTCTTGATGAAATTTCAATATCAAATTAATTGTTGAAATTTTTTCTTGATCTTAATCGCCTGCATTTGCTTCGTCCTATGAGTTTGTAATTGTTAGCGCGATTGTTTTCCCAATTATGGTTAAAAGCCATTATTATTAAACCAGTATTTAAATTGATTCAAATATCAATGTAGTTCCTAGCCTTAGTGATAATAATTTGTTGTATTTTATTATGATATAAATTATTTACTGTCTGTCAGTTCGAGTTTATTCGTGTGCTTGAATGCCTGAAGATGCCGAAAGATTTGAATTCATATTAAGATTAAATTAATAATACATGTGGGAAAATATGCAGATAATTAAAAGTCTCGTTTAAAAGAGCCTTACCATAGGGTAAGATGGGTCTGAGTTCAAGTTCTGGCAAGTTAAAGAAAAAAATTTAGATCATGTACATGGTTGTTTGTGATGTCATTTCTTCTCGAGTTGATCTCGAGTAACTTAAAAAAATCACATCGAGTTTATCTCATGTAACTTAATATTTCGACATTTGGGGCATTTATTTAATAAATGAAAAAGAAACATTTTAAATTATAATTTTATATTTAGATTCACAGGCATTCATTGGTCAATATTTTGAAGTACAATACATTGTTTAATTAAATTTGAATTATAGAGATTTTGTACATTTACATGTATTTTGTCACTAACGACCTGGGTTTCGCCTTTGGGCATCTTCAGGTATTCGAGCGCACTAGTGAACACAAACTTACTCAAACAGACAGTTTATAACGATTATATCCTCAATAAAATAGGACAAATCTTATCGCTGTGTCTAAGAAATTAACAACTGGACCACCTTACGACTGAACAGAAAGGGGGGGGGGGGGTTTAAATGCAATTCCAAGAAATACCCAATTTCAAGTTAGGGTGACCATGGACCGATGTATTAATATGGGAAATTCATTACTTTGATTGTTAATTTATGTTTAGTATTGATTGTTAATTCATGTTTTATTTTTACGGGCTCATCTCACGTACCGGGTACAATAGAGAAGAGTTTGGAAGATTCAGTTGTTCGTTCAAAATTGGTACGGAATTTAACTGGGCTCTATTGGTTTCCAAAATTCCTTGATAGAATAATTTATGATCCCCCATGTTTTGATGCAACATTTTAACCCCATCATCCGTATTGAACGTATGATTCTCCAATAAAAAGTGATTTTCAAATTTTGATGTTTCTTTTTTAAATCTAAATGCGACTAAATGTTCCAATACTCTTATATCTCATGTTCGTGTGGTTTTACCCACAAAGAAGTGTTGGCAATCACTACATTGTAATTTATAAATGCCAGATTTGTTCTTAAAGTGCATTCTATCTTTATTGTAAATAAGTAATTTGCCTAAAGAATTCTTGCAATAGAAGGCCGGTCTTACACCATCAGCGAGTTGTTTTTTAATTTTAAGGCTTGTACAACCTAAATAAGTAATTTTAACCCAGTACCTAGGTTGGTCTAAGTCTAAAACAAAATACATGATACGAAATGTACAAGATCTCAATACTTCAAATTTGATATTGAAATTCCATCAAGCACCCTCAGTCGATGTCTTAAATTATATGTTTAATTAAATGTTATTAAAATATAAAAATTAATCCGGAGTTCGGCTCCGTGGTGCAGTGGTCAACGTCATTGGCCACGGAGCGAGAACAAGAACGTCTCGGGTTCAATTCCCGGAGCGGACGGTTTTCTTAGATTGATCTTACAATTGATTTATGGATTTCTGTTCGAGTTCTCTCTCCCACCCATTACATCCTCACGGGGCGTAGCGAGAGCGATTAGCTAACCACTAGTCCTGTCATAGCCCTATTCTTCTATCCCTACTCTCTTCGAAAAAAAAGAGAGGTTTAGCAACTGAGTAACAAGTAGTACCTCCATTACGAGAACATATGCTCCACATTTGGAGCGGACACGGGAAAAAAAATTCACTCCGACCCACCCATCAGATTTTAAAGACGGGGTGTAGCGAAAGCGATTAGCTAACAACTAGTGCTGTCCTAGCCCTATCCATCTATGATTACTCTTTTCGAAAACTTTTGTTTAGATACCTCCAGTTGGAGTCCATATGCTCCACATTGGAAGTGGACAGGGTAAAAAAATATTGAAAATCCGTTTATTCAAACGATAAACGCCTTAATGATGTCGTAATAGCTATCAACCAAGCGTTTCTTTCTTCCTGTATGGTGAAATTTCACTTTCTCCATAATCTATGAAAAAGTTACAATTCAATAAATAGGGTTAATATAAGCTATTTCTTAGTATTGCTTTTTAGAGTCTAAGTATTCTAGAGAGATAGAGGGATAAAATATAATATGTAATATTATTTTTGTATTCATGAAAAAGTGTCTGAATCGTATTACAATGAAAAAAACTTTTTTTCATACATAAATGTCAACCTTTTTGTAATATGCCATTTATTCTTGCGTCAGTTTGAGATATCTCTATTGAAATTTGACAATGATCGATGACTAGGCTCTTTATTGATGAGGTGTTTAAAAAAATGGAATGAAAAAATAATTGAAAACTTGCTAGTGCATACTATTGGGAATGTTTTTTTTTATGTTGGTAATTGAATGAACCACGTAAATAGTTTTGGTGTGGCGGAGTGAGAAGGTTAGATTAATTAAAGACTTAATTAAGATATAATTTAATTTAAGACATCGACTGAGGGTACTTGATGAAATTTCAATATCAAATTTGAACTGTTGAAATTTTGTACATTTCCATGTATTTCGTCACTAACGAACAGGGTTCGAGTTCATTTGTGTGCTCGAATGCCTGTAGATGCCGAAAGGCGGAACCCGGGACGTTAGTGACGAAATACGTGGAAATGTACAAAATCTCAACAATTCAAATTTAATTAAGATACTGTTTTTAAAACTCTAAACTTTCATATTATTTTAAAATATGAATTAATATCTAGGGTATAAGTGTCTGCGATATCCTCCTCCTTCTCTTAATCTACTCGTCTAGCTTATAATGCAATATTGTTCGAATTGGACACAAGATTCCATGGGATGAGTGTTTATGAATTATTTATGAAATTACACATCCTTCTTCTATCATATCCAGGTTCTAAAGTGATAGCCAGTTCACACAGTAAAACTATTCACCATAAGTAATCCGAAAATGGTTATGATGAAAAACATGTCTAACTATACTCTTACAATAATGTTAAAACCAAATCGTTTTAGTGACTGCTCACTAATAACATAATAATTTGAAAATCATTGTCATAATAATAATAATAATTATTATCAAACGAACTTTTCAACAAAATTGTTCAAAATTTAGTTAGAAAGTTACTCGAGTTCCAAATTCGAAAACTTGTTTTCAATGTTTATAATTATGTGTTCACAAATTTCGCAGAGTTTTCGATGTTTAAAATTTGATACAGCTACAACAACTAAAACAGCCAGGATCACTGTTCTCAATTTAAAATTCAGTTTCTGTTGTTCCAATTATTTTGTTATGGACGTTTTCCAAATTTAAAATAATATATTAGTTTTTATTGTATAAATTATTCGAACCGTTTTCATTGAGCTTTCATTATTTTCATTGGATCATTGTAAATTGAAAATAACTTTCTTGTTTAAAATATTGTTCCCCAACTTTACGACATGCAAAACGATTGGATATATTTTGATTTGGGTCTTTGGTATTTGCCTGGGTCGACCAATAAGTAGTCAGGACGGGCAGTAAGAGGTCAACCGCTCCTGGTAATTGAAAACATAGTTTGTAGTTTGCTTCCCAAACTTTCGAGAACTTGTAGGCTTATTATATAATTGATATGGGGTGTTTTCAGGGTAGGTAGTTTTCTGATAATGGTATTGAAAATTAATTCGGCCATTTAAATTTCTGGCCGATAAAAATGTACCGATAAAATTTACATCACTGTAAAATAATTAAGGTATTAAAGTCAAGGATTTAAATTACAAAAAACAATCTGTTGCGTTTTTTAAAATGAGTAAATAAGCTAATATATTTTTTAATTTTATATCAATCCCACTCAAAAGTTTTCTAGATGTTATTGGAGCATTTCAACACATGCTCGATCTTTCTTTTCGAAGAAATTTAAGATAGACCTAATTTATTAAATTTTCGTCGCTGGATACAAATGTATAAATATATTGAAACGGCAATGTATGAATTTAATAAAGAAAATATCGATTAACAACGTAAATGTTTATTTTCAAAAAATCAGCGGCCTTCCAGGGTGACGAAATCCATCTTGTTGCCAGAAGAAACAGGCAGGATTCAGGCTCCTCTGGGGCATCCGCAGTACATGTCTAAGTCAATGTGATAAAAATAGCTATTTTGACATCCAGAATGTTTTTGAAAAGAGAATAACAATTGCAAATATGACACACAATATCGTCGCTTTTCTGGAAGAAAAAACTTAATCGTAAAAATTACACATAGACTTAGTTATGTCAAAATTTTCCTTATTTCAAACACTACTGTATGGAAGAACATAGTTATCGTCATAAAATATACCTTCAAAACGGTTTTGTACAAACAGACTAAATGAAAAAGGTACAGCATTTCAAACATTTAAAAACTTCAAAGTCCAATTACTCAAAACTAGTATTTTTCAGTTAGTTACTCCAGAACAACGACAATATATACGTCCCGTAGGTAACTTAGAATCTAATTTTACAGCGTAATTACTGTAACCAGAATGTATGTTTATAAAATGAGAGGGTTTTCTTATTCACGATTCATGACTGTTTTTATTTTATAATTAGCGAGTACCCGGCATATGTTGCAATGCCACTCTAAAACACAAAGTGTTTGTGTTTTAATTCTGTTTCTTGAAGTGCTTTTGGATACAAGTTCCATCTGGTGCGTACACAAATAAATCAGAAGGCTTTCCGACGCGTGCGCAGGCCACATACAGCTGTCCATGTGAGAAGGATGAATTTTTCACGACAGACTTGTAGCGATTGCCTCTGTGCTTTTTTAATGGTCATTGCAAATACGAGTCGCACCGGAAACGGCAAACGTTTGAATTCGACAGCCATATCTGTCGGAATCATTGGGGTGCATGGCAACAGTACATATTATCGTTTAAATTTTCCATTCAAGAGCGGTAATTGGAATTTAACAATTATTACCACTTGTTATCTCACTATGAGTACCTTTTTGTTTTTTTAATTTAATTTTTTTATATTTCTTTTCATCGCGGGTGTGCGCACAACAACTCACCAAGTTTCATTGCAATCGGATGAATGGTATAGGAACGCATACGAGACAAACAAACAAACAAACATTCATTTTTATATATACAGATAAATACATACTCACTATTTTCAATCAGTAGATGGATGTGTATTATAAATTAAAAACATTCATGAAACCACATTTCCATTTGCATAAAAACATTTTCCTAATTACAATTATACAAAGCGGTTATGAGACAATAATTTATTATGAAGTCGTTACGACTTACAATGATTCAAATGACATAACAAATGGGGATTTTATTAATTAAAAAAATACAAGTTTGACCAAGAAAAATAATGATTCAATAGTTATGCAAGTACAATGTAAAGGTCTATCTTTTAATGATTCAAAGCTTGATGCGTGATACATAAAAGACAATAATTAATCGCTCTAAATGACGGAATAACGTGTGTCACGTCACACTAGCAGGAGCTATTTTATCCTTGATTGATCTTTTAATTACATTTGCCTTTTAGAAACGTTTATAATAAAAGTCTATTATGAATATTGTTTGTGTGTGTACAAAAATGTAAAACAACAAATAACAATTTCAATCAAGTTGGTGGGTCACTGATCTTTGGTGAAGTCATAAATTTTACTCATTAAGAGCGTTTATATGATTAAGGATGTTACGATGTAATTATGATTATATTGTATTTTACATATTTTTGTGATCACATTATCTTTATAAGTAGGAACTAAGTGAGGCCTTTAATATATTCTATTATATACGAATCTCTTTTAAGGTTTCAACTGTCAATTTTTGGTGGTAAGGCATTATATTTTAAATAAAACACAATTTGTTTTGTACTACTTTCACATTGGTTACACTCATCACGAGCATCAGTTGATAATGCATCATGATGAGCGAAACTGGTCCTGACCATTATAAAAATGTGGAAGTAGTACAAAACAAATTTCGTTTCATTTTTTAAATGTACACGAATGCTAGAAATTAGAGAAATGCAACAAAAGTTAAAAATATATTCACTGTTCTGGAAGAGGGCGATAATTGAAAAATAATAGTTTTGAGTAATTGGACTTTGAAGTTTGTCAAATGTTTAAAATGCTATAATTTTTTCCTTTTGTTTGTTTGTTCAAAGATATAAAAGTATAATTTATAAAAATAAATGTGTTCTTTCATACGTTGAGTTCGAAATAAGGAACATTTTGCTATAACTATCTCAATGTGTTATGTTTTCGTTCAAGTGTTTTCTTCCAGAACAGCGACGATGTATTGATTGCATTGACATTTATTACATTTACATTGAATTGGTATGGTAAAAAATGAGAATTTCGTTAGTTCCACAAGTATTTTGTAAAATTGTTATTAGCTTTTTCGGCATCGTGCAATCATATGAATGAAAACCAGGCGCCATATTCTTTTTATATAAATCTATTTTTTAATATTATAAATCAATAATCAAGACAATCAAAATCGTACCTCTATTTTATTTTGCGATTAAAAGCGTTCTGCGCTAGCCGAAACGCAGAATGTTGACATGGTTGACAGATGTCCACCGTTGATTAAATTTTAGGAATGTATTTTTGTGTGTGATTAAGGATTAAAAAATCTGACGTAACAATAATTAAATTAGTTTCGAATTCACTAATCGGGACTGTAAAAAACTAACGCAAATGACAAAAGGCGTTTATTACAAGAACGTTATATAAGTTTTCATGAAATGAAGCACAATCATAATTAAGTTATGGGTGGTTAAACAACTTTTTAGACTGAAATACTTGTTAACATCAATTCTGATGGCAATCTATCAAACTGTGCTCCTCTGTAGATGTGTATTCTATAACTATGTACATTTAAAATCACATAAACAAAAATAAGATGCCAAGAACATTATTCATAACATAAAAGCACAACAAAATATTTGGCTGTAAATGCGGAAACATTTGTAAAACGAGCAATTAAAGTTATTAATGTTCTCATAAATATGTAAATACAAACAGCATTTCTCATTATTTGTCGTAAATAACTTTTGTAAGACCAGAGCGGCTTCTTACAAAACTAAATAAATAACAATTATGGCAGTGTACTCAAAATACACTCAATTAAACGAATGTTGTATGTAAAATTTTTGGCAATACCTCCGTCCATATATGACATTATGTTTTAATGGGGATGTGGTAGTTTTAATGTAATTTAATGATTTGTGACGAAATGATGGAGAAGGAGGAAGGTGTATACAATGAGACGTTTCAAAATACAAAAAAAATTAGATTTTGAAATCGATGAATATAAAAATACATAGAGCTTTAGTCTTTTGAATAAATTCTTCAGGTTTATTTTACCATTTCATGCTAATTAGTACGTCTTGAAGGTTTTGAAGGAGGCTCCAATATTCATTTAATTAAAAACAAATTCGGAAGCGAGCAATATTTTACTAACTAATGTATTGTGGTGATTTTTCCATCTGAAAGAACAAACTTATAAACCATGTGTGACAAAATCAACTCAAAAGTGTCTTTTCCAAGGTAGGTGATTTTGCCTGAACGGAGACGAAATAGTGTTTTACTTTTAAAATATGTGCACATTAACTCAATAAGTTTTAGCCTTTTATCTATGTACGCATACAGACTTTTATTCTTATTAGGAATCTAGTAGTGTAGTAGTAAGAGATTTACTCTAAGCGATTTGATGGGTATGAATTCAAGTTCCGGCGAGGTTAATATCAAATTATTTTTTTTTAAACTTAAATTTGAGATCTTGGACATGTGTGTTTGTGATGTAGTCTAGTGGTAAAAGCTTTGTCCTAGCGATCAGTTGGGTCCTAATTCAAGTCCCAACAAGGTCAATATCAAATTTATATATTTTCAATTTTAATTTATGTTCTTGGACATGAGTTTTCTAGTATGATTTGTCAATTTTCAAAATATTTGGCACATTGGCTGTCAGCTGTAATGCCAGATATATACATATTCTCATATTATAGAAATAAAATATTTTATTTTGGTACTACTTCCACATGTTTATAATGATCAGGACCGGTTTCGCTCATCAAGAGCATTATCAACTGACAAACATACAACCAAAACAGGGCTATTTATATACAATTGAATGCTAATAATCTCAAGGTATATAAGACAGTTGGTTTTTATAATATAATGACTTTATAGTCTTTCCACCAAGAATTGACAGATAACGCCTTAAAAAATTCTCATGTAGCTTATTGCATGCGAGTTTAAAAAACATTTTTTTCTAAAAAGGTGAAATACAAATTTTTATTTTAATTTGTTACAGTATTGAAGTAAAACATTTCGAAAATGTGGAAATTAAACTTTTAACAATACCGGTTGCCAATTAAAATAATGAATACTGCAATTGTACAAACTTAATTTCCATCCCTTTTGGTAATAAACAACGCACAATACCCAGCACACTAAACGTATATGATACATAGCCGTCCGCCCGAAATGATACAAGGCGGTGTTAAATGTTCATTTTAAATAATATATTATTGAAAGCTTTGGTCGCACTACAGCGCTATTCCTCAGGCGCCTATTTCGCGTGAATTTAGTGGTTCGCGGGACCGTAAAATATCCAGCTGGCATCCGTCTTGCGTTCATTGTCCCGCCTAGCGATCCCTTAACAACCCCGACACGGGTTCGGCGAGTTACAAGACCCGTATGAATGTTTAAGCTAGTGCTGGATACGCCGATATGCAAGGCTTCTTCCGCGCCTACTGGAGAAAACTGCGTGAGCTGACAAACTCTCTCTTCAAATAGTAGAAAGACAAAATGAAACCATTTAAAAAGATTGCTTAAAAAAGCTATCATTTTCGACTTGAGTGGTGCTACCTGTATAATTCTTGATATAAATGTAGTGATACATGACGCTGCATATTTATGAAACGTAATACTCGGCAAAAAGTTTTGTTTTGTGTCAGTGTATTATGTCGCGCCAACAATTTAGACGAAGCAATATTGGCAAATAGTTGATTGAATTGGCATTTACTTGGTAGGACTCCATCATAATAGGATTAAATAACAAAGTATTTAGTTCTACATTTTTTTATCAGGTAGTTGACAGCTATTTCGGCTTTACGCCATCGTCAGAACTAATATAGCTAATATTGGTAAATAATAATTATTCACCAAATTTTATTATCATCATTAAATTTGTAATAATTATTATAGAAAAGAAACGACAAAATGACGTTCATTCGTATGCTCGAATGCCTGAATATGCCGAAAGATGAAACCCGGGTCGTTAGTGACAAAATACATGGAGATGTCCAAAATCTCAACAATTCAAATTTGATAATATGACACTATTAAGTCATCACCTTGACGCTGTAGATATTCCTATATGCAAAAATAAATAAAAGTGTAAAAGAAAACTTAACACAATAAGTATCTTAAATAATTAAATTTTAAATAAACATTATGATGTTTGAATACGTGAGATGACATAATAATATTGTCTATCTCTTCTCAACAGTATATATAGCTAAGCTAAAATAAGTTTAAGTATAGTTCTGACGATGGCGTTAAGCCGAAATAGCTATCAACTACCTAATAAAATTTTTTAGAACTAAACATTTTGATATTTTACTCCATAATAACAAAGGATTACGCACACGTTACCTTATGTTATCAAGAAGGTCAACTCAATTTTCAGACACGCTAGCGGTAGCGCTATATGACTTGCGTGTCACTTAGACGCAGTCAAGGACTCGAAACCACAAATTACACATTAACAAATTGATATAGTCTCCATCCAATAGTATAAAATGATATTTTCATAGATCCATGCTCTATTCCAGTGTCTGCCAAGCTGTGTGCCGCAAGATGTCTTAGGTGTGCCGCGACAAATGAAGACAAATTAGAACTGTGAACAAGATAAGTTAAAAACTCACGACTTAGACACTTTGGGTTTTGGAAAAGAAATAAAAAAAAAAACGAAAGCGGCTTAAGATGGTAGATGAGAAGTTACGTGTTTGTTTAATCAAATTTAGAGACGTGTTCTGACATAATTCTTTCTGAAAATCTATTGCATCATTCTCACTGACAAATTTACTACATCTGTATACCTACATCATAATATATATCAAATTTGAATAGTTGAAATTTTGTACATTTCCATGTATTTTGTCACTAACGACCAGGGTTTCACCATTTGGCGTCAGGCATTCGAGTATACGAATGGAATCGAACTGACAGACAGTAAACAGTGACTAACGTTTATATGTTCCAGTCCATTCGTGTGCTCGAACGCCTGAAGATGCCAAAAAGCAAAACCCGGGTCGTTAGTGACAAAATACATGGAAATGTACAAAATCTCAACAATTCAAATTTGAGATTGAAATTCCATCAACCACCCTCAGTCGATATCTTAAATTGTATAATATATATGTTTATCAAACAATATTGTGTATTGTTACCTACATTAGGATTTTTTTATTAATTGTTATGTATTAATAAAGTCTTTTTATTTGGTGTGCCGCGGAAAAAATCCTCTTTCCCCATTGTGCCGTGAGGTAAAAAAGTTTGACAGACACTGCTCTATTCAATCCTGAAAACGGGGAGTAGAGAGAGCGACTAGCTAACTACTGGTTAATTTTTGACTCCATACCTCTTTATTTTTACTATTTGAAGAGAAAGTTTGAGTGAATGATTTAAAATAAACTCTCGCCAAACAAGCACTACAAGAGAAAAAAATATTGTTTATAGGTAATTTGACATCAAGCGCTCCTCAAGATTTAAACACGGCGAACAGAATTTTATTATAGTGTATGAAATATTAATATCTTGTTTGAATTATAATTTTTCTTAACAAACGAAATTAAAAGTGTATTATGAAACACAGCAGCATCCAGCGCTTTTAAATAATAGCCAGAAGTCTCTCGGGCATAAAAAAGACGACATCTATTCGCTTTCAAAGTATTAACCGTTTCGGCGAAACCAACTGGTTCAATGGAATTGAAATTTAATTACTTTATGTTTATGATTTTTGATAGTTTATTTATTTTTTAACTGAATTCGATAACAGAAAAGAAAAAATAGATTAATTTCGATTGGTCAACTGGATTGGATTCTCTTTATTACGATTAGGACAAAAATAAATATAGGAGTAAAATCCTTTGAACTTCCAATTACTATATACTGTCAATCTGGGTAACTTTGGCCCAGTTCTGAGAGTTTTTAGTATTTTTATGCTTCGACACTGTATTTATGTGTGATATTGTTCTACATAGAAATGTACTAATGTCCTAAGATGAGATTTAATTAACAAAAATAAATTTATTGTTATAATTGATATATAAATATAGACACAAGGTGGGCGAAAGTTTACACTCAAATCGGGTAACTTTGGCCTACGATACAAACAATCACTGTAATTACTATAAATTCAGTGATTTTAAAGTCTTGGCAACTTGTCTTTATGATTTGATATGTTCTGTACATGAAATGGGAAAAAATATACTGCATTTGGTTTACAGATCAGTAATAAAAATTGAAAATACGGCTAATCTAATTTTTTTCAAAATAAGTTTTTAAATTGTGTATTATCATTCCTAGCTGAAAGCTTACAGATTCAACAATCAAACAAATTATGTTGTACATTAATGCATATTTTTACAAACAGGGGCTACTCAATACCTTTGCTTAACTAAAAAATATTCATATGGAATTAGTATTATCATGATATTATAACAGCACCTTTTTCCATGCAGTGGGTCAATCTTAGACCGATGGACAAACTTACCCAAATTGATGGTACGTTATTTGATATATATATATATAATTGTATCATCCAATATTTATTTAAAGTTTGTCACAGCCATAATAGTGTGTATTATAAATGCTAACAAATCACCGCACCTTTTACATCGTTTCAGTATCAGCCATTATCTCGATTCGGGCCTGCTCATACGTAACGTGTATGTTGTGACATCAAATCGAAATCGATCAGTCTTTGGAAGTTTTTTTTTCAGCAGGAAGCTCTCACACCGTCGCCGGGTATTGGGAAGGGTAACAGGGGCGCATCGAGGGGGGTCAGGCCCGGGACTCGGGGGCGCTTTCTTTGTAGGGGCGCACACTCGCGTCGTTCAATCATGCTTATCAATGACAGGGGACAAGATCAATAAATACGTTTCGGGCCGCCTTTGACTTTGGAAGTCGTCGGATGCAGGCCACGTACTGACGAAAATTTCACTTGAGATTGAGAGGATGGTGCCATAGATGAAGATATATGCGAATGCTTTTCAGCTGGAGGGTTTTGAATGGGAGGTGAATCCGGATGTTTTCCATGTATCTGTCAGTTTGCCCCGTCATTTAAAATAGCACTTTATCAAGACTATGTAGTTGCTTATAACGGTTGTCCCCAGTGTGTCCATACTTATTCAATAATAAATGTTAAAGTTTGTTTCACAATATCAACTTTAATAAAGGTAAAGGATGGCAGTATTATGTTTAGGTAAAGTTGAAAGCTTTTGTCGATGTCAACTTATAAAGAGTCTAAAAGCAGTACAAGAAATAATGTTACCATGTCAAAAGTGGTTAGCGCTGGTGGAATTTTCTCTACTCAGTTGTGGGGTCAAGCGTTCGATTTTTTGCCACTAATTTCCAATGTGAAAAATATGGATTACAAATGGAGTTCATCTCAACGGAAGTTTTTCTACGAGAACTGATCGTTGCTCGTTAGTCGTTTAACCACTTTTTTTCGAAAAGAGTAGGGGAAGAAGGATAGGGTTTTTCGCATGACTATTGGCTGGCTAATAACTCCAACTATGCTTCTTTTTAAAATCGGAGTCAAGGGCTGCATGTAAAAACATCGATGATTAAATGCAATGGAAACTGGTTCACCAAAGTGAATAATAGTGTAGTATTTTTTTAAAACTATATCCATTGCCAATGTGGAGCATATGGCCTCGTAATGGAAGTATCTCAACAGAAGTTTGTCTGCAAGAACTGCTGGTTATTCAGTTGCTCAACCTCTTGTTGTTAGTTATTTGTTATGTCTCCATGATAGAAAACTTAATGTTTGACGAAATAGATGCTACTATATATTTAGCATCATATTTTTCATTTTTAAGTTGGTTATTATCAATTATCGGTTGAAAGGAATTATATTTAAAAAAAAACTTGATTATACAACTTTTATATTTTTTAAATATACCAAGACCGTTTTCGCTAATCCCGAGCATTATCAAGTGATGAGGTTCAGATCGTTATAAAAAATGTGGAAGTAGTACATCACAGTTTTTTATTATTCTATTTTAATATGAGAAGATTCTTGAACTGTGTTTCAATACTGAAAAGACATTTTGGATACTGGATTTTGTTGTTAATGATATCGCTTTAAATTTGCGTACAACTATGATATTAAGAATAAGTACCTAACTAATCATATTGTTGATCGATCGATTTGACGAGAAATTAAACTAAATTATTGTTAAAAAATAGTGCCTACTGTAATATACAATAATATAGCAAGTGTTATAAATAATACACAATTAAAATTGACAACATGGTTATTTCACTAGTTTGTGTTACTAGGTGTGACACATATTATGTAGGGCATCCAATCCCGGACCCTTTTTACGATCCCGGGATTTCGAGATTAAGAATTTCGCAATCCCAGGATCCCGGGATTGGTCATTAAGTTTAATTTCATGTGTTAAACTACACATTTAAAATTTAATTTGTGTCCATTATTACTTCAATTGGAATTTCTATATGATTAAACATGTTTTTGAGCATTGGAATGACTGTTTTGTTGATTTCAAATCAAGTCATTTACAAAAAAAGAGAAAAATATTTGAAAAAAGACATAATGATCAAAATAATTTTATTTTATTTATTGCATTATTATGGTAGGTTTTACCAAATTTACCCAAAAAGAGGACATCTCCTTCAATTTGAGATATTGCCCTCCATTCATTTAAGAAGCGGTCTTAATTTGTCCTCCATTTAAAAGTATTTAAAAACGGCTTTTAGGAAATATGAGAAGGAAGGAGACTACAATAAATTCATTTTAATTCTATAGGTTTTATAAAAAAACTTTTAAAAAAAAGCTATGTATGTACATGAAATAACTTAAGTACACATTGTATTCAATCAGGAAGTTTTGATTTGATAGATGAATTATTTCTTAGCATTTACAGTGAATCCCGAAATCCCGGGATTGTCTGAATCTCAATCCCGGGATTACGGGATTGAATAATTGAGCGAAATCTCTGGATTTCGGGATCCCGGGATTGGAAGCCCTAGTGTTATGAAGTATCTTCAGGATAACAACTTTATTGTACGATTTTCATTTATAACGTATAAATTGATTTTAATTCTTTTCTGGTTAATGAGAAATTACGATTGGGATTTGTTTTATTTTAATGATGATTTTCAAAGAGGTGAAATACGTGTCACGCCTATTAACACAAACAGTGGAATAACAATGTTATTAATTTTTATGTTAGTTGAAAAATTGTCATAAATAATAACCCAAAAACGTAATTTTATAAATGCCATATTATTTGGTCAGCAACTAATTCTATAAATGGTAAGTAAGAAATAATAAATAGTCAGTGGCTAACATCGTTGGCTACGGTTATGGATGGCTCGGGTGCGGATCCCAGTACGGACCGTAGAAAACTTCTGTTGAGATACCTCCATTAGGAGGCCATATGCTCCACACTGGGAACGGAAATGGTAAAAAAAATATTTGTATTTGGACAGTGAATAATTACCAAATAAATAAAGGTTATTTAGATAAGGTTAGGTTAGATTTAATTAAAAAAATGTCCGTTTTGTATAAATATTTGCCCGTTTATTTTAATAACTATTTTATGTAAATTACTGACCGTTTATTATTACGTTATCACGTGCATACTGACCATTTCATGAATTAGTTACTGACCATTTATTGTTTCTTACTGACCAAAAATTGAAATAGTTACTGACCCAATAAACTAAGTCCTAATGTTTATTTATAAAATTACTAAGTTTTCAACTGATCTTTTGACGTTGACTTTTGAATAACTTTATTAATACTAGGCATATAACAAACAATTCACAATTTCAGTATTGATTGCATATCTTCGTTCGGCATGCAACACCGCATTAGCGACAAAAATTAATTGTGCTGGAAAAAGCAAAGTTGATATTTAAAAAAGATATTGAATGAATTATAATTAAATTGGTGTTTGTGTGGGCACACAAACACTGATTAAGACAAAACAGATTTAGCATCGAATACCATCAAAAATAAATTTTAGTAAAACTGTCTAAATTTTAGTAACTTTATTATTGAGATTTTGTACACTTCCATGTATTTTGTCACTAACGACCCGGGTTTCGCCTTTCGGCATCTTCAGGCATTCGAGCACACGAATGGACTCGAACTGAGAGACTACATCCATAAAATTCTCAGTTCGAGTCCATTCGTGTGCTCGAATGCCTGAAGATGCCGAAAGGCGAAAAATACATGGAAGTGTACAAAATCTCAATAATCCAAATTTGATATTGAAATTCCATCAAGCACCCTCAGTCGATGTCTTAAATTATAAATATAAATATTAATCCGGAGTTCGGGTTCGTGGTGCAGTGGTCAACGTCGTTGGCTACGGTTACGGATGTCTCGGGTTAAAGTCCAACTACTAACATCTTAATAAATTGATTTGTGAATGGAATTATGGATTTCTGTTCGTTTGTGATGTCTAGAATTCCCCTCCCATCCATAAAATTAGATTAGCTAACCACTGCTCTTAGCTATCCTTCTTTCTCTACTCTCTTCGAAAAAGAGATGCATAGCTTTTCTTGAGATACCTTCATTAGGAGACCATATGCTCCACATTGGAATTGGACATTGTTGAAAAAAGGGTAATGTGGTATTGCATACCACACGGCGATATGTGTTTCCCTAAGAAGGTTTATTACATTCAATACTTTGAAAGACAACAGTAAAAAATTATCTAAGGAATGAAATTGTGATTGACCTAGGATAAGTGAATCAATTCAGGGATTAATTTTTGTTTTTTGGAAATCATTTATGCTTTTACTTAACATACTTAGTAATTTTATTTGTCTTGTCAATATGTAATTTATTATAATTATTCAATAATTGGAGCACCGATATAATGAGTATTATTTTAAAATAAATAAATAAATATTTTAAATTCGTAAAAACCTAAGAACACAATTTAAATGTGCGTTCTTCTTGGACCATATCTGCTTCTTATGTGGAGTTGATGGTTACCATGCGAGACCTCTTAAATGCTCTGCCACCCCCTAATCGCTTTACTTCCTACCATGAAATGTCAGCATCTTTCAGTTACGTCAAGTACCTTCACCATATGGATGGTATAGTATCCAACGGTCGTCCAGGACGTCAGAATCTCACCTGTCGGAAGAAGAGGTAAGCAGTGTTGAGGCTCTATGGAGGCATCCGCAGCACGTGGCCCAATCACATCGGTGCAAGAAGTATACGTGAGCTGGATCGTGACTACCTTTACAAATCAAATTTCACCAAAACACTGTTGTATTTAAATATTGTAACTCAATCAACGAGTGATGACGTCAACATAGGCAGACATTGTATATATACTTTTTCACCATGACTCAGTCAGTTTCAATGCCTCGTTACACGGTTTTTCTGTCTTCGTCAGATGTCATGATTTGCTACGTTAAAGCAGCCCTGCTAGAAAACAAGCTTTGAACAGATATCATTTGTCATTTCTAAGGTGACCACTGTCAATTCTTGGTGGAAAGGCATTATATTTTAAAAATAAAACACAATTTTTTTGTACTACTTTCACATGTGTATAAATCATCACGAACATTAACAACTGATCGAAAAAACTGACTGGAAAAGAAAATATACCATTTGGTTTTAACCGTGTGCCAGACAGTCTGCTGTAAGTTAAATTTGGCTTCAACTATTCTTAATGTTTTTAATTAGCCTTGTAGACTTATATATAAGTAATTTCGGACGTATTCCAGTAATAAATCCGACATCTCTAGGCCAAATTTGATAACCATTATAGAGAAGTAAAATTTTCTTGACTTCTGATAAACTTTTCAGTTAGAAACAAATTTCACGCAAGACCCTTCTCCATTATAGCGTGATGGATTATTACTTAGAAAATGTCACGTCTAATCTGAAACTCTCCACAGGTGGATATTTCCAATTTTTCCATCCTTTGAAGGTTTTTGTCGGCCGCAGTTGACAGGGATACTTGTATCTACTCAGCCCAAGTTCGATTCCCGAAGGGTCCCCCTGCCAGTGCATCCCTCTCTACTCACCTACCGCCTTCTCTCCACATACACGTATCGAACATAATAACCTGGTATAAAGTTAGGATCATACGGAACTAGAAATAAATATTTTTTTATTTAAAATTATTTTTGGTTTTGAAGAAATTAAGCGAGCATGTTATTCTAAAAAAATGATACGGCTATGTCTATTTTTAATATTACCTTAGTTTTTAAATTTGATTGTACATTATGGCCACTTTAATTTTGATTGATTATTTTAAGAGGCGGAAAATTGCATTTTGCGTTGTAAAGTTATCTATTTATACTTAACAATATAAAAGACTTTGAATGAATACCTAGTTTATTAAATCTTCGAAAGAAGGTTTTAATGAAGAAAAATATAATCCATTATTGACATCCAAAATGGCCGACAACAAATGAAAAGCAACTTAGACTATTACTTATAGCCAACAACATAAAAAAATTACATTTGACGCATTGTAAGCGTACCAACAAAAGAAGAAGCTAAATTTACTTTTACTGTGCTGACAAAAAGACCAAATCGCAAATATTTAAATAGAGGAAACTCAATATTGAACACTTTGGATAAAAAACTAAATAAAATAATTTATATATTACATGTGAGCAAATTCCTGCTGGTTATTTGTTTATGTCTGAGCCCTGGGTAGTGAAGAATGCATAATATGTTTCCACTTGGTTAAAGCGATCGTCAATGAGTGATTATGTCATAATTGTTGAATATTGATATGCAAATTACCAATTATTGTGTATTTTTCAATTATTATGCGAAAGGTAGGAATTGATAGTAAGTAATTCTTAGTCGTGGAACACTAATTGTGATATTTTAGCCGTACGAAAAATATTCGAATTCGGTGTTTGGAATAGAATATTCTTCGTCAAATATTTCGTCTCATATATAGTCGTACGGCATATAGCACCGCGTTAGTGACAAAAAATTGCGATATGTTTCATCTAAAATTTGTGAATGACATACAATTAAATGAGTGTTACAAGTCACAAACAAAAAGAAATCTCCGCATTCTATGAATGCATATTCGCGGAAAAATAGCTTGTGTATAGAATGGCAACTACAATTTTTTAGTAAACTGTCGCTAATGCGGTATTGTAGGCCGAACGGCGAAATGGTGATTTTTAAGTTTAGTGGGTGAATAGAATATCACTTAAATCAGGGATTCTGCGGGTACCATTGCGCCCTCTGACTGATCTGTGTGCCACTATTCTATAGCAACAGATTTTTTTTGTTTTAATTTTGTTTTAACGAGTTTCTAAAATAAATAAATATGTAACTCGAACTCATTTTTATGTTGTCTGACAATTCTGCTAGAGCCCTGGACTATCAATGTTTTAGAATGTATTCCAGGTTACAAACACGTTGGGAACCACTGGCTTAAATGTTGGGAATTTCAAGCGTTATTGTCCATATTCGTTTATTCATCGCGGACGTATTATGATTAATTTATGAGAAAACTCAACTATGATCTTTATATGAATATACGTAAAGTTAGTACACAGTGTGAGTTGAGCACAGCGAAAACGGGTCGGGCGCGAAAATGTTTTATGTTTGATATGGGATAAATGTGGTTAAAACGGAAATGGCCGTTCGGACGGGGGAAAAATGACGTCCGATCGCGCGGGAAAAATATGGATACGTTTATTGTTTTGGTATCATTCTATCTTGGAAAGTTCTTTTTTCGAAACTGATGCCTTTCTTGTTCCAATTGAATAATCGTAATATATATCACAAGGATATCATATCGCATTTATTTTGTTATAGACCGACATTGCAAAGGTTATGGTGGTTCATATATTTTCTTATGAGACATAAAAAATGTACGCATTTGAATATTGATGACTATTTTTCTGGCGGGGTTCAATAAATATATGGAAACGGTCAAATAAAAACCTCGTTTTATATACAAATTTTTATGTGTCTACTATCTGCGTTCACTGAATTATTATTCATATTGTTATGTATTTATAGAATTTCGTAAACATTTATAAAAAAATGTCATTAATTTATTGTCATTTTGACGTTGTTGCGTGTTCATGTTGTGGACTAGGGGTAAAATCCCGAGCTTGGAAATTTGTACATTAATATATTTAAAATAAAATCAATCTGAAATATACTTTATTTTCAACGTAAAATCGCAATAGATTTGCAACAACGAAAGAGAAGAATTACTCATGATGGGTCGGTCATCTTGCCACAGTTAATAAGTGACAATGAAGGCTAATTTTTTTGTAATCAATGATTTTACGGCATCATACATTGAACTCCATTTGTAAATGTTTCGTTATATGCATTAATACATTTAGTTCATATGAATCAATTGTTGGTCAATTTTTTGGTTCTGTAGCTGAGTGGTCATCGCTCTTGCGCGTTTGATGTCAGCGTAGCAATTTGATTTTTCAATCAATTTATTTTGAGCTATAAGCTAACTACTGGTTGTTTACTAGCCCCATATTTTTTCCTTAACCTCTGTCAAAAACGAGAGGTTGAGCAAACAAAAAACAAGCAGTTATCGTAAACCAACTTCTGTTGACATGCAAAATTATGAGTTTATGCGGTTGAAAAGAGAGACACACATGAGATCGGCTTTTGCAGCTGGGTTACCAGATACAACCGGAATAACTGGATGTAAGTCCATAGCGGGTATACATTTTGGGGTACGGTGACAATTCAAATCAGAAAAGTGACAAAATCACACACCCAAAATCGAAACACTGACAAATCAGATCAGTAACAAAACAAAGAGTATTTTTTTGAGTTGTTGAAATGTTGTACATTTCCATGTATTTCGTCACCAACGACCCGGGTTTCGCCTTTCGGCATCTTCAGGCGTTCGAATACACGAATGAACTCGAACCGCCAGTTCGATCTTCAAGAAATTCGAAATTCCATAAAGCACCCTCAGTCGATATCTTAAATCATAAATAGTAATTCGTCGTATGTCATATTATAGAACACAATTTCAAAGACATATTTAATGTGATATAATAATAATTGCATACATTTAAGTAAATATAATATGTCGATTATAAATACTATAAATCAAATAGTATTTGAAAAATTAAGAATACACTATTATATTTTAATTAAATTTAGTTTAGTAGTTATTATATTATATTAAATATTTCTTTAAAATTATGATGTCAGTATATGTATTTAATTCATGAATAGATACAACAAAATAATGTGTGTTTTATTATTTTTCTGTGTTGTTTTGTCACTGTTCTGATTTGTCCGGTTATCAAATTTTAATACACCAGAATCTTTGATCGACATCTTATAGTTAGTTTGAAATCTGGCATATACAATAGGTGAATCGAAAAGACCGATAGAGCGAAGTAACAAATTCGCCAAACCCAGTCATAGATCGGCAACAGAAGATTAACTATCTCCAGCAAACTCAACAATCCTTGTGAAGACTTGACTGGAAATTATTTATCTTCACTTGGCATGGATACAATTATTCATTTTAATTAAAAAGCTATAAAAATGTACTTACACAGAAGTTGAAGATAGGGGTGTTTAAAAAAAGTCGATTGAACCGAAGTAAGAAAAAGTTTTACAAAGGCAGCGGCAATAAGCGTGCATAAAAAATAAATGAACTACTACTTTAGACTCGGCGGCAACACATCCACTAGAACGACTGAGCCGGTATATAATATATTTAGAGCGATAGTGAACATTTAAAAAAAATATATTTTAAACTAATATTAGTACTAAATATTTGTGGCGTTATCACAAAAGTTGATATGTCCGTTGAGTCATATTGGGTTTTTAGGAATATGTTTCCAAATGTTAATTTAATACGTGACGCGATTTAACAGTAGGATAAATGATGACGCCAGTTATGCAGTTCAGAGTTCGTTTGGCGATTACAGAATTCGTTTATTTATACTGCCGCGTTGAATGTCTGTGTCTTACTTTAATCGTCATAACTTGCTTTGATGAGTGTTGACCTATATCGCAGCGTCTGCAGAATCCATGTCGAATGTCAGTCAAATAAAATATTATTTGTAAATTAATTATGATTAGGTTTATTTGCACAATAAAATATTTGTCTGCATGTGGTGGCAAAATAAATTCGGTATTCTAGACATTATCCATGAAGAAGATTCATTGAATAAGTGTATTATCCATTTAATTTGAATTTTTGGTAACTTACCAAGGTTCATATTTCTTCTTCTGTAAGTAAAGGTAAAATTGCCCTATCAACTTTTGCCATATTATGCCACAGACATATTATTACCAAGTAGAGTGTCACCTGTCAGAGCATTCGTTCAATACGATGGATGAGAACGATGCGCAGACGGAGAGAGTGTGTTCGTGTGCTGCGCGTTATAAACTTACTCACCTGTAAATTGTCACTCAATACTTCAGCTGTTCCATTTAAAAGCATGATAGTAGTTTAATTTGAGTTATTGAAATTCCATCAAGCACCCTCAGTCAATGTCTTAAATTACATGATAGTAGATTTTTTCACTTAAAATTTCTGGATGATCAAAAAACATGTTTATGCATGTCATACGTTCCACAAACAACAATTTTTCAATATTGAGTTCACTAATATATGCACTCATTTCATACACAGACAGCTGTGTGATGGTCGAATTTTGCCAAGTGGCATTGCCATCTGGTTTATAATACAATTTTTTTCATTTAACAATTTGTATTATAAATTGTTGAATGAATTGTCTATGAAATCTGTTAAAAAGAATCAGGTTGGTCTGGCTTCAAGTCCCGACAAGGTTAGTTTTTGTGATGTCTCTTCTCCTCGAGTTGATATCGAGTGGCTTGACATAAATTCTGATTTGGGTTGATCACATGTGATTTCAAATTTAAAAATAAATGGTGCCCTGGCTATTAGATGGGTCAGATTTTTTTTCTTTATTAAAAAATCTCATTTTATTATTTAAAACAATACTTTCGTTTGTAAAACACTTAAATCTAGCAATTTAACGGTCAATAGTCATTCATTACACATTGGTTGTTAATTCTTTAAATAGTTCTCCGTTGGAAAGGCTTCGAATGGCTGGAACTGTAAATTCGCACAGTCTAGAGAGGCATTGTCGTACATAATTCAGGCTTCAATACAGAATGTGTAACTACCCCGCTTGCTGGCAACACTTGGCCACATACGTAGGTGGAAAAAGCACGCACGAGCTAAGATAGAATTTATTTCCCCGACTATCTGTGTGGAAAGCCCCTATTTTTAAGAAGCGACACGCTATCAAAGAATAAATTGTTTAATTCTTGCCACTGGAAAAAGAAATAAATTGTTTTCCAGTCGTCTATCAAGTTATAAATAATCTTCGACTCTTTTACAGTATAAAAGAGTACCGACAAAGTTACCTTATAATCGATGGATTTGGTAGAAAGTTTGTGAAAGTTCATTTTTAATATTCAATTACAGCTGACAGCTTTGCTATTGCACACAATTGCTAATTGTGAAACGTGTTTTCCCTCTTTGAGAAGCATCATCAGACAAACTTTATTGTAATGTTATTTATGTATGAGGTATACATCGATTGTAATTATTGATGGATTATAAATTATAAAAATAAAGGGTTTGATTTTTCTTTTTACTGGGCCTGAGAGGGGATTAGACACAAACGTTAACATTAACACTACTAATTACAAAATTAATTATTTTTGGGGGGAAAATCTCACCGTAAATAAATGTATTAGTGACGAACCGTATCACGATTAGTAACACAACCAGTGGCATAACACAGTTATTAATTTTAAGTTTATATTAAATCAAACCTGGATTATTATTTTGGGATAAAATCGTCTCCTTGTACCATTCAACTGAAGTATGATTACAATTGTATCGACGGTGTTTTGATCCATTGATTGAAATTGTTGAGGAGAGAGTAAAAACTGTTTTTATCGAAAACATTGTATGGTGAGTTGCGTTATGAATCTCTGAAATGCACTGCTGTAAGTTCTCATGTTTGCAAATAGGGAATTATACGTAGGGAGTGTCGATATAATAGTGGTTTACATTAAGTGGCCGGGTCAGAATTTTTAAGCTTAAAACCAATGCAAAATGATGTTTTCCTTTCAAGAAAGTGCTCAATTTATTTTTCTAATATGCATCATTTGGCCGAGACCTGCTCTGTCGTCTTTAAAACGAGATCCAATCATTAACTCATTTTCGTAGTTTTTGAAGGTTACATCAATTGGCCAAAACACAGTCGATTATCAATCGCGTAAACTGTATTTATTTTAAAACGCTGCTGAAATCCGAGTAGGCGATATTGCAAACTATGATGATAACCATCATCTCAATCAATCGCTGTCGTCTTGGTGTACCAGAGTTTTTCTATATCAAATATTATAATGACAATATACATGACTTGTTTTCATTAATATAATTTATATTTCAATCTGCAAATCGCGGTTTAGTGGAAAGAAATATTGCGAAAATTATATTACTAATCAATAAGTGAAGGAGGCTTTCAGTTGAAGATTCAACGCAAGGGTTAAAATAATTTAATACGCCAAGAAATGAACGGTGATTTTTTCGTAATATCATTCATTTGATTTGATAGTGGCTTAAATTCATTTCATGTAAATGGATTTAGTATTATATTTCACTGGTAATACAATATAAATACTAATATTAAATACGCGAGCTTTTTGATTGTGTAGTGTTGGCCTTAACTCTTGCCTCTCAATTCAAATATTATCGATAGACATTTTAATCCATCAAGATGTAATCTTATATCCTTCCAATATAGAAGCCGGTCGGCGGCAACTCCTTGAAAATGGGATCGCTTTTAGTATAGTGGATTAATTACGATACTCGGCAAAAGATAAGTTTCACGCAGCTCAATACAAAATAATCTTTTTTGACATAGTGTACGCAGATAACAATTGCAATCTGAAATCTTTATTAATCGTTATTAAATCTATCAAGTATAACGCAACTGATCGAAGATATATACTATACCTAATGTGTAAAATCACATCATTTCATTGACTTAATTGACACTTACTCGATTAAAATAGGATGAAAATAACAAAGTGTTCAGTTAAAAACAATATTAGTTAGTTGACGGTTATTTCGGCTTAAAAGTTATGATGTTGGAATAAGTGTCTCTTCTGAAACAACACATATAGCTAAAATAAGTTTAAGCATAATTAGTTCTGACGATGACGTGAAGTCGAAATAGTCATCAACTATATCTTACAATAGAACTGAATGCTTTAAAATTTTTACCTGTTGTCCAGTTTATCAATTTGTCAAGTGCACATCAACCTTTGATGTGCACTTGACACACACTTGTATACCAGATGCGTGCAGTGATTTGTTCTTGCTGAATAACATGTACAGAGAAGGGTGCAAGCGAGATGTAAGGGTTTGCTGTTTTATCCTGCTTGCTTATACACAAGTGAGGAGATGTGATAGAGATACATCGACCGCACGCCAATGTTCTATACATGTTAATATTAAAAATGTGTTATTAAAAACAATTAAAAATACCTACGCTACATAATGCAATACAATAAATTATTCTTACATAATACATATAAAAAAACAGACTTAAAAAGTCGACTTATTATGTGGATTAAGTGCAGTATTGTGACGGACAGTACTTGACGATGGCTCTTCGTGAGTTAGTTACTCAAGATCTCTTTTCAGTGACGGAAATGATGGAATGAAGTAGTAAGAAAAAGACAATTAGCAAGCAAATTTTTTTTCATTGTTCCGTTTTCAGGATCAGATGGGGTCCGTGGGAAGAGATGAAAACTTCATAAGCATCATACGAATTTGTAAATCGATTTGAGTAAATGACCATTCGGTTATCAGTTTCGAAATATAACACAGGATATTAAGATACGTTAGTATAACAATACAGCTTTTCTTTGGAGGGATGAAGATATCAAAATGGAAGTCTGTGCGAGGTCAAGGCAAGCGTACCGGTACAACCCTACATCTCCCTTAACTGATGATCGTCCCGAGTGATGTATCGAACCTCTCCATCCCTTCAATGCCTCCGCAATGTTATTATTGATATCAATTTATCGAATTTTTGCCCGTGGCCAGTGATATTCGAATGAACATTGCCAAAATGAAATGGGGATTTTTAATGAGTTGATACAGCTGTATATTATGTTTAACAACTGTAGATAAGTTATAGTATTTATTATGTAATAATAGGATAATATAAGTTATTCAGTATACGGTTTTTTATTAAAACATTTAAATTTTTACTGATCCAGAGTCTAGCATTGTTAATTTGTCATTCTGTTTCGTCGTTCATTAATCAGGTAAGGTGTATTTAATAATATTGAGTTGTAAAAGCCAGAAGGCCTCGTATCCATCGAGACATCTTGGAAAAATATATTTTTAATTGTAAAACAATATTAATCCTTTATTTTAATATAAACAAATTCACTTTTATTTGCATACGATTTAGTTAAAATTTTGCATTCGAATGATTTTACATCATTCAAAGATCTGGCTTTCTCTGTTGACATTACAGGCCATCTTAGTCAACTGAATCTTATGCTTCAAGGCAAAAATCAAATTGTTATCAAACTAGTTGATAATATTAACATTTCCAAACAAAAATTACCACTCTGGCAAAAACAAATAGAAAAAAAAACATTTAAGTAATTTTAAAAATTGCCAATCTTTGCCACTAAAAGAACCTTATTTGAAATTCATGAAATATACTCATCAAATTAATTTTTTGAAAACGGAGTTCGATAGAAGATTTCTGATTTCAAAAACTGGGAATTACAGTTTCATCTTTTTACTTAGTTATCTGTCCATTCATATTGAAATTATTGACGACAATTTACAAACGGAATTAATTAAAATCCACTGTGAAGAATTTTACAAATATTTACCTGCTGATCGGTTTCCTAAAATGATGTCTTTCGTAATGCGTATAATGGCTATGTTCGGAAGCACATATTTATGCGAGCAACTATTTTCTGTAATGAAAAACAACAAAACTACAGAAAGGTCTAGATTGACCGATCAGCATTTATTGTCAATTTTTAAAATTGCGACAGCTCAAAATATTCAACCAAATTATTATGATTTGCTTTGTTGAAAACGGTCCCAAGTGTCCTCAAAAATAGAATAAATATTTGTCAATTTCTTTGTAATTTGTTTATTTCACAATAAGTTTGAAACGTCTTCTATTTGGTCCAATTTTAAATTTTGAAAACATGCGGCCCTCCACTGATGTAAATTATTTTATATGGCCAAATCGAGTGTGACATGCCTGCTCTACATCTACTGTTTTGGCGGTTGTTTGCTTGGTGCTGGAGACATCATGGTCCACAGCGTCTAAACTAATCCAACCGAACCTAACCTAACAATTTTGCAATTATTCACTGACAAAACATAATTATTAACTGATCATTTATCAAAATAGTTACTGACCAAATAATAATTTATATTAATATAGTGCAAGAGTTATTCAACATCATATTTGTTATATACATTTAATTTAATGGTGACATACCCTATCGATTTGGATTACAATTATTCTTCAAATTGAATCTGATCGTGGTAAATCTAAATGTGATAAGAGTAGACATAAAGCGTCAGATTTTATGAAAGTTTTTCTTTATTTCGAAATAAAATCAAATCAACGAAGTAATCTGTAATATCACGTATCATATTGAAAACTCGGTTTTCAGAAAAATATAATATTCACAATTTGAGAGAGCGCAGGAATGAGTATGTATTTGGAAAAGCGCAACCTCAAAAAACTATGAACCAGTCAAGAATAAATCATAAGGCAATACATTCGTGAGTGGGACTTTGAAAGCACCTGCCACCGCAACTTTTGTTTACTCATAAACTCGGCGTCTGCGAGCTTTTTGGCATTGGTAAAATCAAGGCGTATTTTTTTCTACATTTAAATAAATTCCAACTACAATAACTTTTTAAAATTACACTCAAAAAATTTCGTAGGCATGCAGTATAAAAAATATATTCGGAATTGCAACAAATGAGATGGAGACTTTAAGCCATTTCTTTTTGTTATTATTTACTTTGGTTTTTAAGTATGGTGTTTTACTTTAGATATTGAAAAAAAGTAAAACGCCATTGGCGCCCCATAAAGTGGAGCAGGTGTCGGCAACTAGGGGACTAACACTAATAATTGATTAGATAATACCACATGTCATTAACATTTTTCTTAATTGTTCATGTTTAAATATATCTATCGACGGTGTTTTGGAAAATTGATGTAACCGTCAAAAAATACGAAAATGGGTTAATGATTGCATCTAGTTTTAAAGACGACAGAGTGGGTCTCGGCCAGATGATGTAAATTAGAAAAAATAACTGACCACTTTTTGGAAGGGAAACATCATTTTACATTGGGCTTAGGTTTAAAAATTCTGACCCGGCTACTTGATGTAAGTCACTATTATATCGATACTGCCTACGTATAATCCCGTATCTGCAAACATGAGAATTTGTAAGAGTGCATTTCAAAGATTCATAACGTCGCTCACCATATAATGTTTTTGATAAAAACAGTATTTACTCTCTGCTGAACAATTTCAATTTTGAGTGTTATATCAAGTGATCAAAATACCGGGCCTTGAAAAAATAGTTTTGCAGCTGTTGTGTAAATGACATTGGGCTTAAAACCAATTGGGTTAAATTCATATATGCATTGAATTTTTCGATCCAAAAGATGTGCTACGTTTTATTTAGAATGAATGAAATCATATCATTTATTGCTTGTAAGCTGTGATACTCAGTTTTCCTGGAAATAAGATTCTCATATTAGTGCCAGTTAGCTTATAGCTCAGGAGGAAGAACACGTAGCGATCTGTAAATGGTTACTATGGAACCCGGATCTATCCTTCCTCCATTTATAGTTCTCCCGGATGTATCCTCTTTATAGTTCCGGCCAAACACTCATACGATCAATATTAAATAATCCCGCAATCATCGTTCCCCGACCTATCGTTTTCTTCGATTTATCGGTTAAATAGCGTAGTTCCGTCACAAATCGATTCCACACCCGATTGATCGTTTTTGTGGAATATTTATCATTGTTTTTATGATGCCAGTTCACAATGTTTCAATGCTTGATGACTCTATGTACAGATTTGTTCAGTCGTTTCGCCGAGTGTCAGTCGGTGATAATGTTTGCCTCGTATTTTGCATCGTGAATTATTCTTATTGGCAAAAAAAATGTTCCCCCCTTATGAAGATAGGTGGAATTTAGCCGGGAGCCTGATACCTTACACGTTCCTCATCATTTTATTTAAATCATTTAAAAATAATAAAACAGATTCTCAATTTGCTAACCACCTCTTGGAAGAAACCCACAACATAACCGCTAAATCAGCTCCGATATACTTACATTTAATCTTTTGGGACAACTCGAAATTAATAGATACAATCATGACAATAACCTCCTTAATGACCAAACAAATACTAACCCATCACCCTTACTTAAGCCATTAAAAGAAGCCAATACAATTACGCATAATCGAAAAAATTTCAACAAATTTATTTTAACGACTAATTAATAACTCCACATAAGCTCCTTTCCTAAAAACACAATTAGTACCTTGAATGATTTAATTTTAATATAAACATTATGATGTTTGAATACATGACACGACATGATATTGTCTATCTCTTCTAAACTGTATATATAGATAGCTAAGTAAAAATGAGTTCAAGTATAGTTCTGACGATGGCGTAAAGCCGAAATAGCTATCAACTACCTGATAAATATTTTGTAGAACTGAATACTTTGTTAATTTATCCTATTATAATGGAGTTCTACCAAGTAAATGCCAATTCAATCGATATCACGAAATTAATTGTTTGAGCTTCTCACCTCCGTTCGAACAACTGTCGCGCCCATAGGCCATGCCGACTTGATAGCTATTAAGGTAAATTATAGCACCATTAGAAAATTTGCGGTGTCACACTGCAAGCGAACTTAAGCTGGAGACCTTGAGCATACTGTAGTGCAAATCGTCGAGTCTTGGGCAGCTGGTCCCGAGACAGTCCTATCACAAAAACTGAAATATACGCTAAACGCTGTTTATGCCACAGAAAACTTTGCTAGTACTAAACGCAGGCAGTGGCTTGTGGTGGTGAGAATGTCCATGAGGAGTATTATAAATTCTAAATCAATTACAATGTTAAGATCACTCAACCCTATACCGTAACTATTTAGATGGATAATCATAAGGTACATCGTATTAATACGGGTTGGCTATTAGTAATTCATATAAAACTATTATACTAAAACCAAACACAATTCAAAAACCCGGACAACAAGTGAAAATCTTCCTAATCCACTTTATGGTTTCCCTGAAAATTCTCATCTAACAAATCAGTTACCCAAGCCTCAATATTTCAATTATTTACGTGTAAAATTCACACTGTATAGAACGTTTCATAAATAACTAAAGTATTAACACACTATTCAATAGTTCGTGACTTTTTCCGGCTTACATCAAAAAATCGGTCTCATTTGGTTTTAGTTCAAGAATTGATTTTTTTTATTATCTATTTTCGGAATTGTTAATAAAAATAAAACAAAAACTGTCTCTCTTTGTTCAGACAATGACGTATAATTTTGTAAAAAGTACGCACACACTTTTATATCGACGTTGTTTTTGGCAAATTGATGTAACCCTCAAAGTTGAAATTGTTCAGAAGAGAGTAAAAACTGTTTTTATCGAAAACATTATATCGTGATTTGCGTTATGAATCTTTGAAATGCACTCCATTAAATTATTATGTTTACAGATATGGGATTATTCGTAAGGAGTGTCAATATAATAGTGGTTTACAAGTGGGGGGAGAGGGTCAAAATTTTTAAACCTAATATCAATTTAAAACGATGTCTCCCTTCCAAAAAGTGGTCAATTTATTTATCTAATTTATATCATTTGGCCCAAACCTGCTCTGTTGTCTTTAAAACGAGATGCAATCATTAATTCATTTTCGTATTTTTGGACGGTTACATCAATTGGCCAAAACACAGTTGAATTATGAAGAAATAATATTTAAAAAAATAACAACGCTAATTTCAATTTCTTATTACAATTATTATAGATTAATATTTTACGGATTACTGTTAAAATAATATAGACAATGACACCTTACAGAAATTTATTGTTTTATATTTAAAATATGGCATCGGTAACCGAAAAATATTTTTGTATTAATAAGAGAGAGAGATGTGTATTTTTTAATAGCTAAAATAAATTAAAGTTAGTGTAGAAGAAGACTTTATTTTGTAAAAAGAATAAAAGTTAGGATTTAATATGTATTGCGAATTAGAGCTATTGAGAAATATAGGAAACCATAATTGTGAAAATATTTAAACGAGATTACCAGGAAAAAAAAAATAGTTTTGCAGATATTAATATAATTTAAGAGACGCATTATTTTGTGCAAAAATATATAAATTGGTTGTTTTCGTTTTTTTTCTTGTATCTATGATAACTATAATGAGGATTTATGGTGAGGAAAAATAACGATCGTAAATCCACATATTTTTATTTATATACTGGCATACCGGCATGAGTTGCAATGCCACTCAAAGAAAGAAAGGGTTTGTGTTGTAATTCTACTGAAGTGATTTTGGATAAGAGGTCTGTACGGGCCGAAGTTTCATAAAATAACCCGGTCCGAGCCCGTCATCTTCCGGTATGGCCCGGCACGAGCCCGATTCTCAATATCACACTTTCTCAGCTCGAAAAAAGCCCGATTTATTTTTTAATATAGTAGTTCATTTATACTTTTAGTAAAAGGTAAGGGTCCGTAAGCCAAACTCGGGCCCGTGCAGACAATCTGGTTCAGAGATGTCGCTAGTTGTAGGTATTTGATTATTTTTTTCAATTTTTTTATTTTTTTTCTTCAGAATCCTTATCAGGTGTGCTCAAAACAGCTCACCAAAGTTTGACCGAAATCGGATGAATAGTAGAGGAATGCATAGAGGACAAACAAACAAAGACACGAATCTTCATCTATATATATATAGATTAGAATATTTCAAATATTTGGTTTCAGGAAAAAAGAGATAAAATAAAAAAAAAACAATACAGTATACTCGTGAGTTGAACTCGAAACTCAAAACTGTATGAATATTGCAATTCTGGGGCATGGTGTAAAATATTATGAAGTTAATCGTAAGAGTAATATCCGGGAACCCCTACAGCAAATGTACTTAGTGGGATTTAGCCCTTCAAAATATGCCGACCCTTTTATAGACAAGTAAAACCGGATAAAAGACTCAGGCTAGTTCGCGTGTTTTAAAGCAGTTGGGTCGGAGGCGACCAAAGTTTTTGAAAACATATTTTCAAAAAGATATTAAGGAATAAATGCGATGATAGCAAGCGGCATGATTTTTTTATTAAAAAAATATTGGCATACTTCAATTGATTCGGTGACAAATCAGAACAGCTTCAAACCTAAACAGTGACAAAACAACACAGGGGAAAAACAAAACACATAATATTTATGTCGTATCTATTTATGAATTAAATACAATGTATGTATGTATATAATTATGACATACAAAACAAAATTTAAAAGAAATATGTATCGAGCTTATACTGACAGAAGGCATTGAGTCATAAAAACAAGTTCTGAGATAATCGCTCTTTCAAGCCAAATTTATTTTTCAAAGTAATCTCTCTCTCTCCCAAGTTCAATTGTTTGTGATTTAAAAAGATTTTTTATACGTTATAAAGAATAATCTTTTTGTCATACAAATCTGAAAATTTAATATCGATGAGTTATGGTCATATCATGCTTTTTACTAGAATAAAAAATTAAAATATTGCTTAATACTGTTTTGCGTTCCAACAATATGTAAAGCGTTAAATTGCATACACTTTGACATTTTCAGCAGTTTTGCAATTATATGTTTACATAATGTATAAATATCTTTTTAATTTTGTTTTATCTTCATTTTCTGTTATTATTATCATGGTTATTTATACAACATGCAATTATTTTATTAACTATTTCTATAAAATTGTGCTGTATATGTATTTAATTCATAAATGTATACGACAAAAATACTATGTATTTTATTTTTCGCCTGTGTTGTTTTATCACTGTTATTTTGTATTTTCTGATTTGTATAATAACGACGAAACATTATAAGGGGTATATAAAATAATAATGGTTGTATTCCATACAAAAATGATAAAACTTAAATGATATTACGTTACAATTTTTATCATATTATAGATAATTATAGACTCTAGTATCTTAACTCAGAATTTCCATCAATGCTTGTTTTTGGCAAAATCAAAAAGCCGTTTTCATGCCTCAGCTACAAATGCATAAAACAGACGCTTACACCATGATAAGTAAAAATACACAGGTGACCTCGTAAGAACAATGCTGCACTCTCTTTGGTTGCAAAGGAGATTATTAGTTTAGAAAAATTATAAGGCATCAGAGAATATGAATTTTGAAAATTGACAAAATTTTACATTAATTTTATATGGGAGTTTGTAAGTTTCAAAAGATATTTTACAATGCAAATGATGAGTGTGAATACGAAGAACAATACTGTATTTATAACTCATTTTTTACATAATTATGCTGGAGATTACGAGTTATGATACTGGACCCTCAATTTTGGTAGTACTATGTAACTTTTGACAGTTATTCGAAAGTGATTGAACCCATGGAATATTTAAAGTTATGACATATTTCCCATTAAGAGACAAATAAACAAAGGAATGATATAATTCGAGTTTGATAATAAATAAATCATAAGGAAGTGTATTTGAAACACAGGAGGAACGATGAATGTTAATTTAAATGTCTGATGTGTAATTTATTATCCTTTTACTGGATATAATATATTATCTGCTTACTTGACACCTTGGTATTGATTTTTTAATGACAGTTACAAAACAGAAAGAATGTTCTGTTACCTTGAAAAGAAATGCGATAAGGTAGCGTTGATAGATATGAGCACTATTAAATGCTATTTATTATTCTTTTTTTTACTATGTTCGCTCTCAATGTGGAGCATATGGTCTCCTAATGGGGATATCTCAACAAGAGTTTTTCTACGATAGCTGCTTGTTACTCAGTTGCTTAACCTCTTTTTTATGCAGAGTAGGGATAGAAGAATATGACTAGGACAGGACTATTGGTTAGCTCGCTCTCGCGAGGATCGGATGGGTGGGTGAGGAGAGAGTTTAGAAGTTTTTGAACATAAACACTCAGACTTTTTTTTCCATGTCCGCTCCCAATGTGGAGCACATGGTCTCCTAATGAAGGTATCTCAACAGAATTTTTCCATGAGAACTTTTTGTTTCTCAGTTGCTCAACCTCTCTTTATCGAAGAGAGTATGGGTAGAAAGATAGGGTGAGGAAAGGACTAGTGGTTAGCTAATCGCAAAACTCAGACTACGAACAGAAATCCATAAATCGATTGATATTTCAATCAATTTATGAAAACTTCCCGCACCGGGAATTGAATACGAGACATCCGTAGTCGTAGCCCATGACGCCACCAACTGCGACACGGACGCCGTCAATTTGGAAGTTTTCTAAGAGAACTGCTTGTTACGCAGTTGTTCAACCTCTCTTTATCAAAGAGAGTAGGGATATAAGGATAGGGCTTGGAGAGGACTAGTGGTTAGCTAATCGCTCTCGTTTTGCGCCATTTATTATTTTATTTAAATTAAATATTTATGATTACAGCTAATAATAATTGCCAATGTCCCAAATATTTTGAAGGCATAATGAATAATATGACAGCGATAAAGCGAGCCTCTATACCACAAGTTGTTGTGAATGTCGATATTGCAAACTATGTTCTGAGCTGTTTATCTAATAATGAGCTAATACACATTTAGAATACTTTTTTCTTTCTTGTTATACGTTAAAGTAATATTAACTTTTTAAAATCACTTGAGATCAACTCGATGAGAAAAGACATCACAAACACCAGTGTTTCAAAGTTAATTGATAAAATCTACGTTTGATATTGACCTTATCGGGACTTGAACCCTCTTACCGCTTATCATTTACTCTTAACACTTGAGAACATAAACAGCTTATATGTTATTTTATTACGCTAACATATTTAACTTTGTAAAGCTGATTATATTAAATATGAGTTTGACCATGTAATTTTGGGTTTACAACCGGTAGAATTGAGTGAATTTCTATGTTATCAAAATATGTAAAACTCTTAATTCAATAAGTAAGAAATCAATCACCTATCAATTATTGGTGGAAAGGCATTACATTTTTAAAATAAAACACAATTTTTTTTGTATTAATTCCACATTTGATTTTTTCAATTTGTTTTTCAGATATCTTTTGGATGTTCCTGATTCAAAAACTCTTCATTCCCAATTCACCATGTGCTGCTTCGTGTAAATTTAAATTTCGTATTTAATATTTCATTAATTGTTATAAAATTATTTAAGTGGTCGCAACTTTAAAATTTACCCATCTCTATTAATGAATTATTTTTAACTCTTTATATTTTTTATGCATAATTGACTTTCAATTTCACTTTATTTTTGGTTTCAGATTAGTATTTATTGATTTGTAAAAGGTCATTAACATTTTATTTTAGACTATGTAATTTCATTTATACATAATTTGTGTCACCTGTAAATTTGTGTCATAGTTATTGAACCAATTGTTTGAACCCTTGTAATTATTAACATTCAATTTGATGTAAATAGCCTTGTTATGATTTATATTTTATTAGTTGATAGTGCTCGAAATCATTATACAAATGTAGAATTAGTACAAACCAAATTGAGTTTTGTTTAAAAAACGAAAATAACAAATCAAATGATTAAAATTAAATTTTGAATCAATATTAACTTTAATAAGTGCGCTTTTAATGTTTAAATTCCTGTTGATCCATTTTCCGGAAAAGCGATGTATCATATTTGACTCATATTTATTCATATTCGATGCGTACGAATAAAGACATAAAGAGTTACTTTGGGGCGCCTATAAGGAGGACGTGAGTAGGGTGCAGGGTGTCACCTCTCCCGGTTCGATCCCATAAACTCCCTCGGGAAAACATGGCCCGGGACATTATACATATTTGAGGCTTATAACGTTTCCATTCGCTATTTTAGGATTCGGACAAAACTCTGTGGACGGTAAGGTATCGACAATCTTCAATCTACACGGTGGTTAGGCAGTGGAGTATATATATTTCAATTTAATAAAAATACCGTTATTTAATAAATAAAGCGTAGTCAGATACCCGTTGTAACAGTACAAGCACGCTGGACGTATTGATTGCATTGGTATTTATTTGGTAGAACTCCGTTACAATAAGTTAAATCATAGCAGTGTGTTTAGTTTCATAAGAATCGTTTGAAAGCCAATCGCTATTTCAGCAACAAACCGTCGTCAGAACTACAGTTATTTTAATATGTAAATAAAAAAAATATAGCTTGAATGTAGCTATGCAAAATATAAGTCCTAATTATGCAAGAATTTTGAGCTGTGTGATGAAATTACACTAAAAACTTGCATGTGATAAAATTGCTTAATGAAAATATTAGACGTGAAAAGAATCACAACTAGTCCTTTTCTAATTCCATGCTTCGTTCCTTACTCTTCACGAAAGAAAAAATATGATTTATGAAGTTCTTATTAAAAGATACATTCTGTTGTAATGTTCCATTATAAATACAAATGCTGCACTGACGGGCGGTCAAAGCGGGCGGTTTTTTTATCAAAGGTCTGAAAATACTAATTTGCACTTCCATCAAGAACTTGCAGTTGAAAGCTTGAACTGTAATCTAAATAATATTTATACTTTTTTATTTGAAATACTATAAGTCGTTCCTCAAAAGATCAGATCGTGGCAATGATGCATCTAGTGTACCTAGTGTATATGGCAGAATAATTAAGGTATAGAGGTGAAAGCTTAGCATAAATATATTGAATACGGTCATACATATTAAAATCGTAAAGGGTATTTTGTGGTATATGTAACGTCACGCATGTTTTTGTTATTTTTTTCTGTGAGGTATTGACCGTTTTAAATGTTTTTTTTTTTCAAATGATTGGTTATTTTTGAGTCTACCTTTTTAGCCATGTAAACTCACGATTATACTATTTTTGACATTTAAATTGTTGCTTTCGGATTGCTATGCTTTAAAAAGGTAAAAGATGACCTAAATATCCGATAGAACCATTGTCATTATTTATGTAGCACTGCGGAACTGCAGCACCCAAGAAAGTTGAGAAAAATGTAATATTATAATATATGTAAATTTATGTATATTATATCAAAATATCACTATTATTTAAGCGTGTATTAAGCTCGCCCGTAACTATAATACACCGTGGTACTAATATCAGAAAGTGGGGCATCTTCATGATTTTGTGCAGTACAGTTTTCCATGGAATATGCTCGAGTTTGCAAAGGAGGGGGGCGGGGAGGAGGGATTTGCAACTAGAAGCTTGATCTGAATTACGAATTTGATAGTATTTCGTGTTCTGCGTGCGGGTTCGTGTGCAGCGGTCTGACCACAGGCGCGACATCTGTCTAAATATAAACGATATTTTCAAGAAAAAAAGACAGAAGGATCAATTTTATAATGAAATAAATCGACATGTAATGTTTAATTTTGTTGTTAATAGTAAAATATAATCCAAATAACATATTTTTTTTTTTTAATAAGAAATTCTTGACAATGCAACCAGCAATGCGCAGTCAGCTTTTATAGTTATGAATAAATGTAATATTATTTTTATTAATTTGTGACATCCGTGTGCTTCGGTAGTTTAGGGTGGGTGACCCGCGCCTGACGCGAGCGCGGTAAGCACGCTTAGGCATGCGAAAACGAAAAGATGGAGATGTATGCATTTTCCAGCAGACCGACATAAGCTGATGGGGGAGAGAGAGAGAGAGAAAAGAGGACTCAGGGAAATGTATGGTACACTGCTTCCAATTTAATTATGTCCGAAAATCTTAAATAGCATCAATACCCTAATAAAAAATACCTTTCCCCAAAAGGATTTTTCAGCAGCGTAAAAGTAACAGATAAATGATCCAATAAACTTGGTAACTTATTAGCAGTTTGAAATAAATTGTTTCTGAAGACCAAACAATAAAAAAAGCTTTATAGTACTGATAAAATAAGACTTGGCAGGCCGATAATTAGACGGTTGGATGTCGTCAAGAAGAAGGAAAACACCACTGGTTGTTCAGAATAAAAGTGAACCTCCCATAAGAGTCAGGAACTCACTGTAGATTAAACATTTAAAAAATACAATATTATTGAAAATAAAATACTTACATTCAATACTAAAGCAGCTTATTTTTTATGAGGTTGATAAAATATAAATATGGACTTAAGTCTTAAACCTTCTTTTCGCTAAGTGTAGATCTTACTCCTAAGATTCAGATAGCAGCAAAAATTTTATCTGGACTTTCCAATTTAGTTGCTTTACCCAGTGGACAACTTTTAATGTTTTTGATTTGGGTAAAACCATTCTTTTTGAGAAGGACGTCTTTATAATGTTTTGAAAATTTATAAATCGTTTTACGGTTCAATAGTCAAGCTTTTAATCGTTTATATTGGTTTACGAAAATAATATTTATTAGTCGCTTACATTTGTTTATACTCATTTTTAATCTAAGAATTAGAATAATTGTGTACCTTAGAAATAAATAACCTTGAAATATAGTTAGTCTGAATATGCTTCCTAAATACGCGAAGTGGTGGAATTACTAAGCTACCGATTTAAATTTTATATTAAAAATGAATTTTCACAAAGTTACCGCCGAATCCATAGGAAAAAAGAAGCGACTCTCAAAGGCAATGGGGTATACCGAAAGCGTTCAGCTAATCAGTAGTCTTGTCTGAGCCCTTCTTCTATCCCTATTTTATTTGAAAAAAGGGAAGTTGAGCGACTGAGTAACAAACAGTTCTCGCAGAAAAAATATTTTTGTTGAGATACTTCTATTAGCAGTCCATATGATCAACACCGGGAGGGACATGGTTAAAAAAACTTAAAGCTAATTTTTTTATGTATATAATAAAACTGTTAAACATATTACTTGCTATGGAAATTTTAAATGGCTTACAATTACATGCACTTTTGTTTAGATCATAGCTCACTTTCATAAAAATTGTTTTCACTTATAATAAATATTTTCCACAAAAAATAAATTCTTTTCACTAAAAATAAAGTGATCCTACATAAAAAATATATATTTTAACACTGAAGAAATACATTAGACTAAAAAATATTGTCACATATGATAAAATAGTTTTCACTCAATATAAATACTCATAATTTGAAATCTATAGTTGCACGAAGCTGTAATGAAATGAAAATATTTGTCGCAACTCTACCCAATATTAGGGCTCCATGTATTAGAATACATTACACTAACCAAAACCAGACCAACCCTAACATAACCTACCACAACTTTGTTAAAAGAATCCGTGACTAAGTGGAAACTATTAAAATGAATGTTTGAGTGTACTAAGTTAATACTATCTAATTCAAAGTGCAAAGTATCGAAATAAAACTTCAAGTGTACCAAGTCAATACTATCTAACTCAAAGTGCAATTACTTATAACCCATTGTAAATTGATCTATTTTTGTTGATTTGATCAAATTTTGTTTTACTATTTGACGAGAAAATAAGTTTTCATAAATAAAAAAAATACTGAAAAGATTTACCCCACTGTTGCCTCGCTTGTACACAGATATATTTAGATATCCAATTTAAGTGACCGCTGTCCGGTCGATCCACCCTCGTTTCCTAACTTCCGTCACACTCGCACCCTATCTGAAAACACGCCGTATTGTTTGTTTGTCTCTCTCCCCGACACTATCTGGACAATTTTTAGGGTAAGTGACACAAACACGGCCACCCTCTGGTAAAACATTTTACAGAAAAAGGGGAAAGTTTTTCGTGAAAATGTATACCTACACTCATTCGCGAGTATTGGACGATTCGTCCCTAGAGGACACAGCAGAAAGAAGTGAGACCAAAACCAACAAAATTCTGCAAACACTAAACTTTTTTAATAATTAAGTAATAGTTTTTTTTTTATTGGTCGAAAATCGAATGTTTTGAGTTATGAATGCAGTACGATAGATTTTAGAACAGTCGGTCTATCGTTTGAAAAATCAAGCTCAGCTTTACATACTTCATGTATTTTTTTATGTGATTTGAAGAAATCAATTTGTTCACAGTAATTAGAAACAAAAAATTATAACTGACATTACCATTACTGATACTTATAAGTCGGATTCGTAAGTGATTAAGGAATCTCACAAAGCGGGTAGTTTAATAAAACATGTTATATAAATAGATAGGCTTTGACTTCACGATTGTTTCTGTCTTCAAAACAAGGTTTTTTGACATAACGCCTTCTGCTAAACCAGTGATTTTCAAAGCGGTTCCTACGGACCCCCGGGGGTCCGTGTGACCGCTGAGGGGGTCTGTGGTAAATTAAAAATAATTTAAGGGTGCGTGGACAGCTTCAGGGTGTCCACGAAAGGCTTAATATAAAAAATATTCGTGACACATTTTCATTATTATGAAAGTTAAAATAAATAACAATAAATATTTTGGTTGCGATTTTTACGTCCAGAGTAAAATGAAAATATAGTACGCCACGCCACCTTACAATCAGGCCGACCGCGGCCGTCTTTCTTATGCAGTTTATAGGAGAAGAGAATGCTCTCAGTTTCCAAATCTTTCGAAATTGAAAAACGAGATAAAGATTTGATAGCTTATTGTCAACAATTAACAGCTCTTCATTCTGACCTCAGCCAAAGATTTGAAGACTTACTTCACTTTTGTTATCCCAGATTGCGTGTTGGACCCCTTGGCAAGCAGAACTACAAACTCAATCCATACTAATTACAGGAGCAATTTATTGAATTATCCACAAATGAGGAGCTGAAACCAATGTTTTAACAAGGATACCCCAAATTCTGGTTACAAAAACAGATACCAACTCTATATCGTACATTGTGGGTCACTGTACAAAGGCTGTTGATTGCTTTCCCGTCTTTCCTATTTCAGTAGAACGTGAATTTAGTATAGTTATGAACCTCATGACGAAAAAAAGAAACCGACTGGAAATTAGTGCTCGTGGAGACTTATCATATCATCCCATCAGGTTCACCCATCTCATTTAAAAAATGTGTTTTTGTATTTTAAAGCAAAGGTTATAATTTCAATAAATACTACTTAAAATATCAAGATGTTTTATTTATATTTTATTTTTTACATCACCATTCACCATTCAAGACATCAAAATTAAATTTATAATTTTTCTATTATGCAGTTAAGTAGAGTTATTTCACTTGGGAGTAATGATGAGGGTTTTGCTATAAGATGGGATCCATGGGCATAATAAGTTTGAAAATCACTGTGCTAAACGATAATAAAGTCGAAAATTATAAATAACGTTCACTATTTTTTTCTTATAATTTTCCTGATCCACTATTGTTTATTGAATTAGTAATGTCATTAAAAATATTTGTTCAGCTAATGGACTTTTAATGTAGCTATATTTGTGATTTCAGATTAGTATTTATTGATTTGTAAGAGGTCCATAACATTTTAATTGTAGACTCTTTTATTTGATTTATGTATAATTTGTTTGATAATCAGTAATTTCTTGTCTTAGTTCATGAACCATCAGTTTTATATACCTTCATTCTTACACTAAATTTTATATAAATAAGCCTGTTATGTTTGTATTTTTATCAGTTGATAATGCTCGTGATGAACGAAACCGGTCCTGATCATATACATGTGTGGAAGTAGTACAAATGAATTGTGTTTTATTTAAAAAATAAAAAAAGTCTTTGGAGTTAATAAAGAAAGAACGCAAAAGTATTGCTTTCATTACACATTTTGAAAATATAACCACAAATTTTTAACAGATTTTTAATGATAATTTTGATTTTTGAAATAATTGATTATTTATTTGGGAATGGCTTGTAAATTTGTCTCACTATACAGATGAAAGACATGATAATTAATATCAGGTTAATTCAAGTGGCAGAGCTAATCCTTTACTTTATTTCTTTTATATTATATTTTATCAAGCCCTCTAATGCAGCTCTGATCAGGCTATAAATGTGAAAAGTTAACTTTTTTCTCTGCCAAAAGCGTTGTGGAAAACGGCGACGAAACATCGGATTCATAACTTGATCAAATATGTTTACAAAAATCTTCACTTTTAACGTGTTAACTGTCAATTCTTAGTGGAAAGTTATATTTTAAAAAGTAAAACACAATTAGTTTGTACTACTTCCACGTGTTTATAATGATCAGGACCAGTTTCGCTCATCACGAGCATTATCAACTGATAAAAATACAAACATAACAGGCCAATACAATATTAACAATAAACAGCCATCTTAAGTGGAGAACGCAGAGCAGCTATAAGCATCCACCAAATTTTTATACCTGAAAAACCAAAATTAAAGAGACAGTATCAATTCTTACAAGTTAAAATATATAAATAACATTACAGGTATAATACAAATTAATGAATCGGATACAAAGAATAAGATGCAAAGACGGTTTGCTCTTTCAATAAATTTGAATTGGGCAAAAATTTACATCTATTTATTTCTAATATCTCTTGTTTATCTAATTTTAAAGATTTGTTATTTAGTGTTACATGTTTCTTCAGAAAAAAATCTTCACTTCGACTATTCGTAAGAGCTTCATCCTACTAGCTATTAAATGGACTTGTGTTAAATTCTTGGCGAAAGCAAAATATCAAATTTATATTTTTTAAATTTTAATTTGAGATCTTTCACATGACGACTTTCTTGTGGTGTTATTTCTCATTCAGCCAATCTCAAGTGACATTAAAAATTTCATATGATTTAAAAATGTTTGGCGTATTGGCAAATATTACATGTATTACCAATTTTTTTTTTATAAATTTATAATATATAAAAAATAACGAAGTGTTAAATTACAATAATAATGCATTGTACTTTATTACAAATTGTGTTGAAATATTCGCGCGAGGATCTCCGTTATCTAATTCCATTACCCAAAATGTGTAGGAAAATGGTACAACATGAATTTATTTGGTATGAATATATGGGACCGTGGCATTAGAGTAATTAACAGCCTAAGATCGGTATGAATATGCAAGCGAACTCGCTGAGAAGGTTATGTCCAGTGTCGTGCGACATTTTCAAAGGTATTGGATAAAAATTTGATTTTAAAAAAGATCTTTTTTAAATCATACCCGTAACAATTGATACGCCCCAGTTTTGCAGCGTGCCTAAAACTGTGCTTTCAGTCACCTTGAATTATGAGTTGGTCATCATCATCATTTTAGGTCGACGTCTGAAATATTTCTACCGCACCAGGCAAAATGGTCGCCGAGAAATACAGTTGCTACCTAGATCATTCAAAACTGTCAGCAAATTACAATAAGGGCAAATTTTCGAATCCTAAAAAACGAGGCGTAGCAAGAGCGATTAGCTTAATAGTATTCCTGTCATAGATTATTCTATACCTGTTTTCTCCGAAAAAGAGGATTGATCACTTTTAAGGTGTTAACTGTAAATTCTTCGTGGAAAGACATTATATTTTAAAAAATAAAACACAATTCATTTGTACTGCTAAATATGTGGAAGTGGTACAAATGAATTGTGTTTTATTTTTTAAAGAGGATCAAGTAACTGAGTAATTAACAGTTCTCGTAGAGGAACTTCTGTTGAGATACCTTCATTAGGAATTCACATTATTCATATTGGAAGAGGACACGGTATCCAACGCTTTTGGTATCCACGAGTAGTAATTTATATATCGCTAATTTCACAGATCGTACTTTCAATCAATTAATATATATTTGTGCTAGAAGCCCAATGTCTTCGATGTTTACATTCTTTCTGACGATAAATACGTAGCGTATCGAGAGTATCGATTTACTAGCTGACAGTCTAGTCCTATCCCTATCCAGATGTTGATCGATTGAATTAGAATAAAAACCTTTTATTTAAAATTCATGTACTTCTCATTACGAGTGGACATGTTTAATTAAAAAACGATGTAATATTTATATCTGTGATGATATTGTGGGACGTAAACAGGCGCTACTGAATTCCCTTCTGAAACGTATTAACCACAAGTGTACCGTGTTAGGCAGTGGGGGCTCTCAATGTTTTAAACTCAATCCCATTCAGACTGCGTTTTACATAATAGTCTACCCCGAATGCCATCGAAAACATCCGCAGATGTGAGTTAATAGATGACAAGACTTTGTATCAAGAAATACTTGGAAACAATCAAATTAATAGGAATGCAAATGAAACTTTTTATGTTTCGGAATACAAAATTTAAAGATAGTGTTTCAATTGATAGTTACCACTAGACATTTCGGAACCATTGTATGTTCAATTTTAAAGTGTTATAGTTCATCACTGAGATATAAATCGTCAATACGATGGGTGCAGTTTTTCTCCCTATACATTTTTTTTAATTCAAAAATCGTTAAATTCCTTAAACTGACATTAAAAAAATAAAACACAATGTGTTTTGTACTACTCCCACATGTCAAATATATCTATTCTTCCTGGAAATGACCTTGAGGCATGAGTTTAAGGCATGTCTTTCACCTAGGCACTGGGCTTGCCAGTTTATAACCGGCCATGGCAAGTTCAAAAGTTTACTATTTGGACTGGGCAAGTTGGTTGAAAGGCTGGATTGCACTTGTGAACACAAACTGTAAGGACGCTTATCATTTTCCGTTAGACTGCCCCGAGATGAATGCCGAACGAGCAGAGCTGTTTGCTGTGGTCGGTTCTCATACGGGCCCAATAGGCCACGCTGGCTTGATCTTAACCAAACTTTGAGGCATTCGACAAATCTGGAATATCATATGGGGATCGGGATATTCTCGATTCCTCCTTGGGAGGATACTCAATATCGTTTTAACTTAGTTTCTGAGCACAATAGTGCGTGGTTAAATGATTGGTCCCATGAAGCTCTGCACCGGGCCAAGAGCATGAGGAGTAAATTCCTTTCTTTTCCTGGTCGTTACTACGTTATGGAAGACAGCCGTGAAACAGCGGCTGCATACACATAATGGGTGGAAGTGGAGCAACCAGCTTGTATATTGAATTGTTATTAGTATTTTGATCGATTGTCACAAATTAAATGCCATCACGTAATATTTATCTTAATTTGTTGAAAATATATTAATTACAACTTTAGTATACATTCATACAGTATAATTTATATCAGTATTATTTAATTTATTTTTCTTTATGGGCTATATCGAAATTGGTCACAAGTCACAACCTTAATGAATGAGAGTATTTGATAATCATCCGCTTTCCAAGATATTATCTAACGAAGTTAAAATTAAAACCAATTTAGGAATATTATTTCAATGTTGAACGCGTGACGCGATTAAACAGTAAAACGGATGATGATGATGTCGATAATGCAGTTCAGAGTAGATGTTAACCCTCGGCGAGCGGCGACAGAATGTTGGTCCCTTTTATTTATTCTTCATAAGTCATATTGTGTTTTCCAAATATTGCATTTGATAATTCTCACGCTTGCAGACGATGTTATTTTACAACCATATATTTAGGAATATCACATTTTGTAACTCGGTTATGTGAAGTGACGTCTTGATATAAGTGTCATTTTATCGAATCATTTTCTCTTTAATAACTATTATAAATTTTGCTGACACGAGATAATGCTCTGGCACAATACAAAACTTTTCATCTATCACTACACCTACTTACTTGCTGAATCACATTTAAAGTGAAAGGTGCGAGCGAGACAAAAAGGATTGCGGGCGCATGCTCTTGTATCCTACTTGTTTATACACAAGTTTGGTTGCGTGATAGAGATAGATATAAATTATTTGCACCTCGACGCATTACACCTATATTCTAAATGGATCCGGGTACATAGTAAAGATAAATATTATTATTTATATTATAAACCATGTCAATTTGATCTGTCATAATCATGTATAAAAATAAATATTTAAAGCGCTTCACAATATGCTTTCTTTTAATACACAATTTGTTCGAAATATTTTGATTCAATCGCTAAAGAAAGTTGAATGAAAATACGGATTACATTATTTACTGTTGGATGTAATTGAATAAATTAAAATATATAATTAAATGCCTGACCTTAAGCAATTCGACAATCAAATTGCAATGCATCAGCTACGGCAGTCTCAACGAGGCGTAGCTGCTCTACGCAAATTGCCACACATTAGTCTCAGCGCAAAACGACGGGCGTGTTTGGAGACAATCTTACGTTATTAGCGAGAGAAACCCATTCCAATCTTACTTGCACTCAGTGATGTACGAAGAGACTATCAAGTATTATACAAATTATTTTTAAATGTTTTCAATACAATTTGGTACTACCAACTACATTATTCTTTGGACATCGCTTTTATACAAGACATTTTTTATAATTCTAATCTTAATGTAAGGCATATTCAATTTTACTGTTTAAAAAAAACACATTTAAACGAATACTTGTGAGTAATTTCATTTTCAGTTTTATTTTCAGAAAATAGGGGCCAGAAAATTGAGGGGTCGTTAAAGTCTTAGTCAAATATAAAGAGCACGATTAATTAAGAATTCTGTCAAGATCTACATATTTTTATATGAAACGATGGTTGATCTAAACAAATTGACTATCATACGTAATAAATTTATTACGTTGATATGATCTCTTGAAGAAACTGAGCTTAATATTCTAAAAATACATATTTCTCCTAATTATCATAGTATGGAAAAAAATCTGCACACTTATGCATTGTATTTAATAGCAATGTTTCGGTATTTCCATTGCTTCACCAATATTTTCATATATTTTTATATCAGTTATTTAACTTCTCAATATATATTCAACATGAATTATAATAAAAGACCATTTAATACAGGGGTTCCCAATCAGTGAAGAATTCCCCCTAAGGGTTAATTTTACAGTTCCAGGGGGAATTACATATATGCATAATATTTATAAAGTAAGATTATCTTGGGATGGGGAGAACTATATTATTAACATTGGTGAAAAGAGGAGTGCAATATAAAAACATGCGAAACTTTGCTTAATAAATATATATTAAAATAAACATATTTCCAAGATTTGGCTATAATAAATTTACATGATCTTATAATATTAGTCGTGACATATAAATCCCGTGCTCGTTGTCAGTTTGAGTTTATTTAAGTAATAAAAGTTCTGGCACTCCTGGTTTTGTCAAAAATTTACAAATTCGTATACAATTTTAACTTTTGAAATGTATTAAATATTCGCGATGCTATTAATGATATGTGATGATGAAGATAACAGAAAAGTTGTGAATAGTTAACTGTATTGATTCTGTGATCTTACAACGGGGGCCGCCACTGAAGAAGTAGTTCCACTCGACGCTCCTGGAGCCTCTTTGAACCGCCGCAACTCCGACCCCTGATCAATGGTTCAATTAGGGGATTGACGCGAGATTTGTTGTGATTGAATATTTTGTTCTAGCCGAGGCAGCTATGTTGTTGCTCCTTGCATGCGCCTACTCAACCGTGAAGTCGCTTTCCAATGAATGAAAGCCTCCATTTAAACGAAAGCTTAATTGAAATTGGAGCGCGGTTTCAAAGCTTCTTTCATACGCGCGGTAGTAATTTATTTTGTAACTGCTTATTATTTACTTTCTTCAATGAATAATTTTGTTCCGATGTGTTTCAGATGAAGCCTCTTCAAGAGAGAGAGTATTAACGATAAAAGTAATCCATCATGTTTCATTTCATTAAGAACAAGACCGTCTTTACTGCAACCGAAATTATTGTTTAATAGGTTTTTGATCGTGTTTTTAAATACTACATTGCATTGTCGGGTGTGGTTCAGTAGTCAACGACGTTTTCCTCGGCTACGGATGTCTCAGGTTCAAATCCCGGATACGGACAGTTTCATAAATTTATTTATGTAGGCATGGATGTTTGTAATGTCTAGAATTCCCTCTCACCCATCGGATTCTAAAAATTTGGCGTAAGGAAAGCGATTATTTAACAACTAGTCATGTTCTTACCATATCCTTCTATTCTTTATCTCTTAAAAAAAGAGAGGTTGAGGAACTGAATAACATGCAGTTCTCATAGAAAAACTTCTGTTGAGATCCCTCCATTACGAGTCCACATGCTCTACATCGGGAAAGGACATGATAAAGAAAGCAGCTCGGAAAGATATCTCCACATGCAGTTTTTTTTAAGAACAAAGCTTTGTTTTTTGTGTGCATTCATTCTTTTATTTTGTTAAATTTGTCAAATATTCAGTTTAGTACGTCTCTATGAAAAGAAAATTCAGAAAATATTTTGTAAAATTTTAATCATATATTATATTAAAAGCTTAAGGAGTATTTAGAGGTTATACGTCACACTCATTTTTGAGCCTTTTCAATTAAGCTGATCGCTTTTACCGAGTTAGAAAATCTTAATTATGGTACAGTAATTAGGTAAGTGAATAATATAAAATATACACGGCCACTAACGCAAGTCAACAAAGGATTTGGAGTGACGTAATCTGATATATAATAGCCCAGACCGGTCTGTAGGCGTAGATGTAGACGTTTTATTACTATCACATACACATGTAGGTATGAAATTTTCTTATAAATTAATCGTCCGCGGGGTTTATAAGCAATACACACAGTTCCGACGTGACGCAAACCCGAAGCAAACAAACAACTATCAGTCCGTCAGTATGGAAACTAAAGAACAGCTACTTTCGACATTCAGTATTTCAATTTCGTGACGTGCGTCCCACTATCTATCATAAAACAATGTTACTTTATTTTAGGTTTAAAATGTTTACATCATATCGAGGGCTTACTGACAGGAGGCATTACCTAAGTCATAAAAACAAGTTCTGAGATAAACGAACTTAAAGCATTATTTTTTTAAAGCGCACTGTCTCTCAAGTATATAAAAAGATTTTTTGTACATTATAAAGAATAACTTTTTGCCACACAAATCATAAGATTTGATATCGACCAGCTATAGTTATATCAAGCTCTTGGCCAAAATAAAAAAATCACAATAAGACTTGATACTATGTTATTTCAAAAGTTATTATATTCGATGACTTCATGCGTTCTACTAATATTTAACGTGTAAAATTGCATACATTTTGACATTTAAAACATAAAATTATCATAAACTGTCCTATACCCTCGATATGCAACACGGATAGATATTAACAGCAGTCACAAGATGGCATTCTAAGTCATTTTTAGATTAAAATATGTTTACATATTTTTGTAGTTTCAATGAATATATTATGATCTATTTTAAGGGATAACGTGAACAGCAAACTATGTTTATCAAAGTGATCGAAGCTCAAAGCTAGATCGCAAAGAACAGAAATATGAAAAAAATGATCCGAAAAAGATTGAGTATTTTCCTAAACGACGCAGACTGTACATACAATTTTTAAAAGGGAAGTGAAACCCTAAACGCAAAGTTTCCCATGGGACATCATTAATTTATTCAGCATGAGCGACTTTCGAATACACCATCGCCATTTTAGTTATCGATCTCCCATACGCCACCGAGTAAAGCAGGGTGTTAACTAAGTATAACTCATATAAGTTATTCTATAAAACATAGTCAACTATATAATATTATAACGATTTATAATTATTACACGGATGATCCTTTGTGTCAACTTTTAATTGATGTTTTCGTTACAGCAAAGAAATGTCGCAAATACGTGATTTATTAAAGAAAAAGTAGCATAATGCCATCGTCAACTATGACATGTATTAAATATATTGTATGGTTATACTATTTTTACCTTATTGTAATGGAGTCAATAGATAATATTAGATTTTAAAAAATTAAACACAATTCGTTTGTACTACTTCCACATGTTTAAAATGATCAAGACCGGTTTCGCTTATCACGAGCATTATCAACTGATAAAAATACAAACATAACAGGTCTATTTATATAAAATTAATTTGTATAAAACAATTGGTTCATGAACTAAGACAAGAAATTACTGATTTCAGATTAGTATTTATTGATTTGTAAGAAGTCCTTAACATTTTAATTGTAGACTATTTTATTTGGTTTATGTATAATTTGTTTGATAATCAGTAATTTCTTTTCTTAGTTCATGAACCAACTGTTTTACATACCTTAATTTTTAGCACTCAATTTTATATAAATAGGCCTGTTATGCTTGTATTTTTATCAGTTGATAATGATCGTGATGAGCGAAACCGGTCCAGATCATTATAAACATGTGGAAGTAATAAAAACGAATTATGTTTTATTTTTTAAAAGATAATATCTTTCCACCAAGAATTGACAGTTAACACCTTAAAAGAGATAATATTAGTTTTAACTTATTTGTCGGGTCCGCGGTGCAGTGGTCAGCGTCGTTGGCTTCGGTTACGGATGTCTTGGGTTAAAATTCCGGTGCGAGCAGTTTCATAAATTTATTTATGAATTTCTGTTCGTAGATATGGATGTTTGTGATGTCTAAAATTCCCTCCTTCAGACTCATCTTATCCTAAAACCGGGGAGTAGCGAGAGTGATTAACCTGCTACTAGTTTGGAGCGGATATGGTAACTATATATATATGTACAATAAACATTGCTTGCATTGTGTATTATTCGTAGGTTTGGATTGAATTCAGAATATAGAGGGGAATTTCAATGGAGCCGAAGCAGGCAGGTCTCACCGCTGACATTAATAATTACTTCTGAGAAAGGGTGCCCAAATTAAACAAAGATAACCGGGTAAAAAAAGTACAATATTTATTTTCATGTTTTTTTCTCCTGCGAGTTTTTAAGCACTCTGTGAAAAAATATTTTCATAGTGAATCCTTCTGGAACATTGAAGCGTTGAATTATTATAGACATTTCATAAGGATGAGGACGACAAAATAAGTTTAGTTTCGTATAAGCCAGGAAAATATATCTTTTTTTAACAATGTTTCCGAAAAAGTATTTTCCCAAGTAGTAAATATGCTTTTGACTAGTAGATAAAATAAATAAAATTTAAAGACGTAAATAAATAGTATGTGGTCTACTAACACAGAACTTATTTAAACAGCATATATATGATATTTTATATTTGATAGGAACTTGCTATGAATAAATTACAAGATCTTCCGATATCAGTCGTGGCCGAGTACTAACTTGATCAAGGGTTGGAATTTGAATCCAAAAGCATAGGTAACTTTGATTTCCTACTAGGAAATTCTTACTATTCGTCATTATCAACAATTCGAATTGTATTCGTAATATATATCGATGAAAGAGCACATCACAATATCTCCAGATATCAAGAACAATAATAAACACCTCATCCAGGTAGTGCCCGAATATCGAATAGTTAAAAAAGGGCCTTATATATTCAGATATAAAATATTCAAGTATTCGTGTTGGAATCCCTATTTTCTACCTTAAATAATTTTGAAAATTAGAATAAACGGAGAGAGTGTCAAATTAATAGTTTTTTTAATGCATTTAATTTTAAAATGACTACGTTGGTAATAAAACGTTTGATGAAATTTCATATTTATTCTCAATATTTTACACAAAATTGACATTTTTCAAATAGTGCTATTTTGTCGATAGCGTTTACCCCTATCTTGAATCTATTACTTTGTCAAAAACGTGACCATCCTGCATCTAGCTATAATAACATACCTTTTTACCCCTTTGTGTGAAAGAAGAATGCATACAATTTATTTTGTGCTAATTGGTAACACTGCACGTAACACTGCAAGGAATTATAAAATTTATGGCTTAGCACAAATTGAATAATTTATAATGGTGTTATTTAAGCATTAATTAATTAGCCGGCACATATTAATTGTAAAAAAGTTCGTGAATATTTAATCATTCAAATACAGATAAAACATGAATACTATGGAGTGACCCTTCTATGTATCATGTAAATGAATCGGGTTTTACCATTATGCATTACATAATTTTGTAAAAAAATGAAGTATTTTCAGAATATAAATAAAAAGTAACACCCATATATTTATTTCGTATACTTCAATAGAACAGGTTTGTATGTCCGATGGAATTTTTGTGGATGAATAACAAATATCAATTGGTTGACCTCTTTCAAGTTAATATATGTAAAACAATATTTAAAGATCAGTTCAACACCGTTACAATCTAAAGATATTCACGAATAGATACTGTATTTGCGACACAGAGAACGGTTATGAAAAGTAATAGACTAGAGCAGTGCTCCACAACCAGTGTGCCACGGCACACCGGTGTGCAGCGAGACAGTCCCAGGTGTGCCACTGCGTCCAGAATGAGAAGAAATAAGAGTATTTTCATATTAGAAAAAAGATAAAGCTAATCGGTGGCTTAAATCTCCGTATAAATTATTCTAGTTGAAACAAATATTATATTATGTACAAATATTATATCATATTTAATGCAATAATTGTGTTTGCACCGATAGTGTAACTGTAATGATAAGGAATACAATGGGGCTTGTCTCGTGTGTAAAACAAAAAATCCTAACGTAGAAATTACACATTAGTGCATATATTGGGAAGCGTTAATGGCGAAAATTGTCCGAGAGAAATTATGACAAACAGTGAACGAATATATCGATATAATATACATTATCAAATCAAGAGGATTAAATATGCAAGGTTTTTTTAAGTCTTCCACCACTCTACAAGCTACTATTTGAAGTTCATCTAATAAAAATATTTAATAAATTGTAAGTTTTGTTTATGAAATTTACATATTTTGGCTTGAGGTGTGCCGCCATATATTAATGAGTGCTTAGGTGTGCCGTGAGTGCAAAAAGGTTTCGGAGCACTGCGCTAGAGATTGAAAATGTTTTCTTATTGAAATTGGAAATTTCGTCACTAACGACCCGGGTTTCACCTTTCGGTATCTTCAGGCATTAGAGCACACGAATGGACTCAAACTGACGTATGTAGACTACTGTATAGCACCTATAAACAAAGAGAGGATCATGGTGATTACTTCAGTTCGTCGTGAAATATAAAAGTACACAACATTTTTAAATATATACCTTTTGAAATACTGTATGTACTACATCAAAGCAACATTATGTGTGGTAGTAGGTCGAAAAACATTCAAAAAATATACAGCATAATTAAAAATATGATAATAAAAGAAGCCGACAAAAATGAAAAAAAATAAATTAATTATAAAAAATAATGTTAAAAAAACATTATAATTGTATATTATTTTTGGGGTGGTAGTGCATTCTGAAATACAGACAATGCTGCGGGGAATGGATATTTATATCAAAGTGAAGTTGATTACTTTTTCAGTACAACAGTTCGGATTAAATTCCAGGAATCTTACAATAGGACAGACAAAGTAGCTTTGTGTTCATTATTGAATGACCAAATACCAAATTTGAAAGCCATACACAAACAAAATTTTAAGCGGTATTTAATGTTAGAAAATAGTTAAATTGTAAATGACAAGGAACGAAGACACAATGAAAAAAATGCACGTCTTTGAAACCGGATACTTGAGGTTAGGGAGGTTTGACTTTGTTACGCACATGGAGATTATCGAGCGGAAGTTATTACAAATAGTGAACGAATATATCAAAATAATTTACATTATCAGATCAAGAGGCTTAAATATGCAATTTTTGTTAAGTCACATTTAAAATGTTTTAGGGCATTGATTGTCTTTTGTTAAAAAATATATAGGCTACTATTTCAAGTTCATCTAATAAAAACAATCAATAAATCGTATTGTTTTTGAAATTGACATATTTTTTCTTGTGGTGTGCCGCGAAATATTAATGAGTGCTTAGGTGTGCCGTGAGCGAAAAAAGGTTGCGGTGCACTACCCTATAGAATGTCATTAGCAATTTTAGCAACATTGAGTAATTTTTGAGGCAGTGAAAGAGCAGCAAGTTATATTCTCGTCGGTTTGTGTCTACTTGCCAGACTGTTGGTGCAAAACAATGGCTCGGTTTCCCACGGCTCGTACGTAATATCCGCTGGCATCCCGGGGAGCGTCGCTAGGATGCGATACCGGCCGACCGACGCCGGCCCACCACCTACCTGCTCGACGTGGACGTCCAAATTTCCCGGAACATACCCAGTGTGTGTGGGCATTGTTGTTGTACTTATAATTGAGCACGATTCGTGCTTCATCATAAATGTATGGTTTATAAACAAAAGTTGAAATAAATTTAGATATTCACAGAATACATATAATGTCGGCGCAGTTGGCGCAGTTGGTAGCGTCACTGGCTACGGACGGTTTTCATAGATTGATCTTTCAATCGATTTATGGATTTATGTTCGTAGTCTGAGTCCTCCCTCCCACCCATCTCATCCCCACGGGGCGTAGCGAAAGCGATTAGCTAACCACCAGTCCTGTCCTAGCCATACCCTAAATGAATGAAACTGAATAGTATAATAAGTAATTGTGTTTTGTTTTTAGTATGAAAATTGAAAATGTTTTATCACTCGCATCGAAATCACGCAGAATAGTAAATATAAATTAAATAATTATTCGCAGAGTATGTAAAGCTTTGGAAAATTCAAAGGGTAGAAGGGGTTTATGAAAAGGTTAGAACGCGAATTAAAAGAACGGATGGGTCGTTCGTTAATTATGTGGTAACACGTTCTCGCTGGAGCCTATTTATGAGGTGTTCACTGTTCATACATAAAAATATGTCGCACTCCCATCGAAAGGCTGTATCAGCTTACACTTTATAAATTACTAGTGAGTACCCGACATTTTTTTTATATTTTAGATTAAAAATGTTTTCTTCAGGAACCTTCACACTTGTGTGCGCACAGCAACTCAACAAAGTTTCATCGAAATCGGATGAATGGTAAAGGAATGCATAGAACACAAACATTCATTTTTATATATACAAATTATAATACTGGGCTTATTCATAAGTGGAGTCGTATTGTTTGTCGTCGTTTTTGGGCCGGTTATTGACGGTTCGGTGACAAATCGCAACATGAAAAATCATAATTGTAATAGGACAACACAGTGGCAAAACAACACATGGGAAAATGTATTGATTACAAAATACAAATTAAACTTCTTGAATAACTGAGGTCATATCGCCGTTTTTCTGGAAGAAGGCACTAACTGAAAAATACTAGTTTTTCAAATGTTTAAGATGCTATTTCTTTTTCATCTTGTTTGTTTGTACAAAACTATAATATTCGAAATAAGAAACATTTTAGTATTACTAACTCAGTATGTTATTTTTTCGATATAGTGTTTTCTACCAGAACAGCGACGAAATGTTATCAGAAATCACAAAATTCTTTTCAAACATTTTTAATTTCTAGTGTATTACTTTTCATAACCGTTCCCTAACTCAATATGTAATATTTTCGATTTAGTGTTTTCTTTCAGAACAGAGACGATATGTGTTTCAGTTCTTTGTGAAACATACTCAGACTTCTTGGCAATGAGTCGAATTACTTAATTATTAGACGTACCCATAATTAATGGTGTGGTGGGATTCATCACCTGCACTTCGCCCTACTAATCAGTTATTTATAATACCAGCAGTTTATCCAGCACGAGAATTACTTATGAAGCATTTCAAAAGAAATTGTTTTAACGAAAACTAGAAGGTAAAGCGTAAGAATAGGTGGATTGCGCTAGGAAAGTACTGGAATTTATCTAATAATTCTATGTATGGACGTATGTATGGACGATTTGAATAAACATCCATTATTGAAAGTGTCGCTTCGGAGATTTACACCCGTGACGTAAGAGCGGTAATCGCCCCCTCAGAGGCCGGCGACCTGATCTAATAAAGTGTATTAACATTTTGTTGGAATGTTCGCATACACATCGTACACAATCATTTTGCTTAATTTTTCATACATGTAGATGGTTACTTTTAAGGTGTTAACTGTCAATTCTTGGTGGAAAGACATTATATTTTAAAAATAAAACACAATTTGTTTGTACTACTTCCACATATTTATAATGATCAGGACCGGTTCAGTTGATAATGCTCGTGATGAGCGAAACCGGTCCTGATCATTATAAATATGTGGAAGTAGTACAAACAAATTGTGTTTTATTTTTTAAAACATGTAGATGGTCACAAAATCAACGTGACGAGCTTTAATGGAATATCACAGTTGTTGCAGTTATATATTTTCAGTGAAGAATATCCATACAACACCATATTATTTTCACCACTCCGCCTCTGACTCGTTTTAATTGCGATGAGCGAAGAAATTATTTTATTTTGAATGGGTTTCGTTAATTGCATGTTTGTCTATCTACAACAGCGTTTTTGAATGTCCAATTTTGTATTTTTTTTATTTTTTCTCGCCATCGCGCAATGATGAATGGCAGTCGCGCGTAAACGGTTAAATGTATGAATCAGAGTGCAATGTGGTTTAAAAATAATGAGAACGATACATTCGACGGTGTTTTGTTAAAATTGATGTAACCCTCAAAAATACGACATAGAGTAAATTAGAAAAATGTATTGACCACTTTTTGGAAGGGAAACATCATTTTACATTGGCTTTAGGTTTGAAAATTCTGACCGGGTCACTTGATGTAAGTCGTTATTACATCGACACACCCTACGTATAATCCCGTATCTCCAAACAGGATAATTTACAGGAGTGTATTTCAAAGATTCATAACTCAACTCACCATATAATCAAATTTGGATTATTGAGATTTTGTACACTTTCATGTATTTTGTCACTAACGACCCGAGTTTCGCCTTTCGGCATCTTCAGGAATTCGAGCGCACGTATGACAAAATAGATGGAAGTGTACAAAATCTCAATAATCCAAATTTGATATTAAAATTCCATCAAGCACCCTCAGTCGATATCTTAAATTATCACCATATAATGTTTTCGACAATAACAGTTTTTTCTCTTTCCTAAACAATTTCAGTTTTCAGGGTTACATCAATTCGCCAAAACATTTTTGAATTATATTCTGTGCCATTTTTGTAATTTAACATTTGTGTAAACATATATTTTTTCGACCACGTATGACAACACCTAATGGAGAATGTTTACAGATATACGCATTTATAAGCGTTAGCTAATCGCTCTCTGTCGGTGTCCGTGGCGCAGTGGTCAACATCGTTGGCTATGATTAAGGATATTTCGGGCTATTAAGGATATACCGAGACGGGATCAAGTCTCGGTACGGACAGTTTCAAAAATTGATTTTTCCATCGATATATGGATTTCTGTTGGTAGGCATGGACATTTGTGATGTCTAAAATTCCCTCCCACACATCCAATCTTAAAAACGGAGTGTCGTGAGAGCGATTGGCTAACTACTATTCTTGGCCGAGCCGTATCCTTCTATCTCTCTCTTCGAAAAGAAGAGGTTGAGAGCAACTGAGTAACTAGCAGTTCTCTTAGAAAACTTCGGTTGAAATAACTCCATCAGGAGGCCATATGCTCTACATTGTGAGCGGATATGTTGAAAAAATCGCTCTTAGGATTAGATAGGGGATACAGTAATCAATAAAAAAATCAAATTATGTAGCTCTCCGTACTGATATTCAAGCCCACCTACTCTGCAACCAAAACGACAAACGCCCCAGAGCGTTTGAACGCTCAAATATAGGACGGCTATGAATTGTTTATATATTATTTAAAATTACCTTTTTCATGAATTCGATTTCTCTAGTCATATGCATTTTCTTCGGTCCAGACAATTGAGCCAAGAAAATTGGATTATGTAAGTTAACATAATATTATGTAAACAAGTGAAAAATTCAGTCACGTCAAGTCTAATTCGAAAATTTCCGCATCATATTTCAGTGATTTACCCTCACTATTTCGCTTTTCCCTTACTCGGCACACCCTCTTCTGGCCCTTTGCAACGCAGGGTGGTATTTTCAACCCCTCGTTCAGAGTTTTCTGCAAGAGTCGTTTTCATATATACAATGCGAAGCCTTACGCCAAAGGTAAGGGATGAAATTGTAATGGTGTCGATGTGTGCATGTTTTTACAAGTCTTTCCGTATTTATGAATCTATGCTGTCATAAATTTAGCGAGAATTATAGTGTATTGGGTTTGCGCGTTAGATTTATATGTGATTTATTTTCAAATAATTATTATACAAAGGTTCACCAGATGTCTGTGATGTTTTTTCTAGTCTTCTTTTCAATAAATGCTATCGGTATTATATAATGGTAACCTAGTTTTATAATGAAAAATTAACACATTGCATTGAGTGAGTTTTGTCACACAAAATCACGTTGTTAGATTTAACCCTATTAACACGCTGGGCATGTTTACATGTCCAAGACTTTATCTCGTATTTCCGGCCAAACTAGAAAGAAACACTTGTAAACATATACTACGAAAAATAGCTCGAACCTCTAGGAAGAGAAATTAGGCAACAGACCATGAAAATGTCAAGTAGAACACAAGGAAATATATTTTTGAAAAGAGCTCTCGATATTCAGTCTATCGAATTTCAGCTTTGAGCTTCCGATACGCAGCATAAATCGTGAGCCCTATGTATTGCACATACTTATGCGGCTACGCGCTTGCTTGTTTGCGTGTTGGCGGTGTATATGAAGACCGGCCGCAGCCATTTTGCTTGTAAAGTCGTAGATTAAATATTTGTCAGCTTTTTCATTTTATTCGATTTATTTTAGCGAGAATGCGACGAGTTTAGTTTACTTCTTGATGTATTTGGGATAAATGATATATATTTCACATAATTCTTCATTTTTTTACTATTAAAATTGATCTTTCTTTAACCATAGTGAGCGTTTTAACGGGTTGTATTCTGGTCAATCCGTCAATGTGACAATGTCGGAAAAAAACGGGGTAAACGGATTTTCGTAGTATTTTATAAAATAACTGAAAAAAAATTGAATATTTCGCCTGAGTGCTAAGTCGCAAAGACCTAATTTTGGACAAGTTTTCTTTCGCATCACGGTACTGTCGGATTGGTTCTTCGATAATATTACGTTTGAAAACCCATTGCAGATGAGGAATGTGTGCATATCGCATGGGTATTTCGTCAACTCATCAATTTTTGGTCAGAATAAAAATATGAACGTTCTGAATAAAATCATTATACTGTCAGAATAAAAGGTTAGGTTAGGTAAGAAATACTGACCATAAATTATTTATTCTACTCTCTGTAATTCTGACCGATACATTATGACTATTTAATATAAATTCTGACCGATGTATTAAAAATTATGATAGAAACTGAATTAAAAGTCTCATCAGAAAAATACGAGCCTTTAAAAAATAAGCCAGCGACATCTATATCTAATTATCGCACGCTCATAAAATAAAGTAATGCTCATTTAGAGTTATCATGTATTGTAGTATATATGAATTGAAACGGTAGCGGATTGTGCGTATCGTAAAATAGTAAATATATATGTGCGGTGCGCTTCGTCGATATGTCTTTTACGTTATATATTTGACTCCGGGTCATTTGCTTTATAGGTTTTCCGTGTTCGCCTCTCGTCGCCCTTTGGCGTAGCGTTCTGACGCTCCCTCACTTTACCGTTGCTACGCGGCGTCGAAGCCCGCTTATGTAGTCACTGTTCGTCGACGGATTATAACATTGGTTGTTTGGGTGCAACCGATAGAAAGATTTTTTTTGTATGGGAAATAAAGCAAAAACAACAGATGCACTATATGAAGTTTTCTTCCTATAATGTATAATAATGTATTTCATCCAAGCCTGCATTTATTGGGCCAGTAAATATTTCAATTATTGGTCAGTAAGAAATAATAAATGGTCAGTATAGACGTGGTCAGTCAATAAAATAAAAGTCCAGTAATTTATATATTTTTTTATCCATAACCGTTCCCAATGTGGAGAATATGGCTTCCTTAATGGAGATATCTCAACGGAATTTTTCTTTGAGAACTGCTTGTTTCTCAGTTGCTTAACCTCTGTTTTTTTTAATAGATTAGGGATACAAGGATGAGGCTAGGACAGGACTAGTGGTTGACTAATCGCTCTCGCTCCACAAACAGAAATCCATAAACCGATTGAAAGATCAATTTATGAAAACCGTCCGCACCGAAATTTGAGACATTTGTGGCAGTAACCAACGACGCTACCAACTGCGCCACGGACGCCAACAAGATATAATGGACAGTTTTTTAAATAAACCTAACTTAAACTATCGTTTATTTATTTGGAAATTATTAACTGACCATTTATTATTTCTTACTGACCATTTATCGAATAAGTTACTGGTCATTAATTAGTTGTAATATGTTTACATGTATTGTAATTCGAAAGAATCAAATAAAAATATTCAAGGAAATTTAAAATGTAAATTCCCAATATGTTTTGTTTGTCGTCAGCTGTCTTTATACTTATGACATCTGTATAGCACTTGTATTTGTATAAACGTCTTATGAACCTTTCTAATACTAAAAGTATACGTTGTACACTAATACCAATAATGTTTTAGATTTCTCATTTAATAATTACTTAAGCATTCAAACGTTATATCAGGTGTGAGGAACATTTTCATATTGGAACATCGCTTATTTAACAAAGTTGCATTTTGCAAAGTTGCAAAGAGATATACTTGAAAATTCGTATACATTATTTTGTAAATGATTGAAAAAATACGGGTTCTGTCAAATTCCGCAGGTTCCACACCCATATGAAGCATATTTTATTACCATGTATGCTTTCAATGTGGAGCACATGCTCTCCTGATTTAGGTATCTTAATAAAAGATTTTCTACAAGAACTGCTTCTTACCCAATTGCGTCGCCTCTATTTTTCGAAGAATCAGGAGAGCTTCTTTTAGGATCGAATAGGTGGGAGATAATTTTACCAATCACAAACAACCATGATTTCGAACAGAAATCGATGAATAGATTGAAAAATCAGTTCATGAAACTGTCCGTACAAGGATTTGAGGCTGTGAAATCAGTGACCGAATCCAACGACGTTGACCACTGCACAACAGACTCGACACCATAATATCAAAGCATATTTTTATTTCGTCTGTATGAAATAATGTTGTTATTGAATCACTTGTAATATTTAGTTTGAAAAATCGTAACATCAAATATTGCAGATTTCGATGTCTACAGAAATAAAAAAGAATGAAGCTGTCAAGTGAGTCACTTTCATATACGAATATATGTCGTCGATGCGTTTGTTGTTTTCGATGCCTTTTGTGTTTATGGAAGTGTGTAATTCTCATCGAAATAAGATATGTGACGGAGATATTGACAGAAAAGGGCATATTCAGGCGAAAATAATTCATATGAACATTCAAAATTGTCTTGTCACAAATGTATGTATAACATAATCAAACGACACATTTCAATATTTTGAATATCACTCTACGCTGTGACGTATTTAACTATTTTTTTTTAAATTTTATATTCTGGATGTAGATTTTTTTGGTATGTAGATCATCCAGTTCATTAGTCAGACGACTCCAAAAAGATTTTCCGTGAATTATTGTTGCCAACTAGAAACTTCAATACTGGTTTACCTTTAAGGTTATAAATAATTGCACTTTGGATTAGATTGTTTTTTGTGGAATGTATTTGTTATTACTGAAAACCATTTTTATGAAAGTGAATATGATCTAAGCAAAAGTGCATTTAATTGTCAGCATTTTTTAAATATCACTATACCGCAAAATATGTAATAACCTGTATGTTTTATTTTTTTGCTACATCAAATTACTAGTCTTATATATAATAGCTCAGATCGGTCTGTAGGCGCAGATGTAGACGTTTTAGGTATAAAATTTTCTCATGACCTAAGCGTCCACGGTATAAACAATACAAACAGTTGTAATGTGGCGCAAATTCCGAGGCAAACAAACAACAATCAGTCCGTCAGTATGGAAACTAAAGAACAGCTACTTTAGATATTCCGTATATCAATTTTAATATCGTCATCTATGACGGGTGTTCCCACTAATATTATAATATTATCGATCGTCCAATTCATTAGTCAGACAACTTCAAATAAATAGAAACAGAAATAAATACGCAGTTATATGTACGATTTAGCGCCTTACCAAAAAAATGCTAAGGCAGATATCCTCTAAATATCCTTCGACTGACTATACTTGAAAAGTGTCTAATTAATATACACCTGTTTATAAACTGCTTAAAACTTGGATACAAATCAATAATATTTTATTTATGGTGACGTAATGAGCTGGACTATCGATGTGCACAATGTGATTATTGGATTTCAATTCTTTGTCTGGAATAACTCAGTAGATGCTTTCAATCTAATAACCTGTATATAAATCCGATTTTTTATTAGTGTCAGATCGGGTGAAGTCTATTTATATTTTGATTTATGTAATAAGAAATGTTGAGGCATTTTTCTTAACAGTTAAAATTGTCATTTGCTGTTTACTCAGAACAATCAATTTATTACAAAACCACTTCTGCCAATGTGGTGATGACATATAATATAGTATGGGATCTTCATGGTGAATTTTAACAGGAATTTTTAATAAGAAATATTGTAGTAAGTAATTTGGTAACTTTTTACTTCGGATAAGTTAAGGCACGAAGGATGGAATTTGGAAAGAACTATGTTAGCGAATCACTATATATACATCACTATTTTGATCATTAAACCGGATAGGAGGCAGCTGAGGTGGGATGGAAATATCCCAGAAATCTATCATTTATTTACCTTGGATACACTCTGATACATTCATATTTGTGAAAAATCAGTTCAGGTTGTTGAGCCCTTAACGGCATAGCCAAGGGAATGGAAGCAGGTACCGTAAAAGAGTATTCAATAACTAAAAATAAACACAATTTAATAAAACCTATTTCAATCTATCAGATACGATCTATTGTCGGCGTCCGTGGCGCAGTTGGTAGCGTCATTGGCTACGGTTACGTATGTCTCGGGTTCAATTCCCGGTGCGGATTCAGAAATTGATCTTTCAATCGATTTTTGGATTTCCGTTCTTAGTCATGCATGTTCGTGATGTCAAAAAGTCCTCCCTCTCACCCATACGATTCTCAAAAACGGTACGATTAGCTAACTACTAGTCCTGTCCTAGATCCATCTTTGTATCCTTACTCTCTTCGAAAAAGAGAAGTTGAGCAACTGAGTAACAAGCAGCTCTCCTATAAAACTTCTCATGAGATACCTCTTTTAGGAGGCCATATGCTTCACGTTGGGAGAAAAATATTATTTGCACGTTGTACAGAGTAGATAAGAAATGAAGTATCTTGTATTTAGTTAATAAATGTAACATAATATTTTATGACTATGTTCAGATTCGGGAAAGATCATATCAAATTCCCAAAACTGTAAACCTTTGCGGACTGGTAAAAATTGGAAAATGGATAAATTGGCCCTACTGATAAATGGGTTGTGTATCACTGCTCTGAGTCAATTATTCTTGGTCGTCTCAAATACATCATTAGATCAAGAAATATACGAGAAAGCGCTCATTATATAAATAACGCAAAATACATAAGGAAATCACGTCAATTATGATCATAACTTACTGCTAATATTAAACAATCTATTAGTCATGAACTTCAAAGAGTATTTTGTAGCATAAAATGTCTATAAAAAATATATAAGGAATGGCGGGTTATTAGAACTCATCATTCTGCATTTACATTAATTTTATTACTTCAAGGTAATAAATCACAACGGCGTGTGTGAAAAAAGAATTAAGAAATAAACTTCATAATATAAAATGAATTCGCTTCGTGTAAATTAGTCATCGACCTAAAGTCATGCAACTGCCACACTGAAAGAAATGCGGCTCGTTTTCAGGTAGGGTGACCATAATGATTCTACACTTTTCATTTTAAATCAGTATTGAACATTAAAATGGAGTACGTAATTATAACGTGTTTTTTTCAATCTTGGATCCAAAACACGTATCGTCACAAACAAAGGTGTTACATTGGAGAACAAATACATATTTAAGGTCTATGTAACCTTATTTTGAAAGATAATACTTACATGTGCGACACCGTTTTATCTAAATAGTTAAAATTGATCATGGGTTATCTTTTTAAATTAGTTTTTAGTTTATCTCTAGTGATTTGAAGATTTATGGTTTCTGGCGCATTGAATTTTTTTATGAATTTAGTTATTTGAAATAAAATACTGATTTTGAGATTTTGGTTTTTTTTTAAAATTTATTTATTGACAGAATTACATTATTATATTACGGAAAAAATCTTAATCATGAATAGTCCTGATGAATGAAAATTATTAGATAATTCTTGTGGATCACTTGTAAGGTGTTAACTGTCAATTCTTGGTGGAAAGGCTTTATATTTTAAAAATAAAACACAATTTTTTTGTACTACTTCCACATGTTTATAATGATCAGGACCTGTTTCGCTCACCACGAGCATTGATTACCAGTTGATAATGCCAGTCCTGATCATTATAAACATGTGGAAGCAGTACAAAAAATTGTGTTTATTTTTAAAAAAATCTTATGGAACCAAATACATGGCAATTTTTTTAACAGTTGACACGCCCTGATATTTTTGCATAACATTTATTTGTTTCTTGGAAGGTTTCAGTCATCGAAAACGGCATTTGAACACTTTTAATATCGCAATTCTCCGAATAATTTCTAACTAACGCTACCTAGCCGAACCGATTATTGTCATTATGAAGCGATCGGCTGCTGACCGACCGATGGGCTATAGCTGAAATTAGAAAGCAAGCGCTCTTAATAGAGTCGTTCAGCGTGGACGAGTCTATTATTGACAAAAAGGGGTGGAACTTACAGTGGTTGAAGTTTAATTTTTATTTTGGAGGGCAGTCGGCTTTCCGAAGGCTTCAGCTAAAGGGAACAGGCCGCCATCGCAGTCATTATAAATTGTTTGGTTTGAAATTGGACTTCATTTAAATTTAAAATCGTTTGTTGTGTCAATTGCATTATAACTTAAAGGTAAATTCACGTGTTAAGTAAACGTAAATGTAGACTCAATTTTATGTGTTACTGGTAATTTTTGTGTAATAAACCACTGCATCTTCGTTAATTAAATAAGAGATGAACTGGGTTGAAGTGGTATTTGCTTGAGATCCCAGACCTCCCAGACGGTGATAGCCAAACATTCGCCCCTCTTCGACTCGCCTTCTCACTGTATTGTTATTTTCTCTCAAAAAAATCGAGAATGTTGTTTGTCTTAAATTTTTAATGTTTTTTTTTTGCAGAATATGAGATATAAAGTAGCTTTAAATCTAAATTTTGAAGATTTTGGAAAGTGCATTTTGTGAACTCTTCTAAGCTTAAAATATGATTTATTTATAAATTTTCACATACACGAAAAAAAATACATTACATTTTTTCTCAATACAACACTTTAGGGAGAGAAGGTTGTGTATTTGACCAATTTCATACACGAACAAATTAAACGTGTTCGTATTTCTAACATTATTGGTTTAGTTTGGTAGTTAATAACCATTGATGATAATGATATTTCAACAAACCGTTCAATTTCATTAATATATGAAAACCCTACGCTCAATTTAAAATTTGTAAATGGACACCAAATACCAACTGAACCACTGGTAGTGACTGAAAAAATTGACATCTATTGGAATTTTAATAATTATAATAAACTGTATAAGAGAAAATATAATTGTGTTCTTCATTATTTTGTGTCAAATTAACCTTCCCGCGCACTGCTGAAAACATGCGTCACTCACTTTTATGATTCACATATTCGTCGGGACCTAAGGTATTTGCGCAGGTGAGCAACCTTAGTTGAGCCTGTTTGTGTGCTGTGAATCATGGATTGGCTATCGCTACTTTTATTTCTTTTTTGATTAGGCTTAAATAATAAATTGAACAGTTTCCTTATCATCTATTATGGCTAGCGCCACAATTCATGTCATCGGTTAGCGAACAAGGTCAAGTGTTGCGGAAAGTATCACATTGTCTCGATTGAGTCATAGGTGATTTTAATGATGGCCTATTTGCTGCAATATGACAGTTAATTGTTTTACATAAGAGTGACTAATTTAGGGTTACCAGATGAAAAATATTAATAGAGGACATTCTGGTTAATTTGAAATTAAAAACAAATATCGAAACCAATCATATTACTAAGAAGGTTTGAATTATTTAAATTTTTTTTAGCAATTTTGTTCAAAATACAGTGAAACAAACATAATTATTATAGTCTTATAGGGAATGAATTAATTATTATACAAGGTTTTTATACAATAAACATACTAAACTAATTTTCATATTTAACATAAAAGATTGCAAATAATAACTTATATTATTTTACAACCAAAAATCATTTTCATTCAAAAGTAGAGGGAAAGTAGGTACTAGAGAGCTGCACGGGCCCGGGTTTGGCCCGTGGGTCTTTATCCAGCCCGGCCCGTGGACCGGGTCCTGGTGGTAGTGACAATTGACATTCGGGGCTCGGGCCGGGCCCGGGTTAGGGATTTGTTCTTCGGAAAAATATTTCGGACTATGTTCGGATCATGAATATATATTGATAACTGAATACTGTTGATAACAAAACGACAATAACTAAAATAATTTATTACGTTTTGAATATCATAGGAAACGATCAAATTTTTTGTTTGATAAAATGATACCGGCTTACGTCGGCATCATTTTACATTTTGGTAATCTGAAACCCATCTCATAGAATTGTGTGTTATTGATGCGATGTCTGAAAGAATGCTTTGTTTATTTAAGAATCGCCGTTTTTCTACGAGAACTGCTTGTTACTCAACCTCCCTTATTGGAAGATAGAAAGGGTAGAAAGAGAATGCTAGGACTGGACTAGTAGTTAGCTTATCGCTCTCGTTACATCCTTGCTCACTAACATCCATGCCTACAAACAGAAATCCATTAATATGTTTATTGATTTTGATTTTTTTGTTTTTGTTTCTATCCGTACTGCACCAAGGACCCGAAAAAGTTTTGGATACCATGTGGTAACCCTAGTGATATATATATATATATATATATATATATGTGATTTTTATGTTGTATGTAATCTATATGCTGTCATATTACTGATTGTTTTAGATACAAGAGTGAAGAGTGACTAATAAATTATACAGCTGAAAGTTTTATGCTTTTAAATACTACATCAATGCATTATGTAAGTTACTATCGACGGCACGTGTCTTCCATAGTACATAATGAGATATTTAAAGGTTAAGAAAATTTATTGCTTAGATAAGACACTTTTTTTAAGTGGCATATTATGTCTTCTTAGTTGTATGTTGTATGTCATAAAAAATATGATCATACATATTTGAAAAAGATTTCACGGCAATAATATAAGTAAACTAAAGGTGGCTGTAAACGAGCATCAGCAATTGGACATGGTCGGCAAGATTTCTGAAACGATGATGCGGCAACTTTTCCGGTAATATGTCAGGACAATGTGTTTCTGGCAATGTATAACCGATGATTTTGTGCGGGATACGTGAAGTGACCTAAAACAAAAATCGCGAACATTCGCTGCTTATTTGACAGCTGTCACTTTTTTCGTAGCATATGCAACTTTTATCTTTTCATCGTTTTACCATTGTTTGAGTGCAGTTTCTGAAGTACCGTTTCATTTAGAATACATTTAGCTTCTAAAATATTCAAAATTCACTAAAAATTAAGTACAGTGATGAATTATGATGGTTACACACGATTTTAAGGAAAATGAAATGAAATAATATTGACTGCGGAGAGCTAATCTTACGTTTCTTGTTGTACAAAATAATTGTAAACAGTTTATATTAGTTTTACAATATAGCGTAAAATTGCATTTTCGTCAACTACTTAGTATATGTTTATGTTGTTTTTTAAATTAATATTTGGGATGAGATGTCCAAGATTTTATCCCAAATATCGTCGGTAAGGCGATAAGTCGAAAATTGACTGTTTTGAGTTATGGATGCAATACGATAGATTTTAGAACGATTTTCTCACTACTATTAAACTGCATTCCATATTCAAATATTCGACCCACAGTTGGAATATAATACATAACGACGGTGTTTTGGCTAATTGGTGCATATGGTGAGTTGCGTTATGAGTCTTTGAAATGCACTCCTGTGAATTCTCATGCTTGAAGATATGGGATTATACGTAGGGAGTGTCGATATAATAGTCGTTTACATCAAGTGGCCGGGTCAGAATTTTTAAACCTAAAACCAATGTAAAATGATGTTTCCCTACCAAAAAGTGATCAATTTATTTTTCTTACTTACATCATTTGACCGAGACCTGCTCTGTCGTCTTTAAAATGAGATCCAATCATTAATTCAGTTTCGTATGTTTTGAGGGTCACATCAATTGGTCAAAACACAGTTGATAATAAATATAATTTAATATATACTTACTTAAATATGGTTAAACACATTATATTTGGCTTATTGGCGACAATGTCAAGTGAAAATCAAAGTCTTCTATTTGAAAAAATGTGCATTAAAAAGACGGCTGCGACACCTAGATGGGTTATTTAGAGAAAAAATAATACACGTCGTACAATATAAGCAATATATTTTAAATCCCTTATTAAAACCTCACTTAAACCGTTAATGATGTATTATTGATGTATCCGAGTACACTCTTGTCGTATATTGGGTAATAAAGTGTGATTAGACCATGCAATCTTACAATTACTTTTGTATTGTAACTTTATAGCGGAATTCAATAAGGATTAAATCAGGCAATCAGAATTACGACTTTTCGGCATCGTCAACATTTTTTTAAGTCTCGTATTTATTAGGATTATTTATTTTTCATACACAATTTTATAAAAAACTAACTCTGCAGACTGGTTCACCCCGAATTTAGATTATGTTGGAATCTTCGTCAACTCTTAACTAGTGAAGGCAGATTCCGGGATAGAGAACTGAAAATAGTGACATTTATTTGAAATATTCAAGCGAAATAATGTTTCGTATCGGGCAGATACGACTATTTTTATTTTAAACATAATTTAATACAATATAGTGTGAACATCGTCTACTAGTTAAATACCTTCCTAATTTCCCTTAAAAAAGAAAAATATATATATTTCTTTGTTAGTTAAAAAAATTGCAAAGAATTAATTTCCACAACATATTCGACTATTGATATGACAATGATGTGATGCCGAAATAGCTATCTAGCGCGTTACTGCTACTAAGGTATATATTTCGAATTTAAAAGTGTTTAATACAATTTTCAGATTGTTAATATTTTCGATGGATTTTACCGCATCTTTATGGAAATTTAGTTTCAATGTAGAATTGATAAAATTGTTGTGTGATGGGGTTAAATTGTTGCATCAAAACATGGGGGATCATAAATTATTTTCTCTAGAAATTTTGGAAATCAATAGAGCCCAGTTAAATTCCTTGCCAATTCTGAACGAACAGCTGAATCTTCCAAACTCCCCGTTGCTGTATCCTATACGTTGAATCACCTAACAGATGTCACCAAATGTAGAATGATTGTATATATTTATCCTTTTGTCGAATTGCATCCCGTGAAAACCCACAATGCTATTATAATTGTAAAATCACTGGTAATTCTAATATTAGTTGGAAAGCGGCAATTCGCCACCCTGTTAATGCGTTGTTTACAAAATAAGGATTAAGGCGATTCTCGAAATTTTAACTCGGGTATCAGTGTGGATCCTAGACTTATAATATTTTATCTCGTAAATAATATTTGTCGTATTTGTTTCTTCTATATAAACGTTAGACACTGTTTACTGTCTGTCAGTTCGAGTTCATTCGTGCGCTCAAATGCCTGAAGATGCCCAAAGGCGAAACCCGGGCCGTTAGTGACAAAATACATGAAAGTGTACAAAATCTCAATAACTAAAATTAGAATTGATAACTTGAAATTACAAAGTTGTCAATTTTTAATTTCGTATTAGTTCTTTCATTGCATTGACTCGGCTTAAAGAAAGTTGGAGATCAAGGAGTTTTTTTTTCGTTCTGTAAAAATGTTGTCAACCCCTTTAATAAATAATAAAATTTATTTATGACGATCGTAATGTCAATCCGCGAACAATCGATCCGAATTTTATTTGAGTGACATCGTTTGACGAAGCCATTTGTTCCGCTTAAGTGATAAATTCGTTTTGAGATCATTCTGATCGGGCAATTTGTTCGTGCCAGATTTATAATAAGGCATTCATACAATAATATACGGCACAATGCATCATCATTTGATAATATTATGAAAATAATTTTGTTTTAGATCATTCCTAAGCTCAAGTGTCATATACCATAATGTTAGGCTTGACATTTTTTAATCAGAACGTTAGAAACATAACATTAAATAAATTACAAATCCATCGTTTTTTAAAATTAATCCTATAATAGTATTATTGCTATTGGTAACGAATAATTATCGAAACCCCGAGTTCTCAAACGGTGGTTTAAGTCTACTAATCGAGTTCAGGATAGTAAACTGGTTATAATGCGCTGAACTCAATTTTTCGCACCTGCAAATGAGAACAACTGTATACTGAGTTTCGAGAATATATGCTTGCGTCGGATATTGGGGTTTAGGTGGTTTGACTTTGTGAGTAACTCGTAGATTAGGCAACGTACCAGCCATTGCTCTGTTACGTCAGCGGTAGTGGAGAGGCGTTGGTCACGTGCTGCTGATACCTCCGGAGAGCCTCAATCCTGCTTACCTCTTCATCCGACCGGTGGGAATCCGGTGTCTTGGACGACTATCGGATACTATTTACAGGATTTACTCGGCGGAACTGAAGGAATATTGTATGTCATTGGAGGATCAACGTGATTGGCGTCTGACAGGGATCATGGAGGCGCCGAGTGGTTGCCATATGTTCCACATCAGAAGCGAATATGGTAAAAGAGGAAGAGAAAAGGACTCAATTTATCTTGATTACTATTGAATAAAATTCGTCTAAAAACGATGAGTTGTTATTTCAAGGTAGTTAAAAACTGAAATTGGCAGATGTTGCCATTTTTAAAAACTCTGCAGCATGGTAGAAAAAGAATAACCGGAAATCTTGAATCTATTGAAAAATATTATTGTGAAAACGTCATTTTTCTGAGCTTGAATAAGGTGACGCTGCACTGAAACGAACTACATTCTCCTATTTTTAAAGTTTAGCTCGCATTCCCATGGAAATAAGGAATAATAATACAGTGGAATATATTTTGATTGTAAAAAATGATAGTTCAGTTCTCAGATGATTTTCACCGGTAATATCCAAATGTCTCAATGATATCCTGTCGATTGTACATTAACCTTTACGTTTTGCTGCATTTTCAAGGTTTTTGTAAATTTAATCTAAACGAACTCTTTCGAAAGCGACTAGATATAGGCTTGAAGCCTTTTAAAGCTAATCATATTTAAAATTATATATTTTATGTGGATATGTTTATTCTATAAAATGATTTCATCAACATATTGTATATTATATATTTTATGAACCTATAGCATAGCATGGTTTTTAAAAAAAGAGGTCGTGACTTGAAAAAGTTTGAGTACCCGTGACTTACAGTAATTAGTAATATGAACCACTATGAATCATCATTGTGCGGAAATGAATACAATAAAAGCAAGAGTAAAATAATTCTTCGCATTACAGTTTCTCTACATGTTATGACTTATGTTGTTGGCGATAATGTCTCGGAGATTTAATATTATATTTGAATTGATATCACCTGCACATGGCGCAACTACTGACTCATCAAAATAAATAATGACTAAGTGTTTACTCACCCCTTTGAAACGCCACTGCGCAATGGAATACAGCTATGTTCAATCTATGGTGCGCGACATTTCTAATTAGAAGAACCTCCTCGCTGTTTGCTGTAATTGATATTTTTATGTGGACTACATTTTATTTATTCACTTGAAACGCCATTTAAAAGGTAAACAAATAAAAAAAGCTCCAACGAGTACTCGCACATCCTATGGATGGTCATCAGCGGCCTTCCAGGGCGGCGGAATCCACCCGGTTGGTAGTAGAGACGGGCAGGATTCAGGCCCCCTGGGGCATCCTCAGCACATGTCTAAGCCAGTTCCATCGTCGCTTTTTTTTATTATGGGCCTAATAAGGGGCTGGTCCGTCCGCTCTCTTACCTCCAGGTTCCTGACAAAATGAAACCACCTTATCTAGGGCTTGCGGAATCCGGGATCCCGAAATCCCGGTAAATTATTCAATCCCGTAATCTCGGGATTGATATTCCGACACTCCTGAGATTTCAGAATTCACTGTAAATGCTAACAAACAGTTCATATATCAAATTAAAACTTTCTGATTAACTACAACGTGTACCTCGGTTTGTTCATGTACACAGTTTTTTAATAATAAAATTAATATAAATTTAATGTAGTTTCCCTTCTTCTCATATTTCGTAACAGCCGTTATTAACCAATTTGAAATGGAGGACAAATTAAGACCGCTTCTTAAATGAATGGAGGATAATATTTTAAAGTAAAATTGAAGGACATGTCCTCTTTTTGGATACCATTTGGTAAAACCTACCATAATAATGCAATAAATAAAATAAAATAGAAAAGTATTTTGATCATTATGTTTTTTTTTTTTAAATATTTTTCTCTTTAAAATAAATAAAATGTGAATTACTCTAATTTTAAATTTACAAAAAAAAACCATGCCAACGCCCAAAAAAGTATTGAACCATATATACATTCCAATTGAACCAATAACGGACACACATTAGATTTTAAATGTACAATTTAACACATTAAATCTCACTGAATGATCAATCCCAGGATCCCGGGATCGAGAAATTTTGAATCCCGAAATCCCGGGATCGTAAAAACGGTCCGGGATTGGATGCCGTATCCCTAGTAGCCGCCGCAAGCATTTGTTTTCAAAGCCCTGTTGTTTCTTTCAGTATACTCTTGACATAATATTATACAATAATTACATTAAGTTAATCGACTATTTTTATAAATGATTAAATAAACAAAATTTGCATGATGAAAGTATAATTGAATAGTGTTTCGAAAATATTTCTTTGATTAGATATGTCTAAAATAAACTGTTTGAGAATCGTGGACGCATAATACGAAGTTCTGCAGTTAATTGGTTTGACCTGTTTTTTTTTCTTTTGCGTGTTATAAACTTGACTTGGATGAAATGGCTCTAGGTGAGATGACGAATTTCTATTTCTATGCGATTAATTTAATGCTTCGTGCAAAGAAAGCAAATGGGATTGCTACTAATTTATGGATGGGGTAACTAGTAACTACCACATTACTGCCATGTTGTAGCAGCACTTATATGTTATCTAAAAATTTTAATACTTTTATTTATTTATTGTTTTGTTGATGTTTAAAAATGAAAGAATTAAAATATGATATTTTATCAAGAAATTTGTCAGATAAATTAGTTTCAATAGCAAAATTTTTATTTCTGTAAGCAAACAAAAATGATACAGAATAATTTTAAAATGTATTGCTAACTTTTTCAATTATGTCCTCTCTAAATATGAATTATATGGACTCTTAATAGAACTTATTTCAACAAAAGTTGTCTACGATATCTTCTTGTTTCCAAGTTGCTCAACCTCTCTTTTTTGAAGAGAGTAGGGATAGAAGGATAGAGGTAGGACGGGACTAGTGTTCTTAGGATCGGATAGGTAGAAGGTAGAAGGGAATTTTAGAAATCACAGATATCCATTCATTCAAACCAAAATCCATATCGATTGATTGACTGAGATTCAATCATGTGAGCACCGCAACCTAGGCAAACGACATTGACCGCTCGACCATTGACCAGGTTGGTTTACATAATTTATGCTTTTTAGAATATAATCTCGCATTCATCGGTATTTTTCCGGGCCTTTAGAATACGATTAATCTGGAAAAATGATATGATATTTTCGAATGGGTATGTCCGAACATGTTTCGTCTTTTTCTAACGCTTTTTGCAATCATCAGCGACCCTTTTTACGAAGATAAATAAATAATCTGCTTATTGTGTTAGAATACTTCCAAACTCATAAGAATTTAAGAATTTTCTCCATCTTTTAATGTTTCCTAATCAGAAAAATTCTGGGCGAAAAAACATGTAAAAGATTACCTGAATTGTAAATTAATATTTAGTTGTAATACGAAAGCGCTTAACAAAACAATTATGATGTTAAATGGCATGTTATACATTTTCACGCTGCGTGTGCTCCCCAACTGTTTACCATTTTTTATTTGTGGCATGGATATGGCCGGTTCCAGAACATTTTCAAATCAGATTCGATAGTTTATTTAAATTTTTATTAATAAAGAGTATTTACATTTTATATTTGGTTATGTTTGATTTATTATGACTCCATTATAAATATATGTATCGCCATATCGATTGTGGAAAGGAAAAAGGACGTAACCAACATACAAAAAATATTGCGCATAGCCCAAACAAAGCGTGTATTAAATTGTATACATTGTGAATTGTGATTATCAAAAAAAATATATTTCGAAAAGACGGAGGGATAAGTTCTTTTGCCTTTCCACAGTCGATATATTATATTTTTAAAAATAGTGTATTAGCACGTTTTGTGTAAGCTATACAAAATTTTTTTGGTGTGGGTTACGTTCTTTTCAGTTCGTTCTCTTCCAGTCAATAGTAGCAGTTGGTCGCTACGGTTACGGATGTCTGGGGTTCAATTCCCGGTGCGGACGATTTTCATAGATTGATCTTTCAATCGATTTATGGATTTCTGTTCGTAGTCTGAGTCTTCCCTCCCACCAATCCCATCCTCACGGGGCGTAACGAGAGCGATTAGCTAACCACTAGTCCTGTCATAGCCCTATCCTTCTATCCCTACTCTCTTCGGAAAAGAAAAGAGAGGTTGAGCAACTGAGTGACAAGCAGTTCTCGTAGAAAAAATTCTGTCAAGTTACCTCCATTAGGAGACCATATGCTCCACATTGGGAGCGGACATGGGAAAAAAATCATCATCATTATAGAGATGTTAAAATATTTTAAATACTTATGTATATTATGAAACACTGTTTACTAATTAATGACATTACAACATACTAACTTGCAGCCTAAAATGACTTAAGAATATAAACATGTTAAAAAAACACGATTAGTAAAACTAAATAAATATAAGAATAATAATTGTAAGTATCCTCATAATGGTGACTGGCGAAAGGTGAGTAAGACGTGAAATCAAATGTCACTTTCTATCAAAAAAATACACTACCTGTTAAACGTTAGTGAGTAGAGCTCCCAATCCCGGGATCCCTCAAAATTTCTGGATTCACTGTTAATGTTATAAATAATTTCAATATCAAATTTGGATTATTGAGATTTTGTACACTTCCATGTATTTTGTCACTAACGACCTGGGTTTCGCCTTCCGGCATCTTCAAGCGCTCGAATGCCTGAAGATGCCGAAAGGCGAAACCATGATGACAAAATACATGAAAGTGTACAAAATCTCAATAATCGAAATTTAATCAAATATGTATTGTGGTCTCCCTCCTTCTCTTATTTCATAATTACCATAGACAGGAACAGACAAGTTTGACAACAATATTTTTGAATGTTTTTTTTGCTGTATTTTATATAAAAAAACAGTATATTATATATAAATAAATAAATCCATTTCCATTCCCGCAAAAAATATACAAAATCATATATTATGCATTTCAATTGAAGCGATATCTCCTCCGTTGAATATATCAGTGTCATCAGAGAAATCCGAGAAGAATTGAGGCATCACAGGTTAAAAAAGCTGATGTTGTTGAATGAATTTGTCATGAATAGATTGAGGTTAGGTTATGTTAGGTTCAAAAAATCAATACAGATTGATTTTTATAGCCATATATCATAGGTGAGGCCTTCTAGCCTCTCAGATACGGTTTTTTGACGGAATTAAAATTTAACATTATATTTTTTTCTCTAATGTACCAAAAAATATACCTACACACATTTCAAGTACTTATAAATACAAAGGTATATCTAAATGAAGTTTTCTGAATGTGCCCTACGAATAATAAAATGTTCACCAAGATTAACACACTTTAATTTTATTATTTAATACGATTACGTTAAAGTAACTAATCAATTGGAAATAATGTGAGTAAATAAACTTTTATTTTTAAATTTAAATAGCTATGTATATTAAAAAGTTACAAACGTCGAAAAGTTTGTAGCTAACCTCTTGTGGGTTTCTTGATTCATTAGGCGATGTTGTGTAAAAAAATAACATCTGAAAGAAGGAGAGTGAATCATATTAGTTCCTTTACATCTGGTTTCAATTTTCTGTGTCTTTTTCCTTTGTAATAAATTAATTTTTAAATGTTTTACTAAAGAAGAAATTATCCAGTCGGTGAATCATAAAAATGCTATATCACATTAGCATCGTATAAACAATTTAGGTACTTTTGATTAAGTACACAATAATTTTTATATATTATTTCATTTAATTTTTTCAGTTCAGATGAGCGATACCAAAGCAACCTTAAGTTAAAAGCAGTGCTATAAGAATATTTGCAATTTATGAGTAGTCCTAGGAGTCCCAGTATCTACCAACAAATTATATGACGGTTGTAGGAAGATCGTCTCTCAACTCCGTTTTTCGTCGAATTTAACATATATGTGAAAAGATTTCTTATGAGTTTATTCAGTGTTTCTTTACTATAATCATTACATAATTTACGATTTATCGAAAACCAACATACGTGCATGTTAAGTAATAATCAAATCGTCACAATAAATTAGATCGTACAGTCGTCATAATATATGCAATGAATGACACGATATGCGATGTGTGACGATAGAATCGTAATTTATAGCAAAATACACACATTTTTGTCGATTAATAACAATCATTGATTACGACTAGGCTTTATAATTATACTCTTTCAAAGTAAGAAAAAAATTTATTTCTAATATAAAATTAAAGTTGATAACTCAGTTATTCCACTGGCTGTGTAACTAGATGTAACGAGTCTCGCTTCTTTAGGAAGCATCTTCAGACTAACTATATCAAACCATAACTAACTATATCACCTCCAAACACTAGTAAATAGTTTTATAATTAGTACTATCATCGTTTGGGCCTTACCCCCTCCCCACGTCCAGTAGAAAGAAACAAACCCACTCTACTCTTCATTTTTAATTTAGATGCTTCTTAAAGAAACAAAACGCGTTACATTTAGTAAGACAGCCAGTGGAATAACAAAGTTATCAACCTTAATTTAATATTGAAACACCAAAGTTACCGCCAAATCCATCGAAAATATCTTTATTTCTATTAACATTAAAGATATTACATTTAATTACCCACTATTCCACATTATTAAATTATACTAGAATTCAACGTAATTAGACCAAAATAACGACCACTCGTCTGCAAAATACCTGCTGACGGGCCGTACAGCATGACTTGTAGGAGGCTTTGGCGATACTGATCCTGACAATTTATTTAAATTGTTGAACAAGTAAAAAAAGTATTTTATTTTAACAAAAATACTGTCATAAAACTTAGAATAATTCACAGTTTACCATAAACTTGTATTCCATAAAAAAAAAATTTAAACGTCTTTAATACCTACCATTTGACTTCTGTACTCTGTAGTGAGAGCTTGAGAGATTAACTCATTCCTAGATTAAAATATAATAGCTTTCGATATATGAGGCTCATTTTATACCTTATTTTTCTAACAATAGCTGTTATTTATCTTACGTAGTTCGTTTTTAATTACATTTGAAATATCGTATCATAGATGCTATAGCCAGCAGTGGCGAGTACAGCACTGAAAGGTTTCGAAATTGTCAATGACTTTGTTTATCTCGGCACATGCATCACTGAAAATGGAAATTGTGACCCAGAAGTTAAACGACGAATTGGGGTGGCTAAGGCAGCAATGTCCAGACTGGAGAGATTCTGGAAAAGTAAGGGAATAACCTGACGTATGATCCGTTACGGCGTAAAGCGAAAGACAAAATACGGCTTGACATATTTGAAATGTGGTCTTGGAGAAGGATGCTCCATATATCATGGATGGCCAAGCGCTCCAATACAAGAAGCCTATTCGGGTTTTTTGGTTACAAGGCCCGTAAGCCTACCGACAATCTTGAGGCTCGTCGCCACAGGAAAGGTCGAAGGCAGAAGGGAACGCGGAAGGGCCGCAACTCACTGGAGCGATCGAGTGAAGGGCGCCACAAGTCTCACTTTACCAATGGCCCGCAGGGCAGCGGATTGCAGAAGCGTGTGGCAAAGGATCGTCAAATGAAATAGAGGATCCTCGGTAGGCGGAGGTCATGACCCTCACACGTAATTAATACGACAAAGAAGAAGAATAACTATTATCTCAAAAGTCGTCGTGATAATTCTACTGGAAACATGCCTTACTTATATTAACTTGGTTAAGATTAATTAAGATACACTATATTATTATAATATCGATTCTATTGATCCATATTTGTAGCCCAAACAATTTTATTTCAAATCAGTTTTAAATAATTATCAAGTCTTAATAAGTTCTCCAGAATGACTAACTGTCTGGGTATTCAAAAAATAAAATAATAAGTCTGATATCTTTTAGTTTCTTCTTTATTATTTTGAAGCGTGCATTTTTTACAATAATTTAAGCAAGTGTTCAACATGCGTATTAGAAGAACTCGATCCATTGTCTTGCAGTCTGAATGCCAGGTGACCCTGATGATTAAGTGATGGGTAGGCTGCTGGGTGGATCCTTGAAGAAATTGATAATTGTCTAATTTGAATACAATTTGAAGTCTGCCTTTTTAAAAAACAAATTGTGGCTGTACCAAATGATATATAATTACACGGGTGTTTAGTTTAGTATACCTTTTTGTGTTATTGTTGGAACGAGATTTTTATTTAGTAGTTTTTTAAAATATCGCGTAAATCGAGACAAAAACTCTATATATAACATAGATGGGTTCCAAAAACTGCGCTTAAACAGAGCACAAATTAAGTCGTCTTTCCGAATCGGTTAATGTTCATTTTCGCATCGTGAATTGAATCGAGTTCTACAGAATGTTGCCAATCCACAATAACGTCAGATGAGATAATGTTACTTTTGCAATTGCATGAAATTAAAAATGTACGAATGTCGCAGTTCTGAGTTATTATTTATAAGCTCGCATTTTTCTGGACAGAATTGTAATTCAGTTTCAGTCATAATTTTTGATACATTGGTCAGAATATATATTAAATGGTCATAATGCATCGGTCAGAATCACAGAGGACAGAGTAAATAATTCATGGTCAGTATTTCGAACCTAACCTAACCTAACCTTTTATTCTGACCATATAATAATTTTATTCAGACGATCAATAATTTCATTCAGACCGTGCATAATTTTATTGTGACCAAAAATTGAATTTTATTTCTATTAAATGTGGAATATAACCAACTGACTGACGCTTTTATATAGAGCATAAGATCAGTCAGTTTATTTTAATTGTAAATAGAGTAGTGTGTGACTGTTTCTCGAGTGTCTAGCTTGTATGATCAGCGCAATATTTCCAAAGTGCTTTATTTAAAGGACATATTTTTTCAGGCAAGCTATTTTCAGCAGAACCTAGAGTAAACCTTCACGCACCTAAACTATGTTATATCTCATTTTTTTATTATGTGTAGATTGACTATTTTGTAAATAACTACTTGCAATTATTCTGACTTGCAGCTAAAATTCCCTCTATAAAGAAAGTTCAAACTCTAGTTAAGTGACTGAACATAATTCTGTACGCGAAAGCAAAAGGGAGTTAAGTGGAGTTAGTTGAAAAACAAGTTAAATATACTAAAATAACAAAAATACATACATACATATGATATAAAAACGATGAGTCGAATTAATGCTGCTGAATTGGTAATATTCATGTTTAAACATTACATTTTTCATAAAATTTCATACAAATGCAAATCTTTCTTGGCTCTCCTGAAAAATACTAATTTTAGACTTAGCGCTCTTTTCCTTTCGCACACAGAATTATTCAAGACTTTACACATTCATCATTGTTTTCAGGTTCCATTAAAAAATGATGAATTTAAGTTTCACTGTAAAATTTTTCAAGCAATACGTCGACATATCCAATAAAAAACGTTATTTTGTTATCATCATTGAAATATGATTTCCGTTTTCGATTCCATCATTATTGATGACACCATGAATCCTGTGCATGTATGTATATCTCTCCCCACCGAAGACGACACGTCACACTGCACCGATTTAATTTTATTATGTTATTATATCGACATCCAAGCTCCGGCTGGGGCAGTACGAGCGTTAATTAGAAACCCGAGGATGCCCTTCGGCTCTGGGTTGTTAGCGAAATGGCCGTATCATTTATGTACTCGCGTCGTCTCGTCTCGACTTGTCTGTCGTCTGACTCAGAATATATATAAGACAAGTTTAGTACGTAAGCATATCATGTCACGTGTTGGCAGTGGGTATTTGCAATCGTGTTTAAGTTTATGTAGTGCGGGATTTAATATTTTAAAGTAACTTGGGCGTAATTATAATCGATTTTTAAAAATGAAAATATTATCCTTTCCGTACTCATGATGTAACAGTGGGTTACGTCAGCCTTTAAACCTTTAATTTATCTGTGAAATAGGTCATAGAAAAATTGAAAATAAACTAGTTCTACGTATAATTAAGAATTAAAAAGTTTACGTCTTTAAAATAGTTCTTACGTCTTCTTTGTATAATTAATCATAATTCTTAGACATCGTGAATTTTACAATTGAAAAATACAAAATTATAGTAAAGTAACAATCCGAGATACATGACGTACCGTATGCAACCGTTTTGTTTCAAACGGCACCAAGATATGCCTCGAGCTTGTTTTGCTATGAAGAATTGCGATTCTTGCGTATTTCGATAATTTCTCATAGTTTGATATGTATTTCAAGTTTTACACAAAAAATATGACGTAAAATAATTACTTAATACAACACAAAACCATATTTCAGTTTTTGAAATTGTTATTTCGCTTTCTAAATGTGTTTATATCACAAAATCCGCACGGTAACTAAATGTGACTACTTGAGATCCGACGAGATTTATTTAGCATGAAAACGGGAAGGTTAAATAACTAGCTGGACGGTTGAAATTCACTGTTTTAGAATGAAGAACTTTGTTACAACTTCTGCAGATTTTCAAAGGGTTGAAGAAGATAGGCTAAGAGCATCACTGATACTGCATACCTACCTTTTTTAAAATTTTGAATACGAATGTCAAACGTTTACTCAATATGTTATTTACAACTATGTTTTTTTTATTATAATATTGTAAATCAAAAAACACTTGACTTTATAAAAAATATTGTAGATGCGGCTTCGTCACCACATAATATAATTTTTACTTAAGTATAATTTAAAATGGATCTACAATAATCTTTCTAATGTAAAGCATTTATATTATTGCTGCTTGATAAAACAGATTTATTTTTAATTTCCTATGTAATTATCATGTGTTTTATTAACTGTTATCTGTCTAAAGAACGTATCGAAAGCAAATAAATTTCATGTGATGGTCTTGTAGCCGAGAGGTCAATGCTTTTGTGAGTTCGTCATATTCGGTTGGGATAGCCTCGAGCTCTAATACCCGACCGGTCAATATCATTAACTGATTTTACAATCGATTTATGGATTTGTGTTAAGGCATCGATCTGATCGAAAAACGCAAGGCATAATGACAGCGATTAGCTTACTACATGTCATAATTTAATAAGGCCATCCTTTTATTCTTACCCTTGCTCAAAAAAGGTCGGTTAAACGAATGAATTAATTACAAGCATTTCTAATAAAAAACTTCTTCTAAGATGATCTAGGAGTTCATATAGACCATTTATTTACACGTTAAACGTTTTCCACTGTATTGCTTCTTATTTTAAAATTTATAACAGTCATTACTTGTATTTTGTATTATTTCATAATCAATGTAAGCATTGATACTAAAAGGGTAAAGACCTCTTGTTTGGCATAGTCATGAAAACATTTGCGGCAGATTTTCTTATTTGATTTTTGTTCATAAATCAAGCAGTAGATGTGAAATGAATGGATGCGACGGCATTTTTCAATATTTACAAACGAGGCAACTGATACAAGCCCTTGTCAAACTAAGATGTCCGAGAATATTTCACACTTACTCTATACAATCAATGGCAGTTTCAGGTGTGGCTTTTTTTCGGAACAATTCGATTTGCCATTGTTAAATTTTTATGTTTGCCAAATGAGGCAACGGTAAACGTCTTGTATAATTGACCACTTTCATTAGTTGATAATCCTCGTGATGAGAGGAACCGGTTAAAAAAACTTTTAAAAAGGTTTAACTGTCAATTCTTGTTGGAAAGGTTTTGTATTTAAAAAAAAATACATTTTTTTTTTCACTTCTTCCACATTTTGCTTATTGAGAACATTATCATAAGTTGATAATCCTCATGATGAGCAAAATCGGTCCGTAATAATCATAGAAATGTAGAAGTAGTATAAAACAAATTGTCTTATTCAAAAAAAAAAGTATAATTAACTTAATTTTAAGATTCCATAATTCTTGTGAAATTAAATACATTGTTATTTTTTATTTGATAGTTATATTTTTTATAGGAGCCATATATGGGGCATATGCCCTCCTAATGAAGCATCTTACCATGAGTTGTTTTACTAGAACTGACTGTTATTCAGCGGCTCAAATTCTTTTTTTTCAGATGGTGAAAGTAGTTGGCAAGGAAATGACAACTAGTTAGCTAGCTTATCACTCTTGCTGCACTGCGTTTTTGGGATCGGATATGTAAACGAGATTTTAATCATCGCATGCATTTATCCATATGAAAACAAATTCGTAAATCAATCTAAAAATCACTTTGTGAAATTATCCGTAAAAGGATTTGTAGCCGTGGTCATAGCAACTAGGGCTTCCAGTTCCAATATTGCCTTATTATGAATCCCGAGATTTCCCCGATTCACTGTGAATGTAAATAAAACATATTTCAAATTAAATAATTCCTGATTAAATACAACGTATAATTCGGTATGTTTATGGGATTGCTTTTTTATAGCATCTATATAATTGTGTATTGTGGTCACCCTACTTCTCATATTTTGTGGACAGGAACAGACTATTTTGAAAAGTTGTCAATCCCGAAATCCCGAGATCATAAAATGGTTCGGGATTGAATGCACTACCCGAAACCGATAAGGAAGAGCGACCATGTCCAAGACCAAAATTACTTGATCAGCTTATTTATTCAATACTATAGTAATATTATACTATTTTAAAATATAAATTTAAATTTATTAAGAACCACCATGTTTGGCGGGATCATCAATAAAATTATATTTCGAAGCATTGTTGCCAGCCCGCGGAATGGGGAGAGTGGGGTGTGTTGGGACATCGAACGAAACGAAACTCTATCGCTTTTCTATAAAGAAGAAATTGTGATAAATGGCCGGCCGGGCGAGAGGAGAAAGTGCGAAGAGTTAATGGAATTAAAATGTGTGTGAGTGATCGTTTGTTTTTGCGAAAAAGAAAAACATCATCTTGCTTCAAATAATGATGAATGTTCTCTATGTTTACTTGCGTAACTATTTTTTGCGCCGCTACTGAAATCATTTGATGACGCCATTCTACTTCCTGTTATTAACATTTTAAATTGTATCTTGGCTTAAAATAAATGACAACAAAATTGATGCTACAAATCCCATTAAAACTTTGCGTTTATTAAAGACTGAAAGTTGGGCAAGCTATGTTTGTAGAACTATACTCGATCTGGGGTAGGCAATCATAAAGTTGCTACTATCAACGTGTGGATAATTTTCTACGAAAGTGTGGCCGAAAATAGATTTAAAAAGATGTGTAATAATATTAAACAATTTAAATTGGTCCTCATGAGTGATGCTTTCAAGATCACACACCACTTAGAAATAACGAGTTAAAATAAAAATCAAATCTTTTGTCTTTGGATAAGTACGAGTTTAACTATACTAGCTTTTAGCTGCCTTAATGGTTAAAAAAACAGCTAAACAATCAGATGCTTTTGATTTGAAAGTCAATGCAAAAGCTAGAAAAAATTATTTAGAACTAGTTCTGACGATGTCAAAAACCCGAAATAGTTATACATTCAATACACTACACGATTTTTGTGGAACAAAATACTTCAATTTATTAATATCATTAAAAATAGTCGATTTTTTAGCATATACTTACGTAAATATTCCAAAGATGACAATGTCCATGTTTGGATACTTATCATTCCCTACAAGATGCACCATCAAGCTCAAAAGAAATCGTCATTCCAAACCATCAAATTTATATTGTTTTATACCATTTTTATGAAACGACCCGTAGAATAATAAATGTAAATCTTTTATAATATGGAATCCATAGACAATAAAATAGTTAAATTGAATTTAAGACATCGACTGAGGGTGCTTGATGGAATTTCAATATCAAATTTGGATTATTGAGATGTTGTACACTTCCATGTATTTTGTCACTAACGACCCGGGTTTCGCCTTTCGGCATCTTCAGGCATTCGAGCACACGAATGGACTCGAACTGGACGAACTGACTCAGTTCGAGTCCATTCGTGTGCTCGAATGCCTGAAGATGCCGAAAGGCGAAACCCGGGTCGTTAGTGACAAAATACATGGAAGTGTATAAAATCTCAATAATCCAAATTTAAATTGAATTGACCAGTTGAAGTAACTTTTTTTTTTATTAAACTAAACCATTTTTTTACTAATTTCACATTATTTATAATCATCAGCTGTACTCTAAGCCTTCATGCAAATTGTCATGAGTTAAACTTAAGTTTTCAATAAGTTCTCCATACAGTGTGTATTGTTTTAACGATTAATTAACCATCCAAAATTCGTATTTTTTAAATAATGCTGTGAATTACATTATTCTTTGGCCACATTTGTAAATATTTTCAAAAATAGGTTGACCACCTCTCTGCTAGCGAAAATATAAAAGACCGTTTTCGTATCGACTCCCATTCAAATATGACAATAAACAAACTAAAAAATATGGGTCACTTCCGGTGTGAGTAATGTGATAATAAAAGAAAATAAATGTCTCACATTTTTACTACCTAAGTATCTATATACTATTGTATATAAGAGTAAGTTTGAAGACTTTTTTAATTCTGTTCACAATTTAATGTTAAATGCTGTTAGATTTTATTTCGATTTCATACAATAAGTGTTCGGTTAGGTTTTAAGAGTATCGATATATTTTGATAGTTGATTAATATTTTGATGCAGGTGGTTGGATAGACTTATTTTTAATTTAAAAAGTACATTTTGTTTTTTGTATAAACTTTTTTTGAAGTAGTTGAAACAGTTCAAGGAAAATTTGAAATTTGGTTGACGTTGTGATCGATTGAAAATTTTCCGAAAAGTAACGAACATTATCGATACCTCAGTTATAAATTGTAACACGTCAAAAATTTGCATTGTTGAGTTAAGTACGAGGAAATGCTTAGAACACTAAATCTTACTACCAGTTCCAAAATGTAGCAAGTGACAATCTGTTGTTATTTTAGAAAAAAAATCATTATGTTTATAATATTATAAATATATTTTTTAAACAACACTAAAAGTTCATTAAAATCTACAAAAAATATATGTACATTAGAAGATTAAACTTTCCGAAAATCTTGTTTCCTAGTTATCTCAGAACTATACTTTTTGAGTTGTTACACTTTATAAGTGAGGTGTTGATGTCCATGGTCCAGTTCCATAGGACGATAAGTCAAATATTTGATGTTTTGAGTCAAGTAAGATATTATATTCGAACACCACTTTTCTACAGTTCCACAAAAGTACAGCTTTTCTCTCAAAAGGCAGATAGATACTTGCATATGGAAATCAACAAAATTAAATAATTTCTCAGTTCCATATACATACATATCGAAATATCGTATTATGGAAATACATTTTTGCGAATCGTCACGTTCCATAAAGAAAAAACCTTTAATCCTAAAACTTTAAACATTGACCACATATTTGAATAAAAAAGTAATACAAATAATAAGTCTTTACTTTTTACGAGCCAGTTTAGATGAGTCAAAACTTTGATCGGTCATATCTCAAAATCAATCATCAATATGGAACCAGGCCATCGATATGATATTACTATAGTATAACTTCTTGCACATGTGCAGACTGATGTAAAACAATTGTTTTAAAAATTATCTACATTGTAATTGGAATCGACTATATTTATATTTTTTTCAGTATTTATATTTATATGAGTTAGCATCTTTTCAATAGGCTCCAAAGATTTGTACATCTATATTTATAAAAATGAATGTATGTTGGTTTGATTGTTTGTTTTCTTGTTTGTTTGTCCTCTATGCGTTCCTCAACCATTCATCCGATTTCGATCAAAATTTGGTAAGTTGTTGTGAGCACACCCGTGATTTATTCGTATACGCACCAGACTATCTTCGGGTCATGAGTCAGCCAAAAGGCAATAGTATTCATAACTTAAATAATATATTTCACATGTGCTATGAATATGGTTGTAAATATGTAAACAATAACATGTATTGTTTGAAAAGTATAAATGAATTACTATATTAAAAAATAAATCGGACTTTTTTCAGGCTGAGAAAAATAAATATTGGTTTCCAGTCGGGTTCGGGTAACAAGTGTCAGACCTCTAATCCAAAAGCACTTCAATGTACAGAATTAAAACACAACCCTTTTCTTTATTTGTGTGGAATTGCAACGCATGTCGGGTACTCACTAGTTTTATATAAATCAAATCAAAACGTATAGCGAAAATCGAAAATCGATTAACAATTATATGAATATCGTAGTAAAAAATTGATTTTCTTTCATTTTCTTCGATTAACGAAATGATAAAATTAGCCGAGCGCTTTTAACGTACTTGAAAAGCCTTAATGAATAAATGATATCGCGTGTGACCCGTCATACGCCTGCTAAATTATTCAGTAAAGGTAAACTATGATGAATCTTTTAAAAACCTAAGCTGCGTTTTTGATCGAATTTTTTTTTCATAATAATTGAGCTTTTTCGTGGAAACTCATTTCAACATTTACTTGTCGATGTTCTAGGGAAATTTTAATGTGTATTTTGTGTTTCAGACGTGTTTTTTTTATATTCTGCATTATGTACAGAATGACGTAATAATTCATTATATTATATTGGTTTTGTAGAAATATGATTGTGTTTCAATTTATCTGAAGTTACTGAAGGCTGTATCCACCACGATCCGCTGCGGCTTCACAATCCATCGTAACATCGTAAATTGAGACATTCCTGGAAACAAATTGAAGCACGCGTGTGAATCCGTGGCGAGTGGTTGTGAATACAACGCTAAGTACCCTAGAGAATTAAAAAAAACAACAATGATTTAATGAGACGATTCGGCCGCATAAAAAGAAACCTCAGGCTTCAGTTTTCTTTAGAATCTAGATCAGGTTTGGCAAATCTTTTATCATTTATCATTTATCGCAAGTCAAATAACGCCGCATTTAAGAAACATTCATAAAAATGTATGTACTTGATTTCGTAAATGAAGGCAGTGAAAATTATTTGCAAATTTAGAAAATTTGGATTCAGACAAAAGGCCGCACTTGAGACCTGAAGAGGCCACAAATGGCCTTAAGGCCGCAGATTCGTCATCCCTGATCTAGACCCACCCTATTATGGATCTATATACACGGCATTAGAATATTTTGGGGAAAAGTATTTTTGGTTTGTAAGATAAATTTAAATTAAAATTCATATAAATAGTATTGTATAATAGGTGTTCAATGTATTGTTTTAATTATGTAAAGCCTCTAAACACATACTTTATCGGTATACCTAAAGTATATCTTTGAGTATTAAAAATAATTTGCATGTTTAGTAACAATCTTAATACAACGCAATTAAGTCGTTAAAGCATTGTTTTTATTTAAAAAAATAACTTTAACACGTTTTAAAAATTGGGGAGGGTGGGGTGACTTGTGCCCTGATTTTTATAAATGGCGTTTAATTGTTCAAAACGGAAAGTATTTATTATTTAAATTTTAAGCCTCATCAATCAAGCTGGATTTTTTTCACATTCGCAGCTAGTGAAGTGGGAATGAATAAATTAATGTTATTTATACGGAAAGCGTGATTTTAATATGCATGCAAACGAATGGGCACACTGTATATAACAATATATATTATTAGACATATACAAACTAAGCTACTAGCAGCACTTTCCTCTTTTGATTAAAAATAGGAATTGCAATTATTTCAAATAGCACAAAAATGAGCACAATTAATATTTATATTTATATTAATAGTTCTGCAAACATAAAATTTTTCAATTTGATATTCAAAAACCAAATTAAAAACCGATCCCAACATGGAACATATGGAATCCTATTGGATGTATCTTGACAGACGTTTTTCTACGAAAACTGCTTGTTACTCAGTTGCTCAACTTCCCCTTTTCGAAGACATTAGGGATATGGGTAGCAGGGAAACATACATTCATGCCTACAGAAATTCAAAAATCGATTGAAAAAACTATTTTTGAAACTGTCCGTACCGGGATTTGAAACCAAGACATCCGTAGACGACACCAAAGACGTTGATCACTGCATTTTCATTAAAATAATATTTCAATTTTCATAAATACAATTGGATATCTTTCACACCTCGTCCTTTAAAGTGTTTTAATAAGCCGCTTCTCAAAAGTAATGATATCTATTTGATGTATTTTGGAATCATTATTATTTTATTGCAGATTCTACGAAAAAATTCTTCGTATCAAAACGTATACGATCTGAGACAAGATTATGTCACCAGTGTCACCATCCTCCTTCAAATAAGCATGTACTTCCATCCCTCAGTATATATATAATGTCACCCACCTATTAAGAGAGCACTGCAAAAATTATAATTCTTTAGGTTTTGTATAATTCCAAACTAACCGCGCACAATAATCGTTTCGTTCAATGATATTTCAGGCCTCAGTGTCTCAGCCGCACTACACAACAGGCTGTGGGGTGCCAGCCCCCTACCCCTGTCATGAATATTCATTTGGAGTTAACACAGATCTCGTGCGAGCCCTGAATACTAAACAACAGATTGTGCTCGAATAGTGGCGCCATTTTTTCAGACCTCTGGCATTTCTTTTCTGTATCATTGTGGGCTAGAATTATCATGGTTGTTTCATAAATGTTTTCGGGTAAGGACGTGTGTTGATATTTTTATGGATACCGCCACAACAGCCTCAAAAAAAGATTCAGAAAATATATAAGGCTTTTAAAATTGTTATCATTTCCGACCCCGATGCCGATTGGTCATGTTTTGTTGGGAATTATTTTTCGTCATATTCGAGTTAAGGGCTTGTATCCCGACATAATAATTGAGCCCTCAAGAAGTGAAGTAAACCAAATGACAAAATGGTGAAAACTTTTATTGAAATTTTTAGTTAATGGGACTTCTTACATTAATTTACACTTTGATTGATTCAACTTCTTACAGAATAAAATACATTCGTAGCCTGTATTTACTTAGCTCAGTATCAATTACTATCTAATATCAGTTGGCTCACTTCAGTTTTCATTGGCTTAATTATGTTCTCATACAACACTTCCATATATGAAGATTTAATTTCTGTTATTTTCAGGTTTTATTACTATCGATTTGATTGCGAAATAATTGGTATTGAGTCTAATACTATATGAATAAAATATTTCAATAAAAAAAAACGTTACGAAACGTGAGTCATAATTGCTCGCTGTTCGTTTTTAATGTAAAGCCAGTGTTCATGCCATTATGATTCACAACCTGTCGAATCTGTCCGGTATTATATTGAACTAGACTTATACAATTTCTTTTTACCATGTCTACTCCCAATGTGGAGCATATAGACTCTTAATGGAGTCACTTTTAAGGTGTTCATTGTCAATTCTTGGTGGAAAGGCATTATATTTTAAAAATAAAACACAATTTGTTTTCACAAGTTCCACATGTTTATTCAGGATCGGTTTCGCTCATCACGAGCATTATCAACTGATCAAAATACGATAATCCCAGGGCTATTTCTATTCCTAGTGGAGTTATCTCAACAGAAGTTTTCTATGACAACTGCTTGATAGTCAGTTGCTCAACCTTTTGTTTTGAAAAGAGTAGGAATAGAAGGATAGGGCTAGGACAGGATTGCTGGTTAGTGATTCGCTCTCTCTACGCCCTGTTTTAAGGGTGAGATGTGAGGGAGGGAATTTTAGCTACGAACAGAAATCCATATATCGATTGAAAAATCAATTTATAAAACTGTCCGTGCCGGGATTTTAACCCGAGACATTCGTAACGGAAGCCAACGACGTTGACCACTGCACAACGGATCCGAACCAAATTAATAGCGAGAAAATCATTACCAAGAAAATATGGGATAATATGTCTTATTAAAATGAGTTTCCTTTAACATTCTTTCCTTTTCTATGGCAAACTCTAAAATGTTGCTACTGAGGAGATGATAATATAATATGACAACTATTAAGCATGCTACTAGAGTTGGTAGCTGAAGAAACTACACTTCTTGAAAACGTATCGAATAGAAATGCAATATGTAAGGGTCATTTTGGGATTAAGTAGCAGATATTATCAATTAATGATTTTTATGGCATCCGCTATGAGTATCACATAAGCGATGAAATCGATCGGTCACTCTACACCCTCTCTACCCCTACTTTGAAATGGTGTAAGCTGTATTTGGTGCCTTACATTCAACATAAGTGAATAATTGTTGTGCCAAATGAACAAGGTTTGTAAAAGGAATTTGATAAGAGCTTTAATTTGCGGGCTTACTCGGCAAAGAGGTCAGAATTATCGCGTTTCAGAGCTTTTATGACGACCACTTCTATTGTAGGCCGTGCCGTAATAATTGAATTATTTATTACGGAATACTGTTTTTCCAGTATAAAATTATATTTACGAATGTGAAATGATATCATAGAAAAATAAACTTGTGATTTAATTCAGTACATTTGGTTATTTATATTTCTAAATCAATTTTTTAGTATTACCTAAGGAGCCAGTTAACATTTTCATTGTGTGTAAATTAGACTAAATATTTGATGTACAGATAAAATTAACTCTGAAGTCGTATATATATTGATCGTCAAGTTCATTAGTGAGACAACTTTAAAATCTGTTTGATTCTATCTGATTCTGTACTCGAATAACTCAAAAATGTCACCAAAACAATGCTGAGGCAAATATCTTTCTTAAGAATTAGACAACATGTTGATATTTCTAAATATCGTTCTACTGACTATACTTGGAAAGTACCCAATTCTAAAACACCTGTTTATAAAATTTATAAATCTCGGGTACAAATAAATAATATTTGATTTATGGTGATCATTTGAATATCGCTTTTCCCATTATCTCAATATGGGTAATTTGAAAATTTCCTAGTAATGAACTGGACGATAGATATATTTATACTGAAACAAACTTGAATTAAGTAATTTGAAAACTACACTAAAATTCAAGATGCGTGGCTATAATGTACGGACAATTGCAGCAAAGAATGTCTTTTTTTCTTTTGGGTCTTCTTTAGGCAACAGTGGTATTGGCAATCGCCTTGGCAGAGTAGCAGCTAGTTTCTCTGCCGCTCTGCAATCTGAGGCAGTAATTCGTACTTCCTTAATTTCTATCTACACTCTACAGGAAAGGGAATTAGAGAAATAAATTATCGACTCTAATACCTCATCCACTCGAAAAGAGGGATATAAAATGGCTGCATTTCAACTAAACTCATTCTCTATAAAGACATTGAGCAAATTTCTCACAAATAGTTTCGTTAAAACAAGTGTTGAGTTTGAGTATTCGGGGTTAATTGAGTTAAGAATCTGTTATGTCGACTTGTCTTACTTTCTACTCCAATCATAAAATAACTGATTTCATTCGGTTTCTTACTAATCATCCTTAAGAAACGAAAACATTTTTCGTAGTTTTTAGTATGGATTATTTTTTTTTATCAAAATACATTGATTGTTCATTTAACCTTCGTTTTCCTACATTATATTTATCATCATCATTTTCAGCCGGGGTCGATCTACTGCTGGATGAAGGCCTCCCTCAGCTCCCTCCACACTTCTCGGTTCCTTGCTTTTCGCTGCCACTTACTTCCACCGAACCTGTCAAGTTCGTCAATCCAGAGGGTTTTGGGGAGCCCTTGTGGCCGCTTAGTCCTGGTACCACTGAATGACTGCATGTCATGTCGCCTTGTATCATGTCCGGCCCACCGCCATTTCATCAATTTGGTGAGCTTTATCACATCTGTCACTCTTGTTTGCTTAATAGTAAATAAACAACAAATTTCTTTTATACAATTATTTTTACAAAAGAAACAATTTTACGTATTGCTATACGTAAAATTGGACAAATTCATCAAAGATTTACTCAAGTAGAAAATACATCACAAACACCTAGCACTCATACAGCCTTTTCAATTGAAAAATTTTACATTTGTGAAATCTCAGACAATCTTTGGGACTCACGGTTGTAGTCGGTCAGAACCAAGTGCCACTTATTCAACGCATGCATCCTGACGGTGTTGCTTTACGGTTGCGAGTCATGGCACATCACCAAGGTAAAGGGTAACCGTATACTGCGCTTTCAAAACAGATGTTTGCGGCGAATACTAGGGGTACGGTGGTTTGATTTTGTCAAGAACTCGGAGGTAAAAGAGTGGACGGACTAGCCTCTTATTGCGTCCAAAATAAAAAAGCGACGATGGACCTGGCTCGGACACGTGCCGCAGATGCCCCGGGTGGATACCGTCACCCTGGAAGGCCGCTGATGACCATCCATCGGATGTATTCGGAGCTACGGGACGCTGGGATGACCTGGGAGGAAGCGAGGAGACAGAGAAGCTTGGAGGAACCGCGTGATGGCCATATGCTCCGAATATGGAGCGGATATGGTTAAAAAAATCTCATTTTTTAGGCTAACATGAAAACAGTTTAATGAAGAAATTTACAAAATAAAAAAAGTAATAAAAAACACGTAATTGATATCAAATAAATATACTTGACCATATTTTTTATTACGTTCCATGCACTTACTGGTGACGAGCAGTATTCATAGCACAAAAGTCGAAAACTAATATGCAAATATACAATTTCGCAATGGAAACGATGATGCCATTTGTCTCAAACATGTATTTAATCTTTTAACTAGTCAGTTATTGAATCTGACGCATTCTCAGCTACGGACGTTTTCAGACAGAGCACAGAGGCCAAATTTCTTCTTAACAGTAGTAGAATGTCAGTGGTAGGTTATCACGATTGAGTAAAACAAATATATAATTCGACTGTGTTTTGGTCAATTGATGAAACTCTCAAAAAATACAAAATGAGATGATGATTGGATCTCATTTGAAAGACGACACAGCAGGTCTCGGCCAAATGATGTAAATTAGAAAAATAAATTTACCACTTTTTGGAAGGGAAACATCATTTTACATTGGTTTTATGTTTAACAATTCTCAAAAATTTATAACGCAACTCACCATATAATGTTTTGGATGAAAACAGTTTTGACTCTTTTCTGAACAATTTAAATTTTGAGGGTTAAATGAATTCTCCAAAACACCGTCAATATGTAATGTTACAGTGTAATATTTAATGAGCAATTCCTTAAAGTATCAGTAGGTCAAAATATAACCTTAAAAAGTCAGGGCAATGTCAAAACAATATTTTTACTTCTGACATACCGGCCGTTATCATATATTACGTAATATTATTAAGTGTGGTCAAGATTTATATGCGATTCTAATATAACGAAATGGCATGGAATGAAAAAAGACACAATCAAACGGGTATACGTTAGTTACTATTGGCTCAAAATCCACATCGCATGTTTTCTATCAGTATATAATTTCATACAATTGTAGTTATCGAGGAGATAAAATTGGAATTGCACGCCACGTTTTGACCACAATATGATTCATACAAGAAAAACTTACAATACTACGGTGACCACACGATGTAATTAAGAGGAAAATTAAATTTCGCTTAATTTTCTTATATTTTCTGTGAATTTTTTAATGTCTTATCCCAAGCAAGTGGTAATGTATTAATCTCTTGAACTTTTATATCAATGTCGAAACTTTGTTATAAAAATAATTGGTTCAACTGTTTAATGTAATTGACAGAACACTTATTACTCGTGTATATCTCATCTAATAGATCCTTTGGTAATTTCAGAGCTTAGATAAAAAAGTAATTTTTTTGATACATAATATAAAAATAAGAGACTTCATCGTATATTTCAAAAAAAATGATTCCTTGATTTGGAGGGTTTTTACCCTTTTGTTGAGTATATAATTTAGACATGTGAGATTATTGAAGTGTGATTGTAAGCTATACGTATGAAGTACCTTCTCTGACATGCTGATGCAATGATGAATTACTTTAAAAATCAATATACATTATGAAAGTCCAGATGGTATTACTATCGAGCTATGGCGATTTGAAAATCATTTTTGGTTAATTATTATAAATATTGAAACCCTGAAAAGTAATACAGAAAGAAACATTAGTTATTCAATACTTTAATTATTACCAAGTAAGCTTTACTATTCATTATTTGACGAAATAGACTACTTGGTTACCCGATTTAACCCAGTGGAATGTTACCTTTTAAAACGGCCCCACAATTTAATTAATTACGCCGTCGGCCCGGCTCCACCCCTGTAACAATATAAACCTTCAAGGTCGTAAATTGTTTAATTTTGTGAATTAGGCACTTTTATATCGAAAAAGCTTCGGAATGTTTAATATGCCGCCGCGCGGGCAATAAACCATTTGGCGAGTTAATTAATTTCAATCTTTCACACTTTTACGAAATATCTTCATACACCCCTGCGCAGTAAGTAATCCGGGTTTTTATTTCGCCGCAGATTTTTAAATATTACGTAGCCAGGTAAAACAAACAGGTTTCAGAGTGTCGAGAGAAAATCTTAAAACTAGTTTTCTCATAACCTCATTCTAACATCTTTATCGATTCTGAAAATGGTTCGACGACCAACAAACCACACTGTATTAAAAAATCTTATATACCAAAGGAATCCATATTGCCTCCTTTCGTCTTCACAATACATATTAAATTTGAATCCGTGTATAATTATTTAGTGAATTTTATATTTTTCTTCCAGAACAACGACGACATAATAACAATATTGTTATTTTTTCCGAAAAGGTTGAAATTATCCCGCGCATTTGTTATTTTGGCCTGTTCAGCTTATTGATTTTCCGCGCATAGCATCTCTCGTCTTAAAAGCTGATTATACCCCGTATTACGTTGCACTTTTTACTACACTGATATGCTTTCTGTATAATACTCAGAGCGTGTTGGTGCATTAGTATGTAAGGATCCCGTGATCCTAGACCAGTGTATGGATCCCGATTATGCATCAGTATAGGACACGTGATCCTAAATCCTAGAGCCGGAGTGCAAAGTTATACGGCGTCTACTCTAACTTTGCTTACGACTTACGACACTAGTTTACCGAGCGTGCAATAAATTGCAAATTATCAAGTTTCGTACTTGATAAATTGCTTCGACATTGAGACATATTCCAAAAAAACATGAAGTCATAGTGGATATCAGTCGATATATTTCACACGTCCATTGCTTTCAGACATTATAAATGGCAAACAGAGTAAGCTTTCCTTTGGGGTTATGGAGTGTCGAGATAGGCGCTAGGAGTCAACACGCGACGCTTTTTCAGTCAGCCAAACTTTGACACGGCCATTAATCATATTATATACCTGTCCGCTGCAGAGACACGTCGAGAGATATACCTCAATCTAGACACGTAGTAACGCATGCGTGTGAGCACGTGTCGATTATATTACAATATAATCATTCCTAATACTTTTTGGGACCCAATTATGAAGCTAAAAGTAAAATGTCACTTAGTCTCATACGAAATATTTAATATGTGATTTTCTTGTCGGAATTTTCCGAAATATTCGATATTAAAAACACGAATCCCGGGATTAATGTCGTACCGATATATCGTTGCTTTGGAAGAAGACTGTCACAATGCAAAATTTTATATCTGTGTTTATTTTACGATATCCACTCCCAACGTGGAGCTAATGACCTCCTTATGGAGATATCTAAACAGAAGTCTTCTACGAGAACTGCTTGTTACTCAGGTGCTCAACCTTTCTTTTTCGAAGAGAGTATGGACATAAGGATAATGATAGGACAGTACTAATGGTCCCGTTTAGGATCGGATGTGTGGGAGGGAATTTTAGACATCACAGACATTCCTGACTACGAACAGAAATCCATAAATCGATTCAAAATTAATTTATGAAACTTTCCCTACTGGGACTTGAACCCGCGACATATAACCATAACCAACGACGTTGACCACTGCACCATGAAGTCGACAAAATATTCATTATGATAAAACACCCGTATACTGACCGAGATGAATGTTAAGAACAGGTGAGTTTGTGGATATTATAACTTGGAACCCTCTTCTACATAAAGTTATTAATAACAGATTGTATGCCGTGCTAGTGGTAAGAGCTTTGCTCAAGCGATCAGGTGGGTCAGGGTTCAAGTCAGAGCAAGATCAATATCAAATTTAGATTGTTTCAATTAAAATTTGTGATCTTGAACATGAGTGACTTGGAAAAAATTCTCATCGAGCTTATTCCAATTTTCAAAATATTTGGCGTTTTTAGCTATCAGCTGTAATGCTAGATATGTTTTTATAAATTATTAAAGTTTCAAAAAAAATAAAAACTTAAACTATTACAAACGAAAATTTTGAGATGTGATGGTCTTCTTAGAAAAAAAACGATATTGTAAAATGTACCAAATATTGATACGCTTTAATTAGATATTAAATTTAAAAAAAAACGAGCTATCAGCTTAAATCTCTTAGATTGACGAATAATAAAAAACATTTTGAATCAAAAAAAATAACGGCTTAGTGTCACGTTGAAGCCGATTATCTGTAAAAAGAGTATTAAAAACAAAACATTAATATGAGAATAATGTGGCATTTTAATGACACATCAATCTTTTTCTGATATATAATATTTTAGATAATCCTAGAATTTCATTAAAACCTACAAAAATTAGATGTACAGTAGAAGATTAAACCTGCTTGTCTTGTTTCCTAATTATTTCAGAACTATCCTTTTTGAGTTGTTACACTTTGGAACTGAGATATCGATATGATGACTATGTAAAGCACAGCAGTATAGATATATAAAATTTGTATTATATAAGAGATAAGCATATTTACATATTCATTCAAAATGCATCGGTAAGTGTTATCTATTATTCACGTCGTTATGTATGGTAGCCATATTAAAATAAAAATAAAACAATATCACTTTATATGATTTTCCCCGCGCTTTTTCAGGATGAAATATGGCAGTTAGAGTCAATACGAGGGCCGGTGGCGCTGCAAAAATATTTCCAGTCGATTCGGGATGGAATTAAAACCAAATATTTATTTTATCGTTTCCGGACTGGGCAAAATTTTATTAGAAAATGGCCGGCGGGGTAGGGGAGGCGCGGTGTGCGCGGAGCATTCGTTCTCAGTTTCCCCGAATCGGAGAATTTCATCGTGAAAAAAGGTGAAAAACAATTTCATATATCGGTGCAGGATTTTTGAGTGCAGGGTCTCAATAGGTTAAGCTGTAAAAATAATACAGAAATTATGACCGTGGCTTTAAGGCAGATATATTTTACCGATCATTTGTCAAACTTGATTTGAATAAATAGAAACGGATTAATAAAATGGCTTGAATAGACTTTCCACATACAGTTAAACCTCGTTATAACGGAAGTATGCCGGCCAGGTTATGTATGTTGAATTACGATACAATAACTTAGTTTCTCCTAAGTAAGATAAGATAAATAATTTAATTCTTCTAAGTTTTCATGTTTTTTTAATACGATATTGGTATCCGTTTTTATTCTATAAACATATGTAGACAAATGCAAACTAATGTGTACGCGTCTTTAGTTCGCTCCACTGGATATTACCGCTGCGGGTGACTGCTTAAGTTAAGTCATCTGGTTAGGATATGTCCCCAGCGATACATATTTTTGATTTTTACAAAGTTAAAGTGATTAGAAAATTCGCAAAATATTGTGAATTTTCAGGTAACCTGTATTTCATGAGATATTTTTTTACACAGTGATTGTGTTAATATAAACATAAATACAAATTAAATCAGAATTTTTTTATTTTTATTTTAGAATGTGACGAAATGCATTCGTTTGCGATTTTTTGATTTTTTGTTGAATTTCACTCGAATTTGAATTTTTCTCTACTATTTTGTTGAAATAATACTTTTAAACGAAATAGTCGCGTAAAATGAGTATTTCGCGTAAAAAAAGGAAGGAACCATTGAACATGTGAAATCGCTTAAAAATAGGACTGGGTGTACAATAATATGAGTACTTGCAAAGCTATCAATTATTTTACACTACTGTTAATAATGGTAGATAATTTGACCAATTCAAGAATGAAGCAAAGAGCTTACATTTTATCGATTTTATATGAACTGAATTATTGTATATTTAGCAATAAATATCTTGTCTCGGGTTTGTGTACTGTATTACAAACTTAAATTTGGTCCACGCAGAGCTAAATATAATTTTATATTTTTTCGTTATAACATTAAAGAATTATTAGGTTTTGCGATATACTTAATTATTAATACAAAAACTGTGTCGATTAACCCCAACGTGCGCCCCGTTTCCCCTTCGGTCGCAATGTATTTCAATCAACAAAATTATCCCCGTTCAGTCAGTAAAGATGTAAAGTACTCATCGCGGGGTGGCGCTGATGTATTCGAGAATCGAAAATAGGGGAGAGAGAGGCTAGAGGTCGTAAAAAACATGCCAATTTATTTCAACGAGGATGTTATAATTAAATAGCGATTTAAATAAATACCAAACGGCGCTTCCTGGTTTTAACAAGCAGGTTTTTGTGTTTTTTTCTGCGCCATTTGCTAAAAGCAACTACACTACATGCCGATATCATTTTGGTAAATTGAAAACTCGCATACAATACATAGAATAATGTTAAGTGTTTTTTTCATTTACTTATGCTTAATATTTACAACTTTTATGACGTCAATATAGTAATAACGAGGTTTTATGGTGTTAACTGTTAATTATTGCTGGAAAGGCATTATTAATTAAAAATAAAACGCAATTTGTTTTTCAGTGCATACTGTTCGCTATGAGCAAAATCCGTCCTGATCATTATGTGAAATATATGAAATGTGTTTTATTTTTTATTAAGAGTTTTTGAATAAAATGCATGGAAATGTACAGAATTTTATGGATTCAAATTTGATATTGAAATTCCACCAAGCGCCCTCAGTCAAAGTCTGAAATTATCCGGGTATTCCAAGTTACATTCTTTCAGGTCTACAACTGGGTGGTTAACGTCGCTGGGTGCTAACGGGTCCGAATCACAGTAACGGCAGTTTCGTCAATGATTTATGGATTTGCGTTCGAAGGCATGCATGTTTTAATTCCCTCCCACTTATTCGGTCCGAAAAACGGGGCGTAGCAACCACGATTATCTAAACACAAGTCCAATCAAAGTCCTAATTTATCTGAAAAAGAGAAGGTAAGTGACTGGACACCTAGAAGTTCTCGTAGAACAATTTTTGTTTAAATTGGTTTCTTTAGGAGTCCACATTTTATAGCCCATTTCTTTTTTATGTTTTCTCAGTAAAATTGAGCTCCTTTTTTACATTTATATCTTAAGCTGATTATAAAAAATAATCTACATAATCTTTTCAACATCGTAACTTAGTTACAAAACAATACAGCTATGACTTTATGCGTTTTAAATATTTTAAACGTTTTAAGTATTACATGTAAGCGCAATTAAGTATGAGTTAATTTGAGATCAACAAATCGGCGAGCGATTGACAACTTTGCCTAAGAACTTGTAAGAACTTATATGAAGAAAAAGTGGCAAGTGACGAGTGTGTAGCGTGCGGCGTGTTATCAAACATGTGCTCGGCGAGTGCAAATGTCTTGAGTGGCCAGAGAGTAGCGTGTTTGTTTGGCACGCTACACGCGACGCTGCACCACACGCTTGCCGCTGAGGCCTTACGCTTATTATCTTATGCGTTTAATACTAAATAGTGCTAGATTCATAGCTACAATCATTTTCACTAATGATAATAATCAACTGTCAATAAAAGATGTTCACGTCTTCGAGTCAATTATATTCATTTGATATAGTGTCAGTCTTGTGCATTGTTCGATTAATCAACCTTTTTTGCATCGTCTTGTCTGACAATATTATCGCTCACTGTTTGCTTTGATAAACAAAAACGGAATGGAATAGATGTTTAATTTAGTTATGGAAACCAAATGAAGCCGCACTGATTTCGTAATCAACTTTTTGCTGGCCGCTTGCTCGCAGGAAAAAACATCAAAAGACAATTCAGTAGGAATTTTGTGCGAGCTGTATTTTATCCTACATTCTTTTAAAGTCTGTAGGTACAAGTCTTTTAAAATGAGAAAGACAGTTTTCAAATATTTTTCATTAACTGCTTTTTTTATTTCAAGTTATATCAGTAGAGTGGAAATGAGTGGTTCATCTTGGGAAGAAAATGTCAGGCAATCATATACCACTATATTATATTATTAACAAGACGACGCAACTTTGAAATACGAAACGGCGTGGCATTAAATATGTTAGTTTTTCAAGTAGGGTTAAAATATGGCAGAGTTACCCCACTTTTTTATATAATATGAGTTGTGTATAAGCAAAAACGCCACTGCCCACAAAAAGTCGAAAATACCATAAATATGATTGCACAAATATTCTCCATTATATTCTTATGTATGTTTATAACTTTACCAATCAAATAAAATATCCCCAGAAAACAGTGAAAAATAAATTGCATTTACATGCAAACTAACGATCAAATTTAGAAACTTGGATTGCATTGATATATTCTATAACAATTCACTTAAAGCTCACTTGTTCGTATGAAATGTTAGAACTAACGCAATATCGGTTTTATTTGATTTCTCAATATATGACTTTGAAGGACAGTTGCGTTTTTGCTTTTATACAACTCATATATATTATGATATATAATTTTGAACACGTAACATCAAGGGGGGTAAAGCTTTCAGTTATCTTTTGTACTCCTCTGATAGGAGCTTCGAATAACGTCGCATTGCAAAGATTTTTGTTCGCTTCCAGAGTCCAATGTAAACTTTACGAGTTTTCTTATCGCCATCATATAAAGCTCGAGAGCCAAGCTTTATGGACTTATAAATTGAAATTTTAATATTTATATTTTTACAGTCAGTCTTGCACATGTATAGGGATTTCTGGGAAGTTTTTAATTTTTGAACCAAGCGGAGGTGTAAATTATTCTCTGTGAATTCAAATAGGAATTACGTCCGAGACTAAATCGTAGCTTTATATCATCTGTATGAATTTGACGTAATATCTACTTACATATTTATTTGAAATCTTGAATTCAACAAAATGTGCTGAATATTTCACAAGGTCATATAATATTTAACGTCAAAATAACTCATCTCATCACCCAATTAAGAAATATTATCGTAAAGAAATATTTCTGAGAATGCATTAATAAATAATGTTTTCTATACATATATGAATTATCCATGTATTTCAATTTAATTTTTTTGTTACTCTACATGGACCAAAGATTTGTCACGAAGTTTTATCTATATATATATATATAAATGAATGTTTGTTTGTTTGTCCCATATGCGTTGCTTTACAGTTCATCCGAGTTCGATGAAACTTTGGTTAGTTGTTGAGCGTACACCCGTGAAGGTTTCTGAAAAAAAAATCTAATCTAAAAAAAAGAATCAAAAACGTAAAACTAGCGACATCTCTGAACCAGAAGGAAAAATAAAAAATATTGTATATCCAAAAGCACTTCAATAAATAGAATTAAAACACAAATACTTTCTTTCTTTGAGTGGCATTGCAACGTATGCCGCGTACTCACTAGTTTTTATAAATATAAGCTATACATTTTTAAGTTTGTTAGATGTATTTTTAATTTTGCGTTTATTGACTCAGCATAATATGTTTTTAATTTATTTATAATATAGATACCTCAGTTTTAAAGAGTAACAACTCAAAAAGTATAGTTCTGAGATAATTAGGAAAGAAGATTTTGGACAGGTTTAATCTTCTTCTGTACGTCTAGATTTTTGGAGATTTGAATGAAATTCTAGGATTTTTTGTTACTAATGTTAGTCGACTTCGTGGTGCAATGGTTAGCTTTGTTAGCTATGGTTGCGGGAGTCTAGGGTTCAAGTCCCGGTGCGGAAAGTTTCATTAATTGGTTTTTCAATCGATTTATGGATTTCTATTCGAAGACAAGGATGTTGGTGATATTGGAAATTCCCTCCTATACATCCGATCCATAAAACAGGTTGTAAAACGAGAGCGATCAGCCAACCACTACTCCTGTCCTAGCCTTATTTTTCTATCCATACACTCTTCGAAAACAAGAGGTTGAGCAACTTAGTAACAAGTAATTGTCGTAGAGAAACTTCTGTTGAGATACCTTCAATAGGAGGCCATATGTTCCACATTGTGAGAGGATATGGTTTATAAAAAATAGTCTTGACAAGGGGTTCTCAAATTTTTTTCCTCCTCTCACCTTTTCACCGTTGTTGAAAATATGTTTCCCCCTTCCCAAGACAGTTCAACTTGAACTCAAAACGTGCATTCAAAAAAAATGCATTGTATGTATGTAATATTTAAAATATACTCTTACATGATTTAATGTTCTTTTGATATTAGAAAAAACATACATATTAAATAGTCAATCAACTAGCACCAATCGTAATAAAATAAAATCAACAGTGTGAAATTATATAAAACAATACGTCGACACTTTGTCAATCGCTGTTATTGAACCTATTAACAGATACTCGTGTATTTGTATTGCAATATATAATGTAAATATTGTATTATGTTATATTCATTATTGTTTATGGGTGAATATCGGTCCAAATGAAACACCTACCTACATACCCAACAATAATAACTACAGCTTTCAAAGTGGTGGGCGATTTGTATTAAATATATTGAACGCTTAGTGGCGCTCCACGGTAGTTATTGTAAATAATTGTAGCCATACACGAAACGAATTGCGAGACTTATTTGTCGCGTCTATTTAATGTGTAACATAATTGTGATTCAGGATGCTGATCACATCCTTTGGTAATGTCCAGACATGGACGATGAACTGGAAAAACCACTCAAGACGATACGACTATCAGTCGGATCTGTCCGCTTCATCGGTCATGCCGACTTGTTTGTATCTTTGACAAATTACAAGACATTCAAAGAGTTCACGGCGTTTTATGGGAAACGATTGCAACGCAATTTCTGTAAACATTAACCCGTTTTACGACACACTGACATCAAATGTGACTGATATTTAAGCGAGTGTCAAGCGACTTTTTTCAAAATGAAATTATTTTTAAGCGGGATTAGGAAATCTATGAAGGATGATTTGCTGTCGGTCATTTTATTTTATAATAGTAAACTGTAAAAAAATCATTTACAGATGCGAATTAAAAACTTCATTTTATTCTCAAGACACATTTATATACACGGGTTCAGATATGTTTACAGATATTTTAGTTATCTTTAAAAATATACCGATGTATAATAATTTACAATACAGCGTAATTTTATATTAATTCTTCTTTTATTGCCTACTTTATACTGTTTTCAATTTGATTGGCCAAAGGTACAATCACTGTCCAAAGGTACAGTTATTCGTGTCCAGAGGTACATGCATAGCTTGTACCTTTAGACAAAAAAGTATTTTTCAGGAAAGTTGATGTTACTGAAGAGTAGAATGATGTTTTAATTAATTAAAAATGTAAATTTAATGGAAAATTGATTGATAAACATAAATAAAACAAACATTTTTCTTCTATCATGTTTCGTTGCTGAGAAAAAAATCATCAATGAAGAAAATAAAAATATTTTATAGGTACACGACATGTCCCTATTTTTCAACCGTTAAGACGGGCGCCAATAAAACATAGGGCGTGTAATACCCGTGGAAATTATTCCTATTGAGTGAATCAAGCTCGCGTTGAAACTCGATGGTGTATGTTCCATGCAATATCGTGAAATTGATTCACGGATGATCCGGGACCGTGAGTGTGAACAGTCGAACCATACATAAATCACTTCACAATTCAATAGTTGCTTCCGCTATTCACGTTCACCATTACATCGGGTAAAGCGCACATACAATTCTAGTGTACGTGTAGTACATAATTATTCCCTGCAAGATTATATGCATTTGCAGTTTGGAGTATTCGGTATAAAACTGTATTTAAATATTACTAGCAACCCCATAGGAGAGAGATGGCAAATAAACTAAGGGAATTGCCTACTTAATGATCGAAATAACATTAAAGCACTTAAATTTTTATGAGGATAATAAACCAATTATCACACGTTAAATTTATCTAGTATTCATATCAGTTCAATATCTGTACCTCAGATTAATGTTACCTCTAACTTGTGCACGTAAGCGTCCGCGCAGCAGTTGTATAGCCGCTGCGCACTCTTTCCTGGTTTGCGCGCACTCGAATACAAACTATTCGAATTTAATTTTTCAATAAATATACATTTTCATTTTTTTTTAATTTTTTGTGAACCAAATTCAGGCATAGTTCGGACGGTGGCGTGATGCCGAAATAGCTTTCAATTTTATGACATAATTCTTTTGATACTGTACACTTTTAAGCAACGCTATTTTTAACTTAATGAAGTTGTATCAAGTGTTTGTCAATTCAATTAATAATATCTCTTAATTTAATCACTTTTAAGGTGTTGACTGTCAATAATTGACTATATTTTGTATTTTAAAAATAAAGCACGGTTTGTTTGGTACTACTTCTACATTTTTTATAATGATCAGGAACGGTTTTGTTCTAGGTGGGAATTATTAACTGATTGGCGAGCCTTTGCGATTCGATGGTAATTCCCTCAAAATTAGGATAGAAAGATATATGTTCAGTCTTAAGATAGGAATATAAAAAAAATAACATTATTTATATATGCAAATAATAATAATACATAGAGGATACATAATACAAATAGTCCAAGTATATTTATTTCTTTGTAGAGGGTTTAGCAAACCATAAATCATACAGGGTGTGCGAAAACTTCATATTTTTCACGTAACAACAAATCAAACGTGTTTTTTCCCCATCTTGATAGGGCCTTTTTATCGATGTCAAATTGCTTATTTTCTTCGGATAACACGGTATTCGGTCATTTTCGCCTTAATGTCTTTTAGTTTTGGAAGTTTTTTTAATACCCTCGTAAATAAGCGCATCGCATCACGCATTAAATCATCCACTTTTTAGATGCATGGTTAAATTCTCATTAAAAAAAAACAGTTAGCATACCGTGGTTGCGATGTGACGACATCGTGGTGACAAACTCCGGCACACTCCTAATAATATCCAATTGGAAAAGGAGTGATGAGGACCGAGACGAATGGAGGGAACCGGTGGAGGAAGCCATGCCTCCAAAAAAATGAAACATAAAATTTTCCATAAAGGAACAAAAAATCTGTGAAAGCTGTAAAATGAATAAAGAGATACAAAATAAAAGTTACGAGACTATTGAATAAATAACGAAAGTAATTAAATCGCTTAGAAATATAAAATCAAACGCGTTTTTTAAATTATTTTTCCCATTAAACTTGTCTGATTTTTAAGCCGAATGCTAGAATGTTAAAACAATTTAAATCCCTATTTAATAGTCACTTATTTTGAAGTATCTCGAATGGGGTAGAAAACCTTTTTATATTTGAAGGCCGCTTTCAAGAAATTTTGATTTGGGTATATTTAAAAATTTATCTGAATTAATGAAAAAATTGAATTGAAAAATTTGGTTTCATTCAAAACGCCATAGGTTACTTACTTACTTGTGATTTTCGAGAGTTCGTGTGAATTATAAACCCATACTGGAGCAGCGCATACTATAATATCGATACCTCTGTTTGAAAGTGTTACTACTCTAAAAGCATAGTTTTGAAATAATTGGGAAACAAGATTTTGAGTAGATTTATTCATTAAAAAAATTGTTTTTCAATATAAACAATAGGAGTTTTCTGAGGTTTTTACAGGATTTTCGTATTTGTTACAGTTTGGGTGTAAAGTAATAATAACCACAGATTATCATTTGTTAAATTTTTGAACTGTTAGATACCAATATTCTAAGTATTTTTCATACTTAATCAAAACTGTTTTTTTTGCCTTGTCACACTTTAGAACTGAGGTATCGATATAATGGGGCCATTAATCAAAGCTAACCTTTTGAAGAACGTCTTTTAAAAAATTGGTATGCAACCGAACATACGCTATTTATTTTTAAAATAAAAGTTAAAGCAATATGTAATGTTTGATTTGATACGCCTGGTGCTGGAATAATATAATCGCAGTGCGTAAAGAGTGTGGATCTAATAATATATAAAAATCTTTGATGAATGTTGTTTTCAAAGAGATGATGTGTGTAGTACTTAGGAGAACTTTTTTTTTTTTTATTATTTGGTGCTAGTTATGTGTGAAAATCAAAACGCCAACTGGGACAATAATAAAGGTCACATTAACGCTTAGCTCAAAACAGAATCGTATGGAGAAATCTTCTCTCGGTTTGTAATTTTTGAATGTTTTACAGTCCGTGTTAAAAAAAATCACGTTACTAGCCTTAGTCGACACAGGCTGTGTCATTTAGATTTAGTGATTGTATTGAGCATTTTTAAAGATACTTGATCGCTTTAAAAGGGTTATTCTGTTTTTAAATATCATATTGTTATCTTTTATACTTTATTTTGTGTCTAGAGCTTTCAATTTACATATTTTCATGCAATATAATCGAGATATGGATGACATGAAAAAAGCATGTCACATAAGGTGCAGGCATGTCTCGCTTCTGCCATATACAGTCCGTCTGTAATGTAAACTTGATGAGTTGACTCATATTATATCAAACACAAGCAAGCGAGTGACGTACCGTTCTCTCTTTCTCCCTCGATCCCATGTAAAGTCAAGGGTGCGAGTGAGATACAAGGGCTTGCGGGCCTACGCTCTTGTATCCTACTTGCTCATATACAAGTGAGGTTGTGCGATAGAGACAGTAACTCCACCAAATGCTGCTGCATAAAAAATAACTACAATTGAAGATGCATCCGAACCTTTCTCCCTCTAACTATTACCATTTCTCTATTTGCCTCAATTTAACAATATACATCGTGCGTCACTCTTGCGTATAGAATTTTATATATCGCTATCACTTTCATTGAGTTCGGAATAATATTGTCATCAGAGTTTTGTAAGTTTATTAATTTAATGATGAAAACATTGAATCGAACCACTTATTTATTTTAATTTTATTACATAACTATTTTATCTACAAACAGCTAAAATTCAAAATTTATATAAAACATAATAAGCGAGGTATTAATGTTTTCAACTCGTATGGCTATCTTGATGCATCTATGGTAACGGGAAGGTTAATATAAAAAATCGTACAATGAGACTAGGTATTTGAAAAAAATCCTGCATATTGCATTGCCAGTAGCAAGTAGATTAAGAAAACAAACGACTAGCAGAGAATCCGTGGAGTATTTAACTACGACTCATTTGAAGAACAATTCGTTCCCTTACTTTGAAAAGGTTCTAATTGCACTTGACCATGTTTTGAGATGCGAGCGTTTAAAGTTTTCACTGATCATATTTTGTATTTTGAAGGAAAAAGTGTATTTTTAATTAGTGAGTTAACGTGTATTTACATATATAAATAGTTTACTTGTTTTTTAAATAATTTATTTTAACTAAAGTCTTTATATTAGAAAATAATGAGTATCTAAAGCTTTAATTAGGACTGAAAACAATACCTTGTTTGAAAAGGTTTTATCGGCTATTTCAATTTTATCAAACAAAATGTTATAATTTTTGAGATATTTATTAATATTATATATTATCATGCCTTGCTGAACCATATAACCTAACAACAGTACTATAATACAACAGAATAATAATACATATATATTTTGAATGTTTGAGCGAACTCAGTTAACTTTCGTCAATGACCACATCGATAGAACAATAGAATTAAAGGGTAAAACACACATCAATAATCGAGCGAATAATTTTAAAACCTTTTCAAAACAACTGTGATGTGTATGTTTTTTCTGTGAGATGATAATAATTAGTTGTATCGATTCACAGAACCGTATAAAACCAATTTATGAAAAAATATGTGAATAGAATTCCGGAATACTGCTAACTCCCTTATTGAACAATATATGACTCTGAAATCAACGTACATGGCAGAATTTGGCTAACACAATATTTTCCAAATAAAATGTCAGTTAGAACTATTTCAAAGTAAGGTAACGAGTTTCTACTCTCTCCTGAACAATTTCAATTTTGAAGGTGTCATCAATTGGCCAAAACATCGTCGATTATATTAACAAAACTTTTTAAGTGCGTTTTTATTTTGGTTCGTAATATTTTCGATAGTTTTAGAAATATCTGTTATTCGAATAGTTTTTTCTGCATTATGTTCTTTACATCATTCCGATGCAAGTCTCCCCACGCTGCTTTGTGATTGTGATTACTGGATACGTGGCATGCATGTATATTGTATTTTTATAAATAAAGGTCCAAGCTGAATGGGTACGAGGTACGAGTTGACGCGTGCTCTTTTGATGGCTGAATCTCTTTTGAATTCAGTTTTTTGAATAGATTTTTGAAGGGCGGTTGGTTTATTATTCGTCCTAACACGTCTGAATAGTATGGGAATTATTTCAAATCTCTTTCGATGGCGCACTAACATTTATTTGTTTTATTTTATATCAAAACTATCAGATTACATACCGATTGTTTAGTTTTCATACAAAAATAATCGATGTTTTTGTCAAGAGCGAGTAGATTACAGAGCCGATATATCGGTGCAAGCTTTGAAGAATCATCAGAAAAACAATAATTTACTACCTTTGTCGATACCTCAGTTCTAAAGTGTAGTAAGTCAAAAAATATACATTTTTGGTTTAAGTATGAGGAAATTCTTAAAATTTTAAATCATTTTGTTATATTTTCATCTTATAATACATTTGTCTATTTGTCAATATTTGTGACCTAAAATCTCACTCCTTTCCCACTAAGCCGCCGATGAATAAATGAAGAAACAATTTTGATTCCTCAGTTCTAAAGTGTAACAAGTTAAAAAAAAAAGCAGTTTTGAGTTAAGTATGAGGAAATGCTTACAATACCAATATCAACCAATTCCAAAATGTAACAAGTGGTAACCTGTGGTTATTTTAGAATGATAGTGGTTATTATTTCTTAAGATCCAAACTGTAACATCTACGAAAATCATGTGAAAACCTCTGAAAACTTCTTTAATTAATATTAGAAAAAAAAAAAAATTTTATAATATAAATATATTTTTTAGATTTCTCAGAACAATTCTTTTTGAATTGTTACACTTTGGAACTGAGGTATCGATATAATGACATGCATTTTATTTGAATTATACGTAAACAGAAGTCGTTCTGCCGGAACTGTTTGTTATTAAGTCTCTCAACATCACATTTTTGGAGAAAGTAGGAAACGAATGATATGGCTACGAAGGACTATCAGTAAGCTAAACGCTCTTGTAATAATGGCTCATTTTTAAGGGTCCTATAATTGGAAGGGAATTATAGGCATCACATATTATAGGTCCATCTGGTGACATTTTTTTTTTTCAACACGGAATTATACAATATAATCGTCAATTAAGTCACAGAACATTTTGACTATTTTGAGTATTTGTTAAACCTGACTTATGTGTGTATTTTCCTCTGCATTTTTTAAGAACATTATTTGCGTGTTCGAGAGTATTTTACTTATGTGTTTGGGCACATATGTAAATGCTTCAAAATGGGAAAATAAAAACAAAACGAATAACTTGACTTATGTGATTGTTTCCCAGCCATCAATATTGTCGATTTATCATGTAATTTAAGACATCGACTGAGGGTGCTTGATGGAATTTCAATATCAAATTTGGATTATTGAGATTTTGTACACTTCCATGTAAATGTATGGGGTTAAACTGTTGCATAAAAACATGGGGGATCATAAATTATTTTATCAAGAAATTTTGGAAATCAATATAGCCCAGTTAAATTCCTTGCCAATTCTGAATGAGCAGCTGAACCTTCCTAATTATCCGTTATTATATCCTATACGTTGAAACACCTAACAGATGTCACTAAACGTGGAATGATTGTATATATTTACCCTTTCGTCGAATTGCATCCCGTCGAAACCTACAATGCTATTATAATTGTAAAATCACTGGTAATTCTAATATTAGTTGAAAAGCGGCAATTAGCCACCCTGTTAATAGGTTGTTTACAAAATAAGGATTAAGGCGATTCTCGAAATTTTAACTCAGGTATCAGTGTGGCTCTCAGACGTATAATATCTTACCTCGTAAATAATATTTGTCGTATTTGTATCTTCTATATAAACGTTAGACACTGTTTACTGTCTGTCAGTTCGAGTCCATTCGTGTGCTCGAATGCCTGAAGATGCCGAAATGCAAAACCCGGGTTGTTAGTGACAAAATACATGAAAGTGTACAAAATCTCAATAATCCAAATTTGACTTATCATGTGTTGGGTGATTTTTCACACTTTCAAATATAAAACAACAGGAGAAAGATAAGTCTAATATTAAATATAATTTATGAGAAAAAATATTATGGGAACGTTCATGATTTTGAATTTTGTACTTATTTTCTTTATTTCTACGCCTTTGATAAATTGCAACCAACGGTTGCAATCAAGCCACGTTCGGTCTAATTGAATTGCCTATTTTGATTTAAAAAAAATTCACTAAAGTTATAAGTCAAAACATGAATTTATATGCAAAAATTTTTTTTTTATTTATTAAAATTAAGCGTGGAACATGTTTCGACAGAGGCTTCTATTAGATTAGTGCAAATATCAGTTTTAATTAAATTATATTTTCTGAAGAAATTAATTTGATAGCAGCACACGCAAACTCTACATATTTATTTGTTATCTAAATATGTTGAAAGTTGCTTAAAAAATGCTGATACCCTTCTACGCATTGAGTCTCTGTTAATACCATAACTAATGGTAAATATATAAAAAAAAAACACTTTATTTGATATTAATGTTACATTTGAACCAGCTACAAATGGATTATTCACTAAATAATGTCCGCAATCCGATTAGGGATAACTGGAGCAACCTTTAACTCAATGCGGAAAGTCTGGGACTTACGGTTGTACAAGGTCAGAACCAAGTCCCACTTATTCAACGCATGTATCCTGACGGTGTTGCTTTACTGGTCGGGGACAGAGAAGCTTGGAGTAACCGCGTGATGGCCATATGCTTCGAATAGAGAGCGGATATGGTTTAAAAAAATGTTTAATAGTACCTTACAATTTGTCTCATTCAAGATTGGTTAATGTATAGTGTTGCAAAAAACCCGAGAATTTTAAAACAGCGGAGAAAAAATTCGGAAAATTGGGAATTCACTATAAAATGTAATATTTTTCATTGCTTTGTTAACATGTTGAGTCCAGGTGCACATGTGAATATGTGTGCCTCACCGAGTTTAACTCCATACATGAAAATAGGAACGTTTGCGTAAATATTTTTTCCTGGCTTCAAGTGTAAATATATGTCACAGGTGATATTGAATAAAGTTCCTTACTTCCATTTATATCATCGAACTAAAAATTATAAACTCAAATTTGTGGATACAATGGTGGAGTACGTAAAAAATGCCACGCTTTTAAAGTGAGTGTTACCGAATGCAAAAAATGATATATTGTACATACAGTTATCAATCTTATCATTAATATTACATTTGTTTTATCCCCATTTTTTTCCACAATTTTCCCAAGCAAGTTTTTTCCCGGCCTCCTATCACCATATTTTAATATGTCGTTGCTGTTCTGGAAGAAAACACTAAATCGAAAAAAATACATATTGAGTTAGTTATACCAAAATGTTATTAATTTCAAAACTCTACCGTATGGAAGAATACACTTATTTGAATAATTAAACTTTTGCTGTACTAAGAGACTAAATGAAAAAAGGTAGAACATTTTAAACATTTGAAAAACTTTGAAGTACAATTACTAAAAACTCATATAGTATTTTTCAGTTAATGTCTTCTTCCAGAACGACGACGATTTTCTTAAAAAAAAAATTTAGGTTTACATTAATGCTTGATTTTAGCATATGTTTTTATTTTTTAATACTTTTTGACACCGCCCCGTACTTATGGGGCGGACAGGGTCTTCAAAACCAATCTGCAGACTCTTCCTATTAGTGAAAATTTAAAAATGTAATACCCCTCCTGAGGCGTTTAGGAGGGGTGTCGTATTTGTTTGGTTGCTGTTGCTGGTTTGCAGTTTGAAGTGGGGGGAAGGGCCTGCGATCCTGCCAGAGGGAGTGGGGTCCCGACTTTTCCCGGGGAAGGTCGCCGGCGGAGCGGCTTATTCCATCGCTTACTATAAAACCACTTACAGAGTTTTAAATTAAAAGTGTGTAATTCTGTTGTGTCTAATGTCTTAACTAAATGAAACTAATTGCAAATAAACGAGAAGAGTATACGGATAAACGACCGGGGTTTTAATGGAAGACGAAGGAGCCGTTGTTTTGTCCTTTGTTTGTTCTTGTCCCAGGACGCGGGCCTTGAAGTGTGTTGAAGCCCGCACCCCGCTTCTCCCCTCTCCTACACCGTCATCCCTCGAGCGGCGAGCGAGACAGATGATGTTGTTGTTTCGCGTTTACCTACTTTCTCATTTTATATAAATCAGCATGATATATATTGAGAATTTTAGCATCTATCGCAAAATGCTTAAAATATGTTTCTCGGGCTATAATTATGTTAAGTTTATAGATTACCTTATAATTATCTATTTATGAATTAGACTCTCCTATGCTAATTTATAACTATACAAAATATCATTTGATGACATTTTGATAGGTGACTATTATTTTTGAATAAAAGACACGATAAAGCGACAAAGCCATTACTATTTTATATGAAGCGATTTTTTTTATTTGGAGACAATATAACAAAAAAAAACATATTTCATTTATCTGTAATGACAACCACACTCAAATAATGGGACAACCTTTGTGTATTTTTAAAAGCCTCACATAAAAGACAACTCACGGAAGGCAGTCGCATTCAATTTAAATTTTAAAATTATTTACTTAGGAATCGTGTTAATAACTTGTATTATTACAGATATTTAATTGAAGAATAGAGCGGCCGTCAACCCGTGCAGTCGACGGCCAGAGAAACAGTATTGTCGTCCGTCAGTGTGTAAGGCAGTGCGCATTCTGCTCATGTCTATGCCGTAATATTTACATCTCGTTGCCATCTATCTTGACTAGTTCCCCACATTTTTAAGATACAATTAAATTGATATAATAAAAATCTTCAGCCACCAATTATTCATTAAGACATTTTTTCGAGCTGCTTAAGCCGCGTACTTAATGAAATATTTCAGGAAAATCACTAGGCAATTTCAACGAATACTGGTTGTAGGACATCGTAGCAGTTGCAACATTTTTATTTTTGGCTTACAATTAAATGCACTTTCATTTAGATCATATTCATCATAAAAATAGTTTTCACAAATAACAAATATATTCCACGAAAAACAAATCCTTTCACTAAAAATAAAGTGATCCCAAATAACAAAATATATTTTAACATTGGAGAAATATATTACACTTACGAAAAAATATTTTCACATGGATAAAATAGTTTTCACTCAATATAAATACTTACACATTAAAATCGACAGTTGCACGAAGCTGTAATGAAATTTCACTTATTTTTCTACAGTATATATTAGGCCATATATATTGTGTTTGCTACACGCATTAGAATACTTTACACAAATCAAACCAGACCAACCCTAACATAACCTACTATAACTTAACTCACTTTGTTAAAATAATCCGTGACTAAGTGGAAACGATTTAAAATCAATGTTTGAGTGTACTAAGTTAATAATTTCTAATCGAAAGTGCAATTATTTATAGCCCTTAATTTATCTGATTAAAATTGCGGACTCAGGTTGCTGTTTGTTCACCTCTCAGAATTAATCTTATTCCTTCAATAAACCACCCTAGTATTATGTGATAATGGCAAACTTGTTCCAAAAATAATGACCCTTTAAATTTATGAGTGAATATCTCGATTATAGAAAATATACTGCGCATGAGGTAGTCTTTTGTGAAGACAAAATTATGTTTTCTCCAAAAACTTATGAAGTATTTCATTATTTTTTCTCTTATTTTTAGACACAGTGTATTTCCAAGAAGTCTTTTTTAGATAATCATTATTCAGGTTCTTTTTGTCACCTTAAACATATATTTTGTTGATACAGTATCAACAAATTTTTTTTTAAATAAATCATATTGGCTATTGCTCGTTTCTTTGGTTAAATAGTGAAAAGCGATATCGTCGAAATACTCAATCGGTCACTTTATTAATTGTAGCGTTGGTTGTAAGCGAAAAAATAGAAAAAAATAATTATTTTAATTCATATTTTTAAATATATTTATCTGGCACAACAGAGTACAGCTAAGGCACCAGATATTTTGAAATCACATGCGATAAACTCAAATGAGATTTTTTTTAATCACATATAAAGACATTACTTACAACTTACAACTATGTCCAGTTTTTAGTCGCTTTCTTCACTGGTGAGGGTAGCGACCTCCGCCTATCGGAACATCCGTTTATTTTGAAGGCAATCGGTAAGGAGAGGCCCGTGGGATCCTTCACCTGGTCATTGCAGCGAGCTAGGGCCCTTCCGAGTCCCCTTCTGTCATTAACTATTCCTGTGACGACGAGACTCTTAATAGTGTCGGTAGGCTTGCGGGTGATGTGTACATACAGCCGAGAGTCTATCTTGGATTTGTAACGCGTTCAGGATAGATGCGTCTGTAAGTTTGGCCAATTATGGTATTCTTCCTTCTCTATAGCATCCTTCTCTAGCACCATATTTTAAATGGGTTTAGCGGTTTTAGTCTTTTACTTTTAGAGTCCATGTATCCATGCCGTAAAGCCAAATGGAGAAGACCAGCGACCGTGCTAAAGGCATTTTGTTGTGTCTGGTTATTTCCCCACTTTTCCAGATTCTCCCCAGACCTATCGCCTAGACATTGCGGCTTTAGTAATCCCAATTGGCCTTTGAACTTACGGTTTCCATAATATATTTGTGGCATATAATATCTAGATTCAAATACTCTCGATCGTAATGTAAAATGATTTTATGCTCTTTTACAATAAATGTGTTATTAAAGTTACGAAATAAATGTGAATTTGATGGCATCAAATAGTGAAAACCTGAAAGCGTGTGCTTTGTAAAAAATATCGAATGATGTAATCTGCAAATTCCAATATGAAAAATTCACGCAATAACATTCAATACAGTAGCAAAAAAATCACAGCCGAATTTACAATCAAAAAAAAAAGCGCAGACCGGGCGCAGATTTTATTGCCGAAAAATAAATAAATCTCGCGTTACCTACAGCGACCCCGCGCGAGTAAAAAATACACAGCGTAGGATATTTCTGCTGCGTGCGAGGGGTGAAGGCGTGTTCATAAATGGGTTTGAGTATTGCATAACAAAAAAATAAAATAATGGCGATGCAGACTAGCGCGCATTACAGTCAGTCCTCGACTTTCGTGCGTTCTACATTGGTGTATTTAAAAAAAAAGATTTTAGCCGATAATGAAAAAACTGTGCGATTCCATGCAGTCGCTCCCTAATACAATATAAATACAACTGAAATAGATAATCTAATGAATGAAATAAACATGGACGTTAATAACAAAGATGTTAATTAGTGAATTAGTAATTAGTGACACCCCTGTCAAATGAATATGTAATTGTGCAATAAGAGATGAAAAACAAAATTGAAGTGGAGAAGACGCTGATAAACTTATTGTCCAGACTTAAACGATCAAAAATATGAATAAATCCTTTACGCATCTTGACAAATTTTTGACCAACATGGATGAATTAGATTCTAATGGAGTATATATATATATATCAAGTAGGTACGTCAATTGATAAAGACGCAGCATTTTATAGAAATCTTTATGAAGAAAAGAAAATAAGGTGGTTGTCAATGATCACATGACAACTTTGTAAAAAAAATACCTGAGTGCTAAATATGTCTCGTTAACTTTATTATGCCTATCGATAAATACATATTTAACATTATACTTTTTGATGTTTTTTACATTACTGTACTTTCGTAGCTTTTAACTTCTATTTCATATCTAGTTTGTTCAAATTTTGAACGTTTGTTTCAATATTTATCGTCATTTATGACCCAAGAGTCGTATATTGACATTTCTAAGCGCTTAAGTACTAAGGTGAATTTAAACTAAAACATAATTAGGTATGCTTAAAAATATGCTATGCCACGTTTTTTTACGATCGGATGGGTGGGAGGAAATTTTAGACATCACAAATATTCATGACTACGAACAGAAATCGATTGAATAATCAATTTATGAAACTGTCCGTATCCACTAGTTCTGTTCCAGCCCTATCCTTCCATCCCTACTTTCTTCGAAAAAAGAGAGGTTGAGCAACTGAGTAACAAGCAATTCTCGTAGAAAAACTTCTGTTGAGATACCTCCATTAGGAAGTCATATGATTCAAGTTGAGAACGGACATGGTAAAAAATAACATGCAAAATATATGTCTCATTCTTTTAACGTAATATCATTCCAACAAACCAAGAATCTTAATGATGTGTTAATTAATCCTTTTAAAAATATTTAGCATTTTAACAACCATTTGATTTTTTTTATATCAATTTAACACGTTTTATTTTAGAACCTTCACAATTAGTATTAGTAAGGGGCACCATTTGAATACTAAGTTTGTATTCAATACAGCAAATCAATAGCCTGGAAAGTGCTAACTTTGAGGCTCGATATAGATTAAGTAGGAAAGTAGAATTAGAGAAAACATTTCTTGCAATATGGCGGCTTGTATTTATGTATATTATATTGTTTGGCCGATATTAGGCTGCAAAGGACTGATCGTTTTTAGCCATATAGCATACACATTTTACTTTGAAATAGACTGATGTGTTACATCAGTCGTGAAGAATGTGTAAGCGAAGACGTTTTTCAGAAATTATTACCATGGTAATATATTCTATTGTTTCATAATATTTACAAAGAAATTAAGTCTCACTGTTTTCGCTTATTGTCGTTTCGACCTGAGAAGACATCGTGCAAATAAATAGTTGGTTTGAAGCAAAAAGCGGCCCGGGAGCGGAGTCCGGCCCACGCACCGCGTTAATGCCGACGCTCGCGTGCCACGTGCTTTATTTATTACTCCTGGACCCATAGTCCCCCGGTATACGATGACTAAACAGATCAGGTCAACCAATTATATAAAATATATCTATTAATAAAAATATTTTTTACAAATGGAAGTTATTTAATCTGATTTCAATTTTTTTTCAGTCATGCCCGTTCGCAATCTGGAGCATGCGCGCTTATTATGGAGGCATTTAACAAAGGGTAATACAGTCACCTAACCGTTCTGACAATGAGGTTAACAGTGCTGTAGTCTTAAACATCGTTGAGAGTATGCGATAATGTACTCTTTGTATGGTATCATATAACCTATACGAGGGCTTTTTTTGCCATGTAACACGGTGGAACGGCGTTCCGGCACCTTTTTTCACGATATTTTTAATGTAAGAAATTGGACAAAACAATTTTCCTGCTTACATACTTCTTACAGCTTACGTTGTCAAAATTAACTTCACATTTCCTAAACAAAAAAAAATATTAGGATATAATTATAGGAGTAGCTATCTTAAATTTTATTTGAATGATATTTGAACATAATTTTCTTTAACAAAAAGCTTGACAAGAATTGAGTTTTTTTTCCTAAAAAAAAGCCCTGCCCTATACCCTACATTTATACCGTCAAGAATATTTCCGTATTTGTACTTGACTGCTGAATGGATAAGAAAAAGACAAATTATCATTTTCTTATTTTTCGGAAAAGAATTTTACTGTTTGACTTTATGTTGATATTTTGAATAATTCGATTTTACATTAAGGGGTGCGATATTTCTGCAAAAAAATCATAGGGTATACCCCCGTTCACCCTTTTATACAATACTGTTGGTAGATGCTTAATTGCTTTTTGAATTGCGTAGTGTAAGAATCACAAACAACTTTTCTATGGTAGAATTTCTGGATTTGATCAAGGGACCGTAAAACAATGAAAACTATCACCACTAGGCCAAGTTAGGTTGTGTATCATTTGTAAATATTGTATTTGATTATTTTTAAATACAGCCCAATAGTTCAAAAAATAAACAAGATAAATATATTAATTATTGAAGAAAAATTGCTGTCATTGTGTACATTATTGATTTATAAAAAAAATATAGTTTTTAACCCTTTTTATTCATTGGGGCTCTAATATCTCTGTTTCGTCTTTGAATGGGAAATAATTTTATTTCGCTTTCAATGTCCTTACACTGCTATTATTGAATAATTTAATATATTTTTTAAATAGGAATCATTGAAAGTCCCCTATTTTATCAAAAAGGTGGCAAACAAAATAAAAAAACGCGCAATTTGGGCAGTAACAGCGGGCGGCGGAATATAACGCTGCGAGTATGGCGAGTGGCGACAAATCTGTATGAATGTGGAATAGCGCACCATCGCAGCCAGGGGGTTATTATTTTTGCGTAATATTGTAAATGTGCCTAGGTGAGAAAAAGCTCGGAGCTATTTTAAAACAACATTAAACCAGCAAAATATTATGGCCAAAATTTGTTGTTACGAAGGAATTGTAAACGATAAAAATATTTTTTCTAAAAAACATTGAGGTGCAATAGAATAGGTTTGGAATACGAATACTGGTCTTGCTCAACATAAATAGCATCAACACAATACTTAAATTTGAACATGAGAGATTGCAAAGTCCAATCTTGAATCATAAAACTTATTTATTTCACAGAAAAATCCTTTCTCTCTTTAAAAAAGAGAGGTCGATCGGCTGAATATGGAGCAGTTCTCATATGACATATTTTTTATTAGGAGTCCGGTGGGTTCAATATGGGTGGGCATGGTTATAAACTATCATGAAAATCAGAATAGATATATTTTAAATACAATATCAAAATACCTATTGACACATCAAAGTTTTTCTGCGTGTCCAAAACCATGCCTTGAGTCGCCTTTAACCATGGGAATTCAATTGTAAAAGCTTTGGCGAACAAATGTTTTTTAATTTTACTTCATTTATGTACATTTCCGGAATAAATTCAGTAAACAATAAAATCATGGACAGAATTTTAGGGTAGTCGTTTGAAAATATTTTGAAACATCTACTAATTATTTGGTCAGTAACCAATTCCATAAAGTGTCAGTAACTAATTCGATCAATGGTCAGTAAAAAATAATGAATGGTCAATTAATAATTATGTTTCGTCAGTAAATAATTGAAATATAAATGTTAGATTAGTGTTAATGTTAGGTTTAATTGAAAAACTAACCGATTAATAATATCTTACCGTTTAATTTAATAACTGATCATTTTATATAAATGACAGACCGTTAATTTTATTAACTGCCCAAGTGTATCCTGAACATTTTTCGAATTAGTTACTGACCAGTTATTATTTCTTATTGACCGAAAATTGAAATAGTTTCTAGCCCAATAAATGCATTACTTATCGAACTATTTTATCGTGTTTACAAACAATCAATTTATATAAATTAAGCAAGAAATACGCCTTAAGATTTTTAAAAATCTGATTTTCAAATTGATGTATTATAAATGTAAATATAATATGACGATTATCTTTGTATGTCATTCGATAAAGATGGATTTAAAATCATGTTATCAAATTTTATAGCTTTGTTATATCTTTTTGAACTTGATATAACATAAAACATGCCTGAGTGATTCTCAAATCGACCTATGCCATAAAACGATATTGCATATTGATGCCTTTAAAGTTTGTGAACTCGAGGCCCAAGTGCATTAAATTATATTGCCGGCACACCTATACTGTATAAAATTTCGATACAAGATAAAAGTAATATCATCTAACTGTGTGCAACTGGCCTTACAACTGACAGAAATAAATCAATCTGTCCAGCAGTATTGATTTCATACATTGTTCTTTGTTATTGACTTATAATTAGAAAGTTTCTTGTGAAATATTGGTATCGTTATCATAGGTACTTGCAAGGTTGTTCTGTCTTCATTATTTGAAGATTTTTTGAATAGGTTTATTATAATTTAAATGCGAAAACAGTCAAAAACTTCTTTTTCTTGAAATACATGTCGTACTTCCAACGACCGGTCATATAAGCTGCTAGTGCTGTACGGCTGATTAATACATTCTAGAGATACCTAGAGTGGTGTAAATTTTTAACAACAAACTTTGTATATAATATATTTATATCGACGGTGTTTTGGCTAATTGATGTAACCCTCCAAAAATACGAAAATGAGTTAATGATTGGATCCCATTTTAAAGACGACCGAGCAAGTGACGTAAATTAAAAAAAATAATTGACCAATTTTTGGAAGTGAAACATTTTACATGGGTATTAGGCTTAAAAATTCTGACCCGGCCACTTGATGTAAGCCACTATTATATCGACACTCCATTCGTATAGTCCCGTTTCTGCAAATATGAGATTTTACAGAAGTGCATTTCAAAGATTCATAGCGCAACTCAGGATATAATGTTTTTGATAAAAACAGTTTTTACTCTCTCCTGAACAATTTCAATTTTTCAGCGTTACATTAATTTTCCAAATTTATAAATTTAAGATATCTACTTGGTGGAATTTTGATATCGAATTTGAATCGATCATATTTTGTACGTTTCCATACGTTTTATCACTAAAGGCCTTTGTTTCACTATTCGGTATCTTCAGGCATTCGATTACACAAATGAACTGGAACTGACAGCTTGCAAATAGTTTACATCGTTTATATCTGTTGTCGGCTCCGTGGTGCAGTGGTTTACATCGTTGGATACGGTTACGGATGTGTCGGGTTCAAATCCGGGTGTGATACATTTTATTATTACAATCGATTTATGGATGTCTGTTCATATATATGAATGTTTGTGATGTCTGGAATTCCCTCCCAACCATCCGATCCTAAAAAACGGAGCATAAGGAGAGCGATTAGCTCACTACTAGTCCTGTCCTAGCCCTTTTCTTCTATCCCTACTCTCTTTGAAAAGAATAGGTTGAGCAACTGAGTTACAAGCAGTTTTCTTAGAACACTTCTGTTGAGATATCTCCATTGGGAGGCTATATGCTCCACACTGGAAGCGGACATGGTAAAAAAATATGCGAAAGGAAAAGGGCGTTATGTCTAAAATTGATACTTTTAAAGAAAGCCAAAACAAGATTTGCGTTTGTATGAAATTTCATGAAAAATGTTATGTTTAAACATGAATTTAATTGATTCAGCAGCATTATTGATTCAACTGTACTTTTTCTCTTAAATGCATTGTAGTATAAAAAGACTATATAGATACTTAAAAAATAATTTACTTTTGAGTTCAACAATATTGATATAATTTAAGATATCGACTTAGAACTTGATAGAATTTCAATATCGAATTTGAATTGTTCAAATTTTGTACATTTCCATACTTAACATTACACTAAATTATTGTTAAAATATCTTGATGTTGTATCATCATTCAGCCGGGGTCGATCAACTTCTGGATGAAGGCCTCCCTCAGCTCCCTCCACTCTTCTCGGTTCCTAGCTTTACGCTGCCACGTACTTGCTCCGAACCTGACAAGTTCGTCAATCCAGCCGGTTTTGGGACGCCCTGAGGACGCTTAGTGATGTTATGTAAAGGGTACAAACTGTTTACAATCGGTCAGTTCAAGTTCATCCGTGTACTCGTACGCCCGAAGATACCAAAATGCATTAAATTAAATCAATAATTTGATAGCTTGTACCGGGATATGATACCGAGACATCCGTAACTAAAGCCAATGAAGTTGACTACTGCAACATCGACGGACCGATTTAGTTGTGTAAATACATTGTCGTAAACCCAACCACTTAAAACGTTCAAACGAAAATTTGGTGAATCAAATACAAATGTGCGTAAATCTCTTTTATTATCACTATTTTGCCCTTCTGTCATTTTTGAACTTTAAGTTCTCCCATCATAAATATTGTTTTTCATAAAAAGATTTTTTTTTAAATATACCACTCAAAAACAAAAGTGCGCTTATGTTTCCATCTTGTTATTTACTTTGTTTTATAAATCGACCTTTATCCAGTGATACATAAATAATAAGGAAGTATAGTGTGTGTCTATTCAACCCACTCTCTTCTACTATCTCTTAACAGGAGCCGTCACTCAAACAAGAAATACATGTGATCATAATGAATAATTTTTAGTACAGATTTCTATTGTATGCATATGAGCTTAAGTATCACTGGCCCCCGTGTACTGTTACGAATGCGGTGACCATGATTTTGAATGACTACGGGACAGTGATATTATTCATAGTACACCCAATTCTTTCTCTGCACTGGGGATACGTTCCAGAGACTACCATGCAAAAAAAGTTTCATTAGTTAAAATACTTCTAACTAATTTTTTATTTGTATTTAAAAACATTTTCATACGATACATACATAATAAATAATAAATTGACATGATTGGCGATTTAAATTAGACATACAAAATACAAACATAAATGTGTCAAAACAATGACAAGTCAATGAGGCATGAACACCCACATCTAAAAATTCGCCAAATAGCAAAAAATTACGATTTCAATATTCTCAAACGGCCAAAGTGATTTTTTTAAATATATACATATACTTTTCGTTTTTTTATCCGTGTAAAACCAAAATGTCAGTCTAAAAAAATAGTTGCTCCGTTCTCTTATGTCACATTAAATAGAGATAGAAAAGGAGATATAGATAAAAAGAAGACACGGGTATATAAAAATGTCGTCAATATAAAAAGAATGTGAAAAACGCGTAATGATCGATTGATTTTACGTTAAATTTAAAAGATAATTAAGATTAAGCAAAACAGTACAGTGGAAGTAAAATGGTTTACCTCCACTTCGCACTATATGCTGTCATCATTAATTTAAAAGAATCTTGCTCGTCGAAAGGCAAGATATTACAACAATAATCTCGCGGCGTGGGATGTAAGTACCCTTCTACAATAAACAGAGATATTATAAAGTTTACATGACAAAAATTGCCCTAAATAAAAAAAGGTTATAAGAACACGGGTATTTAAAAAACTATAAATATATATAAATGGGCGCCAGTCTGAAAACAAACTTTCAGACGAAAATTAATTTTCAATTAATAAAATGCTAAGAATTGTGACAAATTAAATTTTAATATATAACAATGAATTATCACAAATTAATATAAAAAGTTAGAGTAACCTCGTGTTTAACATAAAATAAGATTTTACATTTAAAGGTGCAATATGCACAACATATGGAATGACCATAGCTTAAGTTAATACAAAAAAAATAACAAAAAAATATAAATATGATACTGATAGAGATGTTGTTGCTCCATCAGGATCGGATGACTTCCATCAGTGCGCTGATCGGTTGAGTAGCCCTTGGAGAACCACCTCTGCGGTTGAACGCCAGACCTGAAATATCTTTAAATATCGTTGCACCTATTCTGACTTTATTATCTTTAATTTGAAACGACCTTATTGGTTCTTTCTTGTCCACCACGGCACGACTTGATTGGTCAAGCCGCGCCGCCGCAATTAACACAGAATTGCCATTGCGTGGACATTCAGTTATTAAATTTTAGTTGGTATACTTAATCCAACCTATTCCATAAATATATATATATAATATGTAATGTACAACATTACACTTAGACCGTGCAAAAAGAGAATCGGGTGAACTTAGGATGCATATATGAATCAATAATGTCCATAATCTAGTAGATATACGTCCATAGTAAACGTATTCAAACAAAATAATTTTTGAAGAGAATGAGAGTCTCTCTATGGAATTATTGGAATCATCGAAAATCACTTTCTTTCATACTCAAAAAATGCTTTGTCACAAGCGTGACTAATGTTAAGATATTATACAAAACAATTGGTAGAATAAATAAAAAAATATGAGAATTTATTTTTCGTCAGTTGATAATGCTCCCTATCATTATGAAAGTTGTAGAATTACGTGCTACAAAATATGTGTTTTATATTGAAATGTTTAGTGCTTATTTATATATCGTTTCTAAATGCGGAATATATGAACACCTGATGGTGCATCTTTGCAAAAGTTATTTTTACGAGAAATGGTTGTTATTCAGTCGCTCACCCTCTCATTTCAAAATGGAAGGATGTATCAACGAAAGGACTAGTAGTTATCTAATGAATCTTGCTATGCCTTCCTTTAAGAACCGGATAGTAAAGAATTCAAATATCATATACACAAATCAATTTATTAATAAACAAGTTCATGCAAGTGTCCCTAAACCCCTAAAGGACTCGAACCCGTGGACGACGCAACCGAATAAAGCGTATGCCCAAGAGTGTAAACCACTCGGCTATAGGAACACTTTTATCTAAAAACATCATAATAATAAAACTTTCATGATGTATTGTATCAATATTTTAAGTGTTATTTTGAGTATAAATAAATTCGTATAATTTAATTTTACATTTATACAAGTGTCCATGGTCACCCTTCGCACGTGGTGCGTTTTGATCTGAACTATTACGAGGATGGATTAGAACTGTCAAGAAGCACACGCAATATACACGTGTATACAATATTTTAATAATAAACTTCAATTATTTTAATGGGAATGGGCGGATACTGCAGCTTTCCCCACGAAACCTACGCCGTCCGTAAAAGCCTTACTTGTATAACGTTTTCGCTGGAAAATTAATGAAACCTACTTTTTGGAATCAGGATATAATTAAAATAATGAAAAAATTGATGAACGGAAATAACGAAAAATTCACTTCCCGAATGCATGAGTTAAAAATATTGAACTATCATGTTGGTATCACGCATATAATTTGAGGCGCTTATCAAGATTGATGTTGCATAGATTATAAAAGGTGTACTTATAAATTAAGTGATATTAAAATTTGATTTGTTAAAACGTTTTTAAGGGCAGTTTTTATGATCAAAAATATCGGATTATAAAAATACGTTGAATGTTTAATAATCTTCCAAATTAATTTGACATGCTTTAGAAAAAGAAAACACCGTCAGTCATATTGTGTTCAGCATTTTTTTCCATTTGCTGTCTTTAATTATATTTCTGATTAGGATGGGATTAGCAGCGTTATTTACTAAGAGTTTACCATCGAAATGACCATAGCCAGTTATGAATTGGCTCGCCCAAAAATCAGAAGTCTGAACAGGGTTTATCTCTTTTTATGACACTGTATTCAGAAAGAGTTTGTACTGCAATCGTAACTGAATATGAGTCAATAAAAAGCATTTTTGCCCACTATTGCTCTAGGCCATTAGTTGTTTGCATTGGATTACGTTGGCCTTTTTGGTCTAATGGTAAAAGCTTTACCCTAACGATCTGAGCTCAAGTTCAGTCAAGGTTAATAAGTTCTTATTTTTTCAATTTGAATTTGAGATTTTGGACATGGACTTTTGTAATGTGTCATTCAACATATTTGATAAATTGAAAATTACGTAATAAACTGTGATGGCATATTTTAAAACTCAAAATTCAATAAAAACAAACTAAATATGTAAAACATAACATATTTTTATTGATAAATGACGATGAAATATTAATTTTTGCTACGAAATTGTACATGAACATGCTATATATTTTTCGAATTAATAGAAATGCAATAAACACGTAATGAATTTAGCCTTGTAAGTGAATTAATCACGAAAGCTCATACATCGTGATTGATATTTTACCGAAAGCTGCAATTACCTTGATCGATTAGGGTCATCACTTTAAATCAGTGATGCCAACACAAGTAGGAAATTGAAAATACAAACGTATTCATCACCAGAGGGTAAATGTTTTTTTTTAATCTTGTTACAAAATATATTTGATTCGATCAAACACGGACACATCCGTAAAATAAAGTTCCGCTTTTGAAACACAGCTTTGAAATAAAATAAAAACTGCCGGTACTGTAGGTAATCGATCGACGTTTCATTATATTCGTTAGTGGTGTCAACAGGTCCAAATCCCCGAAAGAAAACTTATAATTTTCAATCGATTGAAGGATTTGTGTTCACAGACATTTTTATTTGGGATCACTTTTAAGGTGTTCACTAACAATTTTGTATATTTTAAAAATATAACATAATTTTTGTATTACTTCCACATGTTTATAATGATCAGAATCGGTTTGGCTCATCGCAACCATTATCAACTTATACAATATAAGTCATAACAAGGCGATTTATATAAAACTGAATGTTAATTTCTTTTTTGTTTTTTAGATATCTTTTGGATGTTTCTGACCGAAAAATTCTTCATTCCCTATTTATCATGTGCTGTTAATAACATATATAATATTTCATAAATTGTTATTAACATATCGCTTGTAGAGAAGGAAAAGGACGTAACGAACACCCAAAAAATATTGTGTATAGCCCAAATAAAACGTGTACACATGTGATTACACAAGGTTTTTTGTTGTGGGTTACGTGTTACGTCCTTTTTCTTTTCTACAATCGATGTTTAAGTGGTTCTTTATTTAAAAATATCCCATTTGCTATTTCGGTTAATGAATTGTATAATATGAATTATTTTTTAACTTTTCTGACAAAACTACATTTTAATTTGGCTTAACATGTATCGATTTTTAAGAGTTCTTTAAAATTTTGCTTATAGACTATTTAATTTCGTTTATGTTTATAATTGAAGATATCGACTGAGGTGCTTCATATAATTTCAATATCAAATTTGATTTGTTGAGATTTCGTACATTTCCATGTATTTCGTCACTAACGACCCAGGGTCAAGTTCATTCGTGTGCTCGAATACCTGAAGATGCTGAAAGGCGAAACCCTGGTCGTTAGTGACGAAATACATGAAAATAAAAAAATCTTAACAATTCAAATCAAACAACTAATTATGTTGCACATTAATTCATATTTTTACCACCAGACACCACTCAATACCTTTTTTTTGGCTAAAAAATATACATATGGCATTAGTATTATCATCGTATTATAACAGCACCTTCGCTGACCTTAGCAAACATCGCTTATATAATTCACATTTGATATTAAAATTCCATCAAGCACCCTCAGTCGATGTCTTAAATTAAATTATAATTGGTTGTATTGTTGAATTTCTAAGCTATCAGCTTAGAATGATAAAACACAATTTAAAAACTTTTCTTGAAATAAATTAGATTAGACATATTTTCAATTTGTATTACGAATCCGTAAACCAAATGCTGTATATTTTTTCCCATCTCAATTGTGTACAAAATCTATGAAAACATAAAGAAAAGTTGCCAAGCCTTTAAAATCACTGAATTTATAGTAATTACAGTGGTTATTTTTTGTATCGTGGGCCAAAGTTATCCGATTTGGATACAAACTTTGGCCCACCTTGTTTTATCTATATTTATATTTCAATTATAACAATACATCTATTTATATTAAGTAAATTTCATCTTAAGACATTAGTACACTTCTATGTAAAAAAATGCCACACATAAATGCAATGGCGAACCATAAAAATACAAAAACCCTCATGGGTCAAAGTCACCCAGATTGACCGTACTTCGACAATTGAATCGGAGTAGAAAATTTATACACAATTATTTAATGCCAATTATTTTATATTATATTTTCAAAGACATAAAAATATCACTCATGAATTCTTTTAGCATATTCATTAATTTTCATTGCTAATAATTATACTCATGAAATGCATCTATGCATAACAGGACTGTAAATTTAATTTTTATATCTTGACCGTTACCAAGGCAATACTTTATCAAGTTAATGTGATCGATAAATAATACTAGTTATATAAAGCTATAAAAAATGTCACTTTATTACCTTAACTATGGTATCCACTAGAACAGTTCTTCACAAACTACGGGTAGCAAAATGTTCCATTATAGCAGTGATTGTCAAACTGTGACTCGTGAGCTACCGGTAGTTCGAGTACGATATTTTATCAAGTTTCGTCGAAAATTTTCAATAATATGCTCCTTCGTCAGAAATGGAGTTGAAATAATTTCAAAGTGATTTGTCGCTTAAGAGTGTTGCCTCCACTATAGAATCAGTATGGCCTTTCGTTTCAACAGAAAAATATTCAATTTTAGTTCGAATTGCGTTCATAATTAAGGCATTAAGGCATTAAGGCATTGTTACTTACTTATGTAAATCAACGTTTTCCACTATGAAAGTGGATGTAAGTAAATATGATAACAGACTCACAGGTGTACATTTTGATAATTACATTTCGATGGGAGAGACAAGGTACTTGAAACCTTGTATTTGAAGATACTGAGAATTGAAAAAATTGTGAAAGGAAGTGAATGCCATTATTTTCACCAATTATTTTTACTTTTACTCATATTTATTGCAAGATATTGTTATTTTGTTTATAAATAAATAATTAAATTACGCATTTTATGTTTTATTGCAAGTCCGGTGTCCTAATTTATTTTAGTTAATATAATAATATTATGTATGGTACGATAACGAACGATGATAAAAAATTATAAAAAGGAATACGTATAAGTTGCTCACCAGACAAATTAAATTTCTGAAAGTAGCTCAAATCCTTATTGAGTTTGTAAACCACTGAATTAGAGTTACAAGTATTTAATGATATTTTTAATGATGACATATAATTATGTATACATTCATTATATAAGCGCACATTATTTGTGATTTTGTTTGTTAGGCTATTGTAGTATCTATAAGTATATTATTATAATGACAGATAAAGCTTTTGATCACTAAATTAAATAAATGTTTTGGGTATGCGACCGTGGCTTATTTTTTGCAAATTTTGTGGGCAGTGGAATGTAAAAATTTGGGAAGCACTGCGCTATAATCATGTTGTTCAGTGTACTTCAAATCATGCGGAATACTTTTTATGTTCAAGTTACTTGCTTCAGTATTTTTTTCAACGTTTCATGTGCTAGAAATTGGTATCAAGCTGTTAGCGAGGTGTTTAGATCATTTTGTGCTGAAAAGCTCTGACTATCAAATTCAAAATAATGGATTATTAAAAGACTCTAAAGCCCTATTTGTTATAATTGGTTCAGTAAATATTTTTAAATTTAGTCAGTAAGAAATAATGAAACGTCTGTAATTTATCAAAATGCTTAGTAAATAATTCGATAAATGGTCAGTATACACGTGGTCAGTTAATAAAATAAGCGGTCAGCAATTTATATAAAATGGTCAGTTATTTAATTAAACGGTCAGATATTTATATATTTAACTGGGCAATTTTTTAATTAAACTTAAACTAACCCAACCTTTATTTATTTTGCAATTATTTAGTGACCAAACCTAATTATTAACCGAACATTTATTATTTCTTACTGACCATTTATGGAATTAGTTACTCACCAAATATTTAGTTGCCTTTACTATTTTACTATAGATAGAAGTGAGGAACCTGTTTATGCCAGTCAGCCACGTTCAAGAAACTTAATTTACACACACAATTAGATATTTTTATAATATTAAAATTTAGTCAAAAAGCTGCACTCGGAGAACTTGAAAGATGAAATTTAAAATAGCGACTGAAGGCACTTAATGGAATTTCAATATCAGATTTGAATCGATGAAATTTTGTACATTTCCATTTATTTCTCACTAACGACCCAGAGTCCATTCGAGTTTAGTCGTGTACTCGAATGCCTGAAGATGTCAAAAGGCGAATCCCGGGTGGTTAGTGACGAAATACATGGTGACACAGTATGAAGATTTTCCACCCTAGTATAATTGAATATTAAAATTAAATCGAATATATGTTTGATTATAACCGATTTCATTGTAATTAGATACTCTTCGACATTAATACAAATTGATTTTTTGGATTAACTATGCGCAGATAAATATTTAATATTAAATTATTCCTGACATTGCTCTATGTGCGTCTAATTCACCCCATAATAAGTTCACTTGAGAGAATATAAGTAAAACACGAGGGGAAATTTCCTTTTCGACTGACAGGCCATCAAGAGGCGTTGCGCCTGTCAAATTTAATACGTACTTTTTGTTTTTCAAGGAGTGTCCTCTTTTACATAATTTATGATTTACACCATTATGCTTGGGAAACAAGGGCTCGCGATGTTTTACATGTATATAGCATACCAGTGGTGCCTAATATATACTTTTTTTCATACTATACTATTTAGAAATTAAATCTTATCTGCGATTCATCCAAATTATTGCAACACAATAAAAAACATGAAATCATTTATCTATCTATTGTGTTATGAAAAAATAGAAAGCAGTCTATATTGGTACCCCGAACATAAAACAGACACTCACTTTTTGGTCATTTTGTAGGAGAGAAATAATGTTTTATATTTACCAACAATTGTTTTTTCTTAAATACTGTCAATCTAGGTAGCTTTGGCCTAGTTCTGATGGTTTTTCGTATTTTTATGGTTGGCCATTGTATTTATGTGTGATATTGTTCTACATATAAATTTAATAATGTCTCTTATGAAATTTAATTAACAAACATAGATTTATTTTTCTAATTGATATATAGATGTAGATAAAACAAGGTGGGGAAAAGTTTGCATTCAAATCGGGTAGCTTTGGCCCACGATACAAATAATCACAGTAATTACTATAAATTCATTGATTTTAAAGTCTTGGCTATTTTTATTTATACTTTCATATATTCTGGAAATAATTGAGATGGGAAAAAATATACACCATTTGGATTAAAGATTAGTGATACAAATTGAAATAGCCATATTTTCAATATAAAAATATTGTTCTAAGTTTTAGTCAATTTGGGTAACTTTGGCCCAGTTCTGATTCATCAATTGATCACGATTCTCAAAACCGGTCCTGATCATTATGAATATGTAGAAGTAGTGCAAAACAAATTGTGTTTTATTTTTAAAAATAATACCTTTCCACCAATAATTGACAGTTAACACCTTAAAAGTGCATAAAGCCAGTATTGATTTCTATGAATTATAATCTATTTATTTTTAATCGACAATTCTTAAGCTTGTATTTCGTCCTTCTGCAAACTAACGAAAAGTGAGTTACTGCTTTTTTCGTTAGGATTCTATATAACGCTGCACTGATAAATTAAACAGAAACAAAGTATTGATGTATCACATTTTTTTATCATGTATTATTTTAAAAACGTCTCTATCACTTAGAGACGTTTTTTACTTTATTAGATGATGGAACATATAAAAAGCAACAAAATATTTTTTGAGAATACATATCACCGGAAATAGCGCAACTCTCGCATGCCACTCAGTGTCTGACTTAAATAAAGCCCCTTCCAAACAATTAATTTTACACTGTCGGGTAAATAATTAATTTTATTGATATGAAATTTTCATATCGATTATTGCATTGCCACGAAAATACTGATATTATATAGACAAGTAATTGTAGTTGCAAAAATATGGAAAATATATTAGGCACGAGTAAAATGAAGAGTAAATTTTAATTCTAATCAAGAATTTAAAAATTTCAATTAAGTAAATCGTTATCTACACATTTAAACATTTTTATAATTTATTAAATTTTAAAAAAAAAATAATAATACGTCTCTTTTTTCGAATAGAGTAGATAAACGATAGAGCTTGGACAGGATCAGTAGTTAGCTAATCGCTTTTGCTGTGCCCCGTTTTTAAGATCGGATGGGTGGGAGGGAGCTTCAAAAATCAAAAATCACAGACATTCATGTATACGAACAGAAATCCATAAATCGTTTGGAATATCAATTTATGAAACTGTCCGCACCGGGACTTGAACCCGAGACATTCGTAACTGTAACCGACGACATTGACCACTGCACAACGGAGCTGAAAATTTACTGAATTACATAAAAAATGCAGCTTGAAATATTCAAGAAATAGCTCATTTAAATACATACTATGTATTACATAATATCATTCAACAGTATCGTACCAGTGATTATTTCATTTTAAATAATAATATCTTCAATACCAATCTATGATAGTCATGTAGTATTATTTTAAGTTGTATTATAGATTATAGTGGGCCTGACATGTCGCACTGCAAACGGACAACCGCTCGATAAATGCTGTGATTCATTGGTATCTGAGGGGCACAAAGCGGCCTCAGGGGCGTCTCAAAACCCGCTGGATTGACGAACTTGTGATGTTCGGTGAAAGTACGTGGCAGCACAAAGCTAGGAACCGATAAGAGTGGAGGGATGTGGGGGAAGCCTTCATCCAGCAGTGGATCGACCCCGGCTGAAAATGTTGATGAAAGATTATATTAACAAAAAAACACACCAAATGTAACATATACATTAACTTTATTAGAGAGACGAAAAAAATTCTAATTTTAATTCATTCATAAATAAACAGGCAAATAAATGTTACATTTTTTATCCCGAATTACGACTAACGGTCATTAGGTGATAAAGCAGTTAATTTTTCACTAGCATAGGTTTTTATGTTTTTGATTGTAAGCAATTTAAAAATTTAGATCATACTAGCTTCTGATTTACAATTGCTAAGTATAATAAATATAAATTATGTAACAGGTCATCGTTTAATTCAACAAAAAAAATGTATTACGTGAAAATGTAAGAAAATTCTCTTTGTTAATTTGTTTTATTGTATAGAATGCGTGATGGAAAACTCGAATGAAGTCGTGTTACTAGCAATTTATTTGATAATTGTGTACCTATCTTTTCTTTGCAAACAACTCAACTTGATTGCCGGTTGTTTACAACCACACGAACTTTTCTTACTAACACGCAACTTTGCTTTTTAACATTTCCACCACTGGAAAAATATATAAATTGAAATCCTTCGTCCACAAGATTAATTATTATATAATAACATAAATCATATGGGAATATGGTTATTCTTCCAAGATATGAAACACAATCAGTAAATTCAGCAAAATTGTGTCGATTAAAATGCGCCTGATTGATTTAATCTTTTAACCACTTGATGAATTCAAGCGGAAATTTAGTTATTAATTCATTAACGATCTTACTGGGGATAGAAACATATAAAATTGCATTCAATATGATTAGAAATACATATAATATCATCTCGGACTCTGTGATTTATGAGAGTGCTTCTCAGGGCCCTAGGGCTTCTGCGGGGGCCGCAAAATATTCCAGTAGTGCTACAAATATTTAATAACGTATTGTTTTCCATTGATATATGTATATATTTGTATATAAGAACACACTCTTTGTGATTGTAGAATGTAGGTTAATTTATATATAATTTCAAAGAAAGGTTTCGATAACTAAATTGATTTGGAATAGGGGGGCGTGGTATATTTCTCGCAACTTCAAAAATTAATCATATGATGCTCATTGATAACACTTGTATATGTATAATAAAATATAACGACGTTGTTTTGGCCAATTGATGTAATCCTCTAAATTAAAATCATTCAGGAGTGAGTAAAAACTGTTTTTATCGAAAACACTGTACGGCGAGTTTTGTTATGAATCTTTGAAATGCACTCCTGTAAACTCTCATGTTTGCAGATACGGGACTATACGTATCGAGTGTCAATATAATAGTGACTTAATTTAATTTAAGACATCAACAGAGTGTTACACTTGAACATCTGTTAATTTCTTAGACACAGCGATAAGATTTGTCCTATTTTATTTTGTATATAATCGTTGTAAACTGTCTGTTTAATTTAGTTTGAGCCCAATCGTGTGCTCGAATACCTGAAGATGCCGAAACGCGAAACCCGGGCCGTTAGTGACAAAATACATGGAAATGTACACAATCTCAATAACTCAAATTTGAAATTTAATAGTGACTTATATCAAGTGGAAAAGTCAGAATTTTTAAACCTAAAACCAATGTTAAATGATGTTTCTTTTCCAAAAAGTCGTCAATTTATTTTAATAATTTACATCATTTAGCCGAAACCTGCTTGCTATCTTGTCTTTAAAATGAGATACAATCATTAACTCATTTTCGTGTTTTTTGAGGGTTACATAAATTGACCAAAACACAGTCGAATATTGTAATTATATTGTAACTTAGGAATTAGAAACCACTTACAAACTCACTTAAGGTGTAAACTGTCAATTCTTGATGGGAAGGCATTGTATTTTAAAAATAAGACACCATTTGTTTTGAACTACTTCCACATTTTTATAATGCTTGCGATTTGAAAAACCGGTCTTGGTTATTCTGGAAATGTGAAAGTAGTACACAACATATTGTGTTTTATTTTTCAAATATACTGCATTTTCACCAAGAATTGACAGTTAACAAAAACTTAACTTAAAAGTGAAATGTAGTATTTAATAATAAAATTTATATGTTACATATTATTAATTGTATCTTTGGAGATACAAATTAAACTCTCAGCAATGAAAAAGATATTTAAGGAATGATTGTAAAAATAAAGGTCCTATTTCTTGCCAAAAGAATTGTGAAACGTATTTTTCGAATTGGTCTAAACTTATTTATAAATCTGATATTACATGTCAGGTGAATGCCCAATAATAATAATTGTCCCATACAAAATGATAATGGTATGGAGTTGTAGGCAGACAAGAGACAAGTAAGCCTAATTTGATGTCAGTCGTGATGAGTGATTGATGGACGTCAGTCCAAACTTTGCCGGGAGAGGTCATTGATAAATAAGTAGAGCATGAGTGTTTATGCTTTATGCTAAGTCTACACGAAAAGAAGTGAATGTTGGGAGAAGGCATCAGATCAGGTATAAGAGTATTGTGTGAATTTACGGTATATAAAAGGAACTTTAAGCTCAGTTTGAAAACTTTAGAACGTATCGTGGCTAAAGTCATAAGGACGTTACTACATAATCAGTGTTTTAATATGATCTTTTCTTCTTTTATTTATATGTTTAAGCAATTTGGAACCTGCGAAACGGATTACAAGTTTCCTGTCTATTTTTATTTTTAGAGTGGGTACTGGGTACCTGCATACCAAGTCTTAATATTCTAGCCGATCACTTACTGCCTTACTAAATATTTTTTTGGCTGAAGGCTTTGAATGGAGGAAAATAGTTTAGGAAAAACCCTTACGAATACTGAGTGTATTTTAAGTAAGCAAGAGTGTACAATTATTGGTCGTAATTTGATTTTAAATTTAAAAAGTTTATGTTGAATAAGTTAATAATAAAAAATTATTTAGTTCCACAAGAATTATATTAATGGGTTGATAGCTATTTCAGCTTCATGCTTTAGTTTTTGACGATAACGATAAACAAAATAGCCATCAATGGTTTTACCAAATTTCGGTTCAATCAATAAAGTTTGCTTCATTTTGTCCATTCCTTAACTGACTTTCGAGAATGACTCAATGGCAAGCGTTTTGAAATTCTGCCTGAAGGTTGCGTAAACATTTTATTATTTACTTTCTCTGTACGAAGTGAATCCTGAAGGACCGATATCTAAAATGATATTGTAGTCGACTATCTGCACCATGAAATAAATAGTTAGAAAAAGGAGATAGGGTGTATAATATGGAACATAACATCACCTTGACGATCTTAATTAAGGTGTTGGCTGAGGAGGAGGAGCTATTCGGTACAGAAGATGTACAGGAAGATCAATATTTTTTTGTTTCCACAAATACTTAATTGAAAATCGACAACACTACTTATTTCTCTATTTGTTGTATTTCAGTAATTTCAGAATCTTTCAAAAAAAGTGGTATTTATTACACCTATTCACAATTTTTAGAAAAAAATTCTTCATCATGTTTATTTAATTCTCAAGTGAAATCGGAATCGATTCATATTTTTGTATAATGTGAAGGAACAATGGTAAAAAAATGATAAGCAGTTAAAATTATTCATAAAATTCATCATGAATCCCCTGTCCCAAAAAATGACATGCAACATACCCTGTACTCTATTATGTCAAATTATTGTTTCACTGTTTGTTATGTAATTAAATAAGTTGGTTGTCTGTCAACAAATCTTCAAACGTGGAGCATTATAAAGTGGATTATTTTTGACAGTTGAATACAAGTAATCACGCAAAGTTTGGAAACCTTTTTGAGTGTGTTTTCACATTACAAGTTTTGAGACGTTTGGATGTAATTAAAATAATAATTAACATAATCGCTATTATACTTCTCCGACAAATAACGAATTAACAATAGAATTATATATTTAGTATGCACGATTATTAAAGAAAAAAAAATCATTAAATGTACAATATTAATAACATTAAAAAAATTAACAGCAAAACATAATATTTCTTCTTTGTACAGAAATACATATAACTTTCCATTTTAACAGATCGATATGAAAGAATGTGAGTTCTTAATTTTTAAATAATTTACGCAAGTCACAACCGCTATACTATTTCTTATTAATCATATTATGCTTCAGTGCAGTTGAAGAGGCCTTCATTAAGCATTGAGTTGTTGAGAGACGTTGTATGAATATATTTAGCACCAGATATACAATATAATGAAACCTACGTTGACGATTTCAACTATAAATGAAACTAATATGGTTCAAGACTGTGAATCTTTTGTTTTGTCAAAAGGACTTAAGTTATATTGAAAACCATTCTTTCCATTTGGATGATTTTTATAGGGTTAATGATAGAATTATTTATTTTTATTTGACGAATCATTTTTGTCTATAACAACTCAACCCATATGTGAGGAACCCGCGGTCTTTTGGGGCACTAAGCGCAGCTTTCTAAATGAATCTTAATTACTGAAACAATTCATTTATTAATGGTTTATTCGTTTTTTATCATATAACTAATATATTTGACAAATCAAAGTCTTACTCTCGAACTTCACCACGCACTTTGTATCGAAATGCAGAGCGTATTCCTAACTACTTGAAAATGAAGTACTCTTGGTTACGTCCTTTTGGCACAAAAAAATTCTGACAAATTGTCACTTACGACCTTTTGTATATCCATCTCCGTTGTAATATAACTATTATAATGCATTAACAATTGTATGGCTATTGGAAAAACTATCATAATTATAATGAGCAAACAATGAGTGATGTTGTATAAATATAAAGACTTTTTGTATGTAATTCGTTCAAAATCATTTTTTTTTTGCATGGGTAAGAAGGAAATAAGTAATAGATTTTATGATTCAAAACGGAACATCGCTGGAGCGATAACTTTTTTTAATACTGAAGCTAAGTTACATTAACGTTTTTTTATTGCTCAATTTAATTTATTCTTAAGATTCGTCGAGTGTTAGATGTACATCTGAAGTCCCCAAAGTAAGCAGTAATAAAAACGTATTTTAATATTCATGCAAGATCGTCACGAATTTATTACTTCTACTTTAGTCTCGAAAAAGTTTCATACCTATGTCGGGCACTTCGAAAATATTAAAAAATATATATGCATACATAATCCACGTAATGAAATCTTAAGCGCCCGTCATATTTTTAGAGTGGCTCATTATTGTGATGAGATTTAATAAAATGTATTTGAAATCAAATTGAGTTTTTACATGCAGGAAATATTGTTTTAAATAAGTCTAGGGCAGCTTTAAAAAACTTTTGCATATTAATATTTAAGTCCATTGTTTGGTCACATCAATCAAATTACCAACCCTGTAGTAAGTGGTCGACGGGTTCAAATCTCAGAATGGACATATTTTCGATGGATTCGGCGGTAACTTTTTTGAAATTCATTTTTAATATAAAATTAATTGTGATAAATTTATTATTCCACTGGCTGTGTTACTTTATGTGACACGTGTTTCACTTCGTAAACAACAGTAATCGATTGATAGTGAATAATTTTTTAAATAAAACAGGTGGCTAACCACTATTACATTTATAGCCCATGAGATTTTCACTTCTAAACACTTTGTAATTAGTACATTTATCGTTTGTGTGTACTCTTTTCCCCACGTCCAGTAGAAGAAAATAAATACACCCCATTCTTAATTTTTAAGTTGAGAATTAGATTCGAATTAGTTGAGAATTAGATTGTTTACCTTAGAAATAAATAACCTTGTGATATAGTTAGTCTGAAGATGCTTGTTTAAGAAGTGAAACACGCGTCACATTTAGTAACAAAGCCAGTGGAATAACAAAGTTATCAATTTTAATTTTATATTAAAAATACAGTACGGCCAGTTTTATAAATTTATATATCAATCTATTCATGGATTCGCGTGTATGTATGGATACATGTGATGCTTAAGCTCCTCTCACCCTTCCTATAATGAAAAAGGAAGGCACAACAAGAGCGATTAGCTAACCCTACTAATCACTTGTCCTGTCCTAAGCATGTACTTATATCCTTACTCTCCCTAAAAAGGAAAGCTTTAACTGAATAAAAAAGCTTCGTAGGAAAACTTCCGTTGAAATAAGCTAGATTAGGAGTTCATATCGTCGATGTACTGGACGAAGACACTAACTGAAAAATACTAGTTTTGAGTAATCGGACTTTGAAATTTGCTAAATGTTTGAAATGCTATACCTTTGTCATTTTGTTTGTTTGTACAAAACTTTTTTTAAGTAAAAGTATAATTTATAAAAAATAAGACTGTTCTTTCATAAGGTAGAATTTGCAATAAAGAAAATTTTAGTACAACTAACTCAATATGTCATTTTTTAGATTTAGTGTTTTCTTCCAGAACAGCAACAATATGATCCACGGTGGGAGCGGAAATTGTCAGCAATAGTATCCAGTTATATTTAAATGTTCAATAATTACTTACTAATATATCAGATCATCGGATTTGCATCAGGGATGGTCAGTGGTTTAATGGTGATACCATTTCTGTTCGATATAGTTATATTGCCCTGCTAAGTAAAAACACAGTATTTAAAGAAAACGTCGAAATTAAAGTATATATGGAGTATGATAAAGTGAAAAATTTATATTTTGCACTAAAAAAAGATCAAAATGTTTTTATACTTATTGAAAATTAACTTAACTTTGTAAGTAAAAACAGCTTTATTATGATTATAAGTAAAAACACAGTCGTTTTTGTGAAAGAATTGTGTTTTTACTTATAATTATTTATATAAAACCTTTGTACATTAAATTAATTTTCAATATAATATGGAGATTTATAATTTTATTTGTGTATTATACATTCAAAAAAATACAGCAAGTATCAAATGGGCCGGAGCTGATAGTGAATAAAAATTTACTGAAAATTAGTGGTAACAATCTTTTCCGATAAAACATTCTTGTGAGAAGGTTCTAATTTTACGATATTATTTTAATCATATTGTTCATTATAAATTAATTTTTTTAAAAGATTTTAATAATGTCGCATAATTAAAAAAATTAGCACTGCTTTCATTAAACAAAAAAAAATGTTTTTCAGACTATTGCAACGTATAATTTTTATTTTTATAGTGTTGGTTATTATTATTATAATTTTGAAATATAAATATATAGTGCAACTATCACACCTGCTTTACGACTCAAGATAAAATTTAATAAGAAATTGCATACTGCATACAGTGAGCCATAAAATACATGCTTCGATCAATTTTATTTTCATAATAGTTAATTAAAATATACATCTTTAGTTTTTTTAACCATTTCAGTTCCCAATGTAAGCATTTATACTCTCTGACGTAACAGTTTAAAACCGATTTTGATTAACGAGCAAGTATTTTCAAATATTTAATGGATTATAGGCGCTTATGGTTCAAACATTACTTTAACAATATGTATATCATTGCAATCAAGCATTTCATCTTCTTCTTTTACCATTTCCGCTGCTAATGTGGAGCATATGATCTTATAAATTATAATATACCAACAGAATTTTTTCTATTAGAACTGATACATAGTTGTTCAGCCTCGATTTTTTCGAAGATAGTAGATATAGAAGGATAGAGCCAGGACACGACTATTGGTTGGGTAATCAACCTCGCTATACCCCGTTTTTAGTATCGAATGGGTGAAAGGTGAAAGGGAATTTTTGTCTACGGACAGAATTCCATAAATCGATTTAGAAATCAATTTATGAAAATTTCCGTACTGGGATTCGAACCAATGAGATCCGTAACCGAAGCCAGTGATGTTGAACACTGCACCACGGATCCAATGGAGGCTACCACTTCTAAGCCTAAACACTCGTGTGCGTTCGTCATATTCGGTTACTGTGTACATGTGTTTGAATCTCCAAGCACACAATTTTATAATTATATTGTTTTTTCAATCGATTTATAGAATTGTATTTTGTGATGTTGTTTTCATTCCTTCCTACCCATCTGATCCTAAAAAAAGACGTAGCTTAAGTGATTAGCTAACTAATAGAACTGTTTTAGTGTTATTCTTCTATTATAACCCACTTTCTTATTACTGGTTAGTTGTTCATCTTAATTGCCATTGTCCTAATGGCTGAGGATCTAAATCACCGTTCCGTTTTTCGATCAACTGTCTAGATGTTATGCCAATCTTTTGTTCTTCGTTTAAATAGCGTAAATTAGCATACTGCATATCAATTTAGTTCATTTAAAACAAACAAGAAAACTATCTTAACAGCCCTAGTTTGCCCCATATAAACAAAAATATATCATATACACTTTAGAAATCACACATAGTTTCACATAGTTTTATGGCAATTTTCAGTATTCCCCATCTCTAAAACTTATATATTTCATCAATTCAATGTTTTTCGCAATCTCCAAATTGCCAAATTGCCTATTAATAAATGTGATGTCATCTTGTTTTTTTTTGCGTATGGAGGTGATTTTAATTTTCATTCATCGTCCTTATGTCAGTTATGCTTAATTATTATATATTTCTATGTTTTATTTAATTATAATTTTAATAATAAATAAAGATACTGTTTTTTTTGCTCACACAATACTAGACGCTTGAAATATGTACGCGTAAAGAAATATTGTGAAGATTGTATAAAAAGTAATAAACCACCTAATTAAAAAAAACAGATTTGAATTTATAAAAAAGTTTTTCATTTTAGACAAATAAAGTCCAGATACAATAAAAACTTAAGTATAATAAGATGAGGAGGGGGTGATAAACTTTATTGGATAGAAACTATATTATATAGTTTGTTTTACTGCTCTGCAAATTTATTTGTATCTGAAGATATCATATATATTATGATACCGATTTGTTTATTGCGACTTTCATTCAGTAATTTAAATCATCATTTTTGCAATGGAATATACTAATCTCGTTAAATTTTCCGTAGGTTATTCAGATTTATTATACAAGAACAATTCGCAAAATCATAAGATCGACTCTGGAGTCAATTTATAAAGTTTTTGAAAATATTAATGAGATTAATAAAACCATGAGAACAGCTTATTAACTTTATATAGCTTACGTTAATGATTGGCTAAATAAAGTTGTTTTTAATGATATCCCCGCTAGTCTCCTTGCTTCCTCTCAGGTCCATTCAGTAGCCCCATACTACATCCTATAGATCAAGAGTGCGTAATCAGTCGATCGCGAAGCAAAATTGATTGGGATTTTTGCAAATAATTATAAATTTCATATTTTAAACTTACAACCGTGGTTTAAAAAAATTATAACACAGTCTTTGGACAAATTGATTCGTGATAATAAAGCGAATTACTGGTCAAAGTAAGAGACCCCTTTTTTGGTTTTGTTTGAAGAAAATTCTCAGGTAATTTTGCTATTGCAGTTTAGGAATTAAAAATAGCATCAACAAAAGTCTTACATCGATATCCTAGTTCCATAGTGATACAACTAAAAATTGGTAGTTTTGAGATATTATGGCCGATCAAAGTTGTGACTCATCTAAACTGACTCACTAAAAAATGATGGCCTATTATTTGTATTCGTTTTATATTCAAATGGGTGGTCGAGTGAAGAAGAGTGGTGTTCGAATATATTGGCTAAATTAACTCAAAACATAATTTTTTTGACTTATCGTCCTATGGAACTTGGCCATCGATATGATTCTTGTTAGAATTCGATCACCATGAAAACTAAGATTAAAAGTAGCTTCCGACTTCAAAAAGGTTGCGCATCCTTGCTGTCATCAAGCTTTTTCAAAAACGGGCCGGATTGATATTTTAAAAACTTGGGGAACCGAACGACAAACAAATTATTAAAGGAATCCTATTAGAATAAATATGTCATATTTCGTCCCATGTTTTGTAGTGTAGCGTTGTTTTAAATTATATTCTTTAAAAACAGATACCGCCTCTGTGCAAATTAGACATATGCATTTGCCTTTGTTTTGCACAAAAAGTAACAAATTGACCATTGCACATTAAATACGGGACACTCATCATACTTGACATCATTATATTTGGGCACTAAATTTAAAGAAAAGCGATTGAAATTTTACAATATACAGTTATTCTGTGTTTTCTTACGGTAGCATGATTCTCCAGTTCTGAGTTCTGACTGATTACAACCGTGAGTCCCAGACTTTTTGCAGACTATTTGTTGCTATAAACGACTTTTTTTTTTAATTATCCATGTCCGCTCCCTACGTGGAGCATATGGCCTGCTAATGAAAGCATCTCAACAGAATTTTTCTATGAGAACTGCTTGTTACTCATTTTCTCAACCTCTCTTTTTGTTAAGAGAGTATCGATAGAAGGATAGGGCTAGGACAGGACTAGTGGTTAGCTAATCGCCCTCGCTATGCCCCGTGAGGATCGGATGGGTGGGAAGGAATTTTTTAGACATCACAAATCCATAAATCGATTAAAAGATCAATTTATGAAAACCGTCCGCACCGGGATTTCAACCCGAGGCATCCGTAACCGTAGCCAACAACGGAACCAACTGTGCCACGGTTGCTTTCTATACCTACTCTCTTCAAAAAATATTTCACTTCTCAGTACTTTTCGAGTAACAAACAGCAACATCTTTCCATTAAGAGGCGATATGTTCCAGATTGAGAGCGGACATGAGAAGAGAGGCGACTCACAAACGTGGTTACGTCAAAAGACGAAAAGACGGTAGTAAAACTTGTATTTGAAGATAACCGGACATACTCGCTAGCAAGACAGATAATCCCAAGACAGAATTATACGACGACTACTTATATATAAATATAAAATTAAAATCGATAACTCAGTTTTTCCACTTGGTTTATCACTAACGTGACGCGTTTCGCCTCTTTAAGAAGCTTCTTAAATACCAAAAATACTGCATCTAGTAAATAAAAAAGGTATTAAAATGAATAGCTTAGAGTTTTTTGAAATCAATAAAACCAGTAACAGTAATCGAGTATTAGTAAATAACATTTTAAATAGAACTGGTGGATCACCACTATTAAATTTATTTCCCTAGGGATATTCACCTCCAAAGACAAGTAATTGATTTGTAATTAGCAGTGTTATGGTAATTAGTCTATCGGTCACTTTTAAGGTGTTAACTGTTAATTCTTGGTAGAAAGACATTATTTTTTAAAAAATAAAACACAATTCATTTGTAGTATTTCCACATATTTATAATGATCAGGACCGGTTTTGATCATCACGAGCATTAGCAACTGATGACTTCAGTTGACTTCAGTTAAAATATGTGGAAGTAGTACAAATGAATCGTGTTTTATTTTTTAAAATAGTCTATCGGTGTTAATGTCTTACCCCCCTACCCACGTCCAGTAGAATGGAATAAAAACTACCCTACCCTTTATTTTTAATGTAAGAATCAGAATCATTGTCTAGTTTTAATAAATAACCTTGCAATATGGTTACTCTCAAGATGCTTCTTAAAGAGGCGAAACGTGTCCCATTAGTGATAAACCATGTGGAATACAAGTTATCAATTTTATATTAAAAATGAACTTCTACAAAGTTACCATCGAATCCATAGAGGAATATTTGCATTTTAAAATAATTACAAGGTAGCAAAATTTTATATTATTTATGTACATGCATTTGGCGAGACATGAGACACAAATTTGACATCTTAGATGAAAATCTCTTTGTATGTGACTGCGCTTGGTACTAAGCAGCGCAAGAATGATGTCGAAGGAAAATAATTGCCATATAAAAGTGCACTTTTCTTTGCAAGTATAATGTGGAAAATAAAGAATTCCATGTTTGTATAATGCAATCACCAAAAGTATTATGTATGTAAGTGTTTACTAGACTCCTGTGTGTTCGTTTGAAGCTTTAAACTACACGTCGCCATGTAAAGTCAGTTACAGATAAGAAATTAAATTTTATGATAAAGACATAAATAAAAGAACAAATCTACTTGGGGTATTTAAATTTTTCAAGATGGCAACATTTATTTTACGCTGTATTTGTTGTTCCTTTGTGGGTTAATGTATACATATTGACGTCTAATTGAGATCTTACAACATCGGCTATTACTTGGGTCGATAATGAAATTAAAATATTGTATTTTTGTATAATAAGGTAATGTGGAATATGTAAGAAACAAAGTTTTTTCATTTCGTTATTTTTTATAGTATATTTCCACCAAGGTATATATCATAAGTCAAAAAACCTTGTTTTGAGATAATCGACTATTAAGAAAATCACGAAATTTAAGTTTTTTTATTACATATCTTAACCATTAATTATTAAACTAAAAACTTATTCTAAAGGAATTTGGATTATTGAGATTTTGTACACTTGAGAGCTCTCAGTTCGAGTCCATCCGTGTGCTCGAATGCCTGAAGATGCCGAAAGGCGAAACCCGGGTCGTTAGTGACAAAATACATGGAAGTGTACAAAATCTCAATAATACAAATTTGATATTGAAATTCCATCAAGCACCCTCAGTCGATGTCTTAAATTATTCTAAAGGCTTCGGTTACGAATGTCTCGGGTCCAAATAAATCGGTTGGTTTCATTAATTTTTCGAGGCGTGGCGAGAGCGATTGGCTAACCACTAGTCTTGTCACAGCCCTATCCTTCTATCCCTACTCTCTTCGAAAAAGGGAGATTAAGCAACTGAGTAACTCGTAGAAAAACTTCTGTTGAGATATCTCCATTAAAAGTTCACTCAAATCAAATTTCCACAGTCTAACCTTCCAATCGATCGATTACGTTTATAAAAACAATGTGTTATCTTTAGAGTATGAATTCTTGTATTTTAGTTAAACGTGGAAAAATATACGTAACATAAAATATAACACAGAAAAAAACATATTGTTGTGAATACCTTGATGAAACTCAAAAAAAAACTGTATTGGAAAAGCACTTTATATTTTTATTTAATGTCGTAAAAACGTATCAATTGACATCCACTTAATAAATTTAAAAAAACGAAATATAGTACTAATAAAAATCGCTTTATTTTTTATACAAAGCGTAAAAAAAACCTCGCCCACTTTGGAAAATAAATGAAATTGTATTTGTCAAAGTAAGTGAGTGACAAACGAAATAATGAAATTAATTATATCACTCAAGACATATTTTTTATTTTCATTTCGGCTGCGCAAAAAGTGGACATTGACAGAGAACACACCGTTTCCCAAAGTTGATTTAAATTAATCATAATGGCCACAATTTGAATAAATAAAATATTTATCACTTGGTTTATTGCTTTCGAGCGAGTGCCGTAATGTGAACGAGCGTCCCGGTCACGTAATTCAGTGTTTCTCGATCTGTTACACTTGGGAAAATATATTGTTTTTATATTCACTAAGCACGAATGAGATAAAATAATGTTACGATGCCTGTATTTAACATATCGCTCGAAAAAAGCAATAATTTTTTTGTAAATTAAAACAAATATCTAGCATTACAGGTTTTGAAAATTGGAAAATCATACTAGATAAACCGGCAACTAATTATTTGGTCAGTAACTAATTCCATCGATGGTCAGTAATAAATTCCATGATTGGTCAATAATAAATTCGATAAACAGTCAGTAAGAAATAATAAATGGTCTGTATATAATTGGTAATTAAATAAAAGTTAGATTAAGTTAGATTAAATTAAAAAACTTACCGTTTTATATAAATATCTGACGTCTTAATTTAATAATTAATCATTTTACGTAAATTATGGACAGTTTATTTTATTAACTGAGCTTGCGTTTACTGACCATTTTGATTAATTACTGATCATTTATTATTTCTTCCTGAACGAAAATTGCATAGTTACTGACCCAATAATTAATTGTTTGTTTTATGATGGCAGTAAAGAAAAATGTAATGTATTTTTTAACTTCACTAAAATAATCCTGTAGCTGACTGGTCAACACTCTTGAGCGATGACCTTATTCGGTTATTACCTCCGGGAAAAAAAATTCTGTTTAGATACCTCCATTAGGAGGCCATATGCTTCACAATCGGAGTGAACATGGTTTAAAAAAATATGAATCTACTTTGTAAATTTAATTTTAATTTAATTTTAAAACAAAATTTTCTAATTCAAATCTCGATAATATTTAAAGGTAAGTAATTATTTGGTCAGTTTCTAATTCAATTAATGTTCAGTAAATGTTAAAGAAACGGTCAGTAAATATTTTAGATTAGGTTAGGTTATTCCATTTTATATATTCATTTTTCTGGTCAGTAAATAACTGACCAAAAAAATTACTGACTGCTTATTTTATTAACTCACCACGTGATTACTGACCGTTTATAGAATTAGTTACTGACCATTTTAATTAATTACTGACCCAATAAATATGTAATTAATGTTAAATTATCGTTACATTTAATAATAGCAATGTGAAAATGTCGCTTATTCTAAATTCATCTCTGACTATGCGACTTAATATAATATTTGCAGATATGCAATGCAAGGGTGAGATAAGGTTATGTTTTATTCGATGTAACTGCCTCGCGAGCAAATCGTCCTTTGAGGAAGATTTCGCTAACATGCAGGAGCATGTGTTATCCTCATGAGGTGTTTCAATTCAAATGCACGTTATCTCGTGCGCTTTTAATAAACTAACACGATGAATTTAATATTCCTTTATGGAATAATGTTTTCGTACCTCTGTAAGCTTCCATAAAGGTTCTCTGTTTGACTTTTACTAACGTGTTTTTAAGAATTTATATCAAATAGAGTTTATTTTCGATATCATTAAATCTGCTTTTCGCTTAGTAATAATATCTTTTCCCAGATGGTTTGCATTGAGTTAAAAGTGGCAGTCTAGGACACGATTAACACCAATTACCATTTTTTCAACGCTCGTATTCTACCTGTGCTGCTTTACGGTAGCTTATCATGACGAAGACTCGTAGACCGTATACTGAGCTTCGAGAATAGAGGCTTGCGTCGGATACTGGGGGTGAAGTGGTTTGACTTTGTGAGGAATTCGGAGATTAGGAAACGGGCCAGGCGACGCCCTGTCACATCGGTGGTGATCACATCCTGCGGATGCCTCCGGAGAGCCTCAATCCTGCTTGCCTCTTCTTCCGACCTGTGGGAATTCGGTGTCCTGGAAGACCATCGGGTACTATTCATAGGATGTACTTGATGGAGCTGAGGGACTCTGGCATATCATGGGAGAAAGTAAAGCTATTGCCGGGTGACAGAGAATCATGGACACGTCGCGTGGTAGCCATATACTCCACATAGGGAGTGAATATGGAAGTTGCAGAAAAACAATATTTTTTTATAATCTCTAATATCACTTTTAAGGTGTTAACTGTCAATTCTTGGTGGAAAGACATAATATTTTAAAAAATAAAACACAATTCATTTGTACTACTTTCACATATTTATAATGATCAGGGCCGGTTTCGCTCATCACGAGCACTATCAACTGATAAAAATACAAACATAACAGGCTTATTTATATAAAATTGAGTGTAAAAATTAAGGTATATAAAACTGATGGTTCATGAACTAAGACAAGAACATACTGATTAGCAAACAAATTATACATAAATGAAATAAAAAAGCTACAATTAAAATGTTATGGACCTCTTACAAATCAATAAATATTAATCTGAAATCACAAATATAGCTACATTAAAAGTCCATTAGCTGAGCAATTTTTTTTAATGATATTACTAATGCAATAAGCAATAATGAATCAGGAAAATTATAAGAAAAAATTACTGAACCGTTAAAAAACAATCAAATATTAAGTATGTAATTAATAATAACAATAAACAGCCATCTTAAGTGGAGAAAGCAGAGCAACTATGAGTATCCATTAATTTTTTTTTAATATCTGAAAAACAAAATTACAGAGACAGAATCAATTCTTACAAGTTAAAAATAACCTTACAGTTATAATACAAATTAATGAATCGGAAATAACAAAGGAGAACATGCAAAGACGGTTTGCTCATTCAATAAATTTGAATTGGGCAAAAATTTATAAAAAAAAATGTTCAAAGGATTTAAGCTTCTGTACTAGTCAACTTGTATCCTTTTTCATTTACATTAAAAATGTATTTATTATAAAATTCTAAGCACCTACTAGGGATTCCAAATATTCGTTAAAAACAATTTTTTTCGAATATATTTAAATAATATAATATAATTTATTACACGTTTTCGTATCAATTTATACACGTGGAATGGAAAGCGATTAAAACGCAATTCATAAAAATATTAACTCTTTTTTTAATATTGTCAGTATTTATTACTTAACTTCCTGCACACTGGAGAGCTTACACCCAAGTCATACAGAATTTCTCCTCGAACATTCCTGATAAAAACTTGAAACACGCATAAGAATGTGAAGCTGTAGCAGATGATGGTGGGTACAACGTTGAGCACCTCATGACATTTAATAAAAAAGTGATTCTATTATTTTGTATTATATTTTTCTCAAGTCTGTAAAAACAAAATTGTTGTAAGTACTCAATTTTTGTTTTGTCGAATTCATGGCGCGTTGGTGTCAGCTGTAATGATATATATATATATATATATATATATATATATATATATATATATATATATATATATATATGTCGATATATATATCGATGTTGTTTTGGCCAATAAGTGTAACCCTCAAAAATTAAATTGTTCAGGAGAGAGTAAAAATTGTGTTTACCGAAAAAATTATATGGTGAGTTGCTTTATGAATCATTGAAATGCTGTTCCGTAAATTTTACGTTTATACGTAGGGAGTGTCGATATAGTAGTGTGTTACATCAAGTGGCCGGGTAAGAGTTTTTAAACCTAAAGCCGAAGGATCGAAGAGAGCCGAATGGCTGGTTATCGAACGTTCTGGAAGGGATGTGATCTCAAACAACCACCATCTCAAATACAGTTCAACACTTATTTATTTTTAATCGAAGATGCAGTGGTTCACATTACACAAAATATAATCTTAACACCTAAAATTGATTCTACATTTACATTTATTTAGCAACTGAATTTACTTTAAGTTATAATACAAATGACACGACACACGATTTTTAATTAAGTCCAATGCTAACTATACAAAAACAATTCACACCGTCACCTCGGCTGCGACGAGGCCGCAACTCGCCTGCATCGTCGGAGCTACCCCTTTCCGTCAAAAATGGGCTCGTCCAGCGGACGTGCCCGGCAGCTATTGAACGGCTTGGCAACAAGAGTCGGTCGAATCTCCGAATTATTGTAGTTACCGCTAGGTGATTTCAATTCTGGACATTAATGAAACTTAAACTTAACAAAAAGACCCGGATGTGTCAGATGTTTACCTTCCAAAAATTAGTCAGTTTATTTTTTTAATTCACATCATTTGGCCGAGATCTGCTCTGTCGTCTTTAAAATGAGATTCAATCATTAACTCATTTTCGTATTTTTTTAGAGTTACATCAATTGCTCATAACACAGTTGATATTGTCTTTTTCTCATACAATAAAACAATAAACGCAATACTATTTACTTAAAAGAGATGTATAGTTGAAAAACAGTTGACAGTAATATACCAAGATAGGATATTTAGTGAATATTGCCGATGATGATTAGACTCAAAGAGGCAACGGCGCTTTTGAGTAGAGCCCGGAGGCCATGAGTCATGTAGAAGGGTTTGTCCTCATTATTTCTCTTAAGTGCTTAACGAAATATTGCAGTTTACTGCCCAATAAAACCTCCGTATTGTGGAAATTTAAATTTCATACCTGGTGTGTGTTATTTTATGAGAAGATAAAGTAATTTTCAATTTTAATAACTCCCTCCTTATTCAAATAAATAAGTTTTTGTTGCTTTAAAGATATTTTACTCTGTATGTTTTTATTTATAAAAAATTTCCACTCTAAATGTTTTTCTTTCAACCATGCCGCTTCCAATGTGGAACGTATTGTTTTAATGAATAAGCTGAAGATATTTTTCAGTCACTCAATCTAACGTTTTTGGAGAAGTTAACTATAGAAAACTGAAGTAGCTATGAGACGATAATAAGTAAGTTATTCGCTTTCCCTGCACCCCGTTTTACATACTAAATAATCATAGTAAGTGAAATATTTTTTAACTTCTTCTAACTAACATGTTGGTTCCGTGGCGCAGTGGTTAACGTCGTTGGCTATGGTTACGGATGTCTTGAGTTCAAGTCCCGATACGGAAAGTTTTATAAATTGATTTTTCAATCGATTTATGTTCGTAGGGGTGAATGTTTGTCATGTTTAAAAATTCCTTCCACGAGGCGTAGCGAAAGTGATAAGCTAACCACTGGTCTTGCCCTAATCCTTCTATACCTTATTTATCCATGTCCGCTCCCAACGTGGAGCATATGGCCTCACTTCTCAGTACTTTTCAAGTAACAAACAGCAACATCTTCTGTTGAGAGATTTCCAGTAAGAGGCCATATGTTCCAGATTGAGAGCGGACATGAGAAGAGAGGCGACTCACAAACGTGGTTATGTCAAAAGACGAAAAGACGGTAGTAAAACTTGTATTTGAAGTTAACCGGACATACATGCTAGCAAGACAGATAATGCTAAGACAGAATTAAACCTAATACTACTTGTCTTAGAAATATCACAGATAACCTCATCATGAATGTAGATAGATTTATTTACAGTATTTATTCAATTGGCATTTACTTGGTGGAAATCCATTATAATAGGATACAATATCAAAGTATTTAGTTCTACAACATTTTATTAGTTAGTTAATAGCTATTTCGGCTTAAGGCCATCATCAGAATTATCTGTAGTTCTGACTATGGCGTTAAGTCGAAATAGCTATGATCCAACTAGTAAATATTGTATTTATATTTTATATTTTATGATATTTTATCATATTGATTTATTTACATTTTTAAAAATAACGATGCCTTAGATTGAACCCAGAATACTAGATCATCAACTAGAACGGTACTTTACCGATAAGCCACAGCGACTATTTGATTAACAGGAGTGAGGGTGGAAAAGGCAGCGGATGGAATAGTGAAGGGTAGAATAACCCCATAAGCGCAAATGTTCGGCTCGAACGCAAACATCTATTTCCATTAACAAAATATTATGTTTACATTTGTCAATCAGCCGGAAATTGCAATTTGAACGGTGAAACAATTTTAATATTTTGTGTATAAACATTGAAAAATCAATAGTTGAACATTTTTTGGAAAATAAAATGTTTATATGATAGATAAAAACAAAACTAAACCGGCAATAATATGATGTTGGTCCTGGGGCGTTGGTCTTGTTTGGTTACGGACACTTAATAAATAATATTTATCAATGGATTTGTGAAGTTGCGTTCAAAGGTATGGATGCCTGTGATATGTAAATTTCTTACCACCCAATCAATCATAAAAACGAGGTGTAACGGGATTGATTAACTTACTAATAGTACTGTCTAACATCCTTTAACCCTTTCATTCCTTTTAAAAAAAGTTCTTGAGCGACTAAATTTTACAGAGCATTTCGTCGCTCTTCTGGAATAAAACAATGACATATTGAGTTAAATAGTTGAGCCAAAATGTTCTTTATTTCGATCTCAGCCATTTGGAAAAACATACTTATTTTCAAAAATTACACTTTTACTTAAAAACGGTTTTTTACAAACAAACTAAATGAAAAAGGTATAGCATTTTAAGCATTTGTAAAACTTTAATGTCAGATTACTCAAAGCTAGTATTTTTCAGTGAGTGTCTTCTTCTTCTGATTTCTCGTAAAACAGTATTTGAACAGATGCTCCATTAAAAGTCCAAATAGTTCAAGTAAAATTCATAATATATTTGATTTGTCCATGTGGCAACACTATTGAATTTACGGCGGATTTTATCAGTACATTTCCAGTCTTGAAAATTCCAAAAAGAATTATTTGTCTACTTGTCAAAAAACTGTGGAATACATATATTATTCGACGTTTTATATCGCATTTAGTCTTATTATGTTGAGTTTACATTTCATAGTGTTCATAGATGAAAACTACTGAAATATATTTAAAATACAAAAAAATGTCGACTGTGGAAAGGAAAAAGGACGTGACCCACACCTAAAAATATTGTGTATAACTCACACAAAAGTGCTAATATACTAGATTTATACATAAATATATAATATGTCGACCGTAGAAAGACAAAAGAACACATCCCTCCGACATTTCATAACATATTTTTTTTGAAAATCACAATTTAATAAACGTTTTGTTTGGGTGTGGGTTACGTCCTTTTTCCTTTCCACAGTCGATATATAAAATTAGAACATTCTTTTGTAATTAAGTTGGCATATTTATTCGTCAAATATTTTTATTTCCTCGTTTGGAATTCCTATATATATATATATATATATATATTGAAATATTAACAAAAAATATATTTATTTTGTGAGCAATTGTTCCTGTAGTACTTATAAGTGTGCTCAATCGTTACTGTGCAATGTTGCCTTACATGTCATTATTTACTGAACCGCTTAAACAAATCCAACAATAAAACATTTTGAATGGAGATTTTTTGTTCAAAGTAAAAAGTGTTTGGAATCAATGTATATATAAATGAAATATTTTTGCAACGGTTTACTTTCGTTGGATAATATAATTTAAAAAATACCCATCCTATTCAGTTAGGAATACGAAGGACTTTTGTCGACGAGTATTTTTCGTTATCAGGCATTATTTGACCTTGGACTTTCATCCTTCGGACGACCTCTACCATCTCCACGGTCTAGGTGAGCGCGTTAGTTAATTTCGGCTCACCCAGTCAGTGGCGCGGTAATTAAACAGTCCGGCCCGTATCGAATTAGCGGCTAATTGGGAGCCCCCTGCTTCGGGTCTGTAAACTTTGACTTACTGTCGTTAACATACTGAGTCATAAGCAAACTTGATTAACAAATCTGCAAACAACTGCATTTGTAATAAAATATAGTAAATTTATAGTCATACCAGTTTTTTCCAACTATTTCCACTCCAAATAATAAGCAAATGGACTCCTAATACAATATTTTATCAGAAACTGTTTTAAAAGAACTGAATACTACATCTACACCAATATCGGATCCCCAGCACTTGTAGGACTTGTGACACACCGTCTATATTAACACCCGGTGTCAGTTCCCAATGTGGATTATATGGATCTTAACAAAAGTTATTTTATGCGTACTTATTTTTATTCAGTTGCTTAACCTCTTTTTTTGGAAATGATAGGGAGAAGACTAGAAAATGACTAGTAGTAAGATAATTACTCTCTCCACGTCCGGCTTAGAGGATCGGATTAGTGGAAGGGATTTTAATCATCATATACATCCATGCCATTTGAACCGACATCCATAAATCGATTGATAAAGGAATTTAATTACAAAAACAATTTAGCATTATATTTAATACACTAGATATTTTGAATTTTTTAAACATATGAGATAAACTAGATGAGAGTGTTTGTAGTCACTGGAGATCAACTCAAGGAGAAAAGAAATTAAGACCACGCAAGTTCAATATTTCAAATTTTAAATTGAAAAAATTTAAATTTTATTTTGTACTTCAAGTCCCGATTATCAAACCAACTATCTAATCGATAAGGTAAAGCTCGTTTCGCTAGAACAAACAGGCTAAAATAATAATGTGTCCGAATAGGATTCGAGTCCTTGTACACCGCAACCGAATAAAAAGAACGCATTGATCACTCGGCTACAGGATCAGCCATACCAGAAGGTTTTACTAATATAAATACTACCAACTTTGGTGGAGGTAAGTCTCTGAAGGTAAGCGATAAGATTCCACTATCCATTTAGTGGGCAGTAGATTCAAATTTAAAATGTTGTTTTTCTTATTTGAGACTGGACGGGTTTATTTGATGTTTATAAATTAAATTTTACTTCATTTGAAACAGAGAAGTGGAAGAGTTTTTGTATTTAATTGTCCATATACCAAGGTCTTGAATATCTTTGTCATTTTCACCAGGGCACCGAATTGATATTCTTCGTGCATTTTTCTTATGGTTGCAAGTTTAATAAAGACCTTCAATATATAATTCCAATTGTTGAATTCGTCACGCAATTAAACAGACGATTATGTAATTCAGAGTTCGTTCTGCGAGTGGCGACAGAATCCCACTCCGTGGGCGATTTCAGGATGAATCCAGGTCATCCTTCTATGTTGATTTATAAGGTCGTGTCGACCAACTTTAAATCTTCATAACTTGCTTCGATGAGTGTTCACCTGTTACGCAGCGACTGCAAAATCCATGTAGAATATCCGGTAATTAATAATGCTTGGGCAATAATGCTGGCAAAAATAACCAACATACTGTTTCGCTTCAGGCAAGTATTTAACGTTTCGTAATCTGCAGCGACATGTATCCTACAGATCTGATGACTAAATGCCAGCTCAATTAAAATAAAAACGATTTTAGACGCATTCGTAATAGCTTATCGAGCTTTCAAGATAGTGTTTTGTGACGTCACACGTGAATTACAGTGGCGCGCTCGCACGTGTACGTCGTAATATTTTTTCATTGCATTTGATGTATTGCTTTGATAGTGCATTCTGCGCAGAATTTATGAATTTAAGTTGTGAAATTTTTCTCTGTATATTTAGGTTAAAAGCTTATAAAAATATAACAGAAAAGGCTACTTAAAACACTCTCTGAGATATTTAATAGAACACATTTAAATCTCTAATTTCACTTAATCGTTTTTTTTTTTATTTATAAGGCTGTCACTCGAGTTAAGTTTGAAGATAAGAGTTATCTTAAACATCCATGTACAAGATATTTAATTTTGTATGGAAAAACTGTGAATTTGATATCACGTAACCATCTGTTCACTAGAGAGCTTTAACCACTAGACCACAGAGACCGTCAATTATTGTAGTTTAAAAAATAACTTTTTAATTATAAAAATTATATATTCTCCTATTCGATACAACAAACCGTGGGAGAGCGATTAGAAAACTACAATACAGGCCATTTCCTAGCGCACAATTTTATGATTTTTTTTACCATGTCCACTTCCAGTGTAAAGAATATGGCCTCCTAATGGAGTGTCTTTCTACGTGAACGTCTCAGTTACTCAACCTTTCTTTTTCGAAGAGAGTAGGGATAGAAGGATCGGGCTAAGACAGGACTAGTGGTTAGTTAATCGCTCTCGCTATGCCTCGATTTTAGGATGCGATGGGTGAGGGGGAATTTTAGACATCACAGACATTCATGCTTACAAACAGAAATCCATAAATCAATTGAAAAATCAAGTTATGAAACTATCCGTTAAACCCGATACATCCGTAACCATAGTCAACGATGTTAACCACTGCACCACGGAGTTGGCATTTATCCTTACCATTTCCAAAAATAGAGTTTTATCAAAAACAGTTCTCGTAAAACAAATGACGTTAAGATATTTCATTAAGAATCTCTATGCTCTACAATTTGAGCAGACATGGTTAAAAATCGCTGCATATATGAGGTGTCACAGGACCTATGCATATTTGAGATCAGTGATTGGCGTAGGAAGGTGAAGGGTTGATTGAGGCAGCCAAGGCTTACGTGAACCTGGAGGGCCAAAAAAGAAGAATGTGAGTAGAATTAAGTTTTTTTCTATAGCGTTATTGAAAAAGTTTTTTTATTATACTGCTATATCAATTTAAAAACGATAAATGCTTTATGTGATTGTGAAAATATGATTTCATAGAGTTTGGTTTTGATGATGATGATCGAAACTTTTAGTTTCTCAAATTCCTAATAAACTATTGCAATTTTCGTAATATTACAGCTACTGAAAACTTTACTCCATTTCCGTCCATAGTAATGGCAGAGCAGTGGCGCCGTAAAACGGTTTGATGGTCTGAAGCGCTCTGTCAATAATAAAACATAACTTTAATTTCATAACCTCGGAGTCTCTTCACTCTTATGATGTCGTCGCAGATTGCACATCGACGCTACTATATAAATATTACAATTTTTATTATTTTATATAAAGCAATTTAAAATTTCACAAACAATACTATTTGCTGTACAGTCATTTCTCAATTTACAATCACTTCGGCTTCCTATTTTACGATTTTTTTCATTATAACCCAACAGTTGTCATATTATCATATGGCTAACAATTAAATGCACTTTTGTTTAGATCATATTCACTTTCATAAAAATAGTTTTCACTTATAAAAAGTACATTCCGCAAAAAACAAATTCTAAAAATGAAGTGATCCCACATAATATCTTCTATTTTTGAAGAAATATATAGAAATATATTACACTTACGAAAAAATATTTTCACATAGATAAAATAGTTTTAACTCAATATAAATACTCACACTTTGAAATCGTTAGTAGCACGAAGCTGTGATGAAATGTTACTTATTCTTCTACGCTATATTAAGCCGCATATATTGTTTTTGCTCCAGGCATTAGAATACATTACACAAACCAAACCAATCCTAACATAACCTACTACAACTTAACTCAATTTGTTAAAAGAATACGTTACTAAGTGGAGACTATTAAAATCAAAGTTTGAGTGTATCTAATCCAAAGTGCAAACTATCGAAACAAAAGTTCAATTGAACCAAGTGAATACTATCTAACACAAAGTGCAATTATTTATAATCCTTAATGATGCAATATATTTAAACAATTGATTTTTCGTAACTGTGAGCAGTTATAGTATAAAATTTGATTTATGATCGTCGTGGTGGAGTGGTCACGTCGTATGTCAATGAGCTACTTTTTATGAAGAAAATAGTAAATATTAAGAAAGTATGGCTTTAAATTAGTTTTAAATATTCCTTTTAGTGATGATATATGGATTTGATTTATTTCCAAATAAATTAGTTAAAAGTAAAGCTCACTCTGTTGTATTAAAATTAAAGAGCATTCAGAAATTTTACATCATTTATCATGCCGAAAGTATTATAGGTCGCACCTCGTTCGGGTGACTTCTATGGGGAGGCCATCTTAAGACCACAAGAGCAAAAAGAAGAAGGGCTTCTGAGATTGGTGGAATGATATTATAATTGCTCGTGATCAAAGAATAATTGATATCAGTGATTGGTGTCTGAAAACCCGGAGAATTCCACTTGAAGAGGTCAAAATAAACACTGAGTAGTACAATCAAGTATGTAATTTAGGTAAGACGGAAAGTATATACAGTTGTGTTGGTCAACCCCGTTGTGGAATGTTGCGTTGTGGAAAAAAGAAGAATATAAATGGTGTCAGGATGAAATAACACTGGAAAAAAATACACAAGGAAGAAATTATTAACGCGATAAATTTCACATCGCAGTAATTTTACATTCTTCAGTAACATGTCAAAAGCGGAACCATTTTTGTGTAGTATATTTATTTTATTGGTGGTAGAAAACAATTTTTAATAAGAGAATAGTAAAGTTTTACAGTAAAATGAATAAATATTGGTATGGTAAAAATTTTCATGTAAAATATAGAGAAGGGTGTGTTAGTTTAAAATAATGTATCTAGTATGACTAAATAGAAGAAATTTATTTTGAATATAAAACATTATAAAGTAGAACTCCGTTATAATAGGATAAAATATCAATTGTCGGCATCGGTAGCGCAGTTGGTAGCGTCGTTGGCTACGGTTAAAGATGTCTCGGGTTCAATTCCCGGCGCGGACTGTTTTCATAGATTGATCTCTCAATCGATTTATGGATTTCTGTTCGTAGTGTTTGTGATGTTTTAAACTCCCTCCCACCCATTCAATCTTCATGGAACGAAGCGAGAACGATTAGCTAACCACTAGTCCTGTCCTAGCTCTATCCTTCAATCCCTTCGAAAAAAGAGAGGTTGAGTAACTGAGTAACAATCAGTTCTCATAGAAAAATTATGTTAAGATACCTCTATTAGGAGACCATATGCTCCGCATTGGGAACGGACATGGAAAAAAATATCAAAGTATTTTGGTCTACAAAATTTTATTAGGTACTTGATAGTCAGAACTATTCTGTTTCTAACGATGACATCTGATGATGGCGTTATGCTGAAATAGCTATCAACTACCTAATCAAATTTTGTAGAACTAAATTCTTTGATATTTTATCAT